>CM064867.1:40449650-41880483 GCA_032719365.1 Prinsepia uniflora | reverse complement strand
CCATTTCTCACCATTTTTCGACCATTCTCCTCGTCTCACTCCCAAAAACCTACCTATGAACTCAAAAACACAAAATATTACCTAGATATCCATGGCCAAGCTAGACTTCTCACGGGTCACCTTCGACCTTATCCCCAAGGTTATTCCAGCAGCCAAACTCGCCCATTTTCGTCCTAAAGAACGCGTCCAACCTCGAGGGACAAAACCCAATCAACAGAACGACCTTAAGACCTATCCAAAGAAAACTTCAAAAATTAACCCAACAGGGCTTTCAAGTTTACCTGGGTTCTTGGCTCCTCTGCCGTCCAAGGCGGTTCTGCCTCGTCCCTTGCCGTCTCCGAGTCTCTCGGCCGACCTCTATCTCTCTCTCTCTCTCTCTCTCTCTCTCAGATCAAAACCAGATGAGGGAAATGAGATGAGTTTGATTTTGGATTTGGATGAAAATGAAAAGAGAAATGGGTGATGCATGAATTAGGGGAAATGGGCAAATGGGATGGGTGACACATGTCACTCATCCATTGGTCCAACTAGATATTTTTTACCCACTAGCAAATAAGGCAAAATTCAAGTCTTCTTGATTTTCACGCAGCTGTAAATAGTTCCTGAAATCTTCTGTGATCGATAACTTTCTAGTACATTGTTTGATTTCGACATGCTAGCTATATACAGACTCGTATCATCTCGATCTACGTAGCGGATCTCCGTCCTTGTGCATTTGACCTTCCGGGTAAAAAGTCAACATTTTACCCCGATCATCCGATATCCTTGATTAATTCCCAATTAGTCTCATTAATCCTCAATTAATTCGTAATTAATCCCGTAGACTCGGGACGGGTCACTACAATCTACCATCTTTCAAGAAATTTCGTCCTCGGAATTCTAATCGGCTCAAATCCACATCCAAACTACCGAAATCTAGTACTGCCTCCAAACTGAGGTACCTACGTGCATACGTACAAGTCCTATGCCTAACCGTGGTACTCGTACCAAAAGCGTATGTCACTCGACGACACTAGAATCCAACATGCGCGTGACCTAACCGTCACTGAAAATTCCCAACTCAATCTCAAGTCTCAACCGAGACATCGATGTTCGTCGATCCACTACGGTCAATATTGAAACTCAGCTCATCCTCAAGTCTCAACTGTCATCTCACTCATTTCGTCGATACACTTGGGATGTATCTGGACCCCATCGAATACTTTCCTTAGCAGGGATAATCACATATATAATCAGTAAGGTTCCTCTGGCCTACAAAGCCTTGAGCTCCATGCACGCATAATCACTAAACCCTCTAAAGCCACTCTGCACCAGCTCATAGTACTGAGGTCCGGTGTAACTACCTGTCCCAAATTCTTGGGATTAATTAAGAATTTATTATGGATTAGCGAGGCTAATCGAGGATCAATCGAGGATTATCTAACGTTCAGGGAAAAATTACGATTTTGCCCCTAGATGAGGGTCAAAAGTTGACTTTTGACCTGAGAGGTCCAATGCCCGTGGACCGAGGACTGTTGTAACGCCCCGGAAATTCGAGGATTTCAATATTGTAAATTAATGTATGGATTGACGTTTTTACCCTTGTGAATTGTATTGCTCAATTTGTTGACTTTTTGATTGGTGGGTCAAACGGACTTTGACCAATGACCATGACGTAGTTCGGGACGTAACGAGTTCATAGACAGGTGGCATGTCCAATTCGGACGATCAGGGAAAAAGTTATGACTATTGGAAGTTCAGGGGCATTACTGTAATTTGGACGATGGGGCGAAAATGTTGACTTTTCGTTTGGCAACTAATTTTCACACGACTCGAGGACCGTTAGCTAGGTCTCGACGCCCTGAGTACGTTGACAGGCGGCACGCTGAAATCGGACTTCGGATGGCTGAGTTACGGCTCTGGAAAGTGAAGGGCATTATGGTAATTTTTGAACTAGGGGCATTTTGGTCATTTTGCCCCTGGTTACTGTAGCAACCACGGGGGAACATGGGCGGCACCACCATGTGCGGTGGTTCTGAGTGCCCAATTGTTTATTCTAGTCGTATGCTGGAAAGTAGAGTTTGTTTAAAGCCTTATAGGCATCAGCACATGGCTGGATTCATCCAGCAAAGCCACCATTTTTAATTTGAAGATTCGAAGCTTTTCGGGGGACAAATCTCAGTGGACAGATTGGACTTGCACGAGCAGCTGGGACGGCTCAGTTGGTTTAAACAGAATAGTATTTGAGTGAGCTTCACTCTGCTGTTGAGGGAGCTGAAAATTGGAGAGACAAACCAGAGATTGAGTTTCGGGAAAATTGGAGGGAATTTCGGATTTCAATTTATACGGTCTGTTGGACCAATCTAAACACTGAGTGAGCTTTCTGGGAGTGTTTAGAACACATCCATATCGAAATCAAGGGCAACCAGCCACGGTGGAGCTGGGACGGAGGCTGCCGTTTTCAGAGGAATTTCAGAGGTTTGGACGGCTATTTCCAAGTAACATTTTGTTCAATTAATCATTCCTTATAGTTGGTATTAGCCCTAGGATGCTCCCTGTTAAGTTAATTGGACAATGGTTGGGAAACCAGCAAGTTATGGTGATCGACCCGTTTGGTTGATCACGGGTCGAATGGTCGATTGGGGACTTGTCGAGGCAAATTTTTGACTCAGAACCTAAATTAGATGTTTATGGAAGATAATAGAATCAAAAACAAAGGAAATTGATTAAGAATTGGTGGGTAATTAACCGGGTCAAGCCGCGGGTGGCAGGCCCGTATTACAGACAAACGGGTGAAGGTGGTGACACTGTAGCTACAGTGTCAGGCGCGTGACTTTCACGTGCAGACACTTTGGGTTGCGCGTGAGGGCGCGTTGGACCTTATCTCTGATCACGATCAACATGACTTTTATTCCTCTCATCATTCTGAACATTTTTGATGAATTAACCATGTTGATATGAGATAGTTTAGAGGGTCAATTTAGGGCCGGTTGTCTTGGGAAATGTGTTGGACGGGTTCCCCGAGCCAGTTTCTGTTTTGGACTTTTTGGTTAAATGTTTAAGACATGTAGTGACTCTTATGTGTGATTTGGACTGCAAGGAATTGTACGATAATCCCGGTACAGGTCCGTACGCGCAGATTCACCGCGGGATCGTACTGTGAGTGGGCCCGATTTCATTAAATCCTTGCATGCTTAAATGTTTTCTGATTTACTTATATATTCACATGCTAGAATCAAGAAACGGTTTTGATGATATTGAAATTATGATTATGGCACGTTTCACGGTATTTGGGTTTGAGACCCGTTTTGGTGAAACTTAAAGATTGGTTTGGATTTTATCTATGTATATATGTTTTACATGTGGATATCAATAAAATGTATTTGGTACTGCACTGTATAGATCCATTCTTGTGATACTGTCTCCTCCGGATGTGGTACCCCGGAGTAGTCACGGCGCATTGCCTGCGAGGGATCATTCTATGGAGGAACCGGACCGTAAAATGACTCAGGAGCAGGATTGCTTATTTGACGTCAGGGACATCGAACGTCTAGGACGCTAGGCATTTGAGATGCCGTACCCAGACAGGGTTCGGGGATTGGATTCGGGATTGAGACCCCGAGTGGCAAGCGTAGCCTTGAGACTGTGACCTTATTGGACGTCAGGGACGTCAGACATCGGGGATGTTAGGATTGGAGTGTATAGTGCAGTGGTTAAAAATTATGTTTATGGTTTTATTACATGCCTTATTCATATTATATGATTTATGGTTTTAAATTCTGATGCATGCATGTTTGGAAAACGGAGGGGTAAATTATATGTTTTACTTATTAAACGGTTTTATAAACTTGAGTTTCGGCCCACTCACCCTTAATGTTTTGGTAACCCCTCCAGGCTGTGCTATTGAGGTAGAGGAGGATCTTGAGGCGGAGGCATAGATCTACTTCTGCGTATCTGAACCCCTGTCGGGTGGTTTGACCCGCAGGATTATTTTAGAGTCGTGCTCACAATTTGTAATTTGGTTTTCATCCCTTGTCTGACATCTGTTAAATTTGGATTTGATGTATAACTTTATCTGGTTATTTATTAATTTGAACATTTGAGGTTAAAATTGGTATGTTATTTTGGGTGTCAGACGGGAGCAAGGCACGTCCCCTTGTGGTCCCCGTGGGATCGGGGCGGGTCCTGTCAACTTTGTATCAGAGCACTAGGTTGTGGTCAGCATGCTAGACTAGCGATTGGTACTATTTACTTTTCGAGTTTAAGGATAATGTTATCTGATCTATGCCTCTTGACAGTTGGTTATGCCTCCAAGGAGGATTCCTCATACACGAACTGACGAGGATCTGGAAAGGGAAATGGAATGCGCAAGCATTGAGCGAGCTCAGCATTTGGGAGCCACTCCTTTCAACGGGGGATCAAACCCCGAAGATGCTCATGAATGGATCACCAAGTGGGAAAGGATCTTCACGGTGATGCACTGCCCTCTGGGCGAGCGGGTGACCTTGGCGGCCTTCTTACTGGAAGGAGGAGCCTATCAGTGGTGGCACGGCCTTGAAATGTCTGGATGGTATGTCCAAACCACTACCTGGGAGGTCTTCCGTTCCCGATTCCTGAATTAGTATTACCCGGGATCGTTTCGCGCGGCACGGGAGGCAGAGTTCCTGCAGCTGGAGTAGGGGGATATGACCATTGCGGACTACGAGCAGACTTTTGGGAAACTTTCCCGGTTCGCTACATCTTTCGCAAGCACGGAGGAACACAAATGCCAGAGGTTTGAGCTTGGACTCCGAGGGGAGATCTGGGCAAGTGTGACTACTGCCACTCATGCTTCTCTGAGAGATATGGTCGACGCTGTGGTGCGTATCGAGGCCAGTCTGGCGACACACCAGACACGACAGCCTTCGGGCGAGGGACGACGTCAGGATCGCCCACACCGTGGGCCATCAGGCTAGAAGAACAATAAGGGAGGAGGCTACAGGGGAGCACCCTTATCCTTTAAGGGTCGTGGCTGGTCAGGTCGACGTGGGGGCTCTCAGGGCAGAGGATCAGGATTCAACTCTGGGCAGCGTTCATCTTGGAGCGGTGCTTCTAATGGGCATTCGGACAGGCCGAGGCCAGTAAACTGTTTTGCTTGCGTAGAAGAGGGCCACTATGCCTGTGATTGCCCGATGTTGTCCAAGAACAACAACGCTGGGGGCTCTAGTGTGGTGCAGAGCACGACTTCCCACACCAACGGAGGTCGAGGTCAGGGAAGTGACCGTGGTGGTGGGCGCGGCGCGTGCGGGCGCGGACGGAATGGAGGGCCCAGGTGTTTGCAATGACCCAGCAACAGGCGAGGACCGCCCCAGGCGTGGTTACAGGTACACTACATATCTCAAACTTTCTTGTACGTGTATTGATGGATGCGGGGGCTACACATTCTTTTATTTCGAGGAGTTGTGCTGGTATGCTTGATTGTGTGGTATCAGCCTTAGATTGCGAGATGGGTGTTGGCACCCCGATGGGCATCGTGTACCTTGTGAATCAGGTGATTCGGAGGTGCCCGGTGAGAATTGAGGATGTGGATTTGCCAGAGGACTTAATTATCCTGGATATCCACGACTTCGATGTAATCTTGGGAATGGATTGGCTATCGGAGCATGGGTCGCTCATCGATTGTTGTAACAGGCAAGTGATTCTACGAAGTCCGGGCTTGCCGGAGGTTATCTTTCAGGGGGAGCGTGATGGTTCGCCTCCTGAAGTGATTTCTTCACTTACTGCTACCAAACTTCTACGGAAGGGATGCTAGGGTTATCTGGCGCATGTCGTGTCGGAGCAGGTTGATACTCCGGGTATCGACGAGATTCTGGTTGTAACGACCTGAACTTTCAGCGAATTGTACTTAAAGTGGGCCTTGAGACTTAGTGGGGACTTAAAGTGACCTTTACGTATGTTTTGGGCATGACAGGAATTGTACTTTAACCCTTGGACGGGGCTTTACGCTCGGGATTGCAGCGGGATTGTACTGTGAGTGGGCCTTTGATTTCACTAAACTTCGGCATGCATAACTGTTTTACTTTCTACTATATCTATATGTGATTCAAGTAAAAGTATCTGTTTATCTTGTGTATGATTTATGGCACGTATTACGATGTTTGGGCATGAGACCCGTCTGGTTGTTTATGAATGGTTTGGAGTCATATATATATATATAATGGATCTCGATATTATCTGTGGTACTGCACTGTATAGATCTACCCTAGGATTCTATCTCCTCCGGATGTAGGTACCGGAGTGGTCACGGCGCATTGCCTGTGAGGAGTCATTCTACGGAGGGACCGGACCGTAGAGTGACTCAGGAGCAGGATTGCTACTATTGGACGTCTGGGACGTCAGGCATCTAGAATGCCATGCTCGGACTAGGTTCGGGATTTGGACTCGGGATTGAGACCCCGGGTGGCATTTGTAGCCTTGAGACTGTGACCTTATCGGGCGTCTGGGACGTCAGGCATCTGGGATGTCAGGGTTGGGACGTATAGTGCAGTGACTAAGATTATATTATGTTGATATTATTCTGCTTATGACTATATGGTTTAGTGGTTTATGATACTATGCATGTCTTTTCGGAAAACGGAGGGGAAAAGCTATATGTTTTCGAAATGGTAAACTACTTTGTAAACCTTGAGTTTCGGCCCACTCACCTTTGTTGTTTTAATACCCCTCCAGGTAGTGCTATCGAGGAGGAGGATCCCGATGAGGAGGAGGAGGATCCCGAGGAGGAAGAGGCATAGGTTTACGTTGCGTACCTGAACCCTACTGCTGGGTAGGTTGGCACGTAGTGTGTCTAGAGTCGTGCTCAATAAACTGTATTCGGGAACTATCCCTTGTCTGACACTATTTGTATTCGAGTATTTGTGTGGCGTGCTATGTATGACTTAACTTTGGTTTTTCTTTATGCATTTCATCTTCAATAAGGGTATTTTTGGTATTTTAATGTCGGGTGTCAGACGGGAGCAGGGCACGTCCCGGGTGGTCCCAGGGGGATCGGGGCGGGTCCTGTCAACTTGGTATCAGAGCCAGGTTGTGGTCAGCATGCTAGACTAGTGGTCAGTACTTAGTTTAAAAGATGTCAGTATCTAATCTATGCCTCTTAACAGTGGGTTATGCCTCCAAGGAGAATTCCTCAAACACGAACTGACGAGGAAATCGCGAGAGAGATGGAATGTGCTAGCATTGAGCGGGCTCAAAGGTTGGGAGCCACACCGTTCAGCGGGGGATCAAACCCCGAGGATGCCCATGAGTGGATTACGAAATGGGAAAGAATCTTCACCGTGATGCACTGCCCACCCGGCGAGCGGGTGGCATTGGCGGCCTTCTTACTCGAAGGCGGGGCTTATCAATGGTGGCATGGTCTTGAGATGTCCGGGTGGACTGTTCACACCACCACATGGGAGGTCTTTCGTGCCCGATTCTTAGATCAGTATTACCCGCGTTCATTTCGCATGGCACGAGAGGCAGAGTTCCTGCGGCTGGAACAGGGAGATATGTCTGTGGCAGATTACGAGCAGACTTTCGGGAAGCTTTCCCGTTTTGCCGCAGCTTTCGTGAGTACTGAGGAGGAAAAATGTCAAAGATTTGAGTTGGGACTCCGAGGAGAGTTGCGGGCAAGTGTGACGGCTACTAGTTACGCGACTCTGAGGGACATGGTCGACGCTGCAGTTCGTGTCGAGGCCAGTCTGGCAGCACACCAGGCGCGACAATCATCAGGCGAGGGGCAGCGCCGGGATCGTCCACATCCTGGACCAACCGGCCCAAAGATCACTAAGGGGGGAAATTACCGAGGAGCACCCTCATCTTTACGTGGTCGTGGCTGGTCAGGTCGACATGGGAACTCTCAGAGGGGCGGATCGAGATTCAGTTCTGGACAACATCAGGCTTGGAGTGGTGCATCAGGAGGGTCTTGGGATGGACCAAGGACAGTTAATTGCTTTGCTTGTGGAGGAGCGGGCCACTATGCCCGAGATTGCCCTTTACTGTCATGGAACAACGAGACTAAAGGTGTTAGTGTGACACAGAGTTCAGCTTCTCACCCTTCCAGAGGCCGAGGACAGAGTGCTGAGCGTGGCGCGCGTGGGCGCGGACGGACTGCGGGACCCAGAGCTCGTGTTTTTGCAGTGACTCAGCAGCAGGCGAGGTCAGCCCCTGGTGTGGTTACAGGTACTCTTCATATCTCAAATATTGTTGTACGGGTGTTAATGGATGCTGGGGCTACTCATTCTTTTATTTCAAAAAGTTGTGCGGGTATGTTAGATCGCGAGGTGTCAGCCTTGGATAGTGAAATGGGTGTTGGTACACCGATGGGCGTTGTGTACATAGTGAATCAGGTGATCCGGAGATGCCCAGTAGTGAATCAGGTACACCGAGGAGGATCCCGATGAGGAGGAGGAGGATCCCGAGGAGGAAGAGGCATAGGTTTACGTTGCGTACTTGAACCCTACTGCTGGGTAGGTTGGCACGTAGTGTGTCTAGAGTCGTGCTCAATAAACTGTATTCGGGAACTATCCCTTGTCTGACACTATTTGTATTCGAGTATTTGTGTGGCGTGCTATGTATGACTTAACTTTGGTTTTTCTTTATGCATTTCATCTTCAATAAGGGTATTTTTGGTATTTTAATGTCGGGTGTCAGACGGGAGCAGGGCACGTCCCGGGTGGTCCCAGGGGGATCGGGGCGGGTCCTGTCACTGGTGGTACGTGAGTTTCTGGATGTGTTCCCGGAAGACTTACCTGGATTACCACCATCGCGGGAGATCGAGTTTACAATTGAACTACTCCCCGGTACCCGACCTATATCCCAGGCACCATACCGGATGGCGCCGGCCGAGTTACAAGAACTCAAAACTCAGTTGCAGGAGTTGGTGGATTTGGGATAGGTCCGACCGAGCACTTCACCATGGGGAGCACCGGTGTTGTTCGTGAAGAAGAAGGAAGGGAGTCTCCGTTTGTGCATTGACTATCGACAACTCAACAAGGTGACACTGAGGAACCAGTATCCTCTACCTAGGATCGATGACCTTTTTGACCAGTTGCGGGGAGTACAGTGCTTCTCGAAGATTGATTTGCGGTCTGGGTATCACCAACTGAGGATTTCGGAGGAGGATATTCCGAAAACTGCTTTTCGAACCCGTTACGGATACTACGAGTTCCTAGTGATGCCTTTCGGGTTGACGAATGCTCCGGTAGCATTCATGGATCTGATGAACCGGGTCTTCCGACCCTACTTGGATAAGTTTGTGATCGTGTTCATCGATGATATCTTGGTGTACTCAAGCAGTGCCCGAGCACATGAAGAACATCTACGGTTGGTGTTGGAGAGGTTGAGACAGGAACAGTTGTACGCCAAGTTGAGCAAGTGTCAGTTTTGACTGAGCAGTATTGGTTTTCTGGGACATGTGATATCAACGGATGGGATTAGCGTGGATCCCCAGAAAACAGAGGCGGTGACTAACTAGGCTAGACCGACAACGGTAACGGAGGTGCGGAGTTTTGTCGGGTTAGCAGGTTACTACCGGAGATTCGTGGAGGGTTTCTCCAAAATTGCTGCACCGTTGACTCAATTGACTCGGAAGGGAGTGAAGTTTATTTGGGACGAGCAGTGTGATCGGAGTTTTCGAGAGTTGAAGGATCGATTGACCACTGCACCTGTCCTTGCATTGCCGGATGACAGTGGAGAGTTCGTAGTCTTTAGTGACGCATCGCTACAAGGTTTGGGTTGCGTGTTGATGCAGACTGGTAAGGTTATCGCCTACGCATCTCGGCAGCTAAAGACTCATGAGTTGAAATACCTTACCCATGATTTGGAGTTGGCAGCGGTGGTTCATGCCTTAAAAATCTGGAGACATTACCTATTTGGCGCAACGTGCCGGATATACACCGACCACCAGAGCCTAAAGTACCTATTCACTCAGAAGGAGCTTAACATGAGACAACGGAGATGGTTAGAGCTGCTGAAGGATTATGACTATACAATTGAGTACCATCCGGGTAAGGCCAACATGGTGGCAGATGCACTCAGCAGGAAGTCAGCAGGATCAGTTGCACACTTGCGGATGGTGTATCTTCCTTTGCTGGTGGAACTCCGGAAGGCGGGAGTTATTTTGGATACGGATGAGCATGGAGCTTTGTTGGCTAGCTTTCATGTACGACCAGTGCTGATTGATCAGATCATCGAAGCACAACTTCAGGATCCGATACTCTGTATTTACAGGATTGAGGTCGATGCGGATGGGAGACGGGATTTTACCATCCGGGATGATGGAGCACTTGTGAAGTTGGGCCGTTTGTGTGTACCTGCAGTGGCAGAGTTACGGGCCGAGATTCTGGAGGAGGCCCATAGTTTGACTTATGCTATGCATCCGGGAGGTACAAAGATGTACCGTACTCTCCGGAGCCATTATTGGTGGGCAGGAATGAAGAAGGATATTGCAGAGTTCGTGAGCAGATGCTTAACCTGTCAGCAGGTTAAGGCAGAGCGGCAGAGACCTTATGGGGCTATGCAGCCACTTCCGATTCCCGAGTGGAAGCGGGATCACATCATCATGGACTTCATCTTTAAGTTACCAAGGACTCAGAGTGGAGTTGACGGAGTGTGGGTGATCGTGGACCGGTTAACCAAGTCAGCCCATTTTCTGCCGGTTCAGGAGACTTATAAACCTAACCGACTGGCTCAATTGTTCGTATATCATCTTCACGAGTGGTTTCCCTCCAAACTTCCCGTAGTATCCTAGAGTGGCGGGTTGTCTCCTCCAAATGTCTTGTAGTATCCTAGAGTAGTCACGGGGCATTGCCTGCGAGGGTTAATTGCACGAAGCGCGTCATTGTACGAAGCGACCGGTCCGTATAATGACTCAGGAGTAGGATTGCCAGAGGCTAAAACCTCCCCCCAGGGAGGGTCATTGATCTGCGGGTCATTGTCCTGGGTGCACCCTGGGAGACTTGGGATTGAGACCCCGGGTAGCACGCGTAGCTTGGAACCGTGACGGTGTTGATTGTGACATCTGGGATGTCAGGCATCAGGGATGCCGAGGATTGGTTTTTGGCTGAGACCCACATGTATTGGATTTGGGCTGAGACCCACATGATTTGATATGGGCATAGTCCCTACGGATTTGGTTTTGGGCTGAGTTCCCACGTGGTTTGATTAGTTTTGGGCTGAGTTCCCATATACTTGGTTTTGGAATGAGTTCCCACATGATTGGTTTTGGGCTGAGTTCCCATATACTTTGTTTTACGATTTTGGGCTAAGGCCCCAATGGTTTAATTATTGATAAATGGTTTGGTAACTAGTTTCCGAATGCATGCATGCTTTTTAGTGAAAGGCATAAATGTTTTTCGTGAAATGTGTTTTATAAATTATTCATTTCGTCCACTCACATGTTTCAATGGTCTTAATGCCCTTCAGGTTGATCGCAGATACCGGCTGTAGCAGAGACTGGGACATCACACTTCTCCTCCGATTCTAGTGCACTCTTGAAGCCCCAAACAGGCTGAGATTTGAGTTATCCCTTGTTGTGTCAGACGGGAGCATGGCACATCCCTTGTTAATTCCGGGGGGATTTGGGATTGGTCGTGTCATCCGGTCATCGTACTCACTGTACCATCAACATCGGACCCCGTCCGATTATCATACCATGTCCATCTCGGACTCAATCTGATGTTCGTACCACATCGATCAGATTGTTCAACTCAGCTATCCCACTGTCAAACCTGCACTACTCATAGGCCTGATCAAGGACCATACTCAGGTTACGTCCAACCATGTACCCATCCACACTCCGAACACAGCTCAGATTTAATCCATCCATCACATGGCTAACATGCCAATCATGTTCCAATACTAGAACCCGCCTGCCTGATCTCTGCACTGGACATACCATATTATACTCAATGTCCTCTTGAAGCCCTCATGGTCACCCAATCAACTAAATAGATACCCCAGCTAGTTCACTAATCAATCTCATCCTTTGGTTCATTCCAAAGGTCAACATACTTATGCCACCAAGACGTAGCAATCCCGAACCTTTTGGTTACCTGTCACTGTCCAACAATACTCCATAGTCATCCACCACGAAGACCATCTCCCTATTTGAAGTGATGCAAACCTACCAACAGCCTACTCGAGGCATTGGCTAATCATCGTTTTACATGAATGATACGTAATGTATCGTCTCATCTGCCACGGGAAAAACCTCTGCCTGACCGTCACTGTCACTCATCCAGCCTGAGTGAGACCCATCTTAGCCGTCACGGTTGGCTGACGCTAGTACCAACTAGTTCGATTCACTATCCCCGTGACTCATCCTCATCGCAAGCTATAGCCCAAATCGGTCCAAAATACCCTAATACATAAGCATCTCGGCTCACACGTACTACGATACTCAATAGTCTCAATCCATATTCTTCTTGACCCTCTCAATCCATTGAGGATTAAATACTCATCTACATTAGGTGACGGTATCACCTCCCGTTCTTTAACTCTTTCTAATCGGGCCCACAACTTGGGTGTCAAGTTCGTACACTCACTTTGAACCCACGAGAAACTGCAACCATGTTACTAGCATAGAAGCAGAAAATGAGAAGCCTCCTTCACCAACCAATACATATTAATAACGAATGTAGCGATCCTTCCATGATCATATCACTCCTCGAATCAGCTTAACCCTTACAAGCTCATAACTCCACGAGTGATGAGGAGTTCACTAGGAACTTCCAAGAGAGGAAGTATATTTATTAGCTATCTTGCCATATATAACTCTTAAAGTTCCTTTGAACTTTGACAAGGAACATTGGTTCTCCAATCTGTGACGCTCTGAATCAACTGAATTCCAAGCCCACTAAGTCCACTACGTTCAGTCACAGGAATCCTAACGCTCCCAACTTCGTCGGTACCTTCCGAGAATATGGTTGCAACTGGGTTATGTACCCGGGGAAACTCCCTCTAAGTGTGGCAACCATGCCAACCTTCCGAGTACGCTAGATCACTGAACTAACTGAGGGCATCATAACACGTGTCCCATATCCCTAGCGATCCACATGTCGTATCCCCCCAGCCTCCAAGCCATAACTCACTCGGATATCTATCCATGCATCCTGGAACCAATATGTCTTTCCATCTTATCCAATGCAGTCTCGGTTCACCAACTATACCCAACATAGTACTAGCTCGCATGTCCTACTCCATGGGAGCGACTCTTACACACATCACTTGTGCACACTTGTCAAGGTAAAAAAAAACACTTGTCTCCATTCCAGGCATACCATTCGATTGGATATTGAGATCTCACTGACCCACTAGGGATCCTCTCTGTCCCTCTTCGTGCTCACTAAAACTCACATGCTTGCTCCTCAAGGTCACGTCTGTCACATAATCTCGTTCCGAGCTCTCCTTGGTATCACATCACCTAGACACACTCGGTGTCATCCGGAATCATCTTTTCGCTGCTGGATTCCATCCTACTCAACTCAATCATATTAATCCTTCTGGTGGAGATGATGTGGCATCTAGGCACAATCACCAATGCCCAAAGCTCATTATCTCGTATCGTTATCCCACACAGTGAGACCCGGGCTAAATCCTAAAATCCTTGCTCATGGGGAGCAACAATCACATACATCTGTTCGCACCTCGACAAGACTAGAGCAGATATACGTAAGGATGTTCCTCGAACGTCGCCCAACTCTCAATAGTCTCTTCCACATCCATCGATAGCAATGTCAGCCACAACCTCATGCAGACCAATCCAAGAAACATTTCGCTATCAGGACTCTGCACTCATGCGGCAACTCATCACCCATACCGACCACTCAGGTCACCCACTACCTCAACTAATCTCAGGACTCTACACTCATCACCTATACTCGCTATCAGGACTCTGCACTCATGCGGCAACTCATCACCCATCCTGATAACTTGTCCAACTAATCTCAACTTAGGTCACCCACTACCTCGGCTGCTCACCATAGCACGTCCATCCTGACCGATCCATCGGTGTCGACTCTGAACAATCGTCATACTAGTACCTAGTCCACTAGTAACTCATCCCTCGACCACTAGGCACACAGGAAGCTTGATGCTACTCAATGTCAGACATTGCTCAATCAAGGTATAGGATGCCAATCATAATCCATTCGAGATCCAAGGCACTAAAACATGGCATGATATGCTAATCAAAACCCACAAAACCTCAGATAAGCTCATTTCCACCTAATTTTCCTAGTCCTACCCTCACTACCCGGTTGATGACAGGCTATCTTTACCATAGAGACATTACATTTGTCCCATGTACAACACTCTAAGAGGAATCTCGTGCTCTGGTACCAAACTGACATAACTCATCCCTAATCCCCATGGATTATCATGGGATATGCCTGCTCCTGTCTGACACTACGTGTTAGACCAGGGACGGAACCGTAACTCTCTCAGGGTTTCCAAGAGTACGTTAGGATTTGTGGCAGCATGTGATGTCTCGATCTCTACTACAGCCACATCCGTGATCAACCTTGAGGGTACAAAAAACAACAAAACGTGTGAGTGGACAAAAATAAGCATTTATTTAAAAACCCTTTTGCCAAATAAAGCTTTCACCCTCCGTTTTATAGAGCATGCATGCATATCAATTTAAAACAGTACATATGAGGAAAAAAAATTACTTTCATCGTTAAATCACTACAGATTAAAAATTATTGTACACAATCGATTAATCAAAACTTTGGGACCCATTCTCATATTCATCATCCATCTCTATCTGGGAAATCACCATCTCTATCAAGAAAATCACCATTTATATCGTTTGTCACGATTTTCATGTCGACACGCGTATGACTCGAATTTAAACAATCGATCTACACCTGGCTTTGGAGTCCGTGATTCGACGTCTAGGTGCGCCACTACGCTCGGAGTCCCTGACTCGACGTCTCTGTGTAATAACCCGACACTTCTGTAGGTAGTGTCATCGTGGCCTCTCCAAGGGAGAACATCCCTATCGTAGTCACATTCATCAGGGTCCTTTCCGGAGAAACACATTCCTACTAGAGACCCATTCCGGGGAAACACATTCTTACCAGAGTCATATCCATCATCTTATAGGGTCGTCTCCGGGGAAACACATTCCTGCCGAAGTCATAGCCAACATCTCATAGGGTCCTCTTTGAGGAATCACATTCTTGCCGGAGTCATAGCTAACATCTCATAGGGTCGTCTCCAAGGAAACACATTCATGCCGGAGGCCCTCTACGGGGAACATATCCTTACCGGAGTCGTAGCCATCCTCCCATAGAATGATCATAATAAAATCAGCGGAAACATATTTTCCTCAATCCAAACATATGCAACAATGGATTTCAATCCATAGTTATAAAACATTAAAACATATATGCATGCATCATATATAAACCAAAGTCCACTCACCCTCAGTCCACGCTGTGCTCCGAAACCCACACCGTAAGCAGATTCAAAGCTAATCCATAGTGTACGGGACTTCCCAACCTGTCTAAACCATACCCAAAGGTCACAAACAACTTCTATTAGTTCATATCATAGATCCTCACAAATCTCGGTATGGTCAACGTGTCCCGAAGACATTTCCCGATGAGAAACACCTCCATTTGACTTATCCAACAGTCTACGTTCGACCTAAAACCACCACCATTGGGTTCAGAACGTCGAGACCTTTCGAACTTGACCAGTTTCATTTCAAAATTCGGTCCCACAGGCCCTCACACGCTGGTCAAATTTCGGTCAACAAAAGTTAATGGGCAACGCTGACGTCAACGAATGTCAACACTGATGTCATCGATCAACGGTCAATGGCTAACGTCAGCTTGACAGGACTGACAGCTGTCAAGTTAGACACGTGCCACATGTCAGCCTCTGATTGGTCCACACGTTTGACATATCAATGCTGACTGTGTCTAACAGCTTGCCACATGGCAGCACCTGATTTGCCACGTGGCCTGACAAATGATGATGTGGAATCTCACGACATCATCATCTACCTCCACTCCGGTTGACCCTTTCCTCAATAACGGGTCAAAAGACCCGCGACCTGACCCGGTCCGTTCTTCCTTCCCCGAGCACCATTTCTCACTATTTTTCGACCATTCTCCCTGTCTCACTCCAAGAAACCTACCTATGAACTCGAAAACGTGAAACGTTACCTGGAAATACATGTCCAAGGTAGACTTCTCACGAGTCACCTTCGACCTTATCCCTAAGGCAGTTCTAGCAGCCAAAATTGCCCTTTTTCGTCCCAAAAAAATCGTCCAACCTCGACGGACAAATCCCAACCATCAGAACGGCCTTAAACCTGTCCAAACCAAACTTCAAAAATTAGCCCAATAGGGATTTCAAGTTTACCTGGGTTCTGGGCTCCTTTTTCGTCCACAGCGGCTCTGCCTCGTCCATCGCCATCTCCCAATCTACCTCTGTCTCTCTCTCAAATCATAACTAGGTGAGGTACATGGGATGATGTTTGGTTTCGGGTTTGGATGAAAATGAAAAGGGAAATGGGAGATGCATGAATTAGGGGAAATGGGTCAATGGGATGGGTGACACTTCTCACTCCGCTATTGGTCCAGCTAGATATTTTGGGCCCACTAGCAAACAAGACAGAAATCAACTCTTCTCGATTTTAGTGCAACAATAAATAGTTCCTGAAATCGTCCGTGATAGGTAACTTTCTAGTACGATGTTTGATTTAGACGTACCGCCTATCTACGGACTCGTATCGTCTCGATCTACATAATGGACCTCAGTCCTCATGCATTTGACCTTCCAGGTAAAAAGTCAACATTTTACCTCGATCGTCTGATAATCCTCGACTAATTCCCTATTAGTCTCACTAATCCTCATTTAATTCGTAATTAATCCGGTAGATCCGGGATGGGTCATTACAGATTCAATTCCTAAAACGAGAAAAAAAATTTGGGAGAACATAACCAACAATCAAGTAGAATATGAAGTGTTAATCATCAGAATGGAAATACTTATTGAAATGGGAGCGTGATAAGGCGAGATCCATGGAGACGCCAAATTAGTAATCAATCAGGTAATAGGGTCCTACACATGTCAGAATCTTTTCCAGGCCAACTACTATACTACCGTAACATCGCTAGTCTCCAAGTTTATCAATCCAACTATCGAACACATACCCCAAGATGAGAACTTAACGGCCAATGAAACGACCCAAGTTGTATCTTGAGTTTTTTTTTTCTGGGAAGCACAATCCCAGAAGTGAATTAGGGTAGGAAAAAGATCTTTACCTTCCATATTAGAGAGGGATGATAGGGTGAAGGTAATGGACATTAAAGCCGAACCTGATGATTGGAGAATCCTGTTTATCAATTACTTGAAATATGCCTCGAATGAGGATAAGAGCTTCAGAAACAAGGCATGTCACTACACTCTATACGGACCTGATCTTGTAAGAAAAAACTATGACGACACGTTATCACGATGTATAGGACCCAAAGAAGCAATGGTAGATATGGGCGAGGTACACGAAGGAGTGTGCAGGGCACATCAGGCAAGACCAAATATAAAGTGGCTCATGCGGGCATTAATATTTTTGGCCAGATGTTTAATCGGACTGCTACACATATGCTAGAGGATATGGTGCATGCCAGAACATGCTTCATTCCAACACGCACCTGCAGTATCCCTTAACTTAGTAGTCAAGATGTGGCCATTAAGAGATTGAGCAATAGACTTCATCGGAAAGATATTTCGTGGTTGGCCATAATTATATTGTAGTGGCCAAAGATTATTTCACCAAGTGGGTAGAATCCAAGGCGCTCAAGCACATCAACACTTTCGAGTTGATCAAGTTTTTGAAAGATAATGTCCTAAGTAGGTTTGGAATGCCAGAAAATATCGTTACTGATCGCGGAACATCGTTCATATCCTGAGAATTACAGGAGTTCGGTGCTCGGTTTTAAATCAAGTTTATCCAATCCAGTCCTTAATATCCTCGAGCTAATGGACGAGAAAAGGCCATCAACAAAACCATTCTCACTATTCTAAAGAAGATGCTTGGCGATTATCCAACTTATTGGCATGAACAGTTATATCGTATGACAAAGTGAGGAGAAATCGTAACATCCCCAATAGACCTTGATTATGGTCGGGATCTGGGCTTCCAGTCAAATTGAACGTTAACTCATTACAACCGGAACACCAATACAATTTGGACACTAAAGAGTAAACCCAAGGCATGTGTTACGAGTTAGAGGAGTTGGACCAAAAAAGAATAGACACCTTGAATAAGATCATGTCCAACAAGGCAGCTGTGGTAAGGGCCTACTACAAGAGAGTGAAAGGAAAATCTTTCGAGGAGGGTGATCTCGTATGGAAAAATTTTTTACCACTAGGAACGACCGTCCTCTAAAGGGGGAAATGGAGTCCAACTTGGAAAGGTTCATTTATCATCCACAAGGTCAATGGGAAAGGATCCTACTATTTAAGGGACAATGAGGGCGTGGTGGATAAAAATCCTACCAACGTCATTCACATGGAGAAGTATTACCCTATGCTCTAGGATTCCGAGAGTGGGGTGATCAGTTGAAAAACAACAAAAGGTATGTCTAATTCCAAAAGAAAAGTTCGTTTTAAAATAAAAGTTACGAGGATTCAGCAAAAGACCATCCTAAAAGACTATGTTACAATGACCACTTAAATAACCACCAGAAGAAGAGGGTGAAGTCTTGGTCAACCATTTAGCGAGAGGAGGATGGGCTCATGGCCCATGGTCACACTGAAGTGAGACCTTTTCGCCATCTCTGTGATCATTTTCTCCTTAGACCATCCATCAGGATGAGGACAACCTACGCCATGGGATATGTATCCATTATAATAGCCATTCCTAAAGGCGATAAATGATATGGACTCGATGTTGCGATCACGGGCTTTGATTATCTCTAGGAGCTCAGAGACACGGGTTTTAAGGACAACATGCTCTCCTTGAGCTTGTTGAAGTTCAAGGCATCTCATCTAATAATAACCTTCAAGAGTCTAGACCTGATGTTGGAAGGACAACAAGGAGACGGCATAAAAGTGAACATTGTTTGGTTATCAAGCTAGTGATCGTGCACCAAATCCTACAGGTGCTGGATTTCTACCGATTGGGTTTCCACTAAACAGCAAAGCTTGATGGTTTGATTCTCAAAGAAAAGCAAAAGCTTTTGTGTGGCATTTGGAGCCAAAGAGCTAAGTTGCACGTTTTCGGGACTGGTGTTATTTACCATGGTTCAAGTTTGAAAATGAGAACGGTGGTTTTTGCATGAAGAATGGTGTTGATTTTATAAGACAACCAACTTGGCTTACATCAACCCTTAATTATTACTACATGAAAATTCGAATGTTCTTAAGAAGACACATGGACTCTATTTAAATAGTAAAAACAGTGGGGGTCAGGACCTAGCCTATGAAGTAAAACAGTGAGATGTTCTTCATCGTCCTTCATGATGGCCACCTCTCCTTCCAGTTGTAGCAAGGTATCTCGGGTAGTGCTGACCTTTTCACAGAGAGAGATGATCCCGAGCTCGATTGAAGAACATTTCTCAAGGTAGAGGGTTAATTCTACCTCTTCCGTAGCACAACAGGCATGGAGTTCTCTCCTCAGGTTAATGATAACCTGCATTTGTTCCTGAGATTGAATATGAAGCTGTTCAACGAGCCTGTGATAGTGTTGCTCGGGTCATACTCTGGGAGAGACATTTTGAGGTGGAAAATTTCAAATGGAGAATCTCAATTTACAGACCTTTGTCTACATTATAACTATGGCACTTGGAAGTTAGACGAAAAATGGAAGGGCACTTACCAAAAACTAAAATTTCATTAGATGGCGAGAATTTAAATTATAGTAAAAAAAAGGAGAAAAGGAAAGGAAGAAAAAGAAATCAGTCCCGAGACACCCTCTAAAGGCCATCCGCGAGCTCTTTTCTCACGACCTCGTCTCGCTCCCAAGAAACCACTTTCTCCTATTTTTGGAGAGCGACGAGTCTTTTTCAAAGGTCCCTTTTCCTCCTCTGCATGCGGTCCATTGCGCAAGCATCCTTGTAGCCCTGGTTGACGATGTCGGTATAGCACCGAAACCATGCATCCCAGAAGGTCCTTAATAGGGGCTTTAACACCGCCCTCCTTGCACGGTCCTCATCGACCCATTCATTTAGCATGAAGACCAAATCCTCACCCTTAGAGAAAGTGGCAGCCTCATCGGATGTAGCCATGGAATTTTGAGACATTATCTAAAATACTTAAAAAAAGAAAGATGTGAAGAGATGGTTGGTTGTGGCTAGTATTTATAGCCAGAAAATTTGGTTTAGAGTTAATCTCAAGATACATGAAGAGTAATGAGGATTAAAAGCGAATCAATACAGTCGTGACTTTTGCTTATCTCGAGAGTGGTTTTGAATAACAAATAGTGTTTCCAAAATCAAAATAGATGGCTTATGGCAGGGAAGGCCCACGAATTTAGTAAGTTCTAGAGTTATAAATTTAGCAGGCCACCATCTGCATTCTGATATTAAAAGACAGGGCTGCCTTTTCGACGGAAACATCATAGGCCTGTTTATCTCCTCTTTGAAATTTTTTTGCAGGTGGTTTCCCTCTAACGCTTGGTAGATTGATACTGTTGCCTAAGTTGTGCACAAGTGGTCTATGCCTCATCAAGTTAGGCTCGAAGAACCTCTTGTTCTTGAAGCACTTCATGTCAGGACCGGTCCCAAATCTCCCGGGATTAACGTGGAACTCGCCTGATCCCGTCTGACACGAAGTGTCAGACTAGGGAGAACTCCATCTCCAGCCCTTGCCGGGGCTGTCAGAGTGTGTAAGGATCGTAGGAGGAGGGGAGTGATGTCTCGTCTATGCTACAGCCCGTATCCGCTATCAACCTGAAGGGCATTAAAACATCAAAAGTCGTGAGTGGACAAAATAATAATTTAATAAAAACATTTTCACTTAAAGACAATTATGCCCTTCATAAAAGCATATGCATGCATTCAAAACCATTTATCAAATATTGATAAAACTATTTATCAAACCTATCAAAACCTTTCAAGGGTTCATGCCCGGCCCCATAAACCGTCGTGACCCATAAATCCAATTGGGTCCTTGACCCGAAATCACAACTCAAAAACCATGAATCAAAACATGGGATCTCAGCCCCAATTCATGTCACGTGGGTCTTAGCCCAAAACCTTTTCCAAAATATCAAATACAGGGTCTCCGCCCCCAAATCGCTTTCTAAATCATAACACACATGGCCTCCGCCCTCAAATCACTTTTCTTAAAAAACCACATACGTATCAACATACGTATAACCCATCCTAGGCACTTCCGGAGAAGATGCCAACTGGGGGCACACAGCCCCTAGGGAACACATCCCCGATATAGTCACGATGACATCATATCTATCTAGTGTGCACACTACTCGGGGTCTCACTCCGAGTCTTCTCCCAGGAATCTCCATCTGGGAGGCTCAATCACTAGATCTAGTCCGAGCTCTCTATCTGGATCTAGTCCACACATCTCTCCGGAATCTGGTCTTGGACCACATCATAAGTAACCTCCACTCCTGGAATGGGATCCCTATGGGGATACCCACTCTGGTCTGTGGATCTTGACTCTCAAGGTCGACGCTGGAGGAGACCATAGAAACATAAAGGAGGGTTTCATATACATTTTCCATTCTTTTCTTTCTTTCCCAAATCACTTTTCAACTGGGTCTCATACCCGATTCATTTCAACAGGATTCCTCGAATTCGATTCAAAACCATTTCACAGGCCTCGGCCTAAATCCTCAATTCAATAGGGTCTCATGCCCGAATACTCATTTCACAAATCGAACTGGGACTTAAACCCGATAACACGAATAACTGGGCCCTAAGCCCGAACCATCAAGCAATGGGGCCTCAAGCCCGATTTCACAACCAATAGGGCCTCAAGCCCGATTTCTCAACTAAATGGTTCTTAGGCCCGATATCATAAATCAACGGGGCATCAAGCCCGATAGTACCACTAACTGGGCCTCAAACCCGAACCGTAAACCAACTGGACCCTCGGTCCGATCGTATAACTTAAATGGACCCTAGGTCTGATTCCTCAGCAATTCAAGTGGACTCAAAGTCCGAGAGTTCGTAAATCAAAAGGGTCTTGTGCATGCATAAATTTTGAAGGAAGGGTCCACTCACAGAGTGTCTGAAGCCGCGCCTCGATACACATGCCATAATCGTCTCCCTGGTCAAACGTCACCTCTGGGATTCCCAAACCTGTCCAAATTAATTTAGAGGGTTATTAACTACCTAAATAACCCCTCACTAAAGTCCCGTAATTTTCCGGATTTTCTAACTATTTTTAAACGCGAACCTAAACCTTCGGACATCCTGAATTATATCGAAACGACCTTCGGACATCCCGAACTATATGGAAACGATGTCCTATTGACACGAAACCAGTCCCAAAATGTTCGTTACATCAAATAGATGATTTCACATGTTGGAACCACCCTCAAATTCCTCAACACGTGCCCACAGGCGCCCAATGAAGGTCCTGCGCGTGGGCCTCATGCGCCGGACTGTTTATCTTCAACCTTGGCCGAACCGGCCGGTTCGTTCCATCATGTGCAGCTGGTCTAACTGTAACGGCGTGACCGGTCCAGGGCTCCTAGTCCCTCATTTTTCGTCCAATCTTCTCCTTTTCAGTCCCAAACTTCCTATTTTCTTGTTTTCTATCATCCCCAATTAACAAAACTACCTAGAACTACCTAAAACCCGTGAACCCAAAAGCCCCTCATGATTCAAGTTTTTCCAAACTTCACCCATGGCTTCCTCAACGTCTAACCTCTCTCAAAACCTTCTTAATGACTTCCTAACAACCTATTTAATTCAATAAAACCATCCAAAACGCCCATAATCATTCAAATTGAAAATGGAATAAAATCGGTTAAACCGATACCTTGGGTTCGAGGTGTCCTCCGCCGTCCATGGCGGTGCTCCCTTGGCTGGCCACCACCTCCATCTGGTCCTCTTCTCACTCTTTGCCTCTCAGTCATGGTCCTAGGGTCATGGGTTTGGATTTGGGGTAGATATGGTGATCGGGTTTGGGTGGGTTTGGAATGAATGATCGATGCACGGGGGGGATGGATGCATGAAGGAAAATGATGTCCAGTGGATGAGTGACACTTGTCACTCATCCATTGGACAGCACAGAAATATCTGGGCCCCACTTCAGTCCTAAAGCTCCTCGGAAAATGTGTCACTGTGAATAGTATCCCAGAAACTCCGAGAACCGTAACTTCGCCGTCGAACGTCCGAATTCGACGTGCCGCTTGTCTACGGATTCGTACCATCCCGATCTACATAACGGTCTTTGGCCCTCGGCCATCGGATCTCCCGGGTCAAAAATTAACTTTTAGCCCAAATTACGAAAATGCCCTTGAACTTCTGAACTTCATAACTTTTTGCTCGGACGTCGGAATCGAGCGTGCCACCTATCTATGAACTCGTGACGTCACGAATTACGTCACGGTCATCGGCCAAAGTCCATTTGACCGCCTGAATGAAAAGTCAACGATTCGCCCATTTCAGGGGCAAAATCGTAATTTCGCCCGAACGTCTGCTAATTCTCGTCTAATCTCCAATTAGTCTTCGATTAGCAAGGCTAATCCGTCATTAATTCTTAATTAATCCCGTTAATTCGGGACGGGTCGTCACAAACTTCCCCCCTTAAAGAATTTTGTCCCCGAAATTCAAATCGACCCGATTCCACAACCAAACTGTGGAAGCCATCCATGTTCCTCGAATCGGATCGTTGCACCCACACGAGAATACTCGTGTAGCAGTACACGTCCAATATACATACTGTAATCATCGGTCCCGTCCTCGGTACATACCGTCATCAGAGCCTCCAAAGCTCCAATTCACTCTCGAGAACTACACGTCAGCTCGTCCGTCTCACTCGAGACAACATGACGATACTCGTCGATCTCGCATGTCCTTCACTTTGACAGGTCAGCTATACCAGACTGAAATCCAAACAGCTTTTCAATCTACCACTCTAACAGGTTCCATCTGACAGTCGTCTGGCTGAAAACGCATCCCCATTAAAAGCTATCACTGCCAAGCTGACATCCTGCTCAGCATCCGATCAGACAGCATCCTACAGATCCTGCCATCACAATGGCACGAATCCCATCTCGTAGGTCATCCTCAGACCTATGCCCAAACTGACTCTAACTTCTCGTATGAGTTAACTCTCTCAAATTCTTATACCCAAAACTTACTCTTCTGAGAGTCTTATCAACCACATCGATCCGAACGCATCGGATAACTATCCATCCATTACCCTCACAGGTCACATCCGTCGTGACCAGCCAGCAACTCCCGGCTCCACTGCACTTTGTTGTGCTACTCTAATCTCGACTCGCTCTCGAGTCCTCATATCGTACCTTGCATCACTCAGCGATAACATTTGTCATCTAGACCCACCACGAGTCTCCAAACTTTCACTATTAGATCTAAACTGATCACCACTCATGTCCATCTAGGACTCTATCCAATCTGTAACATTCTCGTAATCTCGGGACACTCTGAACCCGACATACCGATTGATTGTGATCAATCCCATCATCTAACGTGCACAACACTCTGATGCACCCACATCATATCAACATCGGGGCGCCCCCAACCTGCACAAGGACTGCACTCTGGAAACATCCAACCACAAACTACCGTCCGCACTCCAACCATGGTCTGGACCCCAACCGTCCGTCACCAGGCGCACATCAGTCCAACACCTCGGACACTCACTCGTCACATCCCTTGACGCTAACCCCCAACTACTCGTCAAGTCAATCAAATTGACCCACAACCTAGGTGTTCGGTTCTTACACCCTCTTGAACTCCTAGTTGTCAAATCACTCCTCGTCATCCCTCCTAGGAATGAAATCCAGGAGAATCCAAGAGAATGACGTCCAAGTTCATCCTATGTCATCCTCCGGCCCTCAGCACTGTCTACCAAGGAGTCACACTCAGTAACCTCAGATTACTCATCACCAAAGCGGAATCAGGTGCTCCTCTCAACGTCTCAGTCACAACTTCTCTTGATTCTGAAGTTCCAATCTCGTTGGAAACACGCTTCTTTTCCAAATACTGGGCTCCCTCACTACACAAGCGTTTCCTGTATCCTACAGGGAAGCGATTTCCAAGTCTCCAACTCAGGAGGTATGGTTAACCGTAGTCAACCAAAACCAATCCACAATGGACTATCAAGTCCTCAGCTCAACCGGACACCATCCACGTGTTCGTAACCTTCACTTCGCCTATCTGTCTAATCACACCTAGATCTCACGTTTCAAAAGTTACAACTTATGAGTACACCCTCACGACTTAATCTCGCAGCACTGGGGGAACTAGTCTCCATTACTGGGAAAACTGATCTCCAACACAGAGGAAACTAATCTCCATCACTAAGGAAACTGGTCTCCATCACTGGGAAACTGGTCTCCATCACTGAGGAAACTGATCCCCATCACTGGGGAAAACTGGTCTCCATACCAAGTACTCCCGTACCTCGCACTGAGCCACTCAGGATCCTCTCTGTCTCACTTAACCATCACCTTCACTAGAGCGTGGCAAGTGTGCCAACACCCAACGTCAACAACTCATTCTGTGATCGGACTCGGCCGTCACCGAGTCGAATCCAGAATCTATACTAGTACTGTGCGTCACTCACGCACCTCGTATCATCGTCATGAACGATGAATCCTATCGTCACAATCGTCACGGCAACCTAAGTCTATCCAACTCGATAAGACTCGATCACGTCCATCGATAGCAGCGTCTGTCACAACCTCGTGCTGACCAAACTCACAAACACTTTACTATCGAGACTCTCAAACCATGCGGTAGTCTCACCGCCAGTACCAACCGCTCCACACATAACATCCACTGATCGGTCCACCTCTGTATCACGTCACAAGTACCACACTCCTAGTAACTTGTCCAATGAATCACCTACTAGGGTTATCACAAACCCGGCTGCCCGTTGCAGCTCAACCATCCTGACTGATCCCTCGATCTCAACTCCGAAGAGTCGTCATACTTTGATGCTGGTACCAAACCAGCCAATAACTACACTCTGAGGATCTCGTCCTCTCATAACTCCACGGCTCTCAACCGCTGGCCGCCACAGGAACTAGCCTTACTCCGGATCCATAATTGCACACGCGTTACGTGCGCAATCGCATCCTATCGCGTTACACCACAACTACTTCAGCATCCACTGCCAGTCGACATCCCACGGGGATTCTACACATCGAAACATGGCAATATATTCCAAATAGAATCACACGTTCCTATTCCTAAACGTCGTGATTGTAGTCGTACAGGGTCATCGTAAACCGGGCGACCCTGACCTCTGACCACCACTGGTATGACTCCGTACATCCTCTAACCGACACGACACTACCGTCGAGGGGTCACGACTCTCAAGTCGTCATACGGTCTCTACCGATCCACTGGATCCTAATTCCAGTACCACTACGGCTCTAAGCCGTCTGATTCACCTGAATACTGATCCTCCTAGGGATCAACCATCGAAACACGTGGCATTCCATGCCAATCGAACCTCAAACAATCGTACCACTTGACAAACTTTATGTAACTAAGGTTCGATGCTACCGAAACCTCGTACTAATGCCCTAACTACCAGGTTGATGACGGGCTGTTATGACTTCAGAGACATCACATCCTCGATCTGCGCATACTCCACGAGCAAAACATGCTCTGATACGAACTGGTATCAGAGTACCATGAGTATCAAATGAGCCTACCTCACACTGATACCAACTTGTCAGGACCGGTCCCAAATCCCCCGGGATTAATGTGGAACCCGCCTGATCCCGTCTGACACGAAGTGTCAGACCAGGGAGAATTGCATCTCTAGCCCTTGTCGGGGCTGTCAGAGTGCGTCAGGATCATAGGAGGAGGGGAGTGATGTCTCGTCTCTGCTACAGACCGCATCCGCTATCAACCTGAAGGGCATTAAAACATCAAAAGTCATAAGTGGACAAAATAATAATTTAATAAAAACATTTTCGCTCAAAGACATTTATGCCCTTCATAAAAGCATATGCATGCATTCTAAACCATTTATCAAATATTCATAAAACTATTTATCAAACCTATCAAAACCTTTAAAGGGTTCATGCCCGGCCCCATAAACCGTCATGACCCATAAATCCAATTGGGTCCTTGACCCGAAATCACAACTCAAAAACCATGAATCAAAACATGGGATCTCAGCCCCAATTCATGTCACGTGGGTCTCAGCCCAAAACCGTTTCCAAAATATCAAATACAAGGTCTCCGCCCCCAAATCGCTTTCTAAATCATAACACACATGGCCTCCACCCTCAAATCACTTTTCTTAAAAAACCACATACGTATCAACATACGTATAACCCATCCTAGGCACTTCCGGAGAAGATGCCAACTCGGGGCACACAGCCCCTAGGGAACACATCCGCGATATAGTCACGATGACATCATATATATCTAGTGTGCACAATACTCGGGGTCTCAATCCGAGTCTTCTCCTAGGAATCTCCATCTGGGATGCTTAATCACTGGATCTAGTCCGAGCTCTTTCTCTGGATCTAGTCCACACATCTCTACGAAATCTGGTCCGGGACCACATCATAAGTAACCTCCACTCTTGGAATGGGATCCCTATGGAGATACCCACTCTGGTCTGTGGATCGTGACTCTCCAGGTCGACCTTGGAGGAGACCATAGAAACATAAAGGAGGGTTTCATATACATTTTCCATTCTTTTCTTTCTTTCCCAAATCACTTTTCAACTGGGTCTCATACCCGATTCATTTCAACAGGATTCCTCGAATCCGATTCAAAACCATTTCGCAGGCCTCGGCCAAAAACCTTAGTTCAATAGGGTCTCATGCCCGAATACTCATTTCACAAATCGAACTGGGACTCAAGCCCGATAACACGAATAACTGGGCCCTAGTCCCGAACCATCAAGCAACGGGGCCTCAAGCCCGATTTCACAACCAATAGGGCCTCAAGCCCAATTTCTCAACTAAATGGGTCTCAGGCCCGATATCATAAATCAACGGGGCATCAAGCCCGATAGTACCACTAACTGGGCCTCAAACCCGAACCGTAAACCAACTAGACCCTCGGTCCGATCGTATAACTTAAATGGACCCTAGGTCCGATTCCTAGTCAATTCAAATGGACTCCAAGTCCGAGAGTTCATAAATCAAATAGGTCTCGTGCCTGATTTCATATTTCTAAATCCAAAATCCAGTCATTAAACCCTCGTTGAAAACACGGTACGTAAAGGTACGATATAAAGCCGAAAACCTCGAAAAACGTGCAAATATGTCGATCCTAAGCTACCATAAACAATTGCACTCATGGCAACACAAAACATGTATTAAAAGCATTTATAAACATTTGCATGCATCAATTTTGAAGGAAGGGTCCACTCACAGACTGTCCGAAGCCGCGCCTCGATATGCGTGCCATAATTGTCTCCCTTATACTACGTCACCTCTGGGATTCCCGAACCTGTCCAAATTAATTTAGAGGCTTATTAACTACCTAAATCACCCCTCACTAAAGTCCCGTAATTTTCTCAATTTTCTAACTATCTTTAAACGCGAACCTAAACCTTCGGATATCCCGAATTATATCGAAACAACATTCGGACATCTTGAACTATATCGAAACGATGTCCGATTAACACGAAACTAGTCCCAAAATGTTCATTACATCGAATAGATGATTTCACATGTTGGAACCACCCTCAAATTCCTCAACACGCGCCCACACGAGGCCAATGAAGGTCCTACGCGTGG
Source organism: Prinsepia uniflora (assembly GCA_032719365.1). Taxonomy (NCBI): domain Eukaryota; kingdom Viridiplantae; phylum Streptophyta; class Magnoliopsida; order Rosales; family Rosaceae; genus Prinsepia; species Prinsepia uniflora. Next base: position 41,851,586 of record CM064867.1, on the reverse strand, counting down.
GCCTCACGCGCCGGACTGTTTATCTTCAACCTTGGCCGAGCCGGCCGGTCCAGTCCAACCTGTTCAGCCGGTCTAACTGGACCGGCTTGACGGGTCCAGGGCTCCTACTCCCTCATTTTTCGTCCAATCTTCCCTTTTCAATCCCAAACTTCCTATTTTCTTAATTTCTATCATCCCCAATTAACAAAACTACCTGGAACTACCTAAAACCCGTGAACACAAAAGCCCATCTCTGTTCAAATTTTTCCAAACTTCACCCATGGCTTCCTCAACGTCGAACCTCTCTAAAAACCTTCTTAATGAATTCCTAACAACCTATTTAATTCAATAAAACCATCCAAAACGTCCCATAAGCATTCAAATTGAAAATGGATTATAATCGGTTAAACCGATACCTTGGGTTCGAGGTGTCCTCCTCCGTCCACGGCGGTGCTCCCTTGGCCGGCCACCACCTCCATCTGGTCCTCTTCTCAGTCTCTGCCTCTCAGTCATGGTCCTAGGGTCATGGGTTTGGATTTGGGGTGGATATGGTGATCGGGTTTGGGTGGGTTTGGAAAGAATGATCGATGCACGGGGGGGATGGATGCATGAAGGAAAATGATGTCCAGTGGATGAGTGACACTTGTCACTCATCCATTGGGCAGCACAGAAATATCTGGTCCCCACTTCAGTCCAAAAGTTCCTCGTAAAATGTGTCACTATGAATAGTATCCCGGAACCTCCGTGAACCGTAACTTCACCGTCGAACGTCCGAATTCGACGTGCCACCAGTCTACGGATTCGTATCGTCCCGATCTAAGTAACAGTCTTCGGCCCTCGGCCATCGGATCTCCCGGGTCAAAAGTCAACTTTTGGCCCAAATTACCAAAATGCCCTTGAACTTTCGAACGTCATAACTTTTTCCTCGGACGTCGAAATCGAGCGTGCCACTTGTCTATGAACTCGTGACGTCACGAACTACGTCACGGTCATCGGCCGAAGTGCATTTAATAACCTGAATGAAAAGTCAACGATTCCCCCATTTAAGGGGCAAAATCGTCATTTCGCCCGAACGTCTGCTAATCCTCGTCTAATCTCCGATTAGTCTTCGATTAGCGAGGCTAATCCGTCATTAATTCTTAATTAATCCCGTTAATTCGGGACAGTTCGTCCCACTTCACAGTACATACCTCCAATATAAACAAATTTATCATAGTTAATGAGGTAGCTTTGATGAAGATCATCTAGTTCAACTCAAGTAGGTACATATGTCGGAGGAGGATGCTGATCTGAGTAAATCGACAAAAGGAATCTTTGAGAATTCTCCAAAAGTGGCGTAATTAGGAAAGTGGCCAACAATGCTGCAAAGGACGATAGAGAGAAGTCTTTCACTGCATGTACCAATTCTCCCATGTCGGAATAGTCGTCGCTAGCCATGAAGGATCAGGTTACATCCTTGGCAGCCTCAATCTCAAATGACCCCAGATTTAAAGATAATGCAATATGAGATGCATATGAAGCGAATGAGGCTACATTTGACTATATACGTTCAACTTCAGTGGACAGACCTACCTACATAGCAGAAACATAGACTTGGGACATGAAAGCAGTAATACATCACATAACCAAGGGCCCAGGAGCAGGAGTTTAAAGATGGCATATTTGGCTCAACGAAATTAGAGGGTCGTTAAGTAAGGGACCCTGAGAAGATAGGAGTGGCAACGACCGATGAGGAAGCTACAGGGGACATGGTGTTTGAAGGTGTAACGACCCGAATCTCGAGGAAATGTAAAATAGAAAAATTTAAGAAGAAAATGACGAGTTTACCCTTGGGAAAGTTAAATGTTGAATTTTTTATTGGGACATTGATTAAGGGTTCCAAAAAGACTACTACAATGGTCTCGAGATCCTAAATCTATAGACAGGTGACATGCCAAAATCGAAGAAAGATCGGACAAAATGTCCACTAACACACCGTCCACGTGGTTTGTTTCCGAGCCATGCACTTTTTCTTAATTCCAGGAATCACCAATCCCATCAACAATGATTATCGAGGGTCACTAACACCCCAAATATTCTCAATTAAAATCCCCAATTTTTCCTCGATAAAATAAGCATTTAAAAACATAACATTACACTTTGGACCATCGAAATTATATCGAAACGACATACGATCGACTCGAAATCTTTGCCAAAATGTTCGTTACATCGATTACATAAAAAGTCATGTTGATCGTACCTTAAGAATCGTGCTCACGCATACCCACGTGCCTCCGCAAGCGGCTGCGCATGAAGCCTACGCTCCTGCCACTGTTCAGTATTGTTCATCGTCTCTTTGACCCGTTTCTCTGTAAACGGATCGCCTAACCTAGTTTCCAGCCTGTGTTAATTCTATTCAATTCTGCATAAATTCTCATGTTTGAACCACCAAATTGAACCAACTCAATCTCAAAAGGAGGTATGTGATTTCTAAACACCAAAACATCATCTCCAATCCATAACCCGATTACTATGTCATTTTTGCCCTTAAATGATAGTGAAAAAGTGTCGTCTGATTGCATAAAGAAGTGTTGTCTATATGAGTGTCATCTATTTGAATACAATCAGATGACAGTTCTAAGATGTCATCAGACGACAATTTTTGTAAAAAACTGACATATAAAATACAACATTATTTATCTTTATTTAACACAACGAGTGTAACCTATCATCAATTCACATACATATATTATTTTCAATCAAATAAAAGGAGTCTAATTCTTTAAAACAAATCTATGAAACGTGATTTTATATATTAAATCTTCTAAAAACCATAAGGAGTCGAAAATACATTTAACATCAAGTACACCAAGTCTAGCTAGCTAGCTAGCTAAGTCAGTGTGCCTCAAGATATAACAAAAGAAAAACAAAAATTAACATCAAAGTACATGTTTAGGTAAAATTAAGTAATTGCTCATTCAGATCTTCGATACCCAATCTTTCTCCGAGCAGTTAACCCCTTTCTCCGGACATGTGAAATTTACATCAGGAATTCCATCTCTAAATTCTACTTCTCCCAAGTCATATTCTAGATCCTGACACATTTACAGCTCAACTAGTTAGTTTAATATTTAACCAAGACATCTCAATCCCATTGTTTTCCACATGGACATACTTTTTAGTAACTTAGATCATATATAACAAGCAAACAGATCCAGATGCAAGACCTCACCGTATGATTTAGTTGATATTTGCAAGCATATAACAACCTGCAGTTTTCGAACTGTTACAATTCGAGGACATTCATTAACTTCCATTTAAGCTTTGGGTTTTGATTACCTTCAATTTATGAGCATGACAAGCTATTTGCTCTAACAGTCCAAAATTCACAGTTTTTTTCTAGAGATATAAAAATGTACTTCATTCCAAGAATAACATTTTTTTAATGACACTATTTTTACCGAACAAAAACAAGGAGCAAAAAGCTTAAGTGCGAGACCTAAGGCTCATACAAAACCGAAGGCATATTGAAACTTCATTGACGAAAAAGTTCTAGTGTTCTTAATGTTTATAAAAACTAAATTCCATTATATTCTCGAGAAGTTATATAATTTTCGTGGTTGTTATATGTGTATGCATGGCTATTTGTGCTTGAAAGAGAATTACATATGGAAGAGATGGAAAAGAAGTTCTATTGAGACGCATAGAATTGAGAACTTGAGAATCAGAGAATGCAACTTCAGATTATAATCAGAATGTTTACAATAAAGGGAATTTACAATGTGGCATACATCTATGACACAATATAAATGAATAGCACGATACAACCTAATGAAACCATTGCATATGGCAATAACATGAGGAAAAAGGTGTTTCTACAGTGATTTCAAGGAAAATATTTTCATGTGAAATAACTTGAACTAGGTGAACCTGTTTCAAAGACTTTAAGCAAGAATAAAGGTACTTGAATTTTGTCTTCCTATTCCAGCGAGTCAATCAGTAGGTTGCTTATCCAACTGTTCCAAATAGTTTGCTCTCTTCCGTATTCTTATGCCAGGTATATCTTTCAAACCCATCTTTAAGGTTATATTTCTAAAGAGAGACGTAGGTTTTTATATACCAATTGATTTACAAAATTGGTTGGCTTGCTCAACGTGTGCGGTTTTTTCCTTTCTGGTTTCCTTGATGGAGCTACTGGCAGATAATACCACAACTATGGGAAATGCTTAAATAAATACTAGTTAGGGCTGAAACACTACTATTTTCGGAATTCAAATGAAGGATACAAATAGAATCATTAAATTATCAACATTCGGCCATGAAAAGACAGCAAGCTCTAAGAATTTCAAATTCAATCAAACAACTCTGTTTGGTTCCCTCAAAATACATATATTTTAATCCAATTCTCTATAACTAACTTTCATAGCACAAATTAACAGAGAAAAGCTGATAAGGAAACCGAATGCAAGTGCCATTTTTCGTGAATATGTGATGCTAGGAAGGATAAGAACACAAACCAGATTTTGGTATGTGAGAACGTAAAATATCTCCAGATATAGTCTTGGTTGATAGATCTTGTACTATAGAAAAATGTGACATGGGAACATTAGATAGGTCTTGTGCATATGTGAAGTTCATCAAATGCTACAATTTATTTAAACCGAAGTCCCCAACTATCACAAGCATAAGCTATATCAGAGAATGGATTTCATTGACTTATTGCATGAGCTCTGGAGAAAAAAGTTGAACTTCACCTTGTACGACCAACAAATGTTTTTATAAAAACTCAAGAAATGCAAGGATACCTAGTAAAAGTAAATCAAGCTAAATTTTTCATAACAACATTAATACTGTCAATTTAAAGAACATATTCTAGGATGTTTTGAGGATGGAGATACTGATTGTCAAAGTGTAATATTACTTGGCCTAGAGTTTGATAGGATATCGCTTCCAAAACACCATCCTGCAAATTTTTCAACAATTTTTTCCTGGATTCAGATTTCAGGTTTCAGTTAGTCTAAAATTTAATGTTACTAAGCAACAATTTGATTTTAGGCCTCTCTTTGTTGACATACCTGATTTCAGGTCGCATGCGAGCCATTACAAAAATATCAAACTTAGAACAGCTATGTAGGTGGTCAAACTAAGATAAATAAGTGAAATAACAATTAAGACAAGACAATAAATAAGTTCAGGTGAAAATTGAAGACATAGAGCTCCTATTCAAATGTTTAGACACCGCCCTCACCCTTTACTTTCTCATCTTCATCACAGACTTCAACAATATGAACCCATTAATCAGCTTCACAAATGTCCTTTTTAAACAAAAATTTCCAAGAACCCAAAACCAGCAACTAGACACAACTAAAAGGTAAAAACTTAAATAAATAAGCAAATACACATCGTATCACTAGCTTAACCATATTAATTTTGTGCATCATTACCATAATAGTATAGAAAATCTGGGATGACTCCATAAATCTAAAACAACGACATTGGTTAAGAATCACTACCTTATTTTAAGAAAGAATAACAAACAATGAAACAATTGAGAGCACTCAGTTTTAGCAAAAACTCTAAATGGAATTCATAAAAGAAAACTCCCCAAAAAGAAGATGTTGTGAAATTAACAAAAACCTAATGTGCCTTCAACTTTGTTGGGATGCTTGGAGGAATTCTGACAACATCTTCACCTTGCTCTCTCACAACATTCACTATATAACTAGCTGATGCATCCCCCAGCACTTCAACACTGGCCCCTTCTGATAAACTCCCATTACAGCTTGCAAATCAGCTTAGACTTGGCAGAAAATTCTACTTTCAAAGAATATGGTTTATGACTCATTTCTAGTACCAAAAGGCCTGTTTTGTATAACAAATCAGCAAAAGATGGTGTAACGACCTGTCCCGAATTTCGGCGTTAGATTAGTGAGTAAACGTGGATTAGTAGGACTAATCGGGGATTAGTCGGAGAATTTCGGATGGACGAATGAAATTACGATTTTGCCCCTAGAATTGGGTAAAAAGTTGACTTTTGACTCGGGTAGTCAAATGGACTTTGACCGATGGCCGTAATAGAGATCGGGACGTTATGAGTCCGTAGACAGGCGGCACGTCGAAATCGGATGTTCGACAGGAAAGTTAAGGGTCTAAGAAGTTTTACGATACTATTCATGCAAACCGAGACATCCTGACACATGGCAGGATTTGATTGGTGAAGGTTTTGGAAGGACCCACCAGATGAGTGACAAGTGTCACCCATCTGATAGGCCCAGAACCCAATTAGTTGGGGTCCTTATCCTCACCGTCATCGATCATCTTCTCTATTTCTCCCACAAACTGTGGAACTCTCTCGACCCTATGCAACCCCTCCTATACTAGCCCCTTCAAGCCTCATCGGTTGTTCTTAGTGTGTGAATGAAAAAGAGAGAGTGAAGTGAGATGGTGTTGGGGGTGCCAACAGCATCGACCGTCGTGGACGGTGGCCAGAGAACATGGACGGCTTGTGTTTGTGTTCGAAATTGGAAACTTGGTTTGGACGGCTGTTGAATGTTTTGGTGGTTTGGATTATGTACCTGGGGTCGAGACAACCTTGATAGGGGCCACAGCGGTACTTGCGACGGGGAGGTAAGTGAGAAACTCAAGAATGCTCTATTTTGATTCAAAAATGGCAAACTTAGTTTTATTGGTTGTTGATCGAATTGGTTGCTTGGATGAGGTTCTGGAGGTCGAAAGGAGTCAATTGGGCTTGGAATTACGGCCAACGGTTGGTGCGATCGTGAGAACTCAACGGCGGAAGATTGATCGATTTTTAATCAATTATGAAGGTAATCTTGTGTTTTTCTTTGTTTGCTGGGCTGGTAGATCGATAGGGAAGGTTTAGACGAAAAAAATAGAGGAAAAACGTAGTGGAAAGGGGTAGAAATGGCTGAGAACCGGTCTTGACAGTTCTCCGGTTCGATTGAACTGAAAAACTAGAAAGTCGGGCCTGAACTGGGTTCGACTGGAGGTTGACGACGTTCCCGGCATGTGGGCTTCAAGCGTAGTGCCTTTGGGCGGCGCTCGGGGGCGCGTGGGGCAGATTTGGGAGATGTAGTAAACATGGAATTTTATCCTTTTGATGTAACATACATTTTGGGACAGGTTTCGAGTCGATCGAATACCGTTTCGGGGTAGTTTTGGATGTCCGAAGGTTTAGGGTTTAATTTAAATACGTTTAAAAATTCGGACAAATTAGGGGGATTTAAAGAGAGGTTATGAAAAGTGGTTAGTGACCTTCGAGTACGGTTTGCTCAAGTTTAGAAGTCCCGGTGATGGTGGATTAGCCTCGGGAAGGCTTATGGCACACGTATCGAGGCTACAACTATTCCAATTTTGCTCAACTAATCACCGATTAGTCTCACTAATCCTCCATTAGTCACTAATCTCATCTCAGAATTCAGGATGGGTTGTTACAAGAGAGGTTGTGATTGAGGCGAGGAGAAGTTGTGCTTGATTCCGGATTGGTGGATGAGCGCCAGAGAAGTTGTGAAGGTGGTTTCGACTCAGGAATGAGTGGTGAGCATGGTGAGTGGAGCGGGGATTGTGTTACGCTCACGTAGGATGAATATTGATGTTATCGTCGTGGATCATCCTTGATTTTCTTTAGGGCGACGTCGTGGTTGGTCTGATGTAGGGAATCATGACGAGGGAGTCTCGATAGGTAGGGATGAAGATGAGTGACTATAACTGACCGATATGAGGTAATTCAAGAGAACCCACAATCTAGACATGTTTCGTCTTGTCTTGACTGAGCTGATCAGTGGTGAACAGAGTGTTACGGAGTGAGGTGACGACAAGGGAGAATTGCAAGGAAGAATTGCCTTGCTGATTATGCTAAGCTAAGAGCAGAGGAGAATCGTATTCTAAGACGAAACTATTATCCAACCTCTGTCTTGGAAAGGTGGATGAGTGTGTATTGGATATGTGCGTGTGTTGGTTATGGGAATGTTGGGGTTGACTTCTTTTTGAAGTTAATCCAGTATGAGATAGTAGTCGACTGAATTGGAGTATATGCTCTATCTGAAGCATGTATTGGATATGTGGGGTCGGAACTGCTCTGTCTTGGATAGGTAAGTAGGTGGGATTGGCTTCCTTTTAAATCCGACCAGTTGAGATGGTAAGTATGATTGATTGTGTAGGTGAAATGATACCTAGAGTAGAAATCAAGAAAAGATGAATAGCTGAGAAATGAGTACGATATGCTTGGTTCAGGAGTGGTGATCTGTCTGGTAGGGGATTGGATAGATGGGCTCCAGAATTGAAGCGAGATCGGCCACGAGCCATGTTCTAATAAGTGTAGGTGCGAGGATGTTGCGTCTGCTTGGGGCTTACAACAGTGGTGATGGTGGACGTGCTGGTGATCAGCTTAGTTCCGATGCAGTGGGTTGGTGAGGACGTGGACTAGACATTAGATACCGGGTGTTTAGGTCGGAGTGATTTGGTAGGATTCATTGATTGTTTTGAGCTGCGACTCAGAGCCATGGATGACTAAGGGAACCCTACATATGTGTTTTCACTATAGACAATTATTCGATGGGGTCCAGTCACACACACGTTGAGCGAGTTGGTGGTTTGTGTAACCACGGATGAGGTGAGAGGTAAGGTTGCTTCGCATGAAGCGAGTGCACTGTAACTCTGGTAGAGTCCATGAGGATCATTGAGGGAGTTGATTGAAGCGAGTACCGAGACCGATAAATGGTGCCATTTTGAGCTTGGCTCAGTAAGGTGAGATTCGTGCCATTGTGGCGACAGAATCTTACGCTACATTGAAGGAGTTGTGGCACGAAGTTGGTGTCGTAACCCGAGTAGTAATCGTCAAGGTGATGTGAATGAGTGAATGACGGTTGGAGATAATGGTTGGAGCTCTGATACCAAGGTAGTATTGTCAAGCGGTGACAGTTGGAAGGTGTTCGTATAATCCCAGAATTGTCAAGAGTGTCAAGGTGGTGTCCAATGTGTCAATTTGAGTTACAGACGTTGTTGAGTAGCATTTGTTAGGTGGTATCAAATTGGGAAGTTTGGTTGATTGTGGACTTCTGCAAAGGACGGGGATTTCAACAGTTGGGTGTGGAATTAGATGAGTTTGAATTTTCGAGGATGAAATTTTTGTAAAGGGGTAGTCTGTAACGACCCGTCCCGAATTTCGAGGTTAGATTGCTGAGTAAACATGGATTAGTTGGACTAATCGGGGATTAGTCAGAGAATTCCGGATGGACGAATGAAATGACGATTTTTCCCTTAGATTGGGGAAAAAGTTGACTTTTGACTCGGGCACCTCAAATGGACTTTGACCGATTTTTTTAAGGCTTGTGGCATGCGTATCAAGGTGACAGCTAGGACAGTCTGTGAGTGGACTTTTGCTTTCCAAATATGATGCATGCATAACTATTTTATATGTTTTATATCTATGTTTTGAATGCCTTGAGTACGTATGTTTATGGTATTTGGTATTTACGTATTTGCACGTCTTTCGAGGCGTATGATTTTATGTTGGATTTATATGTTCTTGTGTTTTCAATAATGGTTTGATAGAATGCTTTTGGGTTTGGAAATATGAAATTGAGCATGAGTCCCATTTGATTTGGAAACTATCCAAGTGTGAGTCCAATTGATTTAACGAAATATTGGGCTGGAGGCCCATTTGGTTTACATGATCGGGCTAGAGGCCCAGTTGATTATGATATCGGGCATGAGTCCCATTTGTGGTTTATAAATGTAATTTCGGGTCGGGGACCATAAACGGATTTCGATTCTTGATTTATGAGAATTTTAAGGAAATTTAGGGCATGGCTCTTTGAGATGGTTTGGAAATGATTTTAAACAGATGTTTCCCATATACCATCCATAGATGCGGATATGTGGATGGTATCCTCCAAATGTCTGGGACATTGGGGAAGTCACATCGCATTTCTTGCGAGGAGTCATTGCACCGAGCGACCGGACTGTATAGTGACTCAAGAGCAGGATTGCTATGATTCAACGTCTAGGACGTTAGACATCTGGGATGTCGGAGATTGACTCGAAGAGACCTCGGGCAGCACGCGTTACTTAGATCGTGAGATATGACGTCTGGGACGTCAAGTGTCTATGACGCTAGGCATCTGGGATGCCGAGGATGTGTATTTGGTAAACATGATTGATTGGATTTCTAAAACGGTATTTCTGTGATAATGGCTTTGGGCTGTGGCCCACTTGGATTTGGATTTACGGATTTCGGTCGTTTACGGCTTTGGCTGAGTTTCCACACTTGGTTGATTTTATGGTTTTGGGCTAAGGCCCTAATGATTTTAGGAGGGAAATGATTTCGATTTTCTAAACGGTTTTCTAATATTTGAATTAACTGGTTTCGATTTTATGATATTTGAATTAACTGGTTTTGTATGCATGCATGGTTTTTAAGTGACGGACATAAATGTCTTCTTCTGAAATGTTTTTTAGTAAATTATTTGTTTTCGTGCACTGACAATATTTTCTATTTTTTAATGCCCTTAATGTTGATAACGGATGCAGGATGTGGCAGAGATCGATACCTCACATTCCTCGGCTGATACTGGCGCACTCTCGGAGCTAATAGGGCTCAGGATTTCAGATTATCCCTTGTCTGGCCTTCGTGTTACCTCGTGGGGCACGTGGGTTAGATGGGAGTATGGCACATCCCACCTTAATTGTAACAACCCGTCCTGAGAGCCGGGATTAGTGGAGTGATTAAGGTGGGATTAGCAGGGCTAATCGGTGGTTAGTTGGTCCCGATAAGGTCATTGGCTTAGAATGACGATTTTGCCCCTAGTTCGGGCAAAAAGTTGATTTTTAGTTCGGGTGGTCAAGTGGACTTTGACCGGTGACCAGGACATCGTTTAGGATGTCACGAATGCATAGGCAGGTGGCATGCTTGATTCCGACATCCGAGGAGGAAGTTGTGATGTTCGGAAGGTTGGGGGCATAACCGTAATTTGGGTAAAATAGGGGGAATAGTTGACTTTTTTGTATAATCGGGTTTTGAGATGTTGACCTAGGATGGTTAGATAGATCTCGTCGTCCTGAGTTCGATGACAGGCGGCACGTATTCATCGGACTTACGAGGTGTGAGATACGGGTCTAGAAGGGTAGTGGCAAAATCGTAATTTGGAGTTAAATAGAAGGGTATTTTGGTCTTTTACACCTGGGGAATTGTGCAGAGAGAAGGGCAGGTGGACGGCTGGGATGGAGCCATTTGGTGAGAGACTGGAGTGGATGGTGACACGTGGATGGCCACCAGAGGGTTCTAGGATTGTCTAAAATAGACACGGGCACATTTTGGGTGGATTTAAACCGTGCATTTGGTTTTGGGAAGAACAGAAACAGAGAGGTGAGGCGGTGAGGTTCTTGGTCGATTCAGTGAGGGTGTGAGGTTTTGGTGAATGGTGAGAGTGACAGAGAGGAGAAGAATAGCTGGTAATTGGGTTTTGGGAGTGAAATCGTGGGGGATAAGTGCTGGTGGTGAGGTCTGAATTTCAGAGAAAACAGAGAGAGTTGCGGGACAGAGGTGGTGGCTGTGCCGTGTGTTGGCTTAATTTAGGCTGAGAGAAGACTAGAATGGCTCTGTGGACTCCAGGGAGTGCGACGGTGTGCACGGCGGCGATCGACAGCAGGTAATCCCTCACCCCCGTTCAGTTACTCTGTTTTTCCGTTAAGTTCAAACCGTGAGTCGTGGGTTTAGAGGACGAGTCGAGAGTTTTGGGGAGTTGGGTGAGACTCAGTGATGTCCTAGGAGCCGTCTACGGTGGTTGCCGTGACGGGGGAACGGCTGGTTGGCCGGGATGAAGAACAGGGGATTGATCGGGTCTTCCTTCGAGTTAGGGACGATGATATAGGGGTTGTGTTGAGGCGTCTGAGTAAGGGGAATAGATTGTGGAGGATTGGACGAAGAGGATGGTGCAGAGAGGGAGGAGAATGGTGGCCGGACGGTGGAGAACAGGTCTCGCCGGTCCAGTTGCAGCGGCTGGTTCAGCACAGTGCACTCGAGGTTGCGGGTGACACTGTAGCTGGCGCGTGAGGCCCACGCGCAGCCACTTTGGGCGGCGCGTGGAGGCGCGTGCGGCAGTTCTGGGGAAAATGGTCAACTTGGTTTTTGGTCTAGGTGTTGTGATGAGTCTATTGGAATTAGTTTCGGGTTAATCGGACGTCGTTTGAGGTTAGTTCCGCGAGGTCGAAGGTCTGGGGTCCCGGGTAAGGTACGCTTAGAAGTTCGGGAAAATTATGGGGCTTTACTATGGGTAGCGTGAAGTAGTTAGTAACTCCGTTATGAAATTTGGACAGGTTCGGGAAAGCCGAGGATAGCGAATGGTCGGGGACGGCGTAAATGCGCGCGTATCGAGGCGACGCTGAAATGGTCTGTGAGTGGACTTTGTTTCTTTTACTCTTGATGCATGCATATATGTTTTTATATGATTTCTATACTCGATTCTATGATGTGAGTTATGTTTGTACTGGTTTATGGTTTTGTACGTTTTTCGAGGAAAATGACAGTTTACACGTTTTACGAGGTTTTGATAACTATCGTGATTTGAACCTGATTTTAATGGTTGGATTTTAAGGAAAGTAAAGGATTTGAAAAGTATTTTCGGGCTTGAGGCCCAATTCAAAGGTGTTTTCGAAAATGAGATTTCGGGTTTCGGAATCGGAATTCCGGGTGACGATTCGGGATTCGATTCGGGACTTGAAGCGGATTTCGGGTTTGGGTTCGGAATGGTTATTCCGGATGCTAGCTTACGGAATGATGGTTGCGGACTCGGACCGGAAAATGAGAAGGAAATGAGTTCTGGGTCTGGATTCGGAATGACGGTTATGGATGCCGGAAGGGCATCAGACCAGTGGTTTCGGATTCGGGTTTGGATATGGAAATGGAAAATGATTTTAAATGGTTTTGGATTGGATTTGCTGGATCTGGATATTGGGTTTAAAGACCCGGATATATGTGACGGGGGACCGGCCGGATTGGGTTTAAAGACCCGGATTGTGTTTAAAGACTCGGGAGTTTAAAGACTCGGATATATTGATTTTCCCCCGTAGGCCTTGAGTTTAAAGACTCGGGAGTTTAAAGACTCGGATATGATTAAGGCCTGGATTGAGTTTAAAGACTCGGGAGTTTAAAGACTAGGATAGATCCAGCAGGTTCGAGGAATGAGAATGTGGTTTTAAATGAGTTTTGGGTTTTCACTGAGACTTGATGATAATGTTTTGGGCAGTAGCCCAGATGAAATGGTTTCTATGGGTTATAATGGCTTCCGGTGATATTGGGGCTGAGGCCCGGGTGTTGGAAAAGGAAAAATGTGCTTTGGTTTTCGTACATGGTTTTTAGATATGAAGTCGATATGCATGCATTGGTTTTCAAAACGGAGGGTATAAATGTATGTGTTTTCTGATAACTGTTTTGAACTTGACTTTTATTTTTGTCCACTCACAGTCTTTTCGTGTTTTCGATACCCTCCAGGTTGTTGCGGTGGGGGCTGTCGGTTGAGAGAGATGGAGACATCACATGCCCAATCCATAGTAGGCTCTGCGCACTCTGGGAAGTTTGAGGTTGTTGAGGTCGTTGGTCTGGAACTCCCTTGTCCGACTTACGTGTCACACGGAGGTTAGGCAGTTGTTTAGCCCTCGTGTCATGCGTACGTTAGACGGGAGCGGGGTTTAGCCCTTAATCCCGGGGGATTAGGGGTGGGCCCTGACAATTGGTATCAGAGTGAGGTTTTGAGGGTTCTGCGTGAGGTTTGGCTTCCAGCGTCGTTGGTTCGGCGACTGGGGTGTTGTGGAACTACTGTGGATGTGATGTCTCGATGTGGAACAGCCCGTCAGCAACCTGGATACGATAGTGATAGTCTGTTCGAGGTGGTTAGATAGCAATGTGTGAGGGTGCTAGTCGCTCGGTACGCGATGCGAGGTAAGACGTACGTCGGTTTAAGACCGGAACTTTGGTGTGTTGGCACGGGTAGAAGTAACCTGGAAGTAGCCAGTGAGCTACGGATGGGTAGGCTGGTCGACCTGAGGGGCCCGAGAGTAGTTCGAAGAGTTAGAGAGATACGGGGCCAAGGAGGCCGATTGTGGTGGCCGGCTGGGCCAGGTGGTTTTGGCTTGTTGACCTTTGATCAGTAAGGTTGAGTGGTCATTGCGGGTTTGGCTAACCCGAACGATGAGGATGGTTTGAGGTACCCTATGGATTTACTAGATCGTAGTCCTTGTGGTTTGGGCCGACTTACAGCCGGATTGGCAAGGGCGCTGCTAGGTGCAGTTGAGGTGGTGATTATCTGGTCAGTCTGCTGTTGGTTGATTAGAGTAGAGCAGATGACGCTCAGTGAACCTAGGCTAGTCTGGACAGGTTTAACCATCAGTGGGATGTAGGTTGCCGGGATGGTCGGGGACCATGGTGAGTCTGTTGAAGGATGATGGGAAGAATAGGAAAGGAGTGACTATAACCGATCGATATGAGGTTATGGAAGGAGAGAACCCACAAGCTAGCGTTTGCCTTTAGGATTTTATAGATGTATTCCGACAAGTGGTTGAAGTAACCACCGAGAGAGGAGCCAGCCAGTAGGAAAGTATCTGTGGTCGTACACGAGGATGTGCTCTGTGAATTCTATCGGGTACTCCACATGAGGTATTGTAAAATACCTTTGTTTGCTGTTCATAGAGTTTCCCTTGCGTACACCATGCAGCTGTTACATAGCTAGGGTTGACCGTGGTAACCATAGTTGAGGATGGAGTGAAATACCCAAGGTGGAGATGATAGATAGGGAACCCAGGAGAGGTTATTATTGACCGAGTGTTGATTACCAGATAAGAGACCCTAGGTGTCGGGAACTAGCTGTGGAATTTCGGGGACGAAATTCTTTTTAGGTGGGTAGATTGTAACAACCCGTCCCGAGAGCCGGGATTAGTGGAGTGATTAAGGTGGGATTAGCAGGGCTAATCGGTGGTTAGTTGGTCCCGATAAGGTCATTGGCTTAGAATGACGATTTTGCCCCTAGTTCGGGCAAAAAGTTGATTTTTAGTTCGGGTGGTCAAGTGGACTTTGACCGGTGACCAGGACATCGTTTAGGATGTCACGAATGCATAGGCAGGTGGCATGCTTGATTCCGACATCCGAGGAGGAAGTTGTGATGTTCGGAAGGTTGGGGGCATAACCATAATTTGGGTAAAATAGGGGGAATAGTTGACTTTTTTGTATAATCGGGTTTTGAGATGTTGACCTAGGATGGTTAGATAGATCTCGTCGTCCTGAGTTCGATGACAGGCGGCACGTATTCATCGGACTTACGAGGTGTGAGATACGGGTCTAGAAGGGTAGTGGCAAAATCGTAATTTGGAGTTAAATAGAAGGGTATTTTGGTCTTTTACACCTGGGGAATTGTGCAGAGAGAAGGGCAGGTGGACGGCTGGGATGGAGCCATTTGGTGAGAGACTGGAGTGGATGGTGACACGTGGATGGCCACCAGAGGGTTCTAGGATTGTCTAAAATAGACACGGGCACATTTTGGGTGGATTTAAACCGTGCATTTGGTTTTGGGAAGAACAGAAACAGAGAGGTGAGGCGGTGAGGTTCTTGGTCGATTCAGTGAGGGTGTGAGGTTTTGGTGAATGGTGAGAGTGACAGGGAGGAGAAGAATAGCTGGTAATTGGGTTTTGGGAGTGAAATCGTGGGGGATAAGTGCTGGTGGTGAGGTCTGAATTTCAGAGAAAACAGAGAGAGTTGCGGGACAGAGGTGGTGGCTGTGCCGTGTGTTGGCTTAATTTAGGCTGAGAGAAGACTAGAATGGCTCTGTGGACTCCAGGGAGTGCGACGGTGTGCACGGCGGCGATCGACAGCAGGTAATCCCTCACCCCCGTTCAGTTACTCTGTTTTTCCGTTAAGTTCAAACCGTGAGTCGTGGGTTTAGAGGACGAGTCGAGAGTTTTGGGGAGTTGGGTGAGACTCAGTGATGTCCTAGGAGCCGTCTACGGTGGTTGCCGTGACGGGGGAACGGCTGGTTGGCCGGGATGAAGAACAGGGGATTGATCGGGTCTTCCTTCGAGTTAGGGACGATGATATAGGGGTTGTGTTGAGGCGTCTGAGTAAGGGGAATAGATTGTGGAGGATTGGACGAAGAGGATGGTGCAGAGAGGGAGGAGAATGGTGGCCGGACGGTGGAGAACAGGTCTCGCCGGTCCAGTTGCAGCGGCCGGTTCAGCACAGTGCACTCGAGGTTGCGGGTGACACTGTAGCTGGCGCGTGAGGGCCACGCGCAGCCACTTTGGGCGGCGCGTGGAGGCGCGTGCGGCAGTTCTGGGGAAAATGGTCAACTTGGTTTTTGGTCTAGGTGTTGTGATGAGTCTATTGGAATTAGTTTCGGGTTAATCGGACGTCGTTTGAGGTTAGTTCCGCGAGGTCGAAGGTCTGGGGTCCCGGGTAAGGTACGCTTAGAAGTTCGGGAAAATTATGGGGCTTTAGTATGAGTAGCGTGAAGTAGTTAGTAACTCCGTTATGAAATTTGGACAGGTTCGGGAAAGCCGAGGATAGCGAATGGTCGGGGACGGCGTAAATGCGCGCGTATCGAGGCGACGCTGAAATGGTCTGTGAGTGGACTTTGTTTCTTTTACTCTTGATGCATGCATATATGTTTTTATATGATTTTTATACTCGATTCTATGATGTGAGTTATGTTTGTACTGGTTTATGGTTTTGTACGTTTTTCGAGGAAAATGACAGTTTACACGTTTTACGAGGTTTTGATAACTATCGTGATTTGAACCTGATTTTAATGGTTGGATTTTAAGGAAAGTAAAGGATTTGAAAAGTATTTTCGGGCTTGAGGCCCAATTCAAAGGTGTTTTCGAAAATGAGATTTCGGGTTTCGGAATCGGAATTCCGGGTGACGATTCGGGATTCGATTCGGGACTTGAAGCGGATTTCGGGTTTGGGTTCGGAATGGTTATTCCGGATGCTAGCTTACGGAATGATGGTTGCGGACTCGGACCGGAAAATGAGAAGGAAATGAGTTCTGGGTCTGGATTCGGAATGACGGTTATGGATGCCGGAAGGGCATCAGACCAGTGGTTTCGGATTCGGGTTTGGATATGGAAATGGAAAATGATTTTA
Source organism: Prinsepia uniflora (assembly GCA_032719365.1). NCBI lineage: Eukaryota > Viridiplantae > Streptophyta > Magnoliopsida > Rosales > Rosaceae > Prinsepia > Prinsepia uniflora. Next base: position 41,834,479 of record CM064867.1, on the reverse strand, counting down.
AATGGTTTTGGATTGGATTTGCTGGATCTGGATATTGGGTTTAAAGACCCGTATATATGTGACGGGGGACCGGCCGGATTGGGTTTAAAGACCCGGATTGAGTTTAAAGACTCGGGAGTTTAAAGACTCGGATATATTGATTTTCCCCCGTAGGCCTTGAGTTTAAAGACTCGGGAGTTTAAAGACTCGGATATGATTAAGGCCTGGATTGAGTTTAAAGACTCGGGAGTTTAAAGACTCGGATAGATCCAGCAGGTTCGAGGAATGAGAATGTGGTTTTAAATGAGTTTTGGGTTTTCACTGAGACTTGATGATAATGTTTTGGGCAGTAGCCCGGATGAAATGGTTTCTATGGGTTATAATGGCTTCCGGTGATATTGGGGCTGAGGCCCGGGTGTTGGAAAAGGAAAAATGTGCTTTGGTTTTCGTACATGGTTTTTAGATATGAAGTCGATATGCATGCATTGGTTTTCAAAACGGAGGGTATAAATGTATGTGTTTTCTGATAACTGTTTTGAACTTGACTTTTATTTTTGTCCACTCAGTCTTTTCGTGTTTTCGATACCCTCCAGGTTGTTGCGGTGGGGGCTGTCGGTTGAGAGAGATGGAGACATCACATGCCCAATCCATAGTAGGCTCTGCGCACTCTGGGAAGTTTGAGGTTGTTGAGGTCGTTGGTCTGGAACTCCCTTGTCCGACTTACGTGTCACACGGAGGTTAGGCAGTTGTTTAGCCCTCGTGTCATGCGTACGTTAGACGGGAGCGGGGTTTAGCCCTTAATCCCGGGGGATTAGGGGTGGGCCCTGACAATTGGTATCAGAGCGAGGATTTGAGGGTTCTGCGTGAGGTTTGGCTTCCAGCGTCGTTGGTTCGGCGACTGGGGTGTTGTGGAACTACTGTGGATGTGATGTCTCGATGTGGAACAGCCCGTCAGCAACCTGGATACGATAGTGATAGTCTGTTCGAGGTGGTTAGATAGCAATGTGTGAGGGTGCTAGTCGCTCGGTACGCGATGCGAGGTAAGACGTACGTCGGTTTAAGACCGGAACTTTGGTGTGTTGGCACGGGTAGAAGTAACCTGGAAGTAGCCAGTGAGCTACGGATGGGTAGGCTGGTCGGCCTGAGGGGCCCGAGAGTAGTTCGAAGAGTTAGAGAGATACGGGGCCAAGGAGGCCGATTGTGGTGGCCGGCTGGGCCAGGTGGTTTTGGCTTGTTGACCTTTGATCAGTAAGGTTGAGTGGTCATTGCGGGTTTGGCTAACCCGAACGATGAGGATGGTTTGAGGTACCCTATGGATTTACTGGATCGTAGTCCTTGTGGTTTGGGCCGACTTACAGCCGGATTGGCAAGGGCGCTGCTAGGTGCAGTTGAGGTGGTGATTATCTGGTCAGTCTGCTGTTGGTTGATTAGAGTAGAGCAGATGACGCTCAGTGAACCTAGGCTAGTCTGGACAGGTTTAACCATCGGTGGGATGTAGGTTGCCGGGATGGTCGGGGACCATGGTGAGTCTGTTGAAGGATGATGGGAAGAATAGGAAAGGAGTGACTATAACCGATCGATATGAGGTTATGGAAGGAGAGAACCCACAAGCTAGCGTTTGCCTTTAGGATTTTGTAGATGTATTCCGACAAGTGGTTGAAGTAACCACCGAGAGAGGAGCCAGCCAGTAGGAAAGTATCTGTGGTCGTACACGAGGATGTGCTCTGTGAATTCTATCGGGTACTCCACATGAGGTATTGTAAAATACCTTTGTTTGCTGTTCATAGAGTTTCCCTTGCGTACACCATGCAGCTGTTACATAGCTAGGGTTGACCGTGGTAACCATAGTTGAGGATGGAGTGAAATACCCAAGGTGGAGATGATAGATAGGGAACCCAGGAGAGGTTATTATTGACCGAGTGTTGATTACCAGATAAGAGACCCTAGGTGTCGGGAACTAGCTGTGGAATTTCGGGGACGAAATTCTTTTTAGGTGGGTAGATTGTAACAACCCGTCCCGAGAGCCGGGATTAGTGGAGTGATTAAGGTGGGATTAGCAGGGCTAATCGGTGGTTAGTTGGTCCCGATAAGGTCATTGGCTTAGAATGACGATTTTGCCCCTAGTTCGGGCAAAAAGTTGATTTTTAGTTCGGGTGGTCAAGTGGACTTTGACCGGTGACCAGGACATCGTTTAGGATGTCACGAATGCATAGGCAGGTGGCATGCTTGATTCCGACATCCGAGGAGGAAGTTGTGATGTTCGGAAGGTTGGGGGCATAACCGTAATTTGGGTAAAATAGGGGGAATAGTTGACTTTTTTGTATAATCGGGTTTTGAGATGTTGACCTAGGATGGTTAGATAGATCTCGTCGTCCTGAGTTCGATGACAGGCGGCACGTATTCATCGGACTTACGAGGTGTGAGATACGGGTCTAGAAGGGTAGTGGCAAAATCGTAATTTGGAGTTAAATAGAAGGGTATTTTGGTCTTTTACACCTGGGGAATTGTGCAGAGAGAAGGGCAGGTGGACGGCTGGGATGGAGCCATTTGGTGAGAGACTGGAGTGGATGGTGACACGTGGATGGCCACCAGAGGGTTCTAGGATTGTCTAAAATAGACACGGGCACATTTTGGGTGGATTTAAACCGTGCATTTGGTTTTGGGAAGAACAGAAACAGAGAGGTGAGGCGGTGAGGTTCTTGGTCGATTCAGTGAGGGTGTGAGGTTTTGGTGAATGGTGAGAGTGACAGAGAGGAGAAGAATAGCTGGTAATTGGGTTTTGGGAGTGAAATCGTGGGGGATAAGTGCTGGTGGTGAGGTCTGAATTTCAGAGAAAACAGAGAGAGTTGCGGGACAGAGGTGGTGGCTGTGCCGTGTGTTGGCTTAATTTAGGCTGAGAGAAGACTAGAATGGCTCTGTGGACTCCAGGGAGTGCGACGGTGTGCACGGCGGCGATCGACAGCAGGTAATCCCTCACCCCCGTTCAGTTACTCTGTTTTTCCGTTAAGTTCAAACCGTGAGTCGTGGGTTTAGAGGACGAGTCGAGAGTTTTGGGGAGTTGGGTGAGACTCAGTGATGTCCTAGGAGCCGTCTACGGTGGTTGCCGTGACGGGGGAACGGCTGGTTGGCCGGGATGAAGAACAGGGGATTGATCGGGTCTTCCTTCGAGTTAGGGACGATGATATAGGGGTTGTGTTGAGGCGTCTGAGTAAGGGGAATAGATTGTGGAGGATTGGACGAAGAGGATGGTGCAGAGAGGGAGGAGAATGGTGGCCGGACGGTGGAGAACAGGTCTCACCGGTCCAGTTGCAGCGGCCGGTTCAGCACAGTGCACTCGAGGTTGCGGGTGACACTGTAGCTGGCGCGTGAGGCCCACGCGCAGCCACTTTGGGCGGCGCGTGGAGGCGCGTGCGGCAGTTCTGGGGAAAATGGTCAACTTGGTTTTTGGTCTAGGTGTTGTGATGAGTCTATTGGAATTAGTTTCGGGTTAATCGGACGTCGTTTGAGGTTAGTTCCGCGAGGTCGAAGGTCTGGGGTCCCGGGTAAGGTACGCTTAGAAGTTCGGGAAAATTATGGGGCTTTAGTATGAGTAGCGTGAAGTAGTTAGTAACTCCGTTATGAAATTTGGACAGGTTCGGGAAAGCCGAGGATAGCGAATGGTCGGGGACGGCGTAAATGCGCGCGTATCGAGGCGACGCTGAAATGGTCTGTGAGTGGACTTTGTTTCTTTTACTCTTGATGCATGCATATATGTTTTTATATGATTTCTATACTCGATTCTATGATGTGAGTTATGTTTGTACTGGTTTATGGTTTTGTACGTTTTTCGAGGAAAATGACAGTTTACACGTTTTACGAGGTTTTGATAACTATCGTGATTTGAACCTGATTTTAATGGTTGGATTTTAAGGAAAGTAAAGGATTTGAAAAGTATTTTCGGGCTTGAGGCCCAATTCAAAGGTGTTTTCGAAAATGAGATTTCGGGTTTCGGAATCGGAATTCCGGGTGACGATTCGGGATTCGATTCGGGACTTGAAGCGGATTTCGGGTTTGGGTTCGGAATGGTTATTCCGGATGCTAGCTTACGGAATGATGGTTGCGGACTCGGACCGGAAAATGAGAAGGAAATGAGTTCTGGGTCTGGATTCGGAATGACGGTTATGGATGCCGGAAGGGCATCAGACCAGTGGTTTCGGATTCGGGTTTGGATATGGAAATGGAAAATGATTTTAAATGGTTTTGGATTAGATTTGCTGGATCTGGATATTGGGTTTAAAGACCCGGATATATGTGACGGGGGACCGGCCGGATTGGGTTTAAAGACCTGGATTGAGTTTAAAGACTCGGGAGTTTAAAGACTCGGATATATTGATTTTCCCCCGTAGGCCTTGAGTTTAAAGACTCGGGAGTTTAAAGACTCGGATATGATTAAGGCCTGGATTGAGTTTAAAGACTCGGGAGTTTAAAGACTCGGATAGATCCAGCAGGTTCGAGGAATGAGAATGTGGTTTTAAATGAGTTTTGGGTTTTCACTGAGACTTGATGATAATGTTTTGGGCAGTAGCCCGGATGAAATGGTTTCTATGGGTTATAATGGCTTCCGGTGATATTGGGGCTGAGGCCCGGGTGTTGGAAAAGGAAAAATGTGCTTTGGTTTTCGTACATGGTTTTTAGATATGAAGTCGATATGCATGCATTGGTTTTCAAAACGGAGGGTATAAATGTATGTGTTTTCTGATAACTGTTTTGAACTTGACTTTTATTTTTGTCCACTCAGTCTTTTCGTGTTTTCGATACCCTCCAGGTTGTTGCGGTGGGGGCTGTCGGTTGAGAGAGATGGAGACATCACATGCCCAATCCATAGTAGGCTCTGCGCACTCTGGGAAGTTTGAGGTTGTTGAGGTCGTTGGTCTGGAACTCCCTTGTCCGACTTACGTGTCACACGGAGGTTAGGCAGTTGTTTAGCCCTCGTGTCATGCGTACGTTAGACGGGAGCGGGGTTTAGCCCTTAATCCCGGGGGATTAGGGGTGGGCCCTGACAATTGGTATCAGAGCGAGGATTTGAGGGTTCTGCGTGAGGTTTGGCTTCCAGCGTCGTTGGTTCGGCGACTGGGGTGTTGTGGAACTACTGTGGATGTGATGTCTCGATGTGGAACAGCCCGTCAGCAACCTGGATACGATAGTGATAGTCTGTTCGAGGTGGTTAGATAGCAATGTGTGAGGGTGCTAGTCGCTCGGTACGCGATGCGAGGTAAGACGTACGTCGGTTTAAGACCGGAACTTTGGTGTGTTGGCACGGGTAGAAGTAACCTGGAAGTAGCCAGTGAGCTACGGATGGGTAGGCTGGTCGGCCTGAGGGGCCCTAGAGTAGTTCGAAGAGTTAGAGAGATACGGGGCCAAGGAGGCCGATTGTGGTGGCCGGCTGAGCCAGGTGGTTTTGGCTTGTTGACCTTTGATCAGTAAGGTTGAGTGGTCATTGCGGGTTTGGCTAACCCGAACGATGAGGATGGTTTGAGGTACCCTATGGATTTACTGGATCGTAGTCCTTGTGGTTTGGGCCGACTTACAGACGGATTGGCAAGGGCGCTGCTAGATGCAGTTGAGGTGGTGATTATCTGGTCAGTCTGCTGTTGGTTGATTAGAGTAGAGCAGATGACGCTCAGTGAACCTAGGCTAGTCTGGACAGGTTTAACCATCGGTGGGATGTAGGTTGCCGGGATGGTCGGGGACCATGGTGAGTCTGTTGAAGGATGATGGGAAGAATAGGAAAGGAGTGACTATAACCGATCGATATGAGGTTATGGAAGGAGAGAACCCACAAGCTAGCGTTTGCCTTTAGGATTTTGTAGATGTATTCCGACAAGTGGTTGAAGTAACCACCGAGAGAGGAGCCAGCCAGTAGGAAAGTATCTGTGGTCGTACACGAGGATGTGCTCTGTGAATTCTATCGGGTACTCCACATGAGGTATTGTAAAATACCTTTGTTTGCTGTTCATAGAGTTTCCCTTGCGTACACCATGCAGCTGTTACATAGCTAGGGTTGACCGTGGTAACCATAGTTGAGGATGGAGTGAAATACCCAAGGTGGAGATGATAGATAGGGAACCCAGGAGAGGTTATTATTGACCGAGTGTTGATTACCAGATAAGAGACCCTAGGTGTCGGGAACTAGCTGTGGAATTTCGGGGACGAAATTCTTTTTAGGTGGGTAGATTGTAACAACCCGTCCCGAGAGCCGGGATTAGTGGAGTGATTAAGGTGGGATTAGCAGGGCTAATCGGTGGTTAGTTGGTCCCGATAAGGTCATTGGCTTAGAATGACGATTTTGCCCCTAGTTCGGGCAAAAAGTTGATTTTTAGTTCGGGTGGTCAAGTGGACTTTGACCGGTGACCAGGACATCGTTTAGGATGTCACGAATGCATAGGCAGGTGGCATGCTTGATTCCGACATCCGAGGAGGAAGTTGTGATGTTCGGAAGGTTGGGGGCATAACCGTAATTTGGGTAAAATAGGGGGAATAGTTGACTTTTTTGTATAATCGGGTTTTGAGATGTTGACCTAGGATGGTTAGATAGATCTCGTCGTCCTGAGTTCGATGACAGGCGGCACGTATTCATCGGACTTACGAGGTGTGAGATACGGGTCTAGAAGGGTAGTGGCAAAATCGTAATTTGGAGTTAAATAGAAGGGTATTTTGGTCTTTTACACCTGGGGAATTGTGCAGAGAGAAGGGCAGGTGGACGGCTGGGATGGAGCCATTTGGTGAGAGACTGGAGTGGATGGTGACACGTGGATGGCCACCAGAGGGTTCTAGGATTGTCTAAAATAGACACGGGCACATTTTGGGTGGATTTAAACCGTGCATTTGGTTTTGGGAAGAACAGAAACAGAGAGGTGAGGCGGTGAGGTTCTTGGTCGATTCAGTGAGGGTGTGAGGTTTTGGTGAATGGTGAGAGTGACAGAGAGGAGAAGAATAGCTGGTAATTGGGTTTTGGGAGTGAAATCGTGGGGGATAAGTGCTGGTGGTGAGGTCTGAATTTCAGAGAAAACAGAGAGAGTTGCGGGACAGAGGTGGTGGCTGTGCCGTGTGTTGGCTTAATTTAGGCTGAGAGAAGACTAGAATGGCTCTGTGGACTCCAGGGAGTGCGACGGTGTGCACGGCGGCGATCGACAGCAGGTAATCCCTCACCCCCGTTCAGTTACTCTGTTTTTCCGTTAAGTTCAAACCGTGAGTCGTGGGTTTAGAGGACGAGTCGAGAGTTTTGGGGAGTTGGGTGAGACTCAGTGATGTCCTAGGAGCCGTCTACGGTGGTTGCCGTGACGGGGGAACGGCTGGTTGGCCGGGATGAAGAACAGGGGATTGATCGGGTCTTCCTTCGAGTTAGGGACGATGATATAGGGGTTGTGTTGAGGCGTCTGAGTAAGGGGAATAGATTGTGGAGGATTGGACGAAGAGGATGGTGCAGAGAGGGAGGAGAATGGTGGCCGGACGGTGGAGAACAGGTCTCGCCGGTCCAGTTGCAGCGGCCGGTTCAGCACAGTGCACTCGAGGTTGCGGGTGACACTGTAGCTGGCGCGTGAGGCCCACGCGCAGCCACTTTGGGCGGCGCGTGGAGGCGCGTGCGGCAGTTCTGGGGAAAATGGTCAACTTGGTTTTTGGTCTAGGTGTTGTGATGAGTCTATTGGAATTAGTTTCGGGTTAATCGGACGTCGTTTGAGGTTAGTTCCGCGAGGTCGAAGGTCTGGGGTCCCGGGTAAGGTACGCTTAGAAGTTCGGGAAAATTATGGGGCTTTAGTATGAGTAGCGTGAAGTAGTTAGTAACTCCGTTATGAAATTTGGACAGGTTCGGGAAAGCCGAGGATAGCGAATGGTCGGGGACGGCGTAAATGCGCGCGTATCGAGGCGACGCTGAAATGGTCTGTGAGTGGACTTTGTTTCTTTTACTCTTGATGCATGCATATATGTTTTTATATGATTTCTATACTCGATTCTATGATGTGAGTTATGTTTGTACTGGTTTATGGTTTTGTACGTTTTTCGAGGAAAATGACAGTTTACACGTTTTACGAGGTTTTGATAACTATCGTGATTTGAACCTGATTTTAATGGTTGGATTTTAAGGAAAGTAAAGGATTTGAAAAGTATTTTCGGGCATGAGGCCCAATTCAAAGGTGTTTTCGAAAATGAGATTTCGGGTTTCGGAATCGGAATTCCGGGTGACGATTCGGGATTCGATTCGGGACTTGAAGCGGATTTCGGGTTTGGGTTCGGAATGGTTATTCCGGATGCTAGCTTACGGAATGATGGTTGCGGACTCGGACCGGAAAATGAGAAGGAAATGAGTTCTGGGTCTGGATTCGGAATGACGGTTATGGATGCCGGAAGGGCATCAGACCAGTGGTTTCGGATTCGGGTTTGGATATGGAAATGGAAAATGATTTTAAATGGTTTTGGATTGGATTTGCTGGATCTGGATATTGGGTTTAAAGACCCGGATATATGTGACGGGGGACCGGCCGGATTGGGTTTAAAGACCCGGATTGAGTTTAAAGACTCGGGAGTTTAAAGACTCGGATATATTGATTTTCCCCCGTAGGCCTTGAGTTTAAAGACTCGGGAGTTTAAAGACTCGGATATGATTAAGGCCTGGATTGAGTTTAAAGACTCGGGAGTTTAAAGACTCGGATAGATCCAGCAGGTTCGAGGAATGAGAATGTGGTTTTAAATGAGTTTTGGGTTTTCACTGAGACTTGATGATAATGTTTTGGGCAGTAGCCCGGATGAAATGGTTTCTATGGGTTATAATGGCTTCCGGTGATATTGGGGCTGAGGCCCGGGTGTTGGAAAAGGAAAAATGTGCTTTGGTTTTCGTACATGGTTTTTAGATATGAAGTCGATATGCATGCATTGGTTTTCAAAACGGAGGGTACAAATGTATGTGTTTTCTGATAACTGTTTTGAACTTGACTTTTATTTTTGTCCACTCACAGACTTTTCGTGTTTTCGATACCCTCCAGGTTGTTGCGGTGGGGGCTGTCGGTTGAGAGAGATGGAGACATCACATGCCCAATCCATAGTAGGCTCTGCGCACTCTGGGAAGTTTGAGGTTGTTGAGGTCGTTGGTCTGGAACTCCCTTGTCCGACTTACGTGTCACACGGAGGTTAGGCAGTTGTTTAGCCCTCGTGTCATGCGTACGTTAGACGGGAGCGGGGTTTAGCCCTTAATCCCGGGGGATTAGGGGTGGGCCCTGACATTAATCCCGTGGGGACTAGGATGGGTCGTGTCAAGTGGTACCAGAGAAAGGTTTACATATGGTACTCAGATACCAAGGTGGTATCAAAGCAAGGGTAACATGTGGTACTTTGACATCAAGGTGGTGACAGAGCGAGCATTGTTATTGTTGAACCAGAGCGTTGTGCGCATGTGCCCAGGATGTGAGGTCTTTAGGAGGAACAACCCGTCATCAACCTGAAAGTGGGGCCAATAGAGTAAGATGGTTACTAGAACTGAGTCGTGGAAAGCGGATGATTCACCGATACGTCGTGCATCAATGTTATTCAACTCGGGTAGGGTTGTATGTGACAAATTGGGAGTGGGGGACCGCCAGACGGTCAGACGATGTTATGTTTTTTATGCTACTGGGAGAAGTTAGGGTTGAGTAATCTTAGTTGAGTTGATGATTAGATTGGGCGAACCTTAGTGATGATAACCATAGTTGGAAGCGACTAGAGTCGTTGGTACGAGAAATGCGAGTTAGTTGGTTGTATTGGCGATGGTGCTGCAGAGACGAGCTGAGGTCATGGATGACCTAGGTGGATGACTCTAGTTGGGTCGAGTTGAGGATGGAGATTGGTCGGCAAGGAGTTCAGGCTTGGCTTTCTATAGGATTGTGAGATTTGAGCTTCCGCGACGGGATCTTGGATAGAGATGGACTGGATGGAAACCAGTGGTGAGTAAGTTGTGTTGGGACTCTTCCCAACCGTGATTGAGAGGACGGATGTGATGGAGATGATTAAGTGGTGATTGGGCGAAACAGTATAAAGGGACGATGCAGGTATTATCATCGGGATTAGTGGTCGATTTGTCAGATATGGTGGTATGCAGAGATTTGGCTTCAGATCACAGCTGGAGTATGTGGCGACTCTTTAGTCGAGTGGTACATAAGGTTAGCATGAGTCGACATCCTTTTGGATGTGTATAAACTATAATGACCCGTCCCGAATTCCTAGATTACATTAGTGACTAATCACAATTAATGAGGCTAATCCGTGATTAGTTAGGCGAAATCGGACGAACGATGCAAAATGACCGTTTTGCCCCTAGCGTGGGCAAAATGTTGACTTTTCATTCAGGCAGTCAAATGGACTTTGACCGATGACCTTGACGTAGTTCGTGACGCCACGAGTTCATAGACAGGTGGCACGTTCAATTCCGACGTTCGAGGAGGAAGTTATGACGTTCGGAAGTTTAGGGGCATTTTTGCAATTTCGGTTAAAAGGGGTCAAATGTTGACTTTTTGACCGAGAGGTCCGATGGCCGAGTGCCGAGGACCGTTACGTAGATCGGCACGATACGAATCTATAGACAAGCGGCATGCTGAAATTGGACTTCGAACGGGGAGGTTATAGGTCACGGAAGTTCGATTTCACTATGCACGTACTTCGAGATGATGATGATTTGGAAAATTTTGATTGGGCTAGATATTTAGGTGGGTCCCATGGACGAGTGACAAGTGTCACTCACCCCATTGGCCAATTTCCCTAAAAAGTGGATCTAGTTAATAAAATATTATTATATTGATTATTATATAATTAATCCATCTATCATCAAATCCTAACCATCCATTACCAATTAATCCTTCAATCCTCACCATCAATCCTCTCTTCTCTCATCTGATCACATCACCTTTTTCTCTCTTCTCTTCCACGATACCAACACCATTTTCATTTCATTTTCTTCATTTTCTTCAAAAAACCGAAACACACACACACCATCACCATTCATTGCTTGTGTGAGCTGAGAGTGACCGTGTGAGGAGTGTGAGGGGCTGAGGACTGAGAGGCTGTGTAACAACCCGTTCCGAGAAGAGTGATTAAGGTGTGATTAGTAAGGTTAATCAGGGGTTAGGTGGTCATGAGGGGTCCGGGAACCTAGAATGACGATTTTGCCCCCTGCTTTGGGCAAAATTGTTGACTTTTAGTTCGGGTGGTCAAATGGGGGTTGACCCGTGACCAGGACGTAGTGTAGGACGTCACGAACCCAGAGGCAGGTGGCACGCCTGATTCCGACATCCGAGGAGGAAATTGTGATGTTCGGAAGGTTAAGGGCATGACCGTAATTTGAGTAAAGTAGGGGGAATAGTTGACTTTTTAAATAATCGAGTTTTGGTAGGTTGACCTAGGATGGTTAGATAGTTCTTGTCGTCCTGAGTTCGATGACAGGCGGCACGTATTCATCGGACTTACGAGGTGAGAGTTACGGGTCTAGGAAGTTTCGGTAAAACCGTAAAAATGTGTGAAAAAGAAGGGTATTTTGGTCATTGTGGCACATTGGGATTTGTGCACAGAGGAAAGGAATGGACGGCTGGGATTAGGCCATGTGGGAGTGTGTGGAGTGGATGGTGACACATGGCATGTGTGTAGAGGATTCTGGTGGAATCCTGTGCATTCACGGCCCAATTAATTGGGGTGCACCCGTGCCATGCATCCTGGTCCTTCGACATACACAGAGAAACAGAGTGAGAGTTTGAGGGGAAATCGACCGATCTGGGTGCAAGGGTGAGTGACTGGTGAGTTGTGAGAGTGACAGTGAAGCAAGGAGGAGCTGCTGGTCGTGTTTTGGCAGTGCAATTGTGCACGGCGGCACGGCGGAGGTGAGGAGAAGAATTGGGGGAAACAGGGAGGCCGTGAACGTTTGGCGGTGGCTACGCCGTGAGGCGGATCAAATCAAGACAAGGAGAGGCTGAGGAGGTTGCAGGGAGTCTAACGACCACCGTGGAAGGCGGCAGTGCGCACGGCGGAGCTGCAATCGAAGGGTAAGTCTTCCTGCTCTGTTTTCCCGTGGAATTTCATTTGGAAAGTCGTGACTCTGGGTTGAGAGTCGAGAGGATTGGAGGTTAGGGTAGTGATCAGGGAGGTCCTAGGTGTCGTTTAGGGTGGTTGCCGTGACGGGGCCGTACGCGGCGGAGCTCAGTCAAAGATGGGTCTCTTTTACCCTGTTTCGGCAGTGAACTTCGAACGGTAAGTCGACGAGTTTGGGGGTGAGTCGACGGTATAGGAAGGTTCGTCTGGGTTCATTGAGGTTCAGGGAAGCGTTTGGTGAAGCCACCGTGAAGGGTGGTGAGCTGGGTGGTCGGATCGTGAAACAGAGTTTTGGGGAGGTTTAATTTCGAGCTTGAGACGACGGGTAGGAGGCTGTGTCGAGGTGATTGGAGGTTGGGGATGCTTAGAGTAGGGTTGGACGAAGCTATAGGTGAAGAAAGGAGGTGAAATGGGGGCCGGACGGCAGAGAACAGGTCTCGCCGGTCCGAGTTGCAGCACTGGTGTGAACCGGGTCGACGTGAGGTTGACGGTGGCACTGTAGCTGGCGCGTGAGGGCCACGCGCAGCCACTTTGGGCGGCGCGTGGAGGCGCGTGCGGCGGTTATGGGAGAAACGGTCAACATGGGTTTTGGTTTAGGAGTTGTGGTGAGTGCAATGGAGTTGGTTTCGAGTCAATCGGACGTCGTTTGAGGATAGTTCCGCGAGGGTGAAGGTTTAGGGTCCCGGGTTCTTACGTTTAGGATTCGGGGATTTTTGAGGGAATTTAGGTGAACCTTCGTAGACGTGTTAGTGACGTAATTTAACGGTGATTGACAGGATCGAGATTTCCCGAGGAAGCCGAGGAACGGGCTGGACGTTCGGGACGCGAGTAGGGCTCAGTACTGTGAGTGGACCCTTTCCTTAAACTCGAGCATGCATAACTGTTTTTATATACGTATTTTATGGTTTTACTTATGAATCTATGTTTATTGAATATGAAGTGATGATTTTGTGTGTTTGCACGTTTTTCGAGAAAAAGACGGTTTTGGCACGTTTTTCAAGAAAATGTTGGTTTTCGGATTTTGATGTTACATTAGGGGATTTCCACCGATAAAGGTTTTCTGATGATAATAAATGGGTTATGAAATGTGATTTGTGATTACGTATGATTTTGGTATGAAAATGGATATTTTTCCGGATTTGGGTTCGGAATGACGGTTCTGAATGCTGGAAAGGGCATCAGACCAGTGATTTCGGATTCGAGTTTGGATATGGATTGGTAAATGGTTTTCAAATGGTTTTGGGATTGGATTTGCTGGATCTGGATATTGGGTTTAAAGACCCGGATATATGTGACGGGGGACCGGCCGGATTGGGTTTAAAGACCCGGATTGAGTTTAAAGACTCGGGAGTTTAAAGACTCGGATATATATTGATTTCCCCCGTAGGCCTTGAGTTTAAAGACTCGGGAGTTTAAAGACTCGGATATTATTAAGGCCTGGATTGAGTTTAAAGACTCGGGAGTTTAAAGACTCGGATAGGTCCAGCAGGTTTGATCGAGAAAATGATGATTTGGTGGTTATGGTTTTGAAACAGTTTTCTGATACTCGTGTGTGGTTTCTGATGGTATTTTATGGTGTTTCTGTTTCTTATGATGTTTATAATGATTATTTTCTAAATGTGTTTATAACTGCTGGTTATGCATGTGGTTTCAAAACGGAGGGTTTAACTCGGTTCTCTTATAAAATGGTTTTTAAACTTTTGTACTTTCTGGTCCACTCACATTTTTTGTTTTAATTGCCCTCCAGGTTGTGGAGCTAGCGCGGGGTCTTGACGTCGAGGCAGAGTCTGAGGCATAGAAGCGACGTGAGGGATCCTAGAAGGGTTTAAAGGCTTCTGTGTGCGTGTACTTTCTCGGTTTTTACTTTTCTTGTAATGTAGTGCTATGCTCTGTAAACGATAAGGATTTTGGGATATTTTGTAATTACTCCTGCGTTTGACTGGGTTCGAGTGAGTGTTCCTTAGGTGTTGTGTCGGGGAGTCAGACGGGAGCGGGATTTACCTCGGGTTTCGGGGTGAAACCGGGGTGGGTCCTGACAGGCTGGATGGTGGCTCACGGCGGTTGCCACGGCGGAGCTCGACCCGTGAGGTAAGGAATATTCAAAATTCCTAAATTCGATTCTATTGGTTTTCAATCGATTCTAAGACCTAGGTTAGGTTTCTGGGGACTCTAAGAATCGAATAGGATTAGTTTAGGGGCTGGGGATGGCCGGGAAGGGACGTGAACGGTAGGGGAAGGTCACGGCCGCCATGGCCAAGCTCGAAGGTATGGTTTTCGATGTTTTCCTTCCATTTTAATGTCATAGAACCTTAGGTTAGGATTAAAGGATGAAAATGGGACAAACGGGAGGAGAAATGGTGGCTGGAGTGAAGAGAACCGGCCGGGTCAACCCGCGGGTCACAGCGACCTGGATTGCAGACCCGACCGAGGTTGATGGTGCTGCTACAGTGCCTGCGCGTGGGCTTCACGCGCGTGAGGTTCAGAGGGCGCGTGGGGGTGCGTGTCCTACTATTTGGGAACGTGCTCAACACGTGAAACACTCTATTCGATGTAACGAACATTTTGGGACTGGTTTCGTGTCGATCGGACACTGTCTCGATATGTTTCGGGGCATCAGAAGGTTTCGAATCGGGATTAAAAATAGTTAAAAATTCCAGAAAATTACGGGGCTTTGGTAGGAGGTTAATTAAGTAGTTAGTAACCTTCTATTACAATTTGGACAGGTTTCGGAGTCCCGGTGATAGTGATTGGCTCGGGAGATCCGTATGGCACGCAAATCGAGGCGGCAGCTCGGACGTTCTGTGAGTGGACCTTGTTTTATAAATTGGTGCATGCATAAATGTTTATTATATGTTTTAAATACTTGTTTTTAATTCCATGAGTGCATTTGGATGTGTGGTTACGTATAGGCACGTATTTCGAGGTTTCGGCCTTATACGATGCCTATACGGGTTTGTATGTCTTTATTGGTCTAAATGAAATGGTTTTGGATTTCCAAAAGGATAAACTCGGGTATGAGACCCATTTGGTTTAGTCTCGGGCATATGACTCTAGTTAGGACCTTCGGGTGTAAATCGTGGTCGCGACGGGTGCTATGTGCACGGCGATCGATGATACGAAGCTCGCCTCCGGATTGGGATGTGTTCCTTCCGGAGAGGTAACGATGCATGATTCGTGATCAGGCAGCCTGGGGAGGCTCGACTTCGGAGTGCTGACGGTTTAGGATAGCGATAGGTGATGAGTGCACCATGATCTTGTGGTGGTCGTGTCGGTTGATACATTCATGGCGACATACCAGGATTGAGGGCGGTCCTGGATGGATGGTTGCATGCATCACTATGATCGGAGTCGTGACTGACCCTTAGATATCGGGCACGGTGCCCAGTTGAGTCATATGTTCGGGCACGAGACCCAGTTGTTTTTCACTGATGATTTCGGGTCAGGGACCCAAGATGGATTTCCAAGTTCACGACGTTTTATGGGAACCGGAATGAACTCTGGAAAGGTCATTGTGGTTCATGATGGTTTATGGGAACCGTCATGAGCCTTTTTCAGGTCATTGTGGTACATGACGGTTTATGGGAACCGGTCATGGGGGATGTTGTCTATATGTATATGAATATAATGGATATTATGGATCATGACGGTTCAAGGGAACCGGGCATGAATGTTTATGTTATGTATATATATGTTCATATACCTTCCTTTACATGTTCTATTATCTCCTCCTGGGAGGGTCGTTGGCCTGGGTGGACCCCGGAGTAGTCACGGAGCTCTGACTGAGTGGGAGTTGCCCTCGTTGGGTGCCTTACTCTCAGGAAGGCTGGTACTATAACCTCGGGTAGGGTCGGTAGTCTACGTACATTGACTTTGACTTTGAGAAGACTTGGGTTTGAGACCCCGGGTAGCACGCGCGTAGCTTTGGAAACCGTGACAAGATTGGTTGTGTGAATTATATGTGTATATGATATAAATATGATATATGAGATGATATATGATGTGTGTTTACATAGGTTTTGGGCAGTGGCCCGTACGGTTGGTTTCTTATGATTTGGGCCGAGTCCCTTGTGGATTTGGGAAGTGGCCCACATGGTCGTTTTCATTATAGTTTCTTTGGTTAAATGGTTTTCAAACGCATGCATGCTTTTTAGTGAAGGGTACAAATGTCTTCTTATGAAATGTTTTTATAAACTTTTGTTTTGTCTACTCACAGCTTTTAATGTTTTGACTGCCCTTCAGGTTGACATCGGATGTGGACTGTAGCAGAGACCGAGATATGACATACCTTCTCCGGATCCTGGCGTACTCTGATAGCCCGGGAGGGCAAAGGTCGGAAATATCCTTGTCTGACACTTCGTGTCAGACGGGAGCAGGGTCATCCCGCACTAATCCCGGGGGGATTGGGATGGGTCCTGTCAATATAAACGGTCTTAATAAATAGGCGAGTTGGGAGTTAGATGGTTTATGGACACATGATTGACGTCCAAGTCAGCTGAGAACTGAGGAGTCTGGTGACGAGACTTGGTAAGATAGTCCAGTGGTTGGCACCTATGTGGAAGAAGATCCAAGTTGGTTTCCAACATGATTGGAACTTCGGAATTAAGAGATCACACGACCCATCGTAATTGCCACGGGATTAACGCAGGATGTGCCAGACAAGATATAACACGAAACTTCAACCCGATCGGTCTTCCAGAGTGCGCCAGGATCCGGTGGAGGAGTGTGATGTCTCGGTCTCTACTACAGCCCGCATCCGTGATCAACCTAAAGGGCATTAAAAACAACAAAAACTGTGAGTGGAAGAAAATAAATAGTTTAATAAAAACTCATTTATCTCAAAAAGACATTTATGCCCTTCACTAAAAAGCATGCATGCATTCGAAAATCATTTACCTTAATAACCATTTTTAGGGTCTCAGCCCAAACTAATCTCAGTGAAATATAAATCATAGAACACAGGGTCTCAACCCCAAACCAATCATACGGGCCCCTGCCCAAATCCATTTACACAAATCCATAACATATCAACCATACATGGGAACTCAGCCCAAAACCGTAAATCCGAGTATGTGCTTCATTGCCCAAATCCATTTACTATTCACAAAACACCATTTCATAAATCTAAGAAATCGTGTTTACCAAATATCATATAACCAATCCTATCACGGTTTCCAAAGCTACACGTGTGTTACCCGGGGTCTCAAATCCCAAGTCTCCCCAGGGTCCACCCAGGTCAATGTCCGCAGATCAATGACCCTCCCTGGAGGTTATAATCCATAAATGCCTTCCTGAGAGTAAGGTACCCCACGAGGGCGACTCCACTCACTTAGTGCTCCATGACTACTCTAGGGTCCACCCAGGCCAATGACCCTCTCCGGAGGAGACAATCCATAAAAAAAAGGATGGTATATGAAAAACCATTTCGTAATCATTCTCAAAACCTTTCAAATCCTTCAAAGGGTTCATGCCCGGTTTCCCATAAAATCGTCATGAATCAAGAAATCCATTTTTCCCAAATCCAAAACCATTTAGGGTCTCCGAACCCAAAATCACATTTATAAACCATAAAAGGGACTCATGCCCGATATCATAATCAACTGGGCCTCATGCCCGATCATGTAAACCAATAGGGCCTCAAGCCCAATTTCGTAAACCAACTGGGCCTTCGGTTCGATCCTATAAACCAAATGGGCCTCCAACCCGATGCCTTATTAAATCAAATGGTCTCCAAGTCTGAGAGTTCGTAAATCAAATGGGTCTCATGCCCGATTCCATATTTTCAAATCTGAAATCAGTCCATCAATCCACGAACCAATTGGGCCCCTGGCCCGAGAAGGTAACTAAAATGGACTTCAAGTCCGAGGGTTTCCAAAACAAATGAGTCTCATACCCGAGTTTACCTTTGAAAATCCAAAACCATTTCATCGAAACCACAAGCACGTATAATCAGTGTAAAAACATAAACCTCGAAATACGTGTAATCATGTAAATCACCAAAACCATAATCATCATGACAGAAATCATATATATAAAACATATAAATATTTATGCATGGATCACAGTTTAGAAATCAAAGTCCACTCACAGACCGTCCTAGTTGCTGCCTCGATATGCGTACCATAAGCCTTCTCGGGCAAATTACCGTCATCGGGACTCCCAAACCTGTCCAAATCATACTAGAGGGTTACTAACTACCTCATTAACCTCTCATTGAAGCCCCATAATTTTCCCGAATTTGAAACATTTTAAAACTTGATCCTAAACCTCCGGACACCTCGAACTATATCGAAACGATGTCTAATTGACATGAAACCAGTCCCAAAATGTTCGTTACATCGAATAGATTAAAAGTCATGTTGACAACATCCCCAAACTCTACCCCACGCACCGCCACTCGCCGTCGCAAGCGACTACGGGGTGAAGTCCACGCGTGATGAACAGTGTCATCTTCAATCTCTTGCTGGACTCGGTTTGGTCTGGTCCACTGTAACCCGATCCAACCGAACCGGCAAAACCGGTTCTCCCCATTTTCTCAACCATTTTCAATGCTTTCAATCCCTACAAGTTCGTCTAACTTTGTAGGTTCGATCTACAATCTCAAAATCATGAAACCAAGGCTTGAACTTACCTTCCATCGATTGAACAGCGACGGTCCCTGTAACTCCCTCTTCCATTCAACTTCGGTCACTGATTCCCTTGAAATCAAGTCCCCTACGTTCGTATTGATCCCTAGAGCATGACCCAGTCCATCAAATAGATCAATGAGCCTTAAAACTTAACCTTTGATTTTTGAATCAAAACTCTAATCTTGACCATTTCCAGTCACCGTGCACCACCGTCCCAGTCATTTGCACCATCGTGCTCGCCTTATTTTGTAAGTCATACCTATGCCCTTAATCTCACACATGAACACAAACAAGGATAATGGGATTATGTGTGTTTGTTATGAAGGTGAAAATGGAGATGGTGCGCGAGTTTGGAGAAGAGAAGGTGAGATTTGGTGATGATGATCAGATGCAGGAATGAATGGTGAGGATGAGGGGTTTGAGGGAAATGAACGGCTGGGATTGGGAGAGAGTATGTGAGGGAAAATATAAAATAATCAAAATAATAATATTTTAATATAAAACCAACTAATCATGTTTGAGATCAACAAATTGGGGTTAAGGACCAATGGGATGAGTGACACTTGTCACTCATCCATTTGGCCTGAAATAAATGAGTACAAATGAAATCTGTCTCGTAATTCGTGCAATAGTTTCCCCGAACTTCTGTGAACCATAACTTCTCCGTTAGACGTCCGATTTCGACGTGCCACCTGTCTACGGACTCGTGACATCCCGATCTACGTCACTTTCATTAGTCCTCATACGTTTGACTCCCCGAGTCAAAAGTTAACATTTAACCCAAGATCAGGGGTAAAATGATCATTTTACACCGTCCGTTCGATTTAACTCAACTATTCACCATTAATCTCACTAATCCTTCATTAGTCACTAATCTAATCTCGGAATTCAGGACGGGTCATGAAAAGAGAGGTTGTGATTGAGTCGAGGACATGTTGTGCTTGATTCCGGACTGGTGGATGAGCGCTAGAGAAGTTGTGAAGGTGGTTCCGACTCAGGAATGAGTGGTGAGAGTGGTGAGCGGAGCGGGGATTCTATTGCGCTCACGTAGGAAGAATATTGATGTTATCATCTTGGATCATCCTTGATTTTCCTTAGGACGACGTCGGGGTTGATCTGATGTAGGGAAAGATGACGAGGGAGTCTAGATAAGTAGGGATGACAAGGAGTGACTATAATTGACCGATATGAGGTAATTGAAGAGAACCCACAGTCTAGACGTGTTTCGTCGTGTCTTGACTGAGTTGATTAGTTGTGAACAGAGTTTTAAGGAGTGAGGTGACGATAGGGGAGAATCTCAGGGAAGAATTGCTTTGCTAATTATGCTAAGCTAGGAGCAGAGGAGAATCGTATTGTAAGATGAAACTATTATCCAACCTATATCTTGGAAAGGTGGATGAGTGTGTATTGGATATGTGCGTGTGTTGGTTATGGGAATGTTGGGAGTTTACTTCTTTTTGAAGTTAATCCAGTATGAGATAGTAGTGGGAGTATATGCTCTATCTTGAGCTTGTATTGGATATGTGGTGTCGGAAATGCTCTGTCTTGGATAGGTGCGTAGGTGGGATTGGATTCTTTTCAAAACCGACCAGGTGTGATGTTAAGTATGACTGATTTGGTAGGTGAAATGATACCTCGAGTGGAAATTAAGAAAAGATGAATAGCTGAGAAATGAGTAGGATATGCTTTGTCCGGGAGTGGTGATCTATCTGGTAGGGGATTGGACAGATGGGCTCCAGAATTGAAGTGAGATCGGCCACGAGCCATGTTGTAATCAGTGTAGGTGCGAGGATGTTGCGTGTGCATGGGGCTTGCAATAGTGGTGATGGTGGACGTGCTGGTGATTGGCTTAGTTCCGATCGAGTGGGTTGGTGAGGACGTGGACTAGACAATAGATACCGGGTGTTTAGGTCGGAGTGATTTGGCAGGGTTCATTGAATGTTTTGAGCAGGGGCTCAGTGTAACGACCCGTCCCGAATTCCAGGATTAGATTAGTGACTAATCACGATTAGTAAGGTTAATCGGTGATTAGGTTGGCGAAATCGGACGAACGATGCATAATGACCGTTTTTCCCTTGGAGTGGGTCAAACGTTGACTTTTTGTTCGGGCTGTCAAATGGACATTGACCGATGACCGTGACGTATTTTGTGACGTCACGAGTTCATAGACAGGTGACACGTTCAATTCCGACGTTCGAGGAAGAAGTTATGACGTTCGGAAGATAAGGGGAATTTTAGTAATTTTGGTTAAAATGGGAAAAATGTTTACTTTTTGACCAAGAGGTCCGATGGTCGAGGGCCAAAGACCGTTATGTAGATCGGGACGATACGAATCCGTAGATAGGTGGCGCGCCAAATTCGAACGTTCGACGTCGAAATTATGGTTCACGAAAGTACGAAAGTACTATTCCACGTTTTACGAAACGGCCTAACTTTTGGACTCTAGTGGGGTCCAGATATTTTATGGAGGCCCATTGGATGAGTGACACTTGTTACCCATCCACAGGCCACCTTCCTACATACATGCATCGACCATTTCATTTTTTCATTTGAAACCAAACCCGATCTCATCCTCTGTGCAACCCAAACCCATCCAATCCAAACCTTCACCCATGGCCATCTGAGGACCCAGGAGAGTGAGAAGAGGACTGAGGATGATGGTGGCCGGCCAAATTGGAGCCACCGTGCACGGCTGAGACCCAAACCCGAAGGTATGGCTCGAATTTGGGTTTTGAATCCAAAATTATGTTTTTGTTTTTATGGTTAGTTTTGGTTGATTAGGACTTGATTAGAGGACTGCTAGGATGTTGTTGGAAAGGTTTTGAGGGTGGTTGGACGGCTGAGGAGCCGCCGGAGGAAGTTGGGAAAACTGAACCGTTTGGTTCAAAATCAAACCATGGATTTTAATGGTTTTAACTTAGGTTTAGGGATTGGAATGGATAGAAATTGAGAAAATAAGAAGAAATGAATCAAAAAGGAAGAGATTGAACAAAAAATGGGGGGTCTAGAGCAGTGAACCGGTCGACTGAAGGTTGATGGTGCAGGAATAGTGCCATCACGTGAGGCCCACGCGCAAGCCACTCCTGGGGTGTGTGCCACACCTTTTGGGAAAGTCTTCAACATGTGAAATCTTCTATTCGATGTAACGAACATTTTGGGACTTATTTCATGTCGATCGGACACCGTCTCGATAATGTTCGAGGCATCGGAAAGTTTCGGATCGAGTTTAAAAATAGTTAAAAATACCAGAAAATTACGGGGCTTTAGTGGGAGGTTAATAAGGTAGTTATTAACCTTATATTACGATTTGGACAGGTTTGGGAGTCCCGGTGACGGTGATTGGCTCGGGAGAGCCGTATGGCACACATATCGAGGCGGATGCTCGGACGGTCTATGAGTGGACCTTGTTTTCTAAATTGGTGCATGCATAAATGTTTATTATATGTTTTAATACAAGTTTGGTGATACAATGGGTGCATTTGTTTGTGGTTACGTATAAGCACGTATTTCGAGGTTTCTACCTTATACAGTGCGTATACGGGTCTGTATTTCTTTAATAGTATAAATGAAATGGATTTGGATTTCAAATGGTTACAATCGGGTATGAGACCCATTTGGTTTGGTCTTGGGCATATGACGCTATTGATGACCTACGGGTCTGAATCGTAGTTGCGACGGGTGCTATGTGCAAGGCGATCAACGATATGACGCTCGCCTCCGGATTGGGATGTGTTCCTTCCGGAGAGGTCACGATGCACGATCTGTTGTCGGGTAGCCGATGGAGGCTCGACATCGGAGTGCGGACGGTTCAGGATATTGATCGGTGATGAGTGCACCATGATCTTGTGGTGGTCGCGTCGGCTGATTGGTTCACGGCGACATACCAGGATTGAGGGATGTCCTGGGTGTGTGGTTGCACGCATCACTATGATCGGAGTCGTGACTGACCCTGAGATATCGGGCACGGTGCCCAGCTGATGTCATATGTTCGGGTACGAGACCCAGTTGTTTTACATTGATGATTTCGGGTCAGGGACCCTAGATGGATTTCCAAGTTCATGGCCGTTTATGGAAACCGGCATGAACCCTGGAAAGGTTATTATGGTACATGACGGTTTATGGGAACCGGGCATGAACCCTTAAATGGATGTTATAGATCATGACGGTTCAGGGGGACCGGGCATGAATGTTTTTGTTATGCATATATATGTATTCGTATACCTTCCTTTACTTCTATTATCTCCTCTAGGGAGGGTCGTTGGCTTGGGTGGACCCCAGAGTAGTCACGGAGCACCGACTGAGTGGAGTCACCCCCAGTTGTGTTCCTTAATCTCAGGAAGGCTATGGTTACTATAACCGCGGGTAGGATCAGTGGTCTGCGGACATTGGCCTTAACTTTGAGAAAACTCGGATTGAGACTCGGGTAGCACGCTCGTAGCTTTGGAAACCGTGACAAGATTGGTTGTGTGAATTATATATGATATATGATATTTGATATGTGGTGTGCACAAGTGTGCACAGGATTTGAGTAGTGGCTCGTGTATTTTGTTTCAGTATGGTTATGGTTTTGGGCTAAGTCCCGTATTAGTTTCTTATGGATTTGGGCAGTGGCCCGTATGGTCTATTTCATCAGTTAGCTCATATCAGAGCATAGGATTGCTTCTCAGAGTGTGTTTTGCGCATGACTCCGTACGCAGGTCGAGGATGTGATATCTCAATGGGCTACAGTTCCATTATCAACCTGATAGTTGGGATGCCGGTACGATAGTTAGTAGGTTTGAATCGTGGAATGTTTTGGTTCAGCATTTGATGCCGGGGGTTGCCATAGTTCTGTCGAGGTTGACAGTGTGGGATCCTATGAATGGATGAACGTAACAGTACTTTCGAGTTTTGGTCGTGAGACGATTAGTTGGGATCGTCTTCACGATGTTGTAGGATCGGTTCCGACGACTGGTTGGGAGTTGTGACCATCCGATGATCGGATTTTGTTGAGTTAAATGGATTTACTGCTCCTGGCAGTTAGCAGTCGAGTTCGTGGAACTCTAGTTGAACTTATGGCAGTTAGCAATCGGATTCGAGGAATCCTAGTTGGATTGACGGTAGGATTGGATTGACGTCTTTTCGATGTCAAGACCGTAGAGTCGGTCAGATTTTGGATTCTACTGCAGTTGGTAGCTTGCAGTTGGGTTCAGGGAGACCCTAGAGTGTGATTGTGGAACCCTACCTTAGTGTGTATGGTTCGGAAAGGTAAGTTGGCGAGTGGTCTCGCCATCGATGAGATCTTCGATTGGTCTAGTCATGTCAGCTTTTGCGTTTGGACTGCAGTTCGTAGTCGAGGTTGTACTTATCGGATAGACCTAGTTGGTTGTCGTGCTACTCAGTTGCGATGGATAGTTGGTGCAACTAAGGTCTTGGGCGACCTAGTAGACGACATTGGTTGAGTCGAGTTACGACTGGTTAGAGTTTGGTTGGACAGGTTACCAGGGTTGGTACTTGTCGATGGAATCCTAGAGCGGGGATACAGAGTAGTTGGTACGAGCGGTTGATTCTGTGGGATACAGAGTCTCTATTGTAATGTCTGGTGGTTAGGTCTGTATAAGTCTGTGATAGGCACTATTACCGAGAGTGGTTGTAATTACGTTTGTTGGGAATCAGGGACGTTCGAGGAACGTTTCCTTTTCTCGTATGAGTTTTCGGGGCAATTGTACCCAGAGTTGTTAGGTACGAAGGAGACATAGTTTCTCCAATTTGAGCAAAGGTACGGGATTGCCCCTCGGTATGAGCGGAGATAAAGGGATTGTCTGATTCGCACACTTTGTGCTGATGCTGACAGTTGGTCATACTGGTACTGGTGCTGGTGCCGGTGTTGTGATGACGATGAGTTACGAGTCGGGATGTGACTCTGTCGAGTTGGGCTTATGTTCGGTATCTGTGGTTCGGGAGTGGATCACAGATAGTGATGGACTGGATAGGATCTGGTAGTAGTTAAGACGTAAGAATCGATCTGTCGTGGGATTTAGCGACCAGTTTGTCAGTATTGGCCAGAGTCGGTCAGAATTGGTCAGGTATGGTGGTACGCAGAGATTTGACTGCAAATCATAGTAGGAGGTTGTTGTGACTCTTCAGTCGAGTGGTATATCAGATTAGGATGAATGTTGATTGTTGGGGACACGTGGATGATGTCCGAGTATATTGGTTCTGACATGGTTGGAACTGCAGAATCGCGAGAGGTTGCGATTGAGGTGAAGAGTGGAATGCGGGTTTTCCAAATTGGTAATGAGTATTTCGAAGTCATTAGGGTGACTTATCAAGTTCTACCATTGTTGATGATGGTTATGTCACCAGTACATTGGACGTGTATTGGTTGATGGACCCAAGATTTGTCTTTGGGTCATCAAGTGGAGTTGAGCATATCGAAGTTAGGTGACTGAGATTTCTCATTTTCTGGTTGGTGGTAGATGACGTTGATTACGTGGTGTGGTGAGTGCAACGAGTTTGTTCGCATTCACGTAGGATAATTTTGATGTCATCGTGTTGGATCATCTTTGGTTTTTCCTAGGTGGAAGGGCAAGGATCGATACGAGGTAATTAGAGAGAACCCACAGTCTCGACGTGTCTCGTCGTTGACTAATCTGTTTAGATGTGGGATATAGTTGAGGACTTTGAGCGTCGTAACGATCCTCAATCGTGACGTCTATGGTCGGTTGACGTAGTGATGGATCTGGATCGTGATCTTGATGATCCAGATAGGTGGAGAGTTTATCGCTCTTACTTGGATGTTTGAGTTGAGGATGTTGGGACTGAACTTCCTTTCGAAAGGAATCCTGTACGATAAATTACGCCCGAGTAGTTGTCCGACGAGGTTGGATTTTTGTCAGCCTTAGAGGTGTTGATGTTGGGATTGGCTTCCCTATGAAGTCAATCGAACGTATTGAGGTAATTGTTTAAGTGGGTAACCGAAAGGTTCGGTTTTGATGGGTCTCGGTAGACGTGAAGGATATTTCGAGTATTGGAATCAAATTTTTGGGTGACGATTCAGGATTTGATTTTGGAACTTGAAAGTGGATTTCTGGATTTGGGTTTTGGAATCGGATTCTGGGTGACGATTCAGGATTTGATTCTGGAGCTTGACAGTGGATTTTCTTTTATGGATTTGGGTTCGGAATGGTCATTCCTGATACTAGTCTACGGACTGATGATTTTGGATTCGAATTTGGAAATGGTTATGGATATGATTTCTAGGTCTGTATTCGGTATTTCTTACGAAATTGCGGATTCGGATTCGGATTTGGAAATGGATGATGGATTGGAGTTCGATTTGTCTAATATTGGATTGGACAAATGGGCAACATAATTGAAACGTGATTGGCTATGACCTAGGTGGTGGTAGTCTGATTGACGGGTAGATGTACGTTCCTTGTACATTGTTCGAGGTACGATACTGGGTAGACTTGTGGTTCCTGGTGACGGTATATAGGTTATACCAGAGGTATGTTGGTGAGCGTGTTGGTGATCGGCTTAGTTCCGATACCATTGGAATTGCTGAGGTCGTGAACTGGACATCGGATATTGTGCATTGGGTCATAGTGTTTCTGATGGGTCTAGTTACACACAGGTCCAGTGCTTTGTTGGTATGTGTATGCTCGAGTTGAGTGTGTTGGTGGTTAGTGTAACCACAAGTACGTATAGTGTCAGTTTTTGACTAGCGACTGTCAAGTGGTGACGGTTTGTCGGAGGTGTCAGCATGGATCGGTTAGTGGGATTTGGTGACTCCATGTGGGAGCAGATAGTAGGATAGATTGGTGATTGAGAAAGGAACCATCGAGTTGTTTGTGTCAGCGAATCGATAGAGTTGACAAGTGGTGTCAATTCGGACCGTATGGCTACTGTCATTCCACGTGGTCGAGTGTAGTTGATGCGACGTGAGTTCTGGTGGTACATTTGCGTGCAGACGAGTTTTCTTCTGGTTAGTTGGCGTACGAGTGTACACGTGTCATGAGATCGAATTATTTCCACGAAGTGGTCGTGGAATCAGAATAGTTGGAGTTTCGAGAACGAAACTAATTTAGGAAGGAAGAACAGTTAGAATAAGGTCGGTTGGAATTACGAGGACGAAATTAATTAAGGAGGGAAGGTTGTAACAACCACTCCCGAATTCCAGGATTAGATTAGTGACTAACCACGATTAGTAAAGTTAATCGGTGATTAGCTGGGCGAAATCGGACGAACGATGCAAAATGACCGTTTTTCCCTTGGAGTGGGTAAAACGTTGACTTTTCATTCGGGCGGTCAAATGGACTTGATCGATGACCGTGACGTAGTTCGTGACGTCACAAGCTCATAGACAGGTGGCACGTTCAATTCCGACGTTCGAGGAAGAAGTTAACACGTTCGGAAGATAAGGGGCATTTTGGTAATTTTGGTTAAAAGGGGCAAAATGTTGACTTTTTGACCGAGAGGTCCGATGGCCGAGGGCCGAAGACCGTTACGTAGATTGGGACGATACAAATCGGTAGACAGGCGGCACGTAAAATTCGGACATTTGACGGCGAAGTTACGATTCACGAAAGTACGAAAGTTCTATTGAACGTTTTACAAAACGACCTAACTTTTGGACTCTAGTGGGGCCCAGATATTTTATGGAGGCCCAATGGATGAGTGACAATTGTCACCCATCCATAGGCCACCTTCCTACATACATGCATCGACCATTTCATTTCTTCATTTCAAACCAAAACCGATCTCATCCTTTGTGCAACCCAAACCCATCCAATCCAAACCTTCCCCCATGGCCATCTGAGGAACCAGGAGAGTGAGAGGAGGACTGAGGATGATGGTGGCCGGCTAGGAAGGAGCCACCGTGCACGGCTGAGACCCAAACCCGAAGGTATGCCTCGGTTTTGGGTTTTGAATAAAAAATTATGTTTTTGTTGTTATGGTTAGTTTTGGTTGATTAGGACTTGATTAGAGGACTGCTATGACAGGACCCATCCCAATCCCCCCGGGATTAGTGCGGGATGACCCTGCTCCCGTCTGACACGAAGTGTCAAACAAGGGATATTTCCGACCTTTGCCCTCCCGGGCTATCAGAGTACGCCAGGATCCGGAGGAGGCATGTGATATTTCGGTCTCTGCTACAGTCCACATACGATGTCAACCTGAAGGGCAGTCAAAATATTAAAAACTGTGAGTGGACAAAACAAGTGTTTATAAAAACATTTTAACGAAGACATTTGTACCCTTCACTAAAAAGCATGCACGCATTTGAAAACCATTTAGCCAAAACAAACCATATGTGGGACTAAGCACAAAACCATAACCATGTTGAAACCAAGTACCCGAGCCACTGCTCGACTCCTGTGCACACCTGTGCATACCACACACCACATATAATATCATATATCTCGTATTTATATCACATACATATATAAGTCACACAACCAATCCTGTCACGGTATCCAAAGCTACGCGCGTGCTAGACGGGTCTCAATCCGTGTCTTCTCAAAGTCAATGTCAATGTCCGCAGACCACTGACCCTACCCGAGGTAATAGTAACCAGAGCCTTCCTGAGAGTAAGGAACCCAACTGGGGGGTGACTCCACTCAGTCGGTGCTCCGTGACTACTCCGGGGTCCACCCAGGCCAACGACCCTCCCCGGAGGAGATAGTAGAACATGTAAAGGAAGGTAGATGAACATATATATACATATCATAAACATTCATGTCCGGTTCCCCCCTGAACCGTCATGATCCATAATATCCATAATCAGGTAACATGCCGGTTCCCATAAACCGTCATGTACCGTAATAACATAACCAGGGTTCATGCCGGTCCCCATAAACCGTCAAGAACCAGAATGACCTGACAAAGGTTCATGCCGGTTCCCATAAACCGTCATGAACCACAATGACCTTTCCAGAGTTCATGCCGGTTCCCATAAACCGTCATGAACTTGGAAATCCACGTAGGGTCCCTGACCCGAAATCATAAACCATAAAGTAACTGGGTCTCGTGCCCGAACATATGACTCAACTGGGCACCGTGCCCAATATTTAAGGGTCAGTCACGACTCCGATCATAGTGATGCTTGCAACCATCCATCCAGGACCGCCCTCAATCCTGGTATGTCGTCGTGAACGTATCAACCGACGCGACCATCACAAGATCATGGTGCACTCATCACCGATCGATATCCTGAACCGTCAGCACTCTGAAGTCGAGCCTCCCCAGGCTGCCCGACCACGAATCGTGCATCGTGACCTCTCTGGAAGGAACACATCCCAATCCGGAGGCGAGCGTCGTATCGTCGATCGCTGTGCACATAGCACCCGTCGCGACCACGATTTAGACCCGAAGGTAGTAAATAGCATCATATGCCCAAGACAAAACTAAATGGGTCTCATACCCGAGTTTATCCATTTAGAAATCCAAAATCAAATCATTTAAATCAATAAAGAAATACAGACCCGTATAAGCACCGTATAAGGCCGAAACCTCGAAATACGTGCTTATACGTAACCACATACAAATGTACCCATGGCATCATCAAAAATGTAATAAAACATATAATAAACATTTATGCATGCACCAATTTAGAAAATAAGGTCCACTCATAGACCGTCCGAGCTGCCGCCTCGATTTGCGTGTCATACGGCTCCCCGAGCCGATCACCGTCACCGGGACTCCCAAACCTGTCCAAATCGAAATAGAAGGTTACTAACTACTTAATTAACCTCCTAACAAAGCCCCGTAATTTTCGCATATTTTTAACTATTTTTAATCCCGAACCTAAACCTTCCGATGCCCCGAAACATATCGAGACAGTGTCCGATTGACACGAAACCAGTCCCAAAATGTTCGTTACATCGAATAGAAGATTTCACATGTTGAACACATCCCCAAATTCTCCCCCCACGCGCCCGTACGCGCCGCCTGAAGTGGCTGCGCGTGGGCCTCACGCGCCGCTACAGTACCCGTCTCCTACTTTGGTCAGACCGGTCCGAACCGGTCCGGCCCGGTTTTTCCTGCAACTTGGACCGGCGTAACCGGTCCAGGTCTCCTTCTCCCTCATTTTCGGTCCTTTTGTTTCCATTCCAATTCCTAAATTCCTATTTCTTCATTTCCTATCTAACCTAATCAATCAAACTACCTAAAACCTTCGAAATCCGACCAGTTCAATTTTGAACCTCACGGTTCAATTTTACCGATTGCACCCAGGGCTTTTCAGCCCTTCACCGCCGTCCAAACCACGCTCTACAACTTCCTACAACCTCAATAAACTCATCCTAATCAACTAATAGCAACCATAATGTCTAAATCGAAAAATAGAAGAAAAATGGGTTTATCGGGCTTACCGTGCATTCCTCCCCCACCGTCCACGACGGCGTCGTTCCTGGCCGGCCACCAGCGTCCACCGGTCCATCCTCACTCTCTGGTCTCTCTTATATGATCATTGGAAAGGGTTGAATGGGTTTGGGTGAGAAATGGGATCGGGTTTGGTGGGAGGGATGGAAGAAAATGATCGATGTGGATGAACGGGAGATGCATGAATGGGAAAATGGTAGCCAGTGGATGGGTGACAAGTGTCACTCATCCATTGGGCCTCCATTAAATATCTGGGCCCACTAGAGACAAACTGCACTTTTTGTCTCGTAAAACGTGTTACCGTGAATAGTATCCTAGAACTTCCGTGAACCGTAACTTCGCCGTCGAACGTCCGAATTCGACGTGCCGCCTGTCTACGGATTCGTATCGTCCCCATCTACGTAACGGTCTTCGGCCCTCGGCCATCGAACCTCCTGGTCAAAAAGTCAACATTTTGACCCTTTTAACCAAAATGACCAAAATGCCCCTAAACTTCCGAACGTCATAACTTCCTCCTCGAGTGTCGGAATTGAACGTGCCACCTGTCTATGAACTCGTGACGTCGCGAACTACGTCACAATCATCGGTCAAAGTCCGTTTGACCTCCTGAATAAAAAGTCAACGTTTTGCCACGACTAGGGGCAAAACTGTCATTTCGCATCGTTCGTCCGATTTAGCCAAACTAATCACCGATTAACCTCACTAATCGTGATTAGTCACTAATCTAATCATGGAATTTGGGATGGGTCGTTACATGCTAGGATGTTGTTGGAAAGGTTTTGAGGGTGGTTGGACGGCTAAGGAACCGTGGGAGGAAGTTGGGAAAACTGAACCGTTTGGTTCAAAATCAAACCATGGATTTTAATGGTTTTAACTTAGGTTTAGGGTTGGAATGGATAGAAATTGAGAAAATAAGAAGAAATGAATCAAAAAGGAATAGATTTGACAAAAAATGGAGGGTCTAGAGCAGTAAACCGGTCACGCTGGTCCAACTAGACCAGCCAAACCAGGTGAACCGGTCGACTGAAGGTTGATGGTGCAGGAATAGTGCCAGGACGTGAGGCCCACGCGCAGGCCACTCGTGGGTCGCATGCCTCATCTGTTAGGAAAATCTTCAACACGTGAAATCTTCTATTCGATGTAGCGAACATTTTGGGACTGGTTTTGTGCCGATCGGACACCGTCTCGATAATGTTCGGGGCATCGGAAGATTTCAGATCGAGTTTAAAAATAGTTAAAATACCGAAAAATTACGGGGCTTTAGTGGGAGGTTAATAAGGTTGTTAGTAACCTACTATTATGATTTGGACAGGTTTGGGAGTCCCGGTGACGGTGATTGGCTCGGGAGAGCCGTATGGCACGCGTATCGAGGCGGCTACTCGGACGGTCTGTGAGTGGACCTTGTTTTCTAAATTAGTGCATGCATAAATGTTTATTATATGTTTTAATACATGTTTGGTGAAGCCATGAATGCATTTGGTAGTGGTTACGTATAAGCACGTATATCGAGGTTTCAGCCTTATACGGTGCTTATACGGGTCTATATTTCTTTAATGGTCTAAATGAAATGGATTTGGATTTCAAATGGATAAACTCGAGTATGAGACCCATTTGGTTTGGTCTCAGGCATATGATGCTATTGATGAACTACGGGCTTGAATCGTGGTCGCGATGGGTGCTTTGTGCACGGCGATCGACGATACGACGCTCGCCTCCGGATTGGGATGTGTCCCTTCCGAATAGGTCACGATGCATGATCTATTTTCGGGTAGCCGATGGAGGATGGAATTCGGAGTGCGGACGGTTCAGGATATCGATCGGTGATGAGTGCACCATGATCTTGTGGTTGTCGCATCGGTTGATTCGTTCACGGTGACATACTAGGATTGAGGGCGCTCCTGGATGGATGGTTGCACGCATCACTATGATCGGAGTCGTGATTGACCCTGAGATATTGGGCACGGTGCCCAGCTGATGTCATATGTTCGGGCTCGAGACCCAGTTGTTTTACATTGATGATTTCGGGTCAGGGAACCTAGATGGATTTCCATGTTCATGGCCGTTTATAGGAACCGGCGGGAACCCTGGAAAGGTTATTATGGTACATGACGGTTTATGGGAACCGGGCATGAACCCTCAAATCAATGTTATAGATCATGACAGTTCAGAGGGACCGGGTATTAATGTGTATGTTATGTATATATATGTATTCTTATACCTTCCTTTACTTTTATTATCTCCTTTGGGGAGGGTGGTTGGCCTGGGTGGACCACAGAGTAGTCACGGAGCACCGACTGAGTGGAGTCACTCCCAAGTTGGGTTCCTTACTCTCAGGAAGGCTATGGATACTATAACCTCGGGTAGGATCAGTGGTTTGCGGACATTGACCTTGACTTTGAGAAGACTCGGATTGAGACCTGGGTAGCACGCTCGTAGCTTTGGAAACCGTGACAGGATTAGTTGTGTGAATTATATATGATATATGATATGTGATATGTGGTGTGCACAGGTGTGAACAGGATTTGAGCAGTGGCTCGTGTATTTGGTTTCAGTATGGTTATGGTTTTGGGCTAAGTCCCGTATTAGTTTCTTATGGATTTGGGCAGTGCCCCATATGGTCTATTTCATTACGGTTTTGGGCTTAGTCCTACATATGGTTTCTTTGGTTAAACGGTTTTCGAATGCATGCATGCTTTTTAGTGAAGGGTACAAATGTCTTTCTTTTGAAATGTTTTTATAAAATCTTTGTTTGTCCACTCACGGCTTTTAATGTTTTGACTGCCCTTCAGGTTGGCATCAGATGTGGACTGTAGTAGAGACCGAGATATCACATACCTCCTCCGGATCCTGGCATACTCTGATAGCTCGAGAGGGAAAAGGTTAGAAATATCCCTTGTCTGACACTTCATGTCAGACGGGACCAGGGTCATCCCACATTAATCCTGGGGGGATTGGGATGGGTCCTGTCAACGTGGTATCAGATCGAGGCTGGCTTATCAGAGCTCAGTAAGCTCATATCAGAGCATATGATTGCTTATCAGAGTGTGTTTTGTGCATGACTCAGTACGCAGGTCGAGGATGTGATATCTCAATGGGCTACAGTTCTGTTATCAACCTGATAGTTGGGATGCCGGTACGATAGTTAGTAGGTTTGAATCATGGAATGTTTTGGTTCGGCATTTGATGCCGGGGTTGCCATAGTTCTGTCGAGTTTCATAGTGTGGGATCCTATGAATGGATGAACGTAACAGTATTTTCGAGTTTTGGCCGTGAGACGGTTAGTTGGGATCGTCTTCACGATGTTGTAGGATCGGTTCCGACGACTGGTTGGGAGTTGTGACCATCCGATGATCGGATTTTGTTGAGTTAAATGGATTTACTGCTCCTGGTAGTTAGCAGTCGAGTTCGTGGAACTCTAGTTGAACTTATGGCAGTTAGCAGTCGGATTCGAGGAATCCTAGTTGGATTGACGGTATGATTGGATTGACGTCTTTTTGATGTCAACACCATGGAGACGGTCAGATTGTGGATTATACTGTAGTTGGTAGCTTGCAGTTGGGTTCAGGGAGACCCTAGAGTGTGATTGTGGAACCCTACCTTAGTGTGTATGGTTTAGAAAGGTAAGTCGGCGAGTGGTCTCGCCGTCGATGAGATCGTCGGTTGGTCTAGTCATGTCAGGTTTAGCGTTGGGATTGCACTTCGCAGTCGAGGTTGTACTTATCGGTTAGACCTAGTTGGTTATCGTGCTATTCAGTTGCGATGGATAGTTGGTGCAACTAAGGTCATGGGCGACCTAGTAGACAACATTGGTTGAGTCGAGTTACGACTGGTTAGAGTTTAGTTGGACAGGTTACCAGGGTTGGTACTTGACGATGAAATCCCAGAGCGGGGATACAGAGTAGTTGGTACGAGCGGTTGATTCCGTGGGATGTGGAGTCTCGATTGTAATGTCTGGTGGTTAGGTCTGCACGAGTCTGTGATGGGCACTACTACCGAGAGTGGTTGTAGTTACGTTTGTTGGGAATCGGGGACGTTCGGGGAACGTTTCCTTTTCTCGTATGAGTTATCGGGGTAACTGTACCCAGAGTTGTTGGGTACGAAGGAGACAGAGTTTCTCCAATTTGAGCAAAGGTACGGGATCATCGCTCAGTATGAGTTGAGATCCAGGGATTGTCTGATTCGCACACTTTGTGCTGATGCTGACTGGTGGTGATACTGGTACTGGTGCTGGTGTCGGTGTTGTGATGACGATGAGTTACGAGTCAGGATGTGACTCCGTCGAGTCGGGCTTATGTTCGGTATCTGTGGTTCGGTAGTGGATCACTGATAGTGATGGACTGGATAGGATCCGGCAAAAGTTAAGACGTAAGAATCAATCTGTCGTGGGATTTAGCGACCAGTTGGTTAGTATTGGCCAGAGTTGGTCAGAATTGGTCAGGTATCGTGGTATGCAGAGATTTGACTGCAGATCACAGTAGGAGGCTCTTGTGACTCTTCAGTCGAGTGGTACATCCGATTAGGATGAATGTTGATTGTTGGGGACACGTGGATGATGTCTGAGTATATTGGTTCCGACATGGTTGGAACTGCGTAATCGTCAAAGTTGCGATTGAGGTGACGAGTGGAATGCGGGTTTTCCGCATTGGTAATGGGTATTTCGAAGTCATTAGGGTGACTTCTCAGGTTCTACCATGGTTGATGATGGGTATGTCGCCAGTACATTGGCCGTGTATTGGTTGATGGACCCAGGATTTGTCTTGGGTCATCAAGTGGAGTTGAGCATATCGAAGTTAGGTGACTAAGATTTCTCATTTTCTGCTTGGTGGCAGATGATGTTGATTACGTGGTGTGGTGAGTGCAACGAGTTTGTTCGCATTCACGGAGGATAATTTTGATGTTATCGTGTTGGATCATCTTTGGTTTTTCCTAGGTGAAAGGACAAGGATCGATACGAGGTAATTAGAGAGAACCCACAGTCTCGACGTGTCTCGTCATTGACTGATGTGTTAAGATGTGGGACATAGTTGAGGACTTTGAGCGTCGTGACGATCCTCAATCGTGACATTTATGGTCGGTTGACGTAGTGATGGATCTGGATCGTGATCTTGATGATCCAGATAGGTGGAAAGTTTATCGCTCTTACTTGGATGTTTGAGTTGAGGATGTTGGGACTGAACTTTCTTTTGAAGTGAATCCCATACGATATATTACGCCCGAGTAGTTGTCCGACGAGGTTGGATTTTTGTCAGCCTTAGAGGTGTTGATGTTGGGATTGGCTTCCCTATGAAGTCAATCGAACGTATTGAGGTAATTGTTTAAGCGGGTAACCGTAAGGTTCGGTTTTGATGCGTCTCGGTAGACGTGAACGATATTTCGAGTTTTGGAATCGAATTTCTGGGTGACGATTCAGAATTTGATTTTTGAACTTGAATGTGGATTTCTGGATTTGGGTTTTGGAATTGGATTTTGGGTGACGATTCAGGATTTGATTCTGGAGCTTGACAGTGGATTTTCTTTTATGGATTTGGGTTCGGAATGGTCATTCCGGATACTAGTCTACGGACTGATGATTTCTGATTCGAATTTGGAAATTGTTAGGGATATGATTACTGGGTCTGGATTCAGGATTTCTTACGAAATTGCGGATTCGGATTCGGATTTGGAAACGGATGATGGGTTGGAGTCCGATTTGTCTAATATTGGATTCGACATATGGACTCCATAATTGAAAAGTGATTGGATATGACCTAGGTGGTTGTAGTCTGATTGATGGGTAGATGTACGTACCTTGTACGTTGTTCGAGGTACGATATTGGGCAGACTTGTGGTGCCTGGTGACAGTATATAGGTTATACCAAAGGTATGTTGGTGAGCGTGTTGGTGATCGGCTTAGTTCCAATACCATTGGAATTGTTGAGTTCGAGAACTGGACATCGAATATTGTGCATTGGGTCATAGTGTTTCTGATGGGTCTAGTTCCACACCGGTTGAGTGCTTTGTTGGTATGTGTATGCTCGAGTTGAGTGTGTTGGTGGTTAGTGTAACCACAAGTACGTATAGTGTTAGTTTTTGACTAGCGACTGTCAAGTGGTGACGGTTTGTCGGAGGTGTCAGCATGGATCGGTTAGTGAGATTTGGTGACTCCATGTGGGAGCAGATAGTAGGATAGATTGGTGATTGAGAAAGGAACCGTCGAGTTTTTTGTGTCAGCGAATCGGTAGAGTTTACAAGTGGTGTCAATTCGGACCGTATGGCTACTGTCATTCGACGTGGTCAAGTGTAGTTGATGCGACGTAAGTTCTGGTGGTATGTTTGGGTCCAGACAAGTTTTCTTCTGGTTAGTTGGCATACGAGTGTACACGTGTCGTGAGATCAAATTATTTCCACGAGGTGGTTGTGGAATCAGAATAGTTGTAGTTTTAAGAACGAAACTAATTAAGAAGGGAAGAACGGTTAGAATTAGCTCGGTTGGAATTTCGAGGATGAAATTAATTAAGGAGGGAAGGTTGTAACGACCCGTCCCGAATTCTAGGTTTAGATTAGTGACTAATCACGATTAGTAAGGTTAATCGGTGATTAGTTGGGAGAAATCGGACGAACGATGCAAAATGACAATTTTCCCTTGGAGTGGGTAAAACGTTGACTTTTCGTTCGCGCGGTCAAATGGACTTTGACCGATGACCGTGATGTCACGAGTTCATAGGTAGGTGGCACGTTCAATTCTGACGTTTGAGGAAGAAGTTATGACGTTCAGAAGATAAGGAGCATTTTGGTAATTTTGGTTAAAAGGGGCAAAATGTAGACTTTTTAACCGAGAGGTCCGATGGCCGAGGTCCGATGGCCGAGGGCCGAAGACCGTTACGTAGATCAGGAAGATAAAAATCCGTAGACAGGCGAAGTTACGGTTCACGAAAGTACTATTCCATGTTTTACGAAACGACCGAACTTTTGGACTCTAGTGGGGCCCAGATATTATATAGAGGCCCAATGGATGAGTGACACTTGTCACCCATCCACATGCCACCTTCCTCCATACATGCATCGACCATTTCATTTCTTCATTTCAAACCAAACGCGATCTCATCCTCTATGCAACCCAAACCCATCCAATCCAAATCTTCCCGCAAGGCCATCTGAGGAATCAGGAGAGTGAGAGGAGGACTGAGGATGATGGTGGCCGGCTAGGAAGGAGCCATCGTGCACGACTGAGACCCAAACCCGAAGGTATGGCTCGGTTTTGGGTTTTGAATCCAAAATTATGTTTTTGTTGTTATGGTTAGTTTTGGTTGATTAGGACTTGATTAGAGGACTGCTAGGATGTTGTTGGAAAGGTTTTAAGGGTGGTTGGACGGCTGAGGAGCCGTGGGAGGAAGTTGGGAAAACTGAACCGTTTGGTTCAAAATCAAACCATGGATTTTAATGGTTTTAACTTAGGTTTAGGGATTGGAATGGATAGAAATTGAGAAAATAGGAAGAAAGGAATCAAAAAGGAAGAGATTGGACGAAAATTGGGGGGGTCTTGAGCAGTGAACCGGTCACGCCGGTCCAACTGAACCGGCCAAACCAGGTGAACCAGTCGACTGAAGGTTGATGGTGCAGGAATAGTGCCGGCGTGTGACGCCCACGTGCAGCCCACTCTTGGGGTGTGTGGGGGCGCGTGCCTTACCTTTTGGGAAAGTCTTCAACACAAGAAACCTTCTATTCGATGTAACGAACATTATGGGACTGGTTTCGTGTCGATCGAACACCGTCTCAATAATGTTCGGGGCATCAGATGGTTTCAGATCGAGTTTAAAAATAGTTAAACATACTGGAAAATTACGGGGCTTTAGTGGGAGGTTAATAAGGTAGTTACTAACCTTTTATTTTGATTTGGACAGGTTTGGGAGTCCCGGTGACGGTGATTGGCTCGGTATAGCCGTATGGCACACATATCGAGGCAGCAGCTCGGACGGTCTGTGAGTGGACCTTGTTTTCTAAATTGGTGCATGCATAAATGTTTATTATATGTTTTAATACATGTTTGGTGATGCCATGAGTGCATTTGGTTGTGGTTACGTATAAGCACGTATTTCAAGGTTTCGGCCTTATACGGTGCTTATACGGTTGGTATTTCTTTAATGGTCGAAATGAAATGGATTTGGATTTCAAATGGATAAACTCGGGTATGAGACCCATTTGGTTTGGTCTCGGGTATATGACGCTATTGATGACTTACAGGTCTGAATCGTGGTCGCGATGGGTGCTATGTGCACGGCGATCGACGATACGACTCTCGCCTCCGGATTAGGATGTGTTCCTTCCGGCGAGGTAACGATACATGATCTGTTGTCGGGTAGCCGATGGAGGCTCGACTTCGGAATGCGGACGGTTCAGGATATCGATCGGTGATGAGTGCACCATGATCTTGTGGTGGTCGCTTCGGCTGATTCGTTCACAGCGACATACAAGGATTGAGGGCGGTCCTAGATGGATGGTTGCACGCATCACTATTATCGGAGTCGTGACTGACCCTGTGATATCAGGCACAGTGCCCAACTGATGTCATATGTTCGGGCACGAGAAACAGTTGTTTTACATTGATGATTTCGGGTCAGGGACCCTAGATGGATTTCCAAGTTCAAGGCCGTTTATGGGAACCGGCATGAACCGTGGAAAGGTTATTGTGGTATATGACAGTTTATGGAAACTGGGCATGAACCCTTAAATGGATGTTATAGATCATGACGGTTCAGGGGGGGCGGGCATGAACGTTTATGTTATGTATATATATGTATTCATATACCTTCCTTTACTTCTATTATCTCCTATGGGGAGGGTCGTTGGCCTGGGTGGACCCCGGAGTAGTCACGGAGCACCGACTAAGTGGAGTCACCCCCTAGTTGGGTTCCTTACTCTCAAGAAGGCTATGCTTACTATAACTAGGATCAGTGCTCTGCGGACATTGACCTTGACTTTGAGAAGACTCAGATTGAGACCCGGGTAGCACGCGCGTAGCTTTGGAAACCGTGACAGGATTGGTTGTGTGAATTATATATGATATATGATATGTGATATGTGGTGTGCACAGGTGTGCACAGGATTTGAGCAGTGGCTCGTGCATTTGGTTTCCGTATGGTTATGGTTTTGCGCTAAGTCCCGTATTGGTTTCTTATGGATTTGGGCAGTGGCCCGTATGGTCTATTTCATTATGGTTTTGGGCTTAGTCCAACATCTGGTTTCTTTGGTTAAACGGTTTTCGAATGCATGCATGCTTTTTAGTGAAGGGTACAAATGTCTTTCTTATGAAATGTTTTTTATAAACTCTTGTTTTGTCCACTCACAGCTTTTAATGTTTTGACTGCCCTTCAGGTTGACATCGGATGTGGACTGTAGTAGAGACCGAGATATCACATACCTCCTCCGGATCCTGGCGTACTCTGATAGCCCGAGAAGGCAAAGGACAGAAATATCCCTTGTCTAACACTTCGTGTCAGACAGGAGCAGGGTCATCCCGCATTAATCCTGGGGGGATTGGGATGGGTCCTGGCACTCAGAGCCATGGATGACTAAGGGAACCCTACAGTACAGAAGTGTTGTAACTACAAACAATTATTCGATGGGGTCCAGTCACACACACGTTGAGCGATTTGGTGGTTTGTGTAACCACGGATGAGGCGAGAGGTAAGGTTGCTTCGCATGAAGCGAGTGCTCTGTGACTCTGGTAGAGTCCATGTGGATCGCTGAGGTAGTTGATTGAAGCGAGTACCGAGACCGATAAATGCTGCCATTTTGAGCTTGGCTCTGTAAGGTGAGATTCGTTCCATTGTGACGACAGAATCTTATGCTACATTGAGGGAGTTGTGGCACGAGGTTGGTGTCGTAACCCGAGTATCAATCGTCAAGGTGATGTGAATGAGTGAATGACGGTTGGAGATGATGGTTGGAGCTCTGATACCAAGGTAGTATTGTCAAGCAGTGACAGTTGGAAGGTGTTCGTATAATCGCAGAATTGCCAAGAGTGCAAGGTGGTGTCCAATGTGTCAATCTGAGTTACATACATTGTTGAGTAGCATCTATCAGGTGGTATCAACTTGGGAAGTGTGGTTGATTGTGGATTTCTGCGTAGGACGGGGATTTCAACAGTTGGGTGTCGAATGAGATGAGTTTGAAATTTCGAGGACGAAATTTTTGTAAAGGGGTAGTCTGTAACGACCCGTCCTGAATTTTGAGGTTAGATTAGTGAGTAAACATGGATTAGTGGGACTAATCGGGGATTAGTCGGAGAATTTTGGATGGACGAATGAAATGTTGATTTTGCCCTTGGATTGGGGAAAAAGTTGACTTTTGACTAGGGTAATCAAATGGACTTTGACCTATTTTTGTAAGGGTGATGGCATGCAAATCGAGGCGACTGCTAGGATGGTCTGTAAGTGGACTTTTGCTTTCCAAATATGGTGCATGCATAACTATCATAAATATCCACAAGTCAGTAAGAACATACTGAATCATAAATATCCACAAAAAGACCAAACTGCCCCTTAAAGTACAAATTACGAAATTTCCCTTGGTCATTTTAGACCCATAACTATCACATCTCATCTTCGATTTTGGAGTGCCTCTTGTCTACGGACTCAGGACTTCGGGACCTACACAACGGTCCATAAGAGAAGTCCGTATAGCATCCTGGTCAAAAACTCAATTTTGACCACTTAAAATAGGGGCAAAATCGCCATTTCTATTTCATATTTTCAAAATTTTCTTTATGAATTTCCAGGTCATCACAATCTACCATGTTGATTCGAATGTATCTCTCCAACCACTATGGAGATTCAGTTTATGTCAATACCACGGGTTCATACCCGACCTTCATTCATTATGTGAAACCATAATTGCAATTTTAACTTTTCGGCTCTTCTCGAGCCCTGATGTAAACAATGATAGTCCATGCCACCATCAGCATGCCTGGTCACCTAGCAAAACACTACTGGGTGTACAACATCCTATCAAGGATTTCCCATCATACATTCAAAACAAAAAATATTTCACTCAACTATCTCATTCGGGTCCAACTCCCCCATCCTTGCTGACAGGACCCATCCCGATTATTCCTCGATAATCGTGAATGATCCTGCTCCCGTCTGACTATGATTTTAAAATACCAAAAGAAGTCCAAATACATATAAGTACATAATATAACATAACCAACAACCCACATAGTTAGACCAGGGATAGGTGTATCTTTAGGACCGTTGACTATCTCAGTCGTCAACCGGTTTACAGAGCATAAGAAATATTTACAAACAAGGATTAAAGTCCTACGCGGTCAGAACTCGAGTATGCAGCGGTTTGCTTATTCTTCTACCTCAATACGAGCCTCGGTACCTGTGCACGGGCCTGGAGGGTACAAAAACAGTAAAAGTGTGAGTGGACAAAATAAAGGTTTAGAAATACATTTCTTAAAATCGTCTTACCCTCTAGTTTTCACAAACATGCATGCATATCATATAAAACATAAGTTATATAAATCAAAGTAAAAGAAAACAGTTAATATGATTCAAAATCAATCATGATACCACCATCCTCAACATCCAATCTTAATAGTTAATAACCCGTCACGATATCAATGCAACGCGTGCAACTCGGGTGTCTCACGTCCGAGTACCTCCCCAAGATCAACGACGTCTGGGGTGATATCATCTACAGGATCAACGACGTCTGGAGGATATCAATATAAACTCACACTCCTGAGATCGAGCCTCCCCTCGGAGCTACTCATCTCCAGGCAGTGGATCGTGACTACTCCAGGATCTACGACGTCTGGAGGAGACCATCAAATCATCGAGGATGATACCACAAATCAAGAATCTTATTTCAAAACTATTTAAATCTCAAAATCAAATCAATAGTTCAACAGGGTCTCTGCCCGAATTATAGCATTTCCACAGCACAAGTAAATTCCATAATTTCATGTCGAACAGATCATTTATAATTCAATTTCGTCAATTAAATCATGTAATTTAGTTTCAAAGTCAAAAGTCATCTCAAATCTCAGATCAACGCCCAAAATCACAATTTTATGACTTTCTCGAAATTCGAGCTCAAAACAATATAATATAATATTCCCAAAATCCGAAAATTATCATATCACATCATTAATCATGGCAAACCAATTTAAATCATATTATAAGCATTTAAATGCAGTTAAAATGTATATGCATGCATTTAGGGTAGAAAACAAAAGTCCAGTCACACACCGTCCAGATTGCTCGGATTCGAGCTGTTCATTCTCGTCCGGTGTCCCGAGAATATTTTGGCCTGTCAAACATGTAATATAGGGTTACTAAAATATCATATAATCTTAGGTACGAAGTTCCGAATCGTCGGAATAAAATAATATTATTTAAACGTAACCTATACGCTTCGGATACGTAAAACTATCCTCAATTTATCTCCGATTAACCCGAAACTAACGCCAATAGGTCCGTATCATCGAGAACATTAAAAAGTATGTTGGACCCACCTTCAGATTCTAGGTCACGCGCCCTCACGCGCCGCCGCAAGCGGCTGCGCGTGACAGCCACGCGCCGTGAACAGTGACTGTACAGTGTCTCTCTCTCGCCCGTTTCTCTGATATTCGGGTTGTAAACCCGCGATCAGACCCGACTCATTTTCTATCGATTTCCACTCAATTCATCTCGTTCTTTCACTCATTAACATCTATCCAATCTAACTGATAGTTCTGTGCCTTCAATTGAATCCATTAAACCCTAAAACATCTCGACTCACGACGAACACTTATCGGATCTTTATTCGGGTTTGTCGTCAAATCGACCTGTTTTCTTCAATTATTCACACCATAAGCATCATAGGACTATAAGGGACACGAAATCAAGATCAATTTTATGACATTTTACCTCTAAGTGACTCGACTCAAGCTCGATTTTTCCAAACAGTTGCAGCGTCTGATCGTCACGATTTCACCTCCAATTTTTGTTCCAATTGATTGGGTTCGAGTCGTTGAGTTCCCAGGAAGCTAAATCTCACCTCAATTTCACACCAAACTGTCTCAAAAATTAAAATCGAAATCAAGGTTTTTGGGGGGTTTTCGGGTATATGCCGCACGGGTTTCCTCTGTGTTTAGGTCGGTTTCTTCTCGGTTTTTCTCTCCAATTTGTCTCTAATTTCACATTCAATTTCACTAGATTCCACTGCAATCGATCAAGGTGAAGATGTTCTCTGTTTTTGGTGTTTGAAGGTTTTGGTTGTGTACGATTACTGTTCAATTAACAAGCTTCCATTAACTAATTAATCTACTCCTTAAGTGCCACTAATCAGCCCTAAGAAGTGACATTT
The DNA here is from genome assembly GCA_032719365.1 of Prinsepia uniflora. NCBI lineage: Eukaryota > Viridiplantae > Streptophyta > Magnoliopsida > Rosales > Rosaceae > Prinsepia > Prinsepia uniflora. The sequence goes on along the minus strand of CM064867.1, from coordinate 41,791,094 downwards.
GTCAATTGATGCATTACCTGAGTCATATAATTGGCATGAATCAGCAATCAATTGGAGTTATAATAATCCTTCCACCGTCCAAGTGTAATCCATCTAAATTTACCATTTTACCCTTCTTAAGCACAATTACCATTTTACCCCTACACTTCACAACCCCGTAACTTCTTCATCAACTCCGTTTTCGACGTGCCACCTGTCTACGGATTCAGCGTTCCGAGACCTACACAATGGCACAAGCAAAATATACAAACAGTATACCAAACAAAATGTCAACTTTTAGCCATATCCTTCTAAGGGTAAAAATGTCATTTTCGCATTATTTTAATATTTTACAATTTTTGGATTTTTCGGGGCGTTACAACCTTCCCCCCTTGGGAAATTTCGTCCCCGAAATTTCACGGAAATAAGTACGGATACTGATCCCGCATCTGAGCTTCGGGTTCCCAAGTAGCTTCTTCTACCTTCTGATTTCTCCAAAGCACTTTCACTAGGGGAATTGTCTTTCGGCGGAGTACCTTATCTTTTCGATCCAAGATTTGCACAGGTTGTTCCTCAAAGCTTAGGTCTTCCCTGAGCTCAATAGGTTGCTCTTCTAGTACATGGGACTCGTCATACACATACTTTCGCAACATTGACACGTGAAAGACATTATGAACTCTGGAAAGCTCGGAAGGTAATGCTAGTCTGTAAGCCACTCGGCCGATCCGCTCGATAATCTCATAAGGACCAATGAAACGGGGGCTTAATTTCCCGTGTCTGCCAAATCGTACTATGCCCTTCCAAGGTGATAACTTCAGGAAAACCCAATCTCCAACGGCAAATTCAAGATCCCTCGTCCGTCGGTCCATGTAGCTCTTTTGCCGGTCCTGGGCCGCCTTGAGTCTCTCCCGGATAAGCTTGACCTTCTCCGTCGTCAGATCAATCAATTCAGACTTAGACAATTTTCTTTCGCCCACTTCTGTCCAACACAAAGGAGTTTTGCATTGTCGTCCATATAAGGCTTCATAAGGTGCCATCCCAATGCTCGCCTGGTAGCTATTGTTGTAGGCGAATTCCATCAATGGTAAGTGCGACTCCCAAGTTCCCTGAAATTGCAGAACACATGCCCTCATCATATCTTCCAGGATCTAGATAGTTCGTTCTGACTGTCCGTCTGTCTGAGGGTGAAATGCCGTACTGAAATGCAATCTCGTCCCGAAAGCTTCTTGTAAACTTTGCCAAAATCTAGAGGTAAATCGTGGATCTCGATCTGAAATAATAGAGGCAGGTGTACCATGTAATCGGATGATCTCATTAATGAATAAATTGGCATACTGGGACATCTGAAAATCTTCCTTGACAGGTAAGAAATGCGCTGATTTAGTAAGTCTGTCCACAATCACCCAAACTCCATCGTGGCCTCTGGGCGTCCTCGGAAGTTTAAATACAAAGTCCATGGTTATATGGTCCCATTTCCATTCTGTGATAGGAAGCGGTTGTAGTGTTCCCTAAGGTCTTTGTCTTTCGGCTTTTACTTGTTGGCATATCAAACATTTACTTACATACTCAGCAATTTCTCGTTTCATTCCAGGCCACAAGTACTGTTCTCGGAGCGTACGGTACATCTTAGTTCCTCTGGGTGCATAGCGTATGCTGAACTATGAGCTTCATCCAGAATTTCCTTCTTTAACACAGCATCAGCAGGAACACACAATCTGCCTTCTTTTTTCAAGGCTCCATCCTCACTGACTGCATAATCCTGTCGTTCCATAGCTTCCACTTCAATCCGGAGAATACAGTCTTGGAACTGAGCTTCAATTATTTGATCAAGTAAAATTGGTCGAACCTGGAAACTCGCTACCAAACCACCTTGGTTATCCAGTTTCAACATAACACCAGTCCGACGAAGCTCAACCAATAAGGGTAAATGTACCATCTGCAAATGAGCTATAGAATGTGCTGACTTCCTACTCAATGCATCTGCCACTATGTTTGCTTTCCCTGGATGATATTCGATCGTGCGGTCATAATCTTTAAGCAATTCCAGCCATCTTCTTTGCCGCACATTTAATTCTTTTTGTGTGAAAAAGTACTTTAAACTCTTGTGATCCGTAAAAAGTCTACAAGTGGCACCATATAAATAATGTCGCCAGATCTTGAGTGCATGCACCACCGCAGCCAGCTCTAGATCATGGGTAGGGTAATTGTGTTCATGTGGTTTTAATTGTCGAGAGGCATAAGCAATTACCTTACCATGCTGCATCAACACGCAACCCAATCCATGCAAGGATGCATCCGTATACATGTCAAATTCACCACTATCGTCCGGAAGAACCAACATCGGAGCGGATGTCATTCGTTTCTTCAATTCTTGAAAACTCCGCTCACAAGCTTCATTCCAAATGAACTTAACTCCCTTTCTGGTTAATTGGGTCAGTGGAGCAGCAATAGTAGCAAAACCTTCGACAAAACGTCTGTAGTAACCGGCCAATCCCAAAAAGCTTCTCACTTCGGTTACTGTCTTCGGTTGTTCCCATTTTGCGACTGCCTCAATCTTCTGGGGATCAACACAAATGCCTTCTGCAGAAATCACATGCCCCAGAAATCCCACACTGGTTAGCCAAAATTGGCACTTACTCAACTTTGCATACAACTTGTTCTCCCTCAGTGTCTCAAGCACAAATCTCAGGTGTTTCTCATGCAGGTTTTTACTCTTGGAATACACTAAAATATCATCAATAAATACAATGACAAACTGATCCAGATATTTCTGGAATACTCGGTTCATTAGATCCATAAATTCCGCCGGTGCATTGGTCAACCCAAACGGCATTACTAGAAACTCATAATGACCATACCGAGTTCGGAATGCTGTTTTTGGAATATCTTCTTCCCGAATCCTCAACTGATGATAACCAGAACGGAGATCGATCTTCGAGAAATACTTGGCACCCCTTAATTGATCAAACAAATCATCAATTCTGGGCAGAGGATACTTATTCTTGATTGTGACCTTGTTGAGCTGTCTGTAATCCATGCACAATCTCAAACTGCCTTCTTTCTTCTTTACAAACAACACGGGGGCTCCCCACGGTGATACGCTCGGTCGGATGAACCTCATGTCAATTAGATCTTGCAGTTGCACCTTCAGTTCCTTCAATTCAGCTGGGGCCATACGATAAGGAGTCAATGAAATGGGTCGTGTACCAGGGATCAAATCAATCGTGAACTCCACCTCCCTATGTGGTGGTAACCCTGGCAAATCCGCAGGAAACACATCCGGAAACTCACATACTATGGGAATATCCTCGGCCTTAACTGGTGAATCCCGTACATCAATCACTTGTGCTAAATATCTCTGACAACCCTTCCTCAACAATTTCTCTGCTGTGAGAGAGGATATGATTTTGGCGGGTAACGCTCTCCGATCTCCCTGAAATACCGCCTCCGGTAACCCTGGGCTCCGAAGTAGTACCTTCTTCTCGAAACATTCGATCGAGGCATGATGGGTTGTCAGCCAATCCATCCCAAGGATAACATCAAAATCACACAAATCTAACAATATTAAGTCAGCTACTAGGTGCACACCCCCTATCAATATAGGATAATCTCGTATCACTTGGTTGACTACATAAACCTCACCGGTCGGCGTACCGACTCCCATATCACAACCGAGTGCAGAAATCTCTCTATCAGCTAAGGTTGCATAAGTGCAAGAAACAAAAGAATGCGTAGCTCCCGGGTCTATTAAGGTACGTGCATCATGACCAAAAATAGGAAGCATACCTGTCACCACTCCTGGAGTTGCTCGGGCCTCTTGTTGGGTTACTGCAAACACTCGAGCCTGTGGTCCTGAAGTCTGGCCACGTCCCCGTGATCCACCACGTCCGCGACCAACCCCGCTTCCTCCAGTTGCGTCAGAAGTCGAGGCTGTATTCAAATTCTGCTCTGTTGTCCCCCGGCCTGTACCACTGTTACCTGACCAGTATGGGCAGTTCCTTATAATGTGTCCAGGCTCTCCACAAGAAAAACAGGTCACTGAACTCGGCCAACTAGATCTCTCACTCTGTCTCGCAGTAGATCCCACAGATGTTCCACTGGACTGAGTTGTTGCCTGAGGTCGAACACCATATCTCTGCGTACCTCCTCCACTACTATAACTCAGTCGAGTACCACCAGAAGATCCAGAACTAAAACCACCCCTTTTTGGCCATCTTTGGTTCGGGACTCCCTGATATGATCCCTCTCGGCGCCGGCCGAAACCCGAAAACTGATGTCGTACTGGTAATGTTGCCTCAACTCTAGCAGCAGCATCAGATAACTCTCTCAGAGTAGCAAACGATCCCACTGTTACAGCACCACGGATCTCATTCTGTAACCCCTGTTCAAATCTTCTACACTTATCTTCTTCATTGGCTACATACAGAGGAGCGAAATTAGCTAGGTTCAGGAACTTCTGTTCATAATCAGCCATAGACATATTTCCTTGTTGCAGCTGAAGAAACTCCACTTCTTTCGCATTACGAAAGGAACGAGGATAGAATTGATCTAGAAAACGATGCTTGAAATCCTCCCAAGTCAGAGTGCTCGCATCTAATCCCGTCAACTGTAAGCCGCGCCACCATCTATAAGCCTGACTACTCAACATAAATGTAGCTAGGGGAACCATATCTCCGGGTGGACATCGCATAATCTCAAAAATCCTCTCCAATTGGGTAATCCAATCATAGGCTTCGTCTGGGTTGGTTTGGCCCGTAAAGCTAGTGGCCCCTAATCGTTGAGCTCTTTCGACATCGGGACCCTCTATCTCTTCACCAGACTGTGCACGAGGCTCGCGTCGTGGAGGCATTTTGAGGTAGCTGTAAACAGAAACAGATTAGTATAACAACCCATGCACACCATGTACCGAACTCAGACCGCAAACCTATGCTCTGATACCAATTTGACAGGACCCATCCCGATTATTCCTCGATAATCGTGAATGATCCTGCTCCCGTCTGACTATGATTTTAAAATACCAAAAGTAGTCCAAGTATATATAAGTACATAATATAACATAACCAACAACCCACATAGTCAGACCAGGGATAGGTGTATCTTTAGGACCGTTGACTATCTCAGTCGTCAACCGGTTTACAGAGCATAAGAAATATTTACAAACAAGGATTAAAGTCCTACGCGGTCAAAACTCGAGTATGCAGCGGTTTGCTTATTCTTCTACCTCAATACGAGCCTCGGTACCTGTGCACGGGCCTGGAGGGTACCAAAACAGAAAAGGTGTGAGTGGACAAAATAAAGGTTTAGAAATACATTTCTTAAAATCGTCTTACCCTCCAGTTTTCACAAACATGCATGCATATCATGTAATGATCCGTCCCAAATATCGGGATTGAATATTAATTAATTATGAATTAGAATGACTAATCGGGGATTAGTTGAGTGAAATCGGACGAAACGTGCAAAATGACCGTTTTGCCCCTAGCGTGGGCAAAATGTTGACTTTTAGTTCGGGCGGTCAAACGGACTTTGACCGATGACTGTGACGTAGTTCAGGATGTCACGAGTTCATAGACAGGTGGCACGTTCGATTCCGACATTCGAGGTGAAAGTTATGGCGTTCGGAAGTTGAGGGGCATTTTGGTAATTTTGGTTAATTGGGGCCAAATGTTGACTTTTCGACCGGGAGGTCCGATGGACGAGGGCCAAGGACCGTTACGTAGGTCTCGTCGATACGAATCCAACGACAGGCGGCACGTCGAAAATAGAGTTCGGGTGACCAAGTTACGGGTCACGGATGTCTAGGGGCAAAATGGTAATTTGTCATACGAAGGGCAAAATGGTCTTTTGACCTTGATTCTTGCTACCAGATTGTGACATCTGTCACTTTGTCATCTTCCATGTCCCAGCTAACATAGAAACGGGAATCATGGAAAAACACAATCATTGGACATTAACCCCCAAATTATGGGTTGTCTTAATCATTATCAATTAGCAGCTAATTAACCCGTGTTTCAGCCTCATTGTGCAATTGGGAGACTGAGGAAGCCGAATTGAGAGAGAGATTAGAGTGACAGTCAGGCCTCTAGGAGAATTTTGGTTCGAAAATTCAATGAATTTGGGGGACTTTCAAATTCGGGATTGTTAGCTGTGAGGATCGAAATTGAGGATTCAATTCGACTCCTGAGATCAAAACGGACCTTCCTGCAACAAAACCGAAGAGAAACCGTGTCGGATTGGGGAAGAACTGAGCTTCCATGGCAGCTCAAAATCGAGCTTGGGTTCAACGGGTTGGAGGTAAGAATTCATCGAATTGATATTGTAGAAATGTTTCTTACACTCTCACGATGCTTACTCTATGAATTAATTTGAAAATCAGGGACGGAATCGGTGAACCCGAATTGGAAACCCGTCAAGGATCGATCGAGAGTCGTGAGAATTTAGACCATGATTCGAGTAATTGAACTTGCATAACTTAATTAGTGTTGGATTAGAAGGGATCAGTGGAAAGAACGGATCTATTTGAGGTCGAATTGGGTGAGATTCAACCGGGTTCTACCGCGGGTTTTTCAACCCGTTTACCAGACAAACGGGCGAAGGGGACGACTGTGCTGGTTACTGTAGCTGGCGCGTGGGTTTCACGCGCAGCCACTCACGGCGGCGCGTGGGGGCGCGTCCGGCCTAGTCTCAAGGTGAGGTCAACATGACTTTTGATCCTCTCAGTGTAACGAACATTTTGACGTTGATTTCGATGAAATCGGATATTGTTTCGATAATGTTCCGCGTATCCGAAGTTTTGTTTTACGTTAAAAATACGTATTTAAATTCCGGAAAAATTGGGGAAAATTATATGATGTATTTTGAGATGTTAGTAACCCTCTATAATGATTTTGGACAGGAGTTGTGATTTCCAAAATTTGCGGAAAAACGTGCAGCTCGGAAACGTACTATTTTGGACGGTGTGTGTGAGTGGACTTTGTTTTCTAACCGTGATGCATGCATATATGATTTAAATGCCTTATTATATGATTTTATATGCTTGGGCATGATTTATGTTTCAATCCGGTAATTTCTCGGTTTTATGATTATTATATTATTAATTTTGGGCGATTTTCGAGAAATTACGAAATTTGGTAAAAATGATGTTTGGACTTGGTTTGTGAGTCTGGGATTAAAATTGATTGAAAATAATGGTTGGACTCGGATTACTGAGTCATGGATTGAAAAATGATGTGGTGACTCGGGAATGAGTCCATGGTCAATTTCGTGGATTTACGTGAAAATGGCAACGGAGGTTGCAATGCATGAATTTGCGTGATAATGTTATTTTGGGCATGAGAACCCAAGTGAATAGTGATTTTGACTCGGATTTGGAGTCACTTGTGAATTTGTGAAATTAATGATTTATTGTGATTTATGATTATTTTAATTAGTCTTTCGGGCACGTTTTACGAGGAAAGTGCAAATGATGTTTTGGGCTAGGCCCGGAGTTTAAATGATTTCTAAAATTATATTTTGACTTTGTTGGTGAGTCAACGATGATTTCTGGATTATTGTATGGAATTTAAAAGGTGATTTTAAGGAAATACGTGTAAATGGTATTTTGGGTTTGAGACCCAGTCGGGAATGATCTTGACTTGGTATGAAGACAAGATTTGATTGAAATGTTTTGGGATGTAATTCCCGGGATGGTTTTCATTGTGATTGTGATATTCCCAGACGGTCGGTGCTTGGGGGGATTACCCAGACGACCGGAGCTTGGGGGATGTGATGGTAGGATCATGAGTTGATCCTACGGTAGTCAGCTTCTCGGATGAGACTGAGCCTGGATGTACCACTCGGATGGGTCTGTGCCTGGGGATGTGTTTGCCCAGAGGTGACTGAGCCCAAGGGGGTTGAGCCCAGAGGTGTCTGTTCCCGAGAAAGTGACTGGATATTGGCCTACGCGTAGTGCGGCACTTGTGAATAGTGCAGTTTGATTGATTGTGCACTTGTGAGTAGTGCAGATGTGATTTGTGATGTTTTATGCACTTGTGAGTAGTGCAGATTGATTGGATTGTTATAGTTCTGGTGCACTGGTGATTAGTGCTGATTGATGTTGTTGTGATGATGTACTGGTATTGAGTACGGATTTTTGGTCTTTGTGGCCAGGTGATTATGTTTTCACATGTTTTGCCGTGAGAGCCGGGATTTGATGTTTTATAACATGAACTGATTTGGCGAACATGAGTTTTATGGACCATGGGAAAATATGTTTTGATTTTATCGGTCACTCATGTTTTACGATATGCATGCAAGTTTGGGAAAACTGGAGGGTAAGATTGTATTTTGATAAATGTTTTTATAAGAGGTCATTTTTGTCCACTCACACCTTTTCTGTTTTGTGACCCTCCAGGCCGTGGTACGACGTTCGGGACTGATCGTGAGGCAGTGACAGCAGCAGAAATCCGCGCAAATATCCCTTGTCTAGCAAGCACTGAAGGGGTGTTTCGGACCTTTAGTTGACTTGTCAAACGGGAGCAGGACCGGGCACGATTTTTGACGTCCAGTTGGGACGGGTCCTGTCAAATTGGTATCAGAGCATTTGGTTCTTGATTTTTGTTGATACATCATGCCTCCGAGTCGTGCGTCCCGTACACGGTCTGAAGATGGGAGGGGCGAGAGTAGTGTTAGTAAAGGCCCAGATATTGAGCGAGCTCGACGGTTAGGAGCCACTGTGTTTCGTGGTGATTCGGGACCAGATGGTGCCGAAGATTGGCTTACTCGATTGGAAAGGATTTTTGAGGTCATGATATGTCCCCTGGAGGACATGGTGCCCTTAGCCACTTTTCTTTTGGATGGCTATGCTTACAGGTGGTGGCATAGTTTACAGTTGACTGGCTGGGATGCCCGTACCTTGGCATGGGATGCATTCCGAGAGCGATTTTTGGATCAGTTTTATCCTCGCTCATTTCGGAACGCTAAGGAGGTTGAGTTTCTCCAATTGCAGCAAGGGAATCGGTCAGTGGTCGATTATGAACAACAATTTTTGCACTTATCTAGTTTTGCTCCTCTGTATCTGGCTACTGAGGAGGATAAGTGTCGAAGGTTTGAGCAGGGATTGAGGAATGAGTTACGAGGTGCTGTAACTGTTGGCTCGTATTCTACCCTGAGGGAATTATCGGATGCTGCTATCCGAGTGGAGGCTACTATTTTACCTGTGCCAGAACAATCTTTGGGCTCTGGACGACGCCGAGAGCGTCAGGATACTGAACAGATAAGTCAGGAAACAACGAAGCGAGTTAACCTTCATACTCTTGTGTCGCAACTCTCGGTAGGTGTTCATTCGGGTGGAACTTCAACCCTGTCGACAAGTAAGCGGCGTGGTGGGGCAAGTCGCTTCAGCACTGCCACTTGTCACTTTTGTAGGAAACTTGGACATTTGCGAAGGAACTGCCCCGATCGACTTGACCGTAGATCAAAATAATTGTATTGATACATGTTTTCGTGATACCTTGTAAATAGTTTGTATTGTCCATTTGTGTTGAAATATTGTATCATGTGTTTTGGGTGTGTAAGACTAGTGTGGGTCCGGTTGGTTGTTTTTGTTAACAGTTTGGTTTGTAGATGGTCGTGTTGGGCCCAGAATAAACTTGACCCGGGGATGAATATTGGTGTTATTGTTTTGGATCATCCTTGGTTTTCCCTAGGTGGGATGGCAAGGGTAAATATGAGGTAATCAGTGAGAACCCACAGTCGCGGCATGTCTCGTCGTTGACTGAACTTTCTAATTGTGGGCATTAGTTGTCAAACATTGTGACAGTACGCGAATTAGATGAGGGTGTAAGACCCTATGGTTCCTAGTAGGTAACCGTGTGGATCCTAGGTGGATCGGGTTTGTGATGTCGTGGACATTGGGCATTGTGACGATCTAGGATCGTGATGTTCATGGTCAGCTGACGTCGTGATGGATCTGGACCGTAATCCTGATAATCCAGTGGGGTTGAGAGTGTGTCACTCTTACTCCGGTATGTGAGTCGTAAATGACGGGACTGAACTTCTTTTCGAAGTGGAGCCCCTTGTGGTATATTACTCGAGTGAGCAGGTTTCCGAAGTGGTCGGATTTTGTCAACCTTAACCGTGTGGTTGTTGGATTGGCTTCCTTATGAAGTCAACCGAGTATAATGAACGGGTAACCGATAGGTTCGGTTTTGGTGTGTCCGAGTGGACGTGAGCGAGATTTCGGGTTTTGGAATCGAATTTCTGGGTGACGATTCAGGATTCGATTTTAGAACTTGAAAGTGGAATACTGAATTTGGGTGCGGAATGATTATTCCAAATGCTATCTTACGGAATAATGATTTTGGATTCGGATTTGGACATGAATTAAAAATGTGATGTATGGGTTTGGATTCGGGATTTCTTACGAAATTGCGGATTCGGATTTGGAATTGGAACTAGCTGATGGGTGGAGTTTCGATTTGTCTCTTGCTGGTTTGGGCAAATGGACTCCATTATTGCAACGTGTTTGGCTATGACCTAGGTGGTTGTAGTCTGGTCAACGGATAAATGTATGTACTTTGTACATGGTTTGGGGTCCTTGATACCTAGTGACGGTACATGGGATGTACCAGTGATGTGTCGATAAACGTGTTGGTGCTTGGCTTAGTTCCAATACCATTGGTTTTTGGATGTGAACGTGAACTGGACATTGAACGCGATGCACTGGGCAGAGTGATTCTGATGATTTCAGTGATTGTTTGAGCAGGTGCTCTTAGCCATGGATGGCTAGTATAACTCTAGTGTTGAGTTGTGTGATCACTGCTAGGCTGGTATTCAATGTGTTTTAGTTGCACCGTCTGATTGAGTGTGATGACGGTATGCGTATACTCAGGATGAGTGGGTTGGTGGTTAGTGTGACCGCAAGTTGCTTTGCGGCGAGATGTTACCGTGTCGTGACCTTACCAGCATCTGGGATCGCTGAGGGGGTGACAGTTGTGGTTACTGTCGTTGGTATTTGTCGTAGGACTGAGTTTGCCCTGCGAGGGGAGATCATGTTGTTGATCTTATGCTACATTGACGAATGTTGTGTTGTCACTGATTTGTTACTGATTGGCGCTTTACTAGGGTGGTAAAGCTTGGTGGTGACAATTTGGCTTGTAGTGTCGGCATGGACTGACAAGTGAGTTTTGGTGACTCTCTATGAGAGCGGAAGTCAGGGCACATTAGTGAGTACGTGGGGCCGTCAAGCTGAAAGAGTCAGCTTAATGGTGACATTGCCAATTTCTGTTAATCAATTTCATTCGAGGTGGTCGAGTATAGTCAGTACGACGTGCATCTGTGATGTGACGTCTGAGTGCAGACGAGTTCTGCGTTGGCTAGTGGGTGTACAGGTGTACACATGTTGTGAGGCCCATTTGTTTTCCATGAGGTAGTTGTGGAATACGGATAGTTGGAATTTCGGGGACGAAATTCTTTAAGTAGGGAAGGTTGTAATGACCCGTCCCAAATATCGGGATTGAATATTAATTAATTATGAATTAGAATGACTAATCGGGGATTAGTTGAGTGAAATCGGACGAAACGTGCAAAATGATCGTTTTGCCCCTAGCGTGGGCAAAATGTTGACTTTTAGTTCGGGCGGTCAAACGGACTTTGACCGATGACTGTGACGTAGTTCGGGATGTCACAAGTTCATAGACAGGTGGCACGTTCGATTCCGACATTCGAGGTGAAAGTTATGGCGTTCGGAAGTTGAGGGGCATTTTGGTAATTTTGGTTAATTGGGGTCAAATGTTGACTTTTCGACCGGGAGGTCCGATGGACGAGGGCCAAGGACCGTTACGTAGGTCTCGTCGATACGAATCCAACGACAGGTGGCACGTCGAAAACAGAGTTCGGGTGACCAAGTTACGGGTCACGGATGTCTAGGGGCAATATGGTAATTTGTCATACGAAGGGAAAAATGGTCTTTTGACCTTGATTCTTGCTACCAGATTGTGACATCTGTCACTTTGTCATCTTCCATGTCCCAGCTAACATAGAAACGGGAATCATGGAAAAACACAATCATTTGGACATTAACCCCCAAATTATGGGTTGTCTTAATCATTATCAATCAGCAGCTAATTAACCCGTGTTTCAGCCTCATTGTGCAATTGGGAGACTGAGGAAGCCGAATTGAGAGAGAGATTCGAGTGACAGTGAGGCCTCTAGGAGAATTTTGGTTCGAAAATTCAATGAATTTGGGGGACTTTCGAATTCGGGATTGTGAGCTGTGAGGATCGAAATTGAGGATTCAATTCGACTTCTGAGATCAAAACGGACCTTCCTGCAACAAAACCGAAGAGAAACCGTGTCGGATTGGGGAAGAACTGAGCTTCCATGGCAGCTCAAAATCGAGCTTGGGTTCAACGGGTTGGAGGTAAGAATTCATCGAATTGATATTGTAGAAATGTTTCTTACACTCTCACGATGCTTACTCTATGAATTAATTTGAAAATCAGGGACGGAATCGGTGAACCCGAATTGGAAACCCGTCAAGGATCGATCGAGAGTCGTGAGGATTTAGACCATGATTCGAGTAATTGAACTTGCATAACTTAATTAGTGTTGGATTAGAAGGGATCAGTGGAAAGAACGGATCGATTTGAGTTCGAATTGGGTGAGATTCAACCGGGTTCTACCGCGGGTTTTTCAACCCGTTTACCAGACAAACGGGCGAAGGGGACGACTGTTCTGGTTACTGTAGCTGGCGCGTGGGTTTCACGCGCAGCCACTCACGGCGTCGCGTGGGGGCGCGTCCGGCCTAGTCTCAAGGTGAGGTCAACATGACTTTTGATCCTCTCAGTGTAACGAACATTTTGACGTTGATTTCGATGAAATCGGATATTGTTTCGATAATGTTCCGCGTATCCGAAGTTTTGTTTTACGTTAAAAATACGTATTTAAATTCCGGAAAAATTGGGGAAAATTATATGATGTATTTTGAGTTGTTAGTAACCCTCTATAATGATTTTGGACAGGAGTTGTGATTTCCAGAATTTGCGGAAAAACGTGCAGCTCGGAAACGTACTATTTTGGACGGTGTGTGTGAGTGGACTTTGTTTTCTAACCGTGATGTATGCATATATGATTTAAATGCCTTATTATATGATTTTATATGCTTGGGCATGATTTATGTTTCAATCCGGTAATTTCTCGGTTTTATGATTATTATATTATTATTTTTGGGCGATTTTCGAGAAATTACGAAATTTGGTAAAAATGATGTTTGGACTTGGTTTGTGAGTCCGGGATTAAAATTGATTGAAAATAATGGTTGGACTCGGATTATTGAGTCATGGATTGAAAAATGATGTGGTGACTCGGGAATGAGTCAATGGTCAATTTCGTGGATTTACGTGAAAATGGCAACGGAGGTTGCAACGCATGAATTTGCGTGATAATGTTATTTTGGGCATGAGAACCCAAGTGAATAGTGATTTTGACTCGGATTTGGAGTCACTTGTGAATTTGTGAAATTAATGATTTATTGTGATTTATGATTATTTTAATCAGTCTTTCGGGCACATTTTACGAGGAAAGTGCAAATGATGTTTTGGGCTAGGCCCGGAGTTTAAATGATTTCTAAAATTATATTTTGACTTTGTTGGTGAGTCAACGATGATTTCCGGATTATTGTATGGAATTTAAAAGGTGATTTTAAGGAAATACGTGTAAATGGTATTTTGGGTTTGAGACCCAGTCGGGAATGATCTTGATTTGGTATGAAGACAAGATTTGATTAAAATGTTTTGGGATGTAATTCCCGGGATGGTTTTCATTGTGATTGTGATATTCCCAGACGGTCGGTGCTTGGGGGGATTACCCAGACGACCGGAGCTTGGGGGATGTGATGGTAGGATCATGAGTTGATCCTACGGTAGTCAGCTTCTCGGATGAGACTGAGCCTGGATGTACCACTCGGATTGGTCTGTGCCTGGGGATGTGTTCGCCCAGAAGTGACTGAGCCCAAGGGGGATGAGCCCAGAGGTGTCTGTTCCCGAGAAAGTGACTGGATATTGGCCTACGCGTAGTGCGGCACTTGTGAATAGTGCAGTTTGATTGATTGTGCACTTTTGAGTAGTGCAGATGTGATTTGTGATGTTTTATGCACTTGTGAGTAGTGCAAATTGATTGGATTGTTATAGTTCTGGTGCACTGGTGATTACTGCTGATTGATGTTGTTGTGATGATGTACTGGTATTGAGTACGGATTTTTGGTCTTTGTTGCCAGGTGATTATGTTTTCACATGTTTTGGCCTCAGAGCCGGGATTTGATGTTTTATAACATGAACTGATTTGGTGAACATGAGTTTTATGGACCATGGGAAAATATGTTTTGATTTTATCGGTCACTCATGTTTTACAATATGCATGCATGTTTGGGAAAACTGGAGGGTAAGATTGTATTTTGATAAATGTTTTTATAAGAGGTCATTTTTGTCCACTCACACCTTTTCTGTTTTGTGACCCTCCAGGCCGTGGTACGACGTTCGAGACTGATCGTGAGGCAGTGACAGCAGCAGAAATCCGCGCAAACATCCCTTGTCTAGCAAGCATTGAAGGGGAGTTTCAGACCTTTAGTTGACTTGTCAGACGGGAGCAGTACCGGGCACGGTTTTTGACGTCCAGGTTGGACGGGTCTTGTCATATCATATAAAACATAAGTTATATAAATCAAAGTAAAAGAAAACAGTTAATATGATTCAAAATCAGTCATGATACCACCATCCTCAACATCCAATCTTAATAGTTAATAACCCGTCACGATATCAATGCAACGCGTGCAACTAGGGTGTCTCACGTCCGAGTACCTCCCCAGGATAACCGACGTCTGGGGTAATGTCATCTCCAAGATCAACGACATCTGGAGGATATCAATATAAACTCACACTCCTGAGATCGAGCCTCCCCTCGGAGCTACTCATCTCCAGGCAGTGGATCGTGACTACTCCAGGATCTACGATGTCTGGAGGAGACCATCAAATCACCGAGGATGATACCACAAATCAAGAATCTTATTTCAAAACTATTTAAATCTCAAAATCAAATCAATAGTTCAACAGGGTCTCTGCCCGAATTATAGCATTTCCACAGCACAATAAATTCCATAATTTCATGTCGAACAGATCATTTATAATTCAATTTCGTCAATTAAATCATGTAATTTAGTTTCAAAGTCAAAAGTCATCTCAAATCTCAGATCATCGCCCAAAATCACAATTTTATGACTTTCTCGAAATTCGAGCTCAAAACAATATAATATAATATTCCCAAAATCCGGAAATTATCATATCACATCATTAATCATGGCAAACCAATTTAAATCATATTATAAGCATTTAAAAGCAGTTAAAATGTATATGCATGCATTTAGGGTAGAAGCAAAAGTCCACTCACACACCGTCCAGATTGCTCGGATTCGAGCTGTTCGTTCTCGTCCGGTGTCCCGAGAATATTTTGGCCTGTCAAACATGTAATATAGGGTTACTAAAATATCTTATAATCTTAGGTACGAAGTTCCGAATCGTCGGAATAAAATAATATTATTTAAACGTAACCTATACGCTTCGGATACGTAAAACTATCCTCAATTTATCTCTGATTAACCCGAAACTAACGCCAATAGGTCCGTATCATCGAGAACATTAAAAAGTATGTTGGACCCACCTTCAGATTCTCGGTCACGCGCCGTGAACAGTGACTGTACAGTGTCTCTCTCTCGCCCGTTTCTCTGATATTCGGGTTGTAAACCCGCGATCAGACCCGACTCGTTTTCTATCGATTTCCACTCAATTCATCTCGTTCTTTCACTCATTAACATCTATCCAATCTAACTGATAGTTCTGTGCCTTCAATTGAATCCATTAAACCCTAAAACATCTCGACTCACGACGAACACTTATCGGATCTTTATTCGGGTTTGACCTCAAATCGACCTGTTTTCTTCAATTATTCACACCATAAGCATCATAGGACTATAAGGGACACGAAATCAAGATCAATTTTATGAGATTTTACCTCTAAGTGACTCGACTCAAGCTCGATTTTTCCAAACAATTGCAGCGTCTGATCGTCACGATTTCACCTCCAATTTTTGTTCCAATTGATTGGGTTTGAGTCGTTGAGTTCCCAGGAAGCTAAATCTCACCTCAATTTCACACCAAACTGTCTCAAAAATTAAAATCGAAATCAAGGTTTTTGGATGGTTTTCGGGTATATGCCGCACGGGTTTCCTCTGTGTTTAGGTCGGTTTCTTCTCGGTTTTTCTCTCCAATTTGTCTCTAATTTCACATTCAATTTCACTTGATTCCACTGCAATCGATCAAGGTGAAGATGTTCTCTGTTTTTGGTGTTTGAAGGTTTTGGTTGTGTACGATTACTGTTCAATTAACAAGCTTCCATTAACTAATTAATCTACTCCTTAAGTGCCACTAATCAGCCCTAAGAAGTGACATTTGTCACTTGATGCATTACCTGAGTCATATAATTGGCATGAATCAGCAATCAATTGGAGTTATAATAATCCTTCCACCGTCCAAGTGTAATCCATCTAAATTTACCATTTTACCCTTCTTAAGCACAATTACCATTTTACCCCTACACTTCACAACCCCGTAACTTCTTCATCCGAACTCCGTTTTCGACGTACCACCTATCTACGGATTCAGCGTTCCGAGACCTACACAATGGCACAAGCAAAATATACAAACAGTATACCAAACAAAAAGTCAACTTTTAGCCATATCCTTCTAGGGGTAAAAACGTCATTTTCGCATTATTTTAATATTTTACAATTTTTGGATTTTTCGGGGCGTTACACTTCCTACATTTCTAGCCTTTGGGCTCGTTCACTATCCGGATCCACACAAGTCCTACGCTACCGAAACGCAGTATTCGACATCCGTCCCCAAGTCCAAGGTCAATTCCATTCCGACATCTATCCCGAGATCTTATATACCCTCGTATACTCATCTCATTACCGGGACGTGCATTGGGCTCGCATCTTGGAGGAATGACGTTGCAGCACAAATAAGTAACCAAATGCTTTGATACCAACTTGAGAGGACCCGTCCCAAATAGACTTTGATAATCATGCCCGGTCATGCTCCCGTCTGACAAGTCAACTGAAGTTCCAAAAACACCTTCAGTATTTGCGAGACAAGGGATAGTCACACTGATTCCCACTCATGCCTCTTCCTCTCGATCAACCCTAAATTTCGTTCCAGCCTGGAAGGTCATCAAAAACATAAAAGGTGTGAGTGGACAAAAATAAGATCGTTTGAAAATACATGTCAAAACGAACTCTTTCTCCCATCCAGTTATAAAAACATGCATGCATAGAGTAAAACATGAGCAATCGGATTTCAATCGCATTACATAGAAAACCATGGGACCCATAATTTATCAAACTTGTGGCCCATATTTCATGAAATCCATTTCATCAAATCATATAAAACATCTGGACACAACCATTAACATCAAACTAGTCAAAATCAACAAGCCACAATGGCCGTCAACAACAGTACTAGTCACCAGTACTCAAATCTCAATCACAATACTCAACAACACTACTCACAAGTGCATAGACATTAGTCACAAGATCACAATACCTGCACTACTCCCAAGTGCACAATCAATCACATAATCACATTGACATTATGAATAGGCCACAACAATAATAACCCCGAGCATCAGCCGTTTGGGAACACCCTGAGCTTTGGCTGCTTGAGAACACACATATACCCTGAGCATCAGCCATCTGGGAAACTCCCCGAGCTTCGACTGCCTGGGAAACAATCACAATTATCCCAATCTTCGATCATCTGGGAAATACCCCTAGCTTTGACCATCTAGGAACTCATCACAAACCAATGAAAATCATCCAGGGATTACATCCCAAAACCATTCAAAACCATCCTTGACTTACATTCCAAGTCAAATACCCTCATCAAACTAGGACTAAGCCCAAAACATTCATTTCAAATAATCTTTGACTTTAAACTAAGCCAAAACCATTTCCAACAGGATCTCAAGCTTAAAATACCACTTTCGTGTAAATCCATAAAATCGTTTAGAAACCGACAATTAATTGCAATCAAATCATGCAACGAATCACATAAACAATTTCACTATGCATGCATCAGAGTTTATAAAACAAATGTAAACTCACACACCATCCTCGTGGTACGTTTCTGTGCTGTACGCTTTTCTGTAATTCCAGGAATCACCAATCTTGTCAACAATCGTTATCGAGTTGGTCACTAACACCCCAAAAAATCTCAATTTAAAATCCCCAATTTTTTGGGGATACAATACGCATTTAAAAATGTAACATAACACTTTGGACCCTCGAATCTATATCGAAACGGCATCCCATTAACTCGAAATCCGTGTAAAAATGTTCGTTACATCGATTACAATAAAAGTTATGTTGATCGAACCTCGAGAATTATGCCCAGGCGCCTGTATGTGCCTCCTCAAGCGGCTGCACGTGAAGCCCCTGATTTCACTATTTAGTACTGTTCATCGTTTCTTTGACCCATTTCTCTGTAAACGGATTGCCCGACCTGGTTTCCAACTCGTGTCAATTCCGTTCAATTCTCCATCAATTCTCATGTTTGAACCACCAAATTGAATCTACTCATTCCCAGAAGGAGTTATGTGATCTTAAAACACCAAAACATCATCTCCAATCCATAGCCCAATTCATGGCTTTCCTCCAAGATTTCAAGCTTGCAATTCTAGCTTCCCCACGTTCAATTATGTGTATTAACAACTCAATCCTACTCGCCAATGACCGAAAAACACAATACTAACTTCAATTTCACTCATTAGCCCTTCAAAATCCAAATTCGAATTTGTAGGATTCAAGGAGGTTTTGGGATTCCCTGGGTTCTATTTTCAGGTTCGGGTCCCCGTGTTTTTCTCTAGTTTCTTTTATTTCCTTCCCTCTATTCCCATCATTTCCTCTCAATTTCCCAGCATTTTCTTTCTCTCTAAGTCGATCCCAAGCTCAAGGGAGAGTTCTGGGTTTTTTTTGTGTTAATTCGAACAAAGCACTACACACACACAGATTACACAACACATCACACCCCACACAATAGCCACGTGATGCCAGCAACCAACATCCCATGGTGACATATGTCACAAGTTAGTAAAAACATGGTGAATCATCAATATCCACAAAAATACCAAAGTGCCCCTTAAAGAACAAATTATGAAATTTCCCTTGGCAAATTTATACCCATTACTTTCACATCCTATCTCCGATTTTGGCGTACTGCCTGTCTACAAACTCTAGAATCCAAGACCTACACAATGGTCCATAAGAGAAGTCCAAAGAGAATCCCAGTCAAATATTAAACTTTTGACCACTTAAATTAAGGGCAAAATTGTCATTTCCATTTCACATTTTCAAAATTTCCTTTTTGGATTTCCGGGTCGTCACAATCTACCCCCTTAAGGAATTTTGTCCCCAAAATTCGAACATATCTCTCCAAACACTAGGGAGATTCAGTCTGTGCCAATACCACGGGTTCATACCCGAACCTTCATTCATTATGCGAAACCATAATTGCTATTTTAACTTTTCAGCTTTTCCCGAGCCTTAATGCAAACAGTGATAATCCATGGCACCATTGGCATGCCTGGTCACCTTGAAAAACACCGCTGGGTGTACCACATCCTATCAATTTTTTCCCATTGTACATTAAAAACATAAAATATTTTCTCCAACCAAGGTGTTCACTCAACTATCTCATCCGGGTCTAACTCGCCCATCCTTGTTACATTTCTAGCCTTTGGGCTCATTCACTATCGAGATCAACACAAGTCCTACACTATTGAAGTGCAGTATTCGACATCCGCCACTAAGTCAATGCTCAATTCCATCCAGACATCTATCACTGGATCTCATATACCCTCGTATACTCATCTCAATACCGGGCAGTGCATGGAGCTCTCATCTTGGAGGCATGACGTGGCAACACAAATCAGTAACCAAATGCTCTAATACCAACTTAACATAATCCGTCCTAAATGGACTTTGATAACCGTGTTTGGTTCTGCTCCCGTCTGACAAGTCAACTGAAGTTCCGTAAACACCCTCATCACTTGCTAGACAAGGGATAGTCACACTGATTCCCATTCATGGCTCCACCTCTCGATCATCCCCGAACTTAATGCCATGGCCCGGAGGGTCATCAAAAACATAAAAGGTGTGAGTGGACAAAAATAACATCGTTTGAAAATACACGTCAAAACGAACTCTTTTTCCCCTCTAATTATAAAAACATGCATGCATTGAGTAAAAAATATGAACAATCGGATTTCAATCACATTACATAGAAAACCATAGGCCCACAATTTATCAAACCCGTGGCCCACATTTCTCGAAATCCATTTCATTAAATCATGTAAATCATCTGAACACAACCATCAACATCAAACCAGTCACAATGATTGTCAACAACAATACTAGTCACCAGTACTCAAATCTCAGTCACAATACCCAACATCATTACTCACAAGTGCATAGACATCAGTAACAAGATCACAATACCTGCACTACTCTCAAGTGCACAAGCAATCACATAATCACATTGGCACAATGCATAGGCCACAATAGTAATAACCCTAAGAATCAGCCGTTTGGGAACACCCGGAGCTTGGGCTTCCTAGGACACACAATTACCACGGGCATCTACTGTTTGGGAAACAACCCGAGCTTCAGCCGGTTGGGAGAGACTGAGAGTGATAGAGAGACCTGAGATGACAGTGTGGATGATTGAGCACGACAGAGCTGCCTGAGGAACCCAAGAAATCAGGTAAACTTGAAACCTGGTTTGGTTTGAATTTCAAATTTGGATTTGGATTGGTTTTGATACCGTTTTGATGATTCGGAATGGTTCCTTGGGATTGTACGAGTCCATAGGAACAAAAATCGTGGAAAGAAGCAGCTGGAATTGTTTGGGTTTCAAACTTGAAGTTTGGCCGAAAATCATCAAGCTTGGTTGAAGCTTTCAAGGTATTTTATTCCCATTTTATGTTCATAGATTGATTGCGAGTCGATAGGTCAAAATATGGGATGTTTTGGTGGTCGAAGAAGGAAGAACGAGTCGGGTCAAGATCGCGGGTCGGTTGAACCGTTACAGAGGTTCGGGTCGACCTGGCCAGAGGTTGGAGGTGTTGATGTGGTAGTCCGAGTCTTCCCTGTTAGTCCACATGGAAAATCAGGTGATGCCATATGGAAGGTTGTTAGGTCCAGTTAGCAGTGACGTGATAGTGCCACGTCAGGCATGTCGCACCACGTGGACAAGTAGGATAGTGCCACGGGTTAACCTGTCAGAGTGACGTGGTAGTCCACGTCATCCTGTCTAACCACGTGGACTAGTGAGAGGGTGCAACATGGAAGGGTGTCAGGATTCGTCAGGCTTACATGACAGCGAACACGGCAGGTCCACGTCAATACTGTCAGACCACATGGACCAGTAGCGGCTGTCACGTGGCAAGCGGTCAGAGGCTGTCAAACTTGCCAGATGTAAGGCGGATATCAGCATGATGTCAACGTTGATCGACGTTGACCTCTATTAAACGGCGACGACCAACACTAACCAAACTTTGACTGACGCGTGTGGGTGCATTGACACATATTTCGAGGTCAAACTGGTCTTATTCAAATGTTTTGATGATATGAATCCAATAAGGGTGGTTTCAGGTCGATCAGAGACCGTTTGATAGGTCGTTTAGAGGTTTTTATCCTCGGGAAGCGTGTTCAAAACATGTTTTCAGTATCGGGCTTTCTGAGGGTTTGTTGTATGAACTTGTATAGAATGTTAGTGACCCTCAGATGTGATTTGAACATGCTCGAAGACTTTGGATTAGCTTTGACGTGATTTACAATGCGGATATCGAGAGCGCAGCTTGGACACTACAATGTAAGCATAAATGTTTCATTATATGATTTAAGTTGAAATGATTTAATATCATCTCTTGATGAGTTTTTGAATTTAGTTATCGGTTTATAAACGATTTGGAGGCGAACAGGGATTTGGATAAAAGATTATGATTTGAAGTGATTTGAATAACCTATTTGGTAAGATCAATTTGGATAAAGCTGGATTTATAAAATGGGTTGTGGACACTATTTTCGGATGGTTTTGTGGAAAGGCTTGTGAAAGTTATGTCTCGAGCATAAGCCCAATTGTACAATGTTTTGACTCGGTTTAAGACATAAATGGTTTTAAAATGACTTTTCACTGGATTTGGTGACTTTTCCATGTATACCATCCTGTATGAATTGGATTGTCTCCCCTACATGTCGAGGATCTTGGAGTAGTCAGGGTACACTATCAGAGATAAGTAGCTCTGAGGAGAGGCTCGGGCTTAGAAGTATGAGATTATGAAATCACCCCAGACGTCATAGATCCTAGGGAGGCACTCTATTATGATATCACACTAGACGTCATAGATCCTTGGGATGTACTCGGAGATGAGACTCCATGTTGCACGCGTAGCATTTGAAGTCGTGACATTTACTTAGTTATAGATATCACGGATATCAAGGATTGGTTATATTGTGTTTTACTAAAATGTGTGTGTCCAGATATAGATATCTATATATGATTTGAATTACTTTCATACGATTTGATTTCTATGAATGCATGTTTGTAAAACGGAAGGGAAAATATGATTGTTTCTTAAATCGTATTTCGAAAATTTTTATTTGTGTCCACTCACACTTTGACTGTTTTATTGACCCTCCAGGCCGTGGCACAGATACTAGGGTTGATATTGAGGCAGGGGCATAGAGAGTATCGTTGCACATCTGAATACCTTTCGGGGTAGGATTTGGTACTATTATTGTACTGTCATTATGCTCTGTAATACCGTTGATTAGTTGGCTTTTATCTCAATGGTAGGTATAGATACTTATCCCTGGTTTGACAATGTTGTAGTTTAAATCGTTCTTTTTTTTTTAACTTAAAGGGTCATTTTGGTATTTAAAGTTTGATTGTCAAACGGGAGCAGGGCACATCCCACAGTAATCCAGGGGGATTGGGACGGGTCCTGTCAATGGATGTATTGCATTCTTAAGGATCACTACTAGTGGGCAGAGACGAAGCGAGAGATTGTAGTGTACGTTGGTAAATGTTTGATTTTCCAACAGGTGAAAGTTAAACGATAGAGACTGTATGGAGCCTTATAACCACTTCCATTCCCTGAGTGGAAATGGGATATCATAACCATGGCCTTCGTATTCAAATTTCCTAGGACACAGAGCAGTTTTGATGTGGTCTGGGTGATTATGGATAGACTTACGAAGTCGGCTCATTTCTTTCGAGTGCGCGAGAACTTCAAATTGGAACGGTTTTCCCGTTTCTTCACTGATGAGATCATCAGATTGCATCGGATGTCATAATCAATAGTTTCGGATTGAGATTCGCAGTTTACATCACGATTTTGGCGGAGTTTTCAAAGAGCCCTCAGTACAAGGCTACATTTCATCATTGTATTTCACCCTCAAACAGATGGACAGTCAGAGAAGATTATTCAGATTCTGCAGGATATGATGAGAGTATGTGTACTACAGTTCTAGGATACTTGGGACACACTCCTACCATTGATGGAATTTGCCTACAAAAATAATTATCAGACGAGTATTGGAATGGCTCCATTTGAAACCTTGTATGGACGCCAGTGCAGCACGCCGATATGTTGAACTGAGGTAGCTGAAAGGGATGTATTGAAGCCTGATATCATCAAATAGAGGTTGAAGACGACATAGGATTGTCAGAAAAGCTATGCTAACCGGTGGGTCAAAGCCATAGAATTTGCAGTGGGAGACATGGTTTTTCTGAAGTTATTCCCTTGGAAGGGTATTTGTACGGTTTAGTAGACGTGGGATGTTGAGTCCCCATTACATTGGGCCTTACGAGATTACAGAGAGAGTCGGTACTATTGCGTACATATTATCTTTTCCCCCAGAGCATTCAAGAGGAAATGATGTGTTCTATGTTTCACTGGTTCGAAAGTACGTATGGGAGGAGTCGCATGTTCTAGAAGAACAACCGTTGGAACTCAAAATAGGTTTGAGCTTTGAGGAATAGCTGGTATAGATTCTATATTAGAAGGAGAAGATATTACTGAACAAGGCTATTCCCCTGGTGAAAGTATTATGGAGGAACAATGTCAGGACCCGACCCTCCTCGGTAAAGACCCGACTCTAGCACGATATTGTCCACTTTAGGCCTCCCCAACCTCACAGTTTTGTTTTCGGGAGCTCACAGTGTAACTTCCCAGTGGGTCACTCATCATGGAATTGGTCCGGCCTTAAGTCGCTTAACTTTGGAGTTCCAACTGAACCCAAAACCACTGAACTCCCAAAAGACCTCGTTTAGATCAGAGTTGCGCAGCAGTCCACTCTATCTAACACAATATTATCCCCTCTGGACCACGAGTATACAACTCCAGTGCACTCGTAGGGTTTTGAACCCAAGACCTCAAGTTGGGAGTACACAACTCCAACCAGCGCAGCCAAAGGAGGCCTCGTACGAGATAGGTGTGCCTACACCTTTAAGGCACACCAAAAATCCCCTCCCAGACCATTCCCCTCGCAGGGATGTGGGATCATTCACTGTTCCCTCCAAGACACGTGACAGGACCCATCCCAACTGGATTTTGATAATCGTGCTTGGTCCTGCTCCCGTCAGACAAGGGATAATTTCACTGATCTCTGCTCATGCCTCCGCCTCTCGATCAGCCTCGAACATCGTGTCACGGCCTGGAGAGTCATCAAAATAGAAAAGGAGTGAGTGGAAAAAAGAATATCCTTTGAAAAATACATTTCAAATTGACGATTTTCCCCTCCAGTTTATCAAACCATGCATGCATAGGGTCAAACACATGAATCACCATCATCTGCTTTCCGGCCAAATCACATGAAAAGTATCAAATCCCGACCCTCAAGCCAAACATATGAAAACACTAACCTGGCCACAAAGACCAAAACCCGTACTCATTACCAGTACGTAAAGAATCAAAATCAAATCAACATCAAAGTGCACGACCCAAGTGCACAATCAATCACACAATCACATACGCACTACGTGTAGGAAATATCCCATGCCTCAGTCGTCTGGGTAGCCACCCCCTAGCTCCGACTGTCCAGGCACATATATCCCCAAGCATCAGTTGTCTGGGAATCACCCTGAGCTCTGACTGCCCTGGCTTAGAGCTCCAGCCGCCTGGGAACGCCCCCTAGCTTCGGCTGCCTCGGTAGCAATCACAATCATCTCCCACAAGCTCCAGTCGTCTGGGCAATCACCTAGCTTCGACTATCAGGGAACTCACAATCACAATGAAAACCATCCCGACAGGGTCTCAAGCCCAAAATGTCATGTACACGTAAATCCATAAAATCTCATTTGAAAACAGTAAAATAATCATTAATCACAATTAAATCAAGCCCAAATGACCATAACATCATTGCAAACCAAATCATGAAATCAATCATGTAAAAAGTTTAACTATGCATGCATCATAATTTAGAAAACAAATGTCCACTCACACACCGTCCAAACCGCTCGATTTCCAAGCTGAACGCTTTTCCGTAATTTCTGGTACTTTCCAGGAATCCCAAGTCCTACCGAGAAACATCATTACGGGTCACTAATGACTCAATTAATATCAGATTAACTTCCCATAATTTTTTGGGAATTAAATACGAATTTAAAATGGAACATAATCCTTCGGACCCTCGAAACAATATCGAGACGGTGTCCGATCGACTCGAAACCAATGCTAAAATGTTTGTTACATTGACTAGAGTACAACACATGTTGAACAATTCCTCAGAAAACCCCTCACGCGCCACCGCAAGCGACTGCGCGTGAAAGCCACGCGCCTACACAGTAAACTGCTACAATTATCTTCCTCACCCGATTTTCTATAAGTGGGTTCTTCGACCTGCGACACGACCTGATTAATTAGCCTTCAATTCAACCTTGTTTTATTCGTTTCTTTCATCGAATCTCATCTAATTCATTTTAATCGAAGTTATGTATAATTTATTTCACATGATTCAGACTTAAACCTATAAATCTCGAATCCACTGCCGTCGAGTTCAAGTTTTTAATTCCCCCAATTAGAACTCAATTGTTGATTCTAATTAACCAGGAAGTCATAGAAGATTCCTATAAACACTTTTTCGAAATCAATTACATCCATTCTTACCTCGAATTAATCCAACCAAGCCTCAAATTTCAGAGACATCATAAGGCTCGTTTTCAGTCAAGTCTCCATCAATTCCCTTCCCGTTTGATTTGGTTTGTGTCGTTTGGCTCCCAGAAGGCTTAATCTCAGCTTAATTTCACTTCAATTGGTCCAACACTTGAAAATCGAGATTCAAGTGCCCAAAATCTGGTTTGGGGTTTTCTCTTCGGGTTTGTGAGTTTTCTTTCAGTTTTCTCTCCTATTTCTTCTCGTTTTCACTCTATAATTCACTTTTATTCTATCTGTTGAGTCTCTCTCTACGTCTGGGGTTAAATTCTTCAACTATAGATATGTATGTGTTTGTTTACATTTGTCTTCATTTGATTTCACTTATCTTCGTTTGATTTTAAACGGCAACCAATGCCACCAATCTCATTTTTTAAGTGACATATGTGACTCAACAATCAAATGAGTCATCCTAGAGCTGACTTATGATTTGGCTACAACAAATGACCGTTTTACCCTTTCTTGCCTAATTACGAAAATGCCCCCCACGGTTTTAGACTTGTCATTCATTCATCCAAACTCCAATTTTTGCATGTTGCCTGCCTACGAACTCAGTGTCTCGGGACCTACGCAACAGTCCTTACGGAAAGTCCAAACAAGGTCCCGATAAAAAGTCACCTTTCGGCTTTATAACCAGGGGCAAAATCATCACTTTACATTCAAACATTCAAATTTACATTTCTCGAATTTCCGGGGCCTCACAACACGGGTCTTACAATCCACTCCCCATAGCGCCCAGCGGCCTTGCTGTCACCTTTCTCGGTCGGGGTCTGGCTCTAATACCATTCTGTCGGGCCCCGGCCCTCCTTGGTCAGGACTCAACTCTAGCACGATATTGTTAGCATTGGGGTCCTCGCCCTCAAAGTTTTATTTTCGGGAGCTCACTGTGCAACTTCCTAGGGGGTCACCCATTATGGAATTGTTCCAGCCTCAACTCGCTTAACTTTGAAGTTCCAACCAAACCCAAAGCAATTGAGCTCCCAAAAGGCCTTGTTTAGAGCAAAGATGCGTAGCAACCCACTCTATCTAACACAACTCCAACCAGCGTAGCCAAGGGAGGCATCATGCTAGATAGGTGTGTGCCTACACCTTTAAGGCACACCACCTATCCCCTCCCAAACCATTCCCCTCACAGGAATGTGGGATCGCTCATCATTCCCTCCAAGACACGGGTCTTACAAACTACAATGTGGAAGAGGCCACGTGAGAGCCCTAAGCCCATATGCAGGTAGAGTTTCCACATTTGTTTGAATGAATTTCAAAGACGTAATTTTTGTAAGGGGGTAGATTGTAACAACCCAAACTTTTTAAGGAAAAGTGAATTCGAAAATTAAATGTGAAACGACCATTTTGCCCCTAGAAAGAGAAAATGTTGAATTTTGACCTAAGAGATTATTTGGACTTTGACCAAGACCAATCATGTAGATCGAGACGTCACGAGTTCGTAGACAAGCGACATGTCGAGATCGAACGTTAGACGAGGAAGTTACGGGTCACGAAAGAATTTATGAACTATTCAAGTTTTCCAAGAAAGTTGACATTTGTCTTTAAATGGGCCCAAAATATCGTGACTTGGACTAATGGATGAGTGACAAGTGTCACTCATCCCATTAGCTCAATACCCCATGTACATGCATCTTTATCCTCTTCTTCGTCCCTTACTCGAACACCCAAAAACACACCCACAAACATCATTCTTCATCCCTTGGGTTGCTTGAAAGAGACTGAGAGTGAAAGAGAAACTTGAAACGACATTGTGGAGGGTTGAGCACGGCAGAGCTACCCGAGGTACCCAGAAAATCAGGTAAACCTGAAACCCGGTTTGGCCTGAATTTGAAATTGGATTTGGATGGGTTTTGAGACCGTTTTGATGATTTGGAATTGTTTCTTGGGATTGTACGAGTCGACAGGAACACAAATCATGGAAGGAAGCAGCCAGAATTGTCTGGGTTTCAAGCATGAAGTTTGGTCAAAAATCACCAAGCTCGGTTGAAGCTTTCAAGGTACTTTCTTCCCATTTTATGTTCATGGATAGATTGTTGGGTTGATTGCGAATCGATAGGTCAAAATGGGATGTTTTGGTGGTCAGAGGTGGAAGAAAAATTCGGGTCAAGGTCGCGGGTCGGTTGACCTAGCAAAAGGTTGAAGGTAATGATGTGGCAGTCCACATCGTCTCTATCAGTCCACGTGGCAAATTAGGTGATGCCACATGGTAGGTTGTCAAGTCTAGTCAGCAGTGACGTGGTAGTACCACGTCAGACATGTCAAACCACGTGGGCCAATGGGGTGGTGCCATATGGCAACCTATAAAAGAGTGTCAGAGTGAGGTGGCAGGTGACATGGTAGTCCATGTCATCCTATCAAACCATGTTGACTAGTGAGAGGGTGCCACGTGGTAAAGTGTCAAGATCTGTCAGGCTTACGTGGCAGCTAACGTGGCAGGTCCATGTTAGCATCGTTAGACCACGTGGACCAGTGGGGTGGTGCAACGTGGCAGGCTATCAAATCCGTCACATGTCAGGCTAACATCAATGTTGAACAATGTTAACTAGCTTTGACCACCATTGACTAGCGTTGATCGTCGTTTATCGGCATTGACTGCTATGGAATGTTGACCGAGCTGTGACCGGTAAGTGTGGGCACATGGACACGAAATTCGAGGTCAAAATGATCTTGTTTAGAAGGTTTCGACGATTGGAATACAATGGTGGTGGTTTCAGGTCGATCAGAGACTGTTTAATATCATTTAGAGGTTTTTAGCCTTAGAAAGCGTGTTCAGGACACATTTTCGGTATTAGGTTTATGGTTGTTTGTTGTGTGAACTTGTATAGAATCTTAGTGACCCTCGAGTGTGATTTGGACAGGCCCGGAGACTTTGGATTTGCTTCGGCATGATTTACAAAGCAGATATCGAGAGCACAGCTTGGACAATGCATGAGTGGACTTTTTTTTCATAACTTCAATGCATGCCTAAATGTTTTAAATGCTTCATTATATGATTTATGTTGAAATGATTTGATATCATCACTTGGTGAGTTTGTGAATTTAATTATTGGTTTATAAATGATTTTACGGGTTTTCCTGAAACTTGTGTTTTGGGCTTGAGACCTAACTGGATTACAGTTTAACTTGGATGTGGAGTCGAACAGGGATTTGAATCAAAGACTATGATTTGAGGTGATTTGAATAACCTATTTTCTAAGATCGATTTGGATAACGCTGGATTTATAAAATGAGTTCTCAACACTGTTTTTCGATGGTTTTGTTGAAAGGCTTGTGAAAGTTATGTCGCGGGCATAGGCCCAATTTTCCAATGTTTTGACTCGGTTTGAGACATAAACGGTTTTAAAATGACTTTTCACTAGATTTGGTGACTCTTCCACATCTACCATCCTGTGTGAATTGGATTGTCTCCTCCAGACATCGAGGATCCTAGAGTAGTCACGGTACACTACCTGAGATGGGTAGCTCCGAGGAGAGGCTCAGGCTCAGGAGTGTAACATTATGATATCACGCAGGACGTCATAGATCCTGGGGAGTACTCTATTATGATATCACCCCGGACGTCGTAGATCTGAGGGATGTACTCGGAGACGAGACCCCGAGTTGCAGGCGTAGCATTTGAAATCGTGATAGTTACTTGGTTATAGATATCGGGGATATCGAGGATGGTTATATTGTGTTTTACTGATATGTGTTTTCTAGATATAGATATCTATATATGATTTGAATTAATTTCATACGATTTTATTTCTATGCATGAATGTTTATAAGCTGGAGGGAAAAATGTGATTGGTTCTTAAATCCTATTTAAAAACTGTTTATTTTCGTCCAAACTTTGACTATTTTATTAACCCTCAAGGTCGTGGCATAGATACCGAGGCTGATACTGACGCATGGGCATAGAGGGTACCGTTGCACATCTGAATACCTTTTGGGGTAGCATTTGGTACTATGATTGTATTGTCAGTATGCTCTATAATATTGTTGATTAGTTGACTTTTGTCTCAACGGTTAGGTATACTTACTTATCCATTGTCTGACAATGTTGTAGTTTAAATCGTTCTTTTAAACTTAAAAGGTCTTTTTTGGTATTTTGAGTTTGATTGTCAGACGGGAGCAAGGCAAGTCCCACAGTAATCCAGGGGGGATTGGGACAAGTCCTGTCAATAGATTGATTTCCTCAGATACTTATTCACATTTTAAAACAAAGGTAACTTAACAATTTCCGATGTAACATATTTTCTTAACTCTTCTTAATTGGTTTAAGAATAATTAAATAGTTCTATGACTCAATTGTTTCTTTAAATACATATCTCTATACTCTTTAACAAGTTCCATAATCAAAGGATAATTAAACAATAATTATAGGAATTTAAGGATACTCATAAAATGTAAGGCATTCAGATTTGTACTCAAACAAAGACCAATAATCCTACAAATTATACCATTAAATCTAGAAAAATATAAGGATTAAATGTCGTGTTGATCAGACCTCCCAAAACGGCCCCACACCCCATCACGCGCAGCCTTGGGGTCTCTGCGCGTGAGGTGACGCACCTGTACAGTAATCGTCAACCTCAGTCGGGTCGACTCCATTCTCTAGTTTCGACCGATCTGACCCGCGACGTGGACCCAATTCGTTCTACGTAATTTTCCAACCAATTTTGAAGTTCTTTATATGGAATTGGATTGTTTTGAGTCCAGGAGTATGTCTATGCATTAAGAATTGAGTCAAAACAACTAAATGTAAGAAACCGTACTTGCTCTATTTCGGAGCGAAGCCTGCTATTTCTTGGGACAACTCTCCTTAATTCAAGCTTGGCATGACCCCAGACACTTCCTTTCTCTTGTTAGATCTTTATTTTTGCGTTGAACGTCCTTGATTCGTCCAAAAATCTTCAACCCGCAAGGAAACTTCATGGGTTGGGTTCTGTCCTTCCCAGACCCATGCTCCCCTCATGTTCTTCTTTAATTCTTTTCCTTTTTTCTTCCTTTCTCCTCACTAACATCTTTCCCCCTGACAGGACCCGTCCCCGAAGTACTTTGATAACCGTGTCCGGTCCCGATATAAAGTATTTGGACACAAATATCAAATAAATCAAAAATATCACCAATCGTCAATATCCAATCTCAATATCCAAGTAACTGTCACGATATCAATGTAACGCGTGCAAACTCGGGAGTCTCATGTCTGAGTACATCCCAGGATCTACGACGTCTGGGGTGATATCATCTCCAGGATCTACGACGTCTGGAGGATATTATCATATTCTCATACTCCTAAGATTGAGCCTCCCTAGGAGCTACGCATCTCCAGACAGTGGATCGTGACTACTCCAGGATCTACGATGTCTGGAGGAGACTATCAAATCACAGAGGATGGTATATGTGGAACAGTCACCAAATCCAGTAATTTCATTTTAAAACCATTTATCTCTCAAATCAAATCAAAAACATTTCAACAGGGCCTATGCTCGAAACATAGCTTTCATAAAGCAAGTTCCACAAATCCATCATAAAACAGTGTCCAGAATTCACTTTATAAATCAAAATCAACAATTTAATCATATTCACATGTCATTTCAAACACGAGTCACAATCACTATCCAATTGGGTCTCCAGCCCAAAATATCATTTTCACACAAATCCGTGTAATCGCAACCTCAGTTGCCATTTTCACATAACTCCATAAAATATATCCAAAAAGCATTACAAATCCATCAAATCAATCCCTGATTCATAATCCAAGTCAAAACCAATCTCAAATCCCGGGCCTTCGCCCAAAACAACAATTTCACAGTTTTCTCAAATATCGTGCCCAAAACAATATAAAACAATATAATATTCCTAAAATCCAGAAATCATCATATCGAAACATTAATCATTCCAAATCATTTCAAATCATATAATAAATCATTTAAAACATATATGCATGCATTTTGGGTGGAAAACAAAAGTCTACTTACACACCGTCCATATCGCTCTCTTTCCGAGCTGCACGCCTTTCCGTATTGTCAGCCACTTGCCAGGAATCCCAAGTCCTGTCCATAATCATCCTTAAGGGTCACTAATGACTCAATTAAGATCATATTAACTCCCCATAATTTTCTGGGAATTAAATACGAATTTAAAGCAAAACATAACACTTCGGACCCTCGAAACTCATCGAAACGGTGTCCGATCAACTCGAAACCAACGCCAAAATGTTCGTTATATTAAAAGGAATAAGTTTCAAGTTAAATTGACCTTGAGAAAAGCTACCACGCGCCCTCACGAGCCGCCGTGAGTGGCTGCGCGTGGGTGCCACGTGCTTGCTACAGTACAGGGTAATGTTCATCTTCTCAACCCGGTTGCCTGCATTCGAACCCGTTAGCCCGCGAAGCAACCCGATAAGAACTTCATCAATTCAATGTTAATTCAACTTGTTCTTTCGTCTAATCTCACTAAAATGACCTTAATTTAAGTTCTGTAAACTCAATTCATTGAATTCATGACTGTAACCAATCAATTCCTAAGTCAATATTCGAAGGTACGAAATTCAATTCTACCAAAATTGAGTCCAATTATCGATTCTGATCGATTAAGAAGTAGCTTATGATCCATATGAACACTAATTCGAAATCAATTTCACAAAACCTTACCCCCAATTACTCAACTCAAGCCCGAAAATTCCAACATTTCGCAGGTCCTGTTCTTGGCCAATACCTCCTCGATTACTTTCGTTTTTGGAGTGGGTCGACTCGAATTGATCTCAAGAAATCCAATCCCATCTCAATTTCTTTGTTTATGGCTCAAAATTCCAAATTTGGTTTTTGATCAATTCAAATTTTCTTAGGGTTTCGGGTCTCGGGTTCTCTGGGTTTTCCTTCCCCTTTTTCTTTCTTTTTCCTCACGATCTCACCCTCTCAATTCTTCTCCAGTCCTCCTTTTCTCTTAATTAATTGTTGGGGAGGTTGATCAAGTAAGGTTGTGGCCTCTCGACTTTGTTTTTCAAACACACACACGGGGTTTACTTGTGCAATTCAATATTCACCTCACCGTTTAACACTCAGCTGCCTCCATAATTTCCACTAATCCCATCTACACAGTGACAGGTGTCACTCAAAGAGCTAAATGACTCACCAATGTGACTGCATCATCAAATTCCAGCCCAAAATTACCTTTTTGCCCTTTAATGCCCCTAGCCTTCGCAGACCTGTTACTTTCACATCCGACCTCTGATTGACACATGTCGCCTGTCTACGGATTCAGCGTCTCGAGACCTACCCAACATTCTCTTCGAAAAGTCCAAACGAGGTCCCTATCAAAAAGTCAACTTTTTGCCCCCCATAACCAAGGGCAAAATTGTCATTTCCTTCCAATTTTGTTCGATTTTTCCTTTTTCAAATTTTCGGGTCGTCACACCCTCTCTGAATTACTCTCATTCTCCCTTGTTTCTTCCTTCGCTTTATTTTCTCTCATTTTCGTCCTTTCACTACCTAACACCTTAAACGCACCTATACACACATATATAATCATGTAAGTTGGTGGGGGGCATTTGGAGGGAAGGGTGGGGAGATTTTTAGAACTCTCTCGTGTTTGGACATGTGAATTATGTGCATAAATTAAGAAATTACCAAATTTCCCTTTTGACCAAATTACCATAATTGCCTCCATTTTTTTTTTACTCTAGAACCCACTCATTCGAACTCTGGTTGTGACATGTCGCCTGTCTACATACAGAGGATCCTGAGACTACCATGACGGTCTTCTCGAATTTCGCAAAGTAGGCCCATATCAAAAAGTCAACGTTTTTCCTAGCGGTAAAATCGTCATTTCTATGTTTCAAATGTCTGGGGCGTTACATTATGTGACGTGTTGTGATGTGAATACATGTTCCTCGATATGCATGTGCATGATGTGTAATGATGTGACTTGTCATCGTGTGATGATCATGTTGATTGTTTGAATGTGAGCCTCGAACGTCTAGCCCGGAGCTCCGGTTCTTAAGACTTTGTGTGATGACTTGGACGTCGAGCTTGGGGATATGTGGTGTGCTTGCTAGTGGGGTAGGGCGTTGGTGTTTGTTATTATATTTTGAGAATGGCTTAGATGTGATGTGACATTATGTAAGTGTTGTGACGATCCACATGTGGTTGATGTGTTAACGTGTGTTTGGTTATGAGTTACGTGGACTGATTTCGTGGTGTCACTAAACTTCTGGATTTATGGGTTTCACGTATTTCAAAATATAAAATGGGTTTTGTTTAAACGAAGTAAAGTGGTTTCCGAATACATGCATGGTTTGAAAAACGGGTCAAAATGGGGAAAATCAGGAACGCTGGTCCCGTCCGGTCGAAACCAGTTAACCCGGTTTGCCGAAGGACATGGATGAACAGTGTCAGGCACGTGCACTTCACGCGCAGCCCTTTGGGCAGCGCGTGGGGGCACGTGGAAGGTAGTTTGGGAATGTGTTCAACAAACTTTTAATCTATTCAATGTAACAAACATTTTGGGATTGGTTTTGTGTAGATCGAACATCGTTTCAATATTGTTAGGGATGTCTGAAGGTTTAGGATTGAGTTTAAAAATAGTTAAAATTCAGGAAAATTACAGGGCTTCAATGAGAGATTAATAAGGTAGCTAGCAACCCTTGAGTATGGTTTGGACAGGTTTGGAAGTCCCGGTGACAGTGATGTGACTCGGGAAAGCTTATAGCTCGCTTATCGAGGCGACAGCGTAGGACGGTCTGTCAGTGGACGGGTCCTATCAAAATGTACTACCATAAAATGGTTCCACGACGAGTGGAAAGATAACGAGTACATAGGATAGAACGCCCCAAGTAGTGGTTACCTATCTTGAGTTAGAAGCCTCCAAGAAAAATTGTGTCCTAACATTTTTACCTCGCACGTGCAGTGTAGGGATGACTTGGCAGAAACCAAACTAGTAAGCACAATAATTGGCTGATAAACCTTGAAGCTAGAGGTGAATCTGATGGTCTTGCCACCACCTTTCAAGAGATCTCGAACAAGAATGTAGCCCATGAAATCTTGGGCTAAAATCCTTCTACATATTGGATCAGCTAAAAATGATAGAAAACCCTTTTCTCGGAACCATGGAAATTTCTTGATGACACTAGCCTCCCAATGATCACGAAGGCAAGAAAACAACATGCAAAAGACTGACAGGTAGTTTCTTGTGGAGAGAGAAAATAGGTAGATGCTTTAGCAATTGGGCAAGTACTAGATAATCGGGTCATTCGATTGTACAACTCTGAAATTGGGGAAATACCCAGTTCAGCCATACTTGGACCATCCAAAGAGAACCGTTCAGAGGAGCTAATTTCACTAGATGATGAACTATGGAGTGCAGAACGCTATACATGTGGGCCAAGACGAGGGGTCCCTGGTTTATGTTGGAACAAGATGCTAACACCTCATCAAGTGGGGTCCACTCCAATGTCAAACTCCTGATGGTATTAGGAAACAAAAACCAGTCAAATCAAAGGTGATAGAACTGGATCCTTTCATAAATGGACCCCATGTAAAGACTTACGAACCCAAGATTTTTGAACTCACATTCAGTCCTGAGTTGCCCTTTCCCGTCAAACGGGCTGAAGGTGGACAGAAATTGGGAAATGAGAAGCGCGAAGGGGATGTTCGATGGTAGCCTTACGACTTGAGGATTGTGATCCTCGTTTAAGGTTGAAGGTAATGATGTGGCAGTCCACATCATCTCTATCAGTCCACGTGGCAAATTAGGTGATGCCACATGGTAGGTTGTCAGGTCTAGTCAGCAGTGACGTGGTAGTGCCACGTCAGACATGTCAAACCACGTGAGCCAATTGGGTGGTGCCATATAGCAACCTATAAAAGAGTGTCAGAGTGACGTGGCAGGTGACATGGTAGTCCATGTCATCCTGTCAAACCATGTGGACTAGTGAGAGGGTGCCACGTGGTAAAGTGTCAAGATCTGTCAGGCTTACGTGGCAGCTAACGTGGCAGGTCCATGTTAGCATCGTTAGACCACGTGGACTAGTGGGGTGGTGCAACGTGCCAGGCTGTCAGATCCGTCACATGTCAGGCTAACATCAATGTTGACTGGTGTTGACCTATGTTAACTAGCTTTGACCACCGTTGACTGGCGTTGACTGCCGTTGATCGGCATTAACTGTTGTGGACCGTTGACCGAGCTTTGACCGGTAAGTGTGGGTACATGGACATGAATTTTGAGGTCAAAATGATCTTTTTTAGAAGGTTTCGACGATCTGAATACAATGGTTGTGGTTTCAGGTCGATCAGAGACTGTTTAATAGGTCATTTAGAGGTTTTTAGCCTTAGGAAGCGTGTTCAGGACACATTTCCGGTAGTAGGCTTATGATGGTTTGTTATGTGAACTTATATAGAATCTTAGTGACCCTCGAGTGTTATTTGGACAGGCCCGGAGACTTTGGATTAGCTTCGGCATGATTTACAAAGTAGATATCGAGAGCACAACTTGGACAATGCGTGAGTGGACTTTTTTTTATAACTTCAATGCGTGCCTAAATGTTTTAAATGCTTCATTATATGATTTATGTTGAATTGATTTGATATCATCACTTGATGAGTTTGTGAATTTAATTATCGGTTTATAAATGATTTTACGGGTTTTCCTAAAACTTGTGTTTTGGGCTTGAGACCTAACTGGATTACAGTTTGACTTGGATGTGGAGTCGAACAGGGATTTGAATAAAAGACTATGATTTGAGGTGATTTGAATAACCTATTTTGTAAGATCGATTTGGATAACGCTGGATTTATAAAATGAGTTCTCAACACTGTTTTTCGATGGTTTTGTGGAAAGGCTTGTGAAAGTTATGTCGCGGGCATAGGCCCAATTGTACAATGTTTTGACACGGTTTGAGACATAAATGGTTTTAAAATGACTTTTCACTAGATTTGGTTACTATTCCACATATACCATGCTATGTGAATTGGATTGTCTCCTCCAGACATCGAGAATCCTAGAGTAGTCACGGTACACTACCTGAGATGAGTAGCTCCGAGGAGAGGCTCAGGCTCAGGAGTGTAACATTATGATATCACCCAGGACGTCATAGATCCTGGGGAGTACACTATTGTGATATCACCCTAGACGTCGTAGATCTGAGGGATGTACTCGGAGACGAGACCCCGAGTTGCACGCATAGCATTTGAAATCGTGATAGTTACTTGGTTATAGATATCGGGGATATCGAGGATGGTTATATTGTGTTTTACTGATATGTGTTTTCTAGATATAGATATCTATACATGATTTGAATTAATTTCATACGATTTTATTTATATGCATGAATGTTTATAAAATGGAGTGAAAAATGTGATTGCTTCTTAAAACCTATTTAAAAAATGTTTATTTTCGTCCCCACTTTGACTATTTTATTGACCCTCAAGGTCGTGGCATAGATACCGAGGCTGATACTGACGCATGGGCATAGAGGGTACCGTTGCACATCTGAATACCTTTTGGGGTAGCATTTGGTACTATGATTGTATTGTCAGTATGCTCTATAAAACAAAGGCAAGTCCCACAGTAATCCAGGGGGGATTGGGACAAGTCCTGTCAATAGATTGATTTCCTCAGATACTTATTCACACTTTAAAACAAAGGTAACTTAACAATTTCTGATGTAACATATTTTCATAAATCTTCTTAATTGGTTTAAGAATAATTAAATAGTTCTATGACTCAATTGTTTCTTTAAATACATATCTCTATACTCTTTAACAAGTTCCATAATCAAAGGATAATTAAACAATAATTATAGGAATTTAAGGATACTCATAAAATGTAAGGCATTCAGATTTGTACTCAAACAAAGACCAATAATCCTACAAATTATACCATTAAATCTAGAAAAATATAAGGATTAAATGTCGTGTTGATCAGACCTCCCAAAACGGCCCCACACCCCATCACGCGCAGCCTTGGGGTCTCTGCGCGTGAGGTGACGCACCTGTACAGTAATCGTCAACCTCAGTCGGGTCGACTCCATTCTCTAGTTTCGACCGATCTGACCCGCGACGTGGACCCAATTCGTTCTACGTAATTTTCCAACCAATTTTGAAGTTCTTTATATGGAATTGGATTGTTTTGAGTCCAGGAGTATGACTATGCATTAAGAATTGAGTCAAAACAACTAAATGTAAGAAACCGTACTTGCTCTATTTCGGAGCGAAGCCTGCTCTTTCTTGGGACAACTCTCCTTAATTCAAGCTTAGCATGACCCCAGACACTTCCTTTCTCTTGTTAGATCTTTATTTTTGCATTGAACGTCCTTGATTCGTCCAAAAATCTCCAACCCGCAAGGAAACTTCATGGGTTGGGTTCTGTCCTTCCGAGACCCATGCTCCCTTCATGTTCTTCTTTAATTCTTTTCCTTTTTTCTTCCTTTCTCCTCACTATCATCTTCCCCCCTGACAGGACCCGTCCCCGAAGTACTTTGATAACCGTGTCCGGTCCCGATATAAAGTATTTGGACACATATATCAAATAAATCAAAAATATCACCAATCCTCAATATCTAATCTCAATATCCAAGTAACTGTCACGATATCAATGCAACGCGTGCAAACTCGGGAGTTTCATGTCCGAGTACATCCTAGGATCTACGACGTCTGGGGTGATATCATCTCCAGGATCTACGACGTCTGGAGGATATTATCATATTCTCGCACTCCTAAGATTGAGCCTCCCTAGGAGCTACGCATCTCCAGGCAGTGAATCGTGACTACTCCAGGATCTACGATGTCTGGAGGAGACTATCAAATCACAGAGGATGGTATATGTGGAACAGTCACCAAATCCAGTAATTTCATTTTAAAACCATTTATCTCTCAAATCAAATCAAAAACATTTCAACAGGGCCTATGCCCGAAACATAGCTTTCATAAAGCAAGTTCCACAAATCCATCATAAAAAAGTGTCAGAATTCACTTTATAAATCAAAATCAACAATTTAATCATATTCACATGTGATTCCAAACACGAGTCAAAATCACTATACAAT
This sequence comes from Prinsepia uniflora, assembly GCA_032719365.1. Taxonomy (NCBI): domain Eukaryota; kingdom Viridiplantae; phylum Streptophyta; class Magnoliopsida; order Rosales; family Rosaceae; genus Prinsepia; species Prinsepia uniflora. The sequence goes on along the minus strand of CM064867.1, from coordinate 41,751,781 downwards.
TGGGTCTCCAACCCAAAATTTCATTTTCACGCAAACCCGTGTAATGGCAACCTCAATTGCCATTTTCACATAACTCCATAAAATATATCCAAAAATCATTACAAATCCATCAAATCTATCCCTGACTCATAATCCGACTCAAAACCAATCTCAAATCCCAGGCCTTCGCCCAAAGCAACAATTTCACAGTTTTCTCAAAAATCGTGCCCAAAACAATATAAAACAATATAATATTCCTAAAATCCAGAAATCATCATATCGAAACATTAATCATGCCAAATCATTTCAAATCATATAATAAATCATTTAAAACATATATGCATGTAGTCTGGGTAGAAAACAAAAGTCCACTTACACACCGTCCATATCGCTCGCTTTTCGAGTTGCACGCCTTTCCGTATTGTCCGACACTTTCCTGGAATCCCAAGTCCTGTCCATAATCATCCTTAAGGGTCACTGATGACTCTATTAAGATCATATTAACTGCCCATAATTTTCTGGGAATTATATACGAATTTAAAACAAATCATAACACTTCGGACCCTCGAAACTTATCGAAACGGTGTCCGATTGACTCAAAACCAATGCCAGAATATTCGTTATATTAAAAGAAATAAGTTTCATGTTAAACTCACCTCGAGATAAGCTACCACGCGCCCTCACGAGCCTCCGTGAGTGGCTGCGCGTGGGTGCCACGTGTTTGCTACAGTACAGGGTACTGTTCATCTTCTCAGCCCGGTTGCCTGCAATTCGAACCCGCTAGCCCGCGAAGCAACCCGATAAGAACTTCATCAATTCAAAGTTAATTCAACTTTTTCTTTCGTCTTATCTCACTAAAATGACCTTAATTTAAGTTCTGTAAACTCAATTTATTGAATTCATGACTGTAACCAATCAATTCCCAAGTCAATATTCGAAGGTACGAAATTCAATTCTACCAAAATTGAGTCCAATTATCGATTCTGATCGATTAAAAAGTAGCTTATGATCCATATGAACACTAATTCAAAATCAATTTCGCAAAACCTTACCCCCAATTACTCAACTCAAGCTCGAAAATTCCAACAGTTCGCAGGTCCTGTTCTTGGCCAATACCTCCTCGATTACTTTCGTTTTTGAAGTGGGTCGACTCGAATTGATCTCAGGAAATCCAATCTCGTCTCAATTTCTTTGTTTATGGCTCAAAATTCCAAATTTGGTTTTTGATCAATTAAAATTTTTGAAGCGTTTCGGGTCTCGGGTTCTCTGGGTTTTCCTTCCCCTTTTTCTTTCTTTTTCCTCACGATCTCACCCTCTCAATTCTTCTCCAGTTCTCCTTTTCTCTTAATTAATTGTTGGGGAGGTTGATCAAGTAAGGTTGTGGTCTCTCGACTCTGTTTTTCAAACACACACACACGGGGTTTACTTGTGCAATTCAATATTCACCCCACCGTTTAACACTCAGCTGCCTCCTTAATTGCCACTAATCCCATCTACATAGTGACACGTGTCACTCAAGGAGCTAAATGACTCACCAATGTGACTGCATCATCAAATTCCAGCCCAAAATTACCATTTTCCCCTTTAATGCCCCTAGCCTTCGCAGACCCGTAACTTTCACATCCGACCTCTGATTGCCACATGTCGCTTGTCTACGGATTCAGCGTCTCGAGACCTACCCACCGGTCTCTTCGAAAAGTCCAACCGAGCTCCCGATCAAAATGTCAACTTTTTCCCCCATAACTAAGGGCAAAATCGTCATTTCCTTTCAATTTTTTTCGATTTTTCCATTTTCAAATTTTCGGGTCGTCACACCCCCTCTGAATTACTCTCGTTCTCCCTTGTTTCTTCCTTCGCTTTATTTTCTCTCATTTTCGTCCTTTCACTACCGAACACCTTAAACACACATATACACACATATATAATCATGTAAGTTGGTGGGGGGCATTTGGAGGGAAGGGTGGGGAGGTTTTTAGAACTCTCTCGTGTTTGGACATGTGAATTATGTGCATAAATTAAGAAATTACCAATTTTCCCTTTTGACCAAATTACCATAATTCCCTCCATTTTTTTTTTACTCTAGAACCCACTTATTCGAACTCTAGTTGTGACATGCCGCATGTCTACATACAGAGGATCCTGACACTACCATGACGGTCTTCTCAAATTTCGCAAAGTAGGCCCATAGCAAAAGTCAACGTTTGTCCTAGGGGTAAAATCGTCATTTCTATGTTTCAAATGTCCGGGGTGTTACATTATGTGACGTGTTGTGATGTGAATACATGTTCCTCGATATGCATGATGTGTAATGATGTGACTTGTCGTCGTGTGATGATCATGTTGATTGTTTGAATGTGATCCTTGAACGTCGAGACCGGAGCTCCGGTTCTTAAGACTATGTGTGATGACTTGGACGTCGAGCATGGGGATATGTGGTGTGCTTGCTAGTGGGGTAGTGCGTTGGCGTTTGTTATTATAATTTGAGAATGGCTTAGATGTGATGTGACATTATGTAAGTGCTGTGACGATCTTCATGTGGTTGATGTGTTAACTTGTGTTTGGTTATGAGTTACGTGGACTGATTTCGTGGTGTCACTAAACTTCTGGATTTATGGGTTTCACGTATTTCAAAATATAATATGTGTTTTGTTTAAACGAAGTAAAGTGGTTTCCGAATGCATGCATGGTTTGAAAAATGGAGGGTAATTATCGGTTGTTTTCAAACTACGTTTTTAAACTTTCTTTTTGTTTACTCAAACGTTTTTCTTGGTTTTCGAACCCTCTAGAGCTGTTGTACGGAGATCAAGGCTCGGAAGGCGGAGGCATGGACTAGCGAAATTTGTGTTACACTTGTCTAACAGGGATTCTATCAGACGGGAGCAAGGTCTGATGCTACTTTTGTTGTGTAGTTGGGTGGGGTCTTGTCACTCAGGCCCAAGGTTCTAAATAACAGATTTGGTTTATTGAGATGTGATATAAGTATGTGTTTCTCAATAAGCTATATAGGAAGTGTTGTTATAACTACCTAGAAGATGGTCTGACATTTGTGATAAGATTGGGAAGTAATGTTTTAGTATATTTGACCTGAAGTTAATTATTAATCAAGTTTCAAATAGAGCTAGTTATTGAGGCACTAAAATGGTAAGAAGGTCTTGTATTGGATGCGATAAGTGCAGTAATAAAATCTGTGAACTGACATTCGATTAACTATTAGATACTAGTCATTAGACACCTACGGGACTAGGAAACCATCAAGGTCACCATTAATTCCTGATACTAAATAAAATATTGATGTGGCTTCCGAGCAAAGATATTTTGAGATGTCAGATCTTGTAAGACTATTGAGAAGACTAGGTGAGTATTCGCGATGGATTAAATGTTGATGTTGCTTATGTTATGAGTATTTTATATGCCTCTCGGGGTCTTAACCTATGTTACCCCTCACTGAATAATTTTACATATGTATATTGAAGATTGATTAGTGATAACCTGGATTTGATAAGTGATGGTGTATAGGTGGTAGTCTCGTAGATGATTCTATCCTATTTGGTACAATTTATAGAATTGATCATTCGTTGATTATCTTCGTGATATGTTTAAAAACTACTTACCTAAAGATTTGGGATATCCATAAAGTATATCTATAAGTTATAATAACGTGGGTTAAGGGAAAATTTGTGGTTGGTATAATGATCACGTTCAGATATGCATTGAAAATTTCGAGGACGAAATTTTTTTTTGTGGGAGGGGAGATTGTTACACCTAGGTAAAATTTTGAAAAATGAAAATGACAATTTTTCCCTTAAGTCAAAATGTTCACTTTTTGGTCGAGATATCTTTTGGGAATTTCGAGAAGACCATTATGTAGGTCTTGAGTTCCTAAGTTTGTAGACAGATAGCACACCAAAATCAGAGGTCAGATGAGACAATTATGGGTCAAGAGCAGTCAAGAGAATTTTGGTAAATATACATGAAGGGTATTTTGGTCTTTCTACAAAAACATAGAGAATTCTAGAACCTTCCTCAATTATCTCCATTTTTCCATCCACAACTCCCTCCACCGATATACAAGGTTATATATATTGTATGTGTGTGTTTTATGATCATCGGTGGGAAGCAACCGAAAAGAAAGGAAAAACACATATCTTGCACCCGTGAAAGGAAACCCATACATATTAAAGGGGAAAGCCCAGATAAGTGGGAAGGGGAGAAGGAGAAAGTAGTACATAATTCTTAGAGGAAGGAAATGGTACAAAAACTGTGAGCTGAGAAGAGGAAACAGGGTGGAAACCTATGAACCCGTGAGCTTATGACATCGCTACGGTCGTTCTAAACTCAAAATACTAGAGGAAGGGACGCTGGAACATGGTGGTAAGCAATGGCCGAAAGGATTGAGGTATGAAACTCTGATCTCTAATGCATTTTACTAAGATTGAGGTATGAAACTCTGATCTCTAATGCATTTGAGATAGGAATTGAAAAGATGGAGAAAATGAGGGTGAACCAGTCACGCTGGTTCGGTTGGACCAACTGACCAGTGAACTGGTTCAGACCAGTCCGTCGCGAGGAAGAAGATGAACAGTTCCCCGATGCGTGGGCTTCACCCGCAGGGCCTTTAGGACTGGTTTCGGGATGAGTTCAACATGTGAAATCATCCTTTCGATGTAACGAACATTTTGGGACTGGTTTCGAGTCGATCAGACACCATTTCGATGTAGTTCGGTGTGTCTGTGGGTGTAGGTTCTATTTTAAATAGGTTTAAAAATTCCGGAAAATTAGGGGGATTTAATGTGAGACTATTTTATGTAGTTAGGGATCTACGGGTATGATATGGACAGGTCCAGGAGTTCCAGTGATGGTGGAATAGCTGGAAGGGCTTATGGCATGCGTATCGAGGCAGCAACTATGAGGGTCTATGAGTGGACTTTTGTTTTATAAATATGTTGCATGCATAACTATTTTATATGCTTATTATATGTGTTTTGTGATGATATGAATATGATATTTGGTTTTACGTATTTGCACGTATATGAGGTTTTTGATATTATATTGTGTGTATACGTGCTCTGGTTTCGGTAATGGTTTCATGAAATGGTTTTGGATATTGAAAAGATGATATCGGGCATGAGTCCCATTTGATTTGGAAACTATCGGACATGAGGTCCATTGGATTTAATGAAGAATTGGACTGAGGCCCATTTGAATTATACGATCGGGCCGGGAACCGAGTTGGTTTACGAAATCGGACATGAGGCCCAATTGTATTTTATAAATGTGATTTCGGGGCGAGGACCCATATATGGATTTACGGATTTGAATAAATGGATTTATGATGGTTTTGTGGGAATTCCGAGCATGGCCCCTTTGAGATATTTTGAGATGTTTGAAATGGTTTTAAAAAGGGTGTTTCCCATTTACCATCTTGAGATGAGGATATGTGGATAGGTCTCACTCGATGTCTGGGACATTAGGGTAAACACGGCGCATTGCCTATGAGGGGTCATTGTGTCAGGACCCGTCCCAAATCCCCCGGGATTAACGTGGGATACGCCTGATCCCGTCTGACACGAAGTGTCAGACCAGGGAAAATTCCATCTCTAGCCCTCACCGAGGCTTCCAGAGTACGCCAGGATCGTAGGAGGAGGAGTGTGATGTCTCGATCTCTGCTATAGCTCGCATCCACGATCAACCTGAAGGGCATTTAAAACATTAAAAGTCGTGAGTGGACAAAAATAAGCATTTCATTAAAAACATTTTCATACAAAGACATTTATGCCTTTCACTAAAAGCATATGCATGCATTCAAAAACCGTTTATCAAAACGTTCGTAAAACTATTTGATAAACATATTCTCAAAACCTTTCAAGGGCTTATGCCCGGTCCCCATAAACCGTCATGGCCCATAAAAACCTTTCAAGGGTTCATGCCGGTCCCCATAAACCGTCATGAACCATAAATTCATTTATGGGTCCCAGACCCGAAATCACAAAAACCCGTAAATCCATACATGTGGGAACTCAACCCAAATCACACACCAGTGGGACTCAACCAAAAACCATTCTCAGTGAAATACCAAAACTTACCATAGGGGGTCTCCGCCCCATATCACATACTAAAACATGGAACACAGGCTCTCCGCCCCCAAATCACTTTCTGTAAACCACATACGTATCAACATACGTATAACCCATCTGCGGCACTTCCGAGAAGATGCCAACTCGGGGCACACATCCCCTAGGGAACACATGCTCGATATAAGTCACAATTCATCATATCTATACTAGTGTGAACACTACTCGGGGTCTTACTCCGAGTCTTCCCCTAGGAATTCTCCATTTGGGAGGCTCAATCTCTGGATCTAGTCCGAGCTCTATCTCTGAATCTAGTCCGATCATCTCTCCGAAATCTAGTCTGGGACCACATCATATCTCATAACTCCCACTCCTAGAAAGAGATCCCTATGGGGATACCCACTCTGGTCTGTGGATAGTGACTCTCCAGGTTGACGTATAGAGGAGACCATATAATCATATGGAGGGTTTCATACATTTTCAAATGCTTTCTTTCTTTTGGAAAACACATTTCAACTGGGTCTCATACCCGATTCATCTCAATAGGATTCATCGAATCCGATTCAAATCCATTTCACAAGCCTCGGCGTAAATCCTCAGTTCAACAGGGTCTCATGCCCGAATTCTCATTTCATAAATCAAACTAGCACTCAAGCCCGATATTACAATCAACCGGGCCTCCAGCCCGATATCACGAATAACTGGAACCTAAGCCTGAAACCATAACTCAACGGAGCCTCAAGCTCGATTTCACAACCAACAAGGCCTCAAGTCGGATACTACAATCAAATAGGCCTCAAGCCCGAGATTACAACCAACTGGGCCTTAAGCCCGAACTCATAAACCAACGGGACCCTCGGTCGAATCGTATAACTCAAATGGACCCTCAGTCCGATTCCTCGTTAAATCAAATGGACTCCAAGTCCGAGAGTTTTCAATAAAATGGGTCTCGTGCCCGATTTCATATTTCCAAATCCAAAATCTATTCATTAAATCGTCATTGAAAACACAGTACGTAAAGGTACGACATAAAGCTGAAAACCTCGAAAAACGTGCAATTATGTCGATCCTAAGCTACCACAATCAAATGTACTCATGCCATCACAAAACATATATCAAAACACTTATAAAACATTTATGCATGCATAAAGTTCGAAAGAAAGGTCCACCCACAGACCGTCTGAAGCTGCACCTCGATACGCACGCCATAAGCCACTCTCGAGCCAATCATGACCTCCTGGATTCCCGAACCAGTCCAAATTAATTTAGAGGGTTACTAACTACGTAAATAACCCCTCACTAAAGTCTCATAATTTTCCAAAATTTTTAAATATTTTTAAACGCGAACCTAAACCTTCGGATAGCCCGAACTATATCGAAACGATGTCTGATTGACACGAAACCAGTCCCAAAATGTTCGTCACATCAAATAGATGATTTGACATGTTGGAACCTTCCCAGATTCCCCGCCACTCACCGTCACGAGCCTTGCGATTGCACTACGCGTGGGCCTCACGTGTCGGGCTACAGTACTTTATCTTCAAGCTCAGATTGGTCCAGACTGGAGAGTTCGGTTCAGGGCCTGTAACTGGACCGGCGTGACCGGTCCAGGGCTCCCATTTCTTCATTTTTTGTCCAATCTTCTCCTTTTCAATCCTAAACTTCCTAATTCAATCCTAGGAACTAGTTTGTGCAACCAAATCTACCTAAAACCCCTAAAAAACCCACGAGTTCAATTTTCCTCTACGGTTCAAGAAAACCAAGATTTCTCCCAGGGGTTCGTCAGCCTCTAACCACCCTCAAAATCATCCTAATAGCTTGCTAATAACCCCATAAGCTCAATACAATCAATTAAAAACATACATAATGATTGAACCTAAAGAAAATGGAGATTGGAAAAAACTGATACCTTTGGGTCGAGTTGTCCTCCGTCGTCCACGGCGGCACTTCCTTGGCCGACCAACACATCCTCTGGTCCTCACTTCATCCTCTAGCCTCACATAAGATCATATGGGGTAATGGTTTTGAATTTGGGGGTGGAAGGTGATCGGGTTTGGGTTTGGAGGATGGAAAACGATCGATGAAGGAAAAGGGATGGATATGCATGAATTGTTTGGGCTGGCCAATGGATGGGTGACAATTGTCACTCATCCATAGGGCCTGTCCAATAATATCTGGGCCCCACTTACTACCAAATAACTTTCGTCTCGAAAAATGTGCAATAGTTCCCTTTAACTTCAGTGAACCGTAACTTTTTCGTCGAACGTCCGAATTCGACGTGCCGCCTATCTACGGATTTGTATCATCCTGATCTACGTAACGATCCTCAACCCTCGGCCATTGGACCTCCCAGGTCAAAAGTCAATTATTTTCTCCTATTCAACCATACTACCAAAATGCCCCCGAACTTACAAAAATCATAACTTCTTCCTCGAGCGTCCGAATTGGGCGTGCCACCTGTCTATGAACTCGTGACGTCCCGAACTACGTCACAGTAATTGGTCAAAGTCCATTTGACAGCCTGAGAAAAATGTCAACGATTCGCCCATTCTAAGGGCAAAATTATCATTTCGCCCTGCTCGTCCGCTAATCCTCATCTAATCCCCGATTAGTCTTGCTAATTCGTCATTAATTTTTTATTAATCTCGTTAATTCAGGACGGGTCGTCACACATTACACAGAGCGACTAGACCGTATATTGACTCAGGAGCAGGATTGCTATGATTAGACATCTGGGATTGCTATGATTAGACGTCTGGGATTGCAATGATTAGACCTCTCGTTTTCTGCTTAGGGTAGCAGACGATGTTAGTTACATGGCTTGGTGAGTATAGTGGGATTGCGTTGACACTCACGTAGGATGAAGTTTGATGTCATCATCTTGGATGGTCCTAAGTGGAAATTATCATGGACTAAGTGGAGGAAATCCTCCAGTTGTGGTGTTGAGATGACTGATATGATCAAGATGAGGAGAAAGATGACGTAGAATGACAAAGATCGATATGAGGTAATTGAAGAGAACCCACAGCCTAGACGTGTTTCTTCTTAGACTAATCTGATCAGATATGGGAAGTTGATGTGATACTACAAGGGTTCAAAGAGGATGTAAGACCCTATGATTTGAAATGTGTTCGTTAGATGAGAGAGAACTAGTATGCATCCACCTAGGATCGGGATAGAAAGGATCAGGCGATGATGTGATGATCCTAGGATCGTGATACTGACGATCATGTAATGTTGTGAGCAATAAAGTGGTATCCCCAGGACCAGGATGACGTGGATGGTAGTATTGTAGTGATAGAGAAGAATCTCTAGGAATAGAACGAAATGATTACCCAACCTCTGTCTTGGGTATTTGGATATGGACAATGCTGGAGTTGACTTCCTTTCGAAGTTCATCCAGTATGAGGCGGTAGTTGAATGAATGTGGATCTTGGATTCACTCATTCTCACTGGAAGTGAACGTGACTGTCGGGCAGAGGTTATCTCTGCGATTGAGGAATATTAATAGGGATTGGCTATCTTTCGGAGTCAATTTGCCATGATTTAGTACTTGAATGGACAAGGTGTCAGCATGGTGTCCGAATCGGTTGGAGACTCGTAGAACGAAGTTCGGATTGGTACGTCCTGGTGGACGTGGTTCGGATAGATACACATTGATTGACGTGAGTGAGTTACCGCTTGGAGTAGGCCCCAGACATGAGTAGGCAGTTGAGATACGTGGGTGCATAGGATGCACAAATGGTGAGTATGACAGATGTAACGAGTATCAGAGAGGCTCCGATGTAGTTGAGTTATCATGGACATGGACTGGACATGGAATACTGTGCACGAGGTCAGAGTGACCTGGTAGGGTTCAGTGATTGATACGAGCGTGAGCTTGGAGCCGTGGATGACTAAGGGAATTCTACAGTGCAGGTGTGTTAACACAACTAGACAAGTATTCGATGTGGTCCAGTTACACACAAGTCGAGCTGAGTTAGTGGTTAGGGTAACCACATGTGAGTATAATGTCAGCATGGACCGCTGAGGTAGTTGACTGATGTGAGTACCAGAGTTGAAAATTGCCTCCATTTCGAGCATGTCACGATGAAATGAGATTCATGCTATTGTGACGGAAGAATCTTATGCTACATTGAGAGAGTTGTGGTACAAGGAACCATAGTAAGATTCTAGAGTAAGTTAAAATGGTGTTGATGATGTGATTTGAATGGTGACAGAGGGGCCATGAGTGCCTGCTGAGGTACCCATAACCTTCAGGAAGGAGTTGAAGTTTGGTTGCTCCAGTGGGAACAAATTTCAGTCCATGGAGCAGATGTCAAGTTAGATTGATAATGAGAAGAACCGTCAAGCTGAAAAGTTGAAAGATGTTGGACTAACGAATGAGAAGAGTCGTCAGGCTGAAAAGAAGAGGGAGACCAGCCTGATTTAGGGGAAGTTGGATTGAGTTGTGATTGTCATCGGGGTGACAGTTTTGGAAGTGTGAGCACATTGGTAGAGTTGTCAAGTAGTGTCAACTTGAGCGTGTACATATGTGTACACAGAACGTGAGAACTGGATGTACGGCCAAAAAATGAGGCAGATTTGGATTTCCACAGTTGGATGTGGACACGAGTAGCAGAAATTTCGAGGACGAAATTTTAATAAGAGGGGTAGTCAATAACGACTCGTCCTGAATTTCAGGATTAGATTAGCGTGACTAATCAGGGATTAGTCGAAGAATCACAGACGGATGGTGTGAAATGATGATTTTACCCCTAAGAATGAGCAACAAGTTGACTTTTGAGCCGAGTGGTCAAACAGACTTTGACCGAGGACCGTGAAGTAGATCGGGACGTTACGAGTTCGTAGATAGGTGGCACGTCCGATTTCGAAGTTCGAAGGGAAAACTATGGGTTAAGAACGGTTTTGGATACTATTTTCGATAGCACGAGTTACGAGGCAAGCTAGCACTTGTCAAAAGGTAATCGCGGACGAACTGCTCACGCTAGTTCGGTTGGACTGGCTGATCAGTGAACCAATTCAGACCGGTCTGTCGCGAGGAAGAAGATGAAGAGTTCCCTAACTCGTGGGCTTCAAGTGTAGGGCCTTTGGACGACCGGTGGGGGCACGTGAGGCACTGTTTGGGAATAAGTTCACCATGTGAAATCATCCTTTCGATATAACGAACATTTTGGGACTCGTTTCGAGTCGTTCGAACACTGTTTCGGGGTAGTTCGGTGTGTCCGAGAGTGTAGGTTCTATTTTAAATAGGTTTAAAAATTCCAAAAAATTAGGGGGATTTAATGTAGGACAATTTGACGTAGTTAGTGATCTTCGGGTGTGATTTGGACAGGTCTGGGAGTTCTAGTGATGGTGGATTAGCCGGAAGGGCTTATCGCACGCGTATCGAGGCGACAGTTAGGACGGTCTATGAGTGGACTTTTGTTTTATAAATATGATGCATGCATAACCGTTTTACATTCTTTTTATATGTGTTTTGCGATGATATGAATATGATATTTGGTTTTACGTATTTGCACGTATATCAAGATTTATGATTTTATATTGTGTGTATACGTGCTTGTGGTTTCGGTAATGGTTTCATGAAATGGTTTTGGATATTGAAAAGATGACCTTGGGCATGAGACCCATTTGATTTGGAAACTATTGGACATAAGGTCCATTGGATTTAATGAAGAATTGGGCTGAGACCCGTTTGAGTTATATGATCAAGCCGAGGGCCCAGTTGGTTTACGAAATCGAGCATGAGGTCCAATTGTATTTTATAAATGTGATTTCGGGTCGGGGACCCATATATGGATTTATGGATTTGAATAAACAGATTTATGATGGTTTTATGGGAATTCCAAGCATGGCCCCTTTGAGATATTTTGAGATGTTTGAAATGGTTTAAAAAAATGTGTTTCCCATTTACCATCCGGAGATGAGGATATGTGGATAGGTCTCACTCCATGTCTGGGACATTGGGGTAGACACGGCGCATTCCCTGCGAAGGGTCATTGCACGGAGTGACCAAACCGTATAGTGAATCCGGAGCAGGATTGCTATGATTAGACGTCTTGGACTTCAGACATATGGGATGTCAGAGATATGGACCCGGAGAGATCCTGGGTAGCTCGAGTTGCTTAGCCATGATATATATATGATGTCTGAGACATCAAGCGTCTGGGACGCTTGGCATCTGGGATGCCGAGGATGGGTATTTGGTAAACATGATTGATTTGATTTATGAAATATTATTTCTGTGTTTAAGGATTTGGGCACTGGCCCATATGGATTTGGATATACGGATTTCGGTGTTTGACGGTTTTGGGTGGAGTTCCCACAATTGGTTGGTTTATGTTTTGGCCTAAGGCCTTAAGTATTTGAGGAAGGAAATGACTTATTTTTAAAAAAGTTTTTATGATATTAGAACTAACTAGTTTTCGTATGCATGCATAGTTCTACGTGAAGGGCATAACTGTCTTTTGTGAAATGATTTTTATTAAATTATTTATATTCGTCCACTCACAGCTTTTAATGGTGTTCAATGCCTTTCAGGTTGTTGATGGCGGATGCGGGCTATAGCGGAGACCGATACCTCACATTCCTCGACCAATCCTGGCGCACTCTATAGGCCCACTGGGTTCAGGATTTTGGATTATCCGTTGTTCTCTAGAGCTCATGTGCAACTTCCCAGTGGTTCGCGACTCAAGAAGTCGGGGTACCATCTTTGTTCATTGGTACGAATATTTTGATACACACTCGAGAAAACCTAGGACCATTAGTGTCACGACCCGACCTCGTCCAGCATGATATTGTCCGCTTTGGGCCCAGCTCTCACGGTTTTGTTCTTTGGAGCTCATGTGCAACCTCTCAGTGGTTCGCGACTCACGAAGTTGGGGTACCATCTTTGTTCATTGGTACGAATATTTTGATACTGAATCGAGAAAACCTAGGACCATTAGTGGAATGACCCGGAAATTCAAAAAAGGAAAATTTGGAAAATTTGAAGGAAAGGACAATTTTGCCCCTAGAATTGGGAAAATGGTTGAATTTTAGTTTGAGCGGTCAAAAGGACTTTGATAGATGACTGTGACGTAGTTCGGGACGTCACAAGTTCATAGACAGGTGGCACGCCCAATTTCGAAATTCGAGGAGAAAGTTATGATGTTCGGAAGTTTAAGGGTAATTTGGTAAATTGGTTAAAATGGGCCATTTGTTCACTTTTTTATCGGGACTATGTTTGGACTTTCTGTAAGTATCGTTGGGTAGGTCTCAAGACGCTGAATCCGTAGACAGGCGGCATGCGTCAAACGCAGTTCGGATGGAAAAGTTATGGGTCTAGAATTGTGAGGGGCATTTTGGTAATTTGTTATGGCAGGGGCAAAATCGTAATTTTCCGCATTAGGGATAATTGGGCAATTGACTTGGCTGATTCAGCCGTATGGGTGACTAAGTAAGGTTTTTGAAGGACATCTGTCACAATCAAATGTGGGTTAGTGTCACTGAGAAGTGGTGACGGTGGATTGAGTTCAAATGTGTTTAAACTGTCCAAGGTGTGTATGCTTGAAAAACAGAGAGAACATGACTTTGCTGATCGATCTTACTAGTAACCAAAACCAAATGAGAATCGAGTTCATTGAGCATAAATCGTGAGGAATTGAAGAGAAGAATAAGGTGAGTTATAAACCTGGAAACCCAGCTGAAACCAAACTGTGAAACCCGAAAAACTACCCATGAACATTAATGTCGAATTCGAATTTTTAGACATTTATGAGTGAAATTGATGTTGGAATTAGCTTCCTGGGATTGAGACGAGTGGAACCCAATTAAATTTGAAGGGAATTGGTGTTCATTTGGCTCTGAGCGGACCTGGTGACAGAAAGGAATTATCGAGATTGAGTCGTGATTCTAGAGAGATTAAAAGATGAAATTGAACTCGAAAATGAATGTATAATGGTCCAATAAAGCTTCTAGATGGATTAATTGAAAGAAATCAGGCGAGATTGATGAATTTCGAAGAAAGAACAGTGCCCAGATATCCTTCGAGGTTCATCTTCGAATCGTTTGAATGGAGGTAAGGATTTATGAAATTAAGTTTACAGAACTTAAATTGGACTGTGTGGACGTGTGTGAGCGGACTTTTATTTTCTTTAAATTATTATGCATGCATATCTTAAGTATTTTAAATGCTTTAATATGTGATTTATGTGATGTTGGATGATTATGATTTTTACATAATTTTTGGTGATTTTAGGGGAATTATTTTAAGTGCCCGTTTTACGTGGTTTTGCGAACACTGTGTTTTGGCCTTATGCCCAGATTCTGAGACATGAATTTGGTTTTAGAAATTGATATATGTTACAAATATATGCTTTCTTGACATGATGAGTTGTTGTAAGTAAGGACAACCCTTTTCGGATTGCTGGTTAACGCTCAGACGCTATATCTCTGAGCGGGTTGTTGGTTAGTCTCAGACATCAACCACTAGTACTTGCAGATTTCCTGTTCAGTGCTTCAGCCACTACATTAGCTATTCAAGGGTGATAGAAAATGGTACAATCATAATCTTTGATCAATTCCAACCACATTTTCTATCTTAAATTTAGATCTTTCTGGGTAAAGAAATACTTAAATCTTTTGTGATCCATAAAAATCAAGCACCTTTCTCCATAAAAATCTCATGAATAGGGCTCCGAGCCCAAAATCACTTTTCCGAAATCCATTTCAAATCCTTGAAATCAAATCATATATCGAATCCCGAAATCAAATCATTAAAACCATGATCAAATCACAAGATCATTCGAAATCTCGTAAAATGTGAAATTCCGTAAATATCTCGAAAACCGTGCAAAACCGTAAACCATCATGATCATAAATCAAATCATAGAATCACGTATAGAAAACATATAAAAACATATATGCATGCATCATAAGTTAGAAAGCAAAGTCCACTCACAGACCATTTTGCCACTGCCTTGGTACGCGCGCACTTACCCCGTTCCCGGCCGATCCACTATCCTCGGCTTTGCTAAACCTATCCAAATCCCATAATACGGTCACTATCCACACGCCCAGCACAGTCATCTTCAACCTTGCTTCGACTCGGTCCGACCAGTTCACGGTTCAGCCCGAACCGACGTGGCCGGTTCACCCTCTTACTTCAGTCATTTTGATTCCGTTTCGACCAGTCCAAGTTCTACAAGTTCTTCTATCAATTTCCTATTGAACTACCTACTTAAACAGAAGAATAGAAGTCAAGATCAAACCTTTTCAATCTTCGTTCAAAAATGGAAGTTTCCCTCCTGTCTTTGGCCATCTCAGATCATCACCATCCTTAAGGCTCATCCAAAACAATTCACAAGACCTTCAGGAGCAGGTTCCACCATTTAGAATTAATGAAAATTGATTAAAACTGAAGTCACCATAATTAAATTTCACCTTACCCATTCTCGGGTTCTATGGCCACCGTCCACGGCAGGCCATCCTTCGACTCTCCTCAGGTATGTCTCACCCTCCTGATCACTCTCTGATCAAGTAAAACCTTCCACAGTGGCCTAAGCTGAAATTCCAATTTCGAATTCAAAAGCATAACGTACGGTTTCTTTCCTCTGTTCGTCGCCACCGTGCACGACGGCTATCCATGGCATCACCATCATAATCCACAACAAATATCCTCTCGTTTTTGTTCACACAACACGACCAATTAAGGATAGCTGAAGGGGAAGTTTGAATCCTCACAAGTTGGGTCTCTGTTTTCTGTTCTTCATTGACACACACACACGACCCACGACAGTTTAAACAAAGCTAAGACGGTGGCTGAGGGTTCTACCACCATCCAGACCCAGCCACACGTCACATCTCTGTGGCATCATCTCCAAATAACAGCCAAGTGTCCACTTCTCACTGAACACAGATCCCTAGGCACAGAATGGACCAAAAAGACAAATTACCATTTTGCCCTTTGTACTTCGAGATTCATAACTTTACCATCCGACGTCCGACGACGGCGTGCCGCCTATCGTTGTATTCAGGAGATCGAGACCTATCTAACGGTCCTCAAAATGCGTGAAAATTCCATGTCGTTAGAAAAGTCAACAATTTGTCCCTTTTTAACTAAATTACCGAATTACCCTTGAACTTATGAACGTCATAACTTTTTCCTCGAATGTCGGAATCGGACGTATCACCTGTCTAAGAACTCGTGACGCCCCGAACTACGTCACGGTCATTGTTCAAAGTCCATTTGACCGTCTGAAAGAAAAAGTCAATATTTTTGCCCATTCTAGGGGTAAAATCGTCATTTTGAACCGTCCGTCCGACCGAAATCGTCCAACAAATCACCGATTAACTTTACTAATCCATCATTAACCACTAATCTAATCCTGATTTCCTGGATGGATACCATTACGACGTGTAGCAGTGGTGCATCGTTAGGCACAGAATTGGGCCAAGTTCTTATGGAGGGCAGCGGCTAAGAGTCATAGAGTTACGAGAGGACGAGATCCTCGGATGGTGGTTACTGGTTGTAGGGATGCTAATCTCGGGAGTACGATGACTCTTCCAAGTCAATGCGAGAGATCACTCGAGATGGACGTGCTACAGGCGAGCAGCCAGGTTGTGGTAACTCTAGTTAGTGATTTGTTGGATGAGTTTCCAGGAGTGTGGTTCTTGTCAATTGGAGTCCGAGGTGGACCGATCGGTGGATGTTACGTGTAACAACCCATCCCGAGAACCGGGATTAGTAGACTAATTAAGGTGTGATTATTGAGGTTAAGCAGTGGGTAGGTGGTCCCGATGGGTCCATGAGCGTAGAATGACGATTTTGCCCCTGGTTCGGGCAAATAGTTGACTTTTAGTTGGGAGGTCGATTTGCGTGTTGATCGGTGACTAGGACGTAGTTTAGGACGTCACGAATCCATAGGCAAGTGGCACGCCTGATTCCGACATCCGAGGAGGAAGTTGTGATGTTCGGAAGGTCGAGGGCATAACTGTAATTTGGGTAAATTAGGGGGAAAAGTTGACTTTTTGAATAATCGAGTTTTGGTAGGTTGACCTAGGATGGTTAGATAGATTCCGTCGTCCTGAGTTCGATGACAGGCGGCACGTATTCATCGGACTTACAAGGCGAGAGTTACGGGTCTAGGAAGTTTTGGTTAAATCGTAAATATAAGTTAAAAAGAAGGGTAATTTGGTCTTTCTGCACATTGGGATTTGTGCAGAAAGAAGGAAAGGGATGGCTGGGATGGAGCCATTTGGTGAGAGAGTGAGGAGGATTGGTGACACGTGCTAAAGGTGGAGTGGCTTCTGGTGAGTTCGAGTGTGTGCACGGCCCAAATAATTGGGGTGCACCCGTGTATGTGTGTGGTGCTGGTTCAGAAAACAGAGGGAGATCATGGAAGAAATTGAGGGTGGTGGTGTGTGTGCTGACGAATCGTGAGTGTGTGAGGGTGATCAGAGAGTGAGAGGGAAGCAGTGAGAGAGGTTGACGGTGTGGTGGCTGTGTGTGAGGGTGTCGAGAGCTGCGGGAAAATCAGGGGGGAAACAGGAAGGAAACCAAGGATTTGTGAGAATTGTGGCGGTGACAGCCGTGTACGGGGCAACTGAGTCCGTGGTGGTGTCGTGCGGGTTGCGAGGAGTCAACCACTACCAGCGGAGCTCACGACGGCGACAGGTTGCAGGTAATTTCTATTTCCCCGTGTCTATGCTCTGTTTTGGCCGTGAACTTCAAATCGGAAGTCGTGGCTTGGGGGGTTGAATCGAAGAGTCTAGCGGAGTTTAGGGAGTTCAGTTGAGTCCAGGGTGTTGATTGGTTGAGCTGCCGTGACGGGAGGAGCACGGTGGCGGCAGGCACGACGGAGGTGTCTGTGTCCTCTGTTTTGGCCATGGGTTTCAAACGGCGAGTCGTCGAGCTTGGGGCTGAGTCGACAGTCCAGGAAGGTTGGTTGAGGTTTGGTAGAGTCCTAGGAAGAGGTTGGTGTAGCCTCCGTGAAGGGGGAAGTCGTGGGTGGCCGGGAAGGAAAACAGGGGTATTTGGGTCGTTTGGTTCGAGCTTTAGTCGACGGGCTAGGGACAGTGTCGAAGTGAACGGAGCTGGGGAACCAATAGGGCTGATCTGGACGATGCTGTTGGTGAAGAGAGGAGTCGTTTTGGTGGACGGAATGAGGAGAACCGCTCTCGCCGGTTCAGGGTCCAGACCACTGGTGCGAACCGGGTCTGCTCAAGGTTGACGGTGCACTGTAGCTGGCGCGTGAGTGCCACGCGCAGCCACTTTGGACGGCGCGTGGGGGCGCGTGCGGCGGCGTATGGAGAAGCGATCAACATGACTTTTGGTCTAGGAGTTGTGGTGAGTTCAATGGAGTTGGTTTCGAGTCAATCGGAAGTCGTTTGAGTGTAGTTCCGCGAGGGTGAATGTTTAGGGTCCCGGGTTTTAAGTCTTTGGTTTGGGGAATTTTAAGGAAATTAGGTAGTTGTGTCGTAGACGTATTAGTGACTTAATTTGACGGTGTTTGACAGGATCGGGATTTCCCGAGGAAGCCGAGGAACGGGCTGGACGTTCGGGACGCGAGTAGGGCTCAGTACTGTGAGTGGACCCTTTCTCTAAACTCGAGCATGCATAACTGTTTTCTATAATTGTTTTATGATTTTGACTATGACTCTATGTTTATTAAATATGTTTTGGTTGGTTTTACATTGTTTGCACGTTTTTCGAGACGTTTTCGGGATTTTGCACGTTTTTCGAGAAAATGTTGGTTTTCGGATTTTGATGCCACATTTGGGGATTTCCACCTATAAAGGTTTTCTGATAATGATAAATGGGTTCTGGAATATGATTTGTGATTACATGTGGTTTTGGTATGGAAATGGATATTTTTTCGGATTTGGGTTCGGAATGACGGTTCTGAACGCCGGAAGGGCTTCGGACCAGTGATTTCGGATTCGGGTTTGGATAAGGATTTGGTAAATGGTTTTCAAATGGTTTTGAGATTGGATTTGATGGATCTGGATATTGGGTTTAAAGACCCGGATATATGTGACGGGGGACCAGCCGGATTGGGTTTAAAGACCCGGATTGAGTTTAAAGACTCGGGAGTTTAAAGACTCGGATATATTGATTTCCCCCGTAGGCCTTGAGTTTAAAGACTCGGGAGTTTAAAGACTCGGATATGATTAAGGCCTGGCTTGAGTTTAAAGACTCGGGAGTTTAAAGACTCGGATAGGTCCAGCAGGTTCGATCGGGAAATGAGGATTTGATACGGTTTCTGATACTCATGCGATGGTTTCTTATGATATTTTATAGTGTTTCTGTTTCTTATGATGTTTTATTTTATAACTATGTTCATAACTGTTGGTTATGCATGTGGTTTCAAAACGGAGGGTTAAACTTGGTTTTCATATAAAGTGGTTTTGAACTTTTTGTACTTTCTGGTCCACTCACATTTTTGTTTTAAATTGCCCTCCAAGTTGTGGAGCTAGCGCGGGGTCTTGACGTCGAGGCAGTGTCCGAGGCATAGAAGTGACGTGAGGGATCCTAGAAGAGTTTAAAGGCTTCTGTGTGCGTGTACTTTATCAGTTTTTATTTTCCTTGTAATTTAGTGCTATGCTCTGTAAACGATAAGGTTGGGATATTTTGTAATTACTCCTGCGTCTGACTGTGTTAGAGTGAGTTTTACTTGAGTTTTGTGTCGGGGAGTCAGACGGGAGCGGGATTTACCTCGGGTTTCGGGGTGAAACCGGGGTGGGTCCTGACAATTGGTATCAGAGCATAGGTTTGTCGGGTTTGTGGGGTTTGTTGGTTTGTGAGGTTGTGTTCCAGTTGCTTAACTACTTCTATGCCTCTTTCAGCGTGCGGTTGACGATGCCTCCGAGACGTAGACCCTCTCCATAACCTGAAGAAGTAGCAAGAGAGACGGAGAGTGCCACGATAGAGCGAGCCCAGCGGCTCGGGGCTACTACTTTTAGTGGCGGGGCTGATCCTGAGGAAGCCCAGAGGTGGATTACCAGACTTGAGCGGATTTTTGAGGTGATGCATTGTCCGCCGGAGGAGCGAGTATTGTTGGCTACCTTTTTACTAGATGGTGCAGCTTACGAGTGGTGGTATACTCTTGAGTTGTCCGGTTGGGATGTCCATAGTGTGACCTGGGAGACGTTCAGGGAACGGTTTCTGGAGTAGTATTATCCTCGTTCTTTCCGGGATGCCAAGGAGGCGGAGTTTCTGCAGCTCCAGCAGGGGCATATGACAGTGGCAGAGTATGAACGGAAGTTTCAGATGTTGTCTCGGTTTGCTCCTGCTTTTGTGGCCACTGAAGCCGAGAAATGCCGTAGGTTTGAGTTGGGCTTGCGAGGTGAGATTCGAGCCGTAGTGACGGCTGGATCTTTTGCTACCCTCCGAGACTTGTCGGATGCTGCGGTGCGAGTTGAGGCTAGTTTGCCGGTGCGACGCCGGGAACCATCTATTCCTGGAGCTTCGAGCCAGCGGACACCGAAAAGAGGTAACTTCGGTGGATCGTCCTCGTCGGGCGATGACCGTTTTGGTAGGCCTGGCAGTGCCCAGAGTTCAGGATTTTGGGGTTACCGAGCACCGCCGACTCCGCAAGCGAGTGCGACGTCGGTAGCATCTACAGGGAGACCGAGCAGTAGACTAGGCTGGAATGTGTGTTTCTACTGTGGGGAGCGAGGTCATTTTCGACGTGAGTGTCCACTGTTGCCACAGGAAGGTGGTGTAGGCAGGGGAGCAGCGGAGTCTGGACTGAGTACAGCGTCAGGGACAGCTGGCACGAGAGGAGTTGGTACCACGAGTGGTTCGAGAGGACGTGGTAGAGCGTCGGGATCTCAGGCCCGGGTGTTCTCGATGACTCAGCAGGAGGATCAGTCGATACCAGATGTGGGCACAGGTACTTGTTTTACTTTTGGTTGTTCTGTCGGTTTGGTTGTTGGATCCCAGGGTAGAGTCTAGGAGTTCGCCTAGAGGACTTGGAGTGTACAGTAAGTTCCGTAGCAGGTTGACGGGAAGTATAGGAAAGGAGTGACTATAACTGGTCGATCTGAGACTATGGAAGGAGAGAACCCACAAGCTAGAGTTTGCCTTTAGGACTTTGTGGAGTTATTCCGACCGTGGCCGGAATAGCAGCCGAGGGAGATGGGTGGACGATTGTTTGGGTTAGTAGTCGAGTTGGTTTGGGAAGGTAGGGTGGTTGTATACGAGGATGTACTCTATGACTTCTGTCGGGTACTCTTAAATAAGGTATTTTATAATACCTTTGTTTTTCTGTTCATAGAGTTTCCCTTGCGTACACCATGTAGCTGTTACATAGCTAGGGTTGGCCGTAGTAACCGTAGTTGGGGATGGAGTGAAATACCCAAGGTGGAGATGATAGACAAGAAACCCAGGAGAGGTTGTTATTTACCGGGTAGGAGACCCTAGGTGTTGGGAACTAGCTGTGGAATTTCGGGGACGAAATTCTATTTAGGTAGGTAGATTGTAACAACCCGTCCCGAGAACCAGGATTAGTAGACTAATTAAGGTGTGATTATTGAGGTTAAGCAGTGGGTAGGTGGCCCCGATGGGTCCATGAGCGTAGAATGACGATTTTGCCCCTGGTTCGGGCAAATAGTTGACTTTTAGTTGGGAGGTCGATTTGCGTGTTGATCGGTGACTAGGACGTAGTTTAGGACGTCACGAATCCATAGGCAAGTGGCACGCCTGATTCCGACATCCGAGGAGGAAGTTGTGATGTTCGGAAGGTCGAGGGCATAACCGTAATTTGGGTAAATTAGGGGGAAAAGTTGACTTTTTGAATAATCGAGTTTTGGTAGGTTGACCTAGGATGGTTAGATAGATTCCGTCATCCTGAGTTCGATGACAGGCGGCACGTATTCATCGGACTTACAAGGCGAGAGTTACGGGTCTAGGAAGTTTTGGTTAAATCGTAAATATAAGTTAAAAAGAAGGGTAATTTGGTCTTTCTGCACATTGGGATTTGTGCAGAAAGAAGGAAAGGGACGGCTGGGATGGAGCCATTTGGTGAGAGAGTGAGGAGGATTGGTGACACGTGCTAAAGGTGGAGTGGCTTCTGGTGAGTTCGAGTGTGTGCACGGCCCAAATAATTGGGGTGCACCCGTGTATGTGCGTGGTGCTGGTTCAGAAAACAGAGGGAGATCGTGGAAGAAATTGAGGGTGGTGGTGTGTGTGCTGAGGAATTGTGAGTGTGTGAGGGTGATCAGAGAGTGAGAGGGAAGCAGTGAGAGAGGTTGACGGTGTGGTGGCTGTGTGTGAGGGTGTCGAGAGCTGCGGGAAAATCAGGGGGGAAACAGGAAGGAAACCAAGGATTTGTGAGAATTGTGGCGGTGGCAGCCGTGTACGGGGCAACTGAGTCCGTGGTGGTGTCGTGCGGGTTGCGAGGAGTCAACCACTACCAGCGGAGCTCACGACGGCGACAGGTTGCAGGTAATTTCTATTTCCCCGTGTCTATGCTCTGTTTTGGCCGTGAACTTCAAATCGGAAGTCGTGGCTTGGGGGGTTGAATCGAAGAGTCTAGCGGAGTTTAGGGAGTTCAGTTGAGTCCAGGGTGTTGATTGGTTGAGCTGCCGTGACGGGAGGAGCACGGTGGCGGCAGGCACGACGGAGGTGTCTGTGTCCTCTGTTTTGGCCGTGGGTTTCAAACGGCGAGTCGTCGAGCTTTGGGCTGAGTCGACAGTCCAGGAAGGTTGGTTGAGGTTTGGTAGAGTCCTAGGAAGAGGTTGGTGTAGCCTCCGTGAAGGGGGAAGTCGTGGGTGGCCGGGAAGGAAAACAGGGGTTTTTGGGTCGTTTGGTTCGAGCTTTAGTCGACGGGCTAGGGACAGTGTCGAAGTGAACGGAGCTGGGGAACCAATAGGGCTGATCTGGACGATGCTGTTGGTGAAGAGAGGAGTCGTTTTGGTGGACGGAATGAGGAGAACCGCTCTCGCCGGTTCAGGGTCCAGACCACTGGTGCGAACCGGGTCTGCTCAAGGTTGACGGTGCACTGTAGCTGGCGCGTGAGTGCCACGCGCAGCCACTTTGGGCGGCGCGTGGGGGCGCGTGCGGCTGCGTATGGAGAAGCGATCAACAGGACTTTTGGTCTAGGAGTTGTGGTGAGTTCAATGGAGTTGGTTTCGAGTCAATCGGAAGTCGTTTGAGTGTAGTTCCGCGAGGGTGAATGTTTAGGGTCCCGGGTTTTAAGTCTTTGGTTTGGGGAATTTTAAGGAAATTAGGTAGTTGTGTCGTAGACGTATTAGTGACTTAATTTGACGGTGTTTGACAGGATCGGGATTTCCCGAGGAAGCCGAGGAACGGGCTGGACGTTCGGGACGCGAGTAGGGCTCAGTACTGTGAGTGGACCCTTTCTCTAAACTCGAGCATGCATAACTGTTTTCTATAATTGTTTTATGATTTTGACTATGACTCTATGTTTATTAAATATGTTTTGGTTGGTTTTACATTGTTTGCACGTTTTTCGAGACGTTTTCGGGATTTTGCACGTTTTTCGAGAAAATGTTGGTTTTCGGATTTTGATGCCACATTTGGGGATTTCCCCCTATAAAGGTTTTCTGATAATGATAAATGGGTTATGGAATATGATTTGTGATTACATGTGGTTTTGGTATGGAAATGGATATTTTTTCGGATTTGGGTTCGGAATGACGGTTCTGAACGCCGGAAGGGCTTCGAACCAGTGATTTCGGATTCGGGTTTGGATAAGGATTTGGTAAATGGTTTTCAAATGGTTTTGAGATTGGATTTTCTGGATCTGGATATTGGGTTTAAAGACCCGGATATATGTGACGGGGGACCGGCCGGATTGGGTTTAAAGACCCGGATTGAGTTTAAAGACTCGGGAGTTTAAAGACTCGGATATATTGATTTCCCCCGTAGGCCTTGAGTTTAAAGACTCAGGAGTTTAAAGACTCGGATATGATTAAGGCCTGGCTTGAGTTTAAAGACTCGGGAGTTTAAAGACTCGGATAGGTCCAGCAGGTTCGATCGGGAAATGAGTATTTGATACGGTTTCTGATACTCATGCGATGGTTTCTTATGATATTTTATAGTGTTTCTGTTTCTTATGATGTTTTATTTTATAACTGTGTTCATAACTGTTGGTTATGCATGTGGTTTCAAAACGGAGGGTTAAACTTGGTTTTGAACTTTTTGTACTTTCTGGTCCACTCACATTTTTGTTTTAAATTGCCCTCCAGGTTGTGGAGCTAGCGCGGGGTCTTGACGTCGAGGCAGTGTCCGAGGCATAGAAGTGACGTGAGGGATCCTAGAAGAGTTTAAAGGCTTCTGTGTGCGTGTACTTTATCAGTTTTTATTTTCCTTGTAATTTAGTGCTATGCTCTGTAAACGATAAGGTTGGGATATTTTGTAATTACTCCTGCGTCTGACTGGGTTAGAGTGAGTTTTACTTGAGTTTTGTGTCGGGGAGTCAGACGGGAGCGGGATTTACCTCGGGTTTCGGGGTGAAACCGGGGTGGGTCCTGACATTACGTGTTGAGCAGTTAGTGCTAGTGGTGAGTTGACCGCGTAGTTTTGGAGTCTTGATAGCAGATTGTTTCTGAGTTCGATCTTCACGAGGTTGTGGCAGACGACGCTATCGATAGATGTAGTTGAGTCATATCGAGTTGGATAGGCTCAGGAGGGTGCGTGAGTGATGCATTGTACGAGCATTGGTTGTGGGAGTTAGCTTGGCCACGACCGAGTGCGATTACAGAAGAAGAGGAGCTTCGGCGTTGAGCAGTGTGCCACGCTACCTTGTGAGGTAATAGAGAGAAGTGGTGACTGCTCAGTTTGAGCAGGGTCATGGGATCGATTTGATTTGCACTCCGGGTGGCGATGATGAGATAATGTTAACAAGAAGAGACGATGAGCCACGAGCTGAGGATATCTTAGTCGTGATGTGCTCATGGTAAGGTTCTACCATTACGCGACGAGAAGGATTCGTCGAGTAATATGAATTTGTCTTGGTAATTGTGTGGAAATGGTTTGGTTGACTACGGTTGACCATACCTCTTGAATGTCGTGTATGCTAATTTGAAGAGAACCTGATAGTGAGAAATAGAATGGGACACTATATTAGTTGTCGACAGTTGTCGTTGGTCGGAAAGAATGGACAACATAAGGACTGTAGTGAGGATTAGTGACTAGAGGATTGGCTAGGACACAGAGAGTTGTCTGCAGATCACAACAGGAGCCTGTTGTGACCCGGTAATCTGGTGACACATCGGATTAGGATGAATTGACATCCTTTTGGACGTGCATAAACTGTCATAAACGGATAGGAGAATTGGATTGTTGCGCACATACGGATGATGTCCGAGTTAGTTGTTGTGACCGAGTGGGTAGTCGTGCCATAGCGTGGTAGGCGTGCGAGTTCGATGGGCACTGAGCGGTACATAGAGGATTCCGAGTGGCTCGGTGCGGGATTTATGCTATACCTGTATTGGTGAGAAGTACCCTAGATCATTGCGAAAGGATGGTATGAGTGTCAGGCACTGGTTTGGGATCCCATAAGGATTGGGACGTGCGAATTAGGTTACCGACGTGAACGGCAAGGCGAGAAGCCGGAAGGAATCACTGGAAGTGTTTAATCCTGAAGGAAAGGATTAACCATTACACTAATTATCAGAGAATACTCTTAGTCGGGAAGAAGGACTTCTAGCTCAGGAAAAGGAACTGTTAGAAGCTTGCGCATTTCCAACATGGTCCTAACTACTCTGACTTAGAGGCCAGTGAAGGAGACTTCTCGTTTTCTGCTCTTTAGCAGATAGTGCTGGATGCCGGAGGATGACATAAGATGGACTTTGATGTCATCATCTTCAACTTTCCTTATGGGGATGGATGAGGAAGGAGACGACAATGAAGTCAAATTGGATTGACTTGGAGATCAGATGATTCTTGGTGTCGAGATGACAAGTGAGTACCCAAGACGAGACAGATCGAGTAACGTGAGGATGGTCGAGATGACAGAGGTGATTGTGACGACCGTGAGGTGTTCAGACCGAGGTCTGGTCGTCATTGGAGTGAATTTCCTTGCTGATTATGCTAAGCTTGGAACAGAAGAGAACTTTTAAGGATCCCTTAGCATATTTGGTGCGATGATAGAATTTGGAAGTGGGAATAAAGGTGAGATGAGGATGATACGTAGGTATCAATAAGGAATAGATGAATAGCCGATGCCTCGAAATGCATTTGAGAATAGAGATTGTGTTGGATTGAGGCTGGCTCGTGATGCACAATTGAACATCGGACCAATGAGTACTATGATCGGATGTGTTCCGACATATTGGTATAGTGACGGGACGTCAAATGTTGTGCACTTGAGAAGTGTTGACTGTAACGACCCATCCCGGAATTCAAGATTAGGTTAGTAACTAATCATGATTAATGAGGGTTAATCGATGGTTAGTTGGGTGGAATCAGACGAACGTGGCAAAATGACCGTTTTGCCCCTAGTCGTGGGTGAAACGTTGACTTTTTATTCGGGCGGTCAAATGGACCTTGCCCGATGACCGTGACATAGTTTGGGTCGTCACGAGTTCATAGACGGGTGGCATGTTCGATTCCGACGTTCGTGGTGAAAGTTATGACGTTCGGAAGTCCAGGGGGATTTCTCTAATTTGGACGAAATAAGGGAAAATGTTGACTTTTTGATCGGGGGGTCCGATGGCCGAAGGCCAAGGACCGTTAGGAAGGTCTCGATGCCCCGAGTACAACGACAGGCGGCACGCGTGGAACGGATATCGGGTGACCAAGTTACGGGTCACGGAAGGTGAGGGGCATTTTGGTAATTATTGCCCTGAGGGCATTTTGGTAATTCTGCACGACGGTTACTGTTCAAACAATCGTGAAAACAGAGTCTGCACGCCGTGCTGGGTGGTGCTCTGATCGGGCTATTGTTTAAATGGCTTAGTGGACTGAACATGTAATTGTTTATGTGTTTTGAGTTATTGCACGGCATGGTGGCATGGGCTGAAACAAACCAGTGCACGAGAGAGTTTTAAATTTGGCTATGGTCTCTGTGTTGAGGGAAACAAATTCCAGGGAGTTCAGAGTGTCACCCACGAGTTGTCGTCCATTTTGATCGATTACTTGAGTGTCTGGTGAGCTGGGGAGCCATTCTGTTGATTGTGAGAGTGTAGAGCTGGAGAGAAACCGTGGAGAAAATCATTTCGGGTTTTTTGGGGGGAAATCCAGAGTTCGATTTCTGTGGGTTATGGGACCAATCTGGACACTGAGGGAGTTCTCTGGAGGTGACTGGAACACAACTGTGCAAGGATTGAAGAGGTTTGATCAAGGTTGCTCAGGGACACAAGCTTCAGTTTCAGAGGAAAACAGTTTTGGAGGGAAATTCGATTTCTCAACTAGGAGTCGAGTTGAAGGAAACTGAGGATCGAATTAATCCTTTGGGATCATTTGGAAACCAACCGCATCAATTTCGGGGAAAATCCATCCCAGACAAGCCATGAATGGAGGCCCCTGGTTTCAGAGATTTTCGAGCTTGAGGTCGACAACCTCCAGGTAATTTTTCCTCAAATTGACGGTGCTAAAGTGTTCGTTTAGGTTTCTGGAAACTACTGTCTAAGTTAATTTTGGAATGGGGTCGAGTTGGGTGAGTTTCGTACTTCGACCTGTTTGGATGTTCGAGTTCGAGTTAATCGATTTGGGGCTGTGTCGACTTGAATGAGGGACACAGACCTTTAATTAAGTATGCTGCGAGTCCATCTGATTGATCGATTGAAGAAATTAGTTAGTTTATCGCAGGGATTGAATCGGGTTCTGACGCGGGTCAAGTGGCCTGTTTATCAGGCGGTCGGTTGAAGAAGACGATTGTAGCCCACTGTCGCAGGCGCGTAAGTCTCACGCGCAGCCGCTTGCGGCGGCGCGTGAGGGCACGTGGGACGGTTTTTCAAGGTGATTTCAAAATGACTTTTGTCCTACACATTGTAAGGAATATTTTAACGTTGGTATCGAATTTATCGGACACCGTTTCGATGTTATTCCGAGGGTCCGAAGATGTATGTTACGTTTGTAATTAACGATTAATTCCCGGAAAAATTATGGGAAATTAGTATGTTGTTATCTAAGCCCTTAGTGACACTAAAGTATGTTTTCAGACAGGATTCGAAATTTCTGGAAAATATTGGAAATCACGGGCATGCGTGCGGCGCGAAACCGAGCCTTATGAATGGTGTGTGAGTGGACGTTGCTTTCAAAATTTAATGCATGTATAAATTATTTCTATGATTTTATAATTATGATTATAAGTTGTGATTGATTTTGATTTCCGTATTTATACATATTCGATTCCCGTATTTATACGTATTTTTACTATACATGTGAAATTACACGTATTTCGAGACTATGGTCACTCGTGTGCTTAATGTTGGTTTAATGAAAGAGGTTATATGAAATGGGTGTAAAATGATTTAAGAAGGTTGTTTATGATTTGCGAGTGTGACTTACGATTTTGACACGTTTTTCGAGAACGTTCCGGATTTGCACGTTTTACGAGATTTTGAGTTATTGTGATTTGATCACTGTTGATGTTTGAATCGGGGAATTAAAATGAGACTTGTGATTTTGAGGATTTTAAATGTGGGTTTTGAGTATGTTTTGCTTGGATCGTGATTTTGGTAATTATGGTTGTGGGTTTGATGTGTTGAAAATGAGATTTGAGAAAGAAGTGATTTCTAAGAATTAAAAAGGGGAATTGAAAAAGGTGATTTCGGGCTTGATGCTCGGGGCACAAAAGTAACTTTGATTTACGAGATTTCAGTTTTCGGAAATAATAAAGTGGATTCTTGGTTTGGGTTCGGGATGATGTTTCCGGATGCCGGCTTACGGAATCATTATTGCGAATTCGAATTTGGGAATGAAAAAGGATTTAATAAAGTTATTTGCTATGTTTGTGCATGCCCCGTGTTTAATGATGATTTGAACATGTATGGTGAAGTAAGGTTTGGGAATTTGAATGTGGAAACTCAGACCATGGGTCCTGTTGTGAAAAATGTGATTTCAGGATGGACCCCGCGTTGTTGTGATTGAAAACTGTTTTGGGTTTAAAGACCCGTTGAAAACTGTTTTGGGGTTTAAAGACCCATTGAAAACTGTTTTGGGTTTTAAGACCCGGGTGCTATTGCTGGAGCACGTTTTGAGTTTAAAGACTCGGTTAATTGATGACGGGGGAGGGCCCTTAATGAGTTTAAAGACTCGTGAGTTTAAAGACTCGGTTACTGTGATACCCCCGAGGCCTATTGATTATGTTCTGAGTTTAAAGACTCGTTGATATCCCGGGAAGGCCTGTTTATGCGCATGGTTTTGAGTTTAAAGACTCGGGCGCACTTGATATCCAGCAAAATGATTGACTTGTGGTTTATTGATGATTTCTGACGTTTAGGTTGAGTTGGGCAGTGGCCCGGTATGTGGTTGATGGTTTTGGATCATGTTGTGCATTTGGTTTTGATTCGTGGTTTTGGGCTGAGGCCCGGTGTTTATGATTGCGGGCTAAGACCCGATGGTTGAGAAAGGAAAAATGATTTTGAGGTTCATACGAGTTTTTCCTTATGTTGAAATTTGATACACAATTTTTCTTATGTGGAAAATCTTAACCGATTGCGAAATGATTTTTATATGCATGCATTCGTTTTTACGCGGAGGGTAAGAACGTTTGTTGTAACTGTTTTGCTAAACCGATTTACTTTTGTCCACTCACACCTTTTTGTTTTTATTGACCCTCCAGGTCGTGGCCCGTTGTTCGAGGCTGTACGAGGGGCGGAGGCATGAGTAAGTACGTGTGGCTGTCCCTTGTTTGGCAAGTACTAAGGGTAACTTGGGATTTTCAGTCATCTTGCCAGACGGGAGCAGGACCGGGCATTGTTATCGATGCCCCTTTCGGGGGCGGTCCTGTCATTGACAGAGAGGGTTCGGATAGTTGGTTAACCGAGGGCTCAGGACCATGTGGGCCAGTGGAACCCTAGTGCCTATTTTTGATTTCTGCGGAGACAAGTATTCGATTGGATTTCGTGTACACCCGGATGGGTGAGACATCAATTGTTTGTCGACAGGTTGAGTAGTACCATGGTTGGGACACGAGGTGAGTCTAGATGGCAGCGGATATCACTGAGTGTTGTGAGATACGATATGGTACGAGGATTCGAGAGCAAATCGAGATCAGAGTGTGCAATGGGAGCACCGTGGAACTGAGCGCTACCGATTAGACACGAGTACGCTCGTGGACTTAGTGACTGTGACGGAAGTTGAGTATCACTCCGTGGGAGCAGTGAGGATAGTTGTCGGATCGGATGCTGATTAGGACATCAGTTCCTATTGTCGGATGAGAAGAACCATCAGACTGAAAAGTCAATTTGATGACTCTCGCAAGCCAACGATCGGAACGCAGCTAATGAGAGTTGAGATGGAGCTTGGGAGCTTCGGTGAGAGTGCGTATCGACGAGTATGGCGTAGTGACGGACGTGTACTTGTACACGAGAATGACCGTGTGGGGAGACAAGATTGAATTTTCACAGTTGGTTGTGGAAATCGGGTCAATTTGAATTTCGAGGACGAAATTCTTGAAGGAGGGAAGATTGTAACGACCCGCCCCAAATTAGTAGGATTAATTAAGGATTAATGACAGATTAGTGAGACTAATCGGGGATTAGACGAGGGTTAGCGGACGTTCAGGGCAAAATGACGATTTTGCTCTTGGAATGGGCAAAACGTTGACTTTTCATTCGGACGATCAAATGGACTTTGGCCGATAACTGTGACATATTTCGGGACGTCACGAGCTCATAGACATGTGGCACGTTCGATTCTGACATTCTTGGAAGAAGTTGTGACGATCGGAAGATCGGGGCCATTTTGGTAATTTGGGTGAATAAGGGCCAATAGTTGACTTTTGACCCGGGAGGTCAAATGGCCGGGGGCTGAAGACCGTTATGTAGAGCGGGACGATATAAATCCGTAGACATGCGGCATGTCGAATTCGGACGTTCGACGACGAAGTTACGGTTCATGGAAGTTCGCACGTACTATTGCACATTTTATGAGATGAGGACTTTTGGCAGCAAGTGGGGCCCAGATATTATTGGACAGGCCAATGGATGAGTGACAAGTGTCACCCATCCATTGCCCATCCAAACCAAATCATGCATATCCCTTCCCCTTTGCATCGATCATTTTCTTCATTCCATGCCCAAACCCGATCGACCTTCACCCCCAAAACCAAACCCTTCTACCCTATGATCACTGGTGAGACCAAATAGAGTGAGAGGAGGACCAGGTGGTTGTGGTGGTTGGCCCAGGCAGAGCCGCCATGGATGGCGGAGGAGGAACAGATCGAGGTAATTGGTTTTATCTGTTTTAATCCATTTTTCCATTCTAATCGTTATGGACATTTTTCATTGATTTTATTGAGTTAAATGGGTTAGTAGGAGTGTGTTAGGACGTTTTTGAGGGAGGTTGGAGGTTGAGAAACCCCTGGGGAGGTTTTGAAAAAATTAAACCGTGGAGGTTAGTTGAACCGGTCAGATTTTAAAGGTTTTAGGATGTTTTAATGTTATAGTTAGATTTCTAGGATTGAATTAGGAGGTTTGGACTTGATTAGGAGAAGAACGGATGAAAAACAAGGAAGAAATAGGCCTGGACCGGTCACGCCGGTCCAGATAGACCGAGATTGTAGAGAAAACCAGACTGGATCGGTCGGCTAGAGAACAGGGACAACATTATGCATGGGCGCGTGAGGCCCACGCGCAGTGCAATCCCAGGGCGCATACGGGCGCGTGAGGAAGAATTTGAGGGTGGTTCCAACATATCAAATCATCTATTCGATGCAACGAACATTTTGGGACTGGTTTCGAGTCCATCGGACATCGTCTAGATATAGTTCGGGTTGTCCAAATGTTGCGGTGCGCATTTAAAAATAGTTAAAAATCCCGAAAAATTAGGGGGCTTTAGTGAGGGGTTAATTACGTAGTTAGTAACCCTCTAAAGTGATTTGGACAGGTTTGGAAGTTCCAGTGACGACGATTGACCTGGGAGAGTAGTATTGCACGTGTATCGAGGCGGCAGCGCAGACGGTTTGTGAGTGGACTTTCTTTCTAAAATCGATGCATGCATAAATGTTTTATAAGTACTTTAATATATGTTTTGGGATGCCATGAGTGCATTTTGTGTGTGTTTACGTATGGGCACGTACTTCGAGGTTTTCGGGTTTTCTACGTGCTTATATGTAACGACCCATATTTTATTATTATTTAATTAAATGGAAATTATATGTAAAATGACCATTTTACCCCTAGTCAAGGCAAAATGTTGACTTTTGATCCGGAACAACGTATGACCTTGAAGCTTTGACCATTTAGTAGATCGGATCGCCCTGAGTTCGTAGGCAGGCGGCATGCCAGATTTGGAGACCCGGAGCGAACGTTATGGGTCACGGATTTTACGGGGTACTGTTACATTTTTCAATAATCGGGACAAGTGAATTGAATGGATTGGTCAAGGTTGGACTCTTTAACCAATCATATGAGTGACAAACGTCACTCATCTAACTGGCCCAAAAGCCCAAATAATTGGATGCATGAATCTCCTTATTCTCTCTTTGCCGTGAAGCCCTTATGCATACAACCAAGCCATTCCTCCTTCCCCATCGATTTTCTCTCAGCCCAGATCGATCCTTCATCTTCACTGAACATCAATTTCATCATCACCATTCTTGCTGTCGTCAACCCCATCCGCCTGCAGCCACCAGCGACCATCTCGACCACCCAAAACCGTGAAAGGCCAACGAACACCGGGACATCGATCGTACAACCCACCCCATTTACCTTCAGTCTGGAGCTTAACGGTGAACAAAGAGACACCATGACGACTGATGGAGGCCCCTGAGATTAGTTCGAGAAGGAAGGACTACGGGACACGGCGGAGGAAGAAGCTAAAATTCTGGGCAGAGTTCTTCAAGCCAGAGGTAACGATTTCGACCTTCCTTTGAGTTTTGAGGTTTACAGACCTCTAGAGTAGGTTTAAACCAGTTGTTAGGATCAAACTGAGTTGAAAATGGTGGCCGGGAATGAGTTTTCTGAGCAGGCCATGGTCGTGGGTAACGGTGGCTCCGCCTCTGGTTTTTCGTTAGAAGCCAACCGAGCAGCGCCGCAGGACTTCGGTACAGGTCAACCGAACCGTGGCCTGGGTCTTCGGTAGGAGTCCACCGATGATGACATCATCATTCTGACACTGTTCTGACAACATGATGACGTCATCTTGTCAGAGATGTCAAAGCAAGGACCAATCAGTGACTGACACGTGTCATCTGACACATGTCAGCGGATGACGTCAGTAGTGACATCATGGTAACGGCAGCGTTACTGTAACACCGTTGACTGAGCATTGACCAAGCGTGTGGGGGTGCATATGAACAGTACTTTTTGTGGGGCCGGTACCATTTTCAAGGTTTCGACGATACGAATCCAATGACGGTGCTTTCGCGTCGATCGGAGATTGTTAGGTTGGTCAAATTGAGGAAATTAGCCTCAGGCAGCGTGTTGGGAGCTCGTTCCCGGGCTGGTTTCGTTCTAAGTTTGGATGCTATACCTAATAGGGTCAATTAGTGACCCTTAAGTATGTTTGGGCAGGTTCAGATGTGGAATTTAGCTTTAGGACAGGTGTAATGGTTCGTTAGTGCAGCAAGGACTAGCTGTGAGTGGACCGTTGATTTCATAACTGAATACATGCATAACTGTTTTACTTGTTTTCTAAATTGTTTTATACTAAATGTTTTATGATGTTGGGATTTTAGAATTTGATCACGGATTTCAAGAAATGTACAGTTTTACGTGAAAATGGTCGTATCGGGCCTGAGACCCATTTGACGAGCGTTGACTCGGATTTTAGAAAGAGTCAACGGTATTTCGGAATGAATTGTGAACTAATGAAAGTATTGATGATTTGAGACTTTTGACCTAAAGATTTGGTTTATAAAGACTTCTGGGTAAAGGTTTGACTTGATTTGAAAAGATGGTTTTGCAAAGGTTTTCATACGTATATGTATATACCCTTCTAGCATTTGTTTGTGGTAGCTTAGGATCGACATAATTGCACGTATTTCGAGGTTTTCGGCTTTATGTCGTACCTTTGCGTACCATATTTTCAACGAGGGTTTAATGAATGGATTTTGGATTTAGAAATATGAAATCGGGCATAAGACCCATTTGATTTACAAACTCTCGGACTTGGAGTCCTTTTGATTTGACGAGAAATCGGACCTAGGGTCCATTTGAGCCATACGATCGGACCGAGGGTCCAGTTGGTTTACGATTCAGGTTTGAGGCCCAGTTAGTGGTACTATCGGGCTTGATGCCCCGTTGATTTATGAGATCGGGCCTGAGACCCATTTAGTTGAGATATCGGGCCTAAGGCCCCGTTGGTTGTGAAATCGGACGTGAGGTCCTGTTGGGTGTAACATTGGGCTTGAGTCCCAGTTCAGTTTATGAAATGAGTATGCGTGCATGAGACCCTGTTGAACTGAGGATTTAGGCTGAGGCCTATGAAATGGATTTGAATCGGATTCGAGGAATCCCGTTCAGATGAATCGGGTTTGAGTCCCAGTTGAAATGTGTTTTGAGAAAGAAAGAAAGAGATTTGAAAATGATATTGAACCCTCCATATTGATTATATGGTCTCCTCCAGTGTCGACCTAGAGAGTCACAATCTATAGACCAGAATGGGTATCCTCATAGGGATCCCGTTCCAGGAGTGGGAGATTGTAGTGGTCCCGGACCAGATTCAGGAGAGAGAGCTCAGACTAGGTTCAAAGATAGAGCCTCCCAGACGGAGAATTCCTGGGAGTAGACTCGGAGTGAGACCCCAAGTGGTGTGCATGCCTTTTACATATGAATCCTGACCATTTTCGAGGATTTGTTCCCTAGGGGTTGTGTGCCCCGAGTTGGCGTCGAACTTGCTTTCGATTCCGAGGAAGGGATTGTGGATTCATAGTTACTTTGGAATTGATACTATACTTGCCCAGATGTATTTTTGTATAGATATATGTATATGTATAGAAATGTTACATGTTTTTACTAATAGATCGTATTTTTATGTTTTCTACTGAATGCATGTATGTTTATAGAAATGAAGGGTCAAATTATATATATGTTCTAAATGAATTTATAATTGTTTTGTTTTTGGTCCACTCACACTTTGAATGTTTTCATGACCCTTCAGGAGAGGAAACCGAGGAGGGCATCGACTCCGGGGCCGAGGCATAAATGCCACTGTTGCGTTTAGACCACCCTGAGGTGTAGGTGTTATCATTATTTTGAATTAGTACAAACATAATGCTCATTTCCCTTGTCTGACCTGTTGTATTATGAAACACACCGGTGTGTACCTAGAACCCCCAGTAGGGGTATTTGTGTAATAAAACCCTCGGAAGGGTATTTGTGGTATTTTGGATTACTTGTCAGATGGGAGCAGGCCTTCCCCAGTGGTCCTCAGGGGGAAAACGGGGTGGGTCCTGTCATTATAAGTTTTTATGGTTCAGTTTTCGATGGAATGGTTTTGAAAAGTAAAACGACCCATTTGGTCTTGGTTTTAACACAAGCATGAGACCTATTTGGTTTTGACTCGGGCATGAGACCCTATTGATGACATACGGGTCTGAGTCGTGGTCACGACGGGTGTTGTGTGCACGGCAACGGACGACGTGACGCTAGCCTTCGGACTGGGATACATTCCTTCCGGAGAGGTCATGATGCACGTCCCGTTGTAGAGCAGCCAATGGAGGATCGACTTTGGAGTGCTGACGGCTTAGAGGATCGATCGGCGACGTGTGCACCATGGTCTCGAGATGGTCGCGATAGTGATGTGTTCACGGCGACATACCAGGATTGAGAGCGGCTCTCGATTGATGGTTACACGCATCCCTATGATCGGGATCGTGACTGACGCTGAGATATCGGGCTCGATGCCCCGTTGATTTACGAGTTCGGGCTCAATGCCCAGTTATTGCGAAATCTGGCTAGAGGTCTTGTTGAGTCCTATGTTCGGGCTGGAGGCCCATTTGCTTTGCGTTATCGGACGTGAGTTCCATTTTATGGTTTTGTATACTGGTATGTATATACCCTCCTTACGAGATTATTGATTGGTCTTCTCCAGTCCTCGACCTGGACAGTCACGATTCACAGACCAGAGTGGGTATCCCCATAGGGATCCTGTTCCAGGAGTGGGCGTTATGATGTGGTGGCAGACCAGATTCCTGAGAGATGATCGGACTAGGTCCGAAGATAAGCCTCCCAGATGGAGAATTCCTGGGAGAAGACTCGGTGTAAGACCCCGAGTAGTATGCATATTATATATATAGAGACATCGTGACTATCTCCGGGATGTGTTCCCTAGGGGTTGTGTGCCCCGAGTTGGCATCTTCTCCGTAAGTGCCTAGGATGGGTTATATATGTACATATGTATATGTATACGAGTTTTCACTGAGACGGCGTTGGGCTAAGACCCACGCGTATTGATTTTGGACTGAGACCTTTACGAGATGGTTTTCGGACGAGTTCCCACGTGTTCTTGGTTTGGGCCGAAGTTCCATGTATTGATTTAAGGATTTCAGGCCAAGGCCCAAATGGTTTGATGGTTCATGACGGTTTATGGGAACCAGGCATGAACCCTAGAATTGGTTTTTGAATGCATGCATATGTTTTAGTGAAGGGCATAAATGTCTTTATGTGAAAATGTTTTTAATGAAATAATTGTTTTGTCCACTCACATCTTTTATGTTTTGAATGCCCTTTAGGTTGATTGCGGATGCGGCTGTAGCAGAGATGAGACATTACATTCCTCATTCGGATCATGTCACACTCTGATAGCCCCGGTTGGGCAAAGGACGGAAATATCCCTGGTCTGACACTTCGTGTCAGATGGGATCAGGCACGTCCCACGCTAATCGCGAGGGATTTGGGACGGGTCCTATCACAAAACATCCTAATGTCTATACTGCTTACCACCTATGACGAGCCCATCACGCTTTACATTGAATCCCATCGGTCCAATCCAATGCTAGGCCAACACGTCTTCCAAAAAACACCAACTTAAGTCTACTTCCGAATCTCCCGGTCTTCTGGGTATCCCGACCAATATGAAAGCCAAACACAACTCAATTACATACACAGGGCAGACCCAGCACTAACCCCAAAACCAAAACCCAACGTATGCGAGACGGACCACACACATCCTGTAAAACTCCAAGATAGTGAGGATATCCAACCTATGTCTCGCATACGATCCTCTGGCTCCACAATTTACTCAAACCTGTCAGAAGCAATCCAATCCCGATCGACACACTCCTAAGTGGATCCTATTGACTTAGTTTTAGACCACTGTATCGATTTATATACCGGACGTCTAGATTGTGGGTTCTTTTCAATAACCTCATATCGATCAGTTATAGTCACTCCTTTTTCCATTTCCTTCCGTCATCCTCCAACAAAAATTCGCAAAGGTCCACCACGCTTCCGTTGCGCCATTCTGTTCAACTAACGGCATCCTGATCGTTCGTCCCGAAACATGACCTACCAATGGTCATCACCCATTTCTGCTCGGTTAATGGGTCCTACCAGATACCCACACCTCACAACTGGCCACAACCGCGACTCAAGGTGCCCATCTGATCATTTACACATCCCAGCTCGTGGTACAACATCTCTACTTCAGGACTCATAGTACACCAATTTCGAACCTCTGCTCCTACCGAACCAAAACCCTCAACCTGCACTCGGGTTAGGGAAACTGGCCTCCCTCGTACTCTACATCTCTGAGCAACACAAGGCTTAACCAAACGCCATCATCTCACTAGACTCGTCCAGAGTCATCCACCAAGTCAAAAACCTCGGCTGCATCCCAGCAGCACCATCGCCAATCCGGCCGCAGACCAAACCAGTCGTCCTATGAGGGTCTTCAAATCATCCTCGCCATATGGGTTATCCAAACCCGCAACAACCACTGGTTAACTACAACCTTACCACTCGGGTCGTCACACCCGACTAAGACCATTCCTCACTGTAACTCCACACACCAACGTCCCTCTGTAGCCAATACTAGGGGGGGAAATAACGATCTGACCAAATGGTCACAAGTCCATACTATCGTCAACCGGCCTTCTCGACCCACGTGTACCACCGGCTACTAACGGGTTCCACATACCGACCCTATGGTCCCACCATTGAGATGATCCAGCGCCAAACACGCTAACTAATCCGGCCCTAAGTCGCCAGACGTCATACCTCGCACTTTGTATCGAGCAACTATCACCTTGTCACTAACAATCGCCGCTAACTAACCATTAACAAATGTACTGTCACTATCGCGTCTAGGTTGATGATGGGCTGTTCCGCGTCGAGACTACACATCCACAGTAGCATCACAACACCCAAGTCGACAAACCATCGACTATGGGGACCAAACCTCGCGCAGAGCGCACAAAACCTACTCTGATACCAATTTGACAGGACCCACCCTCAATCCCCCTAGATTAAGGGCTATGTCCTGCTCCCGTCTAACTTACGCATGACATGAAGGCTAAACCGATGTCCAACCTCCATGTGACACGTAAGTCGGACCAGGGATTTTCCAACGCACCGTTCCAAACTTCCGAACTTCCCAGAGGTCGCAGACTCTACTGTGGTTCACGTATGTGATGTCTTCGTCTCTCTCGACCAACAGCCCGCCTCGCAATAACTTGGAGGGTATCGAAAACATGAAAAGACTGTGAGTGGACCAAAAATAAATAATAATTTAGAAAACAGTTCAGAGAAATTACATTTTTACCCTCCATGCAAAAACCAATGCATGCATATAAAATCCATGTTATGAAACCATTTCACATCAAAAACCATCAACGAAAACCATTATCGAAAACCTGAATCAAATTCATCATTCAAATCCAGGCCTCAGCCTCAAATCACAAATCGATCTCAAAGTACGGGAACTCAGCCCCAAAAATCATCAAATCCAATTCATCAGGGCCACCGCCCAAAACATCTAAAACCAGTGAAAAAACGGTAATCATGCGAGTATGCTGCATCTCAAGTGCGCCCGAGTCTTTAAACTAAAAACCATGTGCAATAATCAGGCCCTCCGAGGATATCAACAGGTATTTAAACTTACAAGCCTCGGGGGGTATCACAATAACCGAGTCTTTAAACTCAAAACATATACCGAGTCTTTAAACTCAAAACATATCCATCCAGGCCCTCCCCCCGTCAATCAACCAAGTCTTTAAACTCAAACTCAAAACCAGATCCAGCGGTTTTTCTTTTTCTTTTTCCGGGTCTTTAAACCCAAAACCGTTTTTCTAATAAACATTGAAAACCATAGAAAATCCATCTCTGAATTCGCAATATTGATTCCGTACACTAGCATCCGGAACCATCATCCCGAACCCAAATCCCGAACCCAAATCCTGATTTCCTTTCCAAGTCTCAAAACCAAATCCGAAACATCGTTTCCGAAATCCAATTTCAAAATCGAAATCACGTATATCGAAATCTCATTTCCGAAATGCAGATTCAAAACCGAAATCTCATGAATAGGGCTCCGAGCCCAAAATCACTTTTCCGAAATCCATTTCAAATCCTTGAAATCAAATCATATTTCAAATCCCAAAATCAAATCATTAAAACCATGATCAAATCACAAGATCATTCGAAATCTCGTAAAACGTGAAATTTCGTAAATATCTCGAAAATCTTGCAAAACTGTAAACCATCAAGATCATAAATCAAATCATATAATCACGTATAGAAAACATATAAAAACATATATGCATGCATCATAAGTTAGAAAGCAAAGTCCACTCACATACCATTTCTCCACTGCCTTGGTACGCGCGCACTTACACCGTTCCTAGCCGATCCACTATCCTTGGCTTTCCCGAACCTGTCCAAATCCCATAATACGATCACTATCTACTTCACAATGATCATACTAAAGCCCCATAATTTTTCCGAATTTGAAACTATTTTTAACAGAGGCGTAAAACATTCGAACATCCCGAAACATATCGAGACGATGTCTAATCGACTCGAAACCAATTCCAAAATGTTTGTTACATCGAATACTTTAAAATTCAGGTTGGAACCATCCTCAAAAGCAGTGTTACGCGCCCTCACGCGCCGCCTGTAATGGCTGCGCGTGGGAGCCACGCACCCAGCTCAGTCATCTTCAACCTTACTTCAACCCGGTCAGACCGGTTCACGGTTTAGCCCAAACCGGCGTGGCTAGTTCACCCTCTTACTTCAGTCATTTCGATTCCGTTTTCGACCAGTCCAAGTTCTACAAGTTCTTCTATCAATTTCCTTTTGAACTACCTACTTAAATCAAAGAATAGAAGTCAAGATCAAACCTTTTCAAACTTCGTTCAAAAATGGAAGTTTCCCTCCTGTCTTTGGCCATCTCAGATCATCACCATCCTTAAGGCTCATCCAAAACAATTCACAACACCTTCAGGAACAGGTTCCACCATTTAGAATTAATGAAAATTGATTAAAACTGAAGTCACCATAATTAAATTTCACCTTACCCATTCTCGGGTTCTATGGCCACCGTCCACGGCAGGCCATCCTTCGACTCTCCTCAGGTATGTCTCACCCTCCTGATCACTCTTTGATCAAGTAAAACCATCCACAGTGGCCTAAGGTGAAATTCCAATTTTGAATTCAAAAGCAAAACGTATGGTTTCTTTCCTCTGTTTGTCGCCACCGTGCACGACGGCTATCCATGGCATCACCATCACAATCCACAACAGATATCCTCTCGTTTTTGTTCACACAACACGACCAATTATGGCTAGCTGAGGGGGAAGTTTGAATCCTCACAAGTTGGGTATTTTTTTTCTGTTCTTCATCGACACACACACACACACGACCCACGACCATTTAAACCAAGTTAAGACGGTGGCTGAGGGTTCTACCACCATCCAGACCCAGCCACGCGTCACATCTCTGTGGCATCATCTCCAAATAACAGCCAAGTGTCCACTTCTCAGTGGACACAGATCCCTAGGCAAAGAATGGACCAAAAGGACAAATTACCATTTTGCCCTTCGTACTTCGAGATCCGTAACTTTACCATCCGACGTCCGATGACGGCGTGCCGCCTGTCGTTGTATTCAGGAGATCGAGACCTATCTAATGGACGTCAAAATGAGTGAAAATTTCGTGTCTTTTGAAAGGTCAACAATTTTCCCCTTTTTAAACAAATTACCGAATTTCCCCTGAACTTTCGAACGTCATAACTTTTTCCTCGGATCTCAGAATCGGACGTGCCACCTGTCTATGAACTCGTGACGTCCCGAACTATATCATGGTCATTGGTCAAAGTCCATTTGACCGTCTGAAAGAAAAGGTCAATATTTTTTCCCATTCTAGGGGCAAAATCGTCCTTTTGCACCATCCGTCCGAAATCGTCCAACAAATCACCGATTAACTTTACTAATCCGTCATTCACCACTAATCTAATACCGATTTCTAGGATGGGTCGTTACACTAATCTCATCTAAAAATATCAAATGACCTAGAGAATTAACACTAGTTAACCAAAACTGGCACTTACTGAGCTTCACATATAGCTGATTATCCCTGAGTGTCCTCAACATCATCCTTAGATGTTCTTCATGTGCC
The DNA here is from genome assembly GCA_032719365.1 of Prinsepia uniflora. Taxonomy (NCBI): domain Eukaryota; kingdom Viridiplantae; phylum Streptophyta; class Magnoliopsida; order Rosales; family Rosaceae; genus Prinsepia; species Prinsepia uniflora. The sequence continues at coordinate 41,710,052 of CM064867.1, read as the reverse complement.
TCCTTGCTTTTCGAATATGCCAGGATCTCATCGATAAACACAATCACAAATAGATTTAATAATGGTTGAAATACCTTATTCATCAACTCCATGAATGATGTTGGGGCATTGGTTAATCCAAATGGCCTTACCAAAAACTCATAATGGCCATACCTTGTCTGTAAAGCCGTCTTCAGAATATCTTCCATTTTTATCCTTAACTGGTGATAACCGAACCGTCGGTCTATCTTTGAGAAATGCTTAGCCGATCTCAACTGATCAAACAAGTCATCGGTCTGAGGTAGCGGATATTTATTTCGTATCCTTTCCTTGTTAAGTTACATGTAATCAATATATAGTCGTAAACTGCCATCCTTTTACTTCACAAACAATACTGGGGCTCCCTAGGGTGATGTACTTGGTCGAATAAATCCCATTTCTATAAACTCATGTAACTGTATCTTCAGCTCCCTCAACTTTACTAGAGCCATTCTAAATGGCGTATGGGATATTGGTCGGGTACTTGGAAGTAACTCAATTGTAAAGTCAACCTCCTAGTGAGGTGGTAATCCAAGTAACTCCTTGGGAAACCCACCAGTGAATTCCCGTACCATTCGTATTTCTTGTATACTCCCAAATTTTATATGAGTGTCAAGCACATAAGCCAAATAACCTTGGAAACCTTTTTTTAATAGTTTTCTGGCTATTGAGGCCCATATCACTCTAGTGGGTAAGACTTCCCAACATTTTTGAAACACTACTTCTGGCATCCTCGGACTCTGAAGTATCACTTTTTTTGTCAAAACACTCAATAGAAGTCTGATGAGCAGTTAACTAGTTTATTCCCAATATCAAATCAAACTCTCGAAGACCTAAGTGAATCAAATCTTTTTCGAGCCAATTACCCTCAACTACCACTAGAACACCTCGAATCACTCGATTAACAAACATCACATCCCCCGTGGGTGTGCGAACTCCCAAATCAAAACCAATAGGTGACACATCCCAGGAAGCAAATGAATGAGTAGCGTTGGGTCTATCAGAACATATGCATCACGATCACAAATAGATAACATTTATGTTACTACACCTGGAGCCTCTCGAGCCTCATGTCGGGTGACCGCAAATACTCTGGCATGTGGTCCCGAAGGCCAACAATGTCCTCTTGATCTAGGTCCGGCTCCACTGGCCTATGTTTTGCTCCCTCTAGACTTGTCGGCAGTTTGATCTTGATCTTCCATGTCCTAACCTATCACACCACCATCCGACCGATTCGAACAATCACTACGATAGTGCCCCGGCTCTCCGCAAGTAAAACACCGAACTGTATAAGGTTGTGAATGTGACGTCTCGGAAGTTTGAGAAAGGTCAAATGATGATTATGCCCCTAAAAGTCAAATGTTGACTTTTTGAATATGAGACCTTGTGGACTTGTCATGAGGACTATTTCGAAGGTCGCAAACTCCTGAGTCCATAGACAGACTAATGCTTCGAATGGAGTTCGGATAAAATTGTTTTGGGTCTAAAAAAAGAAGGGAATTTTTCTAATTTTACCACCAAGGGTAACTTGTTAACTTGTGAAGATAGAATAAAAATAGAAATATCCCTTGTCTGACAAGAGTTGTTAGATGACAACAAGACAGGTCCGGTTTTCACAAAAATTAGGAACGAGTCCTGTCAACTTGGTATCAGAGCATGGTTACTCAATATTCTCTATGGTCATGTCTTTTGTATTATTATCTTTATATAATTCCTTGATGATTTTTGGAAATTACTTGGGCTAAAGTTCGAATTAAGATTTGGGTTTGACTTGAAAGGCAAGTCAATATTCGTGTTTGAGGTATGTGACAATGTTTTAAAATTTATTTTTCAATGATTTGATGATTTTTGGGAATGTAGAATTTGATTTTCGGGAAAAAGTTTGGTTGTGCTTATGCCCGGAGTTTGAAATGAATTGAATTGGGTTTTCTTGTAACGACCCGAACCGAGAATAATAATATTTTAATGTAAAAAGACTATTTTGCCCCTGAAGGGGGGAAACTTTGACTTTTGACCCGGGAAACAATTTGGACTTTGACCCATGACTATGACGTAGGTCGGGACGTCACGAATCCGTAGACAGGCGGCACGCCGAAATCGGAGTTCGTAAGAAGCAGTTATGGTCAAGGAAGCGTTTTAGCGGAATTTACGAACCGAGAACAACGGAATAAAATATTAATTTATTACGGGAATCCGTGCCAACCTAATATTTAAATCAAACTAGTGGATTGGTGACAAGTGTCACCCATCCAAGCCTACACTATTCCAATAAAGCAACTTACACTATTTAATCTATTTTTATATTATTTATTTTTCCCTCCATTTGTTTCCAGCCGTAGGATCACTGCCCAGATTGAATCCCAGCCCTCCATTTCTTCTGATTTTTCCTTATTCATGCACGATCTCTGTCTTTCTCCCAAACACACACAAACACATACAGCCCCCCCCCCCCCCCCCCCCTCTCACCCGTGCATTCTTCCTTCCATTTTCTCTCGACCAAGGCGATCAAACCAGCCATCCTCGTCACACCAGACGACCACCCACAGCACCACCATCATCTGCTCACCATCATCGTGCAGCACCGGCGACAACCACCCCATTTCCCCGCCTGAAAATCCCGTCCAAAAACACGACCCGAAACACGACGGAAACGGGTCCAAGAAGCAAACCTCGACAGCCACACCACCTCAACGCAGGGGAAGCTCCAGTCTGCACCGTGAGGACCCCAGGAGCTTAACTGGACGACGGCGCGGCCTGCGGCGGCGACACGGCGGCGGTAAGGTCGAAAACCCGAAAGCCCCGTTTTGATCCCCTGTTTCGAACCAACTTTTTTTGATGCCTAGAAATCGATCTATTGTTTATGGAAATGTCCTAGGGTGAGAGACGAGTTGATCAGGACCGGTTTGGACGACAGACACGGCGTGGATCACCGGAGAAGACGATCGGACGTTGGTCGTGAGTTTCAACGACGAACTGGTGAGTTTTCTCCCGTTTTCTTTCTAGTTTGAGGTTGTAGAACCATAGAACAGACCTAGACGACCCTATAGGGATGAACCCCGCCGAAAATGTTGGACGGAATTGTACGGTTGAATCGGGTCAAGCCGTGGGTCGACGGTGACCCAGTTCCAGTCAAACGAGTCTGACCCGGTACTGTAGCATGATGACATCATCATGCTGACGTCACTTCTGACGCCATGATGACGTCATCCTGTAAGATATTGTCAGACCAGGGACCAATCAGAACATGCCACGTGTCACCTGACAAGTGTCAGTGATGACGTCATGCTGACGTCAGCAGTACTGTAGCAGCGTTGACCAGGCGCGTGGGGGAGCGTGTGAACAGTGATTTTGGTGGGGCCAGTACCATTTTCAAGGTTTCGACGATACGGATCCAATGGAGGTGGTTTCGTGTCGATCGGAGATCGTTATGTTAGTCAAAATGGGGTTTGAAGCATCAGGAATAGTGCCCGGGATGCGATTTTGAGGCGGATCTGTTCTAGGGTCTTGGTATTGATATTATAGGGTCCTTAAGTAACCCTCAGGAATAATAATACAGGTTTATAGAGATCGTTGAGCAGCAAGGACCGAGTGTGAGTGGGCTGTTTGATTTGTAAAAGGCTTGCATGCATAAACTGTTTTACTATTTCCACTGATGAGTCTTATGAACTGTTTATATATGCTATTACAATGTTTTGGGCATGAGACCTGTCTGGATTATATGTGGATTTTGGTTGGGATGTCCGGGGGACATGGGGTAAACTATACTGTTATTGTACTGTACTTTCCTACCTGTGTATATTGTCTCCTCCAGGGAGGGTCATTGGCCTGGGTGGACCCTGGAGTAGTCACGGGGCTCTGACTGAGTGGAGTTGACCCCCGTTGGGCTGCTTACTCTCAGGAAGGCATGTTCATATACCTCGGGCAGTGACCGGGATACCGGGAGCTGATGTACCTAGAGAGTCTCGGGTGTGAGACCTTGAGTGGAAACGCGTAGCCTTAGAACCGTGACATCATTTGGGTTGGGTTTTACAGTGCACTGATATGTTAGTTTCACCTTTCGATTATTATTGTGGTTTATCTGTTATGATTTCATTATAATATTATATTTTCACTGCATGCAAGATTTGGAAAACGGAGGGGTAAAACCTTATGATTATTTTATTATTAAATTGATTTCTAAACTGTTATTTTTGGCCCACTCACCCTTGTTTTACTGACCCCTCCAGACCCTGACACAGAAATAGAGGAGGAGGACCCGGAGGAGGAGGCAGAGGTTTAGTTTGCCTAGCTGTGCACCTGTACACCCACTTGTGGGTAGGTTGAGCACCGAATAAATGTACTCTGACTAGTGTGCTCACATGTTGTATTTTACTTTCCCTTGTCTGACAGTATCGCTTTAAACACTATAGTTGTACGTTATCTATCTATTTAAGTATTCGGTTTTTATGTAAGGGCAATTTTGGGTATGTTTAGAGTCATTGTCAGACGGGAGGGGGTAACGTCCCCGGGTGGTCCCAGTGGGATTGGGACGGGTCCTGTCAGCTTGGTATCAGAGCATTAGGATTAGTAGTCAGAGTACTAGGTTAGCGGTTTGTACTTTGTACATGGTCGCTTTCGATGTCTTTTAACCTGTTTGCCTCTTAACAGTTGGATATGCCTCCCCGACGTGAACCCCGTGCACGTGTTGACGAGGGCAATGGAGGAAATGGAGACACTGCGAGCATTGAGCGGGCTCAGCGCCTGGGTGCTACGCATTTTAGTGGGGGAACCGACCCCGAGGAAGCACACCAGTGGATTGACCGCTGGGAGAGGATTTTCGAGGTCATGCACTGTCCACCGGAGGAGCGTGTCGTACTGGCGACTTTCCTACTGGATGGGAGCGCCTATCGATGGTGGCATAACCTTGTTTTGGCCGGCTGGACTGTTCACACCATCCCATAGGAGACCTTCCAAGAGCGGTTTCTCAACCAGTTCTATCCACAGTCGTTCCGCAACGCCCGTGAGGCGGAGTTTCTGCAACTCCGGCAGGGAGATCAGACTGTAGCAGAGTACGAGGAGACCTTCCTGATGTTGTCTCGCTTTGCTCAGAACTTCGTGATCACCGAGGCAGATCGATGTCTCAGATTTGAGTGGGGCCTGCGACCTGAGATTCAGGCGATGGTGACTGCAACGCCCTTTGCTTCCATGAGGGATCTGACTGATGCGGCGACCAGGGTTGAGAACAGTATCCTGGCTCATCAGCGAGCTGAGGGGGAGACACGGCGACGTGATCGCCCACACTTGGGATTCTCGGGCCGTCGTGGCTCGACGGGAGGACATTCTGGTGGATCTTCGTCTTCTGGCAGCCGAGGACGTTCTGGTCAGTTCAGGAGTCCTCAGCGGTCTGGACAGCATTCTGGAGCTTGGCAGCGGTCGTACTCACCGATGAGCATCTCACCGGGAGGATACTCGGGTCGACCTAGGGAGGTCACATGCTTCGCTTGTGGTGAGCCGGGGCACTATGCTTCTGAGTGTCAACTGATTCGAGGCAGTACTACGCCAGCACAGAGCTCAGCATCCCAGACTAACAGCAGCCGGACACGCGGTGTTGTGCGTGGCCGTGATCGAGGAGCTAGGGGACGGGGACGACCTGCAGAGTCTATGGCTCGTGTTTATGCTGTTACCCAGCAGCAGGCCAGATCCATTCCGGGAGTGTTGACAAGTACTGTACATATTTATGGCATGGTTGTTCGTGCATTGATGGATTCGGGGGCAACTCATTCTTTTATTTCACCGCGTTCTGCGAGTCTGTTGGGCTGTGAGGTGACCGCACTTGAGCACGAGATGGGAGTGGGGACACCGATGGGTGTGACCTACCAAGTGAACCAGGAGATACGAGCTTGTCCTGTGGAGATTGAGGGGGTCGAATTTCCGGCCGACTTAATTCTGATGAATGTTCACGACTTCGATGTGATACTTGGAGTTGATTGGTTGTCGGAGTATAATTCACTCATCGACTGTAGTAACATGCGGTTGACTTTGAGAGGTTCGGGATTACCCGAAGTGATATTTCAGGGGGAGTGTGGAGACGCATCACCCAAGGTAATATCTGCACTCACATCTACTAAACTTTTACAGAAGGGGTGTCAGGGTTATCTTGCTTATGTGGTAGAGTCTACGGATGAATCTTTGAGTATTGAGGATATTCCGATTGTGCGGGAATTTCCTGATGTCTTTCTAGGAGATTTACCTGGATTACCACCACCCAGGGAGATCGACTTTACGATCGAGTTACTCCCAGGGACTCGACCGATTTCATAAGCACCGTATCGTATGGCACCGGCAGAGCTACGGGAATTGAAAATCCAATTACAGGAACTGGTGGATCTAGGGTTTATCCGACCCAGTACATCACCATGGGGAGCGCCGGTCTTATTTGTGAAAAAGAAGGAGGGTAGTTTGCGGTTATGTGTGGATTATAGGCAGTTGAACAAGGCTACGATAAGGAATCAGTATCCCTTACTCAGGATCGATGATTTGTTCGATCAGTTACGAGGAGCGCGATATTTCTCTAAGATAGATCTGAGATCAGGATACCATCAACTGAGAATAGCCGAGGAGGATGTTCAGAAAACAGCTTTTCGAACGAGGTATGGGCATTATGAGTTCTTGGTGATGCCCTTTGGACTGACGAATGCACCAGCTGCATTCATGGACTTGATGAATCGGGTTTTTCGAGCATACTTGGATAAGTTTGTGATCGTGTTTATCGACGACATCTTGGTGTATTCCAAGAGTGTCAGGGCTCATGAGGAGCACTTACGAATGGTATTGGGTAAACTACGACAGGAGCAGCTGTATGCTAAGTTAAGCAAATGTCAGTTTTGGCTAAATAGTATTGGATTCTTGGGTCACATTATATCACCCGAGGGGATAAGTGTGGATCCTCAGAAAACGGAGGCTGTGACAAATTGGCCAAGACCGACCACGGTGACGGAAGTGCGAAGTGTTGTTGGGTTAGCAGGCTACTATCGGAGATTCGTAGAGGGTTTCTCCCAGATTGCCGCACCATTGACTCGGTTAACCCGGAAAGGGGTGAAGTTTGTGTGGGACGACCAGTGTGAACAGAGTTTTCAGGAATTAAAGTTCCGATTAACCACTGCACCTGTCCTTGCATTACCTGACAGCAGTGGTGAGTTTGTGGTATATAGTGATGCATCGCTGCAGGGTTTGGGTTGTGTATTGATGCAGAATGGAAAAGTGATTGCTTACGCATCCCGGCAGCTGAAGACGCACGAGTTGAACTACCCTACTCATGATTTGGAATTGGCAGCGGTGGTTCATACTCTAAAGATCTGGAGACATCATTTGTTCGGTGTGACATGCCGAATATTCACCGATCACCAGAGTCTTAAACATTTGTTCACTCAGAAGGAACTCAACATGAGACAGCGGAGATGGTTGGAATTGTTAAAGGATTATGATTGTACCATCGAGTACCATCCTGGCAAGGCAAATGTTGTGGCTGATGCACTTAGCAGGAAGTCGGCGGGATCAGTTGCGCATTTGAGATTGGTGTATCTTCCTTTGCTAGTGGAACTTCGTAAGAGCGGAGTTATGTTAGGGATGGACGATCAGGGAGCCTTATTGGCTAGCTTTCATGTGCGACCTGTGTTGGTCGATAGGATCATCGAGGCTCAACTACAGGACCAGATATTCTGTGACTACAGACACGAGGTTGAATCCGGACAGAGACAAGATTTCCCCGTCAGGGGCGATGGAGCATTAGTGAAGCTTGGAAGATTGTGTGTACCTGCGGTACCAGAGTTGAGGAGAGAGATTTTAGACGAGGCCCACAGTTCGGCCTATGCTATGCATCCAGGAGGGACAAAGATGTACCGTACCCTCCGGGACTATTATTGGTGGCCAGGGATGAAGAGGGAGATAGCTGAGTTTGTCAGCAAATGTTTGATCTATCAGCAGGTCAAAGCAGAACGGCAGCGTCCGTATGGGGCTATGCAGCCACTTCCAATTCCGCAATGGAAGTGGGATCATATTACAATGGACTTTGTCTTCAAGTTACCGAAGACAAGGAATGGAGTTGATGGAGTCTGGGTAATAGTGGACCGGTTGACTAAATCAGCGCATTTTCTGCCTGTACGAGAGACGTACAAGCTTAACCGTTTGGCCCAGCTATTCATTAATGAGATCATCCGACTACACGGTACTCCAGAGTCGATCGTGTCGGATCGGGATCCGCGTTTCACATCCAGGTTTTGGAGCAGTCTACAGACTACTTTGGGTACGAAATTGCACTTCAGTACAGCATTCCACCCACAGACCAACGGACAGTCTGAAAGGACAATACAAACTCTCGAGGACATGATGAGAGCCTGTCTGTTGCAATTCCATGATTCGTGGGCTGATCGATTGCCATTGATGGAGTTTGCCTACAATAACAGCTACCATGCGAGTATAGGGATGGCACCCTATGAGGCACTGTATGGTCGACAGTGTAGAACACCGGTATGCTGGATGGAGATCGGAGAAAGAACCGCAGTGGGGCCGGATCTGATGGATATGACCCAGGAGACAGTTCAGGTTATTCGGGAGAGACTGAAGGCGGCCCAGGATCGTCAGAAAAGCTATGCAGACCGACGGATCCGAGATTTAGAGTTTGAGGTTGGTGACTTTGTCTTTTTAAAGTTATCGCCGTGGAAAGGGATTCTCCGATTTGGACGACGTGGGAGATTGAGTCCTCGTTATATCGGACCATATGAGATTGTCGAGAGGATTGGTCCAGTGGCTTACCGTTTAGCACTACCTTCGGAGCTTTCCCTAGTACATGACGTGTTTCATGTATCTATGCTACGGAAGTATCTTCAGGATGACTCTCATGCACTGCCAGAGCAACCACTGGAACTGATGACAGATTTGAGTTTCGAGGAACGGCCAGTACAGATTCTGGATAGGAAGGAAAAGGTCTTAAGGAACAAGACGATTTCTTTGGTTAAAGTACTATGGAGAAACCACGAGGTGGAGGGAGCAACATGGAAACCCGAGGAATTGATGAGAGGGCAGTACCCACACTTGTTTGAGTAAATTTCGAGGACGAAATTTCTGTAAGGTGGGTAGGTTGTAACGACCCGAATCGAGAATAATAATATTTTAATGTAAAAAGACTATTTTGCCCATGAAGGGGGGAAACTTTGACTTTTGACCCGGGAAACAATTTGGACTTTGACCCATGACTATGACGTAGGTCGGGACGTCACGAATCCGTAGACAGGCGGCACGCCGAAATCGGAGTTCGTATGAAGAAGTTATGGTCAAGGAAGCGTTTTAGCGGAATTTACGAACCGAGAACAACGGAATAAAATATTAATTTATTACGGGAATCTGTGCCAACCTAATATTTAAATCAAACCAGTGGATTGGTGACAACTGTCACCCATCCAAGCCTACACTATTCCAATAAAGCAACTTACACTATTTAATCTATTTTTATATTATTTATTTTTCCCTCCATTTGTTTCCAGCCGTAGGATCACTGCCCAGATTGAATCCCAGCCCTCCATTTCTTCTGATTTTTCCTTATTCATGCACGATCTCTGTCTTTCTCCCAAACACACACAAACACATACAGCCCCCCCCCCCCATCACCCGTGCATTCTTCCTTCCATTTTCTCTCGACCAAGGCGATCAAACCAGCCATCCTCATCACACCAGACGACCACCCACAGCACCACCATCATCTGCTCACCATCATCGTGCAGCACCGGCGACAGCCACCCCATTTCCCCGCCTGAAAATCCCGTCCAAAAACACGACCCGAAACACGACGGAAACGGGTCCAAGAAGCAAACCTCGACAGCCACACCACCTCGACGCAGGGGAAGCTCCAGTCTGCACCGTGAGGACCCCAGGAGCTTAACTGGACGACGGCGCGGCCTGCGGCGGCGACACGGCGGCGGTAAGGTCGAAAACCCGAAAGCCCCGTTTTGATCCCCTGTTTCGAACCAACTTGTTTTGATGCCTAAAAATCGATCTATTGTTTATGGAAATGTCCTAGGGTGAGAGACGAGTTGATCAAGACCGGTTTGGACGACGGACACGGCGTGGATCACCAGAGAAGACGATCGGACGTTGGCCGTGAGTTTCAACGACGAACTGGTGAGTTTTCTCCCGTTTTCATTCTAGTTTGAGGTTGTAGAACCATAGAACAGACCTAAACGACCCTCTAGGGATGAACCCCGTTGAAAATGGTGGCCGGAATTGTACGGTTGAATCGGGTCAAGCCGTGGGTCGACGGTGACCCGGTTCCAATCAAACGGGTCTGACCCGGTACTGTAGCATGATGACGTCATCATGCTGACGTCACTTCTGACGTCATGATGATGTCATCCTGTCAGATATTGTCAGACCAGGGACCAATCAGAACATGCCACGTGTCACCTGACAAGTGTCAGTGATGACGTCATGCTGACGTCAGCAGTACTGTAGCAGCGTTGACCCACGCGTTGACCAGGCACGTGGGGGCGCGTGTGAACAGTGATTTTGGTGGGGCCGGTACCATTTTCAAGGTTTCAACGATACGGATCCAATGGAGGTGGTTTCGTGTCGATCGGAGATCGTTATGTTAGTCAAAATGGGGTTTGTAGCATCGGGAATAGTGCCCGGGATGCGATTTTGAGGCGGATCTGTTCTAGGGTCTTGGTATTGATATTATAGTGTCCTTAAGTAACCCTCAGGAATAATAATACAGGTTTATAGAGATCGTTGACCAGCAAGGACCGAGTGTGAGTGGGTTGTTTGATTTGTAAAAGGCTTGCATGCATAAACTGTTTTACTATTTCCACTGATGAGTCTTATGAACTGTTTATATATGCTATTACAATGTTTTGGGCATGAGACCCGTCTGGATTATATGTGGATTTTGGTTGGGATGTCCGGGGGACATGGGGTAAACTATACTGTTATTGTACTTTACTTTCCTACCTGTGTATATTGTCTCCTCCAGGGAGGGTCGTTGGCCTGGGTGGACCCTGGAGTAGTCACGGGGCTCTGACTGAGTGGAGTTGACCCCCGTTGGGCTGCTTACTCTCAGGAAGGCATGTTCATATACCTCGGGAAGTGACTGGGATACCGGGAGCTGATGTACCTAGAGAGTCTTGGGTGTGAGACCCTGAGTGGCAACGCGTAGCCTTAGAACCGTGACATCATTTGGGTTGGGTTTTACAGTGCACTGATATGTTAGTTTCACCTTTCGATTATTATTGTGGTTTATCTGTTATGATTTCATTATAATATTATATTTTCACTGCATGCAAGATTTGGAAAACGGAGGGGTAAAACCTTATGATTATTTTATTATTAAATTGATTTCTAAACTGTTATTTTTGGCCCACTCACCCTTGTTTTACTGACCCCTCCAGACCCTGACACGGAAATAGAGGAGGAGGACCCGGAGGAGGAGGTAGAGGTTTAGTTTGCCTAGCTGTGCACCTGTACACCCACTTGTGGGTAGGTTGAGCACCGAATAAATGTACTCTGACTAGTGTGCTCACATGTTGTATTTTACTTTCCCTTGTCTGACAGTATCGCTTTAAACACTGTAGTTGTACGTTATCTATCTATTTAAGTATTCGGTTTTTATTTAAGGGTAATTTTGGGTATGTTTAGAGCCATTGTCAGACGGGAGCGGGTCACGTCCCTGGGTGGTCCCAGTGGGATTGGGACGGGTCCTGTCATTTCTAATAACGATTATTGATGATTTTGAGACATTGAATTGAATCTTGAGTATATTCGGTTTTATGGAAATGGTGTTTGGACGATGGTCTAGTTTGAAAAATTGGGTCTGACTTAAATTGAGAGTCATGGTTATTGTGTGATTTATGTGACAATGATTTGAATTTGGTTTTCAATATGATTCTTGAGAATTGTAAATGGATTGAGAGTATACATTTATAAGATGTTATGGAGGTGGTGTTAAGTTGAGAACTGGGTTTCAAATGGCAATTTGTTTTGTTTAAGGAATAAATGTATAGTATAAATGTGTATTTTCAATATTTGTGCATTATTGTGAACATGGACTTTAGACTGCTAGTTAGTACTTGGATGTTGTACTTCCAAGTGGATATGTGATGTGATGGTTGATCATTCTCAGACGTCGAGTTAACACTTCTTTCTTGAGACTAGTATGTTGTGGGATGACTACTCAGACGTCGAGTTAGGCTCTAGTTTCTGAGTGGGTGGTCGTTGCTTGGTCTCAGATTTCGAGCTAGGCTACGTTTCCCAAGGCTGATAGTGTGATAGTCAGTTTTCACTCAAACATTGAACATGACTCTCTTGGGTGAGGTTATACTTAGACATCGAGCTGGGCTCCGGTTCTCGAGCGGTTTACAAATATACCCCCATGGGATATTGAGATTTTGTAATTGGTTCTTGACTTGATTTAGAATGTAGTGATGGCCTACGAGAAGTCTCGTTGTGTGGATAAGGTTGATATTTGAGATACAAAATGACTGAGAGAATATGATTTCTATTTGGCACCTGAATATGACTCAAGGAATGCCTAGTGTAAGGTTGTTTATGTGAATGAATTATATGAGATCCCAAAATTGTGATGAAATCGGAAGGTTGAAAAAAATTTGAGCAACTCAGTCGTCCAATTTGTGTAACGGCCCGAAACTTTGACAATGAAAAATGACGATTTTTCCAATGAATGGTAAAAGGTTGATTTTTTTGATCGAGAATTTTTTGGTCATTATATAAAGACCATTTTGAAGGTCTCGAGCACCTGATTCCATAGACATATAGTATGTCAAGAACGGAGTTTGGATAAGTTCGTTTTGAGTCTAAATAATATAGGGGCATTTTAGTCATTTGTCATATAAGAACATTTTTGTAACTTTGCATGGAGGATCTAGTGTATCCTAGAACTTTCTTCAATATTTTTCATTTTCCCGCCACCGACAAACTATAGTTATTTATATGTCTGTACATATGTATATACGGACAAGTCGGTGGGTGGTGGCCGAATGGGAAGAAACTATGGCAATTAACCGTGAGGAAGAACTAGGGGAAGGGAAACCCGGATAAAGAAAGAAAATGAGAGGAAATGAGAGACTGAGAGAGAGAAGAGAACCTAGGAAGAACTAGATGTAACGACCCGTCCCAAATTATTGGGATTAATTAAGACTTAATTATGGATTAGCAGGGCTAAAAGGAGATTAACCGAGGATTATCGGACGTTTAGGGCGAAATTACAATTTTCCCCCTGAACGAGGGTAAACAGTAAAATTTTGTCCCGGGAGGTCCCACGCACAAGGGCCGAGGACCGTTATGTAGATCGGGTCAATACGAGCCCATAGATAGACGGAACGTCGAAATTGGACATTCGACGGGAAAGTTATGATTCACGGAAGTTGCATGGAACTATTGCATGAATTTTGAGACGGGACAACTTTTGTCCTCAGTGGGCCCAGATATTTTGAAACAGACCCAATGGATGAGTGACAAGTGTCACACATCCATTGATCGCATTGCACCTATACATGCATTTGTATCCCCTTGCTCATTTGATCGTCCAAACACCCCGATGAACCCAAAACTGAACCCAAAACCAAACCCAAATCCCCCTTCTCCCCTTCTGGATCGATGTATGGACCTGTGAGGTTGAGAGAGAGGCTGAGTGGAGGCCAAGGAAGGCAGGACCGCCGTCGACGGCGGAAGAGACCACGGGAAGGGGTAAAACCCGAGAACCGTTAAAATTCAAATGTTGGATTCTTGAATTTAAAAGTTTTGAATGGTTTTTGATGATTGGATAACATTTGTTGGATTGGTACGAGTATGTGGCTATCAAAAACGGAGGCTGTGGGCGATGGAAACGCCTTGAACGCCAACTGGATTTTGGGTCGTGAGGATCAAATCGAAAAGGTAAGGTTTTGTGCCATTTTTCGTTGTTTTGATCACATTAATGGATTCCTAGGATAAATTAGAGAGGATTGGTGGAAAGAAGGAGGAGAAAAAAAAGGAAAAATAAGGGAGAAAATGGACTGAACCGGTCAGGCCGGTTTGGTCGGATCGAAAAGCAGGTGAACCGGTTGGGACTGGGTTCACCTGAGGTTGAAGATAACTTGTGCAATGGCGCGTGAGCTCCACGTGTAGCGCTTTTGGGTGGTGCATGGGGGCGCGTGGGGCACTGTTTGGGGACATGGTCAACACATGAAATCATCCTTTTGATGTATCAAATATTTGGGACAGGTTTTGAGTCGATCATACATCATTTCGATATAGTTCGGGATGTCCGAAGGTTTAGGATAGAGTTTAAAATTGTGTAAAAATCCTAGAAAATTATGGGGCTTTAATGAGAAGTTATTGAGGTAGTTAGTAACCCTCTAGTATGAGTTGGACGCGTTTGGGAACCCCGGAGATGGTGATTGGCCCGGAGAGGCTTGTGGCACGCATATCGAGGCGGTAGCTAGGACGGTCTGTGAATGGACCTTGGCTTTCTAAATATGATGCTTGTATAATTATTTTATACCTATTTTATATGTTTTAAATACATGTTTTGGGATGCCTTGAGTGCATATGTTTGTGGTATTTGGTATTCACATATTTGCACGTATTTCAAGGTTTATGGTTTTCTAATGTGCTTATATGTGCTGGTATTTCCATAATGGTTTGATGAATTGGTTTTGGATTTGGAAATATGGAATCGGGCAAGAGACCCATTTGATTCGAAACCATCGGATTGGAGTCCATTTGATTTGATGAGAAATCGGGATGGAGGCCCATTTGAGTTAGATGATCGGGCCAGAGGCCCCGTTGGTTTACGAATTCAGGCTTGAGGCCCAATTGCTTATGATATCGGGCTGGAGGCCCAGTTATGATTTATAAATTGAATTTCAAGTGGGGGACCCCAAATGGATTTGGATTTACGATGATTTTATGGAAAACCCGGGCGTAGCCCTTTGAACGGTTTTGAGATGAATTGTAAAACTGTTTTCGATATACCATCCACACAAACGGTTGCCCTCGAGATGTCTAGTAGTATCGTGGAGTGAAGGGTGGTCTCCTCCAGATGCCTTATAGTATCCAAGAGTAGCCACGGGGAATTGCTTGCTAGCAGTCATTGCACGGAGCGAGGGATCATTGCACGGAGCGACCGGTCTGTATAGTGACTCAGGAATAGGATTGCCAGAGGTTAAAACCTCCCCCTAGGGAGGGTCATTGATCTGCGGGTTATTTACTTGGGTGGACCCTAGGGAGATTTGGGATTTGAGACCCCGGGTAGCATGCGTAGCTTGGAACTGTGACAGTGGTGTTGATTGTGACATCTGGGTTGTCAGGCATCAAGGATGCCGATAATTAGTTTTGGGCTGAGACACACGTGGATTTGAGTTGGGCTGAGTCCCTACGGATTGGTTTTGGGCTGAATTCCCACTTGATTGGTTTTGGGCTGAGTTCCCATATACTTTGGTTTTCGGTTCTGGGCTAAGGACCTAATGATTTAATTATTGACAAATGGTTTGATAACTGGTTTTCGAATGCAAGCATGCTTTTTAGTGAAGGGCATAGATATTTTCTTTTCGTGAAATGTGTTTTTATAAATTATTGGTTTCGTCCACTAACAGCTTTCAATGACTTCAATGCCCTTCAGGTTGATTGCGGATGCGGGCTATAGTAGAGACCGATACATCACACTCCTCCTCCGATCATGGCGCACTCTAGAAGCCCCGGTTGGGCTAAGGTTGGAATTATCCCTTATTTGACACTTCGTGTCAGACGGGAGCAGGCACGTCCCATGATAATCCAAGGGATTTGGGACGGGTCCTTTCAAAGTGATATCAGAGCACGGATGTGATGGTTAAGGTAAGAGCCCGTCATCAACCTGATAGTTAGGGTAAGAGTGTGAGGATTCCGTGGAATCAAACCCTGGTTTGGTTGTGTTTGGAACGAGGTGTGATGTTTTAGGGTTCGATTGGCACAACATGTCATGTTTTAATAAGGTTGATCCCGAGTAGGTTCGTCGTGTATGTGAATCCAACAACTTAGAACCGTATTGTTACTGATGGACACTAGGTGATGCCAAGTTCTTGCGGGCCCAGTGGTTGGGAGCCATAGAGTTATGAGAGGACGAGGTCCTTAGATAGTGATTACTGGTTGGTTGTATACCAGTTAACCTCGTGTCACGACTTTTCGAAGTTAAGAGCGATGGATCGCTCGAGATGGACGTTTTATGGTGAGAATCATAGTTTGTAATAACCCCAGCTTGAGATTGATTGGACAGGTTACCAGGAGAGTGGTACTTGTGGACTGGATCCTGAGGTGGACCGGTTGGTGGTTATTACGTGTTGAGTGGTTGGTACCTGCAGCGAGCTGACCGCGCGGGTACGGAGTCTCGATAGCAGAGTATTTCTTGGACTGGTCTGCACGCGCTCGTGGAAAACGCTGCTATCGATAGATGTGGATGTGTCTTATCGAGTTGGACGATGTACAGACACGTGGTTGTCCGAGTGAGTTGAGGATTTGGGAAGTCCAGAGGTTGGACTTGACACCTAGTTGGAAGCACACCTATTTCCAACATGGTTGGAACTTTGGAATCAAGAGAAGTTGTGATTGAGACGATGAGGAGAGTACTTGATTCCACGTTGGTGATGGGTGAGGGTGACTTCCCATTTTCTACCTTTGGCAGATGATGTTGTTGTCACTAGTACGTTGAGCATGTATCGGTTGAGGGACCCATGATTGGTTTGGGTCATCAAGAGGAGTTAGGCATTCTGAGGTCGGAGAAAGATAATTCTCATTTTTTGCTAGCAGATGGTGCTTGGTGGCACCAGATGGGGTGAATTGCCTTGCTGATTATGCTAAGGTAGGAGCAGAGGAGAAATGTCTTGTAGGATGAAATGATTATCCAACATCGTTCTTGGATATATGAAGGGAGTATACGATATGTCTTGGGTGGATACGGTTACAGGTTGGATATGTAAAGGAAGATTGGTCTGTGTTGAATAGGTGGAAAAGTATGTGCTGGATATGTGAATAAGTATGAGACGAGGACGATACCCACGTATCGATCAGGAAGAGATGAATAGCCGATGCCTCGAGTAGGATGTCGGCAAGTTCGTTACCACTCTGGATGGAGCGATTGTATGGAACGTTACTAGACGGTGATAGGTAACCGATAGGTTCAAGATTGATAGGTCTGGGTGACGTGAGTCGGTTGACCTTTCAAACAAACCAAGGAATGAGATTGGTGAGTGAGGTTTGATACATGATTGGATGTTGCCAGAGGATATTCATTGAGAAAGCCGAGTAGTGCCTTGATGATTGATGTGATGTGGGTGCACCTGTGAGTTGTGCACATTGGACGATGAGGTTGAGCCAGTTGGAGTAATATAGTATGATCCTCAGAGGGAGTCCTAGATGGACTTGGGATGGTGATCGGATTGGATCTGATGGTGATAGTTCAACAAGGATCGTGATTAGATGTGTTCCGACATGATGGTATGATGACTGGACGTCAACTACTGTGTGCTTGAGCAGAGTGGATTGAGAGGGTTCAGAGATTATGCGAGTCAAGAGCTCAGTGCCAAAAGGGCTGGAGGAACCCTATTAATTTTATTGTGGTTACCTCTGCTAGCAAGTATTCGATGGGGTCCAGATACACCCAGGATGGGCGAGATGTCGACATGTGCATCGACAGGATATGTGGTGTGACAGTTTGGGACTCGAGATGAGTCAGGCTTCAGCGTAGGTTGTTGAGTGACATGAGATAAGATGTTGGGACTCGAGAGCCAGTGGAGATTAAAGTAGCGCTACGAAAGCGCAGTGGAGCCGGGAGTTGCTGGCTGGCCACAGTGCTTTTAACCTATGGTGGTAATGGATATAATCAGTATCCGATGCGTTCAGATGGGTATGGATTGATGGGACTCTAAGGAGAGTCAATATGAGTATGAGAAAATGAGAGTTGACCCGTGTGAGTGTCGAGGTCGATTAAACCTGCGGCATAAGTTTGAGTATGGTTTGCGAGGTGTGATTCTTGCGATTGTGATGGTAGGATCTAGAGGATATTGCCTAATCGGATGTTGAGCAGGATGTCAGCTCAGATTTGATAGCCCTTAGTGGGAGTACGTATTTCAGCCTGATGGTTATTGGTTGGAACGTGTCAGAGTAGTAGGCTGAAAGCCAACTTGATGCTAGTTTAGTATAACTGATCCTGTCAGAGTGAGTGGCAGGCGAGACACCGACATTCTGTCTCGAGGGAGACATATAAAACGACGTGTACGGTGGTTTGTACCAGATGTGTACGGGTACACGAGAGTACCCCGAGTTAGAGGCAGGATTGGATTTCCACGGATTAGATGTGGAATTTGGGTCAGTTTGAATTTCAAGGACGAAATTCTCTAAGGAGAGAAGTTTGTAATGACCTGTCCCAAATTCTGGGGGTAAATTAAGACTTAATTGTGGATTTGCAAGGCAAATCAGGGATTAACCGAGGATTATCGGAAGTTCAAGGCGAAATTACGATTTTACCTCTAAACGAGAGTAAAAAATTCACTTTTGACCCGGGAGGTACAATGCGCGAGGCCGAGGACTGTTACGTAGATCGGGTTAATACGAGTCTATAGATAGGTGTCACGTCGAAATCGAACATTCGACGGGAAAGTTACGATTGACGGAAGTTTTGATGAACTATTGCATGAATTATGAGACTGGTGGGGCATTGTTTGGGGACATGGTCAATAAGAGTCCGTAGACGCGTGGGGCACTATTTTGGGACATGGTCAACATATGAAATCATCATGTCGATGTAGCGAACATTTTGGGATAGGTTTCGAGTTGATCGGACATCATTTCGATATAGTTCGAGATGTTCGAAAGTTTAGGATCGAGTTTAAAAATGTGTAAAAATCCGGGAAAATTAGGGGCCTTTAATAAGAGGTTATTGAAGTAGTTAGTAACCCTCTATTATGATTTGGACATGCTTGGGAACCCCGGTGATGGTGATTGGCCCGGAGAGGCTTATGGCACGCATAACAAGGCGGCAGCTGGGACGGTCTGTAAGTGGACCTTGGCTTTCTAAATATGATGCATGCATAACTATTTTATATGTTTTTAATACATGTTTTGGGTTGCCTTAACTGCACATGTTTGTGGTATTTGGTTTTCACGTATTTGCACGTATTTCGAGAATTATAGTTTTCTACTGTGTTTATATGTACTGGTATTTCCATAATGGTTTCATGAAATGGTTTTGGATTTGGAAATATGGAATTGGGCACGAGACCCATTTGATTGGAAACCATTGGACTTGGAGTTTATTTGATTTGTTGAGAAATCGGGCTAGAGGCTCATTTGAGTTAGATGATCCGGCCAGGGGCCTCGTTGGTTTACAAATTCAGGCTTGATGCCCAATTGGTTATGATATCGGGATGGAGGCCCAGTTATGATTTATAAATATGATTTCAGGTCGGGAACCTCAAATGGATTTGGATTTACGATGGTTTTATGGAAAACTCGGGCGTAGCCCTTTGAACGGTTTTGAGATGAATTGTAAAATGGTTTTCCATATACCATCCTCACGAACGGTTGCCCTCCAGACATCCCGTAGTATCTTGGAGTGGCAGGTTGTCTCCTCCAGATGTCTCGTAGTATCCTGGAATAGTCACCGAGCATTTCCTGCAAGGGGTCATTGCACGTAGCGATCGGTCTGTATAGTGACTCAGGAGTAGGATTGCCAGAGGTTAAAACCTCCTCCTAGGGAGGGTCATTGATTTGCGGGTCATTGACCTGGGTGGACCCTGGGGAGACTTGGAATTTGAGACCCCGGGTATCACGTGTAGCTTGGAACCATGACAGTGGTGTTGATTGTGACATCTGGGATGACAGGCATCAGGGATGCCGAGGATTGGTTTTGGGATGAGACCCACATGGATTTGATTTGCGCTGAGTCCCTAAGGATTGGTTTTGGGTTGAGTTCCCACTTGATTGGTTTTGGGCTGAGTTCCCATATACTACGGATGCAGGCTATAGTAGAGACCGAGACATCACACTCCTCCAGTCCTGGCGCACTCTAGAAGCCCCGGTTGGGCACAGGTTGGAATTAACCCTTGTCTGACACTTCGTGTCAGACAAGAACAGGCACGTCCCACGATAATCCAAGTGAGTTGGGACGGGTCCTGTCACTACAGATGAAAAGGAAACCTCCCCAAAGACCTGAAACATCCCTGTGTGTTCTTACTTGCGAATTTCCAACCCTAAACTCTAAAGCTTGGAACTAGGCTTTTTAGCATCCTTCTAGAGTCCTTGCAAATTTTTTAGTTTGAGATATAAAGAGTTGAATGTGAAAAAGCGAGAGGAAAGACCTGGGAAGCCATAGCCGAATGGTCCAAGGGTTGGAACAAGAGCTTAGGTGAGTATTTCCTTGTTTGAATGTTACAGAGACCTTCCTTAGGATAAGTACATGCGAATAGACTAACAGAATTTTGATTCGATGTAAAACGGCTGAGATACGGCCGAGTCACTGTCGCGGGTTGGATGACTTGAAAACAAAACAAACGCGTCTAGAAGACGACCCCAGTGACATGCGCATGACCACCACGCGCATTGAGCTTCTACCAGCCCATGGGCATGCGGCATATCCTAGAGGAACCATCAACACGAACAATATTCTGCTTGGTGTTTTGAATCTATTTTTATAATGTTTGTGTTAATTAGATGTCATTTGAGTACATTTATGAAGTTATGAAATTATGTGCTTATGTTTAACATTCAAGATTAATATGGGGAAAATTAGCAAAAATTAGAGTGAATAATATCTTGGATAAATGAACACTCTTGATTAATTATGAAGAGTAAAAAGATTAAAGGACTTATGAATGAGATGTTCGACTAAGGGTTTGCATATGTAAATAAATTGATTGAATTATTGAATTTATTAGTATTATTATTTACACTTATATTAGACTTGTGTGTGTGTACTTGAATTATGGTGTGACCATGCTTTATGTTTTGCAATGTGAATATGATGAATATGTAATGACCCAGAAATTTTAAAAAGGAAAATTTGGAAAATTTGAAGGAAAGGACGATTTTGCCTTGGAATTGGGCGAACGGTTGAATTTTGGTTCGAGCGGTCAAACGGACTTTGACCAGTGACTGTGATGTAGTTCAGGACGTCACAAGATCATAGACAGGTTGCACGTCCGATTCCGACATTCGAGGAGAAAGTTATGATGTTCGGAAGTTTAAGGTTAATTTGGTAAATTGGTTAAAAAAAAAGGCCATTTGTTGACATTTTTTATCGGGACACTATTTGGACTAGCCGTAAAGACCGTTACGTAGGACTCAGGACGCTGAATCCGTAGACAGGCGGTATGCATCAATCAGAGTTTGGATGTAAAAGATATGGGTCTGAGACGGCGAAGGGTAATTTGGTAATTTTGTAATGAAGGGCAAAATGGTAATTTAAAACAGGCTTGTGCTGAGTCGGCCAAGCGGTGACTCATCAATTGATAAGTGACACATGTCACTGAAGAGTGAGGGCTGGGTGGCTGGTTATTTGTGTAAGTCGTTTAAGGATAAAAGGATATACATTCATCAAAAACAGAGGACCCAAACCTTGATCCTTTGATTCAACTATAACCAGTAAACATCCTTTGAGGAAACTTGTGTATCTGTGAGATTTAGAACAACAAAATCGAAGGGCAATAACGAGGGACTGAGAGCAGACTTGAAAACCCAGCTAGACCCACACTTAAAACCGCCCGTCGTTCATTTTTTTTCCAAAATTCGGAATTGGAGTTTTGGGCGGTAAGGAAGGAAACAGAACATCAATTGACTCTTCTGAGCTTGATTGGGGTGTAATCATCTCAAATTTGAAGGGGATTGACACATAAATGGACAAGAACACACCTGGCGACTGTTCTGAAATCCCATGGTTGAGTTCGAATAATTACGGGTAAGATGGACTCAAATTGAATTGGAATTCTTGATTAGAATGAAGATATGATACTTCCTGTGCGATATCTTGAAATTAGGTGAAACCCGATTAAGAACCCATCGGATATTCACTTCGAGTCGAGTGATTTGGGGCCCAATTTCATGAAATCAACGATATGGATCCTAAATTAAGCTTACTTCCATGCATATTAACGTCTGAATTGTTGAAAGCGAAGTCGAATTAACTGAGAACTAACCGGGTTGTATCGCAAGTTTTATACCCGTTTGCAAGGAAATCGGGTTGAGAAGATGAACAGTGCCATGCACTGTAGCAGGCGCGTGGTACCCACGCGCAGATACTCATGGCGACGCGTGAGGGCGCGTGGTAGCTTAACTCGAGGTGAGTTCAACATGAAACTTGTTCCTTTTAATGTAACGAACATTTTGGCACTGGTTTCGAGGAAAACGGATAACATTTCGATAGTGTTCAGTGCATCCGAAGTTTTCTTATACGTTTAAAATACGTATTTAAATCCTGGAAAAAATTAGGGAAAATTATATGAGGTATATTGAGATGTTAGTGACCCTCGATAATGATTTTGGACAGGAATGGTGACTTCCAGAATTTACGGAAAAACGTGCAGCTCGGAAAGCGAGCGATATGGACGGTGTGTGTGTGAACTTTTGTTTTCTACCCAGAATGCATGCATATATGTTTTAAAATCATTATTAAGTGATTTGAAATGATTTGGCATGATGAATGTTTCAATATGATGATTTCCGGATTTTGGAAATATTATATTGTTTTATATGATCTTGAGCACGATTTTCTAGAAAACGATGATATTGCTATTTTGGGCGAAGGCCTGGGATTTGAGATTGGTTTTGACTCGGGTTATGAGTCAGGAAATGATTTGATGGATTTGTAATGCTTTTGACTATATTTTATGGATTTACGTGAAAATGGCAACTGAGGTTGCGGTTGCACGGATGTGCGAGAAAATGATATTTGGGCTTGAGACCCAAATGGAAATGTGATTTTGATTGGCTTGGTATTTCCATGTGATTACATGATGATATTGATGGTTTTCGGATTTATGAAATAATCGGGACCCTGGTTTTATGGATTTTAAGGAAATTATGTTTTGGGCTGAGACCCTGTACAGAAAATGGTTTTGATTTCAAATGAAACTATTTTTCATTGGTTTTCATGGTGATATGTTGCGGATATATATAGGGCTTTCGGGGTGGAATATGTTTCCCCCGAAGTGCATCCTCGATATTAGGGCTTCCGATTGGGAATACGTTTGCCCGGAATGAACCTTGGAGATAACGCTCGCCTCCGAGATGGATGTGTTTACCCCGGAGAGGTCACGTAGTACAGTCTGTTGTCGTGCAGCCGAGGGAGGCTCAACTCAGATCAGATGTGCTGGATTATAGGGAGATCGGTCGTTGATGTGTTCACGATGATCTAGATTGTCGCCTGGTGAGGAACTAGGCCGAACCGGTCACGCCGGTCCACGAAAACCAGAGAACTGGTCGGACCCGGTTCACCCGCTGGAGAAGGTGACTGCACAGTAGGCGCGTGAAGCCCAGGCGCAGTCCCTTCTAGAGGCGCTTGCTGGAACGTGAACCGTCCTCTGAGGGTGGTTCCAACATGTAATTTCATCTATTCAATGTAACAAACATTTTGGGACTGGTTTCATGTCAATCGGACATCATTTCGATATAGTTCGGGATGTCCGAAGGTTTAGGTTCGAGTTTAAAAATAGTTAGAAATTCCAAAAAATTACGAGGCTTTAGTGAGGGGTTATATAAGTAGTTAGTAACCCTCTAAATTAATTTGGACAGGTTTGGGAATCCCGAAGGTGACGATTGACCCTGGAGACTATTATGGCACGCGTATCGAGGCGCGGCTTCGGATGGTCTATGAGTGGACCTTTTTTTCGAACTTGATGCATGCATAAATGTTTTATAAGTGTTTTAATATATTTTTTGTGATGCCACGAGTGCATTTGATTGTGGTAGCTTAGGATCGACATATTTGCACGTTTTTCGAGGTTTTCGGCTTTATGTCGTACCTTTGCGTACTACGTTTTCAATGGTGAATTAATAAATGGATTTTGGATTTGGAAATATGAAATCGGGCATGAGACCCATTTGATTTACAAACTCTCGGACTTGGAGTCCATTTGATTTGATGAGAAATCGGACCAAGGGTCCATTTGAGTTATACGATCGGACCGAGGGTCCCGTTGGTTTATGATCCGGGCTTGAGGCCCATTTGGTTGTAATATCGAGCTGGAGGCCCATTTGACTGTAGTATCGGGCTTAAGGCCCTATTGGTTGTGAAATCGGGCTTGAGGCCCTATTGATTTGTGGTTTCGGGCTTAGAGCCCAGTTAGTCGTGGTAACGGGCTTGAGGCCCTATTGATTGTAACATCAGGCTTGAGTCCCAATAAGATTTCTGAAATGAGAATTCGGGCATGAGTCCCTGTTGAACTGTGGATTTAGGCCGAGGCCTGAGAAATGGATTTGAATTGGATTCGAGGAATCCTGTTGACATGAATCTGGTATGGGACCCAATTGAGAAATGTTTTGAGAAAGAAAGAAAGAGTTTTGAAAATGATTATGAACCCTCCATATGATTATATGGTCTCCTCCAAACGTCGACCTGGAGAGTCACGATCCACAGACCAGAATGGGTATCCCCATAGGGATCCCGTTCCAGGAGTGGGGGTTATTATTTATGTTGTGATCGGACTAGATCTAGAGAAAGAGCTCGGACTAGATCCAGAGATTGAGCCTCCCAGATGGAGATTCTTGGGAGAAGACTCGAAGTGAGACCCCGAGTAGCGTGCACACTAGATAGATATGATATCGTGACATTTATCAGGGATGTGTTCCCTAGAGGCTGTGTGCCCCGATTTGGCATCTTCTCGGAAGTGCCGCGGATGGGTTATATGTATGTTGATACGTATGTGGTTTTATGGAAAGTGATTTGAGGGCAGAGACCCCGTATTCTGTGTTTTAGTATTTCACAGAGAACGTTTTGGGCTAAGACCCATGTGACATGATTTGGGCTGAGTTCCCATGTTTTGATTTATGGTTGTAAGAGTGTGATTTCGGGTCAGGGACCCAAATGGATTTATGGGTCATGACGGTTTGTGGGGCAGGGCATGAACCCTAGAAAGGTCTTGAAAATGTTTTCAAATGGTTTTATGAACGTGTTTGATAATTGGGTTTTGGAATGCATGTGTATGTTTTTATGAAGGGGATAAATGTCTTTATGCGGAAATATTTTTAAATAAAATATTATTTTGTCCACTCACAATTTTCGCGTTTGAATGCCCTTCAGGGTGATCGCCGATGCGAGCTGTACCAGAGACGAGACATCACACTCCTCCTCTTACGATCCCGGCGTGATCTGGACGCCCCGGTGAAGGCTAGAGACGGAATTTTCTTGGTCTGACACTTCGTGTCAGACGGGATTAGGCGCGTCCCTTGTTAATCCCGGGGGATTTGGGACGGGTCCTGACAAGTGGTATCAGAGCCTGTTGGCTCATTTGATACTCTTGGTACTCTTATACCAAGTTGGTATCATAGCGTGGAGTACGCACAGGTTGACGATGTGATGTCTCTGAAGTCGTAACAGCCCGTCATCAACCTGGTAGTTAGGGCATTAGTACGAGGATTCGGTAGAAGCAAACCATATGTTAGACTTTGTTTGTCACGTGATACGGTAGTTTGAGATTCGATTGGCATTGAAGGCCACGTGTTTCGATATTTGATTCCGAGGAGGATCAGTATTCGTGTGAATTTGTGTAACGACCCATCCCGGAGGGAGATTGTGTCCGAGGAGGATCAGTATTGGTGCTGGTGTCCGTGAGGGAGATTGTGTGAGCCACGATTTGGGGATGCGACTCTATTATGATGGGCACATGTTCGGTATATGAGAGTGGTCGAGTCATGGGCTGGATGGGATCCAACAGAGATGGTGAGGTATTGGGGTAAGCCCCAACAGTGACGAGGTGACAAGAGTTGAGTAATTCCCAGTCGGAATCGGTGTATGTGCATAATTAGCCATTAATTGACGTGAGGTCTGAGTATTGGGCTGATTGTGGACACGTGGCTGTCCAAGTGAGTTACGGATGTAGGGAGTCCGGCGGTTGGACTTGACATCTCATGGGGAGTGTGCTTATTTTCAACGTGGGTGGAATCTTAGTTCCAAGGAGAGTTGTGACTGTGGGAGGAGAGGAGTGCTCGTTTCCGCATTGGTATTAGGTATTCCGAAGTCATTAGGGGATGACTTCTTATTTTCTGCCCTGGTAAATGTTGATCACGGATACCAGTACGATGAGCGCGTATTGGGTGGTGAACCCATGAGAGTTTTGGGGTCATCGGGTGGAGTTGCACTTCTCGAGGTTGGGGTAAACGGGATTCCCATTTTCTACTTGGTGGCAGACGATGTTGGATATTCGGTACGGTGGGTGCAGCGAGTTATGTTTGCACTCCCAGAGGATGGATGTCGATGACATTGTATCGGATCATCCTTGGTCTCTCCTAGGTGGAGTGGCAGGGATCGATATGAGGTAAATGGAGGGGATCCACATAGTGGATGTGTTACGTTGTTGAGTGATTGATTGGAGGAGAAAATAGTTGAGGAATGTTGGGTGGTTGACAAGAAATCTAGTGGGTGTAAGACCCTATTATCGGGTTCCAGGTGGAGCCAGCTGTGAGCATGTGTGGATCCTAGGTGGATCTGGTTGAGGAGGTTGTGGGCCTTGGACGTGGCGGTGACCTAGGATCGTGGCGTTACCAGTCGGGTGACGTGGTAACGAATTTGGACTGTAAACGCCTTAGTGAGCATGCATGGATCGGTACATCTTGGATGACGTGTTTGGGAGTTGATGTTACTGATCGGGTGACCATGGGACCTAGAGTGGATGATGAGTTAGAATGATCGATTTGTCTAGTATGAGATTGGACAAGAAACCCCAGTGTCAGGTTGTGATCGATTGTGAACCTTGTAGTGGATTTGTTGGAGATGGGTGTACGTACCCTGTACGGTGTACGAGGATTGGTATCGGACAGGCCGAGTGGTAGCTAGTGACAGTACGTGGGAGGTACCAGTGGTTTGGTTATACGTGTTGACATTCGGCTTAGTTCCGACACACTTGGGATTTGTGTGGACTGGAATTTGAGCTTGATATATGCCGCAGGTTTGGGCTTGCCCTTCGAGATGAGATCGTGTCATTGGCCTTACGCTACTTGGGTGACACCAATTGGCCGTTGATTGTCTCTTTGTCAGGACCCGTCCCAAATATGACCTCGATACCCGGGACGAACCCTGCTCCCGTCTGAAAATCACACTTACAGTATAAAAAAAACAAACAACCTTCACACAACTATAAGCATAACTATCAGATGAAGGAGTAACATATACACAGCAGTCAGTCAGCGCATAGTTCTAAAAAATGGGCACAAAAGTCCTACAATGCTAGTCTCGCAACGGAAGAACGTCAGAAGCTCTTTGCCTCGATATCTGCCTCAACGTTCAACCCAGCGCTATCACCACGACCTGGAGGGAAAATTTAAAACCAAAAGTGTGAGTGGACTAGAATAACCAAAAGTTGTAAAATCAGTTTATCAACTAACTCGAGGTTAAGGAAAAATAAGAATCAGTGTTCCCTCCGTTTTTAACACAAGCATGCCCAACGAAGTACTAGAAAACCATAATATGAAACATCATAAGAAACAGAAACACTATAAAATCTCATAAGAAACAGATACACTATAAAATACCATAAGAAACAGAAACACTATAAAGTGGCTATAGAAATCATAGTTTCAGCATCAAATCATCATTTCTGATCAAACCTGCTGGACCTATCCGAGTCTTTAAACTCAATCAGGCCTTAAATGAAATCCGAGTCTTTAAACTCCCGAGTCTTTAAACTCAATAGGCCTATGGGGGTAATATCAACATATCCGAGTCTTTAAACTCCCGAGTCTTTAAACTCAATCCGGGCCCGTCCCCCGTCAATATCAATCCGGGTCTTTAAACCCAATATCCAGATCCAGCAAATCCAATCCATATCCAGTGTAAACCAATTCGAAATCGATCGCCAAACTCGAATTCGAAATCCCCGGTTCGAAGCCCTTCCGGCGTTTCGAACCGACATTCCGAACCCAAATCCGGAAATCCATTCTTATACCCAGAAATCACACATAAGCACAAATCATATTTCATAACCCATTTATCCTTATCAGAAAACAAGTATATATTGAAATTGTAATTATGGCATCAAAATCCGAAAATCAACTTTTTCTCGAAAAACTTGCAAAATCTCAGAAATGTCTCGAAAAACGTGCAAACTCATCAATCACATATAATCATCATTCAAAAGCATAAAAACATATTTAAGATTATAAAACGTCAATAAAACAGTTAGGCATGCTCGAAAGAAAGAAAGAGTCCACTCACAAATCTGAACAAGTCAATCGCGCTCCGTGCGCTCCTCGACCGTCTCGGGTGTCTCCCGTCCTGTCAAAATGCACCAAATAGGGTCACAAATACATCAAGGATACTAACCCTAATTTCCCCAATTTTTCGGGAATTAAATAATATTTTAATTCTAAACCCGAAACCGTCTGGATTCCCGAACAACTCCATAACACCGTCTGATTAACTCGAAAACTATACCATTGGATTCCTTAGAACATTTAGGACTAAACTCATGTTGGAAACTTGGCCGGATTCTTCTCCACGCGCCTCCACGCACCGCCCAAAGTGGCTGCGCGTGGCCCTCACGCGCCTGCTACAGTGCCCTTCAACCTTGAGCAGACCCGGTTCAGCACAGTAGTCTGCACACTGAACCGGCGTCAGCGGTTCTCCACCGTACCTGCACGATTTCTCTCCCTTTCTTCACCTAAAGCTTCGTCCAGTTCCAACCTATCCATTCCCCTCACTCTCCTGGTTCGATTCACCACTCAGCTTCACAACTGAAGCTCGAAAGAAACACACAGACGGCCCCTATTTCACGATCTAGCCACTCCGGTCATCCCCCGTCACGGTGGCAACACCAGACGGTTCCTAGGGCCCTTCTACGTCTAACCCGACTCACCTTGACCGTCGACTCGTGCCCAAACGTCACGACTCGCCATTTGAACCCACGGCCAAAACAGAGTACAGAGTACTCTCCGTCGACTGGCTCCGCCGTGTACGTCCCCGTCACGGCGACCATTCCACACCACTCCTAGAACCTCCCTGAACACCACTGCACTCACCACTCCCCTCGATTCTCATCCTACCCTCACGACTTTTGAATTGAAAAAGCACGGGAAAACAGAATAAAGAAGCTTACCCTTCGATTCCGTCTCCGCCGCAAGCGCCGCCGCGTACCACGGTGTTCGTTGGACTCCCTACAGCCTCCTGAACGTCCCACGGTCGTGATTTGAGCCACCACACGGCGTAGCCACCGCCACGAACTCACGGCCTCCCTGTTTCCTCAAATCTTCGCCGCACCACCACCGCGCCGTCGTGCACGATTCCAGTCCCAAAACACGATCAACACCTCACCCTCGTCTCTCTACACTTTCACAAGTCATCAACTCACTCACCCTTGCTCTGAATCGATCGAACTCTCCCAAAATCTCACCCTCTGTTTTCTGTGTTCTTCGAACAAGCACGGTTCAAAATTAGACAAAGTGTGGCCGTGCACACGTTAGTAGCCCCTGGAACCATCCAGTCCCTTGCACGTGTCCATCAGCCATAGGTTTGCCCAAAATATCCCTGCCACTTGCCTTTATCTGATTGGGCTGAGGGAAAATGACCAAAATACCCCTTATCCAATAATTACCGTTTTGCCCTCGAACGTTCTAGACCCGTAACTATTTCATCTGACGTCCGATGACAGCGTACCGCCTGTCGTTGTACTCAGGACGTCGAGACCTATCTAACGGTCCTCGGTCTACGTGAAAATCTCAAGTCCTCTGAAAAGTCAACCTTTTCCTCATTTACTCAAAATTACGGTAACGCCCCCAATCTTCCGAACGTCATAAATTTTCCTCTGGTTGTCCGAATCGAACCTGCCACCTGTCTACGGACTCGTGACGTCCTAAACTACGTCACAGTCAAGGGTTAACACTCATCCAATCGGTAAATCAAAAAAATCAACTTTTCATCTACTATTTACAAGGGCAAAAACGTCTATTTATACAAAAATTTTACAAAATTACATTTTTACCCTTCCCGAAGGTACGAGTTGTTACAATCTACCCCCCTAAAAAGAATTTCATCCCCGAAATTCAGTGAAATAAGTAAGGGTACTGTTCCCGCGTCAATGCCTCAGGTTCCCATGTAGGTTCTTCCACTTGATGATTTCTCCATAACACCTTAACCAAGGGAACCGTTTTCCGTCGTAAAACCTAATCCTTCCGATCCAAAATCGCTACAGGCTGCTCTTCGAAACTCAAGTCTTCCCTCAGTTCAACTGGTTGTGCTTCCAGAACATGCGAATCATCTCGAATATACTTCTGAAGCATAGAGACATGAAAGACATCATGTACCTTTTCCATGTCTGCTGGTAAAGCCAATCGATATGCAACAGGACCAACCCGTTCTATAATCTCATAAGGTCCAATGTATCGAGGACTCAACTTCCCTCGTCTTTTGAACCGCACAATTCCTTTCCAAGGAGACAACTTCAGGAAAACCCAGTCTCCTATGGCAAACTCCAAATCCCTGATCCTACGGTCGGCGTAACTCTTCTGTCGGTCCTGAGCTGCCTTCAAACGATCTCTGATCAGTGCCACTTTTTCCTGTGTGAGGTCCAACAATTCAGAAGTAGTCAATCGCCTCTCCCCAACCTCAGTCCTACACAATGGAGTCCGACACTGTCGTCCATACAAAGCCTCGTAAGGAGCCATCCCAATGCTCTCCTGATAACTGTTGTTGTAGGCGAACTCCATCAAAGGTAAATGAGACTCCCAAGTACCCTGGAACTGTAAGACACAAGCTCGCATCATATCCTCAAGAATCTGAATAGTCCGCTCCGATTGTCCATCGGTCTGAGGATGAAATGCAATACTGAAATGCAATTTAGTCCCAAAAGCTTCCTGTAAGCTCTGCCAAAATCGGGAAGTGAATCTCGGATCTCTGTCAGATACAATCGACTCTGGAGTCCCATGCAACTGAATAATCTCATCTATGAACAACTGTGCAAACTGCACCAATCTGAAGTTCTCCCGAACTGGCAAGAAACGAGCAGACTTCGTAAGTCGATCCACAATAACCCATACCCCATCATGTCCCTTGGGTGTCCTAGGCAGCTTGAACACAAAATCCATAGTCAAGTGATCCCATTTCCACTCGGGAATCGGTAAAGGTTGCATTGCTCCATAAGGTCTCTGCCGCTCGGCTTTTACCTGTTGACAAATCAAGCATTTACTGACATATTCTGAAATCTCACGTTTCATTCCCGACCACCAGTAATGCTCTCGAAGTGTACGATACATCTTGGTCCCACCAAGATGCATCGCATAAGCTGAACAGTGAGCCTCATCCAGTATCACTTTCTTCAATGCTTCATCCTCAGGTACGCACAACCGTCCACCTTTAACCAAGGCTCCATCTTCACGGATCTCAAAGTCTCGTCTCTCTCCAGCCTCGACCTCAATCCGAATGATGCATAGAATAGGGTCCTCAAACTGAGCATCAATCACCTGATCAATCAAAACAGGTCGCACATGAAAACTCGCTAGGAGTGCTCCCTGATCATCCACAGTCAACCCTACTCCCAACCTGCGGAGCTCAACCAGCAACGGTAACCGTACGGTCCTCAAATGTGACAAAGAACTAGCTGACTTCCTGCTCAGAGCATCGGCTACCACATTAGCCTTCCCTGGATGATACTCAATAGTACAGTCGTAGTCCTTAAGCAACTCCAACCAACGGCACTATCTCAGATTCAATTCCTTTTGCGTGAACAAATACTTCAAGCTCTTGTGGTCCGTGAAGATCCTGCACCTCTCGCCGTACAAGTAATGTCGCCAAATCTTCAGTGCATGAACCACCGCTGCTAGTTCCAAATCATGTGTAGGGTAGTTCATCTCATGGGGTTTCAATTGCCGGGAAGCATAAGCAATCACTCTCCCATGCTGCATCAAGACACAACCCAAGCCTTGCAAAGAAGCGTCACTGTACACCTCAAACTCCCCACTATCATCTGGAAGGGCTAACACAGGAGAAGATGTCAACCGTCTTTTAAGCTCCTGGAAACTCTGTTCACAGTTCTCGTCCCACTCGAATCGAATTCCCTTCCGAGTCAACCTCGTCAACGGTGCTGCTAGAATAGAAAAGCCCTCAATAAAGCGCCGGTAGTAACCTGCCAAACCCAGAAAACTCCTGATCTCTGTCACCGTTTTAGGATGTTCCTAATTTGCTACCGCCTCAACCTTCTGAGGATCCACGCTGATGCCCTCGGCCGAAATCACATGGCCAAGAAATCCAACACTGGTCAACCAAAACTTACACTTACTCAGTTTCGCATACAACTGATGCCCCCTCAATGTCCCAAGCACGAGTCTCAAATGTTTCTCATGTGCCTTCGCACTCTTCGAATACACCAAAATGTCATCAATGAAGACAATCACAAAACGATCCAAGTATGGCCGGACCACTCGGTTCATAACGTCCATAAAAGCTGCTGGGGCATTAGTCAATCCAAAAGGCATCACAACAAACTCATAGTGACCGTACCTGGTCCGGAAAGCTGTCTTCGGTATATCCTCCTCTTTAACCCTTAACTGATGATAACTGGAACGAAGATCAATCTTTGAGAAATACTGTGCTCCCTTGAGCTGGTCAAACAAATCGTCAATCCGAGGTAGGGGATACTTATTCCGAATAGTTACCTTATTCAGTTGTCTGTAATCCACACACAATCTCAATCCTCCGTCCCTTTTCTTAACAAACAAAACAGGTGCTCCCCAAGGTGACATACTCGGTCGAATGAATCCTATATCGACCAACTCTTGCAACTGGGCCTTAAGTTCCCTCAATTCTGCAGGTGCCATACGATAAGGAGTCTGTGAAATAGGCTGTGTACCTGGAAGAAGATCAATCGTAAACTCAAGATCTCGGTGTGGGGGTAGTCCTGGCAACTCCTCGGGAAAAACATCGGGAAACTCCCGCACCACTGGTATGTCTTCCGCCCTCACTCGCATAGCACGTGTATCCACCACATGAGCTATGTAACCTTGGAACCCCTTACGCAACAACTTGCTAGCCTCAAGTGCCGAAATAACTCCAGTAGGAAGTGCACGCTGATCCCCCTGAAACGTAGTCTCTGATAAGCCGGGACTCGAAAAGTCACTCTCCTATCGAAACATTCGATAGAAGCATGATGTCTCGTTAACCAGTCCATACCCAAAATAACATCAAAGTCCCGTAGATCCAATAGTAGCAAATCTGCCATTAACTCAACCTCACCTACCATCACCGGACACTCTCTCAACACTTGAGTCACCACCAACACCTCCCCAATAGGTGTACTCACCCCTAAAGCACAATCCAAAGTAGACACCTCCCTCTCCGTAACCAAACTACAACTCCGAGCTATAAATGAATGGGTAGCCCCGGGATCTATCAAAGCAAATACAGTGTGACCAAGTATGGTGAGTGTACCTGTCACCACTCCCGGTGCTGACCTAGCCTCCTGCTGAGTCATAGCAAAAACTCGCGCCTGAGGTCCCGATGACCTACCGCGCCCCCTGTAACTGCTCGTGGCACCACCGCCACCCCTAGGGCCTGCTGCCCCTGACACTGAAGCAGTACTCCGCCCGGGTTCTGCTGCACCTCTGCCTGCTCCACCCTCCGGAGCTAACAATGGGCACTCCAGCCGGAAGTGTCCTCGCTCTCCGCAATAGAAGCAAGTATCCCTACCAGGTCCACCGGTATGCCTCCCTGTAGAAGCCACTGAAGTTGCACTCGCCTGAGGAGTCGGCTGTGACCTAGCTCCTCGAAATCCCGAGCCCTGAAAACTGCCTGGTCTGCCATACCGGGCTCCACCAGCCGATGACGATCCACCAAAATTACCCCGTTTCGGGGGCCTCTGACTCGATGCTCCTGGAAATGAATGCTCTTGGCGTCGAACACTGCCCGAATACTGTGGTCTAGCAGGTAAACTGGCCTCAACCCTGACAGCAGCATCAGATAACTCCCGAAATGTAGCAAAATAGCCAGCTGTCACTATGGCCCTGATCTCTCCTCGAAGACCCAACTCAAACCGGCGGCACTTCTCCGCCTCGGTTGCCACAAATGCAGGAGCGAAATGGGATAGCATCTGGAATCTCTGCTCATACTCAGCAACTGTCAAGTTCCCTTGCTTCAAGTGAAAAAATTCCGCCTCTTTAGCATCCCGGAAAGAACGGGGATAGTACTGATCGAGAAACCGCTCCCGGAAAGTCTCCCATGTCACGATATGTGCATCCCAGCCGGACAGTTCCAACGTGTACCACCACTCATATGCAGCTCCATCCAACAGAAAAGTAGCTAACAAAACCCGATCCTCTGGAGGACAGTGCATCACCCCAAAAATACGCTCAAGCCGGGTGATCCATCGGTGAGCTTCCTCTGGATCGGCCCCACCGCTAAACGTAGTAGCCCCAAGCCTCTGGGCTCTCTCGATCGAAGCGCTCTCAGTCCCTCTCGCCGCTTCATCTTCAGGTCATGGAGGGGGTTCACGTCTCGGAGGCATGATCGATCGTACGCTGAAAGAGGCATAGAGTTAATCAAACAACCTAGACCCAACACAAATCGACAAACCTAAGCTCTGATACCAATTCTCAGGACCCGTCCCAAATATGACCTCGATACCCGGGACGAACCCTGCTCCCGTCTGACAATCACACTTACAGTATAAAAAAAAACAAACAACCTTCACACAACTATAAGCATAACTATCAGACGAAGGAGTAACATATACACAGCAGTCAGTCAGAGCATAGTTCTACAAAATGGGCACAAAAGTCCTACAATGCTAGTCTCGCAACGGAAGAACGTCGGAGGCTCTATGCCTCGATATCTGCCTCAACGTTCACCCCAGCGCTATCACCACGACCTGGAGGGAAAATTTAAAACCAAAAGTGTGAGTGGACTAGAATAACCAAAAGTTGTAAAATCAGATTATCGACTAACTCGAGGTTAAGGAAAAATAAGAATCAGTGTTCCCTCCGTTTTTAACACAGGCATGCCCAACGAAGTACTAGAAAATCATAATATGAAACATCATAAGAAACAGAAACACTATAAAATCTCACAAGAAACAGATACACTATAAAATACCATAAGAAACAGAAACACTATAAAGTTGCTATAGAAATCATAGTTTCAGCATCAAATCATCATTTTCGATCAAACCTGCTGGACCTATCCGAGTCTTTAAACTCAATCAGGCCTTAAATGAAATCCGAGTCTTTAAACTCCCGAGTCTTTAAACTCAATAGGCCTATGGGGGTAATATCAACATATCCGAGTCTTTAAACTCCCGAGTCTTTAAACTCAATCCGGGCCCGTCCCCCGTCAATATCAATCCGGGTCTTTAAACCCAATATCCAGATCCAGCAAATCCAATCCATATCCAGTGTAAACCAATTCGAAATCAATCGCCAAACTCGAATTCGAAATCCCCGGTTCGAAGCCCTTCCGGCGTTTCGAACCGACATTCCGAACCCAAATCCGGAAATCCATTCTTATACCCAGAAATCACACATAAGCACAAATCATATTTCATAACCCATTTACCCTTATCAGAAAACATGTATAGATTGAAATTGTAATTATGGCATCAAAATCCGAAATCAACTTTTTCTCGAAAAACGTGCAAAATCTCGAAACTGTCTCGAAAAACGTGCAAACTCATCAATCACATATAATCATCATTCAAAAGCATAAAAACATATTTAAGATTATAAAACGTCAATAAAACAGTTAGGCATGCTCGAAAGAAAGAAAGAGTCCACTCACAAATCTGAACAAGTCAATCGCGCTCCGTGCGCTCCTCGACGGTCTCGGGTGTCTCCCGTCCTGTCAAAATGCACCAAATAGGGTCACAAATACATCAAGGATACTAACCCTAATTTCCCCAATTTTTCGGGAATTAAATAATATTTTAATTCTAAACCCGAAACCGTCTGGATTCCCGAACAACTCCATAACACCGTCCGATTAACTCGAAAACTATACCATTGGATTCCTTAGAACATTTAGGACTAAACTCATGTTGGAAACTTGGCCGGATTCTTCTCCACGCGCCTCCACGCGCCGCCCAAAGTGGCTGCGCGTGGCCCTCACGCGCCTGCTACAGTGCCCTTCAACCTTGAGCAGACCCGGTTCAGCACAGTAGTTTGCACACTGAACCGGCGTCAGCGGTTCTCCACCGTACCTGCACGATTTCTCTCCATTTCTTCACCTAAAGCTTCGTCCAGTTCCAACCTATCCATTCCCCTCACTCTCCTGGTTTGATTCACCACTCAGCTTCACAACTGAAGCTCGAAAGAAACACACAGACGGCCCCTGTTTCACGATCCAGCCACTCCGGTCATCCCCCGTCACGGTGGCAACACCAGACGGTTCCTAGGGCCCTTCTACGTCTAACCCGACTCTCCTTGATCGTCGACTCATGCCAAAACGTCACGACTCGCCGTTTGAACCCACGGCCAAAACAGAGTACAGATTATTCTCCGTCGACTGGCTCTGCCGTGTACGTCCCCGTCACGGCGACCATTCCACACCACTCCTAGAACCTCCCTGAACACCACTGTACTCACCACTCCCCTCGATTATCATCCTACCCTCACGACTTTTGAATTGAAAAATCACGGGAAAACAGAATAAAGAAGCTTACCCTTCGATTCCGTCTCCGCCGCAAGCGCCGCCGCGTACCACGGTGTTCGTTGGACTCCCTACAGCCTCCTCAACGTCCCACGGTCGTGATTTGAGCCATTACACGGCGTAGCCACCGCCACGAACTCACGGCCTCCCTGTTTCCTCAAATCTTCGCCGCACCACCACTGCGCCGCCGTGCACGATTCCAGTCCCAAAATACGATCAACACATCACCCTCGTCTATCTACACTTTCACAAGTCATCAACTCACTCACCCTTGCTCTGAATCGATCGAACTCTCCCAAAATCTCACCCTCTGTTTTTTGTGTTCTTCGAACAAGCACGGTTCAAAATTAGACAAAGTGTGGCCGTGCACACGTTAGTAGCCCCTGGAACCATCCAGTCCCTTGCACGTGTCCATCAGCCATAGGTTTGCCCAAAATATCCCTGCCACTTGCCTTTATCTGATTGGGCTGAGGGAAAATGACCAAAATACCCCTTATCCAATAATTACCATTTTGCCCTCGAACGTTCTAGACCCGTAACTATTTCATCTGACGTCCGATGACAGCGTACCGCCTGTCGTTGTACTCAGGACGTCGAGACCTATCTAACGGTCCTCGGTCTACGTGAAAATCTCAAGTCCTCCAAAAAGTCAACCTTTTCCTCATTTACTCAAAATTACGGTAACGCCCCCAATCTTCCGAACGTCATAAATTTTCCTCCGGTTGTCCGAATCGAACCTGCCACCTGTCTACGGACTCGTGACGTCCTAAACTACGTCACAGTCAAGGGTTAACACTCATCCAATCGGTAAATCAAAAAAATCAACTTTTCATCTACTATTCACAAGGGCAAAAACGTCTATTTATACAAAATTTTTACAAAATTACATTTTTACCCTTCCCGAAGGTACGAGTTGTTACAATCTACCCCCCTAAAAAGAATTTCATCCCCGAAATTCAGTGAAATAAGTAAGGGTACTGTTCCCGCGTCAATGCCTCAGGTTCCCATGTAGGTTCTTCCACTTGATGATTTCTCCATAACACCTTAACCAAGGGTGGTAGAGTTTAGTGGTGACAGTTTGGCTGGTAGCTTCAGCACAGATTGACAAGTGAGATTTGGTGACTCCCAGTGGGAGCAGTCATCAAGTGATCATTGTCACTCGAGGTGGTCGAGTGTGGTCGGTACGACATAAGACTATGATGGGGCCTCTGAGTACGGATGAGTTTAGCTGGTGTACGGGGTTAATCGGTGATTAGTTGGATGAAATCGGACGAACGATGCAAAATTACTATTTTGCCCCTAGTCGTGGGCAAAACGTTGACTTTTTTTTTGGACGGTCAAATGTACTTTGACCAGTGACCGTGACGTAGTGTGGGACGTCACGAGATCATAGAAAGGTGGCACGTTCGATTCCGACGTTCGAGGTGAAAGTTATGACGTTCGGAAGTTCAAGGGTATTTTCGTAATTTGGACGAAAAGGGGAAAATGTTGACTTTTGTCCGGGAGGTCCGATGGCCGAGGACCGAGGACCGTTAGGAAGGTCTCGATGCCCTGAGTTCGTAGACAGGCGGCACGCGTCGATCGGAGCTCGAATGACCAAGTTAGGGGTCTAGGACGCGTGAGGGGCAATTTGGTAAATTATCAAGATAGGGCAAAATGGTAATTTTGGCTGTGTTCTTGGGACAGCGGCGTACGGTGTTGGTTCCTCCTCAGAAAAACAGAGCACGGGCGATTTGTTTAAGAAACCAATTGCTTGGGCTTTGCGTAGTGAATTGTTTATGCCTTGGTGGGAAACAGAATTCGTGGGACAGTGAGGCGCAGTGCACGGTTGCTTCTCTATTGCCGGGTGCCGTTGGAAATGGGAAACAGAGAGCACTTGAGTTGGTTCGTGCAAGAGAGCAGGGCACGGGTGGCAGGAATGTTGGTTCGAGTGGCTAAAACAGTTGCTAGAGGAGAGACAGAGGGGGAGGGTGAATGTTTTGTTGAGGAGGAACGAGGCGACTGAGTGAAGTGCACCCAAAAACCCGAAACGGTGCTTGATCAATTGAAAAGTTCAATACCAAATGTAGGCCAGCCCAAACCAATTCGAGGCTCAATTCAGTCTTCTGAGACCCCATTTAGTCGATCCAGATCAAGGGTATCGAAGCTCGAAGCCTGGGGAGCCATGGACAGTCACGACTGAGTTGCAGAAAACCGAGCTTGGAGTCGTGGTCATGGAGGTAAGCTCTTGTAAAATTGAGTTCACAATCATCGTGGGGGTGAGTCTACGGTGCTTCCTAACTGATCAATTGAAGGAAACTGTGACTGTGTAATGAAAGGGGACTATGAACCCGATTAGGACCCGTATTCGATTGAGCTGGTTTTAGGCTATGTCGACGTAAACGAGTGAAACAGAACTTAAATTAGGTCAATTTCGATGCTATCTGAGAGTTTATTGCAGGAATTAAGTGGATATTTGCAGGGATTGAATCGGGTCCAGTCGCAGGACGCATACCCATTTTACAGTGAAATCGGGTGAGGATGGTGACCGTTGGGGTTACTGTAGCTGGCGCGTGAGTGTAACGCGCAGCCATTTGCGGCGGCGCGTGACGGCGCGTGGGGCCGATTTTCAAGGTGAGTTCAACACGACTTTTATCGTATACAATGTAACGAACATTTTAACGTTGGTTTCGAACTTATCGGACCCCGTTTCGATGTGGTTCCGAGGGTCCGAAGATCTCTATTACGTTTGTAATTAATTATTAATTCCCGGAAAATTATGAGAAATTAGTATGTTGTTATGTAAGCCCTTAGTGACACTAAAGTATGTTTTCGGACAGGATTTGAAATTTCTGGAAACTATCGGAAATTACGGAAATGCGCGCAGCGCGAAACTGAGCCTTAAGAACTGTGTGTGAGTGGACGTTGCTTTCAAAATTTAATGCATGCATAAATTATTTCTATGATTTTTATGATTATGATTATAAGTTGTGATTGATTTTGATTCCCGTATTTATACGTATTTTTGCTATACATACGAAATTACACGTATTTCGAGACAATGGTCACTTCGATGCTTGATGATGGTTTAACGAAAGAATTTGCGTAATTTGTGTGGATAATGTTTAATGAATGTTGTTTATGATGGTGAGTGTGACTCACGGTGATGACACGGTTTTTGAGATTTCTGTGGATTTGCACGTGTTACGGGATTTTGAGATTTCTGCGGTTTTCGGGATTTTGCGTATTGTAAATTGATCCAACATGAATTGTGCGTGTCATGTTTTAATAATGTTTTGAATATGAATGCGAGTATGATTTACAATTTTGACACGTTTTTCGATAATGTTCCGGATTTGCACTTTTTACGAGATTTTAAGTATGTTTTGATTGGGCCGTGATTTTGGTGATTATGATTGTGGTTTTGATGTTCTGATAATGAGATTTGAGTAATGAAGTGATTTCAAGGAATTAAAATGTATTTTGAAAAAGGCAGTTTCGGGCGTGATGCTCGGGGCACAAAAGTAACTTTGATTTACGAGATTTCGGTTTTCGGAAATTTAAAGTGGATTCTTGGTTTGGGTTCGGGATGATGTTTCCGGATGCCAGCTTACAGAATCATTATTGCGAATTCGAATTCGAGAATGAAAAAGGATTTAATAAAGTGATTTGGTGTGATTGTACATGCCCCGTGTGTAATGATGAATTGAATATGATTCGTGAAGTAAGATTTGGGAATTTGTATGTGGAAACTCGGACCATGGGTCCTGTTGTGAAAAATGTGATTTTGGGATGGATCCCACGTTGTCGGGATTGATAAATGTTTTGGGGTTTAAAGACCCGTTGAAAACTATTTTGGGTCTAAAGACCCGGTGCTATTGCTGGAGTACGTTTTGGGTTTAAAGACTCGGTTAATTGATGACGGGGGAGGGCCCTTAATGAGTGTAAAGACTCGTGAGTTTAAAGACTCGGTTACTGTGATACCCCCGAGGCCTATTGATTATGTTCTGAGTTTAAAGACTCGTTGATATCCCGGGAAGGCCTGTTTATGCGCATGGTTTTGAGTTTAAAGACTCGGGTGCACTTGATATCCAGCAAAATGATTGACTTGTGATTTATTTATGATTTCTGATGTTTCGGTTGAGTTGGGCAGTGGCCCGGTATAGGGTTGTTGGTTTTGGATCATGTTATGCATTTGGCTTTTGATTCGTGGTTTTGGGCTGAGGCCCGGTGTTTATGATTGCGGGTTAAGACCCGATGGTCAAGAAAGGAAAATGATTTTGAGGTTCACACGAGTTTTTCCTTATGTAGAAATTTGATACATAGTTTTCTTATGTGGAAAATCTTAACCGATTGTGAAATTATTTTTGTATGCATGCATTCGTTTTTACGCGGAGGGTAAAAACGTTTGTTGTAACTGTTTTGCTAAACTGATTTATTTTTGTCCACTCACACCTTTTGGTTTTTATTGACCCTCCAGGTCGTGGCGCGTTGTTCGAGGCTGTACGAGGGGCGGAGGCATGAGTAAGTACGTGTGGCTATCCCTGGTTTGGCAAGTACTGAGGGTAACTTGGGGTTTTCAGTCATCTTGCCAGACGGGAGCAGGACCGGGCACGGGTATCGATGCCCCTTTCGGGGGCGGTCCTGTCAATTTGGTATCAGAGCGCTAGGTTGCTGATTATGTTGCCACATCATGCCTCCGGAGCGTAAGCCTCGTGCGCGACCTGGTAGTGAGACGAGTAGGCGAGGGTGTTTGGGACCTCTTGTTAGATCTCAGGTGAGATTGACCCTGGTTTGGGGGTCAGATGTCGGGTAGTGGACGCTGTGAACTGCGATTTTTTAGACGTAGAATTGTGTGGGTCGCAAGGACGAACGAGACCGGTGGCTGGAAGGCCGCATAATTGGGCAAATTGTACTATCTCGTAGGCCCTATTGGTCGTATAGAATGTGGTCGAGCGTTGGAATTGCTCGGGGACTGGGTATGTCAGTGATGACATGATTGGTTTGGTATGAGATTGGACTCAGGAGGAGT
This sequence comes from Prinsepia uniflora, assembly GCA_032719365.1. Lineage (NCBI taxonomy): Eukaryota > Viridiplantae > Streptophyta > Magnoliopsida > Rosales > Rosaceae > Prinsepia > Prinsepia uniflora. The sequence goes on along the minus strand of CM064867.1, from coordinate 41,668,200 downwards.
CGAGATGTGGATGTGGGACTCACGATGAGCCAGGATTTTGGGTTAGGAACATGAAGTGAGTCATGATATGGTGTCGAGGCTTGAGGGGAGCCAGAAAGGCTGAGTGAGGAACGTTTGACACTTGGGATGCCAGGGACCAGTTTATGGTCAGGTACTGAATGAGTTAGGAAATTATGGCTTAGTTTTGTGGAGCAGTGGTCTTGTGGAGTTTAGTTGATGGTCTGGGGTACTTGGTGTAGGGGTAGTAGTAGAGAATTCGGGGGCGTTCATGGAACGTCCATTATCCTGATGTGGAATGTCGGGATGATGGTACCCGTGGTTGCGGGGTACGAGTATTGATGCGGGATCGTCACTCGGTATGAGCGGAGATCCAGGGCTACCCACTTTGCACACGGTGTGCTAGTGTGGATGTTTGTATGTTGGTGCGCTAGCGCTGGTGCTGGTGTCCGTGAGGGAGATTGTGTGAGCCACGATTTTGGGATGCGACTCTATTATGATGGGCACATGTTCGGTATATGAGAGTGATCGAGTCATGGGCTGGATGGATCCAGCAGAGATGGTGAGGTATTGGGGTAAGCCCCAACAGTGACGAGGTGACAAGAGTTGAGTAATTCCCAGTCGGAATCGGTGTATGTGCATAATTAGCCATTAATTGACGTGAGGTCTGAGTATTGGGCTGATTGTAGACGCGTGGCTGTCCAAGTGAGTTACGGATGTAGGGAGTCCGGCGGTTGGACTTGACATCTCATGGGGAGTGTGCTTATTTTCAACGTGGGGGGAATCTTAGTTCCAAGGAGAGTTGTGACTGTGGGACGAGAGGAGTGCTCGTTTCCGCATTGGTATTAGGTATTCCGAAGTCATTAGGGGATGACTTCTTATTTTCTGCCCTGGTAAATGTTGATCACGGATACCAGTACGATGAGCGCGTATTGGGTGGTGAACCCATGAGAGTTTTGGGGTCATCGGGTGGAGTTGCATTTCTCGAGGTTGGGGTAAACGGGATTCCCATTTTCTGCTTGGCGGCAGACGATGTTGGATATTCGGTACGGTTGGTGCAGCGAGTTATGTTTGCACTCCCAGAGGATGGATGTCGATGACATCGTATCGGATCATCCTTGGTCTCGCCTAGGTGGAGTGGCAGGGATCGATATGAGGTAAATGGAGGGGATCCATAGAGTGGATGTGTTACGTTGTTGAGTGATTGATTGGAGGAGAAAATAGTTGAGGAATGTTGGGTGGTTGACAAGAAATCTAGTGGGTGTAAGACCCTATTATCGGGTTCCAGGTGGAGCCAGCTGTGAGCATGTGTGGATCCTAGGTAGATCTGGTTAAGGAGGTTGTGGGCCTTGGACGTGGCGGAGACCTAGGATCGTGGCGTTACCAGTCGGGTGACGTGGTAACGAATTTGGACTGTAAACGCCTTGGTGAGCATGCGTGGATCGGTACATCTTGGATGACGTGTTTGGGAGTTGATGTTACTGATCGGGCGACCATGGGACCTAGAATGGATGATGAGTTAGAATTCTCGATTTGTCTAGTATGAGATTGGACAAGAAACCCCAGTGTCAGGTTGTGATCGACTGTGAACCTTGTAGTGGATTTGTTGGAGATGGGTGTACGTACCCTGTACCGTGTACGATGATTGGTATCGGACAGGCCGAGTGGTAGCTAGTGACAGTACGTGGGAGGTACCAGTGGTTTGGTTATACGTGTTGACATTCGGCATAGTTCCGACACACTTGGGATTTGTGTGGACTGGAATTTGAGCTTGATATATGCCGCAGGGTTGGGCTTGCCCTTCGGGATGAGATCGTGTCATTGGCCTTACGCTACTTGGGTGACACCAATTAGCCGTTGATTGTCGCTTTACTTGGGTGGTAGAGCTTAGTGGTGACAGTTTGGCTGGTAGCGTCAGCACAGACTGACAAGTGAGATTTGGTGACTCCCAGTGGGAGCAGTCATCAAGTGATCATTGTCACTCGAGGTGGTCGAGTGTGGTCGGTACGACATAAGACTATGATGGGGCCTCTGAGTACGGATGAGTTTAGCTGGTGTACGGGTGTACACGTGTTGTGAGGTCAAAATGTTTTCCACGTGATGGATGTGGAATGAGCTTAATTGGAATTTCGAGAACGAAACTGGTTTTTAGTGGGAAGAACGGTTGAGTTTTGATCGGTTGGAATTTCGGGGACGAAATTTTTTAAGGGGGGAAGATTGTAACAACCCATCCCAGAAATTCGGGATTAGAATTGTAACTAATCATGATTACCGGGGTTAATCGGTGATCAGTTGGGTGAAATCGGACGAACGATGTAAAATGACTGTTTTGCCCCTAGTCGTGGGCAAAATGTTGACTTTTTTTTCGGACTGCCAAATGGACTTTGACTAGTGACCGTGACGTAGTGTGGGACGTCACGAGATCATAGACAGGTGGCACGTTCGATTCCGACGTTCGAGGTGAAAGTTATGACGTTCGGAAGTTCAAGGGCATTTTCGTAATTTGGACGAAAAGGGGAAAATGTTGACTTTTGTCCGGGAGGTCCGATGGCCGAGGACCGAGGACCGTTAGGAGGGTCTCGATGCCCTGAGTTTGTAGACAGGCGGCACGCGTCGATCGGAGCTCGAATGACCAAGTTACGGGTCTAAGACGCGTGAGGGGCAATTTAGTAAATTATCAAGAGCGGGCAAAATGGTAATTTTGGCTGTGTTCTTGGGACAGCCGCGTACGGTGTTGGTTCCTCCTCAGAAAAATAGAGCACGGGCGATTTGTTTAAGAAACCAATTGCTTGGGCTTGGCGTAGTGAATTGTTTATCCCTTGGTGGGAAACAGAATTCGTGGGAAAGTGAGGCGCAGTGCACGGTTGCTTCTCTATTGCCGGGTGCCGTTGGAAATGGGAAACAGAGAGCACTTGAGTTGGTTCGTGCAAGGGAGCAGGGCACGGGTGGCAGGAATGTTGGTTCGAGTGGCTAAAACAGTTGCTGGGGGAGAGACAGAGGGGGAGAGTGAATGTTTTGTTGAGGAGGAACGAGGCGACTGAGTGAAGTGAACCCAGAAACCCGAAACGGTGCTTGATCAATTCAAAAGTTCAATACCAAATGTAGGCCAGCCCAAGCCAATTCGAGGCTCAATTCAGTCTTCTGAGACCTCATTTAGTCGATCCAGATCAAGGGGATCGAAGCTCGAAGCCTGGGGAGCCATGGACAGTCACGACTGAGTTGCAGAAAACTGAGCTTGGAGTCGTGGTCATGGAGGTAAGCTCTTGTGAAATTGAGTTCACAATCATCGTGGGGGTGAGTCTACGGTGCTTCCTAACTGATCAATTGTAGGAAACTGTGACTGTGTAATGAAAGGGGACTATGAACCCGATTAGGACCCGTATTCGATTGAGCTGGTTTTAGGCTATGTCGACGTAAACGAGTGAAACAGAACTTAAATTAGGTCCATTTCGATGCTATCTGAGAGTTTAATTGAAGGAATTAAGTGGATATTTGCAGGGATTGAATCGGGTCCAGTCGCAGGACGCATACCCGTTTTACAGTGAAATCAGGTGAGGATGGTTACCGTTGGGGTTACTGTAGCTGGCGCGTAAGTGTCACGCGCAGCCGCTTGCGGCGGCGAGTGACGGCGCGTGGGGCCGATTTTCAAGGTGAGTTCAACACGACTTTTATCCTATACAATGTAACAAACATTTTAACGTTGGTTTCGAACTTATCGGATCCCGTTTCGATGTGGTTCCAAGGGTTCGAAGATCTCTATTACTTTTATAATTAATGATTAATTCCCGAAAAATGATGAGAAATTAGTATGTTGTTATGTAAGCCCTTAGTGACACTAAAGTATGTTTTCGGACAGGATTTGAAATTTCTGGAAACTATCAGAAATTACGGAAATGCGCGCAGCGCGAAACTGAGCCTTAAGAACTGTGTGTGAGTGGACGTTGCTTTCAAAATTTAATGCATGCATAAATTATTTCTATGATTTTTATGATTATGATTATAAGTTGTGATTGATTTCGATTCCCGTATTTATACGTATTTTTGCTATACATATGAAATTACACGTATTTCGAGACAATGGTCACTTCGATGCTTGATGATGGTTTAACGAAAGAATTTGCGTAATTTGTGTGGATAATGTTTAATGAATGTTGTTTATGATGGTGAGTGTGACTCACGGTGATGACACGGTTTTTGAGATTTCTGTGGATTTGCACGTGTTACGGGATTTTGAGATTTCTGCGGTTTTCGGGATTTTGCGTATTGTAAATTGATCCAACATGAATTGTGCGTGTCATGTTTTAATAATGTTTTGAATATGAATGCGAGTATGATTTACAATTTTGACACGTTTTTCGATAATGTTCCGGATTTGCACTTTTTACGAGATTTTAAGTATGTTTTGATTGGGCCGTGATTTTGGTGATTATGATTGTGGTTTTGATGTTCTGATAATGAGATTTGAGTAATGAAGTGATTTCAAGGAATTAAAATGTATTTTGAAAAAGGCAGTTTCGGGCGTGATGCTCGGGGCACAAAAGTAACTTTGATTTACGAGATTTCGGTTTTCGGAAATTTAAAGTGGATTCTTGGTTTGGGTTCGGGATGATGTTTCCGGATGCCAGCTTACAGAATCATTATTGCGAATTCGAATTCGAGAATGAAAAAGGATTTAATAAAGTGATTTGGTGTGATTGTACATGCCCCGTGTGTAATGATGAATTGAATATGATTCGTGAAGTAAGATTTGGGAATTTGTATGTGGAAACTCGGACCATGGGTCCTGTTGTGAAAAATGTGATTTTGGGATGGATCCCACGTTCTCGTGATTGATAAATATTTTGGGGTTTAAAGACCCGTTGAAAACTATTTTGGGTTTAAAGACCCGGTGCTATTGCTGGAGCACGTTTTGAGTTTAAAGACTCGGTTAATTGATGACGGGGGAGGGCCCTTAATGAGTGTAAAGAGTCGTGAGTTTAAAGACTCGGTTACTGTGATACCCCCGAGGCCTATTGATTATGTTCTGAGTTTAAAGACTCGTTGATATCCCGGGAAGGCCTGTTTATGCGCATGGTTTTGAGTTTAAAGACTCGGGCGCACTTGATATCCAGCAAAATGATTGACTTGTGATTTATTTATGATTTCTGATGTTTCGGTTGAGTTGGGCAGTGGCCCGGTATAGGGTTGTTGGTTTTGGATCATGTTGTGCATTTGGTTTTTGATTCGTGGTTTTGGGCTGAGGCCCGGTGTTTATGATTGCGGGTTAAGACCCGATGGTCAAGAAAGGAAAATGATTTTGAGGTTCATACGAGTTTTTCCTTATGTAGAAATTTGATACACAGTTTTCTTATGTGGAAAATCTTAACCGATTGTGAAATGATTTTTGTATGCATGCATTCGTTTTTACGTGGATGGTAAAAACGTTTGTTGTAACTGTTTTGCTAAACTGATTTATTTTTGTCCACTCACACCTTTTGGTTTTTATTGACCCTCCAGGTCGTGGCACGTTGTTCGAGGCTGTACGAGGGGCGGAGGCATGAGTAAGTACGTGTGGCTATCCCTGGTTTGGCAAGTACTGAGGGTAACTTGGGGTTTTCAGTCATCTTGCCAGACGGGAGCAGGACCGGGCACGGGTATCGATGCCCCTTTCGGGGGCGGTCCTGTCAATTTGACGGCTTAGAGCTGTAGCGTTACTGGTGAGTAGGATCCAGTAGATCAGCAGAGACCGTATGACGACTTGAGAGTCGTGACCGCTCGACGGTGCTGTCGTGTCGGATAAAGGATGTACGGATTAATACCAGTGTGGTCAGAGGTCAGGGTCACCAAGTTTACAATGACCCTGGATGATTACACTCACGACGGTTGGGAATAGAAATGTGTGATTCTCTTTGGCGTACTGATGCCATGTTTCAGTGTGTCGAATCCCTCCATGCTGTCGATTGGCTTGGGATGCCTACTGGCAGAGGATTTCGGCTGGCAGTGGATGCCCGGAGTAGATGGGGTGTGACGCGGTAGGATGTGTTTGCGCACGTATCAAGTGTGTAATATTGGAACTGGGGTACTACCAGTTCTTGTGGAGGCCAGCGGTTGAGAGCCGTAGAGTCGCGAGAGGACGAGACCCTCAGAGTGTAGTTATTGCCTAGTTTGGTACCAGTATCGGAGTATGACGATTCTTCAGAGTCGAGAACGAGGGATCGATCAGGATGGTTGGGCTGCAGCGGGCAGCCGAGTTTGTGATAAACCTAGTAGGTGAGTGACTGGACAAGTTACCAGGAGTGTGGTATTTGTCGATCGGATCCTGAGGTGGACCGATCAGTGGACGTTGTGTGTTGAGAGGTTAGTACCTACGGTGAGTTGACCGCATGGATTTGGTGTCTCGGTAGCAGAGTGTTTCTGAGTTTGGTCTGCACGAGGTTGTGATAGACACTACTATCGATAGACGTAGACAAGTCTTATCGAGTTGGATAGACTCAGGTTGCCGTGACGATTGTGACGATAGGATTCGTCAGTCGTGACGATGATATGAGATGCGTGAGTGACGCACAGTACGAGGACTGATTCTGGTTTCGACTCAGTGACGGCTGAGTCCGATCGCATAATGAAATGTTGACATTGGGTGTTGGCACACTTGTCACGCTCTAGTGCAGGTGGTTGTTATAAGTTGGACAGAGGGTATCCCGAGTGGCGCAGTGTGAGGTACGGGAGTACTTCGAGATGGAGACCAGTTCCCCCAGTGCTGTGAGATTGAGTTGTGAGGGTGTACTCAAAAGTATTGAGGTGAAATGTGAGATACAGGTGAATAGATGACGTATGGGTCGGTTTGTCAGATTTGGTAGTACGCAGAGATTTGGCTTCATATCACGACAGATGTTGCGATATGTTTAGCCTACCGACCGAGGTCAGTAGATTCCGACCAATTCTGTGCTTCAGAGTTGGATCAGGTGGTTTGAAGGTACGAGTTGTGACTACCAGAATGTACAAGGTTTAACCTTGAATAGCGTGAACTCCACTCGGAATGAGTGAACCTACATAAACAGTATTCACGGACACTTGGATGGTTTCCAGTTGAGTTGAGGACTTGAGAGTCCATTGCGGATTAGTTTTTGTTGACTACGGTTGACCATACCTCCTGAGTTGAGGACATGGTACTTGTTTGCCTATAGGACGTGAGAATGTTCGTGTGTTAAGTGAGCTCCGTATTTGGAAAGACACACGATTCCAACGTGATTGGTACTTCGGAATCACGAGAGGTTGTAATCGAGATAATGACATCAAAGTCCTTTCGACGATGACACCAAATCTCATCATCTTTGATTCTCCTTGACTCTTCCCTAGGTGGGACCACGAGTAGTGATGTGACAGCTAGGAGTTCAAGTGGGTGTAAGAACCGAACACCTAAGTTGTGAGTCAAATTTTATTAACTTAAGGAGTAGATGGTATTTAGCGTCATAGGATGTGACGAGTGAGTGTCCGAGGTGATGGGTTGATGTTCGCCTGGTGACGGACGGTTCGGGTCTGAACCATGATTGGAGTGCAGACAGTAGTATGTGGTTGCACGTTAGACGGTGGGATTGACCACGGTCAATCGATATGTCGGGTTGAGAGTGTCCCAATAGTTTTAGAAGGTTGTAGTTTGGATGGAATCCTAGGTGGACATGAGTGATGATCGGATTTGATCCGATAGTGATAGTTTGGAGACTCGAGGTGAGTCTAGATGTTAGCGGAGATCGCTGAGTAATGAGAGATACGATTTGAGAACTCGAGAGCGAGTCGAGATCATAGTAGAGCAGCGAAGCGCAGTGGAGCCGGGAGTTGTCAGCTGGTCACGATGGTCGTGACCTGCGATGGTAACGGATTGATGGGACTCTACTTAGAGTCAAATTTTGGGTATAGGAAATTGAGAGAGTTGACTCATGCGAGTATTTTTAGTCAGTATGTGCATAGGTTTGCGGATGACCTGTGAGGTAGGATTTGTGCCATTGTGATGGCAGGATCTATAGAATGTTGTTTAATCGGATGCTGAGCAGGATGCCAGCTTGGTTGTGTCAGCCCTTAGTAGGGATGCGTATTTCACCCTGACGACTGTAAGATGGAACGGGTCAGAGTGGCAAACTGAAAAGCCGTCTGGATGTCAGGTTGGTATTGCTGACCTGTCAAAGTGAGTGACAGATGAGATCGACGAGTGTCGACATTCTGTCTCGAGTGAGACCTACGAGCCGACGCGATGACTCTCACGAGTCGACGCTCGAAACACTATTGTTGAAAGTGAAATTGGAGCTTCGGTGGCTCTATTGACAGTGTGTACCGTCGCATGCGAGGTGTGTGTCGGACGTGTACTGTTACTCAGGTATTCTTGTGTGTGGGTGCAGCGATCTGAGTCGAGGGACATGGTTGGATTCCACAATTTGGTTGTCGAATCGGGTCAATTTTAATTTCGAGGACGAAATTCTTTAAGGGGGGAAGATTGTGATGACCCACCCGAATTAACGGGATTAATTCAGAATTAATGACGGATTAATGGGGCTAATCGGAGATTAGACGAGGATTAGTGGACGAGCAGGGCGAAATGACGATTTTGCCCTTAGAATGGTCGAATCGTTGACTTTTTATTCAGGCGGTCAAATGGACTTTGGCCAATGACTGTGACGTAGTTCGTGATGTCACGAGTTCATAGACAGGTGGCACGCTCGATTCCGACGTCAAAGGAAGAACTTATGATGTTCGGAAGTTTGAGGGCATTTTGGTAATTTAGTTGAAATAGAGCAAAAAGTTGACTTTTGACCCGGGAGGTCCGATGGACGAGGGCCAAGGATCGTTACGTAGATCAAGATGATACGAATCCGTAGACAGGCGGCACGTCGAATTCAGACGTTCGACGACGAAGCTGTGATTCACGAAAGTTTCAGGGTACTATTCGCGGTGACACATTTTACGAGGCAAAAAGTGAAGTTTTGTCTTTTGTGGGCCCAGATCTTTCCCAGACCTCAGGGGATGAGTGACACTTGTCACTCATCCATTCTCTTATTTTCCTCATTCATGCATAACGTCATTCATCTATGTTTCATTCCGTTCACCTGCACAATCCTTTCGACCCAATCCAAAACCCTTCCCATGTGATTTTGAGTGAGGCCAAAGAGTGAGAGAGGGGCTGGAGGATGATGAGGCAGGAGAACGGATGGTCGGCCGCCGTGGATGGCGGCGATAGCCAGTGCACAAGAAAAACTGATTACCCGGTAAAGCCCAATTCCCTTTTTATGTCAATTTTTACATTATGGTTCGTTTTGGATGGTTGGATAAGGTTTAGAGGATGGATAGGAAGGTTTTAGGAACGTTTTGGTGGCAGTTTGACGGTGGAGGGCCGTGGGAAGAAAAATGGAAATATCGAACCGTGAGGTTCAATTCGAACCGTGGGCTTTAGGTGGGTTTTGTTTAGGTTTGTTGATTGCGATTGATAGAAAACAAGAAAATAGGAATTTAGGGATTGGATTGGAAGTAAAACGGACGAGAAATGAGTGAGGAACCAGGCTGAACCGGTCACGATGGTCCAGGAAAACCAGAGAACCGGTCGAACCCGGTTCACCCGCTGGAGAAGGTGACTGCACAGTAGGCGCGTGAGGCCCACGCGCAGTCCCTTCTAGGGGCGCGTGCGGGCATGTGAGCCATCCTTTGAGGGTGGTTCCAACAAGTAATTTCATCTATTTGATGTAACCAACATTTTGGGATGGGTTTCGTGTCAATCGGACATCATTTCTATATAGTTGGGGTTGTCCGAAGGTTTAGGTTCGAGTTTAAAAATAGCTAGAAATTCCGGAAAATTACGAGGCTTTAGTGAGGGGTTATATAAGTAGTTAGTAACCCTCTAAATTAATTTGGACAGATTTGGGAATCTCAGAGGCCACGATTGACCCGGGAGAAGATTATGGCACGCGTATCGAGGCTCGGCTTTGGACGGTCTGTGAGTGGACCTTTCTTTCGAACTTGATGGATGTATAAATATTTTATAAATCTTTTAATATATGTTTTGTGATGCCATGAGTGCATTTGATTGTGGTAGCATAGGATCGACATATTTGCACGTTTTTCGAGGTTTTTGGTTTTATGTCGTACCTTTGCGTACTGCATTTTCAATGGTGAATTAATGAATGGATTTTGGATTTAGAAATATGAAATCAGGCACGAGACCCATTTGATTTACAAACTCTCGGACTTGGAGTCCATTTGATTTGACGAGAAATCGGATCGAGGGTCCATTTGAGTTATATGATTGGACCGAGGGTCCCATTGGTTTATGATCCGTGCTTGAGGCTCATTTGGTTGTAATATCGGGCTGGAGGCCCATCTGACTGTAGTATCGGGCTTAAGGCCCTATTGGTTGTGAAATCGGGCTTGAGGCCCTATTGAGTTGTGGTTTCGGGCTTAGAGCCCAGTTAGTCGTGGTATTGGGCTTTAGGCCCTATTGATTATAACATCGGGCTTGAGTACCAGTTCGATTTCTGAATTGAGAATTTGGGCATGAGACCCTGTTGAACTCCGGATTTTGGCCGAGGCCTGTGAAATGGATTTGAATCGGATTCGAGGAATCCTGTTGACATGAATCGGGTATGAGGACCAATTGAGAAATGTTTTGAGAAAGAAAGAAAGAGTTTTGAAAACGATTATGAACCCTCCATATGATTATATGGTCTCCTCCAAACGTCGACCTGGAGAGTCACGATCCACATACCAGAATGGGTATCCCCATAGGGATCCCGTTTCCGGAGTGGGGGTTACGATTTATGTTGTGATCGGACTAGATCCAGAGAAAGAGCTCAGACTAGATCCAGAGATTAAGCCTCCCAGATGGAGATTCTTGGGAAAAGACTCGGAGTCAGACCCCGAGTAGTGTGCACACTAGGTAGATATGATATCGTGACATTTATTGGGGATGTGTTCCCTAGGGGCTATGTGCCCTGAGTTGGAATCTTCCCGGAAGTGCTGCGGATGGGTTATATGTATGTTGATACGTATGTGGTTTTATGGAAAGTGATTTGAGGGCAGAGACCCCGTATTCTGTGTTTTAGTATTTCACCGAGAATGTTTTGGGCTGAGACCCATGTTACATGATTTGGGCTGAGTTCCCATGTTTTGATTTATGGTTGTAAGAGTGTGATTTTTGGTCAGGGACCCAAATGGATTTATGGGTCATGACGGTTTATGGGGCCGGCATGAACCCTGGAAAGGTTTTGAAAATGTTTTCAAATGGTTTTATGAACGTGTTTGATAAATGGTTTTTGGAATGCATGCGTATGTTTTTATGAAGGGCATAAATGTCTTTATGCGGAAATATTTTTAATAAAAATATTATTTTGTCCGCTCACAGTTTTCGCGTTTTAGTGCCCTTCAGGTTGATCACCGATGCGGGCTGTAGCAGAGACGAGACATCACACTCCTCCTCTTACGATCTCGGCGTGCTCTGGACACCCTGGTGAGGGCTAGAGACGGAATTTCCCTGGTCTGACACTTTGTGTCACACGGGATCAGGCACGTCCCTTATTAATCCCGGGGGATTTGGGACGGGTCCTGACAATGGAGGCATGAGTGGGCATAGGTGCGGTTATCCCTTGTTTGATAAGTGCTGAGGGAAATTTCGGAACTTCAGTTGACTTGTCAGACGGGAGCAGGACCGGGCACGATTATCTAAGTCCTTCGGAGAAGGGTCCTATCAAATATGTTCATTATTTTAACTTAGAGTTAATGTAAGTGTGGTTGGGTTAAAATCGAAGAGTAATCTAATAGTAATCTTTAATTAATTATGTTTTTAATTAATTAAGATGAATTATGGGGAATGGAGATATGTGAAAAGGTTAAGTATTTAAGGTTGTTCTTATTTTTATGGCTTAAGGACTTCAATTATGAATTTATTTGGGGTTAATTATGAGCATTTTTTAATATTACTAAGTCTACCTTAACTAAATGATTCATGTAAAGGTGTGAATATGTGTAGCTAAGGAATTACATATATGATTGGCTATATATAAAATCATTACTAAGCATACTATATGATCGTTACCTAAGGACTTGCAAATATGTGAACATTTATGGTTATTTTTACTAATTCCGTTATATAGTTAATATTGAAAATTGTAGCAAATCTAAATAAGACCAATATGATCAAACTAGTCAATTTTACTACTTGATGGGGTAGGTGGGCTAGAGGTGGGCGGTAACCTTGCAAGAGTGAGATTCATTTAGTTAGTTCACTGGGTCATGGACACGGGTAAAGATAAGGAATATCCCTAGGGACCGGTCCTGCCAAATTTTTGATCTTCTATCTTTCAAATGTAAACCATGTATAACATGTTAGTTTGATTAAAATCTTTCAAACAATTTTCAATAATTTTATGGAATTAAGTGAAGAACATGTTTTATGATTAATTGAAGTGCACGTTTTACACGATTATTCATGACCAGAGGTTCAGTTGAGATCGGTTTCGAATATGGGTGACTTGGAATATAAGTCAAGCTCATTATATGATTTACATGACAATAAATTGGATTTGGTTTTCATCCAATTATTGATGATTTGAGCATTTGAAATCACATATTCATTATACGAGAGTTTCGTGAGAATGACAACTTGGTCTTAGAGAATGAAAACAGGTTGAATGCTTTAAACATGATTTTTTAATGTTTAACTGATGAGTTTTTTTTTTGGGCAAGGTATTGATTACTTGAATGCATGTTTTAAGAGATTGAATGGAAACTGTGTTACATTTAGATTTTTACGTGTGGTCAGGTTTTTACATGCGAGACATATGCTGAAATAAATTGAAGATGATAACTAAATGACGACATGTTGATTTTCAGAAAAGTATTGATTATTTAATGTACACAGTTTTACTTAAGTTGTGTATAGGCTTAGGCAAGAATTTAAAAATATAAAATTGGTTAAGCAAGTGTTATCTACTATAAATGTATGTTTTTCTCGATATTCGTACATTATTATGTTCTGAATAGGTTAAGCGTCGGGTTACGTCTAGATGTTGTATTCCTGGACAACCACTCAAACGCTGTATCTCTGAGTGGTTGAGTTATGTGGTTAATATCATGATATTGTATCCCTGGGTGGCCACTCGGAAGCTGTATCGTTGAGTGGTTATATGAAATGATGTTTGGCCTACCTGTAGCGTTGTTTGACTATATGGATTAACGCTCAGATGTTGTATCCCTAATCGGCCATTCAGATGCTATATCGCTAAATGGTTATATGATATGATGTGTGGTTAGCGCTCATATATTGTAACCCCAAGTGGTGTGTCTACCATTATGACAGTTATAACCCGGATGATGAAGTTTAGTACAAACTAAAATCATATTGTGATGATGGCCTACGCATAGTGTCGTTATGTGTTATGATTGAAAATTGAGTAATTGATTAAATTAAGCTTGGTGATGAGATGCGTAGAAAAGTTCAAGATAATTATAGAGAAGTTGTGAGAGTCTGGGTAACAATTATAGTATGTTTGGGCAAGGAGAACCTAATTATGAAAGTGATGAGCTCTTTGGTTGAAGGAATAGTTTAGGCATTAAACGATATTATGTCAGATCCGACACATATAGTGATGATGTGTATGATGCTTATACATACCAGTAACGACCGAGACTGTGAACATCAAATGAGGACCCTATTAGGAATCGGGATATCTAGTTTCTAGTTAGGATTCGGATATATGTTAAGATATTGGCTGAACACACGGAAGACATCAGAATTGGAAAGATAGGGCTCGCAAAGAGCCAAAAACGTAAGCATGTTATTATAATTGAATATTGGATAAGGATTTAGGGTGAACACTGTAACGATGTTACGGGCCCAGTAACATTGTAGTATGTAAGATGCAATTGTGTAATGATCTTTAGTAACTCAATGAGGTGGCAGTGTAAAAGAAACATCATGTTTTCCCATACTTTGGATAATGATATGCTTACATAGTTAAGAAAGGCAAAGCATTTTTCCGGTATTTGAAATGGCCCTCTATACAGAAAAATTTAATTGTGAGTCTTTAGTAATGTTATTTAGATTAATTCTTGCCCTTACAACACTTACTAATTTAGCGAAGGCATTTTGAGTGAATTTGTGATAAGGATATCTACAGATACAGGATCTGTCGTATGTGATTTCGGTTGATGAAATTAATTCTTGCCCTTACAACACTATGTGTTATTTTGACTAATTTGTAAATTTCTTTGAGGTATGTGATTTCGGTTGATGAAATTAACATAGCAAAACAGAGATAAGAACCAATTGGATAGAATGTATAGAAGTTATAGTCATTGTAGTCTTAAGATCATTGAATTGTGATTTAAAATATGATTGTTTGTTAGCTTGTAGTTTATGATATGCCTATATGAAACTCTAGAGGCCTTGCGATAAAAGATTATGGATAGATAATGGAGTTATAGATGGACATCGTGACATGCATGTAGGCAAGAGACTTAGTACTAGAAGTAATAGGAATCTTGGCAATTGTTTTCGATTTCTATGCAAATGTGGGTTTGACTCAAAGATAGAATTGGTGCTTCAACTTCGACGATTTTGAGGAAATCATGACAAGGTCTAGATAGTTTTAGATACATTTTTAAGCTAGTCTAACTCTTACTAGTAAGAGAAAATATTTTCATGGCATGATATGGAAATGGTTAATTAATGAGATTAAGAAAATACATAAGACTCTGAGGTAACAATATATTATTGTTTATGTGAGAAGGATTTTCCTTAATTTAATATACAACATTGCCTTACATTTGATGGCATTGTAAGTATGTATGGTAAAAATATAATGATGAATGTTTGATGTGTGATGTTTGACGGTCATGTAATTACGAGTGTGATTATATTAATATGATGATGTTATCATATAGGACCTTATGAACGTGATGAGATGATGTGTTGAAATGTCATGATGATATATAAAATGATGTGAGGGCATAGCATAATAATGACATGATATGAGGAAACGAGAGCGTGATAGTATACGCAGGATGGTTGAGATGATTACTGATGATGGTTGCTTTATCAATATTTTACACGTATTCCAAGAACATACATTATATTGTATTTTCACTGAGTTTTTAATGATTTTATATGCATGCCTGGTTTTATAAACCATAAAACTGATTAATCTTGAACAACTTAGTTGTCCAATTTGAGAATGGACATATGATCGGATTTGTTCTTAAATTTTGAGGACGAAGTTTTCTTAAGGGGGGGTAGATTGTAACAATCCAGAACTTTGACAATGAAAAATGAAGATTTTGCCCATGAAAGGTAAAAGGTTGAATTTCTTATCTGGAAATTTTTTGGACATTCTGGATAGACCGTTATGAAGTTCTTGGACTCTTGGGTCCATAGACAGGTGGTATGTCAAGAACCGAGTTCGAATAAGTTTGTTTTGAGTCTAAATAATGTAAGGGAATTTTGGTCATTTGGCATATAAGATCATTTTCATAATTTTGCATGGAGGATATAGTGTATTCTGGAACTTTCTTCAATTCTCTTTAATTTTCCATCCACCGACACACTATAGTTATTTGTATGCGTGTATGTATGTGTTTAAGGATACGTAGGCAGGTGGTGGCCGATTTGGAACAAACCATGGCAACCAACCGTGAGGAAGAACGAGGGGAAAAGGAAATGATAGGACCTGTCCATGAACTTTGTGAAAACCGGGATGGTCCTTCGCCTGTAGGAAAACACTTATTAGACAAGGGATCTCCCGATGTGAATCACATTCAAAAATTATTAATCTAACCAAAATAAATCCACTTTTTCGGGGTCACCGTGTAACGACCCGTCCCGAGAGTCGGGATTAACGAAGTGATTAGTAACGGATTAGCTAAGTTAATCGGTGTTTAGTTGGTTACTTTTGGACGTTTGGCGCAAAATGACGATTTTGCCCCTGGAATGGGCAAAATGATAACTTTTAGTTCGGACGGTCAATTGGGCATTGACCGATGACCGTGATGTAGTTTGGGACGTCACGAGTCCGTAGACAGGTGGCACGCCTGATTACGACATCCGAGGAGGAAGTTATGATGTTCGGAAGGCTGAGGGCACTTTTGTAATTTTGTTAAAAGAAGGGAAAAAGTTGACTTTTTGCACGAAAAAGTGTTTACACGTAAACCTAGGACCGTTAGGTAGATCTCGTCATCCTGAGTACTATGATAGGCGGCATGCCTTCATCGGACGTAGGACGAGTAAGATATGGGTCTAGAACGGCTAAGGGTAAAATCGTAATTTGGACATTTAGGGGTATTCTGGTCTTTTTGTGCCTGGGATGCGTGCAAATTAGATTAGGACAAGTGTACAGAGCTGGTTGGATATTTTTGAGTTTGGGACCACAGGATTTGGACACGTGGGCTATGTCTAGTGGCTTCTAGCCACTTTCATCGTTCAATTAAATTTATTTGGGTTTGTTTAAACCGTGCACTAGGAGAGAAATAGAGACTGAGACAGAGAGGAGAGATCGCTCCAATTGAGTGTTGTGGGAGTGTTGAGGGAATTCTGTGGTGTTTGAATGAGAGTTAGGAAGAGTGTGTGATCGTGTTTGTGAGGCTTTGGGAGTGACTGTGTGTGTGAGGTGAGTAGCAGACTAGAGAAACAAAGAGGGAGTTTGGTGGTGGTGCTGCCGTGCTTGATCAATCGTGGCTGCTAGTGGTGTTCAGAGGACGGAGGAGGACCTGAGGAGTCGAGTGGACCCAAGGGAGCGCGGCGGCGAGCACGGTGGAGGCTAGAACGACGGTAAGGTTTCCTTATCCTCTGTTTTTCCGTTTAGGTTCAAACGTAGAGTCGTGAGTTTTGAGGTCGAGTCGAGCAGTCCTATGAGTTCTAATAGACTTAGGAGGTCCCTAGGAACTGTTTTACCTTGCAGCCGTGACGGGGGGAAGACCTGGTGGCTGGGAACAGAAACATGGGTTTTGGATGGTTTCTAGTTTGAGCTTGGGAAGTTCGTATGAGGGCTTAATGTTGTATTTTAATTAGGGGAATAAGTTGCTAGGAAGAGAACGAAACTTTTGGTGGAAGAAGGAACGAAAATGGACGGAAGACGGCAAGGAACCGGTCACGCCAGTTCAGATCAGGTGACTGTCGAGGAAGATGATGAACAGTACCCCTGTTGCAGGCGCGTGAAGCCCACGCGCAGCCACTTTGGGCGGCGCGTGGGGACTTTTCTGGGGAAACTTCCAACACAGTTTGCATTCTAATTGTTGTAACGAACCTTTTGGGACAAGTTTCGGGACGATCAGACATCGTCTCGGGTTAGTTTTGGGTGTTCGAAGGTTTAGGGTCCCGTTTAATTACGTTTAAAATTCCGGGAAAGTTGGGGAAAATAGGATAAGCCTAATTGTAGTGTTAGTGACTCGTTTTGGTGACTTGTGACAGGTCGGGCAATCCCCGAGGCGACCGAGGAACGTACGGGATGCGTGTGACGTGCCCGCGAACTGTGAGTGGACTCTTTCTTTCTAACCGAGCATGCATAACTGTTTTTATCTACTTGTTTTATTTGTTTTAATTATGATTTCATGATTATTGCTTATTTTAATCTGCTTTACATAATGTCACATTTTTCGAGACGTTTACGTATTTCGGCACGTTTTAGAGAAATGCTTTGATTATGATTTTTTGAAACTCTTTTTATTTCTAGTCCACTCACACCTTCTGGTTTTTAAATGCCCTCCGGGTCGTGGTGCTAGCACTGGGGTTGACGTTGAGGCGGAGGCAGAGGCATAGAGTTTTCTAGAGGTTATCCCGGGGTGTTTCCGGAGTTTCCGTTACGAACTTCTCCGTTGTGCGTGTAGTAAACTTTAGTAGGATTTCTGTTTTACCTTGTTTGTACTATGCTCTGTATGACTGTTGACTTGTTGAATTTGAAATTCTCCCTAGTCTGGCAATGTAATTTCTGGGTTTTTGTGAGGTCGTTTCGGTCTTTTGTGTTGGGTTGTCAGACGGGAGCAGGGTTCACCTCGGTTATCGGGGTGATAATCGGGGTGGGTCCTGTCACACCGCCCACGTCTAACCCACTAACGCCATCAAGTGGCTAAAACTTCCAATTTCTTACTAATCCAAACTTATTCATACACAATCAACCAAATCATAAATTAGAATCTATTTCCACCACGCTTTCAATTCCAACATAATTATAACAGTTCCTTTATTCCACGTACTGGTCGTTAAGGTTTTCTAATCTCTAATTAATCATACATCGGTATATCAATTTATTTAATAATGAAGATTATATACTTTAGCTGACCATAGAACTCAAGTATAAGCTAATCACTTAGTCATCAACGTCCCTAATTATGTACATCATAATTAGATAACAATAAAGGCATCTCCCATTGTTCTATTAAGTTAAATTGTAACACCAATCACCATACTAACATTAAACATAAAGTTGTAGTTATTAGGCATCAACATGATCATAAAATACCTCCACTTGTAATTCATCATATTATATATCATGAATATCATCTCTTTCTAAGAACCTTTTGAATAATCAAATTTCTTTTAAGGCTTTGGACGAGCATAACATCTTCATAGAATGTCTAATTGATTCAATTCTTGAAATATTAAACTCGGAAGATAAAAAGGAACAATTTTTGTGTTAACCGTTTTTCCACAGTCCGGCCGACACGCCCGCACGCGCCACCAGAGCCTAAGGACAGCCTCTGCCAGTAAGCCTCATGTGCCTGCGCAGAGGTTGTCTTCAACGTCTCGCAGATCCTGTAACTTAGGTCGTTCGACCCGGCGACTCAACATTCTTCGTTTCATGTTGATTTCTATCACATTCTTCATCAAACTAACTCGTCTTAAGTCCAGAAAAGGATCTATGATGTTATAAATAAGAAACTTTACCTCGATCACATCTTCCCACCTTCAGGGATTTCTTCATGGGTGTCAAACTCCTGGACACATCCTTCCCAAGCTCTAATCATCCCAAACTATCTCAGAATGATCGTAAATCCCTCAAGAACGCACTAGAACCAACTTTTTGTGTGTTCCCCTACTCAAACTGGGAAACTCGAGAATTCCTAAGTATGGACCTCACGAGTTCCCTTCAGTTTTGTGCCCATTCCACTCCTTTATTCCACCAAACTTCATCAGCCACCCCTCCCTTCTCTATTTCTTACATATTTCCTTCTTCTTAAGTTTCTTTCTTTGTTTCTTTCATTTTCTCTAATTTTTCATTCTTTTCGACCTTTTTCTCCCCTGAAAATCACTTACACAACAACACACACAAAATATGGAGGGAAGTTAGTGGAAGGCTGAGAGATAAGGGAGAGGGAAGGTGCAAGAGAATTCTAGAAGTCCCCATGTGAAGTTACCAAAATGCCCCTATGAATCAAAATTATTAAATGCCCTTTGATAGTTTTTAGTCGATATCAAACTCATATGATCTCAGATTTCAACGTACTATCTATCGACAGACTCGGGACACTGAGACCTTCGTGATGGTATGCTCAAAAGTTCCATGAGTTGTCCTGGTCAAAAATCAACATTTTGACTTTTTTGTCAAAGTCAACCCTTTGACTTCAGGGGAAACATGGTCATTTTTCATTCTCTCGAATATCCGGGGTGTTACAATCTCCCCCTCTTAAAAAAAAATTCGTCCTCAATATTGTAAAACAAAGGAAATTTTATTTACATACCCAAAATGGACAATTAATTTGCTTAGAAGCCAACTCACGAGGTTATCACAACAACACTAGGTTATCAAAATCACAGTAACAAACATCACGAGAATCAAACCCATTCTCAAACAAAGTATTAATTGTCTTATCCCAGTACTTATCTGCAGGCACATCATTTGAAAATCAAAGTTTAACTTATCATATCAGAAAACACAAGTATCATAAGCTCACATGTTTATTGCACATATTCATTACCAAACCCAAATCCATTTTCAAAAACCGGCTTAAAGCCCCAAAAACATACTTGCCCATAATCACGTAAAAAGTGTCATAACATAATCTTCGGAAAATCACACAGAGACAAACAATTCGTCGACCATCGGAATCGCATAGTAACACTCTTAAAAACACATAAGTATGCACGCAAAGTAAAGATCCACTTGATTGACTTCTGACTCCTTGTAGACGTAATTAGACCAGGATTCCATATAGACCTAACCAATTCACATAATCAACCTTACCCTTTGCATCTTTCGAATCACAGTCAAGAGCCTCACCATTCCATAACAAAGTTAATCAAGTAATACCTCAAGTACTAATCCACATTATTCATAACGGCGTTATACGTAGGCCACAAATCACAATCAATGTCCAGTACCAAACATCATCCAATTATAAACTCCTCTGGGGTTATCTCTACACACCACAGGGGAACTCGAGCCCAGCTCAACATCTATGTGCAACCTCACTCCGCACTCAGGAACTGGAGCCATACTCGACATCTAAGTGAGAACTGACCAACTACCCACTCAGGAACTAGTCCTTAGCTTGACGTCTGAGGGGTCACCACATAATACCGATCTCAGTAATGTACCAACACGGTCATATATAGGATCATCACAATAACCACATACAATCGATTCACCCTCAATACTTAAGTCTCATATACCACTCAAGGATACATCATCTGAGTTTCTTCTTAGGGATACATCATATGAGAATTAACCACACATCATATCACATAACCCCTCGGGGATACATCATCCCAGTGGCCACCCAGGGATACCGCTTCCAAGTTTCACACACATAATCTTACGGCACTACCGGTAGGCCAATCATCATATAATATAACCACTAAAGGATACAGCATCTGAGTTTCCATCCAAGGATACAGCCTCTGGACGTCAACCCCACCATTTAACCATTTGGGGATACAACATCTGAATGGCTGCCTAGCGATACAGCATCTAGGCATAACTCAATAATCTAGTGTAACCTGTTCACAACATATAATGCACAAATATCGAAAAAACATATATTGATTATAATGATACATAACCGCCATTATATCATCATAACATCACAATATCATCACTCCATAGAATTGTCATGCATAACCTCAAATCATCACCTCATCCTTAGGATATCATTATCACAACATTTCGCATATTCATATCACATGTCAATAACTCAATCAAATCTACAATCGGAATTTCCGAGCCTACCCTCGAAACGCAACTCAATCACAAACCTCATAAAACGTGTCATCGAAATATTTCCAAAGAAAACCATCCAGATATCATATGAAAATCACCAAATATCCAATATCACAATGATTTCTCATCACACATATTAAGAAGCACATTTTACTCATACTCAACCCAAATCCACAACGTAAGAGAGATTTGGAAATATAATCTACTTCGTAAATACAATTCGAAAACAGTACCAATCACATCGTCAGTTTATCAAATACATCATCACATATATCAGGATCATTCTCACAATGCCATAATCATCATTAGTACACATATCAACAAATAATCTTCCTTAGCTCCCAAAATCACCATATATTTATCATCGCATTTCATCGTGGTTACCTTACCATACAAATATCCTATTATTCAAAAACTATTAAATAATTTTTTGTCAACTACGCTTACATCATTTCAATCGATTCCAACGTATAGTAATTCTAAGAATTAATTTACCATCTTATAACTCGTGTACTTAAAAATATTCGTAAAATCATAGGAAATTATATGCAAATCATCATAACAATTAAATCAGGAATGTCGGGGAAAACACATATTAATAACATAGATTAGTTTCTTAACCCTCCACTTTTTTTGAGGCATAATCCACACTTAACCTCATATAACGTTTCATAGAATATTTTCACGAGAAGAATAGTTTCTATTCTTGTGATTTAAAGTTCCCAAAACTCATCAATGGTAACTAAAAACAAATTATTATCACCTCAAACCATAAGCCATGATCAAACCTGTGACGGTTTAAAAATAGTCGTTGGTTGTCAAAGTAGGTTTTGAGGTTGTTTTGCTCGAAGTAAAGGTTCCTAACTTGCTAAATGAGTCCTTAGGATCGTATTGAGACCAAAAAAAAAAGAGTGAGCTTCAACATTGGAGCGCCATTGAAATGACTTGGGAAACCATGGCCGAGATTTGGGAGCTTTGAATAGAGGTTTTGTGGTAGTTTTCTCTCTTCAAACAAAATAGTTCTTCTTTTGGGATTGATCAGAATGTATTGGACAAAGAAAAGAGGATAAAGCGTGAAAAACAGAGGATTTGTGACTGGGTCGGGTCGCCCAGGTCGGGCCTTGCACGCAGACCTATGGGTTGACCATGCACAAATTTGCTGGTGATAGGCTGGCGCGTGACCACCATGCCCAGAAAGGACCACCAGCGCATGACAATGCGTGCGGCCTCCTTTGGTCGTCTGACCAACATGAAATTTTTTTTTTTCATTTCTGAATTTATTGATATAATTTATGAGTTAATTGGATGTCATTTGGGTATAGTTTTGGTTATCCAACCTAATATGTTATGTGTTTAAAATTTAGCTTTAATTATGGCTAATTAAGGAGTAGTTATGATAATTTAGGCATGAATAATTAGTGGAATACAAGGAAATTTTTATCTAAAGAATTACATGTAATTGAGGAATTTAGTTATGGCCAAATGGACAAATGTGCATAGTATTATATATGATAATAAGGTGAGAATATATGTTTGGTGTGGGAATTTATGATGAGATAATGACGTGTTGTGATGCATTGACTAGATAATACATATGATAATATGACTATATTTTTGTACATTCATGGTGTTAACTACTTTATTTTGGAAAGGTCTTGACTAACTAAATTTGGGTATGAAAAGAGATTTATAATGATAAACATGATTATGGGTAAAATTATGAAGGTTGAATGAAGAATGTTTAATTCGTAAATATTGCTTATATAAATCATTAAAGAATTTGTAGGGTTGTGGATAGAAAACAATTGTGACAAATATAACAAGTGAAAGGTAAAACCGAAACCGGTTGAACTAGTCAAGTCCACCATTTGTCGGGGAGTGGGTTCAGTGTGGGCAGTAACCGCGTAAGAGTGTACTTAGTTTCCTTAACTTGTTAACTTGTGAAGATAGAATAAAAATAGAAATATCCCTTGTCTGACTAGAGTTGTCAGACGAGAGTAGGACCGGTCTGGTTTTCATAAAAATTAGGGATAGGTCTTGTCAACGAAGGTCTCCTCTCCTATCGGCCTATAGACTATACTGAAGTTCCACTAGGCTGAGTTGACATCTGGGATCTCGACTCAAAGTGTCAAGCACCTCTCGATCTGGCTCCTTTACCACCTAGACTCAAACGATAACTATCTGAGGACCCAGAACTAACACTACCTCTCCTTGGGGCTCTCTGACAAAAAATGCAGTATACGACCCTCATGTTTATGATCGGAACCTTGTCGTCAAGCTAACAAACTAGACTCCACTCGAATAGTAACATCAGACAACTCTCTCAAAGTGGTAAAGGAACTTATTTTTACAGAAGCTCGAACCTCATCTCGTAAATTCATCTCAAGCCAACGGTACTTGTTTGTCCCGATTGCCACAACTGTACGGGCAAACCAGGACAGACTCAAAAAATTCTGTTCATATTGAGCCACCGTGATATTCCCTTGCTACAACCGCAAACACTCCATTTCTCTAGAATCTCGATATGATCGGGGGTAGAACTAATACAAAAATATGTCATCAAAAGTTTCCCAAGGGACCTCCTGGGCATCCCAGCCCAACATCTATAGCCTCCGCCACCACAGGTAGGCATAATCACTCTAGTTGAAAAAGTAGCTATCAACATTTTATCATCCGACGAGCATTGCATAACTTTGAAAATCCTTTCCATAGAGGTAATCCACTATTTAGCTTACTCTGGGCTCACCTTGCCCACAAAAGTAGCAGCCCCTAATCACTGGGCTCTCTCTATGTTCGGGCCTTTCCTAATCTGCTTTGCCTCATCTTCTAAGCGTGCATGGGGATCACGTCACAAACGCATAGTCATTACCTACTCTTAAAAAAAACACACTTTAGTTCACACCCTGCACCTATAAGTGTAATCAATGGACAATAACCTGTGCTCTGATAGCTAATTCCAAAGACAACTTCACAATAACACTAAAATTGATAAATGGTTCATCAACCCCCTCTTGCCCTCGATACGCGTGCCATGCACCATCCAAAGGGCCCTACCCGTGGGCTTCACACGCTTGGAATAGTTACCCCTAACCTTGCGCAGACCAGCTGGTCTAGTCCGGCTCTGCAACTCCAGTCCAACTGGACCGGTGTGACCGGTCCAGGGCTATTCCTTCTTCATTTTCGTCTGTTTCTTTCCCTTACAATGCTAATCTTCCTATCTAATCCCTAGAAGTCTAATGGTGTGAAGAAACCTAAGAAAACCCATTAAACCCAATCCGTTCAATCCTTCCCTTCACGGTTCAAAGTTTCTCGATCACCCCCTGGCCAGGACCGCCCCTCTCCACTATCAAAAACAGTCCCTACTCACTCCTAACAACCTAATAATCATTTCCCCATCAACAAAAACCATCCCTAGCGTTCAAATCACGAAAATAAGAAAAATGGACATAACAGGGTTTCGGGTTTACCTCTGCACCTCCTCCGTCCATGGTGGCCTTGTCCTCGGTCAGCCACTAACACCACGTCCTCAAGTCACTCTCTGGCTTCACACACGATCAGATGGGGGGAGGGGTTTGGATTGGGGTCGAGATGGTTGTTCAGGTGGGTGGAATGAAACAGAGAAGAGAAGATGATATGCATGAATGTGGGAAAAGAGGGAGTGGATGAGTGACAAATGTCACTCATCCCCTGGGGTCTGGGAATGATCTGGGACCACATAAGACAAAACAGAACTCAACTGCCTCGTAAAATGTGCCATTTCAAATAGTTCCCGAAATCTTCCGTGAATCGTAACTTCTCCGTCGAATGTCTGAATTCGACGTGTCGCCTGTCTACGAATTTGTATTGCCTCAATCTATGTAACACTCCTCGGCCCTCGGCCATCGGACCGCCTGGATCAAAGTCAACTTTTTGTCCTCGTTCAAGGCCAAAATTAATCTTAATTTTGCCCTGAACGTCCGTTAATCCTCGTCTAATCCCCAATTAGCCTCGCTAATCCATCATTAATTCTTAATTAATCCTGATAATTCGGGACGGGTTGTTACATTTGTAGTTGTATATTGTTATCCTTTGTGGCTGGAATCAAATTGTGGATGGTGGACCATATGTGTTTTAAGGCTTTATGTGTTTTGTAGTTGTATAATGTTGTGCTTTGTTGCTGGAATCAAATTGTGGATGGTGGACCACATGTGTTTTATGGGTTTATGTGCTTTGTAGTTGTATATTGCTTTGTGATAAAAAATTAGGCTTGATGTGGTACGTACGAAGTATACTAAAGCCTAAGGTTGGTGGTGACTTTAGATTATTGTGAAATTGTAGGTAAATCTGATTACTTCACCTTAAAGTTATTCCATGGTGGGAAGTGGGTTGCTGATAGATATGTAGACATCCAAGTAGACTACATTGATTATTGTGAGAAGGATATGATGTGTATGTTTGAAATTAACTGAATGGTAAAGGCTTTTGGTTACCTAGATAGTATTATCCTATACCAATACGAGATTGAGAAAGGAGTAGGTGATAAATTGTTAAATGAAGCTGATGTGTTGAAAATGTGAGGCCGTTCCTAGTGTGGCTGTGATTGAAATGTTTTTTTACGCATATTAATGTGGATGACCCAAAAAAGTTTTTAAAAGTAGTTAGAAGAAGTGGAAGGGAAAGGATGAAGGCCAATAGTGAACAAGGTGAAGGGACCAATAAATCATGTGTTGCCATTGAGGAGTTAGAGGATGAGACTGAAGTGGTGGGGACCATGAAGGCAAAAAAAGAACTTCCCATATGTCCAGGTAAGGGTAAAGATGAAGTGGTTGTAGGTGGGGTGCCAAATCAGAAGTGAGAAACGGGTTTTGTTAAACAAGTTGAAGAACATGTGCAAAAAATAGACAAAGGAAAAGAGAACTACCTAATGAAGAAGATGAGATTGACGGTGAGATATGGGTCGAGTTGGATGACTCTAAAGCATCAGTAGGTTCTGGTTTTGATGACAGTGGGGATGAAGTCATTCCCACAAAGGAGAATAGGTTTGATAGGGAGCTGCTAGAAGCTTGGGTGCAAGAGGCATCACACTTGGATGATTTTTTTCATTGATCTTGGGGAGGCTGACAGGACCCATCCCAATCCCCCCGGGATTAGTGCGGGATGACCCTGCTTCCGTCTGACACGAAGTGTCAGACAAGGGATATTCTCGTCCTTTGCCCTCCCGGGCTATCAGAGTACGCCAGGATCCGGAGGAGGTATGTGATATCTCGGTCTCTGCTACAGTCCACATCCGATGTCAACCTGAAGGGTATTAAAAACAGAAAGACTGTGAGTGGACAAAAATAAACAATTTATAAAAACATTTCCATCAAAGACATTTATACCTTCCACTAAAAAGCATGCATGCATAGTAAAACCATTTATCCAATAATATATGTTAAAACATCCACAATTAGGGTCTCAGTCCCAAATTCTGTAAATACAAGTCACACGGGCTCCTGCCCAAAACCAATTTACAGAAAACCAGAACATAGTAAACATGTGTGGGATCTCAGCCCAAATCCATTTATCATCATAAAACACAGTTTTCCCAAACCAATTGAAACCGTGTTTATCCAATATATTCATATCCAGAACCTGTCACGGTAAAATAGAGCTACACGTGTGCTAGCCGGGGTCTCAAACCCAAGTCTCTCCAGGGTCCACCCAGGTCAATGTCCGTAGATCAATGACCCTCCCTGGAGGTAACGAACCATGCCCATCCTAAGAGTAAGGAACCCAACTGGGGGGCGACTCCACTCAGTCAGTGCTCCATGACTACTCCGGGGTCCACCCAAGCC
Source organism: Prinsepia uniflora (assembly GCA_032719365.1). NCBI lineage: Eukaryota > Viridiplantae > Streptophyta > Magnoliopsida > Rosales > Rosaceae > Prinsepia > Prinsepia uniflora. Next base: position 41,641,226 of record CM064867.1, on the reverse strand, counting down.
AACGACCCTCCCCGGAGGAGACAATCATATATATAGGATGGAATACTAAAAACCTTTTGAAACCATTCTTGAAACCTTTCCAGGATTCATGCCCGGCCCCCATAAGCCGTCATGAACCATAAAATCCTTTCATGGGTCCATGCCGGTTCCCATAAACCGTCATGACCTGTAAAAACCATTTCAAGGGTTCATGCCGGTTCCCATAAACCGTCACGACTCATCAAAACCATTTGTAACACATAACTGGGCACTAGGCCCGAATTCACATAGAAACTGGACCCCCGGTCCGAATCGTAAACCAATTGGGCCTCCGGCCCGATTCCGTAAAACCGGAAAACCTCGATTTATGGGACGTAAAGACATATAACCTCTTGCAAGCACGTAAATCGCCTCGAAATACGTGAAACCATATAATTCACAAATATCCAAATCAACATTATCAAATCATATTCATAATCCATTTGGAAATCCAAAACCATTTCAGTTAGACCAATAAAGACATATAGCCCCGTATAGGAACCGTATAGGGTCGAAACCTCGAAATACGTGCCTATATGTAACCACACATCCAAATGCACTCATGGCATCACAAATAAGTATTTAAAACATATAATAAACATTTATGCATGCACCAATTTAGAAAACAAGGTCCACTCACAGACCGTCCGAAGCCGCGTCTCGATACGCGTGCCATACGGCTCCCCGAGCCGATCACCGTCACCGGGACTTCCAAACCTGTCCAAATTCATTTAGAGGGTTACTAACTACTTATATAACCCCTCACTAAAGCCCCGTAATTTTCCCGTATTTTTAACTATTTTTAATCTCGAACCTAAACCTTCCGATGCCCCGAAACATATCGAGACGGTGTCCGATCGACTCGAAACTAGTCCCAAAATGTTCATTACATCGAATAGATGATTTGGTATGTTGGAACCTTCCTCAAATTGTGTGCCACGCGCCCTCATGCACCCCAAGAAGCCACTGCGCGTGGGCCTCACGCGCCCTGCACAGTGTCACCTGCTCCAGCGATCGAACTGGTCTGGGCTGGCCGGTCCGGTCCAACCTCTGCAACTGGACCGGCGTAACCGGTCCAGGCCTCCTTCTCCCTCATTTTCGGTCCGATTTCCTGCATTCCAATTCCTAAATTCCTATTTTCTCATTTCCAATCTATCCCAATCCGTACAACCTAAGAAAACTACCTGAAACCCCTTGGTTCGAAATGGACCTCACGGTCCCATTTTTCCGATCGGTCCCCCACGGCTTCTCAGCCGTTAAACCTCACCAAAACTGTCATAACAACTCCCCAGAAACCTAATGGACTCATTAGAACCATTAAAAATGAACCATAACAACAACATGATTTTGGGTTCAAAAACCAAAACCGAGCCATACCTCGGGTTCGGTCTCCGCCGTGTACGGTGGCTCCCTCTTGGCCGGCCACCATCATCCTCAGTCCTTCCCTCACGTCTGGTCTCCGTCCTGGCCGAATTGGGGTTGGGTTTGCTGGGTTTGGGTTGCACGAAGATGGAGAGAAAAGGGTGAGATCGGGTGGGTTTGTGTGTGGATGAAGAAATGAAAATGCACGGGGATGGGTTTGGTGCATGTGTGGGTGAGGTTGGCCAGTGGATGGGTGACAAGTGTCACTCATCCATTGGTTGCTGAAAAGTAGTTGGGCCCACTAAAGACAAATGGTCCTCGTAAAACGTGTCACCGGGAATAGTATCCCGAAACTTTCGTGAACCGTAACTTCGCCGTCGAACGTCCGAATTCGACGTGCCTCCTGTCTACGGATTCGTATCGTCCTTATCTACGTAACGGTCTTCGGCCCTCGGCCATCGGACCTCCCGGTCAAAAAGTCAACTTTTGACCCCCTTTTATCCAAAATTACCAAAATGCCCTTAACCTTCCGAACGTCATAACTTCCTCCCCGAACGTCGGAATTGAACGTGCCACCTGTCTATGAACTCGTGACGTCACGAACTACGTCACGGTCATCGGTCAAAGTTCATTTGACTGCCCGATTGAAAAGTCAACGTTTTGCCACCACTAGGGCAAAACGGTCATTTCGCATCGTTCGTCCGATTTCGCTCTACTAATCACGGATTAGCCTCACTAATCGTGATTAGTCACTAATCTAATCATGGAATTTGGGACGGGTCGTTACAACCTTCCCTCCTTAATTAATTTTGTCCTAGAAATTCCAACCGACTCTAATCCAACTGTTCTTCCCTCCTTAATTTGTTCCGTTCTCGAAACACCAACTATTCTGATTCCACATCCACCTCGTGGAAATAATTCGATCTACCACGCGACACGTGTACGCTAGTACACCCACTAACCAGAACAATCCTTACTCGTCTGCAGCCAGACGTACCGCTAACATCCATGTCGTATCGACTACGTTCGACCACGCCGAATGACAGTAGTCATACGTTCTGAATTGACATTACTTGTCAAATCTACCGTTTCGCTGACACAACCAACTAGACGGTTCCCTACTCAACCACTAACTATCCTGTCGTCTACTCCCACTGGGAGTCATCAGACCTCACACCGCGATCCACGCTGACACCTCCTACAAACTATCACCACTTGACAGTCGTCAATCGAAAACTGTCACTATACTCACCCGTGGTTACACCAACCACCAACTTACTCAACCATGAGTATACACTACCAAACAATTCACTCGACCTGTGTGTAACTACCCATCAGACGTACTATGACCCAATGCACAGTATCCAATGTCTAGTTCACAACCGCAACTAATCCGATGGTATCAGAACCAATCCGACTACCAATACGCTCTCCAACGCACCACCGGTATCTCATATATACCGTCACCAGGCACGACAAGTCTGCCTAGTATCGTACCTCGAACAACGTACAAGGTACGTACAACTACCCATCAATCAGCCTACAACCACCTAGGTTGTAGCCAATCACGTTTCTATAATGGAGTTCGCATGTCCAATCCAGTATTAGACAATCAATACTCCGACCCAACATCTATTTCCAAATCCGAATCCGAATCCGAAATTTCGTAAGAAATCCCGAATCCAAATCCAGAAATCATATCCATACTTATGTCCTAATTCGAATCCAAAATCATCATTCCGTAAACCGGCATTAGGAATGACCATTTCGAACCCAAATCCATAAAAGCAAATCTACAGTCAAGCTCTAGAATCAAATCCTGAATCGTCACCCGTAATCCGATTCCAAAACCCAAATCTAGAAATCCTTTTTCAAGTTCCAAAATCAAATCCTGAATCGTCATCCAGAAATCTGATTCCAAAACTTGAAATATCGTTCACGTTTTCCGAGCCGCACTATATCCGAACCTATCGGATACCTGCTCAGATGATTACACATTACATCTGATTCACTTCATAGGGAAGCCGATCCCAACATCAACACATCTAGGTTGACCATATCCAACCACGTCGGAAAACTACTCATCGGGCAACTACTCATGTGAGTCATAAGTCATATGGGATTTACCTCGAAAAGAAGTTCAGTCCCATCATGCTCCACTCAACATCCAAGTAAGAGTGATAAACTCTCCACCTATCTGGATCATCCAAATCACGATCCAGATCCAACACTACGTCAACCGACCATAGACGTCACGATCCCCGATCGTCACGACGTCCAAAGTCCTCAACCATTTCCCACATCTAAATAGATTAGTCAACGATGAGACACGCCGAGACTGTGGGTTCTCACTGATTACCTCGTATCGATCCTTGTCATTCCACCTAGGAAAACCAAAGATGATCCAACACGATGACATCAAAACTCATCCTACGTGAATGCAACCAAAACTTGCTGCACTCACCACGCCACGTAATCCAACATCGTCTGCCACCATGAAGAAAATGAGAAATCTCAGTCACCTAACTTCGATATACTCACTCCACCTGATGACCCAAGACAATCACGGGTCCACCAACCAATACACGATCAGTGTACTAGTGGCAACTAACAACATCAATAACATCTACATCCTCTACCACCATAAATTATGGTAGAACCTGAGAAGTCACCCAAACGACTTCGACATACCCAATACCAATGCGGAAAACCCGCATTCCTCTCGTCACCTCAATCGCAACCTCTCGCGATTTCGAAGTTCCAACCAAATTGGAAACAACATACCCGGACATCAACCACGTGTCCCCGTTAGACTGGTTATGGACACATGCCCATTTACGACCGTATATGTACATCCAAAAGGATGTCAATTCATCTTAATTTGATGTACCACTCGACTGAAAAGTCACAACAGCCCCCTGCTGTGATCTGCAATCAAATCTCTGCAAACCACCATATCTGACCAATCCCGACCAATTCTGACCAACTGGTCGCTAAACCCCGCGACAGATCGAGTCTGACCAACCGGTCACTAATCCGTCATGATAATACTCGATCCTCACTCCTCAACTACCGCTGGATCCTATCCAGTCCGTCACTATCCGTGATTCACTCCCGAACCACAGATACCGAACATATACGTATCTTGATGGGGTCACATCCCGACTCGTGACTCATCGTCGTCACCATCACCAACACTAGTGTCAGTATCAGCATCGGCACATAGACATCAGTATCAGTATTAGCACCCCGTGTGCAAACGGACAACCCTAGATCTCCGCTCATACCGAACGATGATCCCGTACCTTTGCTCGAATAGGAGAAACTCTGCCTCCTTCGTACCCAACACCTCTGGGTACAGTTACCCTGACAACTCATACGAGAAGAGGAAACGTCCCCTGAACGTCCCCGTCTCATTCTGCGATCGCACTCAACCGTAACCAAGTCGAATCCAGAATCACTACTCATACATATGCATTATTCACGCACCTCGTACCAACGTCACGACTGACAATCCCATCGTCACAATCGTCACGACAACCTGAGTCTACTCGACCAGATAAAATTCGACTACGTCTATCGATAGTAGCGTCTGCCACAACCTTGTGCAGACCTAACGACCAGACATCCAGACTCCGCATCCAACGGAATCAACTGCCTGTACCAACTACTCGGTATCCCCGCTTCGGGATTCCATCGACAAGTACCAACCCTGATAACTTGTCTAAACCATCTCTAACCAGTCGTAATTTGACTAAACCAATGTCGTCTACCAGGTCGTCCATGACCTTAGTTGTACCAACAATCCATCACAACTATGGTAGCACGACAACCTGCTAGGTCTAACCGATAAGTACAACTCCGACTGCGAAGTGCAGTCCCAACACAAGCTGACATTACTAGACCGACTAACGAATCCAAATCCGAATAGTCGTCCAAGTCAAACCACTCGTCAACTCACATTTCCGAACCATACACATCCTACCTTGGGATTCCACGATTACACCTAGGGTCACGCTGACCCCAACTGCGAAAAGCAGTAAAATCCACGCTCTGACCGACCCCGCGGTCTTGACATCGTAAAGACGTCAATCCAATCCTACCATCAAGCCAACAAGGATCCCCGAATCCGGCTGCCAACTGCCGACTGCAGTAAATCCATTTAACTCAACATAATCTGACCATCTAATGGTCACAACATCGAATCAGTCGTCGGAACAGACCCTACGACATCGTGAAGACGATCCCAACTAACCGTCTCACGATCACACTCCAGACTACGAACACGTTAATCCTTCCGTAGGGTCCCACACTGTCAACCTTGACAGAACTATGGCAACCCCGGCCTCAAATGCCGAACCAAGGCATGCCAATCCTACTAACTATCGTACCGGCACCTCAACACCAGGTTGACCACGAACGGTAGCCCATTGAGATACCACATCCTCGACCTGCGTACATACTCCAAGAGCTGCACGGTTGCTCGAATAGAGACAACCCCGCTCTGATACCACGTTGACAGGACCCATCCCAATCCCCCCGGGATTAGTGCGGGATGACCCTGCTCCCGTCTGACACGAAGTGTCAGACAAGGGATATTCTCGTCCTTTGCCCTCCCGGGCTATCAGAGTACGCCAGGATCCGGAGGAGGTATGTGATATCTCGGTCTCTGCTACAGTCCACATCCGATGTCAACCTGAAGGGTATTAAAAACAGAAAGACTGTGAGTGGACAAAAATAAAGAATTTATAAAAACATTTCCATCAAAGACATTTATACCCTCCACTAAAAAGCATGCATGCATAGTAAAACCATTTATCCAATAATATATGTTAAAACATCCACAATTAGGGTCTCAGCCCCAAATTCTGTAAATACAAGTCACACGGGCTCCTGCCCAAAACCAATTTACAGAAAACCAGAACATAGTAAACATGTGTGGGATCTCAGCCCAAATCTATTTATCATCATAAAACACAGTTTTCCCAAACCAATTGAAACCGTGTTTATCCAATATATTCATATCCAGAACCTGTCACGGTAAAATAGAGCTACACGTGTGCTAACCAGGGTCTCAAACCCAAGTCTCTCCAGGGTCCACCCAGGTCAATGTCCGTAGATCAATGACCCTCCCTGGAGGTAACGAACCATGCCCATCCTGAGAGTAATGAACCCAACTGGGGGGCGACTCCACTCAGTCAGTGCTCCGTGACTACTCCGGGGTCCACCCATGCCAACGACCCTCCCCAGAAGAGACAATCATATATATAGGATGGAATATGAAAAACCTTTTGAAACCATTCTTGAAACCTTTCCAGGATTCATGCCCGGCCCCCATAAGCCGTCATGAACCATAAAATCCTTTCATGGGTCCATGCTGGTTCCCATAAACCGTCATGACCTGTAAAAATCATTTCAAGGGTTCATGCCGGTTCCCATAAACCATCACGACTCATCAAAACCATTTGTAACACATAACTGGGCACTAGGCCCGAATTCACATAGAAACTAGACCCCCGGTCCGAATCGTAAACCAATTGGGCCTCCGGCCCGATTCCGTAAATCAAATGGGCCTCAAGTCCGAGAATTACCTTTTCAAATCCAAAATCATTTCATTACATTATTTCCAAACTCATAAGAATGAAAAATCGGAGTAAAACCGGAAAACCTCGATTTACGTGCAAGCACGTAAATCGCCTCGAAATACGTGAAACCATATAATTCACAAATATCCAAATCAACATTATCAAATCATATTCATAATCCATTTGGAATTCCAAAACCATTTCAGTTAGACCAATAAAGACATACAGCCCCGTAGAGGAACCGTATAGTGCCGAAACCTCGAAATACGTGCCTATACGTAACCACACATCCAAATGCACTCATGGCATCACAAATAAGTATTTAAAACATATAATAAACATTTATGCATGCACCAATTTAGAAAATAAGGTCCACTCACAGACCGTCCGAAGCCGCGTCTCGATACGCGTGCCATACGGCTCCCCGAGCCGATCACCGTCACCGGGACTTCCAAATCTGTCCAAATTCATTTAGAAGGTTACTAACTACTTATATAACCCCTCACTAAAGCCCCGTAATTTTCCCGTATTTTTAACTATTTTTAATCTCGAACCTAAACCTTCCGATGCCCCGAAACATATCGAGACGGTGTCCGATCGACTCGAAACCAGTCCCAAAATGTTCGTTACATTGAATAGATGATTTGGTATGTTGGAACCTTCCTCAAATTGTGTGCCACGCGCCCTCATGCGCCCCAACAAGCCACTGCGCGTGGGCCTCACGCGCCCTGCACAGTGTCGTCACCTGCTCCAACGATCGAACCGGTCTGGGCCGGCCGGTCCGGTCCAACCTCTGCAACTGGACCGGCGTAACCGGTCCAGGCCTCCTTCTCCCTCATTTTCGGTCCGATTTCCTCCATTCCAATTCCTAAATTCCTATTTTCTCATTTCCAATCTATCCCAATCCTTACAACCTAAGAAAACTACCCGAAACCCCTTGGTTCGAAATGGACCTCGAGGTCCCATTTTTCCGATCGGTCCCCCACGGCTTCTCAGCCGTTAAACCTCACCAAAACCATCATAACAACTCCCCAGAAACCTAATGGACTCATTAGAACCATTAAAAATGAACCATAACGACAAAAACATGATTTTGGGTTCAAAAACCAAAACCGAGCCATACCTCGGGTTCGGTCTCCGCCGTGTACGGTGGCTCCCTCTTGGCCGGCCACCATCATCCTCAGTCCTTCCCTCACGTCTGGTCTCCGTCCTGGCCGAATTGGGGTTGGGTTTGCTGGGTTTGGGTTGCACGAAGATGGAGAGAAAAGGGTGAGATTGGGTGGGTTTGTGTGTGGATGAAGAAATGAAAATGCACGGGGATGGGTTTGGTGTATGAGTGGGTGAGGTTGGCCAGTGGATGGGTGACAAGTGTCACTCATCCATTGGTTGCTGAAAAGTAGTTGGGCCCACTAAAGACAAATGGTCCTCGTAAAACGTGTCGCTGGGAATATTATCCCTAAACTTTCGTGAACCGTAACTTCGCCGTCGAACGTCCGAATTCGACGTGCCGCCTGTCTACGGATTCGTATCGTCCTTATCTACGTAACGGTCTTCGGCCCTCGGCCATCGGACCTCCCGGTCAAAAAGTCAACTTTTGACCCCTTTTTATCCAAAATTACCAAAATGCCCTTAACCTTCCGAACGTCATAACTTCCTCCCCGAACGTCGGAATTGAACGTGCCACCTGTCTATGAACTCGTGACGTCGCGAACTACGTCACAGTCATCGGTCAAAGTCCATTTGACTGCCCGATTGAAAAGTCAACGTTTTTCCACCACTAGGGCAAAACGGTCATTTCGCATCGTTCGTCCGATTTCGCTCTACTAATCACGGATTAGCCTCACTAATCGTGATTAGTCACTAATCTAATCATGGAATTTGGGACGGGTCGTTACAGAGGCTGCACCTGAAACAGATGCAGCAGCAGAAGCTGGAACCTCAACAGTAGAAGCTTGAAACACTTCATCAGCTACACCACCCGATCATGCAACAGCTTCAGTAGCAGAACTTGGTCTAGATTTGTTGGTGGAAGAAATAAAGGATAAGCAGCTTTAAGAGAGGAATCAGACAGTTCAAGAAACCTTACTACCCGTTATGGATGAAGAGGAAACTTTTGCAAAAGGGAAAACTGGCAAGAGGTTTATAGAGTACAATCCAAACATTAATGGAGTTAGCTTTCTAAAGCCTTTTTATAAAGAATTCAATCGAATCTGAATATGCCCATATCAAAAATTGTAGATATGGCCTCTGCTGATTTTGCAATTGGGATCAGCCATATGAAGGCCTATAGAGCAAAGCAGAAGGCTATGGAGTTAATAGATGGTACTATGTCAAAGCAATATGGTATGCTATGTGATTACTGCCATGAGCTGAAGAGAATTAATCCTAGGACAACCACTTCTTTGGCTTGTAATTTTGTGGATGGTGATCAACTCTTCAAGAGATGTTATATCTACTTGGACGTATGCAAGAAGGGGTTTAAGGAGTGTTGTAGGCCTTGTATTGGCTTGTATGGGTGTCATCTAAACGGGATCTACGGGGGAAAGTTGTTGACAGCAATTGGAATTGATGCGAACAATGAGACCTGGGTTATAACAAAGGAAGTGGTTGAAGTAGAAAAAAAGGATTCTTGGATCTGGTTCTTAGAGTTGTTAAAGGTGGACATGGAAATGGTTGATGGATTTATGTGGAGCTTCATGACTGACAAACAAAAGGGACTTGAAGCAACCTTTGAGTCATTGAGGCCTACTGTTGAGCACAAGTTCTGTTGTAGGCACTTGTGGGCCAACTACAACCCAACTTTCAAGGGTAAAGTGTTGAAGGATGCGTTATGGGATTGTACAAGAGTTACAACAGTGCAGGGCTTCCTACATGAGATGGAGAAGCTCAAATCATTTGATGAAGAAGCGTGGAAATTGTTGGTAGATAAACCAGCACATCAGTGGTCTAGGTCGCATTTTAGAACGTGGTCAAAGACAGACATGTTGTAAAACAACTACTGTGAGACATTCAACAACACAATAATGTCAGCTAGGGATAAACCAATCATCACTATGTTTGAGAAGATTAGGTTCTTGTTGATGAGGAGGATTCAACGGAGAAGGGATAAGATGGTAACTTGGCCACATCAAATATGTCCAAATGTATTTAACCAAATCTGGAAGCTAAGATTGGAGTCAGGCCATTGCAGTGTTAGATGGCCCGACAGACGAAACTACGAGGTTCATGGCCGTAGAGGAGAACAAGTGGTGGTTAATTTGGAGGCCCACAGTTGTTCATGCAGAAAGTGGACCTTAAGGGAATCCCATGTGTGCATGGGATAATAGCCATACTTTAGAAAAGAGGTGTCAAGACCCGTCCCAAATCCCTCGGGATTAATGTGGAACGTGCCTGATCCCATCTGACACGAAGTGTTAGAACAGAGAAATTCCGTCCCTAGCCCCACTGGGACTACCAGTGAGCGCCAAGATCCGGAGGAGGAATATGATGTCTCGGTCTCTGTTACAGCCCGCATCTGCAATCAACCTAAAGGGCACTCAAAACACGAAAACTCTGAGTGGACAAAACAAGGATTTTATAAAAACACTTCATAAAAAGAGCTTTATGCCCTTCACTAAAAAGTATTCATTCATTCGAAAACCATTTCTCAACATAGAACACGGAGCCTTGGCCCAAAATCCAAATCAAGTGGGAACTCGTCCCAATTCCAACACATGTGGGTCTCAGACCAAAATTATCTCAGTGAAATCGCATATACACATACATATATACATATATAACCCATCCTAGACATTCTCTGATGTCAACTCAGAGCACACAGCCCCTAGAGAACAAATCCCCGATATATGTCACGATTTCGATATATATAAGTATACATACTACTCGGGGTCTCACTCCAAATCTACCCCCAGGAATTCTCCATCTGGGAGGCTCTGTCTCCGGATCTAGTTTGGGCGTCCCTCCGAATCGGGTCCGGGACTCTATCATATCTCCCACTCCTGGAATATGCTCCCTATGGGGATTACTCATTCCAGGTAGTGGATCGTGACTCTCTAGGTCGACGTCTGGAGGAGACCGATCAACTCATAAATGAGGGTATATACATACTAATATGGAAAACCATAAATGGGACTCACGCCCTATAACACAAGTCAACTGGGCCTCTAGCCCGAACATATGACTCAACGGGGCCTCTAGCCCAATTTCACAATTTAACTGGGCTTCCAGCCCGAACTCAAACGCAACTGGGAATTTAGCCTGATATATCAAGGTCAGTCACGATTCCGATCATAGTGGTGCGCGCACCCAACAGTCCAGGACCGCTCTCAATCTTGGTATCTCGCCGTGAATATATCACTGTCGCGACCACCTCTAAATCAGGGTGTGCACATCACTGATCTTTCTCCTATACCATCAGCACTACAGAGTCGAGCCTCTAGTGGTTTCTCGACAACGAAACGTGTATCGTGACCTCTCCGGAGGGAACACATCCCTAGTTCAGAGGCGAGCGTCATGTCATCCATCGCCATGCACACAGCACTCTCCGCAACTACGACTCAGACTCGTAGGTCATCAATAGGGCCCTATGCCCGAAATCATAACCAAAACCAAATGGGTCGTTTTACCTTTCAAAACCATTTCCTTGAAAACTGAAATCATAAATGCGTATAAGCACGTATAAAACAGAAAACCTCGAAATACGTGTAAACACGTAAACACACACACAAATGCACTCATGGCATCACAAAACATGTTCTAAAACACTTATAAAACATTTATGCATGCATCAAGTTAGAAAGAAGGGTCCACTTACAGACTGTCCGAGCTGCCGCCTCGATATGCGTACTGTACGCCTTCTCGTGCCAAACACCATCTCCGGGGTTCCCAAACCTGCCCAAATAACTTTAGAGGGTTACTAACTACTTAATTAGCCCCTCACTAAAGCCCCATAATTTTCCGAGATTTTTAACTATTTTTAAAAGCGATCCTAAACATTCGGACAGCCCGAACTATATCGAGACGAAGTCCGATCGACTCGAAACCAGTCCCAAAATGTTCGTTATATCAAATAGATGAAATTACATGTCGGAAGTTTCTCCATAAACCTCCCCACCTGCCGCCATGCGTCGCCTGAAGGCCCTGCGCGTGGGCTTCACGCGCCTGCACAATGACCGTTTTCAACCTCCAGCCGAACCGGTCCAGCCGGTTCACTGCAATTCGATCCAACTGGACCGGCGTGACAAATCCAGGGCCCTATCCTCCTATTTTTTCGTCCCTTTTCTTCCTCATTTCCACCAATCTTCCTAAATCTATCCTATGAATCCTTTTATGCAATCAAAACTAGGAAACCAATCCTAAATCCTATGGGTTCAAGAATCCAATTAAACCCAAAACTTCAATTCTATGTTCAGGGCATAAACAAGGGCTAAAACTCAATCCTAAGCGTTCTATTAGGTTCCTAAGATCAATATAGGAAGGTTTATGGGTTTGGATTGGGCCTACTTGGCCGGAATGGCAATTCAGTGGATGGCCACCGAAAATTGTTCTCGGTCATGGGATGGCCGCTCATCCATCCTCAGCCACCTTTTATGGCTCTACAAGACTCCAACAACCTCCCACAACATCCCTCAATCAACAACTAACATCCTAAACGTTCAAACCCCAAATTCCAAAATTTGAATATAAAGGGGGTCACGAGTTTACCTTGGTCGTGAGTTCCCACCGCCGTTCACGACGGCCTTGCAGCTGCCACCACGTTTCTCAGTCCAACACTCCCCTCAATTCCTCTCATGGTCTCACACAAAATCAAAAAGAGGAAGAACAAAGACAAAGGAATGGATATGCATGTGTCTGTGTTAGGTGAGCAATGGATGGGTGACACTTGCCACTCATCCATTGGGCCTAATTCATATATCTGGGCCTACTTGAGGACAAAAGTCCACTTTTGCCTCGTAAAGCGTGCTACCATAAATTGTTCCTCAGAACTTTCGTGAACCGTAGTTTTTCTGTCGAACGTCCAAATTCTACGTGTCGTCCGTCTACGGACTCGTATCGACCCGACCTACGTAACGGTCCTCGACTCTCGGCCATCGAACCTCCCGGGTCAAAAGTGAACTTTTTACTCTCGTTGAGGGGTAAAAATGTAATTTTTCCTTGAACGTTCGTTAATCCTCGGCTAATCCCCAATTAGCCTTTCCAATCTATAATTAATTCTTAATTAAACCTTAAAATTAGGGACGGGTCGTTACAAACTTTCCCCCTTTAAGAATTTCGTCCTCGAAATTCGAACTAACCTAATGCCACAATCAAACTATGGAAATCGAATCGTGTCCCACAACTCGGTACTCTCGTGTAATCCTACACGTTTGACACCACGCCGTACTCGTCGACACGGACTGTCACCAGAGCTCCTAAAGCGCGAAGCCACACTTCGGCTCGTAGGTCTCACTCGAGGCATCACCACTCGTCGATCTCATATGTCGTTCACTCTGACGGGTCAATTATACAGAGTTAATTTTAGATCCTTTTAGTCTACCTTTCTGACACGTTCCAACCTACACCCAGCAGGTTACAATACGTACTCTCACTAAGGTTATCCTCTTCAAGCTACCATCAAGTCGACTTTTCAGCCTGAAGGTTCTTCTCATCTAACACCCAAGGTCAGTTTGTCAGTCTTGTTCCCAATGAGCGATAACTCAACCTCTGACACTGAACAATTCGAAAATATCATCCACTATTCAAAGGGGCACCATTCCCCTCTAATACTCCCTAAGTCCACGATCACGATCTTGACTAGCGGTAACGCTCAGTTCCACTGCGCTTTCGCTACGGCACTCTGATCCTGACTCGCTCTCGAGTTCCCAAGTCGTATCTCATATATATCAGCGATCTCCGCTGACACCTATACTCACCTTGAGTCTCAACTGTTGCACTACTCGTCCTGTCGATACATAACCGACGTCTCACCCATTTGGGGTGTATCCAGACCCTAATCGATCACACACAGTCCCTAGGGTTCATCTGGCCCGCACGGCCCTGAGCTCTCGGTCACCCAATCTCTGAACCCTCTTCAACAACTCCACTCGAGCACACAGCATTCGACGTCCAGGCATCATGCCAATATGTTGAAACACATCCGATTATAGTATTCCTCGGTTAGATGTTCAATCGTGCGTCACGAGCCAACCTCAATCCAACACAATTCCTATCTTCAAACCCAACTCGCGGCATCGGCTATTCACCTTTTCCTGATCGAGATCTACGTTTCCTCCTCGTCTCCTATTCATCCCCCAAAAATACTCCATGTCTTGTCATCTCACCAACTATGCCAAGAGGTTCCTCAATTGTCTTACAATATGGTTCTCCTCTGCTCCTAGCTTAGCATAATCAGCAAGGAAATTCACTCCAATGACGGCCAGACCTCTGTCCACTCGCCTCAAGGTCGCCTCACGGTGGTTACAAGTATCCTAGTCGTCTCGATCGTCCTCACACTACTCAATTTGACTCACTTCAGCACTCAATTGTCACCTCCGGTGATACCAAGAATCAGCTGCTCTCCAAATCAATCAGATTTGACTCACATCCTACGTGTTCAGTTCTTACACCCTCTTTGAACCCTTAGTTGTCATCCCCTTTCTCATCGACCAACATAAGGAAGCTGTCATCTCTTTCCTCATCGACCCACATGAGGAAAGTCGAAGATGATGAAATCAAAGTTCATCCTATGTCATCCTCCGGCATCCAACACTATCTGCTAAAAAGCAGAAAATGAGAAGTCTCCTTCATCTACTTTGAAATCGAGAGTAGTTGCAACCATGTTGGAAGTAGGTATGCTTCCAACTAGGTGTCAAGTCCAACCTCTGGAATTCCTAAGTCCTTGACGAAGAGTATTCTATGATAATTACTGTAATGCTTAATCCTTTCCTTCATGACTAAGCACTTCCATTGATTCTCTTCGGCTTCTTCCATCGCCGTTCACATCGGTAACCTAATTCGTACGTCCCAATCCATATGGAATCAAATTCCAGCACCGAACACTTGTATCATCCGTCCACAACGACCTAAGGTACCTATCCCTAAATCTAGGTATAGCACATACCTTGCCCATCCAGGTATGGGCCAAATTTCGTACCGTCAAACCAGGTATAGGGTATCATAAACCAGGTATATGGTATACCTCACACTGAGCCACTACGGATTCTGTCTGTCCCTCACAGTGTCCACCAAACTCGCACGTCTACTACTCTAGGCCACGTCTACCAACTCGGTCACATCAACTCACTCAAACATCATCCTAATCCGATGTACCACTCCCAAAGGATGTTAATTCATCCTAATCTGATGTACCGCTCGACTCTTCGGTCGCATCTCTACGTCTCACCATTCCTGACCAACCGGTCACTAATCCCCACGACAGTACTCAAGTTGTCCATTCTTTCCAACCAACGACAATTGTCGATAACTACTGTAGTGACCCATTCTATTTCTCACCATCAGGTTTCTCCTCAAACAAGCGTACACGAAACTCAGGAGGTATGGTCAACCATAGTCAACCAAAACCATCTCCATCACGATTCCCAAGAATCAACATTAGCCCACGAATCCTTTTCGTCGTGTAATGGTAGAAACTTGCCATGAGCACATCATGACTGAGCTACCCTCAGCTCGTGGTTCGTCGTCTCTTCTCGTTATCATCATCGCATCACCGCCACATGGAATGCGAATCAACCAATCCTAAAACCTTACTCCTATCGCTCGGGTTGGAAGGGCTCTACCTCCCTCGTACTCCACGACTCTAGGTATGACTATTTAGATAATCCATATAAAAAATGAGTGTTCCCCGAACATTCCCCGATTCTCAACAACCACCAACAAATCCAGCCTCGATGGTGGTACTGTTAAATAACCCTAGCCGGATCTGGTTCTTTAATGTAACCAACGGCAATAGACTAAAAATTAGCAATATTTAAGAAACTTAGAAACACACAAGAATTATACTGGTTCGGCAGAACTTTTACCTACGTCCAGTTGTGATTTCTCTTGGTAGAGAAATCACGGCTCTTTTATTAATAATAGAGATTACAGAACTTTTGTAACCCTAGGACTAATCTCAAAAACTCTTAGCTGTTCTAACTGTTTTTCCTCTCTTAGAAATAAGCCTTGCCTCACCCTATTTATAGATATAGAGTTGGCATACATGTCCCAAGGCTGATTGAATTCCTCTTCCTACGAGGGATAGGAATTTAGACTTATTTTAAACCTAATTAAATACGGAAACCAGAAATTCTTTTTAATCCCTTTTGGATAAGAATTGGTATACCTCTTATTTTCCTAAAACAATCATAAACCGACTAGGACATAATTGTAACGACCTGGAAATTCGAAAAAAGGATAATTTGGAAAATTGGAAGGAAATGACAATTTTGCTCCTGGTTATAAGGGCTGGAAGTTGACTTTTTGACCGGGACCTTATTTCGACTTTACGAAGGGACTGCTGGATAGGTCTCGAGACGCTGAATCCGTAGACAGGCGGCATGCATCAATCGGAGTTCGGATTTAAAAGATAAGGGTCTGAGACTACGAAGGGCAAATTGGTAATTTGTCAAAGAAGGGTAAAATGGTAATTTGACTGGGCTTTTGATGAGTCAGTACGATTTTGACTCATTTTGGTTGTGAAGTGACATCTGTCACTTCGTAAGAGGGATTAGTCGCAAGTATATGACGATGCTGGAATTGAGTACGTATATGTACATGTATGTGTGACATTTCGAAGGAAGAACAGAGTAGTAAAACCATTCATCCAATCTTCCCTTCTGATCGAATTTTGAGAGGGATAGAAAGCTAAGAGAATTGAAGGAAGAAAAATGAGAAAGATAGAGAGGAAAGGGAAGGGAAATTGTGAAAGAAAACCCAGAACCCGAACTCAAACCCTTCGACTATTCGAATTGATCAAAATTTGAATTTGAAACTCTGAGCCCTAAACACTGAAATTGGCCTTGGATTAAGTCTCCTGAGCTCAAGGCGAGTCGAACCCAATCAAGAACGACGACAATTGATGTCATTTTGGCCTAGAACAAACCGGACGGACAAACGGGAATTTGAAGATTGAGTCGTGCAATTTGAGGTAAGAGAGGATGAAATTGAGATTGGGAAAATGTTTAGAATGGTCCTGCGAAGGTCTCTGAATGATTACCTTTAAGAAATCAATGAGAATTAAAGAAATTGTAAGATGACTTTCAATGGGAATTTTGAGTTTTGATTTGGATTAATACCAGATGTTATTGTTGAAATTAATGTTACAGACCTTTGATTAAATATTAAACGAAGATGTTAGATGATTCAATTGAAGGAAATGGTGCAGAATTGATGGAGATTCATTCGGGTCATCTCGCGGGTTGTAGGACCCGTTTAACAGAGAAACGGGCAAAGACGGTAACTGTAGCAGTTACTGCAGCAGTTACTATAGCACGCGTGTGGGCTTCACTCGTAGCCACTCATGGCAGCGCGTGGGGGCGCGTGGAACTGAATCTCGAGGTGAGTTCAACATGAAACTTGTTCCTTTTAATGTAACGAACATTTTGGCATTGGTTTCGAGTGAATCGGACACCGTTTCGATATTGTTTCGAGGGTCCGAAGGTTTATGTTACTTTTTAAAAATATGTATTTAATTCCCGAAAAATTATGGGAAATTAATATGATGTTAATTGAATCATTAGTGACCCTGAATCATGATTTTGAACAGGATTCGAGATTCCTGGAAAGTACCAGAAATTAAGGAAAAGCGTCCAGCTCGGAAAGCAAGCGGTTTGGACGGTGTGTGAGTGGACGTTTGTTTTATAAACTGATATGCATGCATAGTTAAATGTTTTACATGATTGATTGCATGATTTGAGTTGTAATGATGTTCTGATGATGTGGCATGATTATTTGTGATTTAATGATTATTTTAATTGGCCTTTTAGGCACGTTTTACGATAAATGTGTAAATGATGTTTTGGGCTAGGCCCGGAGTCAAAATGGTTTCAAAAAGGATATTTTGACTTAATTGGTGAGTCAAGGATGATTTCTGGATTATTTTAATATTTTCAAATGAGATTTTACGGATTTACGTGTAAATGGTATTTGGGGCTTGAGACCCGGTCAGGAATGAATTTGACTTGATTTGAAGTCAAGGATTTGATTAAAATGTTTTGGGATGTAATCCCGGGATGGTTTTCATTGTGATTGTGAGTGCCCAGACGGTCGGAGCTAGGGGATCACCCAGACGACCGGAGCTAGGGGGATATGATTGTGAGTTGTTCCTATGGTAAGCCAGCTTCTCGGATGCGACTAAGCCTGGATGTACCACTCGGATGTGTCTGAGCCTAGGGATGTGTTCGCCCAGATGTGACTGAGCCCGAGGGTTGAGCCCAGATGTGTCTGATCCCGAGAATGTGGCTGGATGGTGGCCTACGCCTAGTGCGGATGTCAATGTGTGATTGATTGTGCACTTGTGAATAGTGCAGATTAATGGATTGATTGATTGATTGTGCACTTGTGAATAGTGCTGATTGATGTTGATTGTGATTGCGTACTGGTATTGAGTACGGGTTTTGGTCTTTATGGCCAGGTGATTATGTTTTCATATGTTTTGGGTTGAGAGCCTGGATTTGATACTTGTGATGTGTTTTGGATTGAAAGCCGGTGATTCATATGTTTTTCTCTATGCATGCATGGTTTGATAAAATGGAGGGTAAATGATGTATTTTGAAATGTGTTTCAAATGATCTTATTTTTATCCACTCACACCTTTTCTGTTTTATTGACCCTCCAGGTCGTGGCGCAATGATCGAGGCTATTCGAGAAGTGGAGGCATGAGTAGGTACAGGTGCGGTTGTCCCTTGTTTGGCAAGTGCTGAGGGTAATTTCGGAACTTCAGTTGACTTGTCAGACGGGAGCAGGACCAAGCACGGTTATCTATGTCCATTTGGGGACGGGTCCTGTCAAATTGGTATCAGAGCACTAGGTTGTTGTTTCCTTTGCCACATCATGCCTCCGAAACGTGAGCCTCGTGCGCGACTTGGTTGTGAGACGGGTATACTAGGGAATAAGAGACCTCGTGATAGACCTTGGAATGAGATTGACCCTGGATTGGGGGTCAGATGTTAATCAGTGTAGACTATGAAGTACTAACTGTTAAACACGGATTTGTGTGGGTCCCAAGAATGAATGAGCTCGGAGGCTAGAAAGGTAGCACAATTGGGCAGATTGGACCCGGGATGAGATGATTTTCAGTGGATTCCTTAAGTGGAATGTGTGTCTAACGAGTTTAGAATATGATGGGATATCCCTTAGGCCTTATAGGTCGTATAAGATGTGGTCCACCAGCGGTAATTGCTCGGTGACCAGGTATGCCAATGATGGCATGGATGAATATTATGAGATTGGACTCAAAAGGAGTCAAGATTGGACTCGAGAGGAGCCGAGACAGGAAAATAAAACTCAAAATAAGTCAGGAGATCGGTTAGGACTCGAGATGAGTAATGGTAATGTATCAAGGCTCGGGATGAGCCACAAAGGTTGGAATATAACTATGGTTTTTGACACGGCCGACCCTTGATTGAGGAATGTTTGGAACCTGGGATGCCAAGGATTGGGATAGGGTCAAATACTGATGGGTTATGAATTTATGAATTGGTATTGTTTAACCTTGTTTACTAGACTTATGGAATTGGAGGGGTCGTGTCAATTTCACTTAGTGATTGAAAGTTTTGAAGAGAACCGTAGTACACAGAGATTTGGACTTAGGAGATGGTCCAGTGCAGTGGGACGCCAGTTGGGTCCACTAGGTGATAAAATGCTAAGGTTAATTGTTCATGATTGTGGGTCGTCTGGTCATATCATAAAGAAAGGGTATATCGATTGACAAAGAGATAGAGGCACCAGTTGGGGTGCAATGGAGCAGGGATTGGCTCCTGCAGTGATTGTTCATGTGACAGGCGAGGGAAGAATTGGTGGGCCCCATGGTGGACCGTAGGGGCGTGGTTAGTTGGGACCACATGCCCGAGGATTGAGGTTACTTGGCAAGAGGCCTGAGTAGCCTCTGGAGTGGTAATATGTATGTAAGTCTAACCAGGAGGTAACGATAGGTCTCGGGCTACCCACTCTTCTGTGTTTTGAGATTGTACATTGGATGGATACGGAGATGTCCGTGATTGGTTAAGGTATGGCAGTCGGTGAGTCGACTAGAGCTACATATGTGATAAAATTGATGATATTTATGTGGTAACCTTGGTAAGGTAATTATCTATGGTGAAATTGGTGAGACATAAGGAGGGTAGACCCATTGATGTGAGGCTACCTAGGATGACAAGTGTTATTCGCCTAAGTGGATGACCTGGGGTTTTCTTGGACTTGGATGATTTGGATGTAATCCTTGGGATGGATTGATTGATGACTCAGGATACCTATATCGAGTATGTCGATTAGAGAGTGATATGTGGAGTCCATGAATTCCAGACTCGAGGATGTTACCCTCTAGAATGATATTGAACCTCACAATCGATGCACTGTTGGTATGAGGTAATCAAAGTTCACTGGTCAGATGTGTGGCATATGTGATTAGTGTATGAGATGCCTAGTGATTGCTGAAGACGTACGGATTTTTTCAAAATTTTTCCTGAGATTTTTCCAAGATGAGAGATTGAGTTTATGATGGAAATCATGTTGAATATACAAGCTGTTTCTCGGACACCATGGTATGTGGCACCTATGGAGTCATAAGGACTAAAGGTGAACGTACAGGACTTGGTGGATACGGGTTCATTCGGCTGAGTGTCGCCGTGCGGAACCCAGTGGTATTAAAGAGGAAAAAAGGACGATGGTCCAAGCTTACATGCCAATTATGGACCACTTACTAAGTTAACGATATGGGAGAAGTATCCCGTATCACGAGGTAATGATTTGTGATTCTGTTGGAAGGTTGTAATTATTGAGCCTATTGAAAGAGGCCAACATGGTGATGACTATCACTTATGAGTAAAAGATAAAAAAATATGATGTCCGGATTTGATGTGGCTAAGGTTAGTCAATAGTGATGCCTTTGGATGGACAAATGAACCGGTTATGTTTGTGAGTTGATGAGTCAGGTATTCTGACCACATTTGGATGGTGTATGGTACCTTGATTGATGATTGATTGGTGTACTCACATGTAAGATGGACATGTGATATACTGGACAGTTGTATTGAATGCCCTCAGAGAGAAAAATATATGGTTGAATAAATGTTAGGCCTGGTCGACCAGAGTAAGTTTGTGAAACATATACAAATAACGATCGGGATTAGTGTGAATCCCAGGAGAAACAAATGTCTTGGTCAATCAAAAATAATTAAAGACTATCATGGGGAACATAAGTTATTTTTAGATTGGATGAATACCATGGAGTATTATAGAGGGGTTCTCTACAATGTGTTTCTAGTTATGGTAATTGACCCGGAAGGAGGTCAGAGTTATTGGAAATGAGAACTGAAATAGAATAATTACAAGTGGAGAAACAGTGACCTGTGTCCGATGTGACCCTTTCTGTGTGCATAGTGATATGTCACTATCATATTTAGGATTTGGTAAGGTGTGCTTCGGTATCATAGGGCTGGGATTGCTGATGCTAGCTGAACACTCAGGAGTTTTACTTTTCTTGCATGATTTGGGATCGACCCTAGTGATCCATGGGTCGAGTATGCAGAGGTCATACCTCTGGAAAGGAATGTACGAGTACTGTAGATTAGCAATGATTGATGAACATAAAGGTTTAATGTGTAATGAGGCGATGGTCAGGATACATTGAGATTATGACCGCATTGTCTGGTCAGGTATCATTCGCGGGGAGGCTAATAAGATAGCCGATCGAGAATTAACATGTTTGATAACATAAGGATAGGTGAAATCTTGTGATTAATGGAACTCCATAGGATTGGAGTGGTACATGATTTTTGATCATTTGGACTACTGGAGTCCAACTACAGGATCATGCTTGGTGTATGATGTAGGATGGAGTCGAGGTTAAGGAATGGATATGATTTGCGATCTCATATGAATGATTGTACTGAGTGCTGGTTTTTGGCAGGAGGTAGGCATCAGTGAGGCCTATGAGGATAAACACAACAGAAGGAAAGGTTTCATTCATTATCCTTAGTGACCCCGGGAAAGTAGTAAGGAGTGATTGATTTAATGAGGGGAATAAGTTCCGGATTTATTGGACCTTATAAGGTTATTGTCCTAATGGCCTGGTGGAATATGCGTGGTGATTTAGACCATTGTACCATGTCATAAGTGGATGACATGTGATTGGGATAATGATACTAATACTTGTGCGCTCGAGATTGTATATACTCGGACGTTGAGCATGGCTCCGTATTCCGAGTGGGCTCGGATATGACTACCTGTAGGGCAGAGGTTTGCAGAGAGATATGTCCCGATGTTTACCCAGTGACGGGGACTAGATTATCAAATTTCCATAAATTTGATTTGAACCGGAAGGGTATGCGATTGATTATGTTTTTGGTTCACATACATATTCCTCGGGAGAATTATCATAGTACCTACTGATCAAAATTTCGAGGACGAAATTCTTTAAGGGGGGGGGTAGGTTGTAACGGCGCGGAAATTCGAAAAAAAAGGAAAATTTGGAAAATTGGAAGGAAATGACGATTTTGCCCCTGGTTATAAGGGCTAGAAGTTAACTTTTGACCGGGACCTTATTTGGACGTTCTAAAGGGACCGTTGGATAGGTCTCGAGATGCTGAATTCGTAGACAGGCGGCATGCGTTAATCGGAGTTCGGATGTAAAAGATACGGTCTCAGATGGCAAAGGGCAATTTGGTAATTTTTCAAATAAGGGTAAAATGGTAATTTGACTGGGCTTTTGATGAGTCAGTACGATTTTGACTCATTTTGGTTGTGAACTGACATATGTCACTTGGTAAGAGGGATTAGTGGCAAGTATATGATGATGCTGGAATTGAGTACGTATATGTACATGTATGTGTGACATTTCGAAGGAGGGTAGCTCAATGTCCACCGAACTCGCACGTCTACTACTCTAGGGCACATCTACCAACTCAGTCACATCAACTCACTCGGACATCATCCACATGTTCGTAAATCATCCAACTCGCCTATCCATTTACGATCATTTATGCACATCCAAAAGGATGTCAATTCATCCTAATCTGATGTACCGCTCTACTCTTCGGTCGTATCTCTGCATCTCACGATTCCTGACCAACCAGTCAATCCCCACGACAGTGCTCGCATTGTCCATTCTTTCCAACCAACGATAATTGTCAATAACTACTGTAGTGACCCATTCTATTTCTCACCATCAGGTTTCTCCTCAAACAAGCATACACGAAACTCAGGAGGTATAGTCAACCGCAGTCAACCAAAACCATCTCCATCACGATTCCCAAGAATCTACACTAACCGACGAATCCTTCTCATCGTGTAGTGGTAGAAATTTACCATGAACACATCATGACTGAGCTACCCTCAGCTCGTGGCTAATCATCTCTTCTCGTTATCGTCATCGCATCACCGCCACATGGAGTGCGAGTCAACCAATCCTAAAACCTTGCTCTTACCGCACAATCGCCACTTATCTCCGCTTAGGTCAGAAAGGCTCTACCTTTCTCTTACTCCACGACTCTGGGTATGAATATTCCGATAATCCATATAAAAATGAACTTTCCCTGAATGTTCCCCGATTCTCAACAACCACCAACAAATTCAGCCTCGATGGTGGTACCTACCGCGAGCTCGTATAAACACAACCCACGTACAACACCACCGAGACTTCGAACCTAAGTGGTCAACTCACTGCCAGCACCAACCTCTCAACCCATAACATCCACCGATCGGTCCACCTCAGAATCCGATCAACAACTGCCACTCTCCTAGTCACTCATCCAATCAATCACCAACTAGGGTTATTGCGAACCCGACTGCTCCCTGCAGCATGTCCATCTCGAGTGATCCCTCGCGCTCGACTCCGAAGAGTTGTCGTACTCCGATACTGGTGTCTAACCAACCAGCAACCACAATCTGAGGATCTCGTCCCTTCATAACACTACGGCTCCTAGCCGCTGGCCTATACAAGAACTCGGCCAAACTCCATGCCTAACTCTGCACCATTGCGACGCATCGCAATCGCATCCTGTCCAGTCACACCAGCACTACTCTGAGCATTTCCCACCAGTCGACCTCCATCCGGGATTCGACACATCGAAACATGGCATCTCTCTTCCAATAGGATCCAACGTTCTTATTCCCAAAAGCCTCAACTAGGGTCATCGTACGCCTGACTGCTCCCAGCAGTATAATCTCTGATCCTTGCGGTTCTATCGTGGAGGAACGTTAGAGTAGTCATGCTGTATCTACTGGTCCACTGGATCCTATCTCTAGTAACACGACAGTCCTAGCCGTTAGATTCACAAACACATCGATCCTCTCGGGAGTTAATCGCACTAAAACGCGGCATTCTATATCGATCGAACCCTAAACCCTCGCACCTCATGCCAAACGTAGTTTAACTAGGGTTTGATTCCACTGAAACCTCCTACTCTCACCCTAACTCTTAGGTTGATGACAGGCTGTTACGACTGTAGAGACATCACATCCTAGATATGTGCGCTATTCTAGGAGCAAAACCCGCTATGATACCACTTGTCAGGACCCGTCCCAAATCCCCTAGGATTAACGTGGGACGTGCCTGATCCTGTCTGACACGAAGTGTCAGACCAGGGAAATTATGTCCTTAGCTCCGCTGGGACTACCAGAGAGCGCCAGGATCCAGAGGAATGTGATGTCTCGGTCTTTGCTACAGCCCGCATCCGCGATCAACCTGAATGGAATTCAAAACACGAAAGCTTTGAGTGGAAAAAACAAGGATTTTATAAAAACATTTCATAAAAAGACCTTTATGCCCTTCACTAAAAAGTATGCATGCATTCGAAAACCATTTCTCAACATAGAACACGGGGCCTTGGCCCAAAATCCAAATCAAGTGGGAACTCGTCCCAATTTCAACACATGTGGGTCTCAGCCCAAAATCATCTCCATGAAATCGCATACACACATACATATATACATATATAACCCATCCTAGACATTCTATGATGTCAACTCGGGGCACACAGCCCCTAGGGAACAAATCCTCGATATATGTCATGATTTCTATATATATATAAGTATGCATACTACTCGGGGTCTCACTCCAAATCTACTCCAAGGAATTCTCCATCTAGGAGGCTCTGTCTCCGGATCTAGTCCGGGCGTCCCTCCGGATCAGGACCGGGACTCAATCATATCTCCCACTCTTGGAATGTTCTCCCTATGTGGAATACTCATTCCGGGTAGTGGATCGTTGTAACGACCCGTCCCGAATTATCGAGATTAACTAAAAATTAATGACGGATTAGCGAGACTAATCGGGGATTAGATGAGGATTAACGGGCATGCAGGGCGAAATGACAATTTTGCCCCTGAAATAGGAAAAATGTTGACGTTTCGTTCAAGCGGTCAAATGGACTTTGGCAGATGACTGTGACATAGTTCCGGACGTCACGAGTTCATAAACAAGTGGCTCGTTCGATTCCGACTTTCGAGGAACAAGTTATGATTTTCGGAAATTCGGGGGCATTTTGGTAAATTGGTTGAATAGGAATAAAAAGTTGACTTTTGACCCGGGAGGTCCAATGGTCGAGGGCCAAACACCGTTACGTAGATCAGGACGATACAAATCCGTAGACAGGCGGCACGTCAAATTAGGACGTTCGACGAAGAAATTACGGTTCACAGAAGTTCGAACGTACTATTGCACGTTCTACGAGATGGCTTGGGTTTTATCCTAAGTGGGACCCATATATTTTTCACAAGGCCCAATGGATGATTGACAAGTGTCACCCATCCACTGGACACCATTTTACATTCATGCATATCCCTTCCCTTCATTTTCGTTCGATCATCTTCTTTGTTTCTACCAAACCCAAACCAAACTCGATTACCTCCCACCCCAATCCAAACCCTTAATCCCTATGATCATGTCTGAAGACCTAGAGAGTGATGGAGGGCCGTGAGGATGCTGGTGGCTGGCCAAGAACAACGCCGCTGTGGACGGCGGCCATGAACTCGAGCAAGGTAGTCGGTTTGCCCCTTTTCCTTTTAATTTTGATTTGTGACATTAAGGATGGTTTTAGGTGTTTGTCATGGTTTTATTAGGTTGCTTAGGAAGTTTAGAGAAGGTTTTGGGAATGGTTAGAGGTTGAGGAAGCCTAGGGAAATTCTGAAAATGTTGGTATGTAAGGAAGAAAATCAAACCGTTGGGTTTTCTATGTTTTTCCTTGTTTTGATCATCCAAACAAGTCCCTAGGAACATATTAGGAAGAATAGAATTAAAATGGAAGCAAACGGACCAAAAATAAGGGAGGAAAGTGGCCAGACCGGCCGAACCAGAGAACTGGCTGGACCGGCCGTCGAGAGGAAGAAGAACTGTAGCGCGGCGCGTGAGGCCCACGCGTAGGACCTTCTTGGGGCACGTGAGGGCACGTGAGCCCTCCTTTTGGGAATGTTCCAACATGTGAAGTCATCTATTCGATGTACCAAACATTTTGGGACTGGTTTCGTGTCAATCGAACATCGTTTCGATATAGTTCGGGTTGTCTGAAAGTTTAGGTTCGCGTTTAAAAATAGTTAGAAATTCTGAAAAATTACGGGGCTTTAGTGAGGGGTTATTTAAGTAGTTAATAACCTTATATTACGAATTGGACGGGTTCGGGAATCCCGGAGGCGACGATTGGCCCGGGATAGGCGTATGGCACGCGTATCGAGGCGCGGCTTCCGACGGTCTATGAGTGGACCCTTCTTTCTAAACTGATGCATGCATATATGTTTTATAATTGTTTTAGAACATGTTTTGTGATGCTATTAGTACATTTGTTGTGGTAGCCTAGGATTTACGTATTTGCACGTATTTTGAGATTTCTGGATTTATACGATACTTGTACGTGCTAGGTTTTCAATGAGGGTTTAATGAATTGGTTTTGGATTTGGAAATAAGAAATCGAGCACGAGACCCATTTGATTTGGAAACTCTCGGACTTGGAGTCAATTTGATTTGACGAGGAATCGGAACAAAGGTCAATTTGAGTTATATGATCGGGCCGAGGGCCCCGTTGGTTTATGAATCTGGGCTTGAGGCCCAGTTGTAATCTCAGGCTTGAGGCCCCTTTGACTGTAATATCGGGCTTGAGGCCCAATTCGTTGTCAAATCGGGCTTGAGGCCCCGTTGATTATGGTTTCGGGCTTAGGACTCATTTAGTCGTGATATCGGACGAAAGGCCTAGTTGATTGTAACATCGGGCTTGAGTCCCAGTTTGGTTTGTGAAATGAGAATTCGGGTTGAGACCCTGTTGAACTGTGGATTTAGGCCGAGGCCTGTGAAAGTGAATTTGAATCAGATTCGAGGAATCCTATTGAGATGAATCGGGTATGAGACCAAGTTGAAATGTGTTTTGAGAAAGAAAGTATTTGAAATGTATGAACCCTCCATATGGTTATATGGTCTCCTCCAGATGTCGACCTGGAGAGTCACGATCCACATACCATAATGGGTATCCCCATAGGGATCCCGTTCCAGGAGTGGGAGTTATGAGTTATGATGTGGTCCCGGACCAGATTCCGGAGAGATGATCAGACTAGGTCTGAAGATTGAGCCTCCCATATAGAGAATTCATGGGGGAAGACTCGGAGTGAGACCCCGAGTGGTGTGCACACTAGTATAGATATGATGAATCGTTACATATATCGGGGATGTGTTCCCTAGGGGCTGTGTGCCCCGAGTTGGCATCTTCTCAGAAGTATCGTGGATGGGTTATACGTATGTCGATATGTATGAGGTTTTATGAAAGTGATTGGGGGCGGAGACCCGGTGTTCCATATTTTAGAAAGTGATTTGGGGCGGAGACCCCGTATTTGATATTTTGGAAATGGTTTGGGGCAGAGACCCCGTATTGTATGTTTTGGTATTTCACTAAGAATGGTTTTTGGCTGAGACCCACGTATGTTGATTTGGGCTGAGTTCCCACATGTTTGGATTTACGGGTTTTTGTGATTTCAGGTCGGGGACCCATAAATGGATTTATGTTTCATGACGTTTTATACGGACCAGCATGAACCCTTTAAAATGGATTTACGGTTCATGACGGTTTATGGAGACCGGGCATAAACCCTTGAAAGGTTTTGAGAATATGTTTGACAAATGGTTTTATGAACGTTTGATAAACGGTTTTCAATGCATGCATATGCTTTCAGTGAAGAGCATAAATGTCTTTGTATGAAAATGTTTTTAATGAAATGCTTATTTTTGTCCACTCACAGTTTTCGTGGTTTTAATGCCCTTTAGGTTGATCGCGGATGCGGGATGTAACAGAGATCGAGACATCACATTTCTCCTCCTACGATCCTGGCGTACTCTGGAAGCCCCGTTGAGGGCTAGAGATGGAATTTTCCCTGGTCTGACACTTTGTGTAAGACGGGATCAGGCGCGTTCCAAGTTAATTCCGGGGGATTTGGGACGGGTCCTGACAAAGTGGTATCAGAGCATGTTTTGTTCTTGGAATGCGCGCAGTTCGAGGATGTGATGTCTCTACAGTCGTTACAGCCCGTCATCAACCTGATAGTTAGGGTAAGAGTAGGATGTACCACGTGCGGAATGAAATTTGGTACGATCGTTGGAGGTTCGATTGGCATCTAATGCCGTACATGCTGCGTGTTTCGAGGAAGTGGATCCCGAGTAGGACCGATTTTCTTGTGAATCTAACGGCTGAGAGCCGTAGTGTTACTGGTGAGTAGGATACAGTGGACCAGTAGACACCGTATGACGACCCGAGAGTCAAGACCGCTAGTCGGTTGTGTCATGTCGGATTGGAGAGTGTGCTGCAGAGAGCAGCTGAGGTCGTGGTTGACCCGAGTGAGATTGTTGGGAATAGGAACGTTGGACCCAATTTGGCATGTATTGCCATGTTTCAGTGTGTCGAATCCTGGAGTGATGTCGACTGGCAGGAGATGCCCGGAGTAGTTGTGGTGTGATGCGATAGGATACGATTGCGACGTGTAGCCGTTGTGCAGTGTTAGGCACGAAGTAGGGTCAAGTTCTAGTGGAGGCCAACGGCTGAGAACGGAAGGGTTATGAGAGGATGAGATCCTCACAGTGTGGCTACTGTGACAGGACCCGTCCCAATCCCACTGGGACCACCCGGGGACGTGACCCGCTCCCGTCTGACAATGACTCTAAACATACCAAAAGTACCCTTAAATAAAAACCGAAGACTCACATAGATAGATAACGTACAAACACAGTGTTTAAAGTGATACTGTCAGACAAGGGAAAGTAAAATACAACATGTGAGCACACTAGTCAGAGTACATTTATTCGGTGCTCAACCTACCCACAAGTGGGTGTACAGGTGCACAGCTAGGCAAACTAAACCTCTGCCTCCTCCTCCGGATCCTCCTCCTCTATTGCCGTGTCAGGGTCTGGAGGGGTCAGTAAAACAAGGGTGAGTGGGCCAAAAATAACAGTTTAGAAATCAATTTAATAAAATAATCATAAGGTTTTACCCCTCCGTTTCCAAATCTTGCATGCAGTGAAAACATAATATTACAATGAAAGCATAACAAATGAACCACAATAATAATCGTAAGGTGAAACTAACATATCAGTGCACTGTAAAACCCAACCCAAATGATGTCACGGTTCTAAGGCTACGCGTTGCCACTCAGGGTCTCACACCCGAGACTCTCTAGGTACATCAGCTCCCGGTATCCCGGTCACTGCCCGAGGTATATGAACATGCCTTCCTGAGAGTAAGCAGCCCAACGGGGGTCAACTCCACTCAGTCAGAGCCCCGTGACTACTCCAGGGTCCACCCAGGCCAACGACCCTCCCTGGAGGAGACAATATACACAGGTAGGAAAGTACAGTACAATAACAGTATAGTTTACCCTATGTCCCCCGGACATCCCAAGCAAAATCCACATATAATCCAGACGGGTCTCATGCCCAAAACATTGTAATAACATATATAAGCAGTTTATAAGACTCATCAGTGGAAATAGTAAAACAGTTTATGCATGCAAGCCTTTTATAAATCAAACAGCCCACTCACACTCGGTCCTTGCTGCTCAACGATCTCTATAAACCTGTATTATTACTCCTAAGGGTTACTTAAGGACCCTATAATATCAATACCAAGACCCTAGAACAGATCCGCCTCAAAAACGCATCCCGGGCACTATTCCCGGTGCTTCAAACCCCATTTTGACTAACATAACGATCTCCGATCGACACGAAACCACCTCCATTGGATTCGTATCGTCGAAACCTTGAAAATGGTACCGGCCCCACCAAAATCACTGTTCACACGCGCCCCCACGCGCCTGGTCAACGCGTGGGTCAACGCTGCTACAGTACTGCTGACGTCAGTAGTGACGTCATGCTGACGTCAGCATGACGTCATCACTGACACTTGTCAGGTGACACGTGGCACGTTCTGATTGGTCCCTGGTCTGACAACATCTGACAGGATGTCGTCATCATGACGTCAGAAGTGACGTCAGCATGATGACGTCACCAGTGCTACAGTACCGGGTCGACCCGTTTGACTGGAACCGGGTCGCCGTCGACCCACGGTTTGACCCGATTCCACCGCACGATTCCGGCCACCATTTTCGACGGGGTTGATCCCTATGGGATCGTCTAGGTCTGTCCTATGGTTCTACAACCTCAAAATAAGAAGAAAGTGGGAAGAAACTCACCAGAATGTCTCTGAAACTCACGGTCACGGTCCGGTCGTCGTCCTCGGTGATCCACGGCGTCTCCGTCGTCCAACCCGGTCCCAAACGACTCGTCTCCCACCCTAGGACATGTCTATCACCTAACAATCAATTTCTAATCATTAAAAACGGTCGGGTCGAACAGGGAATGAAAACGGGCTTGTTGGGTTTTGGGTCTTACCGCCGCCGTCACGCCGCCGTAGCCCTCGCCGTCGTCCAGTTAAACTCCTAGGATCCCCACGGTGCAGACTGGAGCTCCTCCCGCGTCGAGGTGAGGTGGTTATCGAGGTTTGCTTCTTGGACCCGTTTCCTTGAGGTTTTCGGGTCTGAGTTTGCACGGTGGTTTCGGGGCTGGGAAGTGGGGTGGTGGCTGCCGGTGATGCTCGGTGAGGGTTAGTGGATGTTGGTGATGCAGCTGGTGATCGGGTGGTGGTGTGAGAGGCGTGGGTTTGTGTGTTTGGATGGAGAGAAAATGGGAAGAAGAAGCACGGTTTTGTGAGGAGGGGGGGCTGTATGTGTGTTTGTAAGAAAAAGCAGAAACAGATCGTGCATGAACAAGGGAGCAGATGAGGATGAAGGGCCAGGATTCAATCTGGCCAGAAATCCAAGGGTGGAAATCAAATGGAGGGAAAATAAATAATATAAAAAATAGATTAAATAGTATTAGTTGCTTTATTGGAATAGTAAGGCTTGGATGGGTGACACTTGTCACCAATCCATCAGTTTGATTTAAATATTAGGTTGGCACGGATTCCCGTAATAAATTAATATTTTATTCTGTTGTTCTCGGTTCGTAAATTCCGCTAAAACGCTTCCTTGACCATAACTTCTTCATACGAACTCCGATTTCGGCGTGCCGCCTGTCTACGGATTCGTGACGTCCCGATCTACGTCATAGTCATGGGTCAAAGTCCAAATTGTTTCCCGGGCCAAAAGTCAAAGTTCCCCCCCCCCCTTCAGGGGCAAAATAGTCTTTTTACATTAAAATATTATTATTTTGGTTCGGGTCGTTACATACTGGTTGTTCAGACACCAGTATCGGAGTACGACGACTCTTCGGAGTACGACGACTCTTCGGAGTCGAGAGAGAGGGATCGGTTAGGGTGAATGTGCTGCAATGAGCAGCCGGGTTCGTGATAACCCCTGTTCGGGAGTGATTGGCCCGAAACTAAGTAAAATGAGGGGATCTGGTTCACGAGTACAATTGTGAGATGAGATTTGGAATCCAGAGGTGGACCGATCGGTGGATGTTACCTGTGGAGTGGTTGGTACTGGCGGTCAACTACCGCATGGATTTGGAGTCTCGATAGTAGAGTGTTTCTGAGATTGGTCTGCACGAGGTTGTGGCAGACGCTGAAATCGATAGACGTGATTGAGTCTTATCGAGTTGGATAGGCTCAGGTTACCGTGACGATTGTGACGATGGGATTCGTCAGTCGTGACGATGATACGGGGTGCGTGAGTGACGCATAGTACGAGCAGTTATTCTGGATTTGACTCAGTTACGGCTGAGTACGACCGCAGAATGAGACGCTGACGTTTGGTGTTGACACACTTGCCCTAGATATACCTAGATGAGTGACAGATGCCCTAGATATCGTTGGATGGATTACAAAAGTGTGAGTACTAGAGTGATCCCGTAGAGTTGGGACGTGCAAACCAGTATGCTGACAGGATAGTAGATGTACCCAGTGTGACGCGTATGTGAGTCCGGTGGGCACTGAGCGGGACTGAAAGGATACTGAGTGGCTCAGTGCGAGGCACCAGGAGTACTTGGTTTGGTGACCAGTTCCCTGATGATACGAGACTTGGGGCGCGAGTGCGTGCCCAAGAGTAGTAACATTAAAGATTGAAATGCCTAAGTGGCATTCGGATGAAAAGATATAAATGGATTACGTAAGTGACGTCTCATGACTTATGGGTTGGTTGGTCAGATATGGTAGTACGCAGAGATTTGGCTTCAGATCACGACAGACGTCGCAATCTGTTTAGCCTACCGACCGATGTTAGTGCATTCCGACCAATTCCATGAGTCAGAGTTGGATCAGGATGATTAAAGGTACAAGATGTAAGTGTCGGAGGCCGTTTATGCACATTCGTAAATAGTATACAAGGTTTATCCTTGAGTCGCGTGAATTCCACTCGGAATGAGTGTACCTACATAAACGGTATTCATGGACGCGTGGATAATGTCCGATTGAGCTGAGGACTTGAGAATCCATTACGGATTGGTTTTGGTTGACTACGGTTGACCATGCATCTTGAGTTGGAGACTTGGAAATCGATTGCCTATAGGACGCAGGAAATGTTCGTATTTTTTGAGCTCGCTCAGTAATTGGAAAAGATGCATGTTTCCAACGTGATTGGAACTTCGGAATCAAGAGAAGTTGTGACTGAGACGATGAGAAGAGTGCTTGATTCCGCATTGGTGATGAGTATTCCGAGGTCACTGAGTGTGGCTCTTTAGTAGATAGTGTTGGGTGCCGAAGGATGACATTGGATGAACTTGGATGTCATCATCGCGGATTCTCCTTGATTCGTCCCTAGGTGGGACGAGGAGTGATATGACAACTAAGGGGTTCAAAGAGGGTGTAAGAACCGAACACCTAGGCTATGAGTCAAATTTGATTTACTTGACGAGTAGATGGTGCTTAGCGTCACATGATGTGACGAGTGAGTGTCCGAGGTCATGGATTGATGTTCGCCTAGTAACGGACGGTTGGGGTCCGGACCGTGGTTGGAATACGGACAGTAGTATGTGGTTGGACGTTAATAGAGTGCATTCCTTGTGTAGGTCGGGGGGGCACCCCGATGTTGATGTGATGTGGGTGCACCAGTGTATTTTGCACGTTGGACGATGCGATTGCCCACGATCAATCGGTATGTCAGAAATATGTTGTAGATTGGATAGAATCCTAGTTGGACATGAGTGGCGATCGGATTAGATCCGATAGTGACATGTTGAGACTCGAGGTGAGTCTAGATGCCAGCGGAGATCGCTGAGTGAAGGGAGATACGATGCGAGGACTTGAGAGCGAGTCAAGATCAGAGTAGAGCAACGAAGCGCAGTGGAGCCGGGAGTTGTCGGCTGGTCACGAAGTCGTGACATATAGTAGTAACGGATTAATTGATATCTGATGCGTTCGGATTGATGTGGATTGATGGGACTCTAAGGAGAGTCCGTATAGACATAAGATTGAGGATGACCTTGAGATGGGGTTCGTGCCATTGTGATGGCAGGATCTAAAGGATGCTGTCTGATCGGATGCTGAGCAGGATGTCCGCTTAGATGTGATAGCCTTAGTGGGAGTACGTAATTCAGCCTGACGACTGTAGGATGGAACGTGTTAGAGTGTTAGACTGAAAATCCATTTGAATGTCAGTTTGGTATTGCTGACCTGTCAAAGTGAGTGACAGGCATGATCGACGGGTGTCGACATTCTGTCTCGAGTGAGACGTACGAGCATACGTGTAGTTCTCGAGAGTGAGCTGGAGCTTTGGGAAGCTCTAGTGACGGTACATACCGATGCGTAGGATGTGTGTGTGGGACGTGTACGGTTACAAGGGTACCCTCGTGCGTGGGTGCAGTACCCCTCTACTTGGGACAAGGTTGGATTCCACAGTTTGGTTGTAGAATCGGGTCGATTTGAATTTCGACGTTGTAAGAACTCGTCCGGAATTATCGAGATTAATTAAGAATTAATGATGGATTAGCGAGACTAATCGGGGATTACACAAGGATTAACAGGCGTGCAGGGCGAAATTACTATTTTGCCCCTAGAATGGGCAAAACGTTGACTTTTCGTTTAGGTGGTCAAATGGACTTTGGCCGATGACTGTGATATAATTTGGGATGTCACGAGTTCATAGACAGGAGGCTCGTTTGATTCCGACGTTCGAGGAACAAGTTATGATTTTCGGAAGTTCGAGGGCATTTTGGTAAATTGGTTGAATAGGAGTAGAAAGTTGACTTTTGACCCGGGAGGTCCAATGGCCGAGGGCCGAGCACCGTTACGTAGATCAGGACGATACAATTTCGTAGACAGGCGGCATGTCAAATTCGGACGTTCGACGAAGTAGTTACGGTTCACAGAAGTTCAAATGTACTATTGCACGTTCTACGAGACGGCTTGGGTTTTGTCCTAAGTGGGACCCAGATATTTTTCCCAAGGCCCAATGGATGAGTGACAAGTGTCACCCATCCACTGGACACCATTTTACATTCATGCATATCCCTTGCCTTCATTTTCATTCGATCATCTTCTTTGTTTCTACCAAACCCAAACCAAACCCGATTACCTCCCACCCCAATCCAAACCCTTAATCCAAATGATCATGTCTGACGACCTAGAGAGTGATGGAGGGCGGTGAGGATGCTGGTGGCCTGCCAGGAACAATGCCGTCGGGGACGGTGGCCATGGACCCGAGCAAGGTAGTCGGTTTGCCCCTTTTCCTTTTAATTTCGATTTGTGACGTTAAGGATGGTTTTAGGTGTTTGTAATGGGTTTATTAGGTTGCTTAGAAAGTTTAGAGAAGGTTTTGGGAATGGTTAGAGGTTGTGGAAGCCTAGGGAAATTCTGAAAATGTTGGTCCGTAAGGAAGAAAATCAAACCGTTGGGTTTTCTATGTTTTTCCTTGTTTTGATCATCCAAACAAGTCCCTAGCATCATATTAGGAAGAATAGAATTAAAATGGAAGAAAACGGACCAAAAATGAGGGAGGAAAGTGGCCAGACCAGTCAAGCAGGTCCAACTGGACCGACCGAACAAGAGAACCGACCGGACCGGCCGTCGAGAGAAAGAAGAAGAATTGTAGCGCGGCGCGTGAGGCCCACGCGCAGGACCTTCTTGGGACACATGAGGGCATGTGAGCCCTCCTTTGGGGAAGTTCCAACATGTGAAATCATCTATTCGATGTAACGAACATTTTGGGACTGGTTTCGTGTCAATCGAACATCGTTTCGATATAGTTCGGGATGTCCGAAGGTTTAGGTTCGCGTTTAAAAATAATTAGAAATTCCGGAAAATTACGGGGCTTTAGTGAGGGGTTATTTAAGTAGTTGATAACCTTCTACTACGAATTGGACAGGTTCGGGAATCCCGGAGGCAACGATTGGCCCGGGAGAGGCGTATGGCACGAGTATCCAGGCGCAGCTTCGGACGGTCTGTGAGTGGACCTTTCTTTCTAAACGGATGCATGCATATATGTTTTATAATTGTTTTAGAACATGTTTTGTGATTCCATGAGTGCATTTGTTTTGGTAGCCTAAGATTTTCGTATTTGTACGTATTTCAAGATTTTTCGGATTTATACGATACTTGTACGTGCTAGGTTTTCAATGAGAGTTTAATGAATTGGTTTTGGATTCGGAAATACGAATTCGAGCACAAGACCCATTTGATTTGGAAACTCTCAGACTTGGAGTCCATTTGATTTGACGAGGAGTCAGACCGAGGGTCCATTTGAGTTATATGATCAGGCCGAGGGCCCCGTTGGTTTATGAATCCGGGCTTGAGGCCCAGTTGTAATTTCGGGCTTGAGGCCCTATTGGTTGTGAAATCGGGTTTGAGGCCCCTTGATTATGGTTTCGGGCTTATGGCCCAGTTAGTTGTGATATAGGGCGAGAGGCCCTGTGACATGACCCGCCCCGATCCCACAGGGACCACAAGGGGACGTGCCCTGCTCCCGTCTGACACCCAATAATTCATACCAATTTTAACCTCAAACATCAATGCATAAATAACCAATCTAAAGTTATACATCAAATCCGAATTAAACAGATGTCAGACAAGGGATGAAATCCAAAATTACAAATTGCGAGCACGACTCTAAAGTAAACCTGCGGGTACACCACCCAACAGGGGTTCAGGTACGCAGAAGTAGATCTATGCCTCAGCCTCAGGTTCCTCCTCTACCTCAGTATCACGACCTGGAGGGGTTACCAAAAACAGTAAGGGTGAGTGGACCGAAACTCAAGTTTATAAAATCATTTGATAAGTAAAACGTATAATTTACCCCTCCGTTTTCCAAACATGCATGCATCCGTAATTAAAACCATCAATCATATAATATGAACCATAAGGCCTATAATAAATCCATAAGTATAATTTTAGTTGCTGCACTATACACTCCAATCCCGACATCCCTGATGTCTGACGTCCCTGACGTCCAATAAGGTCACAATCACAAGGCTACGCGTGCCACTCGGGTCTCAATTCCGAGTTCAATCCCCGAACCCCGTTCGGGTACAGCATCCCCGATGCTTAGCGTCATAGACGCTGGACGTTCTAGACGTCCGTGACCTCTCTAGGATACCTCATCCGGAGGAGACAATATAATATGAAAGGATCTATACAGTGCAGTACTAAATACATTTTATTGATATCCACATGCAAAGCATATACATACATAGATAAAATCCGAACCAATCATTAAGTTTCAACAGACGGGTCTCAAGCCCAAATACCGTGAAACGTGCCATAACCATTTTTCCATGTCATCAAAACCATTATTGTTTTTAGCATGTGAATAAGTATAATAAACCAGAAAACATTTATGCACGCAAGGGTTTAAGAAAATGGCCCACTCACAGTACAGTCCTGCTGAAAACCGAGCGTATACCCTCGATCTGGTACAAATGTACAATCCCTGTCAAGTCCAAAGTATTCGTAAAGGTCAATTTAAACCCCTAATCATTCAACCATGAGATCCTAGGCTGAAACCGGCCGGGAAAAGCTGTCCGAACGCGCTTCCCAAGGCAATAAACCTCATTTTGACCAACTTAATGATCTTCGATCGACCCGAAACCACCGCCATTGGATCCGGATCGTCGAAACCTAAAGAATGTTGGTGGTCCCACCAAAAGTACTGTTCACACGCGCCAGTCAATGCGTCGGTCAACGCAGGAACAGTCCCTGCTGACGTCATCGCTGAGGTCAGCATGACGTCATGCTGACGTCATCTGACAGCTGTCAGGTCTGACATGTCAGACTCTGACAGTGCCACGTGTCAACACCCGATTGGTCAACCTCACTGATCTGTCAGGCCACGTGTCAGATCTGACATGTGCCATGTGTCAGATCTGACATGTGCCACGTGTCAGCATGGCACTGGTCCACGTCACTGACATGTCAGTGACACGTGGCAGTCCCTGATTGGGCCACGTCACTGACATGTCAGTGCTGACTGTGCACTGACATGTGACACGTGACGGCTCACGGTTGGTCCACGTCACCTGACAGTCTGACAGGGTGCCACGTCATCACCTCTGTCCTCAGACGGGTTGACCCGTATCTCTGCAACTCGGGTCGATCAGACCCGCGATCATGACCCGGTCACCATTTCATCATTTCTCAATCATTTTTGTTCAGGTTTGTTCCTAACTACTCGTCTTAATCCCAGAAACAGTTCTAGCTAATTAAAATCAATAAACAAGGGCTGAATCGAAGACTTACCATGATGAACAGACCCGGGTTCCCGTCGCTGTTTAACCACCGTTCAGGTCACCTCAGACCACGAAATCACGTCCAAAAGTTTCCTACCAGTCCATAGAATCGAATAGGATCAATAGAACACGACAAAACACGTTGGAAAACAGGCATCCATTTTCTGAGTTTTTAAGCAGTTTCGGGTTAGGAACCACCTACCTTGCCGCCGCCTGCCGCCGATCACCGCCGTCTCTCAGCCTCACCAGTGAGCCCCCCTCACGCAGACACAGAGAAATGGGTGATGAGCTGGGGTGTTTGTTCAAAATGGACAGAATGTGCATTTCGGGTAGGAAATATAAAGAATGGAGGGAAAGGAAACGGACGGTCCAGATTTGATCTCAAGGATGAGATCAATGGTTCAGATTAGATCTGGGGTACTTCAAATCAATGGCTGAGATCAAAAGTGGATTTTAATGCTATTTAATCCCATAGTGGATCTGATCCAATCTAGCCAATGGGTGAGCGACACTTGTCACTCACCAGGTGTCCTCCAATCAGATTTTCAGAATAAAATATCCGTCACGAAAACCGAGACACGAACCTCCCGATTTCACGTTTCTGACCATAACTTCACTGTACGAAGTCCGATTTCGGCGTGCCGCCTGTCTACGGACTCAGGACGTCGAGACCTACCTAACGGTCCTTGAGTCGCGTGAAAATTAGTTGTCAAACGAAAAGTTAACATTTTCGCCCCCAACGCCCAAATTACGGTAATGCCCCTGAACTTCCGATAGTCATAACTTTTTCCCTGATCGTCCGAATTGGACGTGCCACCTATCTATGAACTCGTGACGTCCCGAACTACGTCACGGTCATAGGTCAAAGTCCATTTAATTCACCCATCAAAAGTCAATAATTTGGCCATACCAATCACAAGGGTAAAAGCGTCAATTCACACATTAAATTACAATACTAAAATCCTCGAATTTCCGGGGTGTTACACCCTGTTGATTGTAACATCGGGCTTGAGTACCAGTTCGGTTTGTGAAATGAGAATTCGGGTTGAGACCCTGTTGAACTGTGGATTTAGGCCGAGGCCTGTGAAAGTGAATTTGAATCATATTCGACGAATCCTATTGAGATGAATAGGGTATGAGACCCAGTTGAAATGTGTTTTGAGAAAGAAAGTATTTGAAATGTATGAACGCTCCATATGATTATATGGTCTCCTCCAGACGTCGACCTGGAGAGTCACGATCCACAGACCATAATGGGTATCCCCATAGGGATCCCGTTCCAGAAGTGGGAGTTATGAGTTATGATGTGGTCCCGGACCAGATTCTGGAGAGATGATCGGACTAGGTCCGAAGATTGAGCCTCCCAGATGGAGAATTCATGGGGGAAGACTCGGAGTGAGACCCCGAGTGGTGTGCACACTAGTATAGATATGATGAATCGTGACATATATCGTAGATGTGTTCCCTAGGCGTGACCGGTCCAGGGCCCTATCCTCCTATTTTTTCGTCCTTTTTCTTCCTTATTTCGACAAATCTTCCTAAATCTATCCTATGAATCCTTTTATGAAATCAAAACTAGGAAACCAATCCTAAATCCTATGGGTTCAAGTATCCAATTAAACCCAAAACTTCCATTCCATGTTCAGGGCATAACCAAGGGCTAAAACTCAAATGTAAGGGTTCTATTAGGTTCCTAGGATCAATATAGGAAGGTGTATGGGTTTGGATTGGGCCTACTTGGCCGGAATGGCAATTTGATGTCCACCGAAAATTTTTCTTGGTCGTGGGATGGTCGGCTCAGCCGTTCTCAGGCACCTTTTGTGGCTCTACAAGACTCCAACAACCTCCCACAACATCCCTCAATCAACAACTAAAATCATAAACGTTCAAAACCCAAAATCCAAAATTTGAATATAAAAGGAGTCACGGGTTTACCTTGGCCGTGAGTTCCCACCGTCGTTCACGGCAGCCCTGCTGCTGCCACCACCTTCCTCAGTCCAACACTCCCATCAATTCCTCTCATAGCCTCACACAAAATCAAAAAGGGGAAGGGGAATGGGTTTTGGGATCGATCGGGTTGGATGAACACAGACAGGGAGAATGGATATGCATGTGTTTGTGTTAGGTGAGCAATGGATGAGTGAAAAGTCCATTGGGACTGATTCAAATATCTGGGCCCACTTGAGGACAAAAGTCCACTTTTGCCTCGTAAAGCGTGCCACTGTAAATAGTTCCTCTGAACTTTCGTGAACCGTAACTTTTTCGTCGAACTTCCGAATTCGACATGCCGCCTGTCTACGGACTCGTATCGACCCGACCTACGTAACAATCCTCGCCCCTGGGCCATTAGACCTCCCGAGTCAAAAGTCAACTTTTTGCCCTCGTTCAGGGCTAAAATCGTAATTTTGCCCCTGAATGTTCGTTAATCCTCAGCTAATCCCCGATTAGCCTCGCTAATCCGTCATTAATTCTTAATTAATCTTTAAAATTAGGGACGGTTCGTTACAGAAGGCCCATCGGTGGAGTCATATACGAATCCAATATACTCGAAAGAGACATACATGAAGTGCTACAACAATTTAATCGAAGCTACAGGCTAGCCATGTATAAAACCACTAGCAAATAAGAGGTAACCGGAACGGCCTAGAAAATCTCAAGTAAAGGATCCACAAGCAAACTACAGATCAAAGTGGAAAAGAAGAAATTGGGTAAGCAGGGAATTCCTATGCGCTACAGTGTTTGTTCATCACAACCCCATAATGTAAGGACTTACCATTGACACTTGCCTCCAAGGCAGAAACTACCACCAAGACCACAAGGCAGAACCAGAAATTATGCAGATACTGCTGCTCCAAATGTAAGTTCCTTTTTCACTTATTTATGCATTCTCACATTTAGTTTTATATATAATTACTTTTGTTACAATTCAGACCCAAGGATCAACCATATCAACTCGAACGACATTGAAGAAAAAGAATCGTCCTAACAAAACTACATCAAATCAGGTATATATACTGACTTCTCTGCTGGCTGTAGTGCTGGTTGCAACATTATCTGATTTATGTTTTCTCCTTATGTAGGATCCAAGTCAAAGCTCAACAAGTGCTGGTTATAATGAGAGTGAATTGAGAAGAAGTAAAAGGAGAAAACAGCACTAATTTGAAGTGCTTGACAATGGCGAAATAAGTAAAGAGTAGAGAAAAGTAGAGGCCTGTAATTTTTTGTGGTCCCATGTATGTGATCATACTGGTTGAATGGTTGAATGATTGTACCTCCATTTTTTGTGGTAATTTAGCTACGTTATTAGGCAGGTTTGAAACTCTGTGAATCCAATGACAATTTGTTTGAATGGTTACCATTTATGTGATTTATATTATGCTTTGGAATGCAAGCTTGAAACGCAAGTTAAATGACTTTATGTCTTCTGTTTTATGTTTTGGAATTCAAGTTCATAAAATGGGTGTTGTCGCATATATATCTTCTATTTTGTGTTTTGGAATGCAAGATCATAAGTAGGGAAAGGTGTTCATAATCAACAACTAATATATGTACTTAGGTTTTAGAAAGCAGTACCACACCTGTTCATAATGTAGACACTTGCATAATACATGTTACAATTTGAAAATATGCATATCTCTACATTTATGATACCAATCCATAATACACTTAGAACTCAAGAGCTAAATTAACACTCTTACTGGCTAAACCCCTATCATTCCCCCCTAAACCACCAATTACCATTCCCAGAAACAATACCACCAGCATCCATAAAAATGCATTTACAAGCATCAAACATCTCTGCCCTCTTCACACCAGCTTTAATCTGATTCTTCAAAGGTCGATTTCATCATCTTTCATCTTCAATTTCTTCGAGACTTGGAATTGAACCGGGAGACTTCTCATTCAACTTTGGGTCGCACCATTGAAAAAAATTGCAGGCACCAACTCCTCTTCTACGATTCTTCTGACGCCCAATTTCATTGTAGAATTATATCAGAATTACAATTATCTACAGATAAATCTAATTACTAAGATTGAAAAAGAACTTACCCCATAACCATTACAACCCCAGAATCTCCTCACTAGATTGTCATCTGTCAGACTTGTCATCAACTTTGTTGGTTTCCTATAGTGAAAAATGGGGGCTTCCACATCCATCTTTCCTTAAACTGAAAATTTTATAGACAAGAGGTAGAAGACAAAGCTGCAGAAGATGCAGCCGTTTCTATCTTCATCGTTCGAAGACGAAGATGCAGTCCCTATTCGATGAAGAGGATGCAGTTGTTTTCTGCTTTCGCTGTTCGAAGCCTCTGCCTTCTGCCTTCTGCCTTCACCTTCGTCGTTCAAAGCTTCAAGTTTCGCCTTCGTCGTTCAAAACTTACGCCTACGCTTTCGTCGTTCGAAGCTTCAAGCTTCACCGTCGCTGCTTATGCCTTTACCTTCGTCGTCACCGTCACCTTTCAAAGAAGGCGTTGTTCGAGCTCCTGGATTTGAAAAATTAGGGCTGGAATTTGGGCATTTTCGATCTGAAGGAGGAGCTCAAGCAGCAGATTTGAATAATCCCCAAAATTCCCATTGATATTTTGCCACATCAAATGCTAAGTGGCAATCACTATTTTCCATATATAGACTTAACTGACATTTGGACAAAAATTGTGACGACAACACTATTTTGAATACGACATCATAAGTTAGGTACTTGATTAAATTTTTTTTTAATTCGAGTACTTCTTGAAATCGAGCATATAGTTTGGATACTTTTACATAGTTCTATTGTTAATCATTATATAACCATATTGTATCATATTGTATATTTATTATATCGAAGTCATTTTATAAATTTTATTAATCCTATATAATCATTATTGAATACTTAAATTTTTCCAAAAATTTCATTAAAAATTTCCAACTTTTAAACTAAATTTCCCTCATTTTTGTTGATCGTAAACAATATCGATTTCGATATTTCCATTAATATATCTATAAATTTGACTATCAACATTTCTGTCAATATCAAAATTTCAATCATTAAGATGATGAATGTATAAGCTGTTCTTTATTTTAATAGTCAAGATGAATATATAATGTACACATACAATTATTTTTTGGTAGCCTAATACCCTATCATCAATTTATATCAATTGCATAAAAGGTCAATGATCCAAAGACTGATCATTATGCTCATCAAAACACAAAAGCCATGGTGTAGGTTAACCCACGGCCCATTTGATCAATGTCTGGTTTTTTACTTCTACGTTTCACTTAGCCATACAAAAAGGAGGAAATAAAGAATGTAAACAAAATTCTTCATAAGTAAAACCACTCAAATATAATTTGGCCTAAAATCTTTCATAAGCAAAAACCACTCAAATATAATTTGACTTCCTAGTTTCCATTGTTTACGTTTCCTTGTTACACTTATTCTTCACCTATCCATCATATTCTTCCTTCGCTCTTCCTCATGCTTCAATCTCAAAGCCAAAGCGAACACTGTGATTAGTTACCAATACAGCCCTAAATTACCCACAACTTCAAGTGATTCATTGAACCTAATTCCATAAAGATCAGAGAATGTATTGGTCACGTTGAAAATTACGTTAAAACGAAAGTTAAAGACTTATGCTTGGCAACGTACTCAAAAGGTAAGACTTCGCAAAAGACGAGTAAATAATGAGAAAACATGCAAATCAGTACGAATCAGAGAAATCAAATGGTTCACTGATACTAAAAAAGACAATTTCATGTGAAAAGGAAAAAGAACGAAAATAGACAATTGGTTATCTCTAACATAACACCGGAGAGAGAATTCCGCCCATCTTTTCCTCTTCCGCCCTCAATTATTTCTTTCAAAAATATAAAAGTCCCCAGTTTCTTATCCCTGAAGCAAAACCCAAAACTCCTTTAGCTGAGACTTCACAATGCATACGATTATGACATTGAATTTCAAAACAGTATTGAATGCAAG
This sequence comes from Prinsepia uniflora, assembly GCA_032719365.1. Lineage (NCBI taxonomy): Eukaryota > Viridiplantae > Streptophyta > Magnoliopsida > Rosales > Rosaceae > Prinsepia > Prinsepia uniflora. The sequence goes on along the minus strand of CM064867.1, from coordinate 41,596,984 downwards.
TCTAAAAACTAATCACATGCAATTATGTTTTCAAGCAAGCTTTGCTGTCAGTTCATTCGCCACAGCATCAATGAACTCTTCTGTATTCAAGTAGTGGTCCCTTGCAAGCCTGCGGCACACATGGACACGCTATAAATAAAATTGCTGCTCATATATACACACAGAAATCACTGCTCATAACAACCAAATAGATACTTAGGTCCATGAAGAATTAGTGCAAGATCCTTGGTCATTTTCCCCGATTCCACAGTTCCAATACAAGCTTCTTCCAGTTTTTGAGTGAAATTCAAAAGTTGTGCATTGTCATCCAACTTTGCCCTGTTGACAAGACATTTAAACTCAGATTTAATAGTTACAATACATTAACACCAAGGAGCACTGACTTGGAAAATGATCCTTATAACCTACCTGTGTGCAAGCCCTCGTGTCCAAGCAAAGACGGAAGCTATGCTGTTTGTACTGGTTTCACCTCCTTTCGTGAACCCTGTAATGCCGGGTAACTGTACCATGGGCAGCTTCTGCTTCTATAGTCTTTCCATCTGGGCACACCTGTACCCATGAAAGATTCCATTTAAGTATAGTACAAGGATTCACATAAAAGAATGTCTTAACACAGGGAGACCAAATGGGAGAGACAGTATTAAACTCGAACAGTTATAACACACCAGTACTGATGTCATCAATCCAAGAGATCCAAACCCTATAATAGAACCATAAGTTAAAATCTGCAATCATCTGAAAGTCAAAGCTTTAATGACAAACAAAATAAAAGCTGGCTATCAGTCATATATACGAACCTTGAGCTAAGAAATCACTTTGCACATCTCCATCATAATTCTTGCATGCCCAAACATACCCACCATCACTTTTAAGTGCATAAGCCACCATATCATCAATAAGACGGTGCTCATACCTTCCAATACAATAATATAGAGTCAGTACCTCAACTTAAATTCAGAATCCAGAATTGTAAAATAAAATCACCATGCCTTCCTTACCATATGCCAGCAGCCTCATACTTGGATTTCCAGCTAGCTTCATATACTTCTTGAAATATGTCCTTGAACCTTATCTCATGAACAAACAAAAACAAGGATACAGATAGATAGAGAATGACAAATAAACGTTACACACTTGCAAACTGGGTAATTTGGAATATACATACCTTCCATCATACTTCTTAAGAATAGTATTTTTCGTGCTAAGATAAAGAGGCCACTTCTTCTCAAAAGCAGTGTTCATGGAAGCCTCAGCAAAAGCACGGATGGACTGCATACCCAAGACAGATATAGAAAAAAAAGGGAAGAAACAGAATGACTTATCAGAAATCAAGAACTTTTTTTTCATGGAAACACGAAAGCATTAGCAAATCAAACCTCATCAGTGTTGTACATCGCCAGAGCTACTCCCCCCTGGCCTGTAAAGTTGTACACCTCCAGTTCTGTCTTCTCATCCTTTCCTTCTGGAACTGCCAGAATTTATCAAGTAATAAGAGAAGAAACTCTTCTTATAAATCAAGACATACATTGCATGGATAATCCTAACAAGCTAAAGCGAGGTATACAAATCTCCTATCCTCGAGCAAAGATACAAAGGTTTACCAAACACCAATTTCAATTTCCCAGGTCCTTGAATGACTGTATCAGTTGCTTTATACTGATCACCGAAAGCATGTCTTCCAATGCATATTGGCTTTGTCCAACCTAAAAACAGAAACAATCAGCACGCGTCTATTCCAATGAAACTATGGAGCCAGAATGGGATATTATTATACCTGGGATAAGGCGAGGGATATTTTTGCAAAGAATTGGTTCCCTGAAAACAGTACCTACAGAATAAAAGGCAGCAGCCGTTGTAATTTACCAAGAAATTTCTATGAAGATGAAATTTGCAAAGAACTGGTGTTCACTGACCATTCAAAATATTCCTAATAGTTCCATTGGGACTCCTCCACATACTCTTCAAGTTAAACTCCTTCATGCGAGCTTCATCTGTCAATTAACCATAATATTATGGATTTCGTCCATTTCTTAGTGATGAAAATATTAATATGGAAATAGAAGTGCTGAAGGATCTAAAGTTCAAAGAAAACAAACTGGATAATTCTTTAGTATATACCTGGAGTGATAGTCGCACATTTTATTGCTACGTTGTACCTAAAATTAAAAGTGTTAAATAGAGATGCAAAAAGAATAAGACAATAATAAGTTCAAGGAAGGAAAACGATACTTTAGGCACCTTTTTCTTATTTTTCCCCTGGTTAAACAAACAAATATAATGGGAATTGACTGCTCTTAGCCTCCAACTTTCTTTCTGCCTATTAGACTCACCAGTCACTACCCATACCATATTACAGAACGAATGATGAATCCAGAGATAACCATCCACTCTTAGAACTTTAAAAAGGATTAATTCGAACGTACTTAAGAGTAGCCTCTGCACTTTCAACAGTAACTTTATCATCAGTGGCATCACGATGAGTGAGACCAAGGTCATAGTACTTGATGTCCAACTCCAAAAAGGGCAAAATAAGCTGAAGATACAACAAAGGGAAAGAAGCATATAAGGAACCAGCATCTTGATCATAAAAATTACATAGACAAACCACAGTATCGGTGAAGCACTTAAGAGTATGATGCAGCCACCTTATCCTTAATGGATTTCCAGAACACTCTAGTCATTTCATCTCCTGTCCCACATATCCAAAGATGAAGGGAAAGTATTAGCATTCATCCAATCTTTTAAATAATTAAACTGTTCAAGCAAATAAGATGTTATTTACTGAAGTAAAAGACACAAGAATCAAGAATTATTCTTGTGAGTTCAACTGAATACTCTTGTCCATACATTTTGAGCCTAAATCCAACATATTTTCTTAATATTTGTTAGTTTATGAATAAACACCAATATCGATATACTTTAGGACACTAGCTAAAGAAATAACATAGATCAAGCTATCATACAATCCTCAACAATAGAGATCAAGATTTTTGCATAAGATCATCGATAACAAGCCAAAGAGTCATGATCATGTTAGATAGTCAAAATAATCATGTTAATTTTTTTTTTTATGGGGAAAAACCAGATATTGGTAAAAAAATAAACCATTTTAGGTTACTGGGTTTTCTTCATATCAACTGTTTATTGAATAAAAATGGGAACACGTAAAATAAAAGCCACCACCTTTTTGCAGGACAAAGACAAATAAACATTTTGGGGCGTAAAAAATTAAGCTTAGATGTGATCAACCAGAAGATGAACATGAGGTTGCAAATAAAAGGATAACGAATCAAACGTAATCTGTACAATCGAAATGTCAACAGCCATGAAAATGGATCAGCGAAATGATCAATCAGTTGAAAGACGCGAAGAAAACAATCAGATCGGAGGAAATAGATGGAAATCTCACCGTCCATCTCGACGATGGGGTTAGCAACCTTGATCTTCTGGAAAGCCATCTCCGTTTCTTTTGAAGGGAGAGGCTGAACGGTGGATAGGTAGATAGAAATGGAATGGGATCTGCGACTATTTAAAGGCTGAGAGTCGCTGTGAGTGGTGCGGTATTGGGTCTTTTCACTGAGAGGAAGAGCAACAAAGCACACGACACTTTCGCACTCGCCCACAATATAAATATTTATTACTTTATTTATGTACTGGGAATATTCAGCAGCTACTTTGTGTTTTTTTTTCTCCCATTTTCTAGCGATTAGTGTTCACTGCTCATAATCTGATCCACCTACCCGCTTTTTTTTCTTCGTCATATAAAAAAATGAATTTTTTTTTACGAAAATAAAGATGATCAAATGTATAAAGTAATTAATAAATTATTTGCGCTAAGAATATTTTACTCCTATTAATATGGTTCATATTCAAGATATTCTATTTATTTAATTTCACTAAAAAACGCAATTATCGAATTTGAAATCATATTAAGGGAGGTGTATTCAATTTGAATTTTAATAGATTTTAATAGGTTTTAATACATTTTAATGGGTTTCAAATTTGTTGGGTTTCAACCGATTTTAAAAGTGTTTTATTGATTTAAGGTGTTTCTATTTGGATTTTTTATTTTTTTATTTTTTATTTGTTATGATTTTAAAATATTTGTTATGATTTTAAAAGATTTGTTTTGATTTTAAGGAGTTTTTATATGACTAATTAACAAATATTATTATACATCTACTATAATCAGTTGAAGTGTTATTAGTAATATCAAAACAAATTGTTTTACTAAACCAAAGCAAAATCTTACAAATACATGGAAAAATGTCAAGTTTGTTGATCATTTAACGAACAAAAAGAAAATCAGAATAACTTACATGTAGAACTAACACAAAATGTAGAAAAATGAGTACACTCATAAGCAAGTCAGATTCCCGTGCACTAAGCAAAACACCACAATTGCACACACTAATGCTAGTCACCCCTTTCATGGACGAACCCCTATCACCAAGCTCAAAAAATGTGTCAATTGGAAAGGCATTTTGGTTGAAAATTCTCCATGATTTGAAATCTCTGTGTTCTTCAAACTCCAAATCTTTCTAGCTAAATGGATTCAGATAGTGTGAGCTACCACGCTCCCCTAATTCAAATCTGCTAGACTTCTCCGGAATTGTGCCTTCATGTATCTTCAGATGAACATCTTGAAAAAAAGAGATCATTCACTATTTGAATCTTTGTCAATGAATGCTTCGAACTCTCGGAATCTTCGAAAACAAAATCTGAAATAAAAAACCAATTTAATTAGTTTTTAAAATATATAAAATTTGTATTTATATTCCATGGTTACATATTATAAAAACAAAGGCTGTAGAAAAAAGAAACAAAAAGCTGTCACGAGTCGACCGTCTGACAGAACCCATCTCAATCCCCCTGGATTATCGTGGGATGTGTCTGCTTCCGTCTGACACCACGTGCCAGATAAGGGATAAAACTGTAACCCGCTCGGGGTTACCTAGAGTACACAAGGATCTGTGGAGCATGTGATGTCTCGATCTCTGCTACAGCCTGCATCTGCGATCAACTTAAAGGGTGCCAAAAAGACAAAACGTGTGAGTGGACAAAAATAAGCATTTATTTAAAAACCATTTTACCAAATAAAGCTTTCACCCTCCGTTTTACAAAGTATGCATGCATACCAATTTAAAACCAGTACTTTCTAGTGGAAACAATACATACGAAAAACAAGTACTTTCAAGGTAAAACCAACACAGGTTAAAACAAACAACTGGACACAATCAATTAGTCAAAAACCTCGGGACCCATTCTCATATTCGTCATCCATCCCTGTCCGTCAAATCATTAGTCTCTATTAGGGAAATCACCCATCGCTATCTGGGAAATCACCCATCTCTATCCATCAATATCCGGCATCGATCTTATACCATCAATTCATCCATCGTTATCACTATCACGATTTTTATATCGACACGCGTGCGACTCAGATTTACACAACTGATCTACACCTGACTCTGGAGTCCACGACTCGAAGTTTAGGTGCGGCACTAGGCGCAGAGTCGTTGACTCGATGTCTCAGTGCAATAACCCGACACTCTTGCAGGTAGTGTCATCGTGACCTTTCCGGGGAAACACATCCCCACATGAGTCATATCTCTACGGGTCCTCTCCGGGGAAACACATTCTTGTCAGAGGCCCTCTATGGGAAAACACATCCCTGCTAGAGTCATATCTATCATTTCATAGGGTCCTCTCCAGGGAAATAAATTCCTACCGGAGTCATATCCATACGGGTTCTCTCCGGGGTAACACATTCCTGCTAGAGGCCCTCCCCGGGGAAACACATCTGTAACACCCCGGAAATTCGAGGATTTCAATATTGTACTTTAATGTGTGATTTGACGATTTTACCCTTGTGAATGGTATGGTCAATTGATGACTTTTTGATTGATTAACTAAATGAACTTTGACCTATGACCGTGACGTAGTTCGGGACGTCACGAGTTCATAGACAGGTGGCACGTCCAATTCGGACGATCAGGGTAAAAGTTATGACTATCGGAAGTTCAGGGGCATTACCGTAATTTGGACTCTCGGGGGAAAATGTTGACTTTTCTTTGGACAACTAATTTTCTGTTGACTCAGGGACCGTTGGGTAGGCCTCGACGTCCTGAGTCCGTAGACAGGCGGCACGCCGAAATCGGACTTCGTACGAGGAAGTTATGGTCAGAAACGTGAATTCGGGAAGTTCATGTCTCGGTTTTCGTGTCGAATATTAAATTCAGGAAATCTGATTGGAGGACATCTGGTGAGTGACAAGTGTCACTCACCCATTGGCTAGATTGGATCAGATCCACTATAGGATTAAATAGCATTTAAATCAGCTTTAAATTACAGCCCTTGGATCTGAAATCCCTTGATCTGATCTCAGTCTTTGATCTCATTCTGAGATTCAATCCTGGCCCTTGATCCTTGTTCCTGTTCTGTATTAAACTGCAGTGGAATCATGCAACCATGTGTTCATTCTCACCAACCGTTTGCACGATTTCCACTTGGAACCAAACCAGCAGCCCTCACCACTCAACCTCACACTCCCAAGCAGCCAACAGCCACCCCCGGACGCCGGCCACCGCTTCACGGCCGCCCTGCACGGCGGCATCCTCTCAAACCCGTGAAGAAAACCCGAGCAGCCCAAGTCACCAAACCATCCAACCTTCAATCTAGGACTTGAACCAACGTACGGTTGGGATCACCGTGACGACTGGACGGCAAGGAACTGACCCTGACTGTGTACGGCGGCGACACGGCGGCGATTGGACAATAAACCCGTAGGTAACCATTTTCCTTCCCGGCTTCGAAACGCCTGTTTGTGACGTTGACATCATCTGGTTTTTGTTAGGACTCGTCTACCAGACCTTGACGACCAATTTGGACCCAGGACCGGGACTGAACAACCGTCGACTCGCTGGAGAGGATTACCAGAACCGGCCACCAGACTTCCCGTCGATTTTCAGGTAACCTCTTAGACCTAAAACCTAACTCTAGTTACACAGAACCATTCTAGGGATTAAGACGAGTAAATAGGGATCAAAATGGACGAAAATGAACGAGAAGTGAAGAAATGGCAACCGGGTCATGATCGCGGGTCTGATCGACCCGAGTTGCAGGTATTCGGGTCAACCCGTCTAATGACAGTGGTGCTGACGTGGCACCCTGTCAGTCTGTCAGATGACGTGGACCAACCGTGAGCCGACACGTGTCACATGTCAGTGCACAGTCAGCACTGACATGTCAGTGACGTGGACCAGTGCCGTGCTGACACGTGGCACATGTCAGATCTGACACGTGGTCTAACAGATCAGTGTGGTGGACCAATCAGATGTTGACACATGGCACCTGTCAGAGTCTGACATGTCAGACCTGACAGCTGTCAGATGACGTCAGCATGACGTCATGCTGATGACGTCAGCAGGAACTGTTCCTGCGTTGACCGGCGCGTGGGGGCGCGTGTGAACAGTGTCTTTGGTGGGACCACCACCATCCTTTAGGTTTCGACGATCCGGATCCAATGGCGGTGGTTTCGGGTCGATCGGAGATCATTAAGTTGGTCAAATTAAGGTTTAATGCCTTGGGAAGCGCGTTCGGGCGGCTTTCCCGGGCCGGTTTCGGCCTAGGCTTTCATGGCTGAATGTTAGGGGTTTGTATTGATCTCTACGAATACTTTAGACTTGACAGGGATTGTACATTTGTACCAGGACGAGGGTATACGTTCGGTTTCTAGCAGGATTGTACTGTGAGTGGGCCATTTTCTTAAACCCTTGTGTGCATAAATGTTTTCTGGTTTTATTATACTTATTCACATGCTAAAACAATGATGGTTTTGATGATATGGTAAATATGGTTATGGCACGTTTCACGGTATTTGGGCTTGAGACCCGTCCGATGAAACTGAATGATTGGTTCAAATTCTATCTATGTATATATATATGTTTGCATGTGGATATCAATAAATGTATTTGTTACTGCACTGTATAGATCCTTCCATATTATATTTTCTCCTCCGGATGAGGTACCCCGGATGTAACACCCCGGAAATTCGAGGATTCTCATTTTGTAATTTAATGTGTGATTTGACGATTTTACCCTTGTGAATGGTATGGTCAAATTATTGACTTTTTGATTGATGAACTAAATGGACTTTGACCTATGACCCTGACGTAGTTCGGGACGTCACGAGTTCATAGACAGGTGGCACGTCCGATTCGGACGATCAGGGTGAAAGTTATGGCTATCGGAAGTTCAGGGGCATTACCGTAATTTGGACTCTCGGGGGAAAATGTTGACTTTTCTTTTGACAACTAATTTTCAGTTGACTCAAGGACCGTTGGGTAGGCCTCGACGTCCTGAGTCCGTAGACAGGCGGCACGCTGAAATCGGACTTCGTACGAGGAAGTTATGGTCAGAAACGTGAATTCGGGAAGTTCGTGTCTCGGTTTTCGTGTCGAATATTATATTCAGGAAATCTGATTGGAGGACATCTGGTGAGTGACAAGTGTCACTCACCCATTGGCTAGATTGGATCAGATCCACTATTGGATTAATTAAACATTTGAACCAGCTTTAAATTTCAGCCTTTGGATTGAAAACCCCAGATCAGATCTCAGCCCTTGATCTAATCTGGAGATTCAATCTGAGCCGTCCATTTCCTTCCCTCCATTTCTTTATAATTCATACCCGCAGAGCACATTCAGCCATTTCGATCCAACATTCCAGCAAACCATCCACTCTCTGTGTCTGTGTATTGGGGACTTGCCGGCGAGGCTGAACGGCGGCAGTGAGCACGGCGGAGGACGGCGGCGTGGGAGGAAGCAGGGGAACCCGAAACGGTTTCGAAACCAGATTTTTGGTAAATCCATTTCCCACGTTTGATTGGTCCATTTTGAATCCTAACCAACTCTAGGAACCTCCAGGAACTTACTGGAATCGATCTCGTGGCCGGTGGAGCTCAGGGAGGTAGCAAAACGGCGACGGGAGGCCAGGGCTGTTCTTCGAGGTAGGCCTTCGATTCAATCCGTTTTTCTCAATTTTAATTACGTGGAACTAATCTAGGATTTAAGGCGAGTAATTAGGAATTGGAAGGAATGAAAATGATTCAGAAATGAAGGAATGGCAACCGGGTCATGATCGCGGGTCTGATCGACCCGAGTTGCAGGAAAACGGGTCAACCCGTCTGAGGACAGTGGTGCTGACGTGGCACCCTGTCAGTCTGTCAGATGACGTGGACCAACCGTGAGCCGACACGTGTCACATGTCAGTGCACAGTCAGCACTGACATGTCAGTGACGTGGACCAGTCAGGGACTGCCACGTGTCACTGACATGTCAGTGACGTGGACCAGTGCCGTGCTGACACGTGGCACATGTCAGATCTGACACGTGGCCTGACAGATCAGCAGGGTGGACCAATAGGATGTTGACACGTGGCACCTGTCAGAGTCTGACATGTCAGACCTGACAGCTGTCAGATGACGTCAGCATGACGTCATGCTGACGTCAGCAGTGACGTCAGCGATGACGTCAGCAGGACTGTTCCACCGTTGACCGCCGCGTTGACCGGCGCGTGGGGGCGCGTGTGAACAGTGTTTTTGGTGGGACCACCACCATTCTTTAGGTTTCGACGATCCGGATCCAATGGCGGTGGTTTCGGGTCGATCGGAGATCATTAAGTTGGTCAAAATAAGGTTTATTGCCTTGGGAAGCGCGTTCGGGCGGCTTTCCCGGGTCGGTTTCGACCTAGGCTTTCATGGTTGAATGTTGGGGGTTTAATTTGACCTTTACGAATACTTGGACTTGACAGGGATTGTACATTTGTACCAGGACGAGGGTATACGTTCGGTTTCTAGCAGGATTGTACTGTGAGTGGGCCATTTTCTTAAACCCTTGTGTGCATAAATGTTTTCTGGTCTTATTTATTCACATGCTAAAACAATGATGGTTTTGATGATATGGAAAATGTGGTTATGGCACGTTTCACGGTATTTGGGCTTGAGACCCGTTTGATGAAACTTAATGATTGATTCTGTATATATATATATGTTTGCATGTGGATATCAATAAAATGTATTTGTTACTGCACTGTATAGATCCTTCCATATTGTATTGTCTCCTCCGGATGAGGTACCCCGGAGAGGTCACGGACGTCTAGTACGTCCAGCGTCTATGACGCTAAGCATCGGGGATGCTGCACCCGAACGGGGTTCGGGGATTGAACTCGGAAATTGAGACCCGAGTGGCACGCGTAGCCTTGTGATTGTGACCTATTGGACGTCAGGGACGTCAGACATCAGGGATGTCGGGATTGGGGTGTATAGTGCAGCAACTAAAATTATGGTTATGGTTTTGCTATATGCCTTATGGTTCATATTATATGGTTTATGATTTTGGAATTATGGTGCACGCATATTTGGAAAACGGAGGGGTAAATTATATGTTTTACTTATCAAACGATTTCATAAACTTGTGTTTCGGTCCACTCACCCTTACTGTTTTGATAACCCCTCCAGGTCGGGAAACTGAGGTAGAGGAGGAACCAGAGGCTGAGGCATAGATCTACTTCTACGTACCTGAACCCCTGCTGGGCGGTGTACCCGCAGGATTACTTTAGAGTCGTGCTCGCAAATTTGTAATTTTGGATTATATCCCTTGTCTGACATTCGTTTAATTCGGATTTTATGTATGACTTTAATTTGGTTATTTATGCTTTTAAATGTTTGAGGTTAAAATTGGTATGAATTATTGGGTGTCAGACGGGAGCAGGGCACGTCCCCTTGTGGTCCCTGTGGGATCGGGGCGGGTCCTGTCAGCTTGGTATCAGAGCACTAGGTTGTGGTCAGTACTAGGGTATTGGTCTGCATGCTAGACTAGCGATTAGTACTAGTTACTTTTCGACTTTTAAGAATATTGTTTTCTGATCTATGCCTCTTGACAGTTGGTTATGCCTCCTAGGAGAATTCCGCATACTCGAACGGACGAGGATCTAGAAAGAGAGATGGAATGCGCGAGCATCGAAAGGGCTCAACGTTTGGGAGCCACTCCTTTCTGCGGGGGATCAAACCCCGAGGATGCTCACGACTGGATCACCAAGTGGGAGAGGATCTTCTCGGTGATGCACTGCCCTCCGGGCGAACGAGTGACTCTGGCGGCCTTCTTACTGGAGGGAGGAGCCTACCAGTGGTGGCATGGACTCGAAATGTCCGGGTGGTCTGTCCATACCACTACCTGGGAAGCTTTTCGTTCCAGGTTTCTGGACCAGTACTACCCGCGATCCTTTCGCGCGGCGCGAGAGGCGGAATTCCTGCGGCTGGAGCAGGGTGACATGTCTGTTTCAGACTACGAGCAAACATTCGGGAGACTTTCCCGGTTCGCTGCCTCATTCGTAAGCACGGAGGAGGACAAATGCCAGCGGTTTGAGCTTGGACTCCGAGGGGAGATCCGGGCCAGTGTGACTGCTACCACTCATGCTTCTCTGAGGGATATGGTCGACGCAGCGGTGCGTGTCGAGGCCAGTCTGGCGGCACACCAATCACGACAACCTTCGGGGGAGGGGCGACGTCAGGATCGCCCACACCATGGGCCATCGGGCCGGAAGAACAACAGGGGAGGGAGCTACAGAGGAGCACCCTCATCCTTCAAGGGTCGTGGCTGGTCGGGTCGACGTGGAGGCTCTCAGGGCAGAGGATCTGGACACAATTCTGGGCAGCACTCATCTTGGAGTGGTGCATCTGGTGGGCATTCGGGCAGGCCAAGGCCAGTAACTTGTTTTGCTTGCGGAGAGGAAGGCCACTATGCCTGCGATTGTCCGCAGTTGTCCAAAAACAACGACGCTGGGGGCTCGAGTGTGGTGCAGAGCACGGCGTCCCACACTAACGGAGGTCGCGGTCAGGGAGGTGACCGTGGTGCTGGACGTGGCGCGCGCGGGCGCGGACGGAACGGAGGGCCGAGGGCCCAAGTGTTTGCAATGACCCAGCAGCAGGCGAGGACTGCTCCAGGCGTGGTCACAGGTACACTACATATCCTTAATTTTCTTGTACGTGTATTAATGGATGCGGGGGCTACACATTCTTTTATTTCGAGGAGTTGTGCTGGTTTGCTTGATTGTGTGGTATCAGCCTTAGATTGCGAAATGGGTGTTGGCACCCCGATGGGTACCGTGTACCTTGTGAATCAGGTGATTCAGAGGTGCCCGGTAAGAATTGAGGATGTGGATTTACCAGCAGACTTAATTATTCTGGATATCCCCGACTTCGATATAATCCTAGGGATGGATTGGCTGTCGGAGCACGGATCGCTCATCGACTGCTGTAGCAAGCAAGTAATTTTGCGGAGCCCGGGTTTGCCGGAAGTTATCTTTCAGGGGGAACGTGATGGTTCGCCTCCTGAAGTGATTTCGTCACTTACTGCTACCAAACTTCTACGGAAGGGATGCCAGGGTTATCTGGCGCATGTCGTGTCGGAACGGGTCGATACTCCGGTCATCGACGAAATACCGGTGGTCTGTGAGTTTCCGGATGTATTCCCGGAAGACTTACCTGGATTGCCACCATCGCGGGAGATTGAGTTTACTATTGAACTACTCCCGGGTACCCGACCTATATCCCAGGCACCATACCGGATGGCGCCGGCCGAGTTACGAGAACTCAAGACTCAATTGCAGGAGTTGGTAGATTTGGGATATGTCCGACCGAGTACTTCACCGTGGGGAGCACCGGTGTTGTTCGTGAAGAAGAAGGAAGGAAGTCTCCGTTTATGTATTGATTATCGACAACTCAACAAGGTGACATTGAGGAACCAGTATCCTCTACCCAGGATTGATGACCTTTTCGACCAGTTGCGGGGAGCTCAGTGCTTCTCGAAAATTGATTTGCGGTCTGGGTATCACCAACTGAGGATTTCGGAGGAGGATATTCCGAAAACTGCGTTTCGAACCCGCTACGGGCACTACGAGTTCCTTGTTATGCCATTTGGTTTGACGAATGCTCCAGCAGCATTCATGGATCTGATGAACCGGGTCTTCCGACCCTACCTGGATAAGTTCGTGATTGTGTTCATCGATGATATTTTGGTATACTCGAGGAGTGCCCGTGCACATGAAGAACATCTACGGTTGGTCTTGGAGAAACTGAGACAAGAACAATTGTATGCCAAGCTGAGCAAGTGTCAGTTTTGGCTGAGCAGTATTGGTTTTCTGGGACACGTGATATCAACGGATGGGATTTGCGTGGATCCCCAGAAAACAGAAGCGGTGACCAACTGGGCTAGACCGACAACGGTGACCGAGGTGCGGAGTTTCGTCGGATTAGCAGGTTACTACCGGAGATTCGTGGAGGGTTTCTCCAAAATTGCTGCACCATTGACTCGTCTGACTCGGAAAGGAGTAAAGTTTATCTGGGACGAGCAGTGCGATCGGAGCTTTCAAGAGTTGAAGGATCGATTGACCACTGCACCTGTCCTTGCATTGCCGGACGACAGTGGAGAGTTTGTAGTTTTCAGTGATGCTTCACTGCAAGGTCTGGGCTGCGTGTTGATGCAAACTGGCAAGGTTATCGCCTATGCATCCCGGCAGCTGAAGACTCATGAGTTGAACTACCCTACCCATGATTTGGAGTTGGCGGCGGTGGTTCATGCTCTCAAAATCTGGAGACATTATCTATTCGGCGCAACGTGTCGGATTTACACCGACCACCAGAGTCTTAAGTACTTATTCACTCAGAAGGAACTCAACATGAGACAACGGAGATGGTTGGAGCTACTGAAGGACTATGACTGTACGATCGAGTACCATCCGGGTAAGGCCAATGTGGTGGCGGATGCACTCAGCAGGAAATCAGCAGGAACTATTGCACACCTTGGGGTGGTGTATCTTCCCTTGCTGGTGGAACTCCGGAAGGCGGGAGTTATTTTGGGTACTGACGAGCATGGAGCTTTGTTGGCCAGCTTCCATGTGCGACCAGTACTGATTGATCGGATCATTGAAGCACAACTGCAGGATCCGATACTCTGTATTTACAGAATTGAGGTCGATGCGGATGGGAGACAGGATTTTACCATCCGGGACGATGGAGCACTGGTGAAATTGGGCCGTTTGTGCGTACCTGCAGTGGCAGAGTTACGGGCCGAGATACTTGAGGAGGCCCACAGTTCGGCCTATGCTATGCATCCGGGAGGTACAAAGATGTACCGTACCCTCCGGAACCATTATTGGTGGCCAGGAATGAAGAAGGATATTGCTGAGTTCGTGAGCAAATGCTTAACCTGTCAGCAGGTTAAGGCGGAACGGCAGAGACCGTATGGGGCTATGCAGCCACTTCCGATTCCTGAGTGGAAGTGGGATCACATCACCATGGACTTCGTCTTTAAATTACCGAGGACTCAGAGTGGAGTGGACGGAGTATGGGTGATCGTGGATCGGTTAACCAAATCAGCCCATTTTCTGCCAGTTCAGGAAACCTATAAACCTAACCGACTGGCTCAGTTGTTTGTGAAGGAAATCATACGACTTCATGGTACGCCGGAATCGATCGTGTCCGATCGTGATCCGCGTTTCACTTCCAGGTTCTGGCGGAGTTTGCAAGCTACTTTGGGAACAAACCTACGTTTCAGTACTGCTTTCCATCCACAGACCGATGGACAGTCTGAGAGAACCATTCAAACCCTGGAGGACATGATGAGGTCATGTGTACTACAGTTTCAAGACTCTTGGGATACTCATTTGCCATTGATGGAATTCGCTTACAACAACAGCTATCAGGCAAGCATCGGGATGGCACCTTATGAGGCACTGTATGGCCGACAGTGCAGGACACCTATCTGCTGGACGGAGGTAGGGGAGCGAGCGGCTGTAGGGCCGGAGATAATGGACTTAACCATGGAAACTGTTCGCGTGATCAAGGAAAGATTGAAGGTGGCACAGGATCGCCAGAAGAGTTATGCCGACCGACGGATTCGAGACTTGGAGTTTGATGTGGGAGATTTTGTCTTCCTGAAGTTGTCTCCGTGGAAAGGGATTATCCGTTTTGGCCGACGGGGGAAACTGAGTCCGCGTTTTATCGGACCTTATGAGATTGTGGAGAGAATTGGCAGAGTTGCATACAAATTGGCACTACCCCCAGAACTATCAAGAGTTCACGATGTTTTCCACGTATCGATGTTGCGGATGTACGTACGTGATGCTTCTCATGTACTTGGGGAACAACCTGTCGAACTACGGGAGGATTTGAGCTTTGAAGAACAACCAGTACAGATCTTGGATCGGAAGGACAAGGTACTACGACGGAAGACGATCCCTCTCGTGAAAATTCTCTGGAGAAACCAGAACGTGGAGGAAGCCACATGGGAGCCTGAGGCTCAGATGCGAGAACAATTTCCTCATTTGTTTCTTTGAAATTTCGGGACGAAATTTCTTAAGGGGGGAAGGTTGTAACACCCCGGAAATTCAAGGATTCTCATTTTGTAATTTAATGTGTGATTTGACGATTTTACCCTTGTGAATGGTATGGTCAAATTATTGACTTTTTGATTGATGAACTAAATGGACTTTGACCTATGACCGTGACGTAGTTCGGGACGTCACGAGTTCATAGACAGGTGGCACGTCCGATTCGGACGATCAGGGTGAAAGTTATGGCTATCGGAAGTTCAGGGGCATTACCGTAATTTGGACTCTCGGGGGAAAATGTTGACTTTTCTTTTGACAACTAATTTTCAGTTGACTCAAGGACCGTTGGGTAGGCCTCGACGTCCTGAGTCCGTAGACAGGCGGCACGCTGAAATCGGACTTCGTACGAGGAAGTTATGGTCAGAAACGTGAATTCGGGAAGTTCGTGTCTCGGTTTTCGTGTCGAATATTATATTCAGGAAATCTGATTGGAGGACATCTGGTGAGTGACAAGTGTCACTCACCCATTGGCTAGATTGGATCAGATCCACTATTGGATTAATTAAACATTTGAACCAGCTTTAAATTTCAGCCTTTGGATTGAAAACCCCAGATCAGATCTCAGCCCTTGATCTAATCTGGAGATTCAATCTGAGCCGTCCATTTCCTTCCCTCCATTTCTTTATAATTCATACCCGCAGAGCACATTCAGCCATTTCGATCCAACATTCCAGCAAACCATCCACTCTCTGTGTCTGTGTATTGGGGACTTGCCGGCGAGGCTGAACGGCGGCAGTGAGCACGGCGGAGGACGGCGGCGTGGGAGGAAGCAGGGGAACCCGAAACGGTTTCGAAACCAGATTTTTGGTAAATCCATTTCCCACGTTTGATTGGTCCATTTTGAATCCTAACCAACTCTAGGAACCTCCAGGAACTTACTGGAATCGATCTCGTGGCCGGTGGAGCTCAGGGAGGTAGCAAAACGGCGACGGGAGGCCAGGGCTGTTCTTCGAGGTAGGCCTTCGATTCAATCCGTTTTTCTCAATTTTAATTACGTGGAACTAATCTAGGATTTAAGGCGAGTAATTAGGAATTGGAAGGAATGAAAATGATTCAGAAATGAAGGAATGGCAACCGGGTCATGATCGCGGGTCTGATCGACCCGAGTTGCAGGAAAACGGGTCAACCCGTCTGAGGACAGTGGTGCTGACGTGGCACCCTGTCAGTCTGTCAGATGACGTGGACCAACCGTGAGCCGACACGTGTCACATGTCAGTGCACAGTCAGCACTGACATGTCAGTGACGTGGACCAGTCAGGGACTGCCACGTGTCACTGACATGTCAGTGACGTGGACCAGTGCCGTGCTGACACGTGGCACATGTCAGATCTGACACGTGGCCTGACAGATCAGCAGGGTGGACCAATAGGATGTTGACACGTGGCACCTGTCAGAGTCTGACATGTCAGACCTGACAGCTGTCAGATGACGTCAGCATGACGTCATGCTGACGTCAGCAGTGACGTCAGCGATGACGTCAGCAGGACTGTTCCACCGTTGACCGCCGCGTTGACCGGCGCGTGGGCGCGTGTGAACAGTGTTTTTGGTGGGACCACCACCATTCTTTAGGTTTCGACGATCCGGATCCAATGGCGGTGGTTTCGGGTCGATCGGAGATCATTAAGTTGGTCAAAATAAGGTTTATTGCCTTGGGAAGCGCGTTCGGGCGGCTTTCCCGGGTCGGTTTCGACCTAGGCTTTCATGGTTGAATGTTGGGGGTTTAATTTGACCTTTACGAATACTTGGACTTGACAGGGATTGTACATTTGTACCAGGACGAGGGTATACGTTCGGTTTCTAGCAGGATTGTACTGTGAGTGGGCCATTTTCTTAAACCCTTGTGTGCATAAATGTTTTCTGGTCTTATTTATTCACATGCTAAAACAATGATGGTTTTGATGATATGGAAAATGTGGTTATGGCACGTTTCACGGTATTTGGGCTTGAGACCCGTTTGATGAAACTTAATGATTGATTCTGTATATATATATATGTTTGCATGTGGATATCAATAAAATGTATTTGTTACTGCACTGTATAGATCCTTCCATATTGTATTGTCTCCTCCGGATGAGGTACCCCGGAGAGGTCACGGACGTCTAGTACGTCCAGCGTCTATGACGCTAAGCATCGGGGATGCTGCACCCGAACGGGGTTCGGGGATTGAACTCGGAAATTGAGACCCGAGTGGCACGCGTAGCCTTGTGATTGTGACCTATTGGACGTCAGGGACGTCAGACATCAGGGATGTCGGGATTGGGGTGTATAGTGCAGCAACTAAAATTATGGTTATGGTTTTGCTATATGCCTTATGGTTCATATTATATGGTTTATGATTTTGGAATTATGGTGCACGCATATTTGGAAAACGGAGGGGTAAATTATATGTTTTACTTATCAAACGATTTCATAAACTTGTGTTTCGGTCCACTCACCCTTACTGTTTTGATAACCCCTCCAGGTCGGGAAACTGAGGTAGAGGAGGAACCAGAGGCTGAGGCATAGATCTACTTCTACGTACCTGAACCCCTGCTGGGCGGTGTACCCGCAGGATTACTTTAGAGTCGTGCTCGCAAATTTGTAATTTTGGATTATATCCCTTGTCTGACATTCGTTTAATTCGGATTTTATGTATGACTTTAATTTGGTTATTTATGCTTTTAAATGTTTGAGGTTAAAATTGGTATGAATTATTGGGTGTCAGACGGGAGCAGGGCACGTCCCCTTGTGGTCCCTGTGGGATCGGGGCGGGTCCTGTCACCGGAGAGGTCACGGACGTCTAGAACGTCCAGCGTCTATGACGCTAAGCATCGGGGATGCTGTACCCGAACGGGGTTCGGGGATTGAACTCGGAAATTGAGACCCGAGTGGCACGCGTAGCC
The DNA here is from genome assembly GCA_032719365.1 of Prinsepia uniflora. Classification (NCBI taxonomy): domain Eukaryota; kingdom Viridiplantae; phylum Streptophyta; class Magnoliopsida; order Rosales; family Rosaceae; genus Prinsepia; species Prinsepia uniflora. The sequence continues at coordinate 41,578,652 of CM064867.1, read as the reverse complement.
TCGTGATTGTGACCTTATTGGACGTCAGGGACGTCAGACATCAGGGATGTCGGGATTGGAGTGTATAGTGCAGCAACTAAAATTATACTTATGGTTTTATTATATGCCTTATGGTTCATATTATATGGTTTATGATTTTGAATTATGATGCACGCATGTTTGGAAAATGGAGGGGTAAATTATATGTTTTACTTATCAAACGATTTCATAAACTTGAGTTTCGGTCCACTCACCCTTACTGTTTTGATAACCCCTCCAGGTCGGGAAACTGAGGTAGAGAAGGAACCAGAGGCTGAGGCATAGATCTACTTCTGCGTACCTGAACCCCTGCTGGGCGGTGTACCCACAGGTTTACTTTAGAGTCGTGCTCGCAAATTTGTAATTTTGAATTATATCCCTTGTCTGACATTCGTTTAATTCGTATTTGATGTATGACTTTAATTTGGTTATTTATGCTTTTAAATGTTTGGAGGTTAAAATTGGTATGAATTATTGGGTGTCAGACGGGAGCAGGGCACGTCCCCTTGTGGTCCCTGTGGGATCGGGGCGGGTCCTGTCAGCTTGGTATCAGAGCACTAGGTTGTGGTCAGTACTAGGGTATTGGTCAGCATGCTAGACTAGCGATTAGTACTAGTTACTTTTCGACTTTTAAGAATATTGTTTTCTAATCTATGCCTCTTAACAGTTGGTTATGCCTCCTAGGAGAATTCCTCATACTTGTACGGACGAGGATCTAGAAAGAGAGATGGAATGCGCGAGCATCGAAAGGGCTCAACGTTTGGGAGCCACTCCTTTCTGCGGGGGATCAAACCCCGAGGATGCTCACGAGTGGATCACCAAGTGAGAGAGGATCTTCTCGGTGATGCACTGCCCTCCGGGTGAACGAGTGACTTTGGCGGCCTTCTTGCTGGAAGGAGGAGCCTACCAGTGGTGGCACGGACTCGAAATGTCTGGGTGGTCTGTCCATACCACTACCTGGGAAGCTTTCCGTTCCAGGTTTCTGGACCAGTACTACCCGCGATCCTTTCGCGCGGCGCGGGAGGCGGAATTCCTGCGGCTGGAGCAGGGTGACATGTCTGTTGCAGACTACGAGCAAACCTTCGGGAAACTTGCCCGGTTCGCTGCCTCATTCGTAAGCACGGAGGAGGAAAAATGCCAGCGGTTTGAGCTTGGACTCCGAGGGGAGATCCGGGCCAGTGTGACTGCTACCACTCATGCTTCTCTAAGGGATATGGTCGACGCAGCGGTGCGTGTCGAGGCCAGTCTGGCGGCACACCAATCACGACAACCTTCGGGGGAGGGGCGACGTCAAGATCGCCCACATCATGGGCCATCGGGCCGTAAGAACAACAGGGGAGGGAGCTACAGGGGAGCACCCTCATCCTTCAAGGGTCGTGGCTGGTCAGGTCGACGTGGAGGCTCTCAGGGCAGAGGATCTGGACACAACTCTGGGCAGCACTCATCTTGGAGCGGTGCATCTGGTGGGCATTCGGGCAGGCCAAGGCCAGTAACTTGTTTTGCTTGCGGAGAGGAAGGCCACTATGCCTGTGATTGTCCGCAGTTGTCCAAGAACAACGACGCTGGGGGCTCGAGTGTGGTGCAGAGCACGGCTTCCCACACTAATGGAGGTCGCGGTCAGGGAGGTGACCGTGGTGCTGGACGTGGCGCGCGCGGGCGCAGACGGAACGGAGGGCCGAGGGCCCAAGTGTTTGCAATGACCCAGCAGCAGGCGAGGACTGCTCCAGGCGTGGTCACAGGTACACTACATATCTTTAATTTTCTTGTACGCGTATTAATGGATGCGGGGGCTACACATTCTTTTATTTGGAGGAGTTGTGCTAGTATGCTTGATTGTGTGGTATCAGCCTTAGATTGCGAAATGGGTGTTGGCACCCCGATGGGTACCGTGTACCTCGTGAGTCAGGTGATTCGGAGGTGCCCGGTAAGAATTGAGGATGTGGATTTACCAGCAGACTTAATTATTCTGGATATCCACGACTTCGATATAATCCTAGGGATGGATTGGCTGTCGGAGCACGGATCGCTCATCGACTGCTGTAGCAAGCAAGTGATTTTGTGGAGCCCGGGTTTGCCGGAAGTTATCTTTCAGGGGGAACGTGATGGTTCGCCTCCTGAAGTGATTTCGTCACTTACTGCTACCAAACTTCTACGGAAGGGATGCCAGGGTTATCTGGCGCATGTCGTGTCGGAACGGGTCGATACTCCGGTTATCGACGAAATACCGGTGGTCTGTGAGTTTCCGGATGTATTCCCGGAAGACTTACCTGGGTTGCCACCATCGCGGGAGATTGAGTTTACTATTGAACTACTCCCGGGTACCCGACCTATATCCCAGGCACCATACCGGATGGCACCGGCCGAGTTACGAGAACTCAAGACTCAATTGCAGGAGTTGGTAGATTTGGGATATGTACGACCGAGTACTTCACCGTGGGGAGCACCGGTGTTGTTCGTAAAGAAGAAGGAAGGAAGTCTCCGTTTATGTATTGACTATCGACAACTCAACAAGGTGACACTGAGGAACCAGTATCCTCTACCCAGGATCGATGACCTTTTCGACCAGTTGCGGGGAGCTCAGTGCTTCTCGAAAATTGATTTGCGATCTGGGTATCACCAACTTAGGATTTCGGAGGAGGATATTCCGAAAACTGCTTTTCGAACCCGTTACGGGCACTACGAATTCCTTGTTATGCCATTTGGTTTGACGAATGCTCCGGCAGCATTCATGGATCTGATGAACCGGGTCTTCTGACCCTACCTGGATAAGTTCGTGATTGTGTTCATCGATGATATTTTGGTATACTCGAGGAGTGCCCGTGCACATGAAGAACATCTACGGTTGGTCTTGGAGAGACTGAGACAAGAACAATTGTATGCCAAGCTGAGCAAGTGTCAGTTTTGGCTGAGCAGTATTGGTTTTCTGGAACACGTGATATCGACGGATGGGATTTGCGTGGATCCCCAAAAAACAGAAGCGGTGACCAACTGGGCTAAACCGACAACAGTGACCGAGGTGCGGAGTTTCGTCGGATTAGCAGGTTACTACCGGAGATTCGTGGAGGGCTTCTCCAAAATTGCTGCACCATTGACTCGTTTGACTCGAAAGGGAGTAAAGTTTATCTGGGACGAGCAGTGCGATCGGAGCTTTCAAGAGTTGAAGGATCGATTGACCACTGCACCTGTCCTTGCATTGCCGGATGACAGTGGGGAGTTTGTGGTCTTCAGTGATGCATCGCTGCAAGGTCTGGGCTGCGTGTTGATGCAAACTGGCAAGGTTATCGCCTATGCATCCCGGCAGCTGAAGACTCATGAGTTGAACTACCCTACCCATGATTTGGAGTTGGCGGGCGGTGGTTCATGCTCTCAAAATCTGGAGACATTATCTGTTCGGCGCAACGTGTCGGATATACACCGACCACCAGAGTCTTAAATACTTATTCACTCAGAAGGAGCTCAACATGAGACAACGGAGATGGTTGGAGCTGCTAAAGGACTATGACTGTACGATCGAGTACCATCCGGGTAAGGCCAATGTGGTGGCGGATGCACTCAGCAGGAAATCAGCGGGAACTATTGCACACCTGGGGATGGTGTATCTTCCCTTGCTGGTGGAACTCCGGAAGGCGGGAGTTATTTTGGGTACGGACGAGCATGGAGCTTTGTTGGCCAGCTTCCATGTACGACCAGTACTGATTGATCGGATCATTGAAGCACAACTTCAGGATCCGATACTCTGTATTTACAGAATTGAGGTCGATGCGGATGGGAGACAGGATTTTACCATCCGGGACGATGGAGCACTGGTGAAATTGGGCCGTTTGTGCGTACCTGCAGTGGCAGAGTTACGGGCCGAGATACTTGAGGAGGCCCACAGTTCGGCCTATGCTATGCATCCGGGAGGTACAAAGATGTACCGTACCCTCCGGAACCATTATTGGTGGCCAGGAATGAAGAAGGATATTGCTGAGTTCGTGAGCAAATGCTTAACCTGTCAGCAGGTTAAGGCGGAACGGCAGAGACCGTATGGGGCTATGCAGCCACTTCCGATTCCTGAGTGGAAGTGGGATCACATCACCATGGATTTCGTCTTTAAGTTACCGAGGACTCAGAGTGGAGTGGACGGAGTATGGGTGATCGTGGATCGGTTAACCAAATCAGCCCATTTCCTGCCAGTTCAGGAAACCTATAAACCTAACCGACTGGCTCAGTTGTTTGTGAAGGAAATCATACGACTTCATGGTACGCTGGAATCGATCGTGTCCGATCGTGATCCGCGTTTCACTTCCAGGTTCTGGCGAAGTTTGCAAGCTACTTTGGGAACAACCTTACGTTTCAGTACTGCTTTCCATCCACAGACCGATGGACAGTCTGAAAGAACCATTCAAACCCTGGAGGACATGATGAGGTCATGTGTACTACAGTTTCAAGACTCTTGGGATACTCATTTGCCATTAATGGAATTCGCTTACAACAACAGCTATCAGGCGAGCATTGGGATGGCACCATATGAGGCACTGTATGGCCGACAGTGCAGGACACCTATCTGCTGGACGGAGGTAGGAGAGCGAGCGGCTGTAGGGCCGGAGATGATGGATTTAACCATGGAAACTGTTCGTGTGATCAAGGAGAGATTGAAGGTGGCACAGGATCGCCAGAAGAGTTATGCCGACCGACGGATTCGAGACTTGGAGTTTGAAGTGGGAGATTTTGTCTTCCTGAAGTTGTCTCTGTGGAAAGGGATTATCCGTTTTGGCCGACGGGGGAAACTGAGTCCGCGTTTTATCGGACCGTATGAAATCGTGGAGAGAATTGGCAGAGTTGCATACAGATTGGCACTACCTCCAGAACTATCGAGAGTTCACGATGTTTTCCACGTATCGATGTTGCGGATGTACGTACGTGATGCTTCTCATGTACTTAGGGAACAACCTGTTGAACTACGGGAGGATTTGAACTTCGAAGAACAACCAGTACAGATCTTGGATCGGAAGGACAAGGTACTACGACGGAAGACGATCCCTCTCGTGAAGATTCTCTGGAGAAACCAGAATGTGGAAGAAGCCACATGGGAGCCTGAGGCTCAGATGCGAGAACAATTTCCTCATTTGTTCCTTTGAAATTTCGGGACGAAATTTCTTAAGGGGGGAAGGTTGTAACACCCCGGAAATTCGAGGATTTCAATATTGTACTTTAATGTGTGATTTGACGATTTTACCCTTGTGAATGGTATGGTCAATTGATGACTTTTTGATTGATGAACTAAATGAACTTTGACCTATGACCGTGACGTAGTTCGGGACGTCACGAGTTCATAGACAGGTGGCACGTCCAATTCGGACGATCAGGGTAAAAGTTATGACTATCGGAAGTTCAGGGGCATTACCGTAATTTGGACTCTCGGGGGAAAATGTTGACTTTTCTTTGGACAACTAATTTTCTATTGACTCAGGGACCGTTGGGTAGGCCTCGACGTCCTGAGTCCGTAGACAGGCGGCACGCCGAAATCGGACTTCGTACGAGGAAGTTATGGTCAGAAACGTGAATTCGGGAAGTTCGTGTCTCGGTTTTCGTGTCGAATATTAAATTCAGGAAATCTGATTGGAGGACATCTGGTGAGTGACAAGTGTCACTCACCCATTGGCTAGATTGGATCAGATCCACTATAGGATTAAATAGCATTTAAATCAGCTTTAAATTACAGCCCTTGGATCTGAAATCCCTTGATCTGATCTCAGCCTTTGATCTCATTCTGAGATTCAATCCTGGCCCTTGATCCTTGTTCCTGTTCTGTATTAAACTGCAGTGGAATCATGCAACCATGTGTTCATTCTCACCAACCGTTTGCACGATTTCCACTTGGAACCAAACCAGCAGCCCTCACCACTCAACCTCACACTCCCAAGCAGCCAACAGCCACCCCCGGACGCCGGCCACCGCTTCACGGCCGCCCTGCACGGCGGCATCCTCTCAAACCCGTGAAGAAAACCCGAGCAGCCCAAGTCACCAAACCATCCAACCTTCAATCTAGGACTTGAACCAACGTACGGTTGGGATCACCGTGACGACTGGACGGCAAGGAACTGACCCTGACTGTGTACGGCGGCGACACAGCGGCGATTGGACAATAAACCCGTAGGTAACCATTTTCCTTCCCGGCTTCGAAACGCCTGTTTGTGACGTTGACATCATCTGGTTTTTGTTAGGACTCGTCTACCAGACCTTGACGACCAATTTGGACCCAGGACCGGGACTGAACAACCGTCGACTCGCCGGAGAGGATTACCAGAACCGGCCACCAGACTTCCCGTCGATTTTCAGGTAACCTCTTAGACCTAAAACCTAACTCTAGTTACACAGAACCATTCTAGGGATTAAGACGAGTAAATAGGGATCAAAATGGACGAAAATGAACGAGAAGTGAAGAAATGGCAACCGGGTCATGATCGCGGGTCTGATCGACCCGAGTTGCAGGTATTCGGGTCAACCCGTCTGATGACAGTGGTGCTGACGTGGCACCCTGTCAGTCTGTCAGATGACGTGGACCAACCGTGAGCCGACACGTGTCACATGTCAGTGACGTGGACCAGTTCCGTGCTGACACGTGGCACATGTAAGATCTGACACGTGGTCTGACAGATCAATGTGGTGGACCAATCAGATGTTGACACGTGGCACCTGTCAGAGTCTGACATGTCAGACCTGACAGCTGTCAGATGACGTCAGCATGACGTCATGCTGACGTCAGCAGTGACGTCAACGATGACGTCAGCAGGAACTGTTCCTGCGTTGACCGGCGCGTGGGGGCGCGTGTGAACAGTGTCTTTGGTGGGACCACCACCATCCTTTAGGTTTCGACGATCCGGATCCAATGGCGGTGGTTTCGGGTCGATCGGAGATCATTAAGTTGGTCAAATTAAGGTTTAATGCCTTGGGAAGCGCGTTCGGGCGGCTTTCCCGGGCCGGTTTCGGCCTAGGCTTTCATGGCTGAATGTTAGGGGTTTGTATTGATCTCTACGAATACTTTAGACTTGACAGGGATTGTACATTTGTACCAGGACGAGGGTATACGTTCGGTTTCTAGCAGGATTGTACTGTGAGTGGGCCATTTTCTTAAACCCTTGTGTGCATAAATGTTTTCTGGTTTTATTATACTTATTCACATGCTAAAACAATGATGGTTTTGATGATATGGAAAATATGGTTATGGCACGTTTCACGGTATTTGGGCTTGAGACCCGTCCGATGAAACTGAATGATTGGTTCGGATTCTATCTATGTATATATATATATGTTTGCATGTGGATATCAATAAATGTATTTGTTACTGCACTGTATAGATCCTTCCATATTATATTGTCTCCTCCGGATGAGGTACCCCGGAGAGGTCACGGACGTCTAGAACGTCCAGCGTCTATGACGCTAAGCATCGGGGATGCTGTACCCGAACGGGGTTCGGGGATTGAACTCGGAAATTGAGACCCGAGTGGCACGCGTAGCCTCGTGATTGTGACCTTATTGGACGTCAGGGACGTCAGACATCAGGGATGTCGGGATTGGAGTGTATAGTGCAGCAACTAAAATTATACTTATGGTTTTATTATATGCCTTATGGTTCATATTATATGGTTTATGATTTTGAATTATGATGCACGCATGTTTGGAAAATGGAGGGGTAAATTATATGTTTTACTTATCAAACGATTTCATAAACTTGAGTTTCGGTCCACTCACCCTTACTGTTTTGATAACCCCTCCAGGTCGGGAAACTGAGGTAGAGAAGGAACCAGAGGCTGAGGCATAGATCTACTTCTGCGTACCTGAACCCCTGCTGGGCGGTGTACCCACAAGTTTACTTTAGAGTCGTGCTCGCAAATTTGTAATTTTGAATTATATCCCTTGTCTGACATTCGTTTAATTCGGATTTGATGTATGACTTTAATTTGGTTATTTATGCTTTTAAATGTTTGGAGGTTAAAATTGGTATGAATTATTGGGTGTCAGACGGGAGCAGGGCACGTCCCCTTGTGGTCCCTGTGGGATCGGGGCGGGTCCTGTCAACATCCCTGCCGGAGTCATATCTATCATCTCATAGAGTCCTCTCTGAGGAAAAACATTCTTGCTGGAGTCATATCCATCATCTCGAAGAATGGTCTAAAAACCGTGGAAACACATTTTCAAAATTGTCGATTCTCAAATCCAAAACATTTATTTGCACCGCGTCTAAGCCCAAAACCAGTTTCCACAAATCACAAGAAAACAGTGTCAAGTTTCACATCAAACGGGGTTTGAAGCCCTAATAAGGCCCTTGGCCCGAAACATGGTTTTCCAATGGACTCATTCCCAAAGTCCAATATCTTTCAACTGGGTCATCAGCCCAAAATCATTTCAATAGAGTCTCAAGCCAGATCTACCTTCTCACGAAAATCCGTAAATCTTTTGTTTTCAAATCATGATCAAATTCACAAATCATAATTCAAATCACTATGCAATCATTGCATTTCAAACCACTTTATTAAACATTAAAACATATGTGCATGCATCATTTTGAAAGCAAAGTCGACTCACTATCGGTCCACGCTGCGTGCTCTGAAATCCGTGTCGTAGGTCACTCAGGGGCTAATCCATCCTCTCTAAGACGTCCAGACCTATCCAAACCATACCCAAAGGTCACTAACAACTTCTAGAAGTTCATATCATAGACCCTCACAAATCCCGGTATGGTCAACGTGTCTTGAACACACTTCCTAAGGCCAAAAACGTCTAAATGACCTATCAAACGACATCTGATCGGCATGAAACCACACCATTGGATTAAGATCGTCAAAACCTTTCGAACATGAGGGATTTCACCTTGAAATTCATGTCCACGTACCCCCATGCGCTGGTCAAAGTTCTAGTCAACAAAAGTCAACGGTCAACGGCTGATGTCAGCCTGACAGGTCTGACACCAGCCACGTGTCACTCTTCGAAGGGCCACGTGTTTGACAATGTCAGGTCTAACAACCTGCCATATGGCACCACCTGATTGGTCCACGTGTCTGACATGTTGGCTGGACCAGATAGTATGCCGCATGGCATCACCTGATTGACCACAAGGACTGACAGCTCTGATAGATGATGACGTGGACTACCACGTCATTATTGTCAACCTTGAGACGGGTTGACCCATTTCTCTGTAACTGGTCAATTCGACCCGCGACCTGACTTGACTCGATCTCACTTATTCCTCAGCCATTTTCGACCATTTTTCTTCCTACAGGATCGCAATGATCCTTGTAACTGTTCTATGGATTCAAAATCGACTAAAATGGTCTCGAAATTACCTTCCAAGCTTGGTGATTTCGGATGAACTTCCAACCCTGTTTCCAGGCACTCCCAACAAATCAAATTCCTTATTTTTGTCCCTTTGTGTTTGTCTAGTTCCTAGGAATCGTTTCTACGCATTAGAATCGCTCAACAAACCCTAAAACATGAATTTGAATTACGAACCCAAATCGGCTTACCTTCGGTTTTCTGGACACCGTTCACGGTTGTCCCAACCGTTGTCATTGTCCTCTCCGTCTCGTCTCACTCTATCACTCACTCTTTCACAAAGACAAAAAAGGGCGAGGGAATAAGGGTGTGGATATGGGATTTGGGTTATGGGTTTCGGGTGAGAGGAATGAAACAGGAAGGGGGTACATGAATGAAGATGATAAGCAAATGATGAATGACACTTGTCACTCATCCATTGGGCCTGGAAAAAATATCTAGACCTCACTGTTCAACCACCAAAAGTCAACCCTTCTCGATTTTCGTGTAACTGCAAATAGTACGTACAATCATTCTTGACTCGTAACTTTTTCGTACGATATCCGATTTCGACGTGTCGCCTATCTACGGACTCATATCGTCTTAATCTACGTAATGGACCTCGATCCACCTGTCATGGACCTTGATCAACTTGTCATTTACCTCCCGAGTCAAAAGTCAACTTTTTACCCTTTCATAAGGGTAAAATCGTCATTTTACCTTGATCGTCCGATAATCCTCGACTAATTCCTGATTGGTCTTGCTAATCCTCGACTAATTCCTGATTGGTCTTGCTAATCCTCAACTAATACTTAATTAATCTCGTAGATTCGGGACGTGTCGTTACACCATACATCAAGCTAGGCTGAGCTAGGAACGCAAAGAGAGAAGAGCCACACTGCATTGTTGTGCTGTCAAGTTGCAAGAATTGACATAGCCTGCCAGTGCCTACTAGCGCTTGACAACGATACAAAGCCCACACGCGGCTGGCTGGGCATGCCACACACACACTAGATGGTGGCCAATCCGTTTCTACCATGCAGGCACCTACTCGCTGCACAGCTACATGCTGATGTTTACATGATATCATCCTTATCTTCCTTACATGCCTTAGACTACTACTGGTTAAGAAGATGCTGATGTCATTAGATGTTAGTGAGCATTTTTTTAAATCATGTTCATCTTTTTTCTACCAAATGGGAACCACAAGAATTTTTTTTATTGCACAAAATGGGCGTTTTCAATCCGCACCTCATCATCCTAACAATTGATTCTCTTATGTGATCCACCATATAATCATCTTAGCCTTTCATTTCTTTTTCCCATTATCTCAACTAAAGACATGTTCAAGAAAGGAAAAAAAAAGTTGAAAGAGAAAATAAAAATAAAGATATTTCTTACCACATAATCAAGATGTATGCAAATGGATTTTCTCTTCAAACTGTAAAAAAATAATAATAATAATAATAATAATAATAATAATAATAATAAATAAACAATTCATTCTTGAATTTTAGAAGATCAAGACGTATTTTTGGAAGATGAACATGAATTTTTGGAAGATGAACATGAATTTTTGGAAGATGAAAGCGAGTGGTTTGGGACTTCAAAAAAAAATATATGGATGATGTATTTTCCCTTTATAATCGTTTTCACCCAAAAAAAAACACATTAAAAGGGTAAATTGATTATGGAGCTTACATAGTCTATTTTTTATTCCACTTCAATGTTCAAGCAAGTGAAGAATTTTATTCTTTTTGAATGTTCAAGAAATAGTTCATTGGAAAATTATCTATGGGGTCACAAATCAAGTCCAAATGAAGAAGTAAAGTCCAAAGTACTTCAACGTTTATTTGCATCATCAACTCAATGTTACGTTTTAGACCCCACAATTTTTAACGACACAAGAATAATACAGAATAAGACAGAGTTCTACTTTAAAATGATTTTTGAGACTACAAAAACCAGCATCCCTTAGGATTTCCTGAATTCCTAAACGATATTCGGACATTTGTAGAACTCAAAATCACCTCAAAATTGTGTAGCTGCCACGTCGACCACAATTTATATTATGTCCAAATTGTCGTTGGTAGTGACACTATCTGCTTACAGATATCCAGACATTAAATAATATATTTACTAACTAAATGTATTATTTAATCAAGTTAAAGCCTCAATAATAAGAAATTTCTCCTTGATAATTAATTGTTATTAATAACCAATTATTAAATAATATTTTTATTAAAAAGATTATTAATTAGTTACAAATTATATCAACCAATCAAAATACTCTGTGGTTTACAAGATTTCTCTATGAAGACCATTAGACTTCATTGTGGACACCATCGATGATGGCTAGATTTTGGGAAAGCCACCTGGAATCCACCATTCTGGCGATCTCGTAACTCATCCATTTCTTCATTATTTTTCAAGATCCACATAGGCAAGTTCATTCACTTCTAGGAACATGAGAATAAGTCAAAATCTCGAAATCATACCTTGGTTCACCATAATTCTACCGACAAGTTTTGCTCAACTTCTGCTCTTCGATCTACCGTCTATGGTGACACTTCCACCTTGAAAATGGCATCTACATGGACATGAAATATAAGGGAGGAGTTTGGTGGTCTTGGATTGAGTCGAAATGACACAAAAATAGGTCGATGGTAGAGGTGGGGTGAGGTGATCACACAGGGAAAATAGAGAGAATGAGTTATGAGAGAGAGATAGTAGATGGACCAACAATGAGAAGAGATAGAGTATTTCCTATTTATACTTTTGAGCTTTTCAAAAAATTGTTTTTATGTTCTCATTGTTTCAAACCCGTAATTTTCTTGTACGAAATCTGATTCTCGAGTGCTACTTGTCTATGCACTAAGGAGTTCGAGTTTTACCTAACAGTCAAAAGTATTCATGATCGAAAAGCGACTGTGGAGCCTATTGATCAAACAGGGGTAAAATGGTCATTTTTTTTACCCAAGCTTTTATAGTACATCCCACAAAACATTGGGCCTTCACGAATTGTCCAAAAATCTTTTATTTTAACCTTGCTTAATAGATTCTAGGTTCAAATTTAAATTCCACAAGTAGTGTAACGACCCGTTCCGGAATTCGGGGTTAGGTTAGTAACTAATCATGATTAATAAGGGTCAAGCGGTAATTAGCTGGGCGAACTCGGACGAACGGTGCAAAATGACCGTTTTGCCCCTAGTCGTGGGCAAAACGTTGACTTTTTGGTCGGACGGTCAAATGGACTTTGACCGATGACCGTGACGTAGTTTGGGACGTCACGAGTTCATAGACAGGCGGCACGTTCGATTCCGACGTTCGTGGCGAAAGTTATGACGTTCGGAAGTTCAGGGGCACTTCCGTAATTTTGACGAAATAAGGAAAAATGTTGACTTTTGATCGGGAGGTCCGAGGGCCGAGGACCGAGGACCGTTAGGGTGGTCTCGATGCCCCGAGTACAACGACAGGCGGCACGCGTGAAACGGACATCGGATGACCGAGTTACGGGTCACGGAAGGTGAGGGGCAATTTAGTAATTTTCCAACTGAGGGCATTTTGGTCATTTCACCAACTGGGTACTGTTCACCACCGTGGGAGACAACCTGCGCGGCCGTGCCGTGGGGGGTCTGAGCGTGCAAATTGTTTATGGAACCCAATGGCTCGTGAAGGGTGCTAATGGACTAAAGAGGGAGTTGTTTATTACAGTGCGGGGACGCGGTTGTTGCAGAGGGGTGTTCGGGCAGTGCACGGGTGCACGATGCCGTGAAGGTGTTCTGATTTTGGAGGACAGAGTACATGGTGCGTCGAATTGATCTAACTGAGCGTGGGGGGCAGAGACTGAAGACAGTGCACGGGTGTGTTGGTAGAGGAGAGGTGCGGGGCACAACCGCACAGTGAACTGTGCTGTTGCATTTGAAGTTGGGAAAAAAGAGTATGGGGAAGGATTGCCATTTCGACCTCCCCAATAATGGTTTGGAAGGAAATGAGCGCTGGGGAGGAATGAGAGAAACAGAGGCTTGAGTTGGTGAGGAAAACGGGGGGATTGAGTGAAGGTTTTACAACTGGAACCCGAAACTCGTGTTTGGGCAAATTCGAATCCGAATTTGAATTGTAGGCTGGCCCAGGTCGAATTAAGGTTCGAATAAGCTTCCTGGGGTCTTAGTTAGCTGATCCAAATCGCGTATGGCAAGCTTTGAAGCTCCTGGAGCCATGGACGGACGTCGAGGGTGGCTGGAAAACCGAGCTTTGTGTTCGTGCAATTGGAGGTAAGTGTTGTGAAATTGATTCCCAAATAATCCTTTCCATGAGGCTACGATGCTATACTATCATTTAATTGAGAAATTACTTGGTTATGCGATGAGTTCAGATGAGGAACTCGTTTGAGGATATCGCGTTAAGTCGAGATGGTTAGAGGTGATGACGACTGCAATGAATGTTGCAGATCCCTAATTAAACTGGTTTTGAAGCTAATGGACTGCTGAATTGATCAAAATGGTGTCGAATTGAGGGAATGCTAGCCGGGTCAAGTCGCGGGTTAAACGGCCCGTATATCAGGAAGCCGGGTGAGGACGATGACTGTGCCTGTCAATGTAGCAGGCGCGTGAGTGTCACGCGCAGCCGCTTGCGGCGGCGCGTGACGGCGCGTGGACCCAAATTTCAAGGTGAGTCCAACATGACTTTTGTCCTACACATTGTAACGAATATTTTAGCGTTGGTTTCGAAATTGTCGGACATCGTTTCAATGTGGTTCCGAGGGTCCGAAGATTTCCGTTACGTTTGTAATTAACGATTAATTCCAAGAAAATTATGGGAAATTAGTATGTTGTTATCTAAGCCCTTAGTGACACTAAAGTATGTTTCCGAACAGGACTCGAAATTCTGGAAAATATCGGAAATTACGGGCATGCATGCGGCGCGAAACCGAGCCTTAAAATTGGTGTGTGAGTGGACTTGCTTTCAAAATTTAATGCATGCATAAATTATTTCTATGAGTTTATGATTATGATTATAAGTTGTGGTTGATTTTGATTTCCGTACTTATACGTATTCGATTCCCGTATTTCTTCGTATTTTTACTATATGTGAAATTACACGTATTTCGAGACTATGGTCACTCGTATGCTTAATGATGGTCTAATGAAAGAAATTATATGAAATGGGTGTAAAATGATTTAAGAAGGTTGTTTATGATTTGCGAGTGTGACTTACGGTTTTGACACGTCTTTCGAGAATGTTCCGGATTTGCACGTTTTACGAGATTTCGAGTTATTGTGATTTTGAGGATTTTAAAAATGGGTTTTGAGTATTATTTTGATTGGATCGTGATTTTAGTGATTATGATTGTGGGTTTGATGTGTTGAAAATGAGATTGGAGAAAGAGGTGATTTCTAAGAATAAAAAGGGATTTGAAAAGGGTGATTTCGGGCTTGATGCTCGGGGCATAAAAGTAACTTGATTTACGGGGTTTCGGTTTTCGGAAATAATAAAGTGGATTCTTGGTTTGGGTTCGGGATGATGCTTCCGGATGCCGGCTTACGGAATCATTATTGCGAATTCGAATTCGGGAATGAAAAAGGACTTAATATAGTGATTTGGTCTGATTTTGCATGCCCCGTGTTTCATGACGATTTGATTATGTTTGTAAAGTATGATTTGGGGAAAATGAATGTGGAAATTCGGACCATGGGTCCTGTTGTGAAAAATAGGATTTTGGGGATGGATCCCACGTTGTCGTGAATGATAAACTGTTTTGGGGTTTAAAGACCCGTTGAAAACTGCTTTGGGTTTAAAGACCCGTTGTTGTGTTTGAAAACTGTTTTGGGTTTAAAAACCCGGTGCTATTACTGGAGCATGTTTTGAGTTTAAAGACTCGGTTAATTGAAGACGGGGGAGGGCCCTTAATGAGTTTAAAGACTCGTGAGTTTAAAGACTCGGTTACTGTGATACCCCTGAGGCCTATTGATTATGTTCTGAGTTTAAAGACTCGTTGATATCCCGGGAAGGCCTGTTTATGCGCATGGTTTTGAGTTTAAAGACTCGGGCGCACTTGATTGCCAGCAAAATGATTGACTTGTGATTTATTGATGATTTCTGACGTTTCAGTTGAGTTGGGCAGTGGCCCGATATATGGTTGTTGGTTTTGGATCATGTTGTGCATTTGGTTTGATTCGTGGTTTTGGGCTGCAGCCCGGTGATTACGATTGCGGGCTAAGACCCGATGGTTGAGGAAGGAAAAATAATTTTGAGATTCATACGAGTTTTCCCTTATGTTGAAATTTGATACACGGTTTTTTCTTATGTGGAAAATCTTAACCGATTGCGAAATGATTTTTGTTTGCATGCATTCATTTTTACGCGGAGGGTAAACACGCTTGTTGTAACTGTTTTGCTAAACTGATTTATTTTGTCCACTCACACCTTTTGGTTTTTATTGACCCTCCAGGTCGTGGCGCGTTGTTCGAGGCTGTAAGAAGGGCGGAGGCATGAGTAAGCACGTGTGGCTATCCCTGGTTTGGCAAGTACTGAGGGTAATTTGGGATTTTCAGTCATCTTGCCAGACGGGATCAGGACCGGGCACGGTTATCGATGCCCCTTTCGGGGGCGGTCCTGACAAGTAGAAAAGCCCCGCGCGTTGCAGTGGATGAGGCAGTTGGTTTATAGATATATTATAATGTTCATAACATACTTATATGAACATAAAGCTCATATTTAAAAATGATGGTGAAATACATATTTGTAAGCTACAACAATTTTTTCTTTCCGGAATTTCTTTTTCTTTTTTGTGGCGTAATTAGTATGCTAGTCGACGAACTGTCGGTCGATGTTTTCAAATTGGACATGGGGACATCTGACGATGGTGTAGCTAATGTAGCTATGTGTGGCCTCCAGTTAACGTGCACCATGAAAATTAGAAACTTGCAAAGAAGAGATCTAGATAGGAGGGGACAAAACTCCAAAATAACAGAAGTTAATCAAACTGTGAAGGCCAAAAAGAAAAATAAATCTAAGAAAACTGTAACGACCCGTCCCGAATTCCGGGATTAGATTAGTGACTAATAAAGGATTAGTGAGATTAATCGGTGAATAGTTGAGTGATTTCGGATGAACGGTGCGAAATGACCAATTTACCCCTAGAATTGGGCAAAATGTTGACTTTTGATTCGGGCAGTCAAATGTACAAGGACCAATGACCGTGACGTAGATCGAGACGTCACGAGTCCGTAGATAGGTAGCACGTCGAAATCGGACGTCGAACGGAGAAGTTATAGTCACAGGATCGAAATCGAAAATTTACATCTCGGAATTCGAATTAAATATTATTTAAATCTAGTGGACAGGTATTTTAATATGGGACCCTTGGATGAGTGACACTTGTCACTCATCCCATTGGTCCTTGCTCCTAGATTGTGGATCTAAATGTGATTGGATGGTTAAGATTAAAATAATAATATTTTTAATTCATTTTATATTTTCCCCTCTCATTTCTCTCTCTCGTTCCCCGCGCATTAGCCTTCATCCTCTTCTTTGTTTTTCTTCTTCAAACCCATGCACCATCTCCATTTTCACCCAAAATAAACACATAGATGCATACCATCCCACTACTCATCATTTTCTGTGTTCTGGTGAGAGACTGAGAGCGGAGGAACTGATGGCACGACGGAACGCGACGGGGACCCACGGCGGAGGCAAAACCCGTAACCCGTGTTCGACCCAAAATATGGAAGCCTGGTTTTGACGTTTGTAATGAGTTTTTATTGATCCTAACATGACCTAGGGACCAAGGCGACTCTGTGGGGATCATTTTCGAAGGAAAAGGGTGGTTGAAATGGCTAGGAACAGAGCTAGAAGGTCAAGCTTACGGTTCAACAATCGAGGGTGAGTCTCTAGTCTATATTTCCTGTTTTGATCCCATAGAACTCTAGGTTAGGTCCAGACGAACAAGTAGGAAAAAAATAGGAGTCGAAATGACTGAGAAATAAGGGAGAACTAGCCGGGTCGGTTTACCGGTTCGATCGAACCGAAAAACTAGGCGGACCGGGTTCGATGCAAGGTTGAAGATGAACAGTGCCAGCTCGTGGCTCCCACGCTCAGTGCCTTTGAGCGGAGCGTGGGCCCTCTTTCTGAGACACGTTCAAGATGTAATTTTAAGTATTCGATGTAACGAACATTTTTGGATTGGTTTCGAGTCGATCAGACATCGTTTCTGTCAAGAACTGTCCCAATCCCCCTGGGATTAAAGCGGGACGACCCTGATCCCGTCTGACACGGAGTGTCAGATAAGCGAATTTCCGACATTAGCCCTCCTGGGCTTCATCAGAGTACGCCAGGATCTGGATGAGGTATGTGATAGCTCGGTCTCTGCTACAGTCCGTATCCGTTGTCAACTTGAAGGGTAGTCAAAACATTAAAAGCTGTGAGTGGACAAACAAAGAGTTTATAAAAACATTTCATAAGAACATTTGTACCCTTCACTAAAAAGTATGCATGCATTCGAAAACCATTTATCCAAAAGCACCATATATGGGAACTAAGCCCAAAACCATAACTGAAAGAGCCGTAAAGAACCAACCATACGGGCCACTGCCCAAATCCATGTGGGACTCACCCCAAAACCTGTATACATCACACATCATATATTATATATATATATATAAATCACAAAACCAATCCTCTCATGGTTTCCAAAGCTACTTGTGTGCTACCCGGGGTCTCAAACCCAAGTCTCTCAAGGTCCAAGGTTAATGTCCGTAGACCAATGACCCTCCTTGAGGTTATAATCCAAGCCCTCTTGAGAGTAAGGCACCCAACGGGGGCGACTCCACTCAGTCAATGTTCTGTGACTACTCTGGAGTCCACCCAGGCCAACGACCCTCCCCGGAGGAGACAATCCAAGTTAAGGAAGGTATATGACTATATATATATAAAACAAAATCATCCTTAAAACCTTTCAATGGATTCATGCCCAGTCCCCATAAAACCATCATGAATCATAAAAACCTTTCAAGGGTTCATGCCGGTCCCCATAAACCGTCATGAACCTTAAAATCCGTTTAGGGTCCCCGACCCAAAAACATAAATGTGAAGTAATTGGGTCTCGTACCAAAACACATGACTCAACTGGGCATCATGCCCGATATCTAAGGGTCAGTCACGACTCTGATCGTAGTGATGCGAGAAACCATCCATCTAGGACCGCCCCCAATCCTAGTATGTTGCTGTGAACGTATCAACCGACGCGACCACCGCAAGATCATAGTGCACCCATCACCGATCGATATCCTGAACCGTCAGCACTCCGAAGTCGAGCCTCCCTCGGCTGCCCGACAACGGATCGTGCATAGTGACCTCTCCGGAAGGAACACATCCCAATCCGGAGGCGGGCGTCGTATCGTCCGTCTCCCTGCACATAGCACTCGCCTCCACCACGATTCAAACTCGTAGGTCAACGATAGGGTCATATGCCCAAGACAAAACCAAATGAGTCTCATGCCCGAGTTTATCCTTTTGAAATCCGAAATCATTTCATTTAAACCAACAAAGAAATTACAAACACGTATAGGCACCGTATAAGCCCGAAACCTCGAAATACGTGCCAATACGTAACTACACACCAATGCACTCATGGAATCATCAAACAAGTATTAAAACATATAATAACCATTTATGCATGCACCAATTTAGAAATCAAGGTCCACTCACAGACCGTCAGAGCTGCCGCCTCGATACACGTGCCATACGGCTCTCCCGAGCCAATCACCGTCACCGAGACTCCCAAACCTGTCCAAATCACTTTAGAGGTTTAATAACTACTTAAATAACCCCTCACTAAAGCCCCGTAATTTTTCGGAATTTTTAAATATTTTTAAAGTCAATCATAAACCTTCGGACTCCCCGAAATCTATCGAAACGATGTCCGATCGACACGAAACCAGTCCCAAAATGTTCGTTACATCGAATAGATGATTTGACATGTTGAACACTTCCCCAAAAGACTATTCACGTACCCTCACGCGCCCCGGGAAGCTCCTGCGCGTGAGCCCATGCTCCGTCACTATAGCACCATCTTCAACCTTGAGTCAACCGGTTCAGACCAATTCGGTCCAACCGAACCGGTGATCCCAGTTCAACGCTATAAACCCCCCACTTTTGGTCCATTTTCGTTCCTTTCAATCCTAAACTCTATGTCTCAACCTTAACCATTTATTCACGACTTAAAACTACCTAAAAACAACCTAAAACATACCTTGAAACATCATGGACGAGCCGGCCGCCAGCAACCTATCTTTGCCGTCGATTCTGGCTGTTCCAGTCCTCGAGATCTATCCTATTCGACTCATTTAGGTCCTTAGATCACGTTAGCATCATTAGGAACTCGATACAACATCCAAAACCAAAACCTCCAAATTTGAAATTGCGCGGATTCTAGGTTTTACCTGGGTTATCGCCGCCGTAGACGGCGACGACCGTCTGTCCCATGCCTCACAGCTCCTCTCTCAGCCTCTCATCACCGTCACACAGAACGTATGGATGTAAGGGGGTGGTGGTGGTGTGTCGTGTGGGTTGTGCTTGAGGGTGAATAGAAAATGGATGATCTGGTTTGTTTGAAGAACAGAGAAGATGATATTTTGATGAGAGGGGAGTGAGCTAGACGGTGAGGATGAGAGGGAGGATTTGGGCTAAAGGGCTGAGATTAAAAGCTGAGGAAAATGGGAATTATATAATAATTAAAATACTATTATTTTAATCCAATCTCACCAATCAATGTGCGATCCACAATTTAGGGTTAATGACCAATGGGATGAGGGACAATTGTCACTCATCCATGGGTCCCACTGAAAAGTCAACCAATCTGATAAAGCTGCCTCATCAATGCCTCGTAATACGTGCATAGTGAAATCGAACTTCCGTGACCCATAACTTTCCCGTTCGAATTCCGATTTCAGCGTACCACCTGTCTATGGATTCATATTGTCCCGATCTACGTAACGGT
Source organism: Prinsepia uniflora (assembly GCA_032719365.1). Taxonomy (NCBI): domain Eukaryota; kingdom Viridiplantae; phylum Streptophyta; class Magnoliopsida; order Rosales; family Rosaceae; genus Prinsepia; species Prinsepia uniflora. The sequence continues at coordinate 41,558,341 of CM064867.1, read as the reverse complement.
CGTTGCCATCGACCATCGGACCTCCCGAGTCAAAAGTTAACTATTTGCCCCTTTTAACCAAATTACCAAAATACCCATGAACTTCCGAATGTCATAACTTCTTCCTCGAATGTTGGAATCAAACGTGCCACCTGTCTATGAGCTTGTGATGTCCCAAACTACGTCACGGTCATTGGCCAAAGTCCATTTGACCGCATGAACGAAAGGTTAACGTTTTGCCCACGCTCAGGGGCAAAACGGTCATTTTGCATCATTCGTCCGATTTCGCCCAACTAATCACGGATTAACCTCACTAATCATGATTAGTCACTAATCTAATCCCGGAATTCAGGATGGGTCGTTATAGTTTCGATATAGTTCGGGGTGTCCGAAGGTTTAGGATCGAGTTTAAATATGTTTAAAAATTTGGGAAAATTACGGGGATTTAATGAGAGATTAATGAAATGGTTAGTAACCCTCTAGTATGATTTGGACAGGTTCGGATATTCCGAGGACAGTTAATTAGCCGCGGAGGCTTATGACACGCATATCGAGGCGTCAGTTAGGACAGTCTGTGAGTAGACATTAATTTCTAAATCGTGATGCATGCATAAATGATTTATATGTTTTATATATATGACTTCTATGAATATTGTTGTGGTATCAGTGATTTACATATTTGCATATATTTCAAGGTTTACAGTTTTCTACGGTGTTTATACGTGCTTGTATGTTAATAATGGATTTAGGAACTGATTTCGGATTTGGAAATATGGAATCGGGCTTTAGACCCATTTGATTTACGAACTATCGGACTTCGAGTCCATTTGATTTAATAAGGCATCGGTGACAGGACCCACCCCGATTATCACCTCGATAACCGAGGCAAACCTTGCTCCCGTCTGACAAACACACTTAAAAGACCAAAATAACCTTATATACAAAAAAACCCACATTGTCAGACCAGGGAGAAAAGTCATACAGTTTACAGAGCATAGTAACAGTACGAAAATAAATACAAGCCCTACTGTAAGCTAAGCGCGCAACGGATGACTTTATGCCTCAGACTCTAGCTCAACGGTAGCCCCAACGCTTGCACCACGACCTGGAGGGTGTTAAAAACATTAAAAGCGGGAGTGGACTAAAAAGAAATAAAGTTTCAAAACAGTTTAAGAAACAAACTAGGATTTTTCCCTCCATTTAAAACCAGTGAAAAAACGGTGAAAAACAGTGACCATACAAGTTTACTAAATCTCAAGTGCGCCCGAGTCTTTAAACTCAAAACACAATGCGCAATAACTAGGCCTTCCCGGGATATCAACGAGTCTTTAAACTCAAAACACAATCACAGGCCTCGGGGGGTATCACAATCACCGAGTCTTTAAACTCAAAACCATACCGAGTCTTTAAACTCAAAACTCTTTAAACTCAAAACACATCAATCTAGGGCCCTCCCCTCGTCCATCAATCCGAGTCTTTAAACTCAAAACCAAATCCAGTGGGTTTTTTCGAGTCTTTAAACTCAAAACCATTTTTCAAGCATAAGAAAAAGCATCAAAATCTGAAATCCAAAGCCAAACTAGAAATCTTCGAAAACCGAAATCACGTTTGATTAAAAGGGGACTTCCTCCCGAATTGCACTTCCAACCTCAAATCAAATCCACAAATCATTAATAAAACAGAATGCGTATAAACATAATCATTTATCCGAAACCATACTCAAAAGCATCACAAAATTCATATTCTCGAATTACGTGCAAATCTGATAGACTTGTATTGAAAAACGTGCAATCGAGTAAAGCAAGAATATAGGAATCATAATTCATGAAATCATATATTGAAAGCATAAAAGCATAATCGAAACATAATTAATTAGGTAAAAACAGTTATGCATGCTCGGTTAGAAAACAAACAGTCCACTCACAGTTCCGAACATGTCACTCGCGTCCTGTATGCTCCTCAGCTGTCTCAGAAATTTCCTGACCTGTCAAAGTCACTAATCCGAGTCACAAACACTTCAATTAAGCTTACCCTAATTTCCCCAATTTTTTCGGATTTTTAAACGTATTTTAAATGAACCCCTAAACCTTCGAACACTTAAAACTATCCCGATCCTGTGTCCGATCGACTCGAAACTTATCCTAAAATGTTCGTTACATCGATTAGAGTGAAAACCGTGTTGAACGTTTATCCGGAACAGTCCCCACGCGCCCTCACGCGCCGCCCAAAGGGGGTGCGCCTGGGAGCCACGCGCCTGCACTGTTCATCGTCTCCTACCTCCAGCCAACCCGGTTCAGACCAGTCCAGACTGGTCCGGTCGAACCGAGCTGGTGAGGCCGGTTCTGATTCAAATCTAGTCCAATTTCAATCCTCTCTTCACCATTAGTTTCATCCCACTCTAAGCAACAGATTCAACTAATTAACACACGAAATAAGGGTCTAAATCTCACCTCCCAAAGTCGAAGAAAAACCCAGAAAAAACCAGTTTCGGATTCCGGCCACCCGTCGTCCTTCCGGTCACGGGTTCGAGTCCCTGAGCTAGATAGAAGCCTCCTAAAGCTGCCAGGATCAACAAAAACACCCAGCCAAGCCTAAAACCTCACGACTTTGATTTTAAACAAAAACTGGAAAATAGTGGAACTAGAGGCTTAGTAGTGTCTCCGCTCACCGCCGTGAGCTCCGCCGTGTCCCTTAGCATCCTAGAGTCTCTCCTCCGTCCAATGAACACCACCACAAACCCAAACTCGAATGGTTTGATCAATTGCACTCTCAACCTTGCACGGTGGCTTCTAAGTTTTTCTGAGATTCCTTACTGCCTCTGAGTCTACCACTCACTCCAAACACCCTAATACACTCACTACACTCTCAATTTCACTCTGCTCACACACACTCGATCACTAAGACTCACACTCCCTGAAACCGATCGATTAAGCTCTGTCTCAGTCTCTCTCTGTTTTTCTCATTGCACGATTAACCAAACCACACAATTTAAAAGGAAATCGTGAAAGTGGCTATAACCCTCTAGGATCACACCAGGTGTCAACCTCCTTGTGGACACAGCCCCAAAATATCCAATAATCACTGCACACATGTCCTTATCTGATTGGCACAATTCCCAAGGAGTAAAAAGACTGAAATACCCCTAATTGTTCAAATTACAATTTTACCCTTCACTTCCTAGACCCATAACTTAACCGTCCGACGTCCGATGACAGCGTGCCGTCCGTCGTTGTACTCAGGACGTCGAGATGTACCTAACGGTCCTCGATTTGTGTGAAGAAAACTTGTCGTGCAAAAAGTCAACAAATTCCTCGTTTTTAACCAAATTACAAAAGTGCCCTCAACCTTCCGAACACCATAACTTCCTCCTCGGGTGTCGGAATCGAGCGTGCCACCTGTCTACGGACTCGTGACGTCCTGAACTACGTCACGGTCATCGGTTAATGTCCAATTGACCGTCCGAACTAAAAGTCAACATTTTACCCATTTTAGGAGAAAAATCGTCATTCTGCGCCAATCGACCAAAAGTATCCAACTAAGCACCGATTCTCTTTGTTAATCCGTCATTATATTCTAATCTAATCCTGACTCCCGGGATGGATCGTTACAATCTACCCTCCTTAAAAAAGAATTTCGTCCCGAAATTCAACATCTCGTACCTCTGTAACGATCAGGGAGAAATCTAATGGTTCTTACACCTAGGTCTCCTACCCGGTATCCATTTCCTGCCAATCCAACTTCTCCTGACAGTTCCCAACCTATCATCTCAACTTAGTCAACAAACCAAATCACTTGAGATCAAACCTAAGTACACCACAACACCGCAATTACCCGTTTCAACACTTCTGACGTCTTCTCGAGTCGAGCGCACCTCGTACCCTTACTTCTATAAGCGATTCGTTCCGACTCTACCAGAGTTTCAACGTACTCGCCTCTACCCTGAATTAACCAAGAACATACCTCTCAAGTGAGAATTCCACCAGCTACTCAGTTCGGAACTACAGCTTACAAATCAAACAGTCACTCGGGATCACCCTGATCTGGTCCACATGTTCCATCCAACAACATCCAACTTGTGGGAACGACACCAATCGTCCGTCTATCCACAAAGTGTAACGACCCGTCCCGAGTATCGGGATTTAATATTATTTAATTATGATTTAGAATGACTAATCTGGGATTAGTTGAGCGAAATCGGACGAATTGTGCAAAATGACCGTTTTGCCCCTAGGCGTGGGCAAAATGTTGAATTTTACTTCGGACGGTCAAACGGACTTTGACCGATGACCGTGATGTAGTTTGGGACGTCACGAGTTCATAAATAGGTGGCACGTTCGATTCCGACGTTCGTGGTGAAAGTTATGACGTTCGGAAGTTCAAGGGCATTTTTGTAATTTGGACGAAATAAGGGAAAATGTTGACTTTTTGATTGGGAAGTCCGATGGCCGAGGGCTAAGGACCGTTAGGATGGTCTCGATGCCCTGAGTCCGTAGACAGGCGGCACGCATCAATCGAAGTTCGATTGACCAAGTTGCGGGTCTGGATGCGTGAAGGGCATTTCGGTAATTTGCCAAGTAGGGGCAAAATGGTAATTTGGGCTGTTGATTTTGAACAACCGTGAGTTGGAGCCATGATTGAACTGAGTGGATGACTTGTGCGATCTGTCCATGAATTGTTTAGTATTGTTAGTAACATGGCGGAAGGATTGGTTAATTGAATTTGAGGTAGTGGACACCATGGATACTGCTGCGAGTTCCATGTGGGGAACAGAGTGCACTGGACGGATGAATTGTTTTTGCAATTGGGAATATTGATCAGAACGGGTGAATGATTGGTTTGAAATGTGGAAATCGTTGCTGGAAAGGTGGAGTGTTGAGAGCAACAAATGGAGAGGAAAAGGGGAGACTGAGGGGAGGTTTACCCAGAAAAACCCGAAACTGTGTTAAAAAAATTCAAATTTCCAATTCGAGGTTCTGGGCCAGCCCAGGGAAAATTAATGATTCATTTAGTTCTCTGGGATCATTTCCAGTCGATCTAGTGCAAGAAGGAGGTAAATTGATGCTGTTTTGCCTTCGAACAGACTTGGTGACCAGAAGGAAAAATTGAGCTTGAGTCGTGAATTTGGAGGGGTTTAAGGGTGGAATTGACATGAGAAGCAAGCTTATACGAACTCTATGAAGCCTCTGAGAGGATCAATTTCAAGAAAACTATCGAAATTGCTCGAGAGTGGTGAATGAACAGTGTTCGTCTGTTCTTCGAAGTTCGACTTCGAATTGGCTGGATTAAGGTGAGTTCTTTTGTATTTGAGGTCTCAGAACCTTAATTGGACACAAGGCGATCCTTTTGGTTGATTGAATTGATGAAATTAAATGGGAATTGACAGGATTCTGGCCGGGTCAGGTCGCGGGTAATCAGACCCGTTTACCAGTGGAAACGGGTGAAGACGATGACTGTAGCAGTCACTGTAGTAGGCGCATGGCTTTCACGCGCAGCCACTCACGGCGGCGCGTGACGGCGCGTGGGCACGAATCTCGAGGTGAGGTCAACATGACTTTTTTCCTATACAATGTAACAAACATTTTAGCGTTGGTTTCGTGCCAATCGGACCCCGTTTCGATATTGTTCGGGATGTCCGAAGGTTTTAAATCGAGTTTAAAAATACTTAAAAATTCAGCAAAATTACGGGACTTGAATAGGATGTTTATGTTGAGGCTAGTAACCCTCTAATGTGATTTGGACAGGATTGGGAGTCCCGGTGATAGTGGTGTGGCCCGGGAAGGCCTATGGCACGCGTATCGAGGCGCTCGGTTAAACGGTCTGTGAGTGGACATTGGTTTTATAAATTCGATGCATGCATAACTGTTTCATGTTTGTTATAATTTCTTTTATATGCTTTGATTTGGATATCGGTGAATTTATGTGATTTCACGCATTTCGAGGCGATTTACGAGTTGCGCGTAAATCGAGGTTTCCGGATTTGCACTGATTTCCATAATTGTGGTTTGGATATGATTTTATGAAACAGTTACGGATTTGATAAAGTAAATTCGGGCCAGGGGCCCAGTTGATTTAAGAAATCGAGCAAGGGGCCCAGTTGACTTATGAAATCGGGCCAGGGGCCCAGTTGATTTATATATGTGATTTCGGGTCGGGGACCCTAAAATGGAATTGAATAAATGATTTCGGATTTGATAATCAACTATTTGGACTTATGAAGCTTTTATGGAAATTCGGGGCAGGGCCCTTGTGATATTTTGGAAATGAATAATAAAATGTGTTCCATAAAACCATCTCGATACGAGGATATATATTGGTCTCCTCCAGGTGTCGGGGACACTGGGGAAGTCACAGTGCATTGTCTGCGAGGGGTCATTGTACGGAGCAGCCGGACCGTATAGTGACTCAGGAGCAGGATTGCTATGATTAGACATCAGGGACGTCAGACATCGAGGATGTCAGAGATATGAACCCGGTGAGACCCCCGGCAGCACGCGTTGCTTAATACCGTGAGATATGACGTCGGGGACGTCAAGCGTCTGGGACGCTAGGCATCGGGGATACCGGAGATGGAAAAATAATAAATGTATATTACTGGATTTATGAAATAACTCTTGGATTGACTTTTGGGATTTGAAACTATGCTAATGGTTTCCGGGCTAAGGCCCTAATGGTTATTTCTAAATAAATATGTGATTATTGGTTTTTGACGCATGCATATGTTTTTACTGAGGGGCATAAATGTCTTTATAAAGGTTTTAAACAGACTTGTTTATTTTTTTCCACTCACAGCTTTTGTTTTTAATGCCCTTCAGGTTGATTTACGGATGTGACTGCAGCAGAGACTGGTACATCGCACACCTCCTCCATCGATCCTTGCGCACTCTGGAAGCCCGTTTGGGCAGTGGCATCAAGTTATCCCTTGTCTGACACCTCTTGTCAGACGGGAGCATGGCACATTCCACGGTAATCCCCGAGGGATTGGGATGGGTCGTGTCACAACGTAGCCTGGAACTAGCCGATTTCTAACACTTCTAATAGGACTGCACGTCCAATGCATCAGCCTGGTTCCGACCACTGTAGAACCAGTACGTATCCGTCGCCTAGTACCACCAACTGGAACTACATTGCTTACGCTAGGACAACCCTACGAATTTAAAAGCAACAAAGGTATTTTAGAATACCTCAAACACAGTTCATAGAGTATATCCTCACGTACTTCCACCTACCCTTCCGGGAAAAATCCAACTCAAAGTCCTTCCCAGTCTCCCGGTCTCCTAGTCGGTGGGAAATCCTAAGGTAACGGATCTAGAGTAAACCAACTCAACCCAGTCTCACGAATGATTCTCCTGATTTACTCGCCCCTTAAGTAGGTCCTACCTACCGACTCACTACTTAGCTCTCACTTCCCACAACTGCTCAGACCACCCCGTCGATTGTCCTTAACACAACTAAAGACACACCTAGATTGTGGGTTCTCTTTAATAACCTTCTCTCGATCAGTTATAGTTACTCTTCCCATTTATTCCGTTATGCTTCAACGGAACACACCGTAATCGCTAACCTTGTCACTCCGAGTCCTTCTACCCTATTCCAACTTACCGTCCTCTCCTGACACTCATCACCTACACCATCTTGGAATCAACACCTCATCTTATCGTCCAAACCACGACATCTTTTGATTCCGAGATTCTAATCACCGATTCCAGACTAATTGTCTAAACGTCTCCTTCTTACTTCTCAGAGGGAATCCTAAACTCTTTACTACGAGTAACCCCAGAATCGAACAAAGGATGTACAACACGACCAAAGATAGTAAATGTACCTGTCACCATGTCGGGTGCTAACTGAACCTCCTGCTGAGTCATCGTAAAAATGCAGGTCTGGGGTCCTGATGATCGGTCGCGTCCCCTCAACCTACTAGTGGCACCACCACGTCCTCTGGTGCCTGCTGTCCCTGAAAATGAGGTAGTACTCCGTCCTGGCTCCGCCGTACCTCGGCCTGCACCTCCACCCGGTTGTAAGGACGGACATTCCCTTTGGTAGTAGCCTCGCTCACCACAGTAGAAGCAGATGACACTAGAAACATCCCGAATGGGTCCTCCACTCGGTCTCCCTGTGGACGCAACAGATGGCGTACTGGCTTGTAGGGTCGGCTGTGCTCGGTGTCCACAGAACTCTGAACTCTGGAACTTCCAGGTTTGCCAAAACGGTCATCGCTCGCGGATGAAGCTCCACTGTAATTGCCCCTCTTCGGGGTCCTCTAGCTCGAAGCTCCGAAAAAAGGATGCTCTCGGCGTCGTACCGGCAAACTAGCCTCCACCCTCACTGCAGCATCAGACAACTCTCTGATGGTTGCAAAGGATCCAGTCGTCACTATGGCTCGAATCTCACCTCGCAGGCCCAACTCAAACCTATGGCACTTCTCGGCTTCCGTAGCCACAAAAGTAGGAGCAAAATGGGACAACATCTGAAACTTCTGCTCGTACTCAGCCACAGTCATGCTCCCCTGTTGGAGCTGCAGAAACTCAGCCTCCTTAGCATCACGAAATGAGCGGGGGTAGTACTGATCCAGGAACCGCTCCCTAAACGTCTACCAGGTCACTGTGTAACACCCCGGACATTCGAGGATTTTAATATTGTATTTTAATGTGTGAATTGACGCTTTTACCCTTGTGATTGGCATGGTCAAATTGTTGACTTTTTGATTGATGAACTAAATGGACCTTGACCTATGACGGTGACGTAGTACGGGACGTCACGAGTTCATAGACAGGTGGCACGTCCAATTCGGACGATCAGGGAAAAAGTTATGACTATCGGAAGTTCAGGGGCATTACCGTAAGTTGGACTTCACGGGCGAAAATGTTGACTTTTCGTTTGACAATTAATTTTCACGCGACTCAAGGACCGATAGGTAGGTCTCGACGTCCTGAGTTCGTAGACAGGCGGCACGCCGAAATCGGACTTCGTATGGCTGAGTTACGGGTCTAGGAAGTGAAGGGCATTTTGGTAATTTCTGAACTAGGGGCATTTTGGTCATTTCACCCCTGGTCACTGTAGCAACCGCGGGGGACCAATTGCTGCACCACCGTGTGCGGTGGTTCTGGGTCTCAATTGTTAAATCAGTGTGTGAGTTGGAAAGTTGGGATTGTTTAAAACCTTATAAACATCAGAACGTGGCTGATCATGGACACCATTTGTTAATTCAAGATTCGAACTTTTGCGGGAAACATTTCTCAGTGGACAGTGAGGCTTCCACGAGCTGTTGGCTGGCAAGGATTGTTTAAACTGAGTGGGATTTAAGTGTGCTTCACTCTGCTGCAGTAAGGGCTGAGAATTGGAGAGGAAAACCAGAGAATTCAGTTTCTGGAAAATTGGAGGGAATTTCGGAGTTTAATTTATGGTGCTTGACGGACCAAACCAAGGCCTGGTTTAGTCTTCTGGGAGTATTTGGAACTCAACCACATCGAAATTGAAGGCTAACAGTCGCAGTTGAGCTAGGACGGAGGCTGCTGTTTTCAGGGAAGTTGCAGAGCTTGGGACGGCAACCTACAGGTACTTTCAGACACAATTGATTGTTCATTTTGGTTCGTTTTGATCCTGTTATGCTTCCTGTGAAGTTAATTGGACAATGGGTTTGAAACCAGGAAGTTCTGGTGATTGACCCGATTGTGTCGAGGTTGATTTTTGTCACAGAACCTAAATTGGATAGTTAATGAACATGTTAGGATCAAATTGGATTGAAATCGAGAGAGAATTGATGGGTATTCAACCGGGTCAAGCCGCGGGTGGCAGGCCCGTATTACAGACAAACGGGTGAAGGAGGTGACACTGTAGCTACAGTGTCAGGCGCGTGACTTTCACGCGCAGCCACTTTGGGCGGCGCGTGAGGGCGCGTTGGACCTTATCTCCGATCACGATCAACATGACTTTTGTTCTTCTCATCATTCTGAACATTTTTGGTGATTTAACCATGTTGATCTGAGATAAGCTTTGATGGGTCAGTTTAGGGCCGGTTACCTCGGGAAACGTGTTGTACGGTTTCCCCGGGCCGGTTTCTATTTCGGACTTTGTGGTTAAACGTTTAAGACTTGTAGTGACCCTTACATGTGTTTTGGACTGACATGAATTGTACGATAATCCCGGTACAAGTTCGTACGCGCAGGTTCACCGCGGGATCGTACTGTGAGTGGGCCCGTTTTCATTAAACCCTTGCATGCTTAAATGTTTTCTGATTTACTTATATGTTCACATGCTGGAATCTATAAATGGTTTTGATGATTTTGAGATTTCGGTTATGGCACGTTTCACGGTAATTGGGCATGGGACCCGTTTGATGAAACGTAATGATCGGGTCAGATTTTACCTATGTATACATATATGTTTGCATGTGGATATCAATAAAATGTATTTGGTACTGCACTGTATAGACCCTTCTATATTATATTGTCTCCTCCGGATGAGGTACCCCGGAGAGGTCACGGACGCCTAGAACGTCCAGCGTCTACGACGCTAAGCATCGGGGATGCTGTAACCGAACAGGGTTCGGGGATTGAACTCGGAATTGAGACCCGAGTGGCACGCGTAGCCTTGTGATTGTGACCTTATTGGACGTCAGGGACGTCAGACATCGGGGATGTCGGGATTGGAGTGTATAGTGCAGTGGCTAAAATTATGGTTATGGTTTTATTACATGCCTTATGATTCATATTATATTATTTATGATTTTAAATGATGCTGCATGCATGTTTGGAAAACGGAGGGGTAAATTATATGTTTTACTATCCAATGATTTTATAAACTTGAGTTCGGTCCACTCACTCTTAATGTTTTGATAACCCCTCCAGGTCGTGAAACTGAGGTAGAGGAGGAACCTGAGGCTGAGGCATAGATCTACTTCTGCGTACCTGATCCCCTGTTGGGCGGTGTACCCGCAGGTTTACTTTAGAGTCGTGCTCGCAACTTGTAATTTTGGATTTCATCCCTTGTCTGACATTCGTTTAATTCGGATTTGATGTATGACTTTAATTTGGTTATTTATGCATTTAAATGTTTTGAGGTCAAAATTGGTATGAATTATTGGGTGTCGGACGGGAGCAGGGCACGTCCCCTTGTGGTCCCTGTGGGATCGGGGCGGGTCCTGTCACACTGTGTGGGCATCCCACCCGGACAACTCAAGGGTGTACCACCACTCATACCATGCACCATCCAGTAAAAAGGTAGCTAGTAACACTTGATCCTCCGGTGGGCACTGCATCACTGCGAAAATCTGCTCAAGTCGCGTAATCCACCTGTGGGCTTCCTCAGGATCTGCCCCACCACTGAACATCGTAGCCCCAAGCCGCTGGGCTCGCCCGATCGTAGCGATCTCCGTCTCTCTCGCCGCGTCGTCTACAGGTCGTGGAGGGGGCTCACGTCTCGAAGGCATAGTCGATTGTACGCTGAAAGAGGCATAAAGTCAGTATTAACGACCTAGGCACAACCACATTCCCGACACAACCCGTCAACCTATGCTCTGATACCAATTGACAGGACCCACCCCGATTATCACCTCGATAACCGAGGAAAACCCTGCTCCCGTCTGGCAAACACACTTAAAAGACCAAAATAACCTTATATACAACAAAACCCACATTGTCAGACCAGGGAGAAAAGTCATACAGTTTACAGAGCATAGTAATAGTACAAAAATAAATACAAGACCTATTGTAAGCTAAGCGCGCAACAGATGACTTTTTGCCTCAGATTTTGCCTCAACGGTAGCCCTAACGCTCGTACCACGACCTAGAGGGTGTTAAAAACATTAAAAGCGTGAGTGGACTAAAAATAAATAAGGATTATAAGACCGTTTACCAAAAAAAACCGGATTCACCCTCCGTTTCAAAACATGCATGCATAACGAAGTAACTTAAAACTACCATATAAATGATATGAAAATAAACGTGGAAATCATTAGAAATCAAAACCAAGTTATTCGGGTCACAGCCCAAAACATTTAAAACCAGTGAAAAACTGGTGAAAAACATTGATCATACAAGTTTACTGGATCTCAAGTGCGCCCGAGTCTTTAAACTCAAAATACAATGCGCAATAACCAGGCCTTCCCAGGATATCAACGAGTCTTTAAACTCAAAACACAATCACAGGCCTCGGGGGGTATCACAATCACCTAGTCTTTAAACTCAAAACACAATCACAGGCCTCGGGGGGTATCACAATCACCGAGTCTTTAAACTCAAAACCATACCGAGTCTTTAAACTCAAAACACATCAATCCAGGGCCCTTCCCTCGTCCATCAATCCGAGTCTTTAAACTCAAAACCAAATCCAGTGGGTTTTTTCAAGTCTTTAAACTCAAAACCATTTTTCAAGCATAAGAAAAAACATCAAAATCCGAAATCCAAAGCCAAACTAGAAATCTTCGAAAACAGAAATCATGTTTGATTAAAAGGGGACTTCCTCCCGAATTCCACTTCCAACCTCAAATCAAATCCCCAAATCTTTAATAAAACAGAATGCGTATAAACATAATCATTCATCCGAAACCATACTCAAAAGCATCACAGAATTCATATTCTCGAAGTACGTGCAAATCCGATAGGCTTATATTGAAAAACGTGCAATCGAGTAAAGCAAGAATATAGGAATCATAATTCATGAAATCATATATCGAAAGAATAAAAGAATAATCGAAACATAATTAATTAGGTAAAAACAGTTATGTATGCTCGGTTAGAAAACAAACAGTCCACTCATAGTTCCGAACACGTCACTCGCGTCCTGTACGCTCCTCAGCTGTCTCAGGAATTTCCCGACCTGTCAAAGTCACTAATCTGTGTCACAAACACTTCAATTAAGCTTACCCTAATTTCCCCAATTTTTTCGGATTTTTAAACGTATTTTAAATGAACCCCTAAACCTTCGAACACTTAAAACTATCCCGATCCGGTGTCTGATCGACTTGAAACTTGTCCTAAAATGTTCGTTACATCGATTAGAGTGAAAATCGTGTTGAACGTTTCCCCAGATTTTACCCTTCACTTCCTAGACCGATAACTTAACCGTCCGACGTCCGATGACAGCGTGCCGCCTATCGTTGTACTCAGGACGTCGAGATCTACCTAACGGTCCTCCGTTTGTGTGAAGAAAACTTGTCGTGCAAAAAGTCAACAAATTCCTCCTTTTTAACTAAATTACGAAAGTGCCCTCAACCTTCCGAACATCATAGCTTCCTCCTCGGATGTCGGAATCGGGCGTGCTACCTGTCTACGGACTCGTGACGTCCCGAACTACGTCACGGTCCTCGGTCAATGTCCAATTGACCGTCCGAACTAAAAGTCAACGTTTTACCCATTCCAGGGACAAAATCGTCATTCTGCGCCAACCGACCAAAAGTATCCAACTAAGCACCGATTCTCTTCGTTAATCCGTGATTAAATTCTAATCTAATCCTGACTCCCGGGATGGATCGTTACAATGGGGCTGGGGGCCCAGTTGGTTTACATGATCGGGTTTGAGGCCCAAGTAGTTTATGATATCGAGCATGTGTCCCATTGTGGTTTATTAATATGATTTCGGGTTTGGAGTCCCTAAATGGATTTGGATTTGAGAAATCAGATTTCTGGGTTTACGATGGTTTTGTGGGAAACCGGACATGGACCCTTTGAAAGGTTTGAAAGGTTTTGAGATGATTGAGAAATGTTTTTCATATACCATCATTTTATCTATGGATTTTCTCCTCTAGGGAGGGTCGTTGGCCTAGGTGGACCCTGGAGTAGTCACGGAGCACTAACTGAGAGGAGTCGCCCCCGTGGGGTACCTCACTCTCAAGAAGGAATTATGGATTATAACCCCTAGGGAGGGTCATTGATCTGTGGACATTGACCTGGGTGGACCCTAGGGAGACTTGGGACTTGAGACCTCGAGTAGCACGCGTAGCTTTGGAAACCATGACTGTACTGATTGTGACATCAGGGATGTCAGGTATCAGGGATGTCAGGTATCAGGGATGCCGAGGATTGGTTATATGGTATTTCGTAAACATGAATGATTGGATTTATGAAATGGTATTTCCGTGTTTATGGATTTGGGCAGTGGCCCACTTGGATCTGGATTTACGGATTTTGGTATTCTATGGTTTTGGGCTAGTTCCCACACATGTTTGGATTTACGGTTTTGGGCTAAGGCCCTAATGATTTATTTAAGTAAATGGTTTGATTACTGGTTTTTGAATGCATGCATGCTTTTTAGTGAAGGGCATAAATGTCTTCTTATGAAATGTGTTTTACTAAACTATTGATTTTCGTCCACTCACAGCTTTTAATAGTTTTAATGCCCTTCAGGTTGATCACAGATGCGGGCTGTAGCAGAGACCGAGACATCACACTCATCCTCTGATCCTGGCGCGCTCTGGAAGCCGCTGTCGGGATAAGGTTTTTAGTTATCCCTTGTCTGATACTTCGTGTTAAACGGGAGCATGACACATCCCGCGTTAATCCTGGGGGGATTGGGATGGGTCGTGTCAAAAACAGTTCACAAAATTAGATTCAAATGTGTGAAATATCATGATCAACTAACATATTTCCATATTCCATTTCGGTAAGTGCAGATTATTGGTGTCTGATAATGGCAAAGTTAAAGTAGTTTCTGCATTTGTGTAGCTGGTTCAACTTTCATTCAAGCAAATATGCACAATGAATACGAATTGTAACCTTTAAAATAATGAACCCACAAAACCTATAGCGCCCACGCGTTGACGCTGGTTGAGTAAACGGTTTTAATGATGTGTTGCAAATTATATAATGTAATTTTATACATATTAATAGAAAAATGTCGAAGCAAATAATAAGATTAGTATAATGCAAGAGTTTCTTTTACAATATTATATCCTACGATTTAAAATTTCAAAGATCACTCTCATGATGATCTTATCCAAGACAGCTATTTGTAAAATCCATTATATGCACCTGAGAACAAAATTAGAAACTTGCAAAAGGAGAGATCTAGATAGGAGGGGACAAAACTCGAAAATAACATAAGTTAATCAAACTTTGAAGGCCAAAAAGAAAAATAAATATAAGAAAACAATGCACAAAATTAGATTCAAATGTGTGAAATATCAGGATCAACTAACATATTTCCATATTCCATTTCGGTAAGTGCAGATTATTGCTGTCTGATAAAGGCAAAGTTAAAGTAGTTTTTGCATTTGGGTAGCTGGTTTCAACTTTCATTCAAGCAAATATGCACAACGAAAATGAATTGTAAGCTTGAAAAAAAGAGATGTGGAGGGGAAAAAATATTCAAAACCAACATATACCAATCAAATCCTTCATAAGACAAAAAGAAAAAAAATGCAGGGGCCACATAAGGAGAAAAAAACTTTACCTCGAAGAAGATGATGAACAATGAGATAGAATATGTTGAGCTTTAGAAATCGATCGGACAAAAGTGGAAGCGAAGCAATTAGAAATATTTGAAGTAAAGAAACCAACTGAACGTAAACAAGGAACCAAATAATAGAAGACCAAAATCCTGTTCAAAAATTTGTTGCATAAAGAATGAGAAAATTCAATCCCAAGAAAGTAGCCTTCAAACAATCAACCCACAAAACCTATAGCGCCCGCGCGATGCCGGGGGTTGAGTAAACGGTTTTAATGATGTGTTGCAAATTATATAATGTAGTTTTAAACATATTAATAGAAAAATGTCGAAGCAAATCGACACGACCCATCCCAATACCCCTGGGATTAACACGGGATGCGTCATGATCTCGTCTGACACGAAGTGTCAGACAAGAGAATAAATTAAAACCATCAGCCCGACCAGCTTCCAGAGCGCGCCAAGATCGGGTAGAGGAGTGTGATATCTCGGTCTCTGCTACAGTCCGCATCCGATTCAACCTGAAGGGCATTAAAAACCAGAAAAGACTGTGAGTGTACGAAAATAAATGAGTTCATAAAAACATATTTCATAAAAGACATTTATGTCCTTCACTAAAAAGCATGCATGCATACAAAACCCATTTATCCAAATAACCATTATTAGGGTCTCAGCCCCAAATTTTGTAAATCCAAATCATACGGGCCCCTGCCCAAATCCATTTATACAAATCCATAACATAGTAGCCACATGTGGGAACTCAGCCCAAATCCATTTATTATTCACAAAACACAATTTCGCAAATCCAAGAAATCATGTTTATAAATATATATCATATAACCAATCTTGTCACGGTTTCTAAAGCTACACGCGTGCTACCCAGAGTCTCAAACCGCAAATCTCCGTAGGGTCCACCCAGGTCAATGTCCACAGATCAATGACCCTCCCTGGGGTTATAATCCATAATAGTCTACCTGAGAGTAAGGTACCCAACGGGGGCGACTTCACTCAATTAGTGCTCCGTGACTACTCCGGGTCCACCCAGGCCAACGACCCTCTCCGGAGGAGACAATCCATAAGTATATAAGGATGGTATATGAAAAACCATTTTGAAATCATTCTCAAAACCTTTCAAGGGTTCATGCCCGGTCCCCATAAACCGTCATGAACCAGAAATTCATTTATGGGTCCCCGACCCGAAATCACAATCGTAAACCATAACTGGACCCGAAGCCCGATTTCATAAACCAACTGGGCCTCACGCCCGATTTCATAAACCAACTTGGCCTCCGTCCCAATTTGTAAGCCAACTGGGCCTCGTGCCCGATTTCGTAAACCAAATGGGCCTTGTGCCCGATTCCGTAAACCAAATGGGCCTCGTGCTCACTTTCGTAAACCCAATGGTCCTCGTGCCTTAATTTATAACCTAACTGGGCCCCGAGCCCAATTCGTAAATCAACTCGGCATCGAGCCCGATACGCAAATCAATTGGGCCTCGAGCCCGATACGTAACCAACTGGGCCTCCGACCTCATGCCTTGTTAAATCAAATGGACGTCATGTCCGAGAGTTCGTAAATCAAATGGGTCTCGTACCTGATTCCATATTTTCAAATCCGAAATCCGTTCAAGAACCAATTGGGCCCCTGGCCCTATAACGTGACTAAAATGGACTTCGAGTCCGAGCGTTTTCAAAACAAATGGGGTCATGCCCGAGTTTACCTTTTCAAAACCAAAACCATTTTAGAAACCAGAAGTACGTATAATTAGTGCAAAATAATAAACCTCGATTTACGTGCAAATAGGTAAATTGCCTCGAAATACGTGAAATCATGTAAATCACTAATATCCAAATCATCATCATAGAATCACATATGTAAAACAAATAAAACATTTATGCATGCATCACAGTTTAGAAATCAAGGTTCACTCATAGACCGTCCTAAGCTGCCACCTCGATTTGCGTGTCGTAAGACTTCCCGAGCTAATCACCGTCACCGGAACTCCTAAACCTGTCCAAATCATACTAGAGGGTTACTAACTACTTCATTAACCTCTCATTGAAGCCCCATAATTTTCCCTAATTTTTAACTATTTTTAAACTTGATCCTAAACCTTCGCACACCCCGAACTATATCGAGACGATGTCTGATCGACACGAAACCCATCTCAAAATGTTCGTTACGTCGAATAGATTAAAAGTCATGTTGAAGTCAACCCCAAAATACCCCCCACACGCCCTCACGCGCCTGCACTATTCATCATCCCCTACCTCCAACGAACCCGGTTCACTAATTTCGACCGGACTGGACCGGTCTGGACCGACGTGACCAGTTCAGTGTTCTATCTCTCTTATTTTCGATCCATTTTTGTCCCTTTCGATTCCTAAACCTTCCTCTACTCATTTCTTAGCATCCTATATAATCAAAACTACGAAAATGGGTCAAGAAGTTACCCGTTTGGATCAAAGAAGGTGCCCTGTTTTTCCTCCGCGGTTTCCGGCCGTCATTGACCACCTCCGGCCACGATTCCAATCCTAATCAATTCCTACGATCTCCAGAAAGCCATTTCCATTGTTACAATCAACTAAAACCCCATAAAACTTATATTCCAAGTTCAAACCAACCTTACCTCGTGGTTTCCGGTTTTCCTCCGCCGTGGCCACCGCCGTGGCCCGTCGTCCGTCATGTCATCCTCATCACTCTCGGTCTCTCACCAGAACATAGAAAATGATCGGGCAGTGGGGTGGTATGCACTTGTGTGTTTGGGTGTTCATGGTTGAAGAAAATGAGAAGGAAGATGGAGATGTCGTGCACGGGTGGGAAGAAAATATAACAAATGAAGGGTGATGGCTGATGAAGATATGAACGGTCAGGATGAGAGAAGGAGATAGAGACGAAGATAATGAATGGTGGAGATGAGTGAAATTATAAAATAATTAAATAATGAAATTTTAATGGTTTAGATCCACTTTTTAGGGAAGTCACCAATGGGATGAGTGACAAGTGTCACTCATCCAAGGGTCCCATATTATTAAGTCAACCAATCAGATTTAATTATATTTTAATTGAATCTCGAGCCGTAAATCCCCGATTTCGCTCCTGTGACCATAACTTTCCCGTCGAACGTCCGATTTCGACGTGCCACTTGTCTACGGACTCGTGACGTCCCGATCTACGTCACGATCATCGGTCCTCATGTGTTTGACTTCCCGAGTCAAAAGTCAACATTTTGCCCACGACTAGGGGCAAAACGGTCATTTTGCACCGTCCGTCCGATTTCGCTCAACTAATCACCGATTAATCTCACTAATCCTTCATTAGTCACTAATCTAATCCCGGAATTCGGGACGGGTCGTTACAAAAATAATAAGATTAATATAATGCAAGAGTCTCTTTTACAATATTATATGCTATGTTTTAAAATTTCGAGAAGATCACACTCTCATGATGATCTTATTTAAGACAGATATTTGTAAAATCTATCATATGCACCTGTGAGAACAACAGTAATTCAGCAAGCAAAAAAACAAAATATCAGTTTAGAGATTATTAGAAGCCCATTGCATAAAAGATAGTGTATTCGAATTAAGATGTGAACAAAATCTATGCACTTGTGAGAACATGTAAGACCCGTGTCCTAGAGGGAACGGTGAATAATCTCACATTCCTGCGAAGGGGGAATGGTCTGGGAAGGGAATAGTGGTGTACCTTAAAGGTGTAGGCACACACCTATCTAGCATGAGGCCTTTTGGGAGCTCAGTGGCTTTGGGTTCGGTTGGAACTCCAATGTTAAGCGAGTTGAGGTTGGTGCAATTCCATGATGGGTGACCACCTGGGAAGTTGCACTGTGAGCTCCCGAAAACAAAACCGTGAGGGCAAGGGCAAGGAGGCCCAAAGCGGACAATATCGTGCTAGATGAGTCGGGTCCTAACCGAGGAGGGCCAGGTCCTGACAGAATTGTAATAGAGCCAGAACCCAACCGGGAAGTGTGCCAGCGAGGACGCTAGGCCCTAAGGGGGGTGGATTGTAAGACCCGTGTCCTGGATGGAATGGTGAACAATCCCACATTCTTGCGAAGGGGGAATAGTCTGGGAAGGGAATCGTGGTGTACCTTAAAGGTGTAGGCATACACATATATAGCACGAGGCCTTTTGGGAGCTCAGTGGCTTTGGGTTCGGTTGGAACTTCAATGTTAAGCTAGTGCAATTCCATGATGGGTGACCCCTTGGGAAGTTGCACCGTGAGCTCCCGAAAAGAAAACCGTGAGCTCCCGAAAAGAAAACCGTGAGGGCAAGGGAAAGGAGGCCCAACGTGGACAATATCGTGCTAGATGAGTTGGGTCCTAACTGAGGAGGGTCGGGTCCTGACAGAACAACAGTAATTCAGCAAGCAAAATAACAAAATATCAGGTTAGAGATTATGAAATCATGAGGCGTAGATCATAAAAATGCAGAGGAAACAAACAGAATGGAGTAATGTGATGGAAGCGTTTTTGAAGCTTCTCTATAGCATGTGTACAACAAACGCGTATTAAAATAATAACATCATGAAGACATGCATGGTTCCAATAACTATGTCATTAACTTAACTTAATTTGTACGAGCATTTGGCTAAATTAATAAACATAGTTTAGCATAAGTTCTTGTATATAAAGCAGTACCTTTTCATAACTAACACACACGTATATTAATTTAATTAGTAATTAAACCAATATTAATTTCGTATCTCATTTGTTAGATGCCAATAATGGATCAAAGTGGAAGGTAAACACAACATGACATAGGCTAGCAACTTCATCCTTAGGAGTTTACGATGATCATAAAGTCAATCAATTTATGGAAATCCTTTTGTTTACGTAATGAAGGAAGGTAATCCTTGTAAGCAGGCAAAATCGGAATGAAAACAAAACCATAATAATGATTTTAACAGCTTAGCAATCGAAATCAACAATAGAGAAAGAATCATTTATGTTAAAATAGGCAATCTTATAGTCAATATGTTGTATGAAGATATGCCCAAAATGAAATAAAGATTATGAACCAAACACTAATCAACTCGACATAGTATTTAGAAATACAATCAGTTAGTCGAAATAAGTTAATCCAAATATATGAAGACATCATCAAAATTGAAAAAAAAATTCATTACCGTGCATCCAAAACATCAATAAAGGCAACATGAACAATAGGAAGCAAATGAGTATGGTGTATGAAAATATGCCATCTGATGACATGATCCATCCCAATCCCCCCGGGATTAACACGGGATGTGCCATGTTCCCGTCTGACACGAAGTGTCAGACAAGGGATAATTCAAAATCTTCAGCTCGACCGGGCCTCTAGAGCGGGCCATGATCTGATGGAGGAGTGTGATGTCTCGGTCTCTACTATAGCCCGCATCCGTGATCAACCTGAAGGGCATTAAAAACAACAAAAGCTGTGAGTGGATGAAAATAAATAGTTTAATAAAAACACATTTCATAAAGACATTTATGCCCTTCACTAAAAAACATGCACACATTCGAAAACCATTTATTCAAATAACCATTATTAGGGTCTCAGCCCAAATCTAATCTTAGTGAAATATAAATCATAGAACACGGGGTCTCAGCCCCAAACCAATCATACGACCCCCTGCCCAAATTCATTTACACAAATTCATAACATATCAACCATATGTGGGACCTCAGCCTAAATCATAGAATACCAAAATCCCTAAATCCAGATCCAAATGGGTCACTACCCAAGACTATAAAACACAGAAATGCCTTTTCTGAAATCCAATTACCATTTCATAAATCCAATAACCCATGTTTACCAAATATCATATAACCAATCCTGTCACGGTTTCTAAAGCTACGCGCGTGCTACCCGGGGTCTCAAATCCCAAGTCTCCCCAAGGTCCACCCAAGTCAATGTCCGCAGATCATTGACCCTCCTTGGGGGTTATAATCCATAAATGCCTTCCTGAGAGTAAGGTACCTCACGAGGGCAACTCCACTCAGTTAATGCTCCGTGACCACTTCGAGGTGCACCCAAGCCAACGACCCTCCCCCGAAAGAGACAATCTATAAATAAAGGATGGCATATGAAAAACCATTTCAAAATCATTCTCAAAACCTTTCAAATCTTTCAAAGGGTCCATGCTCGGTCCCCATCAACCATCATGAAACCAGAAATCCATGTTTCTAAATCCAAATCCATTTAGGGTCTCTGAACCCGTAATCACATTTATATACCATAAATGGGACTCATGCCCGATATCATAACCAATTGGGCCTCAAGCCAGATCATGTAAACCAACTGGGCCTCAAGCCCGATTTCGTAAACCAACTGGGCCTCCGGCCCGATGCCTTATTAAATCAAATATACTCCAAGTCTGAGAGTTTGTAAATCAAATGGATCTCATGCCCGATTCCATATTTCCAAATCCGAAATCAATCCATCAATCCACGAACCAATTGGGCCCCTGGCCCGATAATGTAACAAAAATGGACTTTAAGTTCGAGGGTTTCTAAAACAAATGGGTCTCATGCTCGAGTTTACCTTTTCAAATACAAAACCATTTCATCAAACCATAAGTACGTATAATCAATGTAAAATCATAAACCTCGATATACGTGTAAATACGTAAATCGCCTCGAAATATGTGTAATTATGTAAATCACCAATATCCCAATCATCATCATAGAAATCACATATGTAAAACATATAAAACATTTATGCATGCATCACAGTTTAGAAATCAAGGTCTACTCACAAACCATCCCAGCTGTCGCCTAGATATGCGTGTCATAAGCCTTCCCAGGCTATTCACCGTCACCGGGACTCCCAAACCTGTCCAAATCATACTAGAGAGTTACTAACTACCTCATTAACCTCTCATTGAAATCCCGTAATTTTCTCAAATTTTTAACAATTTTTAAACTCGATCCTAAACCTTCGGACACCCTGAATTATATCGAAACGATGTCCGATCGACACGAAACCAGTCCCAAACTGAAACAGAGCATTAACTGGAAAAAAAAAAAACCACGGCCTTTAAACCAATTTGTTTGGTCATTAGAAAAACAAAAGAATGGCACAACCTTTAATTTCGTGTATACCTGTTTGTTAAGGGCATAATCTCTGGCAGTAGAGATTATATGTATACTAAAGCTCCAATTCAAAATATGAGCAAGGCTTAGAGGTGGAGGTTTCGAAAACAAAATATATGAACATGGTGAAGACAACTTTAAAGAAGAGAGGTGGAGTACATATTTGGGAGACATATTGTGATTTGGGTTGAAGAAAGTATAACCTGTTGAGGAAGCGCAAAACGTGTCCACAAATTGAGCAGCAACGAGGGCTGTTGGTGCTTCACCATAGGATAAAATAGCGGCGATAATGCTTGCGTCACGATTGAAGGCATCAACGCGCGCGCCCACATCTATCTACCTAGAGATTGGCTAAAGCGGTGGCAACGAGCGGCCATTGGCAATTGGATGAAGCAGTGGCAATGACCGGTTCGCGGTAATTGGCTGCAGCCTTCCATAGAAAGAAGATAGGCAATTCTAATTGGAAGGGACATCGACATGATTTATCAAGAAAAGAAGGCGAAAGGAATATGACAAAGAAAGTTAGTCCCACAAAAAAAATAGCAGAGGGTGAGTTCGAAGAGGGATAAAAGTGGCGTCCAACTATTCAGAAAAGAGAGATGGGCAAGCAAGGGGAAAATTGGTTTTCCACAGTGAGAACAGTGATTTGAGGAAAAGCACTGTGCATGAATAGTATTTGGAGTTGGGGTTTTAGTACAGACTAGTGCTGCAACCGAGCGATGTCGCGGGAACATAAAATTAAACCCATCATTTGGAAACTAAATGCTCATAAGTAGACGGCCATCACAACATTCCTTAAATCTACCAAATTGAGAATTAATGTGTAACAGATATTAAGAAAAAGAAATTTAAATATTAACAAAACAATAATTAATATGAAGAAAAGCTACCAGTGAAGAAGTTCATTATTCAACTTCACTCAAATGAAAACTAATGATTAACAAAAATTTAGAAGCAAAAATTACAATTTAAACTTCAAGGTTTTAAGTAACATCTAGAAATTTGAATCAAAATGATTCGTGCTTTGTGTCCACTTTTGAGAGGACAATTAAGCTATGTTGAGTAAAGAGAAAATGCTAAAATAATATCATGGTGAATATAAGAATTTGATTTACCGTTGAGTTTTAACATCAATTTATGAATTATCTATTCGCCAAGTAAAGAGAAATCATCAACATCTCATCATCATCTCCTGCATATACAAATAAACCAATTCACTTGATAAAAAAAAAATGGAGAAACACGGGAGAAAAAAATAAAAACCAAAAAAGAAAGAATGTTGTAATTAAGGAAAGCCAAGTGTAGGAGTGAACCCAATTAATATGAAAGAGTAGTTTATTTATATAAATAACCCAAAAAATTTACTTGATGAACATGATATAAAAATCTTCAATCTCACACCTCTGAGAACTTCGCTGCAGAAAAATAAATGGTAGCAAACTATAAATTACAGTCAAATGTATCAACGAATACATAAAATCCAATTTACACAAATAAAGCGTGTTCAATGACGACTACAATAAAGATGTTTAATTATGTAACATGTGTAAATGTCTTGAAGAGATGAACACCAAAAAGATAATCCAATTAACGAAAAACCAATGAATACTTTTTGAAATATGTCCAGCCAAACATCAACAAAGTGATTCACCCATATTTGAACATAAATCTATTAGCTGAAATTAAGCTATGGTATAAAGAGCAGGAAATTAAACAAAATGAAGGTTTGATTTTCCATTTGATCTATTTAGTAATTGTGGAACCCAAAATCTCCTAAAAATTGTGGAGTTGCCATGTGGCCCATAATTCTCAAAATGCCCAAATTACCCCTGATAATGGCATTAATGATTCACAGACACCCGCACAGTAAATAATGTATTTTCAGCCAAATACATTATTAAATCAGGTTAACGCCTCGATAATATTGATATTCTCCAAAAAATAATTGATATTCATAATAATAAACAATTGTTATTAATATTAATTATCATTATTATCATTATTACTATTAATGTTAATTATCATATTATAATTAACATTAAGTATCATTATTATCATAATTACTATTAAGGTTGATTATTATTATTAACATTAATTATCATTATTATCATAATGATTAATTATTATGATTATTAAATAATATTTAAATATATTATTTAATTACAAATTCAACCGACCAATCAGAACGCTCCGAGACTATCAAGACTTCCCTATAAATAGCGGAGCTCATTTCATTTCCAAGGTAATTCGGTTCAATGCTACTTAAGCTCTTGAGATTTCTCTTTCAAAACTGATTTAAACATTAGAGCGTTCTTGGTCGAATAACCCCCGGGGTCTCGATCTTGAACGAATGACAGCTTACTATTTGCTGTTTGGAGGGATCCAAAAGACTTTTGAGTTTAAAGGACGAATTCTGCTTCAACAACTAGTGCTTTCATTGAGAGTCGATTGAGAAATATTCAAGAAGAGCTGTGACAATCATTCATCGTTCATCTTACTTCGTTCATTGTTCATCCAACGTTGTTCGAAGATCTTAAACGTTGTTCATCGTTCGACAAAAAAACTTTCCGTTCAAGATTCCTTGATTTTGCATGGCTAGGGTTCGTTGATCCGTTCAATCAGTTGGAGATGGTGTTTTAGGCTCAACAACACAAACAAGGAATAAAGCCCACATGGAGTTTCCGAGGGAACGCCCAAGTCGACCCTAACGTGTGTCTATCGAGGCACCTATACTGACACAGGCTTAGATAGCTTCCTCTCTCCAACAACCCAAGTGCCAGCGTTAGGATATGGCACTTCAGCAATTCAGCAAACTGATGGGTGAATGGTGGAAGAAGCCCCAAGGAAAAATCATCCCCATGTAAACATGGATCAGCGAGATTTTTTGGATAGACGCCATGACATCATAAGGAGGAACTACCACCAAACTCCTCATGACAACTTGGCTTAACAAGTCGAAATGTTGAGTAGCCAAGTTCAAATACAATCAGAACTTTTGTAGCGACTCTTGGCGGAGAGAACGGCTCAAGAGCCCGAGAGACATTCCACCTCACGAGGAAGGCAAGATGACGTTCCAAGGTGCTCGAGAAAGGAAATCGATCGATGTCGAATGATGTATCGGGATACCTCTTTAAGTGACTCTAGAGAAGAAAGTCACACTCGCAGAGCAAAGAGCCCACATCGCCAAAGGCCATCAGTGCATGAATGGCTGGGAAAACGGGTAGGGGCAACTTCACTAGTAGAACACTCACATGGGAGCAAGGGGCAGCATCTAGCTTCACAGAAAACCCCAAGAAGATCTGCCCATGGTAGTGAGGGGGAGGACGAGGCTTACTCACCAGTGCGACCTCAGAGGTCAAGGGTGGAAACTCGAGCAGGTTCTCGACGATTAGCTCGAAACGACTCTCTGCCTCAGCAAGATGCGCTACAAGCTGATGATGTCCAAAAGATGCTAGATCGACACCTCTATGCTCAGCATGATTGCAGCCTAGAAGATGATCTGCACCGCTAAATTCAACAATCCATGTCATTTATGAGAGATATTGAGGAGGAGTCGTTTCCTTAGAAATTTGTGATGCCGAACTTCAATCAGTTTAAAGGAACTTTTGACCCAGTGAAGCACATAGATTACCACCGGGGAGTTATGGTTCCCCATAGACACAATGATGCACTCATGTGCAAAGTGTTTCAAGCCTCTCTTCAAGGCCAAGCCATGACATGGTTCGATCATCTCCCCCGGAGGTCGATCACTTCTTTTGAAGAGTTAGCTCTGGCGTTCTTGAAGGAGTACTCGCAACTTTGTACGGTCGAGGTAAAGGAAAACCATCTCTTCGCCATCCGGAAGCTAGTAAAAGAGAGCCTCCGCCAATACATTCGGCGGTGCTATGAGAAAAAGTCTCGAATTGTTGGCTGCAGTAACCTTGTTCCTGCAATGACATTCAAACAAGGGCTTCCCCGAGACAACCAGCTCTATGGAGACATTTTCATGGGCAATGCACGAAGTCTCACCATGATGCTCTCTCTGGTAGAGCGTAATGCATGCTGGGAGGATGAAAAGAGTGCTGCACATGCGCCAGATCATGCCGAGACGAGCGAGAAAGCCTCCAAACCGTCATCTTTCGAAAAATATCTCCAAAATCTCAAGAAGGAAGGAGATTGCACATACTACATCAAAAAGAAGACTGCAGATCACATGGAGAATAAAGAACCTAAGGAGCCTGCATCAAAAGTGATCCGCATCAACTAGCTACATGTCAAATTAGAGAGACATAGAAGTCTATGAAACTTTCAATTTTTCTTTTCATGTTGTCTTCTAAATTCAAGTACCATGCATTTGAATCATCAATAAGATTGAATTTTTTTTTGAATTCGTACAAACATATTTGTACATCATATACAATTTTCAAAACTTATTCCCTCTAGCATCTAAGCCTTCGGGTTGCGAAGCATCTAAACCTTCGCTATGCGAAGCATCCATGCCTTTTCCATGCGAAACATCCAAACCTTTGCCATGCAAAGCACTTAAGCCGTTGTTAATCGAAGCATCCAATCCTTCACCATGCGTAGCATCCAAGCCTTCATCAAACGAAACAGCCAAGCCTTCGCGATGCGAAGCATCCAAGCCTTCGCCATGCAAAGCATCTAAGTCTTCACTATGCAAAACATCTAAGCCTTTGTCAAATGAAGCATCAAAGCTTTCGCCATGTGCAACATCTAAGTCTTCGCCATGCAAAACATCTAAGCCTTCACCATGCGAAGCACCCAAGCCTTCGTCAAATGAAGTATCCAAGCCTTCGCCATGCGAAACATCTAAGTCTTTGCCATGTGAATCATCTAAGCCTTCGTTAAACGAAGCATCCAAGCCCTCACCATGCGAAGCATCCAAGCCCTCGCCATGCGAAGCATCCAAGCCCTCGCCATGCGAAGCATCCAAGCCCTCGCCATGCGAAGCATCCAAGCCTTCGCCATGCGAAGCATCCAAGCCTTCGCCATGCGAAGCATCTAAGCCTTCGTTATGCGAAGCATCTAAGCCTTTGTCAAATGAACCATCCAAACCTTCTCCATGTGAAGCATCTAAGTATTCACCATGCAAAGCATCTAAGTCTTCATCATGTGAAGCATCCAAGCCTCCGCCATGCGAAGCATGACACGCCCTATGTTAATTCCTCCAGGATTAAAAGGATGGAACATGCTCCCATCTAAGCTACGTATGACACGAAGGCCAGACACCCATCTAACCTCCATGTAACACATAAGCTAGACCAGGGATACCCTATAACGACCCGTCCCGGAAACTGAGATTAGATTAGTGGTTAATGACAGATTAGTGAAGTTAATCGGTGATTAGTTGGGTGATTTCGGACGAACGGTGCAAAATGACCATTCTGCCCCTAGAATGGGCAAAAAGGTTGACTTTTAGTTCGGGCGGTCAACTGGACTTTGACCAATGATTGTGACGTAGTTCGGGACATCACGAGTTAATAGAAAAGTGACACGTCCGATTCCGACATTCAAAGATGAAGTTATGATGTTCGGAAGTTCGAGGGTAATTTGGTAATTTGGTTGAAAAGGGGCAAATTGTTGACTTTTCAGACGACAAGGGTTTTTGATGCATCTCGTGGACGGTTAGGTAGGTCTCGATCTCGTGAGTACAATGACAGGCGGCATGCTATCATCGAACTTTGGACGGTCCGGATTTTGGTCTAAATGCCTTAGGGGCAAAATGGTAATTTCAAGGGCAAGGGTAAATTGGTCTTTGCTATGTAACGACCGATCCTGGAAATCCGGATTTGATTAGTGGTTAATGACGGATTAGTGGGGTACTTTCGGTCGGGCGGTGCGAAATGATGATTTTGCCCCTAGAATGGGCGAAACGTTGACTCTTCGTTTAGGCGGTCAAATGGACTTTGGCCGATGACTGTGACATAGTTCGGGACGTCCCGAGTTCATAGACAAGTGGTACGTCCAATTCTGACGTTCGAGAAAGAAGTTATGACGTTCAGAAGTTCGGGAGTATTTTGGTAATTTGGTTGAAAATAGGCGAAAAGTTGAATTTTGACCCGGGAAGTCTGATGGCTGAGGTCCAAGACCGTTACATAGATCGAGGCGATACGAATCCGTAGACAGGTGGCACGTCAAAATTGGATGTTCTACGGAAAAATTACGGTTCACGGAAGTTTCGTGGCACTATTGCACGAATTACGAGGCGAGTACCAATTGTCATTAATGGGCCCTAGATATTTTGAATTGGCCCAATGGATGAGTGACAAGTGTCACTCATCCATTTCCTAGCTTCACACATACATGCACCCTTCCCTTTTTCCTCTTGTCTGTTTCATTGAACCTGAGAGCCCCAAAACCATGAAACCCACACATATGATCCTCCTCAATCCTCATCTATTTCTCTTGGGCCATGAAGGAATTTTGGAGGGAAGACTGAGACATGCAGGATGGTGGTAGGATCGTGGGCCGCCATGCACGGTGGCTGAAAAACCACGGGAGGTAAGCTTTTACATTCAAATTGTCATTTTCGTGTTTTAGACGTTAGGAAGGTTTTCTTTCGATTGGGGGAGGTTTAGAAGGTTTGTAGGGACGTCTAGAGGTGGTGGATGACGGCGGTGGACGACCAAACAGCCCAGGGGTAAAGTGCAAAAACTGGACCCGTGAGGGGTGTGTTGAACCAAGGGTTTAGGGGAGGTTTTTCTTCAATTTAATCACAGGTTTAGGTTTCTAGGATTGAGACAAGAAGATTGGAATCAAAAAGGAAGAAAAAGGACTGAAAATGGAGGGATTAGAAGGTTGAAACAGCCACGCTGGTTCGGCTGGACCGGCCGCATAGGAAAACCGATCTGGACCGGTCTGCGCTAGGTTGAAGACAATCTACAGTGTGGCGCGTGGCTCCCACATGCAACCCCTTTCGACGACTCATGTGGGCGTTTGGGCCACCTTTTGGGGGTGATTCCAAAATGTGAAATCATCTATTCGATGTAACGAACATTTTGGGGCTGGTTTCGAGTCGATCGGACATCGTTTCGATATAGTTTGGGACGTCCGAAGGTTTAGGATCGGGTTTAAAAATAGTTAAAAATTCTGGAAAATTACGGGACTTTAGTGAGGAGTTATTTAAGTATTTAATAACCCACTATTACGATTTAGACAGGTTTGGAAGTCCCGGTGATGGTGATTGGCCTGGGAAGGCGTTATGGCACATGTATCGAGGCGCAGCTTCTGACGGTCTGTGAGTGGACCTTTCTTTCAAAATTGACGCATGCATAAATGTTTTATAATTGTTTTAGAACATGTTTTGTGATGCCATGAGTGCATTTGTTTGTGGTAGCCTACGATTTATGTATTTGCATGTATTTCGAGATTTTCAATTTTATACGATGCTTGTACGTGCTAGGTTTTCAATGAGTGTTTAATGAATGGGTTTTGGATTTAGAAATATAAAATCGGACGAGACCTATTTAATTGGAAACCCTCGGACTTGGTGTCCTTTTGATTTCACGAGAATTCGGGTTGTAGGCCCATTTGAGTTATACGATCTGGCCGAGGGCCCCGTTGGTTTACGAATTTGGGCTTGAGGTCCAGTTGGTTATATTATCGGGCTGGAGTCCCCTTTGAAGGTGGTATCAGGCTTGAGTCCCCTTTGAAGGTGGTATCGGGCTTAAGGCCCCATTTATTGTGAAATCTGGCTCGAAGCCCCGTTGATTTATGATATCGGGCTCGACGCCCCGTTAGTTGTGAAATCGGGCTTGAAGCCTTGTTGATTTATGATATCGGGCTCGAGGACTCGTTAATTGTGAAATCGGGCTTGAGGCCCCGTTATTGTGGTATCGGGCTTGAGGCCTTGTTGATTGTGAAATTAGGCTTGAGTCCTAGTTCGGTTTATGAAATGAGAATTTGGGCATGAGACCCTGTTGAACTGTGGATTTAGGCCGAGGCCGGTGAAAATGGATTTGAGTCGGATTCGAGGAATCCTGTTGAGATAGATCGGGTATGAGGCCTAGTTGAAAATATGTTTTGAGAAAGGAAATGATTTGAAAATATATAAACCCTGATTTTTTTGGTCTCCTCCAGCCATCGACCTGGAGAGTCACGATCCACAGACCAGAATGGGTATCCCCATAGGGAGCCTATTCCAGGAGTGGGAGTTATGATGTGGTCCTGGACCAGATTCCGGAGAGATGCTCGGACTAGATCCGGAGATAGAGCTCGGACTAGATCCGGAGATAGAGCCTCCTAGACGGAGAATTCCTAGGGGTAGACTCAGAGTAAGACCCCGAGTAGTGTGCACACTAGTATAGAGATGAATCGTGACATATATCGGGGATATGTTGTAATGACCCGTCCCGTAAACTGGGATTAGATTAGTGGTTAATGACAGATTAGTGAAGATAATCAGTGATTAGTTGGATAATTTCGGACGAACGGTGCGAAATGACGATTTTGCCCTTGGAATGGGCTAAAATGTCGACTTTTCGTTCGGGCGGTCAAATGGACTTTGACCGATGACTGTGACATAGTTTGGGACGTCACGAGTTCATAGACAGGTGGCACGTCCAATTCCGACATCCGAGGAAAAAGTTATGACGTTCGGAAGTTCGAGGGCATTGTCGTAATTAAGGTAAAAGAGGGAATATGTTGACTTTTTACACGAAAACTACTTTTCACGCAACTCGAGGACCGTTAGAATGGTCTCGATGCCCTGAGTACAATGACAGGTGGCACGCCGTCATCGGACGTCGGACGGTAAAGTTACGGATCTAGAAATACGTAGGGCAAAATGGGAATTTGTCCTTTTGGTCAATTCTGTGCCTAGGGATCTGTGCCCATTGAGGAGTGGACACTGGGCTGTTATTTGGAGATGATGCCACAGGGTTTTTGAAGCGTGGCTGGGTCTGGATGGATGTAGAAGCCTCCTCATTATCGTCTTCTTTGTGTTTAAATCGTGGATGCACGATCAAAAGGTTTAACAGAGAGAGAGCAGAGTGAATCGTGCAAATAGGTTCAGTGGTGTGAGCTCAGTACTAGGGATGTGTGTCTGAGTGAAAACCAGAGAGAAACTAGAGGTGAAGAGTGAAGGAATATGGAGAAAACAGAGATAGGGGTTGCACAGTTTGTGGAAAACAGAGAGTGAAAAACAAGTGAACATAGTGATCATAAACCCAACCCTTCTAACTATCCCTTTCTGTGAGGTATAAAGACGAATAAAGGGTGGTTGAGATGAGTGGAGGTGGTGGAGTGCACCGTCGTGCACGGTGGTAGACGGCTAGAGGCAAGCTGAGCACTCTGTTTTGGAATTCGACTGTGGGGTCTTCGTTTAAGCATGTAATAACCTACTGTAATCACTTGGTTGTTGAGTTTAACGGTGAAACAAGTCGAGGAGCAGGGATTGGAGGGCTTCCGTGGCGGGTAGCCGTGGAAACGGTGGAAGGTATGTATGATTATAAAAAATGGTAAATCGTGTTTTAAGGATTTATAGTTCATTTGATTAATGGAAACGAGCTCTGGCTGTAAAAAGGGAATGAATGGACCTGGAAGCATGGATTGGGGTGGCCGGAATATCGAGGATGCCGTGACGAAATCTCTGGTTTTCTTCCTTAAGTTAAGCAGGTAAGGACAGGTCTTAAGTTCATGATTGAGTAAGCTAGAACGGTTAATTAGAGGGGGACAAACCAACTAGGCTATAAGGGATTCGAAAACAGGCCGAAAATGGAGGGAACCGTCGATGCCGGTTCAGTTGAACCAGCTGAACCCTGGACCGAACCGAACTTGGTTCACCCAAGGAAGAAGATGAACGGTAATCAGCGCGTGTCTCCCACGCGCAGCTTCTTTGGTTCGGCGCGTGAGGGCGCGTGGCACTGTTCATGGGAAAGTGGTCAACACGACTTTTTATCGTATTGATGTAACGAAAATTTTGGAATTGGATTCGAGTCAATCGGACATCGTCTCGATAAATTTCGGGATGTCTGAAAGTTTTAGGCCTCGGTTAAAAATAGTTAAAAAATCGGGAAAATTACGGGGCTTAAGTATGATCATTGTGAAGTAGTTAGTAACCTTATTACGGAATTTGGACAGGTTCGGGAAAGCAGGTGATAGTGGATTAGCCGGGAAAGCATAAGTGAGCGCGTATCAAGGCGGCGTCGCAAATGGTCTGTGAGTGGACTTTGCTTTCGAACTTATGATGCATGCATATATATTTTTTTATGTTTTCTATACGTGATTCTATGACTTTATTTATGATCTTGATGGTTTACGGTTTTGCACGTTTTTCGAGGTATTTACGGAATAATGCTTTTTACGAGAATACAAAGGATGTTGTGATTTGAACCTGGTTTTAATAATTTGATGTCGGGATTTGAAATATGATATAATTTCAAAGATTTAAAAATGGATTTCGGAAAAATGACTTCGGGCTTAGAGGCCCAGTTCAAAAAGTGAGAACTTGAAAGTGGAATTCCGGGTTTGTGTTCGGAATGGTTATTCCGGATGCCGGCTTACGGAATGATGGTTTCGAACTCAGATTTGGAAATGGATATGGATATGAGTTCTGGGGTTGGATCCGGGATCCTGATGAGATTACGGATTCGGATTCGGATATGGATAGTGGTTATGGATTAGATTTGCTGGATCTGGTTATTGGGTTTAAAGACCCGGATATGATATGACGGGGTCGGGCCCGGATTGGGTTTAAAGACCCGGACTGAATTTAAAGACTCGGGAGTTTAAAGACTCGGATATTGATAGTTCCCCCGTAGGCCTATTGAGTTTAAAGACTCGGATTATATTGAGGCCTGGATTGAGTTTAAAAACTCGGGAGTTTAAAGACTCAGATAGATCCAGCAGGTTTGATGGATGGATATGCAGTTTCAAATATGCTTTGGATTTCACTGAGATTTGATGATGACGGTTTTCAATAATGGTTTTCCGATGTTTTTGGCTTTGCCCGGATGATACGATTTTCGATGGTTTGGGGCTGAGGGATTTGAGTAAAGGAAAATGTGTTCGATTTTTCTTACATGGTTTGAATATCTTGAATATAGAATGGTTTTATAAATTGGCTTTGGTATGCATGCATTGTTTTTACATGGGGGGTTTAAATGTACTTGTTTTTATGAACTGTTTTCAAACTTATACTTGATTTTTGTCCACTCACAATCTTTTGTGTTTTCGATACCCTCTAGGTTTTAGCGGTGCGGGCTGTTGGTCGAGAGAGACGGAGACAACACATACGAGATCCACAGTAGTTTTCCGTACACTCTGGGAAGTCCGGAAACTTTCGGACGGTCGGATCGAGAATCCCTTGTCCGACTTACGTGTCACATAGATGTTGGATGTTGGGTTAGCCTTCGGGTCATGCCTAAGTTAGATGGGAGCAGGACTTAGCTCTTAATTTCGGGGGATTGGGGGTGGGTCCTGTCAAATTGGTATCAGAGTAGGTTTTGTGCGCTCTGCGCGAGGTTTGGTTCCCAGAGTCGTTGGTTTGTCTACATGGGTGTTGTGATACTACTGTGGATGTGATGTCTCGACGCGGAACAGCCCATCAGGAACCTGGACTCGATAGAGATAGTACGTTCGTTCCGGGTTAGTTAGCGGTGATTATTAGTGACAAGGTGATAGTCGTTCGATACGCGGTGCAAGGTATGATGTTTGTCGGCTTAGGGCCGAAATAGTTAACGTGTTTGACACTAGAGAGGCTCAGTGGTTGGACCATAGGGTCGAATGTTTTCCAGCAGGATTAGCCTGGTTGGTAGCTGATGAGCTACGATTGAGTAGGATGGTCGGCCTGTGGGGCCCGAGAGTAGCCCGCTGAGCTAGTAAGATACGTGGGCCGAGGAGGCCGGTTGACGGTGGCATGTTGGGCCAGATGGTGTTTGGATGATGACATTATGGACTTGTGACCATTAGGTCAGATTGTTTAAGCTTGGACATGTACAACTACGAGTAGTCGGAACCCTTGAATGGCAGGGTTTAGGAACTACCTTGAGATTCGAGGGATTCCCCCCTAGCAATGGATACTGTCGAAGTA
Organism: Prinsepia uniflora; assembly: GCA_032719365.1. Classification (NCBI taxonomy): domain Eukaryota; kingdom Viridiplantae; phylum Streptophyta; class Magnoliopsida; order Rosales; family Rosaceae; genus Prinsepia; species Prinsepia uniflora. The sequence goes on along the minus strand of CM064867.1, from coordinate 41,523,854 downwards.
TGGTCTTAGTCGGGTGTGATGACCCGAGTGTTAAGGTTATAGTGAACTAGTGGCTGTTGCGGGTTTGGATAACCCGTAAGACGAGGAGGATTTGGGGAACCCCGTAGGACGACTGGTTTGGATTGTGAGTACCTGAATGAGGAACCCCAGTGTAAGTGTTTAGCCTGGAAACTGTGAGTTGGGGTTTGTGGTTAGATAATTGTTGTGGTTGGGCCGATTTACGGCCGGATTGGAAATGGTGCTGCTAGGTGCAGCCGAGGGAGTGGATGCTTAGTAGATGACTCTAGACGAGTCCAGTGAGATGGTGGTGCGGTTGAGCATTTGGTTTCCTTAAGTTGTAGATTTTGAGGGGTGTCAGTTCCTCCGACCCACGCATAGATTGAGGGTCTCGGCTCGGTTTGTGCAACTATTTCAGACTGGTATGTTGTGAGCCGAGATAGGAGAAGATGTGTCACGGGCCGGGATTCTTGACCTGGTACGATGGGCACAGGGTGAATTGAGGTTGTAGTCGGTGGTGAGGTGCCGGTGTCTGGCAGGAATCATTAACCGAATGGGGATATGTGATGACCATTGGTAGGTCATGGTAGGGACGAACCATCAGGATACCGTGAGTCTGATCAGAGTAGCGCAGTGGACGTGCGGTGGACCTATGCCTCGTGATTGGATCAGGGTGGGCTTGTATGGTCACGTTTGACCGTTCGTGAGGTTATTCTAGTGGACTTCCCCTGATGTGTTGGTATATGTCGACGGATACCGAAGTTGGCACTTGGTGATAGGCGACTTTGAGGAGTCCGAGGTGAGTGATCAGTGATTGTCCTCAGGAGGAGCGATGATTGACATCGTTTGAGAGTGCGTAAATGGTGTGAACTAACAGGTGAGTTGGTCAGTGAGTTGGTTTTGTTACGGATGCATGGTTGTGATCCGTAAGAGTTGTGTATTGTGTAAGTGCAGGAGAGTTGACGTTTGGACGGTTGGTCCAGTGGTGGTATTCGTGTTACGGATTGAGTACCATGGTTGGAAAAGGTGGATATACTTCCAACCTGGTTGGAATATCAGAATCAGGAAGTGTAGTTTGGACGATGAGATGTGTGTTGATTCTGAGTTGGTGTTAGATGTCAAGTATGAGGGATGGATACTTTGGAGACGACTTGAGGATTCATTGAAGAAACTTCAGGAATTGTGACCCCCCTTAGTCGTGAACACGGGTGGATGTATTCGGGAGTAGGAAGAGTACTTGGTGACTCCAGGAGTGGCCTGTGTGGCAAGTGCTGTAGGATTGTGCTAAGTTGGATTAAGGTAGGATGACTTGTGGTGTCCTAGTTGTGGACCATTGAGAGTTCCGTTAGAGGATGACGAAACGGAATGGGAAATGAGTGACTATAACTGATCGATATGAGGTTATTGAAGAGAACCCACAGTCTAGACGTGCGGTAGATAAGATCGATTGGATGCAGAGGTCTGAAACCTAGTCAGTAGGATCCACTTAGGAGTGTGTAGATCAGGATGGTTTTGCTTTTGGCAGGTTTGAGTAGTTGTGGAATAGGAGGATTGTCGTGAGAGACAAGATCGATAGCTTGACCACTTTGTAATTGTGTAGGACATGTGTGGTCCAACTCATAAACGTATGAGTATCGGATTTGGATCTAGTTCGGGGTTTGCCCGGTGTACATAATAAGAGGAGTTTGAGATTCATACTGGCCGGGCCACCCAGGAGACCAGACATTTGGAAGTAGACTTGAGCTGAGATTTTGGAAGACATGTCGGCCTAGCATTGGATTAGACCGATGGGATGCTGACTATGCCCAAACTACGCATTAAATTAAACATGTAATTCGAGTGTTATGCAATTTAAACCCTTTTTGTGTAGATGTAGTATTGATAAATAGGGATCGTTCTTAACCGGGGAAATTATGGACATTAATAATGTGTTAGTGGGAGATGAATAAAGAATAATGATTTAAAGAATTAAATAATCAAAGAATTAAATAATCAAAGAATTAACAATTTAAAGAATTAATGACTTAAAGAATAAAAGAATAGAGAATTAAAGAATTAAAGAATTAAAGAATTAACTAATCAAAGAATCAATAAATTAAAGAGTAAAGGAATAAAAGAATAAAGAAATGAAAGAATCAAAGACTAATAAACTAAAAGTATGAAAGAATAAAAAAATAAAAGAATAAAAATTAAAAATTAAAAGAATAAAAGAATAAAGAATAAAAAGGGGGGTTTTGAAAAGGTTTGTGATTATGTAAATAAGTAAAAGCATAGATAAACTAATTTTACTTCTATTCTAATTCATGTACAAGTGATCTTCTTAAAACACAAATCTTACCAACATTCTAATAATTGCAAATATTAAAACAATCACGAAATTTTACCTTAATCGTCTTAATTACCTTCATACATTTTTCAATACTATAAATGCACCGACAGCGGACAACACTTACAATATGATTCATCTTTTGCTTTGACTGAATGCGCCGACAGCGATCAACATTAAGTCTCTTCAATTCTACTTTAAATGCACCGACAGCGGATAAAACACTTAACATTGAATTGAAGTATGAAGCACTAAAATGTATAAAATAACTAAAATTCATAAAGTAAGACACATGGAGATTGCATTTAACACTTACAAATATTAGTAAGAAAAACCTCACATATATTGAACTATAATCAAAACCAATAACAAAAATGAGAGTTTGAGTAAATGGAGAGTAATTGTTACACTTTCGAGATGGATGAAAACAATCGATTGTTATTCATACGATTCTCCGACAGCGGACGAAACCTTATGAAGATGGAGGAAATAAACTTGGGAAATATGGACTCAAACTCTAAACTTTGTATTGGAGATACTTTGCCAAAGTTTCTCTCAAAGAAGGCTCAAATGTGTGCCTCAAAGAAGGTGTGTTTCAACAAATGAATTGAAACCCTATTTATAGGTGGAGAAAGCTACCAAAAATAATATAAAAATACAATAAAAATGTTAAATAATGGAATGATGAGTAATAAAGATTTGTGATGATGTTTAGAAGTGGTTTAAGTTGTAAAGTTGCAAAATTGGGTCTGAAAGTGGCTTGGAAAGTGGCTGGAAATTGGGTGGAATCTGTTGGAAAAGAGGACCAGGATTTCGGTAGAGAGCTGCTGAATGGGAGGCTAGCCTGTCGGCTGGGCGGTGCTGAAAAGAGCTTCTGAGGTTCGGCAGACGCGCGCCGACTGGGAGGAAGGTGCTTCGGTACACACGCTCTGATCGCTCTCTGCAGCGCTGAAGCAAGATGGCTGACGCGCTGGGCCTAGCGGGCCGGATTTTGGGGCTGGGCCGGATTGGGCTGATGGGCTGACGCGCAGTGGACGCGGGCCTGGGATTTCACGGGCTGGGCTGCAGGGATTTTGATGGACTGGGCTGAAACAGAATTTATTAATTAATTAATTTATAACTTAAATTAATTATTCCACCGAATTTCGTCCATAATTTATTCGTTATAATTCCGATCGAGACGATTCTTTCGCCAAAATACTCCAAATTACAAAATTTATTTATCTAAACATAAAAATCACAAAATAATTTATTTTATCAATTTATTTAATATTTGAATTTAAAAGTCAAGTAAAAAGGGTATAAAATAATATAAAATAATGCTCATTTAACGTCCTATCAAATACCCCCACACTTAAGCTTTGCTAGTCCCTAGCAAATACTAAAATCAAACTACGAATTCAAACAAGTACACCCTTAACCATTTGTCTCAAATTTCATTGTTATAATCATGGCATAAAAGATTTTCACTTAAAACATTTAAGCAAATGTAATTCAAGTGTTAATACATGGTAACAAAATGTTTAACAAGTAAGATAATGAGTAAATATGGTGAAATGGAGTTTTGCATGAATAAGACAAGTATGAATCAACTCACAAGGATATGCACTCATAAATTCACTCAATTTGTGAGGGTTTGTGTTTGCACTCAAAGTATGTGAGAAATACTCACATAATCGAAATGAAGTACTTTTGCAAAAATTTCAAACAAACACCTCAAGATAAAAACAAAACATACTTGCACAAATGAACCAAAACCATAAGCTTACTCAAGTGATTGACTCCACTAATCAAAATTTACCATCTTAAGGATCATAAGGTCTTTACGAAGGTTGTAATGGGGCAAAGTTTAGAGGCAAGGAAAATATAGGACAAGTGGTGCTCAATTCGTTCCAAGACTCAATAGACTCCCAAAACGTATCATAACTTCCCAACCTTAGTGCAATGATGTCAGTAATTCATCCCTTCGAACATAGGCCTAAATTCATCTTGTTGGGCCTCGAATTCATTCTTTGTGTCGGATTTACAAATGTAAAGGACTTAACTCAAACATTCATAATCAAACCTTATTACCTGGATAAAAACTCAATATATCTTTTTTTTTTTTTTCATATATCAAGGTAATAACATGTGTAAAAAATACAACAATGTTTGAGTAAGTAAATCCACAAAATACACATAAAAGTCTTTCAATATCATCATTTTCTCTTTACACAATCATTATGTCTTCAACTGAGTCCTTGGAACAAAGGTAAAAGATGTCTATACTAAGCTCAAGTGTTTAGATAATCATGGTGATGAAAGAAAGGCTTAATGTGGGCTCAAAAGGGTTAAAACTAAGGGGATCGCAACTTGTGCGCACAAAATAGGGAATATGGATGTTTGAATTTGTGGTGTTAACCCTAATGCCTTAATCATTTCCAAAATCAGAGATTTTATTAACTTAAAAGCTTTGAAAATCACATAGAATAAGTTCTAGTACTCTAGAGTTCATTAAAAGCTATGGCAAGCAGTTATGAGGCATATGTATATCAATTTAAACAAAGAACTTATGAATCACTCATCAAAGATGTATATAAGGTTCTAAAGCTCACATATGGTTCAAATGATTCATACTTATCATATCATGCTCATTTATGTACCAATTTACATGTATTATCTTCAAGTTGTAACACTTAATCACAAAATATTAACAAACAAATTCAAGTTGTAGTGATCATCTTTATAGCCATAACATATTCATTTCCGTTCATTTATATCATTGACAAGTTAAAGGGTAACTTATTACTCGTAAAAACACTACGTTAAAACAAAAAGACTCAAGAAAGCAATAAATTTATTTATTTATTTATTTATTTTTTCGTAAGAAAGACTTAATGAAACAATTTCAATTGCACAAAAGAAAAAAAACTCATAAAAATACTAAGTTAAAACAAAAATATTTAAAACAGTAATTTTTTTTTAAATTTTTTTTTTTTCGTAAGAAAGAAATAAAACAATTGCAAATTAAGAAAGACTTAATAAAACAATTTCAAATGCACCAATAAATTTGTAAACCACTCCCCCACACTTAAATTCTACATTGTCCTCAATGTAGGAAAATACGAAGTAATTAAACATAGAATCAAAGTAAGGAAGATGATTTAAGAAAATGAAGTAAGAAAGAAAAACATAAACAAAGTAAAAGAGAGTGAAGGGTTGAAAGAAAGCAAATCTGTGTTGATGACTCCTTCACACTCGAGAACACATTGGGTTGCCTCCCAACAAGCGCTTGAAGTTTAACGTTCATCCAGCCTAGACCAAATTCTTTATCCGATGGGACGTAGAAGTACTATGTCTGACTCCACATCGTGTCCTCTAATTGCCTCGATGTAAGGCTTCAATCGGTGACAATTGACCTTGAACTCTTTTCCCGTTTCAATGCTTTTGATCTGTATAGCTCCATGGGCAAACACATTAGTAACAACAAAAGGACCTACCCATCTGGAGAATAATTTACTTGGAAAGAGTCTAAGCCAGGAATTGAACAACAAAACTTTCTGGCCAATGTCAAATGCTTTACTCTTGATCCGTTTGTCGTGAAATGCCTTAGCCTTTTCCATGTAGATTTGAGTGTTTTCAAATGCATCATTTCTGATTTCCTCAAGCTCACTCAGCTGGAGCTTTCGATGCAGACCGGCGTCATCTAGCTTGATGTTGAAAGTTTTGACGGCCCACCATGCTTTATGCTCTAGTTCCACCGGAAGGTGACATGCTTTACCGTACACCAACCTATAGGGTGACATTCCTATAGGTGTTTTGTATGCCGTCCTGTATGCCCAAAGTGCATCATCCAACCGTTGGCTCCAATTTTTACGATTAGGACCCACGGTTCGCTCTAATATCTTCTTGATCTCTCTATTACTGACTTCCGCCATTCCACTCGTTTGAGGATGGTAAGGTGTAGAGACTCGATGAGTGACACCATACTGTTTCATTAAAGCTTCAATGGTCTTGTTGCAGAAATGACTTCCTCCATCACTTATTAGGACCCGCGGGATCCCAAACCTGGAAAGAATGTTAGTTCTGAGGAAATCTGCAACAGTTTTAGAGTCATTAGTCCTGGTGGCCTTAGCTTCCACCCATTTCGATACATAATCAACAGCAAGTAAGATATAAAGATAGCCATTAGATTGAGAAAACAGACCCATAAAATCGATACCCCAAACATCAAATATTTCAACAGTAAGAACATAATGTTGTGGCATTTCATCCATTCGTCCTAAGTTTCCTGATCTCTGACATTTATCACAGGCTAAACAGAATGAATGTGCATCTCTAAAAAGTGTGGGCTAATATAGTCCAGATTCTAAGATTTTGAGTGCAGTTTTTCTAGATCCAAAGTGGCCTCCATAAACATGGCTATGGCAGAACTCTAGGACTGACCTATGTTCAATATCAGGGACACATCTCCTAATCAATAAATCTGCATAGTGTTTCCACAAATAAGGTTCATCCCAAATATAGTGCCTAGCATGCTTTTTAAGTTTATCTTTTTGTGCACGGGAGAGGGTGGTGGGCAACTGTTTGGTGACTAAATAATTGACAATATCAGCATACCAAGAAGTACTTCCCTCGATTATGAAGAGTTGTTCGTCTGGAAACATCTCTTGAATCGCCACAGGATCTCGCTCATGTGCAATACGACTCAAATGGTCTGCCACCACGTTCTCTACTCCTTTATTATCTTTAATCTCGATGTCAAACTCTTGAAGAAGAAGAATCCATCGGATCAGTCTTGGTTTCGCTTCTTTTTTGGCTAGGAGATACTTCAGTGCTGCATGATCAGTGTAAATAATGACTTTAGTTTGAAGTAGATAAGAGCGAAATTTATCTAAAGCAAATACAACAGCAAGCAACTCCTTTTCTGTAGTGGTGTAGTTCATCTGGGCATCATTCAAGGTTCTAGATGCATAGTAGATGGCGTAGGGCTTCTTGTCCCGCCTTTGTCCGAGTACGGCTCCAACTGCATAATCAGAGGCATCGCACATTAGTTCAAAGGGTAAGGACCAATTAGGGGCACAAAGAATGGGGATAGTGGTTAAGAGATTTTTAAGCTTCTTAAAAGCGTCCTGACAGTCTGCATCAAAGACGAAGGGTGTCTCCTTCTGAAGCAGTCGGCACAAGGGCCTTGCAATGTGGGAGAAGTCTTAGATAAATCTTCTGTAAAATCCTGCGTGACCAAGAAATGAACGGATTCCTCTCACCGAAGTGGGAGAGGGTAAGTGGCGCACAGTATCAATTTTAGATTTATCGACTTCAATTCCTCTTTCAGAGATAATATGGCCCAAGACTATCCCTTGTCTAACCATGAAATGGCATTTCTCCCAGTTAAGTACCAGATTAGTTTCGACACACCTTTGTAAGATAAGTGCTAAGTGTTCTAAGCATGCATCAAAACTATCCCCAAAGACACTGAAATCATCCATAAATACTTCAATTATTTTTTCGACGTATTCAGAGAAAATAGAAAGCATGCATCTTTGGAAAGTACCTGGGGCGTTACATAAATCGAAGGGCATTCTTCGGTAGGAAAAAGTTCCAAAAGGACAAGTGAAAGTCGTTTTGTCTTGGTCATTTTGAGCGATACAGATTTGATTGTACCCGGAATAACCATCAAGAAAGCAATAATAGGAGTGATCTGCTAACCTTTCAAGCATTTGATCAATGAAGGGCAAAGGAAAGTGATCCTTCCTAGTTGCTTTGTTTAAGCGTCGATAGTCGATGCAGACTCTGTATCCGGTCACTGTTCGCTGGGGCACTAGCTCTCCTTCACTGTTCGCAACAACTGTGACTCCACTTTTCTTCGGGACTACTTGGACTGGTGAGACCCATTTGCTGTCTGAAATTGGGTAGATGACACCACAATCCAAGAGTTTGATGACCTCTTGTTTCACGACTTCCATCATCGGAGGATGGAGGCGACGTTGGGCTTCGCGAGAGGGCTTTGCATCATCTTCTAGTAAGATTCGATGCACACAGGTTGTAGGGCTGATTCCCTTGATATCTGACAGAGTCCATCCAATGGCTGTCTTGTACTTCGTCAAGACCTGTATCAATCTATCCTCCTGTGACTCGGTTAGTGCAGAAGACACTATGATGGGCAGAGTGTCATCCGGGCAAAGATAGGCATACTTCAGATGGTCAGGCAAAACTTTGAGCTCGAGAACGGGGGGCCTGAATCACTGAAGGAGGAGTGGCATTAGTACTAATTGGAAGCAACGAGGGTACCTGATGATTCACCATTCTGGGGGTCTCATTTAGGGTCATGACTTCATCCCAAATTCGAGGTTCTAGTTCGTAATCCGTATCCTCAACCAAGGTGTCCCCTGATTGCGTTAGGCCAACTCCTTCCTGGATTATCATGTTGAGTGTGTCTTCTCGAATTGAATCAAGATGTTTCTCTGCGAGAGAAGTGCACACGTCAATAGAAAAAGTAGTATGAGTTGTGGAACTAGGGTACCTCATGGCATCAAAAATGTTGAAGCCAATTTCCTCTCCGTCTACTTCCATAGTTAATGTTCCATTGAACACATCAATCTTTGTCTTGGCAGTTCTCATGAATGGTCTTCCCAACAGCATTAGTGGAGCTTGATTCGTAGGGGAATCCTCCATTTCTAGGACATAAAAGTCAGCGGGGAAGATGAGCTGGTTAACCTGCACAAGAACATCTTCGACGTATCCCTTAGGATACACATTAGAGTGATCGGCTAACTGAATGATAACATTGTCATGCTGTAATTTACCTAGACCTAGGGCAACATATAGTGAATATGGCATAACATTAATGGATGCTCCTAAGTCTAGCATGACTTTATCAAATGACTTGTTACCAATCACGCAGGGAACAGAAAAACTCCCTGGATCCTTCAACTTTGGGGGTAGCCGAAGCTGGATTACAGCAAAAACTGTTTCACTCACTATCACAACCTCCTTCTCCCTCGTCTGGCGCCTTGGAGTGCATAACTCTTTCAGAAATTTTGCGTATTTCGGCACTTGTTTGATGCACTCGATCAAGGGCATGTTGATTTGCACCCTTTTGAAGATCTCCAAGATTTCCTCATCGGATTCATTCTTCTTAGATTTCTCAAGCCTACTTGGAAATGGTGCATGCACAAACGGGGAATTAGTAACAACCGAACTTGAAGGGATTGGGTTATTACCTTGTGTGTGGGTAGGTTGAACTGGTGGTTGTGTCGTGGTGGTCTTAGTTGCCACCTTGTGCTTTTCAGCCTCAGAAACGGCTGGATCTGGTTCTATTTCTCCGAGCACTTTACCAGTTCGAGTGGTGATTGCATTGGCTTCATGTCTTACATTTGGGTTGGGTGTAGGTTGAGGTGGAAGCACCCCGCTAGCTTGGATCTTACCCATGAAGTCCACGACCTTGCCCATTTGGTCCTTGAGATCAGCGATGTCTTTTTGTTGATTTTGCTGACCTGTGACAAGAGCCTGAGTTGATGCCATTAGTGTTTGCTGCCCTTGGGAAAGAGCAGCCAGCATTTTATCATAATTAGGATTAGAAGATGAAGAAGTATGATTATTTGCATGATTATGAGAAAAGTTAGAAAATGGGATCGGGGGCCTTGGTTGCCATGTGGGCCTTGGTTGCCATGTGGGCCTTGGGAACTGGTCTTGGACAGGGTTTGGCCCGGTCGACATGTGCTGAGGGTTTAGGACATTGTTCGGATCTCTCCAACTGTAACCTTGGGTCCTTGGCCCTCCTTGAAAGCCTCCAATGGCGTGTGCCATTTCAGTTCCGGAGTCTTCCTCCTTTGCAGTGTAGGGACATTGTTCCTCAAGATGGCCTTAAGAGCATATGGAACAAACTGGAGCTACTTGTTTCTTTAGTTCAAGCATATTTGAAAGCATAGAGGTGATCTTGTCTAACTTTGAATCATTTATAGCATGGGAACTTACCTCATGTACCTTTCTAGAAATAGGATCGGCACCTTCGTATTGTGCATCATTGAGTGCACGGCTTTCAAGTAGTGCACGACCATCTACTAGGCTCCGAGCTAAGAAACTTCCATTAGCTGCAGCATCTAGCAGTCCTCTATCCCAACCTTTGAGTCCTTCGTAAAAGTAGATTAAAAGATAGCCTTCTGTGATCCCGTGAGTAGGGCATAAAGCACAAAGTTCCTTAAACCTCTCGTAGTACTGGCTGAAATTCTCATCATGTTCTTTCTGCTTGATTCCAGTGATCTCTTTTCTTAAGATCGTAATCTTTGAGGCAGGGAAGTACTTGGTAAGAAACTCCTGAACCAACTTCTCCCAAGAGTCAATATGATTGGGTAGGAGACCCAAAAGCCATACCCGTGCTCTTTCTTCCAAGGACAATGGGAAAGCTTTCAGCTTCATGATTTCCAAGTCTGCATCATCCGGACACATACTACTAATGATGAATTGGAACTCCGTTAAGTGTTTGTGTGGATCTTCATTTCTGATTCCACGGAACTTGGGTAGCTGATGAAGGACTCCACTTTTAAGCTCAATATCTTTATTGTTGGTTCGAGGCTCGGGATACTGGATGCAGAAGTCTGTAGTGCCATTTTTGTTTGCACATGTCTGCTCCCGGATACTCAGGTTTCGTGCCATGGCTATTGGTGTTCCGAAAGTCTGTTCTTCTTCTGAATTACTCTTCTCGCTTTTGGACTCACCGAATATTGGGGATGGAGGTTCGGATGAACCGGTTTGCTTAAGTGCGTCTCTGAATGTCGCGTTGCTTGGTGAGATGTCAAGTTGTCTTCTCAGCTGATCAAGCTTAGATTGATGAGCACGCATTCATAAGTTCGTACCTCTATGAAAACAAAACTCTAAGTTAGAAGGCAAGTATACACAAGAAGAGATAATAAGAGTAAGATAGTAGAGATTTGCATAAAGTATCACATAAATGGAAACCAGAATTAACAAAAAGTTACGTTAATGGAAAGAAAATGCACAAGTTCCAAATTCAAACTAATAATGCAATAAGTAGAGTTTTAGAGTGTCATGAATAACTTTCCCCTTCCGCTTCTCATAGTACTTTCCTGGGCGTACGGCCTGCGCGTACTGATAACCACCATTCCACCATTCAACATTAATCATGGCCAGTTGAGATAGATGTAACGCGAGAAGTAAGGATAATTTCAAGAGCACCCCGAGGCTAGCTTGGCATATACTCCATTGGTGTTTCCTTTCCTAATCCAAAACTCGTCACCAGTCATAACTCTGCTAGACACCATAATCAATCCAAATGACGACGTAGAGAATTACCAAACCCTAGTGTTTACAAACTCCGCCCCAACCTCATGTCCATAGATTCGAGTCTATGGTGTGTGGTGATGAAATCCACACATCATGAAGGGTTAAGGAGAAAGTAAATAAGAGGGGCACTACCTGTTCCCGAAAGTAAGATTTTGAAGAAAAAGGGGCTAAGAGATTCATGCAACTCTAAAACAGTTAATAGGAAACAATATTTACATTTTAGGAAATTCAAAGATAAAGTTTCTTACTCTTTTTTAAAATTTTTTAATTATTTATTTATTTATTTTTAATTTTTTAATTATTAATTATTAATTTTTTTTTTCATTTAAAATTTAAAGTTTAACAAGACATAAACAAATAATTGATTACATAAAAATAAAATAAGTATAAACATAAAGTTAGTGGAACATAAAGTTAATGGAATAAAATTAAAAGAAAGTTAATGGAATAAAGTTAATGTAATATAATTAAAGTTAAGGGAATAAAGAAAAAGTGTGAATATTAAGTTAATGGAATAAATAAAAGTAAAAGTAAAGAAAAGTGAACATATAAAATATGCATTTATGACAAGTATCAATTTTAATATGAACAAGTAAAAGTAAAAGTAAACAAATGAAATTAAATTATGAACAAGTATCAATTAGAAATTAAGAAAAAGTAAAGTATGAGCATTATAAACAAAAATAATAAGAACAATAATAAGATGGATAAATAAAATATAAACAAGTAAGTAAATGTTATAAAAAAATATAATATTAACAAAAGTAAAATTTATAAACAAGTATAATATGCACAATTTATATACATACACTAACAAATTACAAATGATTTTCAACTTCCCCGGCAACGATGCCAAAAATTGACTACGCCCAAACTACGCATTAAATTAAACATGTAATTCGAGTGTTATGCAATTTAAACCCTTTTTGTGTAGATGTAGTATTGATAAATAGGGATCGTTCTTAACCGGGGAAATTAGGGACATTAATAATTTGTTAGTGGGAGATGAATAAAAGAATAATGAATTAAAGAATTAAATAATCAAAGAATTAAATAATAAAAGAATTAACAATTTAAAGAATTAATGACTTAAAGAATAAAAGAATAGAGAATTAAAGAATTAAAGAATTAAAGAATTAATTAATGAAAGAATCAATAAATTAAAGAGTAAAGGAATAAAAGAATAAAGAAATGAAAGAATCAAAGACTAATAAACTAAAAGTATGAAAGAATAAAAGAATAAAAGAATAAAGAATAAAAAGTAAAAGAATAAAAGAATAAAGAATAAAAAGGGGGGTTTTGAAAAGGTTTGTGATTATGTAAATAAGTAAAAGCATAGATAAACTAATTTTACTTCTATTCTAATTCATGTACAAGTGATCTTCTTAAAACACAAATCTTACCAACACTCTAATAATTGCAAATATTAAAACAATCACGAAATTTTACCTTAATCGTCTTAATTACCTTCATACATTTTTCAATACTATAAATGCACCGACAGCGGACAATACTTACAATATGATTCATCTTTTGTTTTTGACTGAATGCGCCGACAGCGATCAACATTAAGTCTCTTCAATTCTACTTTAAATGCACCGACAGCGGATAAAACACTTAACATTGAATTGAAGTATGAAGCACTAAAATGTATAAAATAACTAAAATTCATAAAGTAAGACACATGGAGATTGCATTTAACACTTACAAATATTAGTAAGAAAAACCTCACATATATTGAACTATAATCAAAACCAATAACAAAAATGAGAGTTTGAGTAAATGGAGAGTAATTGTTACACTTTCGAGATGGATGAAAACAATGAATTGTTATTCATACGATTCTCCGACAGCGGACGAAACCTTATGAAGATGGAGGAAATAAACTTGGGAAATATGGACTCAAACTCTAAACTTTGTATTGGAGATACTTTGCCAAAGTTTCTCTCAAAGAAGGCTCAAATGTGTGCCTCAAAGAATGTGTGTTTCAACAAATGAATTGAAACCCTATTTATAGGTGGAGAAAGCTACCAAAAATAATATAAAAATAAAATAAAAAATGTTAAATAATGGAATGATGAGTAATAAAGATTTGTGATGATGTTTAGAAGTGGTTTGAGTTGTAAAGTTGCAAAATTGGGTTGGAAAGTGGCTTGGAAAGTGGCTGAAAATTGGGTGGAATCTGCTGGAAAAGAGGACCAGGATTTCGGCAGAGAGCTGCTGAATGGGAGGCTGGGCTGTCGGCTGGGCGGTGCTGAAAAGAGCTTCTGAGGTTCGGCAGACGCGCGCCGACTGGGAGAAAGGTACTTCGGTACACGCGCTCCGATCACTCTCTGCAGGGCTGAAGCAAGATGGCTGACGCGCTGGGCCTAGCGGGCTGGATTTTGGGGCTGGGCCGGATTGGGCTGATGCGCAGTGGACGCGGGCCTGGGATTTCACGGGCTGGGCTGCAGGGATTTTGATGGACTGGGCTAAAACAGAATTTATTAATTAATTAATTTATAACTTAAATTAATTATTCCACCGAATTTTGTCCATAATTTATTCGTTATAATTCCGATCGAGACGATTCTTTCGCCAAAATACTCCAAATTATAAACTTTATTTATCTAAACATAAAAATCACAAAATAATTTATTTTATCAATTTATTTAATATTTTAATTTAAAAGTAAAAAAAAAGGGTATAAAATAATATAAAATAATGCTCATTTAACGTCCTATCAGATGCAAAAGTAAAGTGTGTTTGGCTCGTCGTCAGGAGGTAATTAGTATGGTTATAATAATGTTTGTGTGCCCTGGAGATTTCACTGTGAGGGTGACGAGTACACTATGAGGTAGTTGGTCAGATTTTGGGATGTCGTAGGGCGTGTCTGATGCCGCTGCGTTTGATTAGTGGATATACAGTAATCTGACGTTGGAAGTATGTGAGGATATACTCTACGAGCTATGTTGAGGTATTCTAAAATATCTTTGTTTTATTTAAGTTCATAAGGTTGTCCTTGTGTATGGTGGGTGGTATGCACCGTGGTTCTGGTTGGTGGTACTTGGTGAATGTACTTGAAATGTGCACGTACTGGTTTTGCAGTGGTCGGAGTCATGCGGATGTACTTAGACGTGTAGCGTGATGTTCTGATAGAAGTGTTGGTAATCGGCTGATTGCCGAGGTATATTGTGGACGGATGGATGATCGGCGTAGTTCCGATATGATGGATTTTTGATAGGGCATGTGGCTTGGATTTGGGTCACCCAGAGGGGTCTGTTGATGATGACTGACATGAGCTAGATGCTCAGAGCCATGAGTGGCTGGTAGGACCCTAGCACGGTTAATCAGGGTTGTGATAGGGTCCAGTAGCAGATAGGTTGTAATGCCCCGAAAAATCCAAAAATTGTAAAATATTAAAATAATGTGAAAATGACGTTTTTACCCTTGGAGGGACATGGCTAAAAGTTGACTTTTTGTTTGGCATACTTTTTGTACATTTTTCTAGTACCATTGTGTAGGTCTCGGAACGATGAACCTGTCAGGACCCACCTCGGTTTCACCCCGAAACCTGAGGTAAATCCTGCTCCCGTCTGACACCCCGACCCAAAAACAGTTAGACGCAGGAGATAGTACTCAATAAATCCCGAAGTTAGAGTTTTACAGAGAATAGTACGAATACAATGACTAAAAACCGATAATAAGTACACGCACGCGGAAGAAAAACTTTAACACTCGGAAATCTCGCTCGTCACTTCTATGCCTCAGACACTGCCTCGACGTCAAGACCCCGCGCTATCTCCACAACCTGGAGGGAAATTTAAAACAGATGATGTGAGTGGACCATGATAACAGAAAAGTTCTAAAACCATTTATCAGAAAACCGAGTTTAACCCTCCGTTTTGAAAACCACATGTATAACCCAGTTATCAGAACAGTTATAACCAAATTACCATAAACCACATCATAAGAAACAGAAACACTATAAAACAGTTAGAAAAACCACCGCATGTGAATCATAAAACCGTGTCATAAACCATGAACATGAACCCATCATTTTCCGATGAAACCTGCTGGACCTATCCGAGTCTTTAAACTCCCGAGTCTTTAAACTCAATCCAGGCCTTAATAATATCCGAGTCTTTAAACTCCCGAGTCTTTAAACTCAATAGGCCTACGGGGGAAATATCAATATATCCGAGTCTTTAAACTCCCGAGTCTTTAAACTCAATCCGGGCCCGTCCCCCGTCCAAGCAATATCCGGGTCTTTAAACCCAATAACCAGATCCAGCAATTCCAATCCAAAACCAGTTGAAAACCTTTTTGAATCCATATCCAAACTCGAATCCGAAATCCCCGGTCCGAAGCCCTTCCGGCTTCCATAACCGTCATTCCGAACCCAAATCCGGAATTCACTTTCCAACTTTAAATCCAAATTCCGCTTCCCGAAATCCGATTCTAAAATCAAAAACCTTGATTATCAAAATCATGTTCCAAAATCCATTTATAATCATTAGAAATCATTTACCATTTGAAATCCCAAAACTATAACATTATAATCAGAAATCAACCTTTTATCGTAAAACGTGCCAAATACCATATTTTCTCGAAAAACGTGCAATTATGTAAAATCACATCCTAAATCCAACAATCATGAAATCACATATATAAAAAAAGTATAGAAAACAGTTATGCATGTTCGAGTTTAAGGAAAGGGTCCACTCACAGTACCGAGCCCTCAATCGCGTCCTGAACCTCCTGCACATTCCTCAGCTTCCTCGGGAACTCCCGATCCTGTCAACAACCACCAAATGACGTCACTAACCCGTCTACGAAGGTTCACCTAAATTCTCTCAAAAATCCCCGGGTCCTAAACGTAACGAACCGGAACCCTAAACCTTCACCCTCGCTAAACTACGTCGATTCGACGTCCGATTAACCCGAAACCACTTCCATTGAACTCAACACAACTCCTAGACCAAAAACCATGTTGACCGTTTTCCCCATCGCCGCCGCACGCGCCCCCACGCGCCACCCAAAGTGGCTGCGCGTGGCCCTCACGCGCCAGCTACAGTGCACCATCAACCTCGAGCAGACCCGGTTTAGTACAGTAGTCTGCAACTCGAACCGGCGTCAGCGGTTCACCGCCGTGCCTGCACCATTTTCCTCCCTTTCTTCACCAGTCTCATCGTCCAGGCCTACCCTATCGATTCCCCAACGCCTCTAACCTCGACACTGTCCCTAGCCCGTCGACTGAAGCTCGAAACCAGACAACCCAAAAACCCCTGTTTTCCTTCCCGGCCACCCACGGCTTCCCCCTTCATGGTGGCTACACCAACCTCTTCCTAGGACCCTTCTAAGCCTAACCCGACTCACCTTGACCGTCGATTCTCGCCCAAACGTCACGACTAGCCGTTTGAACATCACGGCAAAACAGAGCACACAGATACTCCCATCGTGCTAACCTCCGCCGTGTACTCCTCCGTCACGGCTACACACTCAGTCGACTCTTGGGACCTCCATGAGTCTCACTCTAACCTCCAATTCCCTCGACTCTCGCCCTAGATCCACGACTCAGCTTCTAAACCCAAACGACAAAACAGAGCAAAGAAACGGGGGTGAGGATTTACCTGTCCTCCTGTCGCCGTCGTGAACTCAGCCATGTTCCACGGTGTCCAACCAGTCCTCTGCACTCGTCCCAGCCTCCTCTTGACTTGAGTTGAGCCACCTCACGGCACAACAATCGTCTCTGTCTCACCGTTTCTCTGTTTTCCCAGAAAACTCAGCCTCACCAACCACCGTGTCTTCGTGCACGATCTCGGTCCCAAACTCGATCATCAACCTCCTTTCTTCTTCCTTTCACCCTCACAACTCACCAGACTCACCAATCTACACGATTACCTTCTCAATTTCTCTCAATTCCTCCCTCTGTTTCACTCTGGTTGAAGAACACACACACACACGGGCACGAGTTAGGTCCCAAATAATTGGACCCGTGTACAAGTGTGTAGAACCCACTACACACTTGCCACATGTCACCAATCTGCCCATACCTTCACCATCTGGCCCAATCTCAGCCATCCACTTTGCCCTCTCTGTGCACAAATCCCCAGATAACCAAAAGACCAAATTACCCTTCTTTTTAACTCGAATTTACGATTATGCCACTGACTTCCTAGACCCGTAACTCCCACATCGTAAGTCCGATGAATACGTGCCGCCTATCATCGAACTCAGGACGACAAGAGCTATCTAACCATCCTAGGTCAACATACCAAAACCCGATTACACAAAAAGTCAACTATTCCCCCTAAGTTACCCAAAATTACGATAATGCCCTCAACCTTCCGAACATCACAACTTCCTCCTCGGATGTCGGAATCGGGCGTGCCACCTGCCTATGGATTCGTGACGTCCTAAACTACGTCCTGGTCACCTGTCATAGTCCATCCGACCACCCAAACTAAAGTCAACATTTTTGCCCAGGTCAGGGGCAAAATCGTCATTCTAAGCTTACGGACCTATCGGGACCACCTAACCACCAATAAACCTTACTAATCCCACCTTAATCACTATCTTAATCCCGGCTCTCGGGACGGGTTGTTACAATCTACCCACCTAAAAAGAATTTCGTCCCCGAAATTCCACGGCTAGTTCCCGATACCTAGGGTCTCCTACTTGGTAAATAACAACCTCTCCTGGGTTTCCTGTCTATCATCTCCACCTTGGGTATTTCACACCACCCCAAAGTACCGTTACCACGGCCAACCCTTTCCCTGTAACAACTGTATGGTGTACGCAAGGAAAACTCTATGAACAGAGAACAAAGGTATTTTACAATACCTCATATGGAATACCCGAATAAATTCACAGAGCACATCCTCACGTACAACCCCACCTTTCCAAACCAACTCGGCTACTACGTCGGCCATTATCGGAATAAATCTACAAAGTCCTAAAGGCAAACTCTAGCTTGTGGGTTCTCTCCTTCAACTCATATCGATCAGTTATAGTCACTCCTTTCTTATTCCCTCCGTCATCCTTCCACTGCAACACTCCCCAGGTCACCTAGGGAAAATCCTAGACACGCTCCCAGACTCCAACAACAAAACTGAGTACAACACAAGAAAAGCTAATAAAGTACCTATCCCCGCATCTGGTGCCGACTGAACTTCTTGCTGAGTCAGCGAGAACACTCGAGCCTGAGGTCCCGACGCTCTACCACGTCCCCTCGAACTACTAGTGGCACCACCACCTCCTCTCGGGCCTGCTGTCCCTGACGCTGTACTCTGTCCGGGCTCCGCTGCTCCTCGACCTACACCACCTTCCTGTAGCGACAGTGGACACTCACGTCGAAAATGACCTCGCTCTCCGCAGTAGAAACACACATCCCGACCGGAATGACCTGGTCGCCCTGTCGATGCAACGGACGTCACACTAGCTTGCAGAGTCGGCTGTGCTCGGTAACCCCGAAATCCTGAACTCTGGAAACTACCAGGCCTACCAAAACGATCATCACCCGACGATGATGCTCCACCGTAGTTACCCCTTTTCGGTGTCCGCTGGATCGAAGCTCCAGAAAAAATGGCTCCCGGCGTCGCACCGGCAAACTAGCCTCAACCCGCACTGCTGCGTCTGACAAGTCTCGAAGGGTAGCAAATGATCCAGCCGTCACGATGGCTCGAATCTCGCCTCGCAAGCCCAATTTAAACCTACGACATTTCTCGGCTTCAGTGGCCACAAAAGCAGGAGCAAACGGAGACAACATCTGGAATTTCCGTTCATACTCAGCTACACTCATATCCCCTTGTTGGAGCTGCAGAAACTCCGCCTCCTTGGCATCCTGAAAAGAACGAGGATAATACTGCTCCAGGAATCGTTCCCTAAACGTCTCCCAAGTCACCGTATGGGCATCCCAACCAGACAATTCGAGGGTATACCACAACTCGTACGCTGCACCATCCAATAAAAATGTAGCTAGTAACACTCGTTCCTCCGTCGTGCAATGCATCACCGCAAAGATCCGCTCAAGTCTGGTAATCCACCTCTGGGCTTCCTCAGGATCAGCCCCACCACTAAAAGTCGTAGCCCCGAGCCGCTGGGCTCGCTCAATCGTAGTACTCTCAGTTCCCCTCGCCATTTCTTCTTCAGGTCGTGGAGAGGGTCCACGTCTCGGAGGCATCGTCAACCGCACGCTGAAAGAGGCATAGAAGTAGTCAGACAACTAAAACACAACCTCACAAACCGACAGACTCAACAAACTCGACAAACCTATGCTCTGATACCAATTGTCAGGACCCACCCCGGTTTCACCCCGAAACCCGAGGTAAATCCTGCTCCCGTCTGACACCCCGACCCAAAAACAATCAGACGCAGGAGATAGTACTCAATAAATCCCGAAGTTAGAGTTTTACAGAGCATAGTACGAATACAATGACTAAAAACCGATAATAAGTACACGCACGCGGAAGAAAAACTTTAACACTCGGAAATCCCGCTCGTCACTTCTATGCCTCAGACACTGCCTCGACGTCAAGACCCCGCACTATCTCCACAACCTGGAGGGCAATTTAAAACAGAAGATGTGAGTGGACCATGATAACAGAAAAGTTCTAAAACCATTTATCAGAAAACCGAGTTTAACCCTCTGTTTTGAAAACCACATGCATAACCCAGTTATCAGAACAGTTATAACCAAATTACCATAAACCACATCATAAGAAACAAAAACACTATAAAACAGTTAGAAAAACCACCGCCTGTGAATCATAAAACCGTGTCATAAACCATGAACATGAACCCATCATTTTCCGATCAAACATGTTGGACCTATCCGAGTCTTTAAACTCCCGAGTCTTTAAACTCAATCCAGGCCTTAATAATATCCGAGTCTTTAAACTCCCGAGTCTTTAAACTCAATAGGCCTACGGGGGAAATATCAATATATCCGAGTCTTTAAACTCCCGAGTCTTTAAACTCAATCCGGGCCCGTCCCCCGTCCAATCAATATCCGTGTCTTTAAACCCAATAACCAGATCCAGCAAATCCAATCCAAAACCAGTTGAAAACCATTTTGAATCCATATCCAAACTCGAATCCGAAATCCCCGGTCTGAAGCCCTTCCAGCTTCCAGAACCGTCATTCCGAACCCAAATCCGGAATTCACTTTCCAACTTTAAATCCAAATTCCGCTTCCCGAAATCCGATTCTAAAATCGAAAACCTTGATTATCAAAATCATGTTCCAAAATCCATTTATAATCATTAGAAATCATTTACCATTTGAAATCCCAAAACTATAACATTATAATCAGAAATCAACTTTTTATCGTAAAACGTGCCAAATACCGTATTTTCTCGAAAAACGTGCAATTATGTAAAATCACATCCTAAATCCAACAATAATGAAATCACATATATAAAACAAGTATAGAAAACAGTTATGCATGTTCGAGTTTAAGGAAAGGGTCCACTCACAGTACCGAGCCCTCAATCGCGTCCCGAACGTCCTGCACGTTCCTCAGCTTCCTCGGGAACTCCCGATCCTATCAACAACCACCAAATGACGTCACTAACCCGTCTACGAAGGTTCACCTAAATTCTCTCAAAAATCCCCGGGTCCTAAACGTGACAAACCGGAACCCTAAACCTTCACCCTCGCTAAACTACGTCGATTCGACGTCCGATTAACCCAAAACCACTTCCATTGAACTCAACACAACTCCTAGACCAAAAACCATGTTGACCGTTTTCCCCATCGCCGCCACACGCGCCCCCACGCGACCCGCAAAGTGGCTGCGCGTGGCCCTCACGCGCCAGCTACAGTGCACCATCAACCTCGAGCAGACCCGGTTCAGTATAGTAGTCTGCAACTCGAACCGGCGTCAGCGGTTCACCGCCGTGCCTGCACCATTTTCCTCCCTTTCTTCACCAGTCTCATCGTCCAGGCCTACCCTATCGATTCCCTAACGCCTCTAACCTCGACACTGTCCCTAGCCCGTCGACTGAAGCTCGAAACCAGACAACCCAAAAACCCCTGTTTTCCTTCCCGGCCACCCACGGCTTCCCCCTTCATGGTGGCTACACCAACCTCTTCCTAGGACCCTTCTAAGCCTAACCCGACTCACCTTGACCGTCGATTCTCGCCCAAACGTCACGACTAGCCGTTTGAACATCACGGCAAAACAGAGCACACAGATACTCCCATCGTGCTAACCTCCGCCGTGTACTCCTCCGTCACGGCTACACACTCAGTCGACTCTTGGGACCTCCATGAGTCTCACTCTAACCTCCAATTCCCTCGACTCTCGCCCTAGATCCATGACTCAGCTTCTAAACCCAAACGACAAAACACAGCAAAGAAACGGGGGTGAGGATTTACCTGTCCTCCTGTCGCCGTCGTGAACTCAGCCGTGTACCAAGGTGTCCAACCAGTCCTCTGCACTCGTCCCAGCCTCCTCTTGACTTGAGTTGAGCCACCTCACGGCACAACCACCGTCTCTGTCTCACCGTCTCTCTGTTTTCCCAGAAAACTCAGCCTCACCAACCACCGTGTCTCCGTGCACGATCTCGGTCCCAAACTCGATCATCAACCTCCTTTCTTCTTCCTTTCACCCTCACAACTCACCAGACTCACCAATCTACACGATTACCTTCTCAATTTCTCTCAATTCCTCCCTCTGTTTCACTCTGGTTGAAGAACACACACACACACACGGGCACGAGTTAGGTCCCAAATAATTGGACCCGTGTACAAGTGTGTAGAACCCACTACACACTTGCCACATGTCACCAATCTGCACATACCTTCACCATCTGGCCCAATCTCAGCCATCCACTTTGCCCTCTCTGTGCACAAATCCCCAGATAACCAAAAGACCAAATTACCCTTCTTTTTAACTCGAATTTACGATTATGCCACTGACTTCCTAGACCCGTAACTCCCACATCGTAAGTCCGATGAATACGTGCCGCCTATCATCGAACTCAGGACGACAAGAGCTATCTAACCATCTTAGGTCAACATACCAAAACCCGATTACACAAAAAGTCAACTATTCCCCCTAAGTTACCCAAAATTACGATAATGCCCTCAACCTTCCGAACATCACAACTTCCTCCTCGGATGTCGGAATCGGGCGTGCCACCTGCCTATGGATTCGTGACGTCCTAAACTACGTCCTGGTCATCGGTCAAAGTCCATCCGACCACCCGAACTAAAGTCAACATTTTTGCCCAGGTCAGGGGCAAAATCGTCATTCTAAGCTTACGGACCTATCGGGACCACCTAACCACCAATAAACCTTACTAATCCCATCTTAATCACTATCTTAATCCTGGCTCTCGGGACGGGTTGTTACAGAACCCGTAAACAGGTGGCACGTCGAAACCGGAGTTTGTATGAAGAAGTTACGGGGTTGTGAAGTGTAGGGGCAAAATGGTCATTTGTGATCTCAAGGGTAAAATGGTAATTTTATGCAAGGGCTTTAAGTTAAATGGTGCAAGGGCTGATTAATCCATTTAATTGCTGATTCAACACCCTTTACCTCAGTTGTGGACACCTGTCTATGTTGAGAAACAACTTAGTGGCACTTGATTGCCATTAGAATTAATTAATTCATTTGAATGGATATTAACACATAGTTAGCACAAACACAAACACAGAACATCTTCTTCTCCCTTGATCGATCAACTGTCCCAGAGAGTGAGAGAGACTAAATAGAGGAAAAAAAGGGAGGAATTAAGTGGGTACCTGAGTGAAAAGTTGGGAGAAATTGGACCGGGAACCCCTCTGAGAACAAAATACCCGAAAATCACCCAACACCAAAAATTGTCGAATTTGAATTCTTGAACGATTTCGATCGCAATTGAGGTGATATTTCATCTTCTGGGAACTAGACGACTCGAACCCAATCAACTGGAACGAAAATTGGAGGTGAATTGGAGACGAACAGGCCCTGCAACTGTTCTGAAAATTTGAGCTTGCGTTCGATTACTTGGAGGTAATGATTCGTGAAATTGATTTCAGTTTCGTATTTAGAATGGACCTAGGATGCTTCTGGTGTCATCAATTGAAAGAAACAGGTTGGTTTTGGTAGAACCCGAGTTAGGACCCGTCGGGTGTTCGTCTTGAGTCGAGGATTTTGAGGGTTTGTTTGATTAAATTGAAGTCACAGAACTGTAATCTAGATTGAATTGATGCTAATGAGTGAAATAACGGGAGGAATTGAGTTCAAATCAAAGGAGATTGCACCGGGTCTGATCGCGGGTTGCAGACCCGTTTATCAGAGAAACGGGCGAGGGAGAAGCACTGTAGCAGTGCACTGTTCACGACGCGTGGCTTTCAAGCGCAGCCGCTTGCGGCGGCGCGTGAGGGCGCGTGGCCGAGAATTTCACCTTGGGTCCAACATACGTTTTGATGTTCTCGATGATACGGACCTATTGGCGTTAGTTTCGGGTCAATCGGATATAAATTGAGGATAGTTTTGCGTATCTGAAGCGTATAGGTTACGTTTAAATAATATTATTTTATTCCGACGACTAGGAAATTCAAACATAAGATTATATGATACTGTAGTAACACTATATTACGTGTTTGACAGGTCGAAATATTCTCGGGACATCGGACGAGAACGAACAGCTCGAACTGAGCAATCTGGACGGTGTGTGAGTGGGCTTTTGTTTTCTACCCTAAATGTATGCATATATATTTTAACTACTTTTAAATGCTTTATGATATGATTTAAATTGATTTGCTATGATTGATGATGTGATAAGATGATTTCCGAATTTTGGGAATATAATATTATTTTATATTGCTTTGGGCACGATTTTCGAGAAAATCATAAAATTGTGATTTTGAGCGATGTCCTGAGATTTGAGATGGATTTTGACTCTGAAATTAAGTTACATGATTTAATTCATGAAATTGATTTATAAATTATCTGTCAGACATTGTGTTATATATGAAGTTGTGGAACTTACTCGTGCTTTATAAAAGCTCTATTTCGGGTAGAGACCCTGTTGAACTATTTATTTGATTTTGAGATTTAACTGGTCTTGAAATGAGATTATTGGTTATTGGTACCATCCTCTGTGATTTGATGGTCTCCTCCAGACGTCGTAGATCCTAGAGTAGTCACGATCTACTGCCTGGAGATGAGTAGCTCCGAGGGGAAGCTCAGTCTCAAGAGTGTGAGTTTATGATGATATCCACCAGACGTCGTTGATCCTGGAGATGATATCACCCCAGACTTCGTTGATCCTGGGGAGGTACTCGGATGTGAGACACCCGAGTTGCACGCGTTGCATTGATATCGTGACGGGTTATTGGATATTGAGATTGGATTTTGAGGATGGTGGTATCATGATTGATTTTGAATTGTATTAGCTGTTTTATTTTACCTTTCATTTGTATGACTCATGTTTTATGAAATGCATGCATGTTTACAAAACTGGAGGGTAAGACTATTTTTGATAAATGTATTTCTAAAACTTTATTTTCGTCCACTCACACCTTTAATGTTTTTATACTCTCCAGGCCCGTGCACTGGTACTGAGGCTCGTATCGAGGCAGAAGAATAAACCGACCGTTGCGTACCCAAGTATCTGACCACGTAGGATTTTGATCGTTGTTTGTAAATATTTCTTATGCTCTGTAAACCGGTTGACAACTGAGGTAGTCAACGGTCCTAAAGCCGTACCTATCCCGGGTCTGACTATGTGTATTGTTTGTTGTGTTGTGTATCTCTATATATATATATATCTGAACTTCTTTTGGCCTTTTCACGTTATGGTCAGACGGGAGCAGGATCTTTTGCGATTATCGAGGGATAATCGGGATGGGTCCTGTCAAATTTGTATCAGAGCATAGGTTTGCGGTCTGAGTCAGGCACATGGTGTGCATGTGTTGTTATACTGATATGTTTCTGTTTACAGCTACCTCAATATGCCTCCGCGACGCGAGCCTCGTGCACAGCCTGGCGAAGAGATAGAGGGTCCAGATGTCGAAAGAGCTCAACGATTGGGGGCCACTAGTTTTACTGGCCGGACCAACCCAGACGAAGCTTATGACTGGATCACCCAGTTGGAGAGGATTTTCGAGATCATGCGATGTCCACCGGGAGACATGGTTCCCTTAGCCACGGTTATGCTGAGTAGTCAGGCGTATAGATGGTGGCGCGGCTTACAGTTGACGGGATTAGATGCCAGTACCTTGACTTGGGAGGACTTCAGGCATCATTTCCTAGACCAATTCTATCCTCGTTCCTTTCGTAATGCCAAGGTAGTGGAGTTCCTTCAGCTGCAACAAGGAAATATGTCTGTGGCTGACTATGAACATAAGTTCTTGAACCAAGCTAATTTCGCTCCTCTGTATGTGGCCAATGAAGAAGATAAGTGCAGAAGGTTTGAGCAGGGGTTGAGGAATGAGATCCGTGGTGCTGTAACAGTGGGATCGTTTGCTACTCTGAGGGAGTTATCTGATGCTGCCGCTAGAGTTGAGGCAACATTACCAGTACGACAACAGTTTTAGGGTTTCGGCCGGCGCCGAGAGCGACCATATCAGGGAGCCCCGAACCAAAGATGGCCAAAAAGGGGTGGTTTTAGTTCTGGATCTTCAGGTGGTACTCAACCGAGTTATAGTAGCGGAGGAGGTACACAGAGATCTGGTGTTCGACCTCAGGCAACAACTCAGTCCAGTGGAACATCTGTGGGATCTACTGCGAGACAGAGTGCGAGATCTAGTCGGCCGAGTTCAGTGACTTGTTTTTCTTGTGGAGAGCTTGGACACATTATAAGGAACTGCCCATACCGAGCTGGTAATAGTGGTACAGGTCGGGGAACAACAGAGCAGAATTTGAATACAGCCTCGACTTCTGGTGCAACTGGAGGGAGCGGAGTTGGTCGCAGACGTGGTGGATCACGGGGACGTGGTCAGACTTCAGGACCACAGGCTCGAGTGTTTGCAGTAACCCAACAGGAAGCTCGAGTAACTCCGGGAGTGGTGACAGGTATGCTTCCTATTTTGGGTCATGATGCACGTACCTTAATTGACCCGGGAGCTACTCATTCATTTGTTTCTCACACTTATGCAACCTTAGCTGATAGAGAGATTTCTGCGCTTGGTTATGATATGGGAGTCGGTACGCCGACCGGTGATGTTTATGTAGTCAACCAAGTGATACGAGATTATCCTGTATTGATAGGGGTGTGCATCTCGTGGCTGACTTAATATTGTTAGATTTATGTGATTTTGATGTCATACTTGGGATGGATTGGCAGACAACCCATCATGCCTCGATTGAATGTTTCGAGAAGAGGGTACTACTCCGGAGCCCAAGGTTACCGGAGGTGGTGTTTCAGGGAGATCGGAGAGCATTACCCGCAAAAATCATATCCGTCCTCACGGCAGAAAAATTGTTGAGGAGAGGTTGCGAGGGCTATTTAGCACAGGTGATTGATGTACGGGATACCCCAGCTAAGGCCGAAGACATCCCCATCGTATGTGAGTTTCCGGATGTGTTTCCTGCGGATTTGCCAGGGTTACCACCACATAGGGAGGTGGAGTTCACTATTGATTTGATCCCTCGTACGCGACCCATTTCATTGACTCCTTACCGTATGGCCCCAGCTGAGTTGAAGGAACTGAAGGTACAACTACAAGATCTAATTGACATGGGGTTCATTCGACCGAGCGTATCACCATGGGGAGCCCCCGTGCTATTTGTGAGGAAGAAAGAAGGCAGGTTGAGATTGTGCATGGATTATAGACAGCTCAACAAGGTCACAATCAAGAATAAGTATCCTTTTCCCCGGATTGATGATTTGTTTGACCAATTAAGGGGGGCGGAGTATTTTTCGAAGATTGGTCTCCGTTCTGGTTATCATCAGTTGAGGAATCGAGAAGAAGATATTCCAAAAACAGCCTTCCGGACTCGGTATGGTTATTATGGGTTTCTAGTAATGCCGTTTGGGTTAACTAACGCCCCAGCAGCATTTATGGATTTAATGAACCGACTATTCCGGAAATATTTGGATCAGTTTGTCATTGTGTTTATTGATGATATTTTGGTGTATTCCAAGAGTAAAACGCTGCATGAGAAACATCTGAGACTTGTGCTTAAGACACTGAGGGAGAACAAGCTGTATGCGAAGTTGAGTAAGTGCCAATTTTGGCTAACCAATGTGGGATTTCTGGGGCATGTGATTTCTGCAGAAGGTATTTGTGTTGATCCCCAGAAGATTGAGGCAGTCGCGAAATGGGAACAACCGAAGACAGTAACCGAAGTGAGAAGCTTTTTGGGATTGGCCGGTTACTACAGACGTTTTGTCGAAGGATTTGCTACAATTGCCGCTCCACTGACCCAATTGACCTGAAAGGGAGTTAAGTTCTTTTGGAATGAAGCTTGTGAGTGGAGTTTTCTAGAATTGAAGAAACGATTGACATCTGCTCCGGTGTTGGTCCTTCCGGACGATAGTGGAGAATTTGACGTGTATACTGATGCATCCTTGCATGGATTGGGGTGTGTGTTAATGCAACAAGGAAAGGTAATTGCTTATGCCTCTCGATAGTTAAAACTGCATGAACACAACTACCCTACCCACGATCTAGAGCTGGCTGCAGTGGTACATGCACTCAAGATCTGGCGACAATATTTATATGGTGCAACCTGTATACTTTTTACGGATCAAAAAAGTTTAAAGTACTTTTTTCACAAAAAAAAGTTAAATGTGCGGCAAAGAAGATGGCTGGAACTGCTTAAAGATTATGACTGCACGATCGAATATCATCCAGGAAAAGCAAACATAGTAGCGGATGCATTGAGTCGGAAATCAGCTCATTCTATAGCCCATCTAAAGATGATACATTTACCCTTATTGGTTGAGCTTCGTCGGACTGGTGCTATGTTGAAACTTGATAAACAAGGTGGTTTGGTAGCGAGTTTCCAGGTTCGACCAATCCTACTTGATCAGATAATTGAAGCTCAATTCCAAGACCCTATCTTATGTATTCTCCGAATTGAAGTGGAAGCAGGGGAACGCCAGAATTATGCAGTGAGTAAGGATGGAGCTTTGACAAAAGAAGGCAGATTGTGTGTTCCTACAGCTACCGTGTTAAAGAAAGAGATTCTAGATGAAGCCCATAGTTCAGCGTACACCATGCACCCAGGAAGAACCAAGATGTACCGTACCCTGCGAGAACACTATTGGTGGCCAGGTATGAAAAGAGAAATTGCTGAGTATGTAAGCAAGTGTTTGGTATGCCAACAGGTAAAAGCTGAAAGACAAAGACCCTATGGAGCACTGCAACCGCTTCCTATCCCAGAATGGAAATGGGACCACATAACCATGGATTTTGTGTTTAAACTTCCGAGGACGCCCAGAGGCCATGACGGAGTTTGGGTAATTGTAGACAGACTTACCAAGTCAGCGCATTTCTTACCTGTAAAGGAAGATTTTCAGATGACCCAGTATGGTAACTTATTCATTAAAGAGATCATCCGGTTACATGGTACACCTGCCTCTATTGTTTCAGATCGAGATCCACGATTTACCTCTAGATTTTGGCAGAGTTTACAGGAAGCTTTTGGGACGAGATTGCATTTCAGTACGGCGTTCCACCCTAAGACAGATGGACAGTCAGAACGAACTATCCAGACCCTGGAAGATATGATAAGGTCATGTGTTCTACAATTTCAGGGAACTTGGGAGTCACACTTGCCATTGATGGAATTTGCCTACAATAATAGCTACCAGGCGAGCATTGGGATGGCACCTTATGAAGCTTTATATGGACGACAATGCAGAACTCCTTTGTGTTGGACAGAAGTGGGCGAAAGAAAATTGTCCAAGTCTGAACTAATATACCTGACAATAGAAAAAGTTAAGCTCATCAGGGAGAGACTCAAGGCAGCTCAGGATCGAAAAAAGAGCTACATGGATCGACGGATGAGAGATCTTGAATTTACAGTGGGAGATTGGGTTTTCCTGAAGTTATCACCTTGGAAAGGCATAGTACGATTCGGCACACGAGGGAAATTAAGCCCCCGTTACATCGGACCTTATGAGTTTATTGAGCGGATCGGCCGAGTGGCTTGCAGATTATCCTTACCTTCAGACCTTTCCAGGGTTCATAATATCTTCCATGTGTCAATGCTGCGGAAATATGTGTATGACGAATCCCATGTATTAGAAGAGCAACCCATTGAGCTCAGGGAAGACCTAAGTTTTGAGGAACAACCTGTGCAGATCTTGGATCGAATGGATAAGGTACTCCGTCGAAAGACAATTCCCCTAGTGAAAGTGCTTTGGAGAAATCAGAAGGTAGAAGAAGCTACTTGGGAACCCAATGTTCAGATGCGAGAACAGTATCCGTACTTATTTCCGTGAAACGAAATTTCCTAAGGGGGGAAGGTTGTAACGCCCCAAAAAATCCAAAAATTGTAAAATATTAAAATAATGTGAAAATGTCGTTTTTACCCCTGGAGGGACATGGCTAAAAGTTGACTTTTTGTTTGGCATACTTTTTGTACATTTTCTAGTACCATTGTGTAGGTCTCGGAACGTTGAACCCGTAGACAGGTGGCATGTTGAAACCGGAGTTTGGATGAAGAAGTTACGTGGTTATGAAGTGTAGGGGCAAAATGGTCATTTGTGATCTCAAGGGTAAAATGGTAATTTTATGCAAGTGCTTTAAGTTAAACGGTGTAAGGGCTGATTAATCCATTTAATTGCTGATTCAACACCCTTTACCTCAGTTGTGGACACCTGTCTATGTTGAGAAACAACTTAGTGGCACTTGATTGCCATTAGAATTAATTAATTCATTTGAATGGATATTAACACATAGTTAGCACAAACACAAACACAGAACATCTTCTTCTCCCTTGATCGATCAACTGTCCCAGAGAGTGAGAGAGACTAAATAGAGGACAAAAAAGGAGGAATTAAGTGAGTACTTGAGTGAAACGTTGGGAGAAATTGGACCGGGAACCCCTCTGAGAATAAAATACCCGAAAATCACCCAACACCAAAAATTGTCGAATTTGAATTCTTGAACGATTTCGATCGCAATTGAGGTGATATTTCATCTTCTGGGAACTAGACGACTCGAACCCAATCAACTGGAACGAAAATTGGAGGTGAATTGGTGACGAATAGGCCCTGCAACTGTTCTGAAAATTTGAGCTTGCGTTCGATTACTTGGAGGTAATGATTCGTGAAATTGATTTCAATTTCGTATTTAGAATGGACCTAGGATGCTTCTGGTGTCATCAATTGAAAGAAACAGGTTGGTTTTGGTAGAACCCGAGTTAGGACCCGTCGGGTGTTCGTCTTGAGTCGAGGATTTTGAGGGTTTGTTTGATTAAATTGAAGTCACAGAACTGTAATCTAGATTGAATTGATGCTAATGAGTGAAATAACGGGAGGAATTGAGTTCAAATCAAAGGAGATTGCACCGGGTCTGATCGCGGGTTGCAGACCCGTTTATCAGAGAAACGGGCGAGGGAGAAGCACTATAGCAGGGCACTGTTCACGGCGCGTGGCTTTCACGCGCAGCCGCTTGTGGCGGCGCGTGAGGGCGCGTGGCCGGGAATTTCACCTTGGGTCCAACATACTTTTTGATGTTCTTGATTATACGGACCTATTGGCGTTAGTTTCAGGTCAATTGGATATAAATTGAGGATAGTTTTGCGTATCTGAAGCGTATAGGTTACGTTTAAATAATAATATTTTATTCCGACGACTAGGAAATTCTACATAAGATTATATGATACTGTAGTAACCCTATATTACGTGTTTGACAGGCCGAAATATTCTCGGGACATCAGACGAGAACGAACAGCTCGAATCTGAGCAATCTGGACGGTGTGTGAGTGGGCTTTTGTTTTCTACCCTAAATGCATGCATACATATTTTAACTACTTTTAAATGCTTTATGATATGATTTAAATTGATTTGCTATGATTGATGATGTGATAAGATGATTTCCGGATTTTGGGAATATAATATTATTTTATATTGCTTTGGGCACGATTTTCGAGAAAATCATAAAATTGTGATTTTGAGCGATGACCTGAGATTTGAGATGGATTTTGACTCTGAAATTAAGTTACATGATTTAATTGATGAAATTGATTTATAAATTATCTGTTAGACATTGTGTTATATATGAAGTTGTGGTACTTACTTGTGCTTTATAAAAGCTCTATTTCGGGCAGAGACCCTGTTGAACTATTGATTTGATTTTGAGATTTAACTGGTCTTGAAAAGAGATTATTGGTTATTGGTACCATCCTCTGTGATTTGATGGTCTCCTTCAGACGTCGTAGATCCTGGAGTAGTCACGATCCACTGCCTGGAGATGAGTAGCTCCGAGGGGAGGCTCAGTCTCAGGAGTGTGAGTTTATGATGATATCCTCCAGACGTCGTTGATCCAGGAGATGATATAACCCCAGACGTCGTTGATCCTGGGGAGGTACTCGGACGTGAGACACCCGAGTTGCACGCGTTGCATTGGTATCGTGATGGGTTATTGGATATTGAGATTGGATGTTGAGGATGGTGGTATCATGATTGATTTTGAATTGTATTAGCTGTTTTATTTTACCTTTGATTTGTATGACTCATGTTTTATGAAATGCATGCATGTTTACAAAACTGGAGGGTAAGACTATTTTTGATAAATGTATTTCTAAAACTTTATTTTCGTCCACTCACACCTTTAATGTTTTTATACCCTCCAGGCCCGTGCACAGGTACTGAGGCTTGTATCGAGGTAGAAGAATAAACCGACCGTTGCGTACCCAAGTATCTGACCGCGTAAGATTTTGATCTTTGTTTGTAAATATTTCTTATGCTCTGTAAAACGGTTGACAACTGAGGTAGTCAACGGTCCTAAAGCCGTACCTATCCCTGGTCTAACTATGTGTATTGTTTGTTGTGTTGTGTACCTCCATATATATATATATATATATCTGAACTTCTTTTGGCCATTTCACGTTATGGTCAGACAGGTGCAGGATCTTTTGCGATTATCGAGGGATAATCGGGATGGGTCCTGTCACAGGTGGTGTAGGACGTGGATGAAGTTCCACAGGATGACAGTGTTGGTGGTTATTGGAACCACCGGTGGACGGATTGGTTGAGTTAGGGGTTTAAGACGAGTACGTTGTGACTCCGGTGAGGTCGGTATGGATCGCTGACGGAAGTAATATGGAACATTGTACGAATCTCAGGATACTTTGGATTGGTAGGTGCTGGACACCGGGTAGGAGACCCAGGTGTGAGACCAGTTAGATTTCCCCCAGTTAGTTACGGAAGTACGAGATTCTGAATTTCGGTGACGAAATTCTTTAAGGGAGGTAGATTGTAACGACCCGTCCCATAAAACGGGATTAGATTAGGGGTTATTGACAGATTAGTGAAGATTGTTGACAACATATCTGAATAGACCCACTGGACCGTATACTTAAAACCCAGACTCCGTTCAAGGCCCAACACTACTATACTTGCAACAGCCCCAACACCGGGCCCAATGCGGGATGCCACGTGGAAGCGTATCCACCATCGGTCTACGTAACTCGTGTCAGCACGTAAATCAAGGAGCGTTTATCCCACATCGGAACTTTGGGAATTGAACATACCACCTACCCATACATAAGGCGTACACATTTCCCAATTAAGGTAACGAAGATTTACTATTCACAATTACTCTGCCAAACTTACCATTTACTATTTCCTCTTACGAACAACGCAACTGACTTGATCGTCAAAGTACCTTAGGCCGGCACCACACCGGTGCCCGTACTAACGGAAACCCGCGGTCCGCTTGAGTTGACAGGTCACAGGAGGGACACGCGTCATTTGGTGATTGGGCAACGAGTAATCGATAGTTGGAACATTTAATGCTTCAATAGTTTGGCGCCGTCTGTGGGAAATCAAACTAAGTTTGCCCACGCTCAACTAGACCGAGTTACGACTCATCCACCCATTGAACTGAGAGAGGACTCGTCGACACTGAACATGCAGGGCGAGCACGATCTCGGTGATATCACACACGGGCAAGGCCCCAGAACAATGAGAGACCCCTCTCCTAACTTTTTACAAATAATCGAGAGACTCCAGAGCGACATGGTCGAGGTCAAAACTAAGGGTACCCAGGCCGAGTCGAGATGTCAGATGCTCGACGATCGATACACCGAGGTAGCAGAACAGTTGCAGGTTGCACAGGTGGAACTCGCTTTTCACCGAGCTCGCCTCGGTAAGGATGAGGCCGACAGGGTCATTGCCGAGTGCGCCGAGCGCGTCGAAAACAATCACCAAGCTACGGGGAAGGAGAAGGAGCACACCGTCACCGAGCCGCCCAACACCAGTCTAGTGGACGCCGAGCCAAGCAAGAAACACACGCGAATGTTGATCATTCCCGGAAACCAGCTCGGCGACACCAGGATATACCGAGACGCAAGGGAAGCCCTCAGTGAGGGGGCAGGACGGAACCAGTCGGTCAACGACCACCAGTCGCACCGACCTAACCCTTGGCCTACAGAAAAAACAAGGCACGACCACCGAGGAAACAACACCGCTCGGTGGTCCCGCCCAGGCAACAGCCGCGGAACTTTCTTGACAAGCTATCCCATCCTTGTCACCGACTCATCCCAGGAGACCGAGAGTACGGCCAAATCAGCTCGGCAACCTGGAAACAAGACTGATCAATCACACCGAGAGAGGCAAACATCAAGGGCCTCCCACGATGACACCGAGCGGTCTACCCGACTCTGCCTTGCTCACCGTCCACCTGAACCAACCTGCCGGAGGAGCACCGAGCGGTCAGGACAGGGTGACCGACGGGATGGCAAATCCCAAGAACCACTTCGCCGGAGGGACGCCGAGCGGTCAAGGCTGGTCGGTCACAGGGGGACCAGCCCAAGGAATCCACCCGACCGGAGAGACACCGATCGGTCAAGCCAGTCGGCCACCGGACAAGTAGCTATCAGCGCCAGTCAAGTGGGAGGGATGCCGACTGTTCATGCCTGATCGGGCACGACCATGCACCGAGAGATAATCGGCGGGCAGAGCAGATGGACCGAGGGGCAAAACAACAGTCCAGGACTGAGTCGCTCGTCCAACACCTAATGGACCGAGTCCGGACATTCGAAGCTGGGACAGCCCGGACAACAAGACTAGCCTGGTCAAAAACCAGCTCGGGCCCCTTTACAGAACGAATCAACCAGTTCAGGGCCAATCATGAGATAAAGCCGCTAAAAATCCTGCTTTACACTGGGAAGGACGACCCATGGAATCACCTGAATAACTTTTACTCGGTCATTGCTCTCAAAAACCTCGCGGATGAGGAACAATGCCTCAACTTCAGTTCCACGCTGACTGAGGCTGCGATCAATTGGTTTTACAAGCTGGAGTCTAGGTCCATCAACTCTTTTGAGCAGTTCACCTCCACCTTCATGAACTAGTTCATGATACAGACTGATCGCCTGTCTTCGGCCGAAGATCTCTTCCAGCTCAAACAGGGCGAACATGAACCACTGTAGCGGTACACAGCAAGATTCAGCCACGAATACTCCCGGTGCGGCGGTCCACGCCAAAGCTGGACAACTTATAACGATATTATGAAATAGGCGGCGGTCCACGCCAAAGCTGAAACGCTGAGCCAAAAGTCCAACGCTGCATATCAACCTCCCCGGGCCGACTCGGTGAAAACATACACACAGAGCGTCCCGGAACAGCAGAGTTCAGCACAGCGTTCACAGGAGCAGGGGCAACAGAGCTATGGGGGAAAACGGAAAGTATACCCCCACAGCAACAATCTGTACAGCCCTGGGAAGAAGGGTAAGAACCTGAATCACCAGGAAAGACAGCAGGGGGAGCGGTCAAACAACGGGGAAAAACGGGTCCCTCGCTCCAAGTACGAGACCTATACCATCCTCAACACCCCCTACGAGAACGTTCTCTTGAACATGGAACATATGATCCCGAAGTCCACTTGGGCGCCAGCAAAGGGCAAGCTTGGCAAAGACACATGAATTTATTGCCAATACCACAAATACAACAGCCATAGCATTGACCAATGTGTCGTATTCCGGGATCTGGTGGAGGCTCTAGCCCGAGATGGGAAGATCAACCAATTTCTCCAACACGCACCACCACCACCTCGCAACCCACAGATCAACACGATCTCTGGAGGACCATCAATTTCTTGCTGGCTCACTTCCAACCGGGCAAAGAAGAACTTTCTGCTGGCCACCAAACAGAATCAGTAGCTCTTCAGTATCGAAGAAGGAAGAGCCATGAAAACAAACTGACTCGGTTGGGAACCCATCACTTTTTCCGAGGAGGAAGAGCGCGGGATCGTCTATCCTCACGATGACCCCATTGTCATTATGGCTGAGATATCTAACTTCGACGTACAACGGGTGATGGTCGATACTGGAAGCTCGGTCAACGTCCTTTTCATGCGAGCTTTCAAGAAATTGGGCATCCCAGAAGCAAGTCTGAACCGCTCACCTACGCCGCTCTTTGGTTTCATGGGGGACTCCATCGTCCCGCATGGAACAGTTACCCTCCCCCTGTCCCTCGGAACACATCCACGGAGGGCAACCGTGCTGGAACCCTTCTTGGTGGTGGACTTCCCCGCGGCCTACAACGCCATTCTCAAACGGGGAATACTTAACCAGATGAAGGCAGTCGTCTCCACCCACCTACTGCTAGTAAAATTCCCAACCCCTATGGGGATTGGTTAAGTCAAAGGAGACTAACTGGCTGCAAGAGATTGCAATTTTTGTCACCCCAATCCAACCTCCGAAAGAAACCATGGCAGTGACAGAGTCCGTGTTCGAGGCTGACCCCGTCAGCCCTCAAGACGCACAGAGAATACAGGATGGGCCAATTGAAGATCCTCGGGACCATTTGGCAACACCACACCCGCAACCCATCGAGGATGTTGAAGAGATAGCACTCTCCCACGACTTTGCAGATCGACGGGTAAAAATTGGTACAACCTTCTCGCCACACCTACGGTCACAATTGATTTGTTTTCTGAGGGAAAACTCTGAAGTCTTTGCCTGGTCCTACGCCAACATGCCCGGCATCTCCACCGACGTGATCTACCACCGGTACAGTATTGACCCCGCCTACAGGCCTGTCGAACAGAAACGTCGCCTCTACGATGCAGAGAGGACCGAGGCTATGAAGGCAGAAATCGTCAAACTCAGCATCATCCACTTTGTCTGAAAGGCCGTCTATGCTGCCTGGGTAGCCAATGTTGTACTCGTCAAGAAACCTTCGGGGGTGTGGCGAATGTGCATTGATTTCACTGACCTAAACAAGGCCTGCCCCAAGGACAGTTTTCCTTTGCCAAAGATTGACCAATTGGTCGACGCCACGACAGGACATGAGCTCCTGAGTTTTATGGATGCATACTCGGGCTACAACCACATCTTTATGCATCCGGCAGATCAGATCCACAAAACCTTCAGGATGGATCAGGGGTTATACTGCTACAATGTCGTGCCTTTCGGACTCAAAAACACAGGGGCCACCTACCAGCGCCTGGTGAACTTCATGTTCGCTGACCAGATTGGGAAAACAATGGAGGTTTACGTCGACGACATGCTCGTCAAGAGTAAATCGGCTGACCTACACATCCCCAATCTCTCGCGAATGTTCGACGTCCTAAAACGATATCGAATGAGGTTAAATCCGGCGAAATGCGTGTTCAGAGTCAGCTCTGGAAAATTCTTGGGCTTCATGATTAGCCAGAGGGGTATCGAGGCCAACCTGGAAAAAATCAAGGCCCTGGTCGATATGGAGCCTCCGCGAACCCAGAAGGAGGTGCAGAGCCTAACTGGCCGAGTCGCAGCCCTAACACGCTTCATCTCCAAAGCCACCGACAAGTGCGTGCCTTTCTTCAAAGCCTTGAAGGGCAAGTCCAAACACATCACCTGGACAGAGGAGTGCACTAAGGCCTTCACGGAGCTCAAGGATTACATGGGCAGGGCGCCGTTGTTGGCGAGACCAGACACCGGGGAAACCCTTTACATGTACCTATCTGTCTCCGCCTCTGCCGTCAGTTCAGTGCTAATCAAATGCAGGGATGGCGCTGAGCACCCGGTTTTTTATGTCAGCAAGGCTTTACAGGACGCCGAGACCAGATACTCCGACCTGGAGGAACTCGCATTCGCCATCATCATGTCCTCTAGAAAGCTAAGGCCATAGTTCCAGGCTCATTCCATAACCGTGATGACCAACAGACCACTCTGACAAGTACTTCAGAAGCCGGAAACATCGGGTCGATTACTCAAGTGGGAAATAGAACTCAGCAAGTTCGACATCACCTTCACACCCCGCACCGCCGAAAAGGGGCAGGCCGTGGCGGACTTCATTTCTGAATTTTCCTACGCCCCAGCGGTGGCCGCACATGAGGTCGCACCATCTGCTCTCCCATCCATAACACATATCTTGGATGAGGAAAGTCCCCAGCTTGACCCTGCTCAACCGACGTGGCTCCTCTACGTTGACGGATTGGCCTGCCATACTGGATCCGGCACCGGACTGGTCCTCACCAGACCGGACAAAATCCGAATGGAATACGCCCTTCGTTTCAAATTCAATTCCTCTAACAATGCCGCAGAATATGAGGCCCTCCTCGCGGGACTCCGCCTCGCCAAGACCATGGAGGAAAAACAGATCCAAATCTTCAGCGATTCGCAGCTTATCGTCAACTAGATCACCAACGAGTACGAGGCCAAAGACTCTTCCATGGTAGCATACAGAGCATTGGCAAAGTCTCTTCTCAGCGATTTCCACCATTATGCTATCACTCGGATTCCACGCTCCGAAAATATCCATGCAGATGTTCTAGCCCGGCTTGCATCCCCCCTCAATGAAAAACAGAGTCGCAATGTCCTGATCGAAAT
Source organism: Prinsepia uniflora (assembly GCA_032719365.1). Classification (NCBI taxonomy): domain Eukaryota; kingdom Viridiplantae; phylum Streptophyta; class Magnoliopsida; order Rosales; family Rosaceae; genus Prinsepia; species Prinsepia uniflora. The sequence goes on along the minus strand of CM064867.1, from coordinate 41,485,335 downwards.
TCTTGATCAACCCAGCACACAGGGCCCGGCAGTTTGCCCAATCAACACTAACGGCACGTGGATGACCCCGCTGCTCGGATTCCTCACCAATGGAACTCTCCCTTCCGATAAGATCGAGGCCAAAAAGGTCCTGAGACAGGCGGCCCGGTATACACTCCTCAACGGCCAACTCTACAAGCGGGGTTTTACTCTACCTCTCCTGAAGTGTCTCATCCCAGAGGCGGGCCGGGCCATTCTGGAAGATATACATGGTGGCATTTGCGGGAATCATTCTGGACCACGGTCATTGACCCATAAAGCTTTCCGACAAGGTTTCTATTAGCCTACTATGCATGGAGATGCGGCAGAGCTAACCAAACGGTGTGATAAATGTCAACGGTTTGCCCCTTTCTTCCACTTACCTCCAGAAAACCTCACACCCATGGTCAGCCCTTGGCCCTTCTCACAGTAGGGACTTGACTTGATCGGGAAAATGCCGGCAGGGAAGGGCAAGACAGAGTATGCAGTGGTAGCAGTGGATTACTTCACAAAATGGGTTGAGGCAAAGGCTTTGGGTTCCATTACCACGACCCAGATCGAAACGTTCGTCTTCCAGACATTATCTGCCGTTTCAGTCTCCCCCACACAATCGTCACGGACAACGGGAAGCAATTCGACAACGCACGTTTCCGTGCCTTTTGTGACAGACAAAACATCCGCCTCTGCTTCGCCTCCCCGGCTCACCCTCAGTCCAATGGACAGGTAGAGGCCATCAACAAAATCATCAAGCACACACTGAAAACACGGCTCGACGAAGCCAAGGGCAAGTGGTCTGAAATCCTCCCCAACTCACTATGGTCATATCAGACTTCCTACCGCACATCGACCAATGAAACCCCTTTCTCACTGACTTTCGGAACAGAAGCCGTCATCCCTGCTGAACTGAACGAAACTTCTTACCGGGTATCTACCTATGAACCCCGAACAAAACAACCATCCGATTGCGCTCAGTCTAGACCTCATTGAGGAGCACAGGGAGCAGGCTAACCTCAGAAACATTGCCTGAAAACAGTGGCTTTGCAACTACCATAATGCCAGAGTCAAACACCGGGGTTTTCAAGATGGGGATTGGGTCCTTCGGAAGGTCAGCCTCGCCACCAAGGACAGCTTGGCTGGTACTCTCAGCCCAAATTGGGAAGGTCCTTATTGGGTCACAAGAGTTTGCCGACCCGGCACTTATGAATTGGAAGACTCCAACGAGCGAAAACTGGGCCACCCATGGCATGCCGACCACTTGAAGAAATACTTCATTTAGGACTTTGTATTTTTTCTTTTATCTTATAACTTGTTGTACTTTTCCGGCTATTGCGCCCGTCACTTATAAACTCTTCCATTTATCTAGCTTTTGCAACCTAACATTTTGACTCAAACAGACGAGTCAGGGTTCGGTCTTACTCGGCCTACACCCCAACACTTGGCATTTTGACTCAAAAATTTGAGTCGGTGTACAGTCCTACTCGGCTTGCACTAACATTTTGACTCAAACAGACGAGTTGGGGTTCGGTCTTACTCGGCCTACACCCCAACACTTGGCATTTTGACTCAAACATTCGAGTCGGTGTACAGTCCTACTCGGCTTGCACTAACATTTTGACTCAAACAGACGAGTTGGGGTTCGGTTCTACTCGGCCCACACCCCAACACTTGGCATTTTGACTCAAAAATTTGAGTCGGTGTACAGTCCTACTCGGCTTGCACTAACATTTTCACTCAAACAGACGAGTCGGGGTTCGGTGTTACTCGGCCTACACCCCAACACTTGGCATTTTGACTCAAACATCCGAGTCGGTGTATAGTCCTACTCCGCTTGCACTAACATTTTGACTCAAACAGACGAGTCGGGGTTCGGTCTTACTCGGCCTACACCCCAACACTTAGGCATTTTGACTCAAACAGACGAGTCGGGGTTCGGTCTTACTCGGCCTACACCCCAACACTTGGCATTTTGACACAAACATTCGAGTCGGTGTACAGTCCTACTCGGCTGGCCCTCAAATTTTGGCTCAAACAGACGAGTCGGTGTACAACCTTACTCGGCTTACATTAACACTCAGACAAAGAGGGAAGATTCGTACAATTACTCGGTCTACAACTTTTGTTCAAGCAAAATCTGATTTCATTCACGGGTGCAGACCTATTATGCTCGGCCTGCAAGAGCTTTACAAAATTCGACCTCTCGGTCGTCCCCACTATTTCTAACCAAAAACAAAAAAGGGAGATATACAAGCGTCCTACACTAACTCCTCTGGCTCCGGCTCCTTTTGAGGCTCCACCTGGTCGGCTTCTGGCTGGTTACTCGGCTGGGTACCCACTTTTTCCTCCTCCCCCGACTCGTCCTCAAACATTTCGGCGGTGATATCCTGGCCGAGCCAGGGGGTCTTCACGGTCAGACCGAGGTTGTGCAAGAAGAGATTGCGGAAGAACTCCTGCTTGCAGTCGGCGGCGTACTCGTTCTTCAGCTTCTCGAACACCTCGGAGGCTTTGAACTCGGCCACCGCAGACTTTCTAGTCTCTTCCAGGTCGGCCTCCCTAGCCGCCTTCACCCGACACAACTCCTTCCATTGCTTCAGACGATCTTTCTCTTTGGCCTCAACCTCGGCCTTAATTTGGTCTCTGGCAGCCAAGGCCTCTTGAGTCTTCCACCTTTCAGCTTCCAACTTTCGGTTGAGGTCGGCCGTTTCCTTCATCGCCCTCTCGGCCTCCTGGAGCTTAAGAGTGAGCTCCTCCTGCTTCTTCCTCAGCCGGTCCTTCTCCCGCCGAGCACCAGCCATCCTCCTCGGGGCATTCCTAAATTGGCAGTAGACTTCACCGAGGGCCTGCACAAAAAAGAGCTTAGACAGTCACTCGGCCAACAACACTACACTTGAAAAATAAAATGACAAACACATACATTGCTTAGAAACAGCAGGGCTTTCTCCATCCTTTGGTCCGCCGACCGGCATTGCACCTCGGCCAGTTCATCCAGGGGCGTTGAGGCCCCTTGACATACCCCGTTCAGCAACGGAACCATCTGCCTCGGGCAGCAGAGAGTGGTCTCAGTACGCGACCCCTCACCGATCGTCTCCCCGTCGGTGAACACACCTAGGTTTACATCCCCCCTCCTCTGGAGCATCTCCAGGATCCTCACGTCTAGCCGAGGGGGGGACGGAGGAGGGTTGAGGTATGGGGTCGGCATTGTTCTCTTGCCCCTTATCTGGTCCTGCGCCGACAGGATTGTCTCGGCCTCCTTTCTAGCCTTCGTCTGCCTGGGCTCTGGGGAATGGGTTCGGTCTCCCCCCACGTTGCTCTGTTTCCGTTTGGGAGATCGAGCTGGTGGACTTGGTTGTCTCGGCTGGGATGACTCCAATGTTTAGCACGATCGGACCGATCGGGCTGCCCTTTCTCAGCTCGCTCCTTCTTCCTTTTGAGGAGCATCTCCAGGTGCTCGCCACTTTGGACAGGGACGCGGACTCTCCCGAACTCTTGTCAGCCTTCATTCTCAGCTGCTCACAGTCTTTGTATATTCGGCTCCCGAGATGATAAGGAACTTCAACACAGAGCAACCGGTCAGTCCAAAAAAAAAAACACAACAACAAACATAGCAACATACACACTTACTCTCGTCGGTGTCGATGAGGCCGACTTTGTACTGAAACCCCGGCAGCCGGAGGATCCGTCAGTTCCGATTAAGCTCGTCCAAGATCTCCCTTACTGGGTGGACGACTTCCTTCTCCGCCGGTGAGATTTCTTCCTCTAGGAACAACCCTGCACACCGAGAATTGGTCAGCCAACATCGCCATAATTGGGCATATACCAACTATAAACAACTACATCAAAATGGTCGGCCTATGCTACAAATCTCCACCTGTGGTCTGAAACTTGGACGATATGGGTGGTTCGTCGGTGTCCCCTTCCCAGTTCCCACCGACCAGGCAGAACTTCGTCTTATACGACTTTTGGGAGGTCGGTATGTCCAGGATGAACTCTCCTCGTTTGCTCTTCTTGCAATGTCAGATGAAGACCCACCCGGTACTCTGCTGTTGAAACCCAAACTCGTACAGGTACATGCGTTTGGCGTAGGTTGGCTCCGGCTACTCGGTCCACCTGAAGGCCGTGTAGAGGGAGCAGAGCACAATCCACAGATTCGGATTGAGCTGACCGAGTGCCACTCCCATCCTCTTCACCATCTTCCGCAGCCAGGGACGCAGGGGCAGCCTTACCCCATGGTGCATCAGCTGGGTATAGAACAACGCCATACCGGCCGGGGGTTACTCGGTTTTTCCTCTCTTGTGGGCAGCTTCGTCGTCACCGAGTCGAGAACGCCAAACTCATTCCTCATCTTCATCAGGCCCTTCTCGGTCTCCTTGTTGACCATTTCGTCCACGGTGAAGGCCGCACGTTCGATCGGAACGGCCTCCAGGACCGACTCGTCCTCGGTCGTTTTCACTTTGTTAAGCCGCACTGTGCCCTTATCTCGGCCGTGGGTCAGTGTCAATGCTCGGTGCACCCCCACCTTGACTATTGTCTCGGCGTCCGCCAACAAATTGCCACTACCCGACCTGCCGGTCGGTTTAGCCTCAGCACAAGTTTCCGTTGTCCTACCGGATGACTCAGCCGTACTGTGTACCGACTGTACCCTAATTTGTGCCTCAGCCGAGTGGGCCTCGTCCTCACTCCCGGAGATGGGAATGAGCACATGCACACTACTATCTGACGACTCACCGCCCTGTGAGTCGTAGCATTTACCCTCAGATACCGAGTCACTCTCGACCGACATCTACGAAAGAAAAAACGAGAAACAGAACTCAGTAGCCGACTCGTTCCTCCGAAGATCTGGCCACGACCTTCACCACGTTCATGGACAGTTCTTCCTAACCTCCTATTTAAATCGAAAATTAGACTTGAACAAATGCTTATCGTGTTTTTCGCAGAGGACCGTAGGTCGGAAATCGCCACCACCGTACGCACCGCCGTCAATAGCTTGTCGGAAATAGCCTCTTTCGTTGGACAGAGTTTCCCCAATTTTCTCAAAAACACAAGTGAGGAAATCGGTGAAGAGCTCCTCATATTTATAGCACTTGGTGCACAGACTACGAAGCGTCACCCCTCTCCATGGCAAACACGTGTTGCAACCAATCACACCTACCGAACACGTGTCCCACATCCGTCCAAGGTAGCCCAACCGTCTTTTCTCATCTCGACACCGACTCAGGTACACCGCTCGGTGTTCCCCGTTCACTCCTACGGATGCCGTACATTTGGACCGACTCAGGTACACCACTCGATGTTCCCCGTTCACTCCTACGAATGGCGTATATTTGGACCAACTCAGGTACACCGCTCGGTGTTCCCCGTTCACTCCTACGGATGCCGTACATTTGGACCGACTCAGGTACACCACTCGGTGTTCCCCGTTCACTCCTACGAATGTCGTATATTTGGACCGACTCAGGTACACCGCTCGGTGTTCCCCGTTCACTCCTACGGATGCCGAACATTTGGACCGACTCAGGTACACCGCTCGGTGTCCCCCGTTCACTCATGCGGATGCCGTACACCTAGACCGACTCGGATACACTGCTCGGTGTCCTACATCCCCACGAATGCCATGTGCCTACACCGACCCCTTCGCATCGCTCGGTGTCCATCCTTCCTGGCTATGGTCGCTCTTTCGTGACCGACCACTCCAGTTCACCGAGAGGAGTTCCCTACAGACCGACTTATGTCTACACTATTCTTGACCGAGAGTGTCTCGGCGGACTCCCCCGCTAGGGGACTTGGGGGACTACGGGTATACTTCGCCACCAGGGTCTGGGAGAATGAAACAAGTCCCCGACCGAGAAATTCCATCTCAGTCAATGACTTGGGGGACTTCTGTTGACACCATATCTGACCAGACCCACTGGGCCGTATACTTAAAACCAAGACTCCGTTCAAGGCCCAAAACTACTATACTTATAACAGCCCCAACACCGGGCCCAATGCGGGATGCCACGTGAAAGCGTATCCACCCTCGGTCTACGTAACACGTGTCATAACGTAAATCGAGGAGTGTTTGTCCCACATCGGAACTTTGGGAATTGAACATCCCACCTACCCATACATAAGGGGTACACATTTCGCAATTAAGGTAATGAAGACTTACTATTAACAATTACTCTGCCAAACTTACCATTTACTATTTCCTCTTACGAACAACGCATCTGACTTGATCGTCGGAGAACCTTAGGCCGGCACCACACTGGTGCCCGTACTAACGGAAACCCGCGGTCCGCTTGAGTTGACAGGTCACAGGAGGGAAACGCGTCATTTGGTGATTGGGCGACGAGTAATCGACAGTTGGAACATTTAACGCTTCAACAAAGATAAACTGCGATTAGTTGGATAATTTCGGACGGATAGTGCGAAATGTCGATTTTACCCCTAGAATGGGCAAAAATGTCGACTTTTCATTCGGGTGGTCAAATGGACTTTGACCGATGACTGTGACGTAGTTCGGGATGTCACGCGTTCATAGACAGGTGGCACGTCCAATTCCGACATCCGAGGAAAAGGTTATGACGTTCGGAAGTTCGAGGGCATTATCGTAATTAAGGTAAAATAGGGAATTTGTTGACTTTTTACACGACAACTACTTTTCACGTAACTCGAGGACGGTTAGGAAGGTCTCGACGCCCTGAGTACAACGACAGGCAGCACATTGTCATCAGACATTGGACGGTAAAGTTACGGATCTAGAAATACGAAAGGCAAAATGGTAATTTGTCCTTTTGGTCAATTCTGTGCCTAGGGATCTGTGCCCACTGAGAAGTGGACACTTGGCTGTTATTTAGAGATGGTACCACACGTGGCTGGGTCTGGATGGCTGTAGAAGCCTCCTCATTATCGTCTTCTTTGTGTTTAAATCGTGGATGCACGATCAAAGGGTTTAATAGAGATAACAGAGTGAATCGTGCAGATAGGTTTAGTGGTGTGAGCTCCGTACCAGGGGTGTGTGTCTGAGTGGAAACTAGAGAGAAACTAGAGGTGAAGAGTGAAGGAATATGGAGAAAACAGAGATAGGGGTTGCACGGTTTGTGGAAAACAGAGAGTGAAAAACAAGTGAACATAGTGATCATAAACCCAACCCTTCTAACTATCCCTTTCTGTGAGGTATGAAGACGAATGAAGGGCAGTTGAGACGAGTGGAGGTGGTGGAGTGCACCGTCGTGCACGGTGGTAGACGGCTAGAGGCAAGCCGAGCACTCTGTTTTGGAATTCGACTGTGGGGTCTTCGTTTAAGCATGTAATAACCTACGATAATTACTTGGTTGTTGAGTTTAACGGTGAAACAAGTCGAGGAGCAGGGATTGGAGGGCTGCCGTGGCGGGTAGCCGTGGAAACAGTGGAAGGTATGAATGATTATAAAATCGTGTTTTAAGGATTTATAGTTCATTTGACTAATGGAAACGAGCTCTGGCTGTAAAAAGGGAATGAATGGACCTGGAAGCATGGATTGGGGTGGCCGGAATATCAAGGATGCCATGAAGGAATCTCTGGTTTTCTTCCTTAAGTCAAGCAAGTAAGGACAGGTCTTAAATTCATGATTGAGTAAGCTAGAACGGTTAATTAGAGGGGGATGAACCAATTGGGCTATAAGGGATTCGAAAACAGGCCGAAAATGGAGGAAACCGTCGACGCTAGTTCAGTTGAACCAGCTGAACCCTGGACCAAACCGAACCTGGTTCACACAAGGAAGAAGATGAATAGTAATCAGCGCGTGGCTCCCACGCGCAGCCCCTTTGGGCGGCGCATGAGGGCGCGTGGCACTGTTCATGGGATTACTGCGGGATGTGACGTGCTCCCAATCCCCCGGGAAGAGGCACGTCCCATGTTAATCCCTGGGGATTTGGGACGGGTCCTGTAAAGTTGGTATCAGAGCGTGGTTGGCTCATTTGATACTCAAGGTACTCTGATACCAGTTGGTATCAGAGCGTGTTTTACTCTTAGAAAGGCGCAGGTCGAGGATGTGATGTCTGTGCAGTGCTAACAGCCCGTCATCAACCTGATAGTTAGGGTATTAGTACGAGGATTCAGTAGAATCGAACCTTAGCTAGATTGTATTTAGAACGTGGTGCGATAGTTTAATGTTCGATTGACATTAGATATTGTATTCTCCAAGAGGTTGGATCCCGAGTGGGATCACCGTTCGAGTGAATCCAACAGCTTAGGATCGTCGAGTTACTGGAGATAGGATCTAGTGGACTCGTAGACACCGTATGACGACTTCCGAAGTCGAGACCGTTAGTCGGTTGTTTCATGTCGGATTGGAGAGTATGCTGGTTGACCCGAGTGAGATTGTTCGGAATAGGAACATTTGACCCAATTTTGCATGAGATTCCATGGTTAGGTGTGTCGAATCCTAGAGGGATGTCGACCGGCAAAGGATGCCCCAGAATAGTTGTTGTGCGTCACTGCACAAGAGCAGTGTTAGACACGGAGTATGTCCAAGTTTTTATGGAGGCCAGCGGCTGGGAACCTTAGGGTTACGAGGGGACGAGATCTTCCGATTGTGGTTGTTGGTTGGTTGGACACCAGTAGCGGAGTACGACGACTCTTTGGAGTCGAGAGCGAGGGATCGGTCAGGATAGTTGGATTGCAGCGGGCAGCCGGGTTTGTGATAATCCTAGTAGGAGATTGATTAGGAAAGTTACCAGGAGTGTGGTACTTGTCGACCGGGTCCTGAGGTGGACCGATCGGTGGATGTTGTGTGTTGAGTGGTTGGTACCGGAGGTGAGTCGACCGCATGGATTTGGAGTCTCGATAGCAGAGTATGCTGAGATTGGTCTACACGAGGTTGTGGTAGACGCTACTATCGATGGATGTAGTCGGGTCTTATCGAGTTGGATAGGCGCAGGTTGCCGTGACGATTGTGACGATGGGATTCGTCAGTCGTGATGAGGATACGAGGGTGTGCGAGTAACGCACAGTACGAGCATAGATTCTGGATTTGACTCGGTACGGCTGAGTACAATCGTAGAATGATACACTGACAATGGGTGTTGGCAAACTTGCTATGCTACCTCGGTGCAAGTGACTCGGGAGGAGTTCAAGAGCCGATTCTTAGACCTGCACTATCCCCGTGCCTTCCGTGAGGTGAGAGAGATTGAGTTCTTGCAACTCCAATAGGGGAACTCGACTGTTGCAGAGTACTTGGTTTGGGTGACCGGTTCCACAATGATACGAGACTTAGGGCACGAGTGTGTGCCCAGGAGTGGTAACGTTAAAGGATGGAATGCCTAAGTGGCGTTCGGATGAAAAGGTATAAATGGATGACGTAATTGATGTCTTATGACGTAGGGGTCAGTTGGTTAGATAGGGTGTTATGCAGAGATTTGACTGCAGATCACAGTAGAAGCCTGTTGTGACTTTTCAGTCGAGCGGTACATTAGGTTAAGATGAATTGACATCCTTTTGGATGTGCATGAACGGTAGTCACAGACGCGTGGAGGGTGTCCAGTTGAGCTGTGGACTTGAGAGTCCATTGCGGATTGGTTTTGGTTGACTATGGTTGACCATACCTCCTGAGTTGGGGACTTGGAAATCGTTGGCCTATAGGACGTGGGAATTCTCATGTAATGAGTGAGCTCCATAATTGGAAAAGAAGCATGTTTCCAACGTGATTAGGACTTTGGAATCAAGATAAGTTGTGATTGAGATGATGAGAAGAGTACTTGATTCTGCGTTGGTGATGGATATTCCGAGGTCACTGAGTGTGACTCTTTGGTAGGTAGTGCTGGGTGCTGAAGGATGACATAGGATGAACCTTGATGTCATCATCTTGGATTCTCTAGGATTCGTCCCTAGGTGGGACGACGAGGAGTTATATGACAGCTAAAGGGTTCAAAGAGGGTGTAAGAACCGAACACCTAGGCTGTGGGTCAAATTTGAATGATTCAGAGAGCAGAGGATGTTTAGAATCACCTGATGTGACGAGAGTGTCCACTACCTTGGACCCGTAGTTGGACCTGCACCTATAGTGGATTCACGGTAGATCGAGATGACTGAGGTGATTGTGGCGATCGGGAGGCGAGTAGACTGAGGTCTGGTCATCATCAGGAAGAATCGTATTATAAGACAGTGGAAAAATCTCTTGGCATGGTTGGAGAGATGGCAAGACAGAGGTTGGATTAGTGAGGGAGTAATGCTATGTCTAGGAATTAGTTACATGAGTATGTACAAGATAAGGTATATACGTAGGTATCAATCAAGAAGAGACGAATAGCTAATGCCTCGAGTTGGATATGAGGATAGAGATTGTTAGCTTGGTGATGGACGGTTGGGGCCCTGACCATGGTTGGAACGAGGACAGTAGTATGTGGTTGGACGTTGCCAGAGTGCAGTTCTTGAGTAGGTAGGGTGGCGCCCCGATGTTGATGTGATGTGGGTGCACCAGTGTGTTGTGCACGTTGGACGATGGGATTGACCACGGTCAATCGGTAGGTCTGGTTGAGTAACGACCCATCCCAAATTCCTAGATTTGATTAGTGACTAATCACAATTAGTGAGGTTAATCGGTGATTAGTTAGGCGAAATCGGACGAACGATGCAAAATGACCGTTTTGCCCCTAGCCGTGGCAAAATGTTGACTTTTCGATCAGACGGTCAAATGGACTTTGACCGATGACCGTGATGTAGTTCGTGACGTCATGAGTTCATAGACAGGTGTCACGTTCAATTCTGACATTCTAGGAAGAAGTTACGACGTTCGAAAGTTTAGGGGCATTTTGGTAATTATGGTTAAAAAGGGGCAAATGTTGACGTTTTGACGTTCGGAAGAAGTCATGAGTTCATACCTATTATTATATAATTAATCTTTTCATATTTAAATCCTATCCATCCATCTAACTAATCTCTCAATCCTCACCACTCATCTAATCTATCTCTCTTCTCTCATCAGCCATCAAATATCATCTTCATTCTTCATTTCCACATAACTCGAAACACCATCACCATATATTCTCCATTCCTCCATTTTCAAACACAACAAACCTCACTCAAGCTCATCTTCATCGTGTGAGCCGTGTGTGACCGTGAGGGGTGACCTGAGAGCTTGAGATGATGAGGACACGACGGTGGCTCACGGTGTTGGCCACGACGAAGAGAACCCGTGAGGTAAGAATATTCAAAATTCGAAAATTGGTTTTTATTGAGTTTTAATCACAAATAATATCTAGGTTAGGTTTCTGGGGACCCTAGGAGATGAATGGGATCGTTTTCGAGGCTTAGGACGGCCGGGAAGGGCCTCGAACGTCGGAGGAAAATATGGCCGCCATTAACGACGGATGAAGGTACGTTCAAAATGATAGGAAAGGATGTTAGGATGAGATTAGGATCAAAATAGGTTGAAATGGCTTGAAAAATGGATGGTTTGAAGATTGAACCGGTCGAGGCGGTGCGGTCCGGTTCGAACCAGTCGAACCCGGTTCGACCAAGGAAGGAGATGATGAATAGTGCCCAGCGCGTGGGCTCACGCGCATGGGCTAGCTAGGGCGCGTGGGGGCGCGTGGTAGCTCTAATGGGGAAGTGTTCAACATGTGAAACACTCTATTCGATGTAACGAACATTTTGGGACTGGTTTCGTGTCGATCGGACACCGTTTCGATAATGTTCGAGGCATCGGAAGGTTTCGGATCGAGTTTAAAAATAGTTAAAAATATCGGAAAATTACGGGGCTTTGGTAGGAGGTTAATAAGGTAGTTAGTAACCTTATATTACGATTTGGACAGGTTCGGGAGTCCCAGTGACGGTGATTGGCTCAGGAGAGCCGTATGGCACGCAAATCGAGGCGGCAGCTCTGACGGTCTGTGAGTGGACCTTGGTTTTCTAAATTGGTGCCTGCATATATGTTTATTATATGTTTTATTACATGTTTGATGATGCCATGGGTGCATTTGTATGTGGTTACGTATAAGCACGTATTTCGAGGTTTCGACCTTATACGGTGCTTATACGGGTCGGTATTTCTTTATTGGCTTTAATAAACTGGATTTGGATTTCAAAAGGATAAGCTCGGGTATGAGATCCATTTGGTTTTATCTCGGGCATATGACCTCAGATATCGGGCACGGTGCCCAACTGATGTCATATGTTCGGGCACGAGACCCAGGTTACTTTACAATTTTGATTTCAGGTCAGGGAACCTTAAATGGATTTCCAAGTTCATGACGGTTTATGGGAACCGGCATGAACCCTTCTTATGGTATCGTGGTTCATGATGGGCTATGGGAACTGGCATGAACCCTGGTTATGTTATTATGGTACATGATGGTTTATGGGAACCCGCATGAAGCCTGGTTATGTGATTGTGGTACATGACGGTTTATGGGAACGGGGCATGGAGGATGTTTTATATATATATATATATATATATATAAATGGAATGGATATTATGGATCATGACGGTTCAGGGGAACCGAGCATGGATATTTGTGTTATGTATATATATGTTCATATACCTTCCTTTACTTCTATTATCTCCTCCGGGGAGGGTCGTTGGCCTGGGTGGACCCCTGAGTAGTCACAGAGCACCGACTGAGTGGAGACACCCCCCAATTGGGTTCCTTACACTCAGGAAGGCTATGGTTACTATAACCTAGGATAGGGTCAGTGGTATGCGGACATTGACCTTGACTTTGAGAAGACTCGGATTGAGACTCGGGTAGCACGCGCGTAGCTTTGGAAACCGTGACAGGATTGGTTGTGTGAATTATATGTATATATAATATGTGATATGTGGTGTGCACATGTGTGCACAGGATTTGAGCAGTGGCTCGTGTACTTGGTTTCAATATGGTTTTTGGCTGAGTCCCGTTTGGATTTGAGCAGTGGCCCGTATGGTTGATTCCTATTGGTTTCTTTCGATTATGGTTTTGGGCTTAGTTCCCCCATATATATATTTTTTGGTTAAACGGGTTTCGAATGCATGCATGCTTTTTAGTGAAGGATACAAATGTCTTCTTAAGAAACGTTTTTATAAACTTGTTGTTTTGTCCACTCACAGCTTTTAATCTTTTGAATGCCCTTCAGGTTGACTGCGGATGTGGACTGTAGCAGAGACCGAGATATCACATACCTCCTCCGGATCCTGGCGTACTCTAATTGCCCGAGCGGGCAAAGGTCGGAAATATCCCTTGTCTGACACTTCGTGTCAGACGGGAGCAGGGCCATCCCGTGTTAATCCTGGGGGGATTGGGATGGGTCCTGTTGGCGTGGTATCAGAGCGAGGTTGTCTCTATTCGAGCAACCGCGGAGCTCTTGGAATGTACGCAAGTCGAATATGTGATATCTCAATGGGCTACAGTTCGTGATCAACCTGATAGTTGGGATGCTGGTACGATAGTTAGTAGGATTGGATCGTGGAATGTTTTGGTTCGGCATTTGATGTCGGGGTTTCCATAGTTCTGTCATGGTTGGCAATATGGGACCCTACATAAGGATGAACGTAACAGTACGTTAGCGTTGGATTGTGAGACGGTTAGTTGGGATCGTCTTCACGATGTCGTAGGATCGTTTTGACGATAGTTCAGAATTGTGATCATCTGATGATCGAATATGGTTGAGTTGAATGGGTTTACTGCTAGCAGTTAGTAGTCGTGTTCGTGGAACTCTAGTTGACTTATGGCAGTTGGGAGCCGGATTTGAGGAATCCTAGTTGATCTTACGGTAGGGTTGGATTGACGTCCTTGCGATGTCAAGACCGCGGAGACAGTCAGATTATGGATTGTACTGTAGTTGGTAGCTTGCAGTTGGGTTCAGGGAGACCCTAAAGTATGATTGTGGACTTTAGGGTGTATGGTTCGGAAATGTAAGTTGGAGTGGTTAGACTCTGACGACTTTTCGAAGTCAAGACCGTCGGTCATGTCAGGTCTACTCATGTTAGCTTTTGCGATGGGACTGCACTCTGCAGTCGAGGATGTGTAAATCGGTTAGGCTTAGTTGGTTGTCGTGCTACTTTAGCTTTGATGGATTGTTGGTGCAGCTAAGGTCATGGGCGACCTGCTAGACGACGTTGGTTGAGTCGAGTTACGACTGGTTAGAGATTGGTTGGACAAGTTATCAGGGTTGGTACTTGTCGATGGAATCCCTGAGTGGGATACGGAGTAGTTGGTACGATCGATTGATTCCGTTGGATGCGAATCTCGATAGTGGTGTTTGGTAGTTAGGTCTGCACGAGTCTGTGGCAGACGCTACTACCGAGAGTGGATGTAGTTACCATTGTTGGGAATCAGGGACGTTCAGGGGACGTTTCCTTTTCTCGTATGAATTTTCAGGGTGACTGTACCCAGAGGTGTTGGGTACGAGGGAGGCAGAGTTTCTCCTATTCGAGTAGAGGTACGGGGTCGTCGCCCGGTATGAGCGGAGATCCGGGGTTGTCAGTTTTCACACGGGGTGATGATACTGATACTGATACTGGTGTTAGTGTGCTGCTACTAGTGTGGATGCTTGTGTGCTAATACTAGTGCAGGTGATAGTGCGTTGGTGCTGGTACTAGCGCTGGTGCTGGTGCTGGTGATCGTGATGACGGTGAGTCACGAGTCAGGATGTGACTTCGTCGAGTTGGGCATGTGACCGTAAATAGTCTAAAAGGAAACACATGGTTGATCTCCGAGTGTGTTGGTTCCGATGTAACGCCCCAGAAATTCGGAGAATGTAATATTGTAAAATAATGAATAAAATGACCTTTTTACCCTTGTGAATAGTACAGTTAATTTGTTGACTTTTTGATTGGTGGGTCAAACGGACGTTGACCGATGACCGTGACGTAGTTCGGGACGTCACGAGTCCATAGACAGGTGTCACGTCCAATTCCAACGATCAGGAAAAAAGCTATGACGTTCGAAAGTTCAAGGGCATTTTCGTAATTTGGACGAAAAGGGGGAACATGTTGACTTTTTGGTTGACAACTGACTTCCACACAATTCGAGGACCGTTAGGTAGGTCTCGATGCCCTGAGTCCGTAGACAAGCGGGTCGCTGAAAACGAACGTCGGACGGTTGGGTTACGGGTCTAGAAAGTGAAGGGCATTTTGGTAATTTTGTGCAGAAGGACAAAATAGTAATTTTTACATAGGGTACTGTTTGAAAACCGTGAAAACAGGGACTGAACACCCATGCCTTGAGTGATCTGTTCAATGTATTGTTTAACCGTATTAGTGGCCGGACAGAAGATTAGTTTATTGGTTTTGAGGTAATGGAAGCACCTTGGTGTGGGCTGAAACATAACTCAGGCACGGAAGGAGTTTAAAATTCATTTTGGGTCTGTTTTGTGGGAAACAAATTCTCAGTGGGACTGAGAGAGATTCCCACAAGTGTTGGCTGAACGGGTCGATTAACAGAGAGTAAGAGAGTTTTGAGATTCATTCTAAACAAGTGAGGGCTGAGAGCTAGAGAGAAAATCAAAGTTCAAAAATTGTGAAAATTGGAGCGAAAAGTCGCATTTTAACTTGTGAGTGGAGTTGGGAAAAACCAAGGATTGGAATAGTCTTCTGGGACCATTTGGAGTCCAACCATATCGATTGTGAAGGAAATCGATCACAGTCTAGCCAAGAACAGAAGCCTCTGGTTCTGGAAATTTTCGAGGTTGAAGACGACTACTACCAGATAAGCGTTCATGAAATTGGTTGTGTTCTTGTGTTCGTCTAGGTCCCCTAAAGCTTCTGTCTAGGTTAATTTGAAAATGGAGCTGAGTTGGGTAAGTTTCAGAAGTCGACTCGTTTGTTTGATCACGGGTCGAATGAGAGTTTTAGGGCAAATCGAAGATAACTAAGGAATGATAACTTAAATTAAAATGCTAAGGAATGGTTTAGGTGGAAAAAGGAAGGGATTCGATTGAGAATTGATGGAGATTTGGCCAGGTTGTGTCGCGGGTCGAACAACTCGTTTGCAAGCTTACGGGTGAAGAAGACGACACTGTAGCTACAGTGCTTGGCGCATGGCTTTCACGCGCAGCCATTTTGGGCGGCGCGTGACGGCGCGTGTGACCTTATTTCCGGTTACGGTCAATTTAAGATTTCATCCTTTCAGTTTATAAAACATTTTTGAATTAAATCTCGAGTCGAGCGGACGTCGTTTTGGGTTAGTTTTGAGGGTTCAAACGTTTAGGGCTTAAAGTTAATTACGTCGAAAAATCCCGAAAAAAATTAGGGAAATTAATGCAAGCTTTTTAGGGATGTTTGTAACCCTTATTGTACTTTTTGATAGGCCCGAACATTCCTGAGGCTACCGAGGAGCGCACGGGGCGCGATTGACGCGTCCAGAAACCGTCGTGGTACAAGTTTTAGGGGTTAACGCCGAGGCAGAGGCAAAGGCATAAAGTTTTCCGTTGCGGTGTAGTTAGTTCACAGAGTAGGATTTGATCTTTATCTTGTTTTGTAATTTATGCTCTGTGAAACAATGGACTTGATGTCCAATCGGTTGTACCGTTTAATCTCCCTGGTCTGACAACGGAAGTGCTGTAATTTTTATTTGGTTATTCTGGTCTTTTGTGTTCGATTGTCAAACGGGAGCAGGATGCTTCCTGATTATCGAGGCGATAATCGGGGTGGGTCCTGTCATCCGACATAGTTGGAATTTCGGAATCGTGAAAGTTTTCGATTGAGGTGACGAGAGGAATGCGGGTTTTTCGCATTGGCAATGGGTATTTTGAAGTCATTAGGGTGACTTCTCAGGTTCTGCCATGGTAGATTAGGCTTCGACATTGGGCCGGGCTGGGCAAGCCCGACCCAAATGTTTTGGACTTGGGCCCGACAGGGCAGTGCTTATTAAATAATTTTTAAATTTGTGGGCCAGGTCGGGCCGGCTTAATGAATCTCGATCATGACGTCTATGGTCAGTTAACGTACTGATGGATCTCGATCGTGATCTTGATGATCCAGATAGGTGGAGAGTTTATTACTCTTACTTGTATAGTTTGAGTTGAGGATGTTGGGTCTGAACTTCTTTTCGAGGTAAATCCCATATGGTTTATTACTCGGGTGAGTAAGTGTCCGACGAGGTTGGATTTTTGTCAGCCTAGATGTGTTGATGTTGGGATTGGCTTCCCTATGAAGTCAATCGAACTTATTGTGGTAAATCGTTTGAACAGATATCTGATAGGTTCGGATATGGTGCGTCTCGGTAGACGAGAACGTGATTTGGGGTTTTGGAATCTGATTTCTGGATAACGATTCAGGATTTGATTTTGGAACTTGAAAGTGGATTTCTGGATTTGGGTTTTGGAATCGGATACTGGGTGACGATTTTGGATTTGATTCTGGAGCTTGACAGTGGATTTTCTTTTATGGATTTGGGTTCGGAATGGTCATTCCTGATACTAGTCTACGGAATGATGATTTCAGATTCGAATTTGGACATGATTATGGATATGATTTCTGGGTTTGGATTCGGGATTTCTTACGAAATTACGGATTTGGATTCGGATTTGGAAATAGATGATGGGTTGGAGTTTCGATTTGTCTAATGCTAGATTGGACAAGTGAACTCCATAATTGAAATGAGATTGGCTACGACCTAGACGGTTGTAGGCTGATTGATGGGTAGATGTACGTACTTTATACGTTGTCCAGGGTACGATACTGGGCAGACTTGTGGTGCCTGGTGATGGTATATAGGTTATAACAGTGGAATGATGGTGAGTGTGTTGGTAGTCGGATTGGTTCTGATACCATCGGATTAGTTGAGGTCGTGGACTGGACATTGGATACTGTGCGTTGGGTCATGGTATTTCTGATGGGTCTAGTTACACACAGATCAAGTATTTGTTGGTATGCGTGTACTCAGGTTGAGTGAGTTGGTGGTTAGTGTAAGCACGAGTGAGTATAATGCTAGGTTTCGACTGACGACTGTCAAGTGGTGACGATAGTTAGTGGTTGAGCAAGGAACCGTCTAGTTGTTTGTGTCAACGAGATGGTAGATTGACAAGTGGTTAGCTCATAGGATACTTGGGCTACTCTGATACTAACAGGTGGTGTCAGTTCAGAACGTGTGATTACTGTCTTTCGACGTGGTCGAATGTAATCGATGCGATGCAAACGTTAGTGGTACGTCTGGTTTCATACGAGTAACTATTGTTTGGTTAGTTGGTGTACGAGTGTACACGAGTTGCGAGGTTGAATTAGTTCCACGAGGTGGATGTGGAATCAGGATAGTTGGAGTTTCGAGAACAAAACTAATTAAGGAGGGAAGAACGGTTAGATTAGGTCGGTTGGAATTTCGAGGATGAAATTAATTAAGGAGGGAAGGTTGTAACGACCCGTCCCAAATTCCTAGATTTGATTAGGGACTAATCACGATTAATGAGGTTAATCGATGATTAGTTAGGCGAAATCGGACGAACGATGCAAAATGACCGTTTTGCCCCTAGCCGTGGCAAAACGTTGACTTTTCGATCAGACAGTCAAATGGACTTTGACCGATGACCGTGACGTAGTTCGTGACGTGACGAGTTCATAGCAGGTGGCACGTTCAATTCCGACATTCGAGGAAGAAGTTATGACGTTCAGAAGTGTAGGGGCATTTTGGTAATTATGGTTAAAAAGGGGCAAATGTTGACTTTTTGACCGGGATGTCCGATGGCCGAGGGCCGAGGAGCGTTACATAGATCGGGACGATACGAATCCATGGGAAAGTGGCATGCTGAAATCGGACTTCGAACGGGAAAGTTATAGGTCACAGAAGGTCGATTTCACTATGTGCGCATTACGAGGCGAGAACACTTGGCTTATTCTGATTGGGTCAGATATTTTAAGTGGGACCCATGGATGAGTGACAAGTGTCACTCATCCCATTGGCTAGATCCCCTAATTTTTGGATCTCACTTAATTAAATACTATTATACCTATTATTATATAATTAATCTTTTCATCTCTAAATCCTATCCATCCATCTAACTAATCTCTCAATCCTCACCACTCATCTAATCTATCTCTCTTCTCTCATCAGCCATCAAATATCATCTTCATTCTTCATTTCCTCATAACCCGAAACACCATCACCATATATCCTCCATTCCTCAATTTTCAAACGCAACAAACCTCACTCAAGCTCATCTTCAATGTGTGAGCCGTGTGTGACCGTGAGGGGTGACCTGAGAGCCTGAGATGATGAGAATACGACGGTGGCTCACGATGTTGGCCATGACAGATAGAACCCGTGAGGTAAGAATATTCAAAATTTGAAAATCGATTTTTATTGAGTTTTAATCGCAACTAATATCTAGGTTAGATATGTGGGGAATCTAGGAGATGAATGTGATCGTTTTCGAGGCTTAGGATGGCCGGGAAGGGTCGTGAACGGCGGAGGAAAATCTGGCTGCCATTAACGACGGATGAAGGTACGGGTTTGATGGGTTTTAATTCCATTTTAACGTTCAAAATGATAGGAAAGGATGTTAGGATGAGATTAGGATCAAAATAGGTTGAAATGGGTTGAAAAATGGACGGTTTAAAGGTTGAACCAGTCGAGCTGGTACGGTCCGGTTCGAACCAGTCGAACCCGGTTCGACCAAGGAAGGAGATGATGAATAGTACTTGGCGCCTGGGCTCACACGCAGGGGATTTCTAGGGCGTGTGGTAGGTCTAATGGGGAAGTGTTCAACATGTGAAACACTCTATTCGATGTAACGAACATTTTGGGACTGGTTTCGTGTCGATCGGACACCGTTTCGATAATATTCGGGGCATCAGAAGGTTTCAGATTGAGTTTAAAAATAGTTAAAAATATCGAAAAATTATGGGGCTTTGGTAAGAGGTTAATAAGGTAGTTAGTAACCTTCTATTAAGATTTGGACAGGTTCGGGAGTCCCGGTGACGGTGATTGGTTCGGGAGAGCCATATTACACGCAAATCGAGGCAGCAGCTAAGACGGTCTGTGAGTGGACCTTAGTTTTCTAAATTGGTGCATGCATAAATGTTTATTATATGTTTTATTACATGTTTGGTGATGCCATGGGTGCATTTGTATGTGGTTACGTATAAGCACGTATTTCGAGGTTTTGGCCTTATACGGTGCTTATACGGGTCGGTATTTATTTATTGGCTTTAATGAACTGGATTTGGATTTCAAAAGGATAAACTCGGGTATGAGACCCATTTGGTTTTATCTCGGGCATATGACCTCAGATATCGGGCACGGTGCCCAACTGATGTCATATGTTTGGGCACAAGACCCAGGTTACTTTAGGGTTTTGATTTCAGGTCAGGGAACCTTAAATGGATTTCCAGGTTCATGACGGTTTATGGGAACCGGCATGAACCCTTGTTATGGGATCGTGCTTCATGACGGGTTATGGGAATCGGCATGAACCCTAGTTATGTTATTATGGTACATGACGGTTTATGGGAACCGGCATGAACCCTGGTTATGTGATTGTGGTACATGACGGTTTATGGGAACCGGGAATGGAGGATGTTTTATATATATATATATATGAATGGAATGGATATTATGGATCATGACGGTTCAGGGGAACCGAGCATGGATATTTGTGTTATGTATATATATGTTCATATACCTTCCTTTACTTCTATTATCTCCTCCGGGGAGGGTCGTTGGCCTGGGTGGACCCCGGAGTAGTCACGGAGAACCGACTGAGTGGAGTCACCCCCCAGTTGGGTTCCTTACTCTCAGGAAGGCTATGGTTACTATAACCTCGGGTGGGGTCGGTGGTATGCGGACATTGACCTTGACTTTGAGAAGACTTGGATTGAGGCCCGGATAGCACGCGCGTAGCTTTGGAAATCATGACAGGATTGGTTATATGTATATATGATATGTGATATGTGGTGTGCACAGGTGTGCACAAGATTTGAGCAGTGGCTTGTGTACTTGGTTTCAATATGGTTTTGGGCTGAGTCCCGTCTGGATTTGGGCAGTGGCCCATATGGTTGATTCCTATTGGTTTCTTTCGATTATGGTTTTGGGCTTAGTTCCCACATATGGTTTTTTGGTTAAATGGTTTTCGAATGCATGCATGCTTTTTAGTGAAGGGTACAAATGTCTTCTTATGAAGTGTTTTTATAAACTGGTTGTTTTGTCCACTCACAACTTTTAATGTTTTGACTGCCCTTCAGGTTGACAGCGGGTGTGCACTGTAGCAGAGACCGAGATATCACATACCTCCTCTGGATCCTGGCTTACTCTGATAGCCCGAGAGGGCAAAGGTCGGAAATATCCCTTGTCTAACACTTCGTGTCAGACGGGAGCAGGGTCATCCCGCGTTAATCCCGGGAGGATTGGGATGGGTCCTATCAGGTTGAGAGTTCCCGATAGTATACATGTGTTGTCCAATGGATAGAGTCCTTTATGGATATGAGTGGCGATCGGATTAGATCCAATAGTGACAGTTTGGGGACTCGAGTGAGTCAAGATTTCAGCATCGGTTGTTGAGTGACACGAGGTAGGATGTGAGGACTCGAGAGCGAGTCAAGATCAGAGTAACGCAGTGGAGCCGGGAATTGTCGGTTGGTTACGATGGTTATGACCTATGATGGTAATGGATTTAATCGGTATCCGATGCGTTCAGATAGTTATGGATTGATTGGACTCTAAGGAGAGTCAGCTTTAAGTATGGGAAATTGAGAGAATTGATTTGTGCGACCATCGAGGTCGATTAAACCTGTGGCATAGGTCTGAGGATGACCTGTGAGATGGGATTCGTGTCATTGTGATGGCAGGATATATAGAATGTTGTCTGATCGGATGCTGAGTAGGATGTCAGCTTGGATGTGATAGCCCTTAGTGGGAGTACGTAATTCACCCTGACGACTGTAATTCACCCTTACGAGCCGACGTGATGACTCTCACGAGTCGACGATCGGAACGCTGTTGATGAGAGTGAAGTTGGAGCTTGGGAAGCTCTAGCGACAGTACGTACCGACGAGTACGGCATGTGTGTTGGACATGTACTGTTACACGGGTACTCTCGTGTGTGTGCAACGACCTGAGTCAAGGGACACGATTGGAATTCCACAGTTTGGTTATGGAATTGGGTCAGTTTGAATTTCGAGGCAAAATTCTTGAAGGGGGAAGATTGTAACGACCCGTCCCGGAAACCGAGAGTCCGAAAGCATCCAACTAAGCACCGATTAACTTTACTAATCCGTCATTAACAACTAATCTAATCCCGGTTTCCGGGATGGGTCGTTACAACACACCACATCATCGTGTCTACAATGATCACCAGATGGCTCGTACTGACACTAACTACAATATGACCACAACATGGCTATCACATGGCTCATAACCAATCACACTACAATCCTGGAGTCCATCAGTCCAATGCAATACTAAGCCAATCAACACATACTCCAAGGTATACCAACTCCAAGTCCATCTCGAGCCTCTTGGTCTCCTGACCCACATCAGAAACATCTAATCCCAAGACGTACTAACACACATGTGCGGGCCACGTCCACTAAGACGTACTAACTCCGACTCTCGCCAGTGCGTATCCTACGGAGTCGAAAACCATGTTGACATCCTGTCCATCCAGGTACCACAGCATACATGCATAACTCCGTAAAGAGACCAAATTCCCAGTACTACACCTTATTCGCAAAACTAGCCTCCGTTCGACAATCACTGACACTGTCGTCTGAATGAGTGAATCCAGATCCATACTCATCCATCCACCATCCAAGACATACCAATACTCCTCACATATCCCAAACCAACACATCACCACGTCCAAAACAGTCCTAGATCAACTTCATCTTACACTCACTAACAGACCCAATCTATGCTCAAGACAGCTTATATCCAAGTTAGACCACCCTCATAACCAAGACAGAGGTTGGAGAAAAATTTCATCCCACTCCAAGAGATTTGTCAACTGACACCTCGCATAATCTAGACTGTGGGTTCTCTAAGTCTAGATCTATTCCCACACCAGCACAGCTTGCCATGAAGACAAAGCATAATCTAGACTGTGGGTTCTCTTCAATTACCTCATATCGGTCAGTTATAGTCACTCCTTACCTAGCATCTTTCCTCCGTCATCTCACAACAGGGACTCAAGACAATCCAAGACATAACATCTACATCAAGCCAACTAAACATAGACCTCACTACACTCGCCTTACACACTAACGTGGTGACACCAAGTAACCTCCGCTAATTCCAAAGCTGTCCATAATCGGGGGGTATCACAACTCTCAAAGTTCCACCATAAAACACAATGGTCTCTTGCATCGACTACGCAGTACCTTTCACTAAGTACTCAACAGGTATTACCAATCCGAGATCAATTACAACTTCTTGAGACGCAACCTTAATGTAAATCGCATACACCACTTCTCGTGATTTCCAAAGTCTTAACCATGTTGGAACCAACTTGGATATGCTTCCACACAGATGTCAAGTCCAACCATTAGACTTCTCCCCTTAAAGAAATATGCCACCATTGACCTTGGGAAGTCCATAATCCTCCAGGACAACATCCACGTGTGCGTACACAGTCCAACACCTCTACTCAACTCACCTGTTGGTTAATACTGTTTATATAGGGACATTCATTATGATTGGAGTTCACTCAACTCAAGGACAAACCTTGTGAGTCCCCCATATACTGTTTATGGATGTGCATAAACAGAATTCAACAAGTAACCTTATCTCACGTGTCAACCTTTAAGGTTCAACTCCCGAGCACGCAACAAATGTTTCCCAATAGCACAACTACTAAGGTACCAATCACTAACTCTCAGAATCATCAGTCACTAACCTCTGAATACTCCGACACATCCCGACACAATACCAAAATCACTAGCCTTAGCATAGTCCGGCACCTCGGAATGCGTCCATGAATACCCATCCCACGCATGGTCAACCTAACCATACTGAACCACCTCGACCCAAAACCAAGCATAGGTCTACCACGCTTCTGCTGCGCTACTCTACTCAAACTAATACTGTCCTGACCATTCATACCAAGACATGACATATTACTATTCATCAAATAGTTCCGCTCGGTAGTGAGCAATACCACACACATGCATCTCACAACTAGTATACACACAGTTCGTAGCTCGTGGTCTCCCCTCGTTATCACAATCGCTGAGAATGTGACACAGTCGTCTCCTATCGCATGCTCACATCACACGCTACCCGAATCTCTACCCATACCAAGTCAAAATCCTAAGTCTGCACTAGGATTAAGGGAACTTGCCTCCCTCATAGTCAACCACTCTAGGCCAGTCAAAGCCCAATAATCTCAACTCGGGGGGCGTAGGGTCATCAACACTCAACTCTAGATCCACTAGAATAGAGTATCCCATACACGGAAATCTCAACAACGCTACTAATCCATCCATCCAAACGTGGATCCCAACATGTCACCTCACGTCAGGCCAACCAATCCTCATAGCCACACGAGACTCGACTAGAGCCATCCACCAAGCCATCCACACCTTCAACTGCACCAAACACCACAATCACCAATCTGGCTGGACTGACAACCTCGACCTCGATAGGTCGTCCAATGCACAACATCTAGCTAGCTCAAATGCCTAAGCTAACCACTCGAACTAGGGTTTCCCAATAAGGCATCTACAACTCAGTATCCTTACCAAACCATCAATCACATCTAGGGTACCACTAGCATGCCTAGCTAAAACAGAGCTCATTACCACTCATTGCATCAAGTACCCAAGACTATCTCAGTGGTCTCAGCCACACAAATCTCAGCCTATCACGAACTGACCAAGCAATGGTCATGACTCTACAATATCATCATATTTCACTCAACTAGGTAAGTGATTGGACAGTGGGTGAGTGGACGTTTGTTTTATAAATTGATATGCATGCATAGTTAAATGTTTTACATGATTGATTGCATGATTTGGTATGCAATGATGTCATGGTGATTTGGCATGATTATTTGTGATTTAATGATTATTTTAATCGGTCTTTCGGGCACATTTTACGAGAAATTTGCAAATGATGTTTTGGGCTAGGCCCGGAGTAAAAAAGGTTTCAAAAAGGGTATTTTGACTTAGTTAGTGAGTCAATGATGATTTTTGGATTATTTTAATGTTTTCAAACGAGATTTTACGAATTTACGTGTAAGTGGCATTTGGGCTTGAGACCTTGTCGGGAATGCTTTTGATTGGGTTTGAAGTCAAAGATGTGATTGATATGTGTTTGTGGTATGGATTTTGTTTGTGATTGTGGATACTGGACCATGTCTGGATGGTGCGAGTACAGTTCCTAGACGTGACTCGGATGTTGCGTGAGTGCAGTTCCGGAGTATGTGGTACGTCTAGACGGTGCCTAAGACATGATTGACATGACTGGCAAGGCTCGGATGGTGCATGAGTGTAGTTCCCGAGGATGGCCTACGCGTAGTTCGGATGTGACTGTGTGATTGTTGGCGCACTCCTGAGTAGTGCAGATTGATTGATTGATTGATTGTGCACTTGTGATTAGTGATGTTTGATGTTGATTGTTATTGCATACTGGTATTGAGTACGAGGTTTTGGTCATTCTTTGGGTACTGGTATTGAGTACGGGTTTAGGTCTTTGTGGCCAGGTTCGTATTTTCACATGTTTGTCTTGAGAGCCGGGATTTGATACTGTTCATGTACTTTGGCTAGAAAGTCGGTGATTGTTATACATATGTTTTACCCTATGCATGCATGGTTTGATATACTGGAGGGGAAATGGTCTACTTGAAATGTATTTTCAAATGATATTATTTTTGTCCACTCACACCTTTTCTGTTTTGATGACCTTCCAGGCCGTGGCACGATGTTCAGGACTGATCGAGAGGCGGAGGCATGAGCAGAAATCACTGCAGTTATCCCTTGTTTGATAGATGCTGAGGGGTAGTTTTGGGACTTCAGTTGACTTTTCAGATGGGAGCCGAACCGGGCACGGTTATCAAAGTCCAGTTGGGACGGGTCCTGTCAACATCTCTGCCAAGCAGGAAAAACTAACCAACTTCCAGTCCGTCTCGTAATCCATTGATTTTCTCCGAGGTCAACACTGTTCAACTCCTAACTGCAATACCTCGAACAGTGCACCAGCCAACACTTACGACTCATCTAACACTCGGTCGTGACGCAAGACTACCAGTCATATCAACCTCGACTCAGTCTCGAGTCGTGCGTACCTCGTACCAACGTCCCAGTACATCATGTGAGTCCGCCGTCAACTAACACAAATCTCAAGTACACCCATTCACAAGACGACATCTATCGGTCTCGGTACTTCTATGCATCAATATTCGTACAATGTTCCATACTACTTCCGTCAGTGATCCGTGCTGACCTCAACGGAGTCACAACGTACTCGTCTATACTGCTAATTCAACCATTCATCTAACCAGTGGTTCCCTTAACCACCAACACAGTCAACCTGTGGGAACACCATCTACGTCCCACGCTACCTCTTTGCAACCAGACCCTATCACATACCTGTTTAACCATGAGCATACATCTCAATGTCAGGGTTTCACCAGCCATTCATGGCTCGGAGCATACAGCTCACAACAGTACTGACTCCTGCCACAACCAATCAAACCACTTGGGATCATTCTGATCCGGCCCATATGCTTCGTCAAAATCCATCATATCGGGACCACGCCGATCATCCATCTATCCATTACATACCTCGGCACTATGCCGATCACCAACACTAGAAAATCACGATGTACGTCCCAGTACATCAGCATGGTTCTGACCACTATAGAACCCGTACGTACACAATTCAAGTACATTACCACCAACCAGGACCATGGTGCATACCACCAAACACACGCAAAGACAACTCTACGAACTTTCATAAAACAAGGATCTTTTAAAATACCTGAAACACAGCTCGTAGAGTATATCCTCACGTACTTCCAGTGTCATCCTATGGTACGTCCACTAATCAACTACAGCGGCATCAGCCACGCTGTACGACACCCAATGTCCAACCAATCAATACCCTAGTGTACCCGTCACCCTCACAGTGTAACTCCAGGGCACACTAAATCTCCTTGTGACCCTACCGATTAACACCTGCCTACGGGCCAGTCACGCTTCGCTTGTATAGTCCGTCGGTCCAATCCTACCACTAGGCTGACTACATGTCATCTGGGGAAGTCCAACTCAAATCCCCTTCGAGTCTCCCGGTCTCCTGGTCTCCTGGGTCTCCCGACCAGTATGAACCTCAAACACATCTCAATTACGTACACAGGGCAGACCCAGCACGAGATCCAAAACCAAATCCATATGCATGTAACCACATACCGCACACGTCCTGCACCACTCCAAGATAGTTAAAAGATCCAACCTATGTCTCATATCCGATACTCCGGATCTACGACAACTCATCCTTGAGCAAAAACAATCTAATCCCGATCCACTCACTCCAAAGTGGGTCCTACTTACTTCCTCACTACTTCGTTTTTAAGTGGCACCAATGATCAAACCACTGTACCAAATTAGGAATACCCCACGTCTAAAGGCACGTCTAGATTGTGGGTTCCCTTCCATAACCTCATATCGACCAGTTATAGCCACTCCTTCTCAGCTTCCTTCCATCATCTTTTAATGGAACACACAATGGTCCTCAACCATGTCATCACAAGTCCTTCTACCTTAAGCCATCTTAACACAATTTTTTTTACACTCGCCACACAGGCGATTCCCAAACGTCACCAACTACTCTTCCTCCTCCTGAACACATCCACACGTGTCCAAGATCAAAGGAGGGGGGGGGGGGGGGGTTACAATTCCTGAAGTTCCATCACTGAGTCACTCGAATCGCCTCCAGAACATCCAACCCTTAACACCAACTTAGAATCAACAGTGGTCTCATCGTCGCTATCAAAACATCTCCTGATTCCGAGATTCTAATCACGGTACTTCATCCTCAAGTATACTATCTTCTAACTAATTGTCCAAACGTCACCTTCTCTACTATACTGAGAAAATCCACAACTCCTAGGGAGCACAACCACGTGTTCGTAGCTAAAACAGCTCACCGACCACTCACCTGTCAGTTATCCCCGTTTATGCACATCCCAAAGGGTATCAATCATCACTCCTTCTGATGATCACATCTCAACCTTTCTGAGGTTCAACTTCAAACACCTGCTAAAATACGATTAACCAACTCGCGGAATCCTCAATCCTCAATCACTGACCTCGGACTCCCCAATTACCACCCTCGAAGTCGCCACTCACCAAGTGCCAACCTCGGCATCTACCGACATCTGCAAACACATCAGGGGGAGTCCATTAAAACCAACCTCACGAACGGTCAAACCCGACCATACAAACCTAACCCGATCCAACACGAAACATAGGTCCACCGCGCTTCCGCTGCGCTACTCTGATCAACCAACGACATCCTGACCGTCCGTCCAGAAACATGACCTGCGAATGGTCATCGTATATCGCAAATCGGTTAGCGGTTCCTCCTACCAAACAACAGCACCTCACGACTAGCCACAACCTCAACTCAATGTGCCCATCTGACCATTTACAAGCATCCCAAATTGTGGCACAGCATCCCTGATCTCATGCTCATAACACACCAGTCCCGAACCTCCGCTCCTAGCTAGCCAAAACCCTCAATCTACGCTCGGGTCAAGGGAACTGACATCCCTCATACTCCACAATTCTGAGCAAATCAAAGCTCAACTAAAAGCCACAATCACACTAGACTCGTCCAGAGTCATCCACCAAGCCAATACCTCGGCTGCATCCCAACAGCACCCTTGCCAATCCAACCGTAAGTCGACCCATGCCACAACCACCAACTAAACACAAACCTTAACTCAGGTTTCCCAAACTAAGTACTTCCTCTGGGTTTCTCTCCAAGGAACTCACAATCCAGACCAGTCATCCCACGGGGTTTCGCAAATCATCCCCATCCTACGGGTTACCCAAACCCGCACCAGCCACAGGTTCACTACAACCTTACCACTCGGGTCGTCACACCCGACTAAGAATGTCAACCAATAATAAATGCTAGGGGGAATCAATCAAATGAGGCATCTGGCTACTCGTAGCCTCACTAATCCAAGCTCAACCCAACTGACCAAAAGGTCACCAATCGATACTTTCATCATCCGGCCTAACCCGGGCTAACAAGCCACCGTCAACTAGCCCCAACTGGCCCACGAGTACCTCCAGCTCAACATGGGGTCATGAGGCTCCACATACCGACCAGTCGACTCTCAGTCGACCATCAATCGTCGTTCACTAGTTACCATCCAAGTTAACCATGCTAGCATACATCCGACCTTATGGTCCAACATCATACCGATCATATCCAACGTCCAACATGCTATCCTTTTCAATCCAAAGATGGCAAGCAACACATCCAATCGCGTATCAGGAAACGGATCAACCAGTTGCTCATACTTCCGCCACTAATTAAGCCACTAGGTATCGTAGAACTACTCGTTATCACTCGCGTATCCAGGTTGATGACGGGCTGTTCCGCATTGAGACATCACATCCACAGTAGCATCATAATACCCAAGTCGACGAACTAACGACTCTGGGAACCAAACCTCGCACAGAGCGCACAAAACCTGCTCTGATACCAGTTTGACACGACCCACCCTCAATCCCCCGGGATTAAGGGCTAAGTCATGCTCCCATCTAACTTACGTATGACGTGAAGGCTAAACCGACGTCCAACCTCCATGTGACACGTAAGTCGGACAAGGGATTTCCAACCAACCGATCAAAACTTCCAGACTTCCTAGAGCACGTAGACTCTACTGTTGATCGCGTGTGTGATGTCTCTCTCTCTCGATCAACAGCCCGCACCGCAACAACCTGGAGGGTATCGAAAACATGAAAAGACTGTGAGTGGATAAAAACAAATAGTAATTTCAGAAAAAAGTTATCAGAAAACACAATTTATATCCTCCACGCAAAAACCAATGCATGCATATAAAATCCATGTTATGAAACCATTTCATATCCAAAACAATTATTGAAAACCAGAATAATTTCCTTTTCTCAAATCCGTAAGTCAAATCCAGGGCTTCAACCCAAAATCATAAAGCCTTAGCAAGTACGGGAACTCAGCCCAAAACTCATTAAATCCAAACCATTCGGGCCACCGCCCAAAACATCTAAAAACCAGTGAAAAACATCAATCATACGAGTTGTTGGATCTCAAGTGCGCCCAAGTCTTTAAACTCAAAACCATGCGCATAATCAGGCCTTCCCGGGATATCAACGAGTCTTTAAACTCAAAACACAATCAACAGGGCTCGGGGGATATCATAACCGAGTCTTTAAACTCAAAATAGATACCGAGTCTTTAAACTCAAAACATATCAATCCAGGGCCTTCCCCCGTCAATCAACCGAGTCTTTAAACTCAAAACTAGATCCAGCGATTTTTCTTTTTCTTTTTCCGGGTCTTTAAACCCAAAACCATTTTTCAATCAATTGAAAAACCATATCCGAATTCGCAATAATGATTCCGTAAGCTATCATCCGGAACCATCATCCCGAACCCAAATCCAGAGTTTCTCTTTCAAGTTCCAAAATCGACTCCAAAATCATCTTTCAAAAATCCCATTCCAAAACCGAAATCTCGTTTCTCGAAGTCATGAACAGAGCTTCAAACCCTAAATCACTTTTCCAAAATCCATCATAAACCATTGAAATCAAATCATATTCCAAATCTTGAAATCAAATCATCAAACCCCGAATCAAATCACAAGAGAAATCGAAAACTCGTAAAACGTGCAAATACGCACTTATCTCGAAATTCGTGCAAAATCATAAATCGTCAATCTCAATTAAAAAATATGGAAATCACGTATAGAAGCATATAAAAATATATATGCATGCATCATAAGTTAAAAAGAAAAGTCCACTCACAGACCATTACGCCGCTGCCTTAATACGCGTGCATTTACGCCGTTCCCGGCCAATTCACTATCACCGGCTTTCCCGAACCTGTCCAAAGCCCATAATAAGGTCACTAACGACTTCATAAAGCTTGAACTAAAGCCCTGTAATTTTCCTGAATTTTTAACTATTTTTAATCGAGCCCTAAAAACATTGGACTTCCCGAAACATATCGAGACGATGTCCGATCGACTCGAAACAAGTGCCAAAATGTTCGTTACATCGATTACATCATTTCACATGTTGAACACTTCCTCAAAATGTATGCCACTTGCCCACAGGCGCCTCCCAAAGGGGAAGCGCGTGGGCTTCGCGCGCCTCAGCACTATTCATCTCCTACCTCAGGTCGACCTGGTTCGATCCGGTTCAGACCAGTCTCTGCAACTTGAACCGGCGTGACCGGTTTTCACTCATTTCTTCCTCTTTTTCGATTATGTTACGTCCTATAGCTTCGTATCACCCTTCCTAATCAAATTAGCTAATTAAAAGGTGAGAATGAGCACGAGAAGGTACCTTCCAAACTGAGATCATATTTCCAGTTTTCCCTCATCTGTGTTCTCTTGCACACGGCCACTTTGGGACTCGATTTTAATCTCATTGAACTTCTCTGAACCTCCATAACCTCATTCAAACAATTAATTTTATTATTAACGGTCACAACGTTGTTTACCATATCCAAATTTAAGCATAAAGCTCACGATTTCTTACCTTCGTTCCTCGTCACGAACACCGTCGTGCACGGCCGTGGTGACCACCAGCTTCGTCTCATCTCCTTCATAATCTTTGATGAACAAACCATAAGAAAAATAACACATTTTCAAGATGTTTGGATCACTTGTTCCTAACGGCTTCATAATTCCCCTGTTTTAGTTTCCACGATCTCCGTCCACCGTCATGACTGGCCTCCCACGGCGACACCACCACCTATCTCATCCTCTTGTCTCTCACTTTCATTCTCAAGGGTACAGAAATGATGAAGATTGAAGGAAGAGGAGGAGAGAATTTCTCAGGCTCTCTTTTCTGTTTTGTTCCTTGCAATTGTCGACATAAGTCGATTTTGTTTGAAAACACAACGTGAGGCGGTAGGGAGGTTCCACAGACCTCTAGATTGGGCCAGGTGTCATTTTTTCTGTGGGCAAGTGTTTCAAAAGTAGCCAAGTGTCCCGTGATCACTGGGCACTAATCCCAAGGCTAACTAGTTGACCAAAATGCCTTTGAGGCAAAATTACAAAAATTCCCCTCGCGTGTTCAGACCATTAACTATGTCATCCGAACTCCAATGACAAAGTGCCACCTGTCGTTGTACTCAGTGAATCGAGACCTAACTAACGGTCCTCAAAATACGTGATAATTCGATGTTGTATAAAAAGTCAACAAATTGCCCCTTTTTAACCAAATTACCCTTAAACTTCCGATCGTCGTAAATTTTCCTCGAATGTCGGAATCAGACGTGCCACCTGTCTATGAATTAGTGACGCCCTGAACTAAGTCACGGTCATCGGTCAAGTCCATTTGACCGTCCGAACTAAAAGTACATTTTTGCCCATTCCAAGGGAAAAATCGTAATTTCGCACCGTCCATCCGAAAGTATCCAACTAAGCACCGATTAACTTTACTAATCTGTCATTAACAACTAATCTTATCCCGACTTTCGGGATGGGTCGTTACAACACACCACATCATCGTGTCTACATTGATCCCCAGATGGCTCGTACTCACACTAACTACAATATGACCAGAACATGGCTATCACATGGCTCATAGCCAATCACACTTCAATCCTGGAGTCCATCAGTCCAATCCAATACTAAGCCAATCAACACATCCTCCAAGGTACACACCTACCTAGAACTAAGCCTTTTAAGAGCTCAAGTGGCTTTGGGGGGGGGGGGGGGGGGGGGGGGAGGGGGATTGGAACCCCAAAGTTAAGCGAGTTGAGGCTGGTGCAATTCCATGATGGGTGACCCCCTGGGAAGTTGCACCATATGCTCCCGAAAAAAAAAACCGTGAGGGCGAGGCCCAAAGCGGACAATATGGTGCTAGATGAGTCGGGTCATGACCGAGAAGGGTCGGGTCCTTACAATTTGGTATCAGAGCTAGACCCCGACCGGGAAGTGTGCCAGCGAGGACGCTGGGCCCTAAGGGGGTGAATTGTAAGACCCGTGTCCTGGAGAGAACGGTGAACAATCCCACATTCCTGCGAGGGGTAATGGTCTGGGAGAGGATGGTGGTGTGCCTTAAAGGTGTAGGCACACACCTATCTAGCACTAGGCCTTTTGGCAGATCAAGTGGCTTTGGGGGGGATTGGAACCCCAAAGTTAAGCAAGTTGAGGCTGGTGCAATTCCATGATGGGTGACCCCCTGGGAAGTTGCACCATAAGCTCCCGAAAACAAAACCGTGAAGGCGAGGCCCAAAGCAGACAATATGGTTCTAGATGAGTCGGGTCCTGACCGAGACGGGTCGGGTCTTGACATACCAACTCCAAGTCCATCTCGAGGCTCTTGGTCTCCTGACCCACATCAGAAACATCTAATCCCAAGCTCATCTACCAAACACACATGTGAGGACCACGTCGTCCACTAAGACTTACTAAATCCGACTCTCGCCACTGCGTATCCAACAGAGTCGAAAACCACGTTGACATCTGGTCCATCCAAGTACCACAACGTACTTGCATAACTCCGGAAAGAGACCAAATTCCCAATACTACACCTTATTCACAAAACTAGCCTCCGTTCGACAATCACTGACACTGCCGTCTGAATGAGTGAATCCAGATCCATACTCATCCATCCATTATCCAAGACAAACCAATACTCCTCACATATCTAAAACCAACACATCACCACGTCCAAAATAGTCCCAGGTCAACTTCGTCTTACACTCACTAACATACCCAATCTATGCTCAAGACAGCTCATATCCAAGTTAGACCACCCACATAACCAAGATAGCGGTTGGATCAATTTTTTATCCCATTCCAAGAGATTTGTCAACTGACACCTCGACAACATCTAAGTCTCGATCCATAGGGTCTCACACCCTCGTGGAATCCTATTTACAGACACATAACTCCTCGACTTTCCACAGTACTACTCATTATCTATTCCCACACCTGCACAGCTTGCCATGAAGACAAAGCATAATCTAGAATGTGGGTTCTCTTCATTTACCTCATATCGGTTAGTTATAGTCACTTCTTACCTAGCATCTTTCCTCCGTCATCGCACAACAGGGACTCAAAACAATCCAAGACAATGACATCCACATAACATCTACATCAAGCCAACTAAACATAGACCTCACTACACTTGCCTTACACACTAACGTGGTGACACCAAGTAACCTCCGCTAATTCCAAAGCTGTCCACAATCAGGGGGTATCACAACTCTCAAAGTTCCACCGTAAAGCACTATGGTCTCTTGCATCGACTACTCAGTACCCATCACTAAGTACTGAACAGGTATTACCAATCCGATATCAATTACAACTTCTCGAGACGCAACCTTAATGTAAATCGCATACACCACTTCTCGTGATTTCCAAAGTCTCAACCATGTTGGAACCAACTTGGATATGCTTCCACACAGATGTCAAGTCCAACCATTAGACTTCCCCCCCTTAAAGAAATACACCACCACTGGCCTTAGGAAGTCCATAATCCTCCAGGATAACATCCACGCGTCCGTACACAGTCCAACACCTCTACTCAACTCACCTGTCGGTTAATACTGTTTATATAGGGACATTCATTCCGATTGGAGTTCACTCAACTCAAGGATAAACCTTGCGAGTCCCCCATATGCTGTTTATGGATGTGCATAAACGACATTCAACAGGTAACCTTATCTCACGTGCCAACCTTTAAGGTTCAACTCCCGAGAACGCAACATATGTTTCCCAATAGCACAACCACTAAGGTACCAATCACTAACTCTCGGGATCATCAGTCACTAACCTCTGAATACTCTGACACATCCCGACACGCTACCATAATTACTAACCTTAGCATAGTATGGCACCTCGGAATGCGTCCATGAATACCCATCGCACGCATGGTCAACCTGACCATACCGAACCACCTCGACCCAAAACCCAGCATAGGTCTACCACGCTTCTGTTGCACTACTCTACTCAAACTAATACCGTCCTGACCATTCATACCAAGACATGACATATTACTATTCATCAAATAGTTCCGCTCAGTAGTGGTCAATACCACACACATGCATCTCACGATTGGTATACACATAGTTCGTGGCTCGTGGTCTCCCTTCATTATCACAATCGCTGAGAATGTGACACAGTCGTCTCCTATCTCGTGCTCACATCACATGCTACCCGAATCTCTACCCATACCAAGTCAAAATCCTAAGTCTGCACTAGGATTTAGGGAACTTGCCTCTCTCATAGTCAACCACTCTAGGCCAATCAATGCCCAACAATCTCAACTTGGGGGGCCTAGGGTCATCAGGACTCAACTGTAGATCCACTAGAATATAGTATTCCATACACGACAATCTCAACAGCACTACTAATCCATCAATCCAAGCGTGGATCCCAACATGTCACCTCATGTCAGACCAACCAATCCTCATAGCCACACGAGACAAGACTAGAGCCATCCACGAAGCCATCCACACACTCAACTGTACCAAACAGCATAATCACCAATCTACCTGGACTGACAACCTAAACCTCGAGAGGTCGCCCAATCCACAACATCTAGCTAGCTCACATGCCTAAGCTAACCACTCGAACTAGGGTTTCCCAATAAGGCATCTACAACTCAGTATCATTACCAAACCATCAATCACATCTAGGGTACCACTAGCATGCCCAGCCAAAACAGAGCTCATTACCACTCAGTCCATCAAGTACCCAAGACTATCCCGGTGGTCTCAGCCACACAAATCTCAGGCTATCACGAACTGACCAAGCAACGTTCATGACTCTACAGTATCATCATATTTTATTCAACTAGGTAACCAAAATGGTGCCAAACCATCCCTCGGTCATACTCAACAACTAACATAGCCGACCCTGAGGTCCAACCGACCATCATGTGCAACCCATGTCACATCCGACGCAAACACAACCTTAAAAAGTAATCGACCAATCAACAACAACCAGTGTTGGCCAACACAGACATGTCCCTGAAAAGTCATCGACCATCGTGTGCAACCAAGGTTACCGCCAACACAAACACGATCATGAGAAGGGTTGCAACACACCGCTTCACGGCGTATCGGGAAAAGCAACACCAATGAATAGGACTCTCCACTAACTATCACACTATCACCCTAGCGTTCAAGTTGATAGCAGATTGCTCCTCGTAGAGAGATCACATCCACCACAAGACACAACACACCAACCAACTGACTAGCTCTCTCAGAGACCAACAACCTCACTCCGGAAGCCATAATTTCGCTCCAGAACCGATAACCTCGCTCTGATACCAACTTGACATGCCCCATCCCAATCCCTCTAGGATTACAAGGATGGAACATGCTCCCATCTAACCTACGTATGACAGAAAGACCAGACACCCATCTAACCTCCATGTAACACGTAAGCTAGACTAGGGATACCCAGGCTAACCATCCAACTATCTTCTAGAGTACGCTTGAACCGTAGTGGAATGTGTGAGTGTGATGTCTCAGTCTCACCAACAGCCCGCATACGCATCAACCTGAAGGGCATCAAAACACTAGAAAAGACTGTGAGTTGACAAAAATAAATAAGTTTATAAAATATTTTACAGAAAAAGACATTTTTTCCCTTCACGTAAAAACCAATGCATGCATTCAAAAACCATTTCATTTTCAACATAAGAAAACTGTTATAAAACCCAAATTATTTTTCTTTCTCAAATCACCTAGCCTCAGCCCAAAACCCAAATCCCGTGTAAAACCGTAAATCCAATCATCTGGGCCATCGGCCAAAACATCTGAAAACCATATGAAAACAATCATCATATCACATAAATCCGAAATACATAGCTATCAATCGAACCTGTTGAATCTCATATCATTGAGTCTTTAAACTCAAATCACATGTCAGACCTTCCCGGGTAATCAACGAGTCTTTAAACTCAATAACAAGCCTCAGGGGAAATCAATAACCGAGTCTTTAAACTCACAAGTCTTTAAACTTAAATCACATATAGGGCCCTCCCCCGTCACAATCAATGACCGAGTCTTTAAACCCAAATCCAGATCCAGCAAATCCAATTCAAAATAATTTCAAAACCAAATCCATAAATCCATTTCCAAATCCATATCCGAAACCATCATTTCGAAACCAGAATCTAAATCCAGAAATCCATCCAAATCACATTTAAATCGAAATCCGAAATCATATTTTATCGAAATGGGTCTCATGCCTGAATTCACATTCAAACCTAATATCATATCATCAAATCATTATCAAAACACAATACGTATAAACAGTATAAAATCATCCATCAAACCATTAACAAAGCATAACATAAAACCATATCCTCGAAGTACGTGCGAATACATAAATCACATTGAAACAAGTGTAAATATGGAAATCATAAATATCGCAATCATAAGCATAGAAATCATATATAGAAAACATATAAAATAGTTATGCATGCATTATAATTTAGAAAGCAAAGTCCACTCACAGACAGTCCTCGCAGCTACCTCGATATGCGTGCACCAAGCCTTTCTTAGCTAATCCATCATCCCCGAAACTTCTGGACCTGTCCAAATCGCATTCTAAGGTCACTAACACTTCCAATAACCTTCCATTAAATTCCCGTAATTTTCCTGGATTTTTAAACGTATTTAAACTAACACTTAAAGCTTCGGGCATCCCGAACTATATCGAAACGATGTTCGATCGACTCGAACCCGGTCCCAAAATGTTTGTTACATCGAAACCATCGAAACACATGTTGAAAACTTCTACCATAACTGCCCCCAAGCATCCCCACGCGCCGCCAAAAGGCGCTGAGCGTGAAGCTGATGTGCTGTGACATTGTTTATCTTCAACCTCCGATCAATTTGGTTCAGACTGGTTTATGCAAATCCGTTCCACCCGAACCCGCGAGACCGATTCTCACCCAATTCTCCATCTTTTTCAATCCTTTCAACTACCATAACTTCGTCCCATCATTTACAATTGATCTAACTACTCAAAATATGGAAAACAGGTCTGGAATTTACCTTCCAAATCGAAGCACCAACCCGTGTTCTGCAACCATGTCCTACCGTTGATCCCAGCCACCTCAAGCTTTGGTTTTGGTCCCAATCAACTCCTAGGACCTCCAGGAACCACTTCCAAGCATTAGAATCGTGTAACAAACACTAAAATTCAAGTTTCCATTTTTGAATCACAAAACCTTACCGTGTCGGTTTCACGGCCACCGTCCACGACAGCTCAACATGATTGCACCAGCACACTTGTCTCAACCTCCCCTCACTTTTTCATTCACACATCTTAGGTATTTTTTGGAGGATTAAATGGGTTCGGGTTCACGATCACACACCCATACTTTGTTTTTCCTTCTCGACGTACAGTCATTGAACACACACTTGCACGATTTCCTGTTTTTTAAACTTAGGTGAGACGGTTGATGAGGCTTTCAAAGCCTTTCAGACATAGGACAAGTGCCCCACTCCAATTGGGCACAATTCCCAATACAAACCAATGACTAAAATACCCTTTGTTCCAAATTACCAAAATGCCCCTAAACTTTGGAACCTCATAACTTTCCCATCGAATGTCGGAATCGAACGTGCCACTTATTGACGGATTCGTGACGTCCCGAACTACATCACAATCATCGGTCAAAGTCCGTTTAACAATCTGAAACAAAAGTAGATCAAGACGATACGAATCTGTAGACATGCGGCACATCGAATTCAGACGTTCGACGGGGAAGTTACGGTTCACGGAAGATCGAGGAACTATTGCACGAAGTTCGAGATGAAAATTATTTGTCAGCAAGTGGGGCCCAGATATTAAGGGGCAGGCCCAATGGATGAATGACACTTCTCATCCATCCATTGCCCACCCAAATTGGTTCATGCATATCAATTTCACCTTCTTTGTTTCTTTCATTCGAAACCGATCAAAACATCCAACCCAATCCAACACCCTTCCCATCTGATCATGCTTGTGAGGACCAGAGAGTGATGGGGGGACATGGGGCAGGAGCAACGCCGCCGTGGACGGCGACCATGGACCCGAGCAAGGTACCCGGTTAGACCCAATTTCTCTTTATTTCGATTTTGACGTTATGGATAGCTTAGGATGATTGGAAGATGATTTTTGGGTTGTTATGAAGATTATGAGATGGATTTGATGGTGGTTCACGGCTGAGGAAGCCCTGAGGGTGGCCGAGAAAACATAGGCCTTGAGGGGTATGTCGAACCAAGGGATGTTTTATGGTTTTCCTTGGTTTTCTTTACATAATTAGGTTGCTAGGACTGATATAGGGAGATTGGGATTAAAAAGGAAGGAATTGGATGAAAAATATGGAAGATATGGGGCCAGACCAGTCACGCCGGTCCAACTGGACCAGCCGAACCAGTGAACCGGCTGGACCCAGTTCGATTGCAGGAAGAAGATGACTGCACAGTAGGCGCGTGAGGCCCACACGCAGTGACACGACCCATCCCAATCCCCCCGGGATTACCGTGGGATGTGTCATGCTCCCGTCTGACACGAAGTGTCAGACAAGGGATAACCTAAAGTCACTGCCCCCAATCAGCTTCCAGAGTGCGCAAGGATCGATGGAGGAGGCATGCAATGTCCCAGTCTCTGCTGCAGTCGCATCCGTAATCAACCTGAAGGACATTTAAAACAACCAAAAGCTGTGAGTGGACGAAAATAAATAAGTTCATAAAACACATTTCACAAAGATATTTATGCCCTTCATTAAAACGTATGCATGCATCGAAACCAGTAAGTAAACTATTTACTAAAAATAACCGTTAGGGCCTTAGCCCAAAAACCATGACTCAAAACCAAATGTGGGAACTCAGCCCAAAACCGTAAAACCAAATTCCAATTCCAAGTGGGCTACCGCCCAAAACCATAACCATAAATATCACTCAAGAAAACATATTTAAACCATCATGGGCATCGCAGATGCCTAGCGTCCCAGACGCCATATCTCACGGTATCAAGCAACGCGTGCTACCCGGGGTCTCACGGGGTCAATATCTCTTACATCCCAGATGTCTGACGTCCCAGACGTCCAATCATAGCATTCCTGCTCCTGAGTCATCATACGGTCCAGTAGCTCCGTATAGTGATCCCTCGCAGGCAATGCACCGTGACTTCCTGTCAGGACCCGTCCCAAATATCACCTCGATATCCGGGACGAACCCTGCTCCCGTCTGACAATCACACTTACAGTACCACAATTAACCTTAATACAACTATAAGCATAACTATCAAACAAAGGAATAAATATATACAACCGTAAGTCAGAACATAGGTCTACAAAATGGGCACAAAAAGTCCTACAATTCTAAGTCCGCAACGGAAGAACGTCGTAAGCTCTATGCCTCGATATCTGCCTCAACGTTCACCCCAGCGCTATCACCATGACCTGGAGGGAAATTTAATAACAGAAGGTGTGAGTGGACTGGAATGAATAAAAGTTTCAAAACAGTTTCTCGTAAAATCAGAGTTAAGGAAAAATAATAAGTTGTTCCCTCCGCTTTGAAAACAGGCATGCCCAACGAAGTATTAGAAAATCATAATATGAAACATCATAAGAAACAGAAACACTATAAAACATCATAAGAAACAGATACACTATAAAACATCATAAGAAACAGATACACTATAAAACATCATAAGAGACAGATACACTATAAAACTGATATAGAAACCAGAGCATGAGCATCAAACCATCTTTCCCGATCAAACCTGCTGGACCTATCCGAGTCTTTAAACTCAACCAGGCCTCAAATATAAATCCGAGTCTTTAAACTCCCGAGTCTTTAAACTCAATAGGCCTATGGGGGTAATATCATAAATATCCGAGTCTTTAAACTCCCGAGTCTTTAAACTCAATCCGGGCCCGTCCCCCGTCAACAATATCCGGGTCTTTAAACCCATATCCAGATCCAGCAAATCCAATCCATTTCAGTGTAAAACCGTTCCGAAACCCATCACCAAACTCGAATTCGGAATCCCCAGTTCGAAGCCCTTCCGGCGTTCAGAACCGACATTCCGAACCCAAATCCGGAAAATCCATGTTCATACCAGAAACCATAGTAAATCCCAAATCATGTTTCATAACTCATTTACCATCATTAGAAAACGTTTATAGGTTGAATTTCTCAAATATGGCATCAAAATCTGAAAATCGGCTTTTTCTCGAAAAACGTGCAAAATCCCGGAAACGTCTCGAAAAACATGCAAACATTTCAATCACGTATAACCATCATTTAAAGCATAAAAACACACATAATATCATAAAACATTGATAAAAACAGTTAGGCATGCTCGGAAGTAGGAAAGAGTCCACTCACAAATCTGAGCAAGTCAGTCGCGCTCCGTGCGCTCCTCGACTGTCTCGGGTGCCTCCCGTCCTGTCAAAATGCACCAAGTAGGGTCACAAATACATCAAGGATCCTAATCCTAATTTCCCCAATTTTTCAGGAATTTAATAATATTTTAATCCTAAACCCTAAACCTTCCGGATTCCCGAACCATCCCGTAACACCGTCCGATTAACCCGAAAACTATACCATTGGATTCCTTAGAACATTTAGGACTAAACTCATGTTAGAAGCTTGGCCGGATTCCTCCCCACGCGCCTCCACGCGCTGCCCAAAGTGGCTGCGCGTGGGCCTCACGCGCCTGCTACAGTGCATCTCCTTCCTCGAGTCACCCGGTTCAACACAGTTGAACCGGCGTGACCGGTTCTCTGTAATCCGACCACCATTCCAGTCCAATCCAATCCCATTCTCTTCGTCCCATCCTAAGCAACCTAACCATGTCCTAACCTTGAAGAATCACGGCCGGAAACCCACCGTTCACGGCCTCGAAACAGACGGCCGGTAGCCCCTGTTTTAGCCGCTGGCCGCCCAGGTCCTCCCCCGTCACGGCGTTCATCTTAATCGACGCCTAGGACCTTCCTGAACTTCACCCTAACCTCCTAATCCCTCGACTCAACGCCCAACTCCACAACTTTGCATTTGAACTTCACGGCCAAACAGAGTACAGAGTACTCACCGTCGACTGTGCTCCGCCGTGTACGCCCCTGTCACGGCGACCGTCCTACACCACTCCTAGAACCTCCCTAAACATCACTGCACTCACCAATCCCCTCGATTCTCATCCTACCTTCACGACTTTTGAATTTAAAATCCACGGGAAAATAGGGGAAAGGAACTTACCCTTCAATTCAGTCATCGCCGTGGGCACCGCCGCTTACCACAGTGCTGGTTGGACTCCCCGTAGTCTCCTGAGTCTCCTAGTGGCTTGAATCGATCCACCACACGGCACAGCAGCCACCACAGTCCACCGCCTTCTCTGTTTTCTTCAAAACCCAGTCGTCCACCGTGTAGCCTCCATGCACTGTTGCAGCTCCAAACCGCGATCACCAGCACCTCCTTGCCTCACTGTCCTTCTCTCAACTCACTCTTCACTCTCCCTTGCACTGAATCGATCACCGCCTCTCCAAACTCTTCTCTCTGTTTTATGCGTTCAAGTTCAAGCACGGTTTGAGTTTTGAACAAGTATGGCCGCCACACTTTGGAACTCTTTGGAACAATCCAGCGCCCCCACGTGTCCACAATCCTATGGACAAAGCAGAAAATATCCTACCCCACTCAGCCACTTGTCCTCATCCAATTGGCTGAATGAAAAATGACCAAAATACCCCTTGTATAATAAAATTACCGTTTTGCCCTCGAACGTTCTAGACCCGTATCTTTTCCGTTCGACGTCCGATGACAGCGTGCCGCCTGTCATTGAACTCAGGATGTCGTGACCTATCCAACGGTCCTCGGTCTACGTGAAAATCACAAGTCCTCCAAAAAGTCAACATTTTCCTCGTTTACTCAAAATTACGGTAACGCCCCTAATCTTCCAAACGTGATAACTTTTCCTCCGGTTGTCCGAATCGAACCTGCCACCTGTCTACGGACTCGTGACGTCCTAAACTACGTCACGGTTAAGGGTCAACACTCATCCAATCGGTAATTCAAAAAGTCAACTTTTCGTTTACTATTCACAAGGGCAAAATCGTCCTTTATATACAAAACTTTACAAAATTACAGTTTTACCCTTCCCGAAGGGACGGGTTGTTACAATCTACCCCCCTAAAAAGATGTTCGTCCCCGAAATTCAGTGAAATAAGTAAGGGTACTGTTCCCGCATCAAGGCCTCAGGTTCCCAAGTAGCTTCTTCCATTTGATGATTCCTCCACAATACTTTAACCAAGGGAACCGTCTTCCTTCGTAAAACCTTATCCTTCCGATCCAAGATCGCTACAGGCTGCTCTTCAAAACTCAAGTCTTCCCTCAGTGCCACTGGTTGTGCCTCCAAAACATGCGAATCATCTCGAATATACTTCCGAAGCATAGAGACATGAAAGACATTATGTACCTTGTCCAAGTCTGCTGGTAAGGCCAATCGATATGCAACAGGACCAATCCGTTCCAAAATCTCATAAGGTCCAATGTAACGAGGACTCAACTTCCCTCGTCTGCCAAACCGTACGATTCCCTTCCAAGGAGATAACTTCAAGAAAACCCAGTCTCCTACTGCAAACTCCAAATCTCTAATCCTACGGTCGGCGTAGCTCTTCTGGCGGTCCTGAGCTGCCTTCAATCGATCCCTGATCAGTGCCACCTTTTCCTGTGTAAGATCTACCAGCTCAGAAGTAGTCAATCTCCGCTCACCAACCTCAGTCCAACATAATGGAGTCCGACACTGTCGCCCGTACAAAGCCTCGTAAGGAGCCATCCCAATGCTCTCCTGATAACTGTTGTTGTAGGCAAATTCCATCAAAGGTAAATGAGACTCCCACGTACCCTG
Organism: Prinsepia uniflora; assembly: GCA_032719365.1. Taxonomy (NCBI): domain Eukaryota; kingdom Viridiplantae; phylum Streptophyta; class Magnoliopsida; order Rosales; family Rosaceae; genus Prinsepia; species Prinsepia uniflora. The sequence goes on along the minus strand of CM064867.1, from coordinate 41,441,371 downwards.
GAACTGTAAGACACAAGCTCGCATCATATCCTCGAGAATCTGAATAGTCCGCTCCGACTGTCCATCAGCCTGAGGATGAAATGCAGTACTGAAATGCAATTTAGTCCCAAAAGCTTCCTGTAGGCTCTGCCAAAATCGGGAAGTGAATCTCGGATCTCTGTCAGATACTATCGACTCTGGAGTCCCATGCAACCGAATAATCTCATCTACGAACAACTGTGCAAACTGCGCCAACCTGAAGTTTTCCCGTACTGGCAAGAAATGAGCAGACTTCGTAAGTCGATCCACAATAACCCACACACCATCGTGTCCCTTCGGTGTTCTCGGAAGCTTGAACACAAAATCCATCGTCAGGTGATCCCATTTCCACTCGGGGATCGGCAAAGGTTGCATTGCTCCATAGGGTCTTTGCCGCTCGGCTTTCACATGCTGACAGATCAAGCATCTACTGACATATTCTGCAATCTCACGTTTCATTCCCGACCACCAGTAATGCTCTCGAAGTGTACGATACATCTTCGTCCCACTAGGATGCATCGCATAGGCTGAACAATGAGCCTCATCCAGTATCACTTTCTTCAATGCGTCATCCTCAGGTACGCACAACCGTCCACCCTTAACCAAGGCTCCATCCTCGCGGATCTCAAAGTCCTGTCTCTCTCCAGCCTCGACCTCAATCCGAATGATGCCCAGAATAGGGTCTTCAAACTGAGCATCAATAACCTGATCAATCAAAACAGGTCGCACATGGAAACTCGCTAGAAGTGCTCCCTGATTATCCACAGTCAACTCTACTGCCAACCTGCGGAGCTCAACCAACAACGGTAACCGTACTGTCCTCAAATGTGACAAAGAACTAGCTGACTTCTTGCTCAGAGCATCGGCGACCACATTAGCCTTCCCTGGGTGATACTCAATAGTACAGTCGTAGTCCTTAAGTAACTCCAACCATCGACGCTGTCTCAGATTCAGTTCCTTCTGAGTGAACAAATACTTTAAGCTCTTGTGGTCCGTGAAAATCCTACACTTCTCGCCATATAAGTAATGCCGCCAAATCTTCAGTGCATGAACCACCACTGCTAGTTCCAAATCATGTGTAGGGTAGTTCATCTCATGGGATTTCAATTGCCGGGAAGCATAAGCAATCACTCTCCCCTGCTGCATCAAGACACAACCCAAGCCTTGCAAAGAAGCATCATTGTACACCTCAAACTCTCCACTATCGTCTGGAAGGGCTAACACAGGAGCAGATGTCAACCGCCTTTTAAGCTCCTGGAAACTCTGTTCACAGTCTTCATCCCACTCAAATCGAATTCCCTTCCGAGTCAACCTCGTCAACGGTGCTGCTAGAATAGAAAAGCCCTCAATAAAACGCCGATAGTAACCTGCCAAACCCAGAAAACTTCTGATCTCTGTCACCGTTTTAGGCTGTTCCCAATTTGCTACCGCCTCAACCTTCTGAGGATCCACGCTGATGCCCTCGGCCGAAATCACATGACCCAAAAATCCAACACTGGTCAACCAAAACTGGCACTTACTCAGTTTCGCATACAACTGATGCTCCCTCAAGGTCTCAAGCACAAGTCTCAGATGTTTCTCATGTGCCTTCGTACTCTTTGAATACACCAAAATGTCATCAATGAAGACAATCACAAAACGATCCAAGTATGGCCGGAACACTCGGTTCATGAGGTCCATAAAAGCTGCTGGGGCATTAGTCAAACCAAAAGGCATCACAACGAACTCATAATGACCGTACCTGGTCCGGAAAGCTGTCTTCGGTATATCCTCCTCTTTAACCCTTAACTGATGATATCCGGAGTGAAGATCAATCTTCGAAAAGTACTGGGCTCCCTTCAATTGGTCAAACAAATCGTCAATCCGGGGTAGGGGATACTTATTCCGAATAGTTACCTTATTCAGTTTCCTGTAATCCACACACAATCTCAATCCTCCGTCCTTTTTCTTGACAAACAAAACAGGTGCTCCCCAAGGTGACATACTCGGTCGAATGAATCCTATATCGACCAATTCTTGCAACTGGGCCTTAAGTTCCCTCAATTCTGCAGGTGCCATACGATAAGGAGTCTGTGAAATAGGCTGTGTACCTGGAAGAAGATCAATCGTAAACTCAAGATCTCGGTGTGGGGGTAGTCCTGGCAACTCCTCGGGAAAAACATCGGGAAACTCCCGTACCACTGGTATGTCCTCCGCCCTCACTGGCGTAGCACGTGTATCCACCACATGAGCTATGTAACCTTGGCATCCCTTACTCAACAACTTGCTAGCCTCAAGTGTCGAAATAACTCCAGTAGGAAGTGCACGCTGATCCCCCTGAAACGTAGTCTCTACTAACCCGGGACTCCGAAAAGTAACTCTCCTATCGAAACAGTCGATAGAAGCATGATGTCTCGTCAACCAGTCCATACCCAAAATAACATCAAAGTCCCGGAGATCCAACAGTAACAAATTCGCCAGTAACTCCACCTCGCTTACCATCACCGGACACTCTCTCAACACCTGAGTCACTACCAACACCTCTTCCGTAGGTGTACTCACTCCTAACGCACAATCCAAAGTAGACACCTCCCTTTCCTTAACCAAACTACAACTCCGAGCTATAAATGAATGGGTAGCCCCGGGATCTATCAAAGCAAAAACAGTGTGACCAAGTATGGTGAGTGTACCTGTCACCACTCCAGGTGCCGATCTGGCCTCCTGCTGAGTCATGGCAAAAACTCGCGCCTGAGGTCCCGATGACCTACCGCGCCCCCTGGAACTACTCGTGGCACCACCGCCACCCCTAGGGCCTGCTGCCCCTGACACTGAAGCAGTACTCCGCCCGGGTTCTGCTGCACCTCTGCCTGCTCCACCCTCCAGAGCTAACAATGGGCACTCCCTCCGGAAGTGTCCTCGCTCTCCGCAATAGAAGCACGTATCCCTACCGGGTCCACCGGTATGCCTCCCTGTAGAAGCAACTGAAGTCGCACTCGCCTGAGGAGTCGGCTGTAACCTAGCTCCTCGAAATCCCGAGCCCTGAAAACCGCCTGGTCTGCCATACCGAGCTCCACCAGCCGATGACGATCCACCAAAATTACCCCGTTTCGGGGGCCTCTGACTCGATGCTCCTGGAAATGAATGCTCTCGGCACCGAACACTGCCCGAGTACTGTGGTCTAGCAGGTAAACTGGCCTCCACCCTGACAGCAGCATCAGACAACTCTCGGAATGTAGCAAAAGAGCCAGCTGTCACTATGGCCCTGATCTCTCCCCGAAGGCCCAACTCAAACCGGCGGCACTTCTCCGCCTCGGTTGCCACAAATGCAGGAGCGAATCGGGATAGCATCTGGAATCTCTGCTCATACTCTGCGACTGTCAAGTTCCCTTGCTTCAAGTGAAGAAATTCTGCCTCCTTCGCATCCCTGAAAGAACGGGGATAGTACTGATCAAGAAACCACTCCCGGAAAGTCTCCCATGTCACGGTATGTGCATCCCAGCCGGACAGTTCCAACGTGTACCACCACTCGTATGCAGCTCCATCCAACAGAAAAGTAGCTAACAAAACCCGATCCTCAGGAGGACAGTGCATCACCCCAAAAATACGTTCGAGCCGGGTGATCCATCGATGAGCTTCCTCGGGATTGGCCCCACCGCTGAACGTAGTAGCCCCAAGCCTCTGGGCTCTCTCGATCGAAGCGCTCTCAGTCCCTCTCGCCGCTTCATCTTCAGGTCGTGGAGGGGGTTCACGTCGCGGAGGCATGATCGATCGTACGCTGAAAGAGGCATTGAGTTAGTCAAACAACCTAGACCCAACACAAATCGACACAACCTATGCTCTGATACCAATTGTCAGGACCCGTCCCAAATATCACCTCGATATCCGGGACGAACCCTGCTCCCGTCTGACAATCACACTTACAGTACCACAATTAACCTTAATAAAACTATAAGCATAACTATCATACGATGGAGTAAATATATACAACCGTAAGTCAGAACATAGGTCTACAAAATGGGCACAAAAAGTCCTACAATTCTAAGTCCGCAACGGAAGAACGTCGTAAGCTCTATGCCTCGATATCTGCCTCAACGTTCACCCCAGCGCTATCACCACGACCTGGAGGGAAATTTAATAACAGAAGGTGTGAGTGGACTGGAATGAATAAAAGTTTCAAAACAGTTTCTCGTAAAATCAGAGTTAAGGAAAAATAATAAGTTGTTCCCTCCGCTTTGAAAACAGGCATGCCCAACGAAGTATTAGAAAATCATAATATGAAACATCATAAGAAACAGAAACACTATAAAACATCATAAGAAACAGATACACTATAAAACATCATAAGAAACAGATACACTATAAAACATCATAAGAAATAGATACACTATAAAACTGATATAGAAACCAGAGCATGAGCATCAAACCATCTTTCCCGATCAAACCTGCTGGACCTATCCGAGTCTTTAAACTCAACCAGGCCTCAAATATAAATCCGAGTCTTTAAACTCCCGAGTCTTTAAACTCAATAGGCCTATGGGGGTAATATCATAAATATCCGAGTCTTTAAACTCCCGAGTCTTTAAACTCAATCTGGGCCCGTCCCCCGTCAACAATATTCGGGTCTTTAAACCCATATCCAGATCCAGCAAATCCAATCCATTTCAGTGTAAAACCGTTCCGAAACCCATCACCAAACTAGAATTCGGAATCCCCAGTTCGAAGCCCTTCCGGCGTTCAGAACCGACATTCCGAACCCAAATCCGAAAAATCCATGTTCATACCAGAAACCATAGTAAATCCCAAATCATGTTTCATAACTCATTTACCATCATTAGAAAACGTTTATAGGTTGAATTTCTCAAATATGGCATCAAAATCTGAAAACCGGCTTTTTCTCGAAAAACGTGCAAAATCCCGGAAACGTCTCGAAAAACATGCAAACATTTCAATCACGTATAACCATTATTTAAAGCATAAAAACACACATAATATCATAAAACATTGATAAAAACAGTTAGGCATGCTCGGAAGTAGGAAAGAGTCCACTCACAAATCTGAGCAAGTCCGTCGCACTCCGTGCGCTCCTCGACCGTCTCGGGTGCCTCCCGTCCTGTCAAAATGCACCAAGTAGGGTCACAAATACATCAAGGATCCTAATCCTAATTTCCCCAATTTTTTGGGAATTTAATAATATTTTAATCCTAAACCCTAAACCTTCCGGATTCCCGAACCATCCCGTAACACCGTCCGATTAACCCGAAAACTATACCATTGGATTCCTTAGAACATTTAGGACTAAACTCATGTTAGAAGCTTGGCCGGATTCCTCCCCACGCGCCTCCACGCGCCGCCCAAAGTGGCTGCGCGTGGGCCTCACGCGCCTGCTACAGTGCATCTCCTTCCTCGAGTCACCCGGTTCAACACAGTTGAACCGGCGTGACCGGTTCTCTGTAATCCGACCACCATTCCAGTCCAATCCAATCCCATTCTCTTCGTCCCATCCTAAGCAACCTAACCATGTCCTAACCTTGAAGAATCACGGCCGGAAACCCACCGTTCACGGCCTCGAAACAGACGGCCCGTAGACCCTGTTTTGGCCGCCGGCCGCCCAGGTCCTCCCCCGTCACGGCGTTCATCTTAATCGACGCCTAGGACCTTCCTGAACTTCACCCTAACCTCCTAATCCCTCGACTCAATGCCCAACTCCACGACTTTGCATTTGAACTTCACGGCCAAACAGAGTACAGAGTACTCACCGTCGACTTAGCTCCGCCGTGTACGCCCCCGTCACGGCGACCGTCCTACACCACTCCTAGAACCTCCCTAAACATCACTGCACTCACCAATCCCCTTGATTCTCATCCTACCTTCACGACTTTTGAATTTAAAATCCACGGGAAAACAGGGGAAAGGAACTTACCCTTCAATTCAGTCTCCGCCGTGGGCACCGCCGCTTACCACGGTGCTGGTTGGACTCCCCGTAGTCTCCTGAGTCTCCTAGTGGCTTGAATCGATCCACCACACGGCACAGCAGCCACCACAGTCCACCGCCTTCTCTGTTTTCTACAAAACCCAGCCGTCCACCGTGTAGCCTCCGTGCACGGTTGCAGCTCCAAACCGCGATCACCAGCACCTCCTTGCCTCACTGTCCTTCTCTCAACTCACTCTTCACTCTCCCTTGCACTGAATCGATCACCGCCTCTCCAAACTCGTCTCTCTGTTTTCTGCGTTCAAGTTCAAGCACGGTTTGAGTTTTGAACAAGTATGGCCGAGCACACTTTGGAACTCTTTGGAACAATCCAGCGCCCCCACGTGTCCACAATCCTATGGACAAAGCAGAAAATATCCTACCCCACTCAGCCACTTGTCCTCATCCAATTGGCTGAATGAAAAATGACCAAAATACCCCTTGTATAATAAAATTACCGTTTTGCCCTCGAACGTTCTAGACCCGTATCTTTTCCGTCCGACGTCCGATGACAGCGTGCCGCCTGTCGTTGAACTCAGGACGTCGTGACCTATCCAACGGTCCTCGGTCTACGTGAAAATCACAAGTCCTCCAAAAAGTCAACATTTTCCACGTTTACTCAAAATTACAGTAACGCCCCTAATCTTCCGAACGTCATAACTTTTCCTCCGGTTGTCCGAATCGAACCTGCCACCTGTCTACGGACTCGTGACGTCCTAAACTACGTCACGGTTAAGGGTCAACACTCATCCAATCGGTAATTCAAAAAGTTAACTTTTCGTCTTCTATTCACAAGGGCAAAATCGTCCTTTATATACAAAACTTTACAAAATTACAGTTTTACCCTTCCCGAAGGGACGGGTTGTTACACTTCCCCAGTGTCCCAGACACTTGGAGGAGACCATCCACATATCCTCGTATCAAGATTGTTTATGGAAAACAGTTTATCAATCATTTCAAAACATCTCAAGGGCCCTGCCCGGAATTTTCATAAAACCATCACAAGTCCAAACATCTAATTTCTTAAATCCAAAACCATTTATTCAAATCCATTTAGGGTCCCCGACCCGAAATCACATTTATAAACCAACTGGGCCTCATGCCCGATTTCGTAAACCAACTGGGCCTACGGCCCGATTTCGTAAATCAGCTAGGCCCCTGGCCTAATTTGGTAAATCAACTGGGCCCCTGGCCCGATTATATAACTCAAATGGGTCTCAGCTCGATTTCATAATCAACTGGGCCCTGGCCCGATTTCATAACGCAACTGGGCCCTCGGCCCGATTACGTAACTCAAATGGACTCCAAGTCCGAGGTTTCCAAAACAGTTGGGCCTCATGCTCGAGTTCATCTTTCCAATTTCCAAACCATTTCATTCAATTATTTCCAAAACCATAAGTACGGAAAATCAGAGTAAAATCGAAAACCTCGATTTACGTGCAAGCACGTAAATCGCCTCGAAATGCGTGAAACCTTATAATTCACCAATATCCAAATCAACATCATATAATCACAATCATAATCCATATAAAACAGTTATGCATGCATAAGATTTATAAAACCAAAGTCCACTCACATACTGTCCTACGATGCGCCTCGATATGCGTGCCTTAGGCCTTCCCGGGCCTCGCCACTATCACCGTGACTCCCAAACCTGTCCAAATCACACTAGAGAGTCACTAACCTCTTCATTAACCTCCTATTAAAGTCCCGTAATTTTTCCGAATTTTTAACTATTTTTAAACTCGATCTGAAACCTTCCGATGCCCGAACATTTTCGAGACGGTGTCTGATCGACACGAAACTAGTCCCAAAATGTTCGTTACATCGAATAAAGTGTTTCACATATTGAACACTTCCCCATTGGACCCATCACGCGCCCCCACGCACCGCCGCAAGCGGCTGCGCGTGAGGCCCACGAACGTGAACAGTGTCATCCCCTACCTCGCACTGAACCCGGTCCTCTGGTTTTTCCGGTTTGACCGAACCGATGAACCGGTCTGGCCGGTTCTCAGCCAATACTCACCCATTTTTTATCCTTTTTTCATCTACGTTATCCTCTAATCCTTCCCTAATGTTCCATTGATTCAAAACTAAGAAACTAGACCAGCACCTCACCTTCCATATGAAAGTTTGGACCGGCCACCTGCAACTCGGTCGAGTCCTCGATCCTGACCACCGCAGACCTCTAGTCCAGTACCATTCAACTCCTACAATTCCCAGAAACAAGTCCCAATCATCAGACACGGTTGAAAACCAACAAAACCCGATTTCCAAAATTTGCACTGAAACTCATCGTTTTGGTCATCGGCCGTCTCAGACCACCAAGCCTCTTGAAATCGATCCCTAAGCATTTATTTGAGTCCTAGGAACCTTTTAAGGTCACTCAGCTCGATCGAAAATGTCACTACAATGGTTTCTTGAATATGGGTTCAAACGGCATACGGTTGTCCCGCCGTGGCCACCGCCGTGGCTGCCACCCTCACCAGTGTCGTCCTTCAGCCTCTCATTACTTCCCCATGGTCACACACGAGCTCAGAGAGTCCCTGTGATGATGAGGAGTGTGTTTGTTTTTGGGTTTTGAAAGTAAGGAAGAAGAAATTGTCATGGTGGTCGTGCACGGTTGATGGAGAAATAAGGGAGATAGAGGGATGGCTGATGATGATGCTGATAAAAAAAGAAGTAAGGAAATGGACGGTGAGGATTGACTAAGTGATAGGATGGGCGGCTAAGATTTAAGATGTTATAAATGGAAAATATAAAATAATAATTATAATAGTATTAAAATATGTTACATCCACTTTTTAGGGGATTGGCCAATGGGATGAGTGACACTTGTCACTCATCCATAGGTCCCATTTAAAATATCTGCCAAATCAGAATAAGCCACCTCATCATTTCCTCGAAGTACGTGCATAGTGAAATCAAACTTCCATGATCCGTAACTTTCCCGTTCGAAGTCCGATTTCAGCATGCCGCCTTTCTATGGATTTGTATCATCCTGATCTACGTAACGGTCCTCGGCCCTTGGCCATCGGACATCCCTGTCAAAAAGTCAACATTTCGTCCCTTTTTAACCAAAATTACCAAAATGCCCCTAAACTTCCGAACGTCATAACTTTTTCCTCCAACGTCGGAATCGAATGTGCCACCTGTCTATGAAGTCGTGACGACTTGAACTACGTCACGGTCATCGGTCAAAGTCCATTTGACCCCCAGAATGAAAAGTCAATGTTTTACCCACTACAAGGGGCAAAATGGTCATTTTGCATCGTTCGTCCGATTTCGCCCAACTAATCACCGATTACCCTCACTAAACATGATTAGTTACCAATCTAATCCTAAAATTGGGGACTGGTCGTTACACGCAGGGCAGTATTGGGGCGCGTGAGGGCTCGTGAATAGTCCTTTGGGGAAGGTTCCAACATGTAATTTTATCTATTCGATGTAACGAACATTTTGGGACTGGTTTCGTGTCCATCGAACATCGTTTCGATATAGTTCGGTATGTCCGAAGGTTTAGGTTTGCGTTTAAAAATAGTTAAAAATTCCGAAAAATTAGGATTGGCCTAGGAGAGGCTAATGGTGATTGGCCCTCTAAATTAATTTGGACAGGTTTGGGAATCCCGGAGGTGACGATTGGCCCGGGAAAGGCTTATGACACGCGTATCGAGGCGCGGCTTCAGACGGTCTGTGAATGGACCCTTTTTTATAAACTGATGCATGCATAAATGTTTTATAATTTTTTTAGAACATGTTTTGTGATGCCATAAGTGCATTTGTTTGTGGTAGCCTAGGATTTACGTATTTGCACGTATTTCGAGATTTCCTATTTTATACGATACTTGTACGTGCTAGGTTTTCAATGAGCGTTTAATGAATTGGTTTTGGATTTGGAAATATGAAATCAGGCACGAGACCTATTTGATTTACGAACTCTCGGACTTGGAGTCCATTTGATTTTACGAGGAATCGGACCGAGGGTCCATTTGAGTATACGATCGGGGCGAGGGCCCCGTTGGTTTACGAATTCGGGTTTGAGGTCCATTTGGTTGTAATCCCGAGCTTGAGGCCCCTTTGACTGTGGTATCGGGCTTAAGGCCCTATTGGTTGTGAAATCGGGCTTGAGGCCCCGTTGCTTATTGGTTTTGGGCTTAGGGCCCAGTTAGTCGTGATATCGGGCTACAGGCCCAATTAATTGTGAAATCGGGGTTAAGTCCCAGTTCTATTTATGAAATGAGAATTCGGGCATGAGACCCTGTTGAACACTGGATTTAGGACGAGGCCTGTGAAATTGATTTGAATCGGATTCGAGGAATCCAGTTGAGATGAATCGGGTATGAGACCCAGTTGAAATATGTTTTGAGAAAGAAAAAAAGTATTTGAAATGCACAAACCCTCCATATGATTTATATGGTCTCCACCAGACGTCGACCTGGAGAGTCACGATCCACATACCAGAATGGGTATCCCAATAAGGATCCCGTTCCAAGAGTGATTTGGGGGTTATACATATGGGTTGTACGTATGTTACCGCGGATAGGTTATACGTATATTGATACGTATGGGGGGTTTTATGGGATGTGATTTGGGGGCGGAGACCCCGTGTTCCATGTTTTAGAAAGTGATTTGGGGCGGAGATTCCGTATTTGATGCTTTGGAAATGGTTTGAGGTGGAGACCCCGTATTGTATGTTTTGGTATTTCACTAAGAATGGTTTTGGGATGAGACCTACGTATGTTGATTTGGGATGAGTTCCCACTTGTATGGATTTACAGGTTTTGTGATTTCGGGTCGGGGACCCATAAATGGATTTATGGTTCATGACTGTTTATGGGGACCGACATGAACCCTTGAAAGATTTTTATGGGTCATGACGGTTTATGGGGACCTGGCATGAACCCTTGAAAGGTTTTAAGAATATGTTTTCAAATGGTTTTATGAACGTTTCGAGAAATGGTTTTTGAATGCATGCATATGCTTTTATTGAAGGGCATAAGTGTCTTTATATGAAAATGTTTTTAATGAAATGTTTATTTTGTCCACTCACGACTTTTGATGTTTTAATACCCTTCAGGTTTATTGCGGACGCGGGCTGTAGCAGAGATCGAGACATCACACTCCTCCTCCTATGATCCTGGCGTACTCTGGAAGCCCTGGTGAGGGCTGGAGAGGGAATTTTCCCTAGTCTGACACTTCGTGTCAGACAGGATCAGGCGCGTCCCACGTTAATCCTGGGGGATTTGGGACGGGTCCTGACAAAGTGGTACCAAGTGGTATCAGAGTGTGTTTTACTCTTGGTGTGCGCGCAAGTCGAGGATGTGATGTCTCTGAAGTGGTAACAACCCATCATCAACCTGATAGTTAGGGTAAGAGTAGGAAGTACCACGTGCTGAATGAAATCGACAGATAGTTTGAGGTACAATTGGCATCTAATGCCGTACATGTTGCGTATTTCGACGAAGTGGATCCCGAGTAGGATTAGTATTCGTGTGAATCCCAACGGCTTAGAGCCGTAGTGTTACTGAGATAGGATCCAGTGGACCAGTAGACATCGTGTAACAACCCGAGAGTCGAGACCATTGTTGGTCGAGTCATGTCGGACTGGAGAGTGTGCTGCTGAGGGCAACTGAGGTCATGGTTAACCCGAGTGAGATTGTTGGGAATAGGAACATGTGACCATATTTGGCACGTGTTGCCATGTTTCGGTGTGTCGAATCACGGAGGGATGTCGACTGGCAGGAGATGTCCAGAGGAGCTATCAAGTGATGTGATAGGATTCTATTACGACGTGTAGCCGTTGAGCAGTGTTAGGCACGGAGTATGGCCAAGTTCTTGTGGAGGCCAGTGGCTGAGAGCCGTAGTGACAGGACCCGTCCCAAATCCCTCGAGATTAGCATGAGATGTGCCTGCTCCCGTCTGACACGAAGTGTCAGACCAGGTATATTTCTATCCTTTGCCCAACCGGGGCTATCAGAGTACGCCAGGATCCGAAGGAGGAATGTGAATGTCTCGTCTCTGCTATAGCCGCATCCGCGATCAACTTGAAGGGTATTCAAAATACAAAAAGTTATGAGTGGAAAAAACAAATACTTTATTAAAACATTTCCATAAAAGACCTTTATACCCTTCATTAAAAACATATGCATGCATTCAAAAACCATTTCTAGGGTTCATGCCCGGTTCCCATAAACCGTCATGAACCATCAAACCATTTGGGCATTGGCCCGAAATCAGTCAAACAACACATGGGACCTCCGCCCAAGCCAAAACACGTGGGAACTCGTCCCAAAACCATCTCATATGGGTCTCAGCCCAAAACCAATACGCGAGGGTCTCAGCCCAATGCCATCTCAGTGAAAACTCATCCACATATACATATATACATATATAACCCATCCTAGGCACTTCCGGAGAAGATGCCAACTCGGGGCACAAAGCCCCTAGGGAACACATCCCCGATATAGTCACGATATCATCTCTATACTAGTGTGCACACTACTCGGGGTCTCACTCCGAGTCTTCTCTCATGAATTCTCCATCAGGGAAACTCAATCTCTGGATCTAGTCTGAGCTCTCTCTATGGATCTAGTCCGATCATCTCTCTGGAATCTGGTCCGGGACCACAATATAACGCCCACTCCTGGAACGGGATCCCTATAGGGATACCCACTCTGGTATGTGGATCGTGACTCTCCAGGTTGACGACTGGAGGAGACCAATCAATAATCTCGTAAGGAGGGTATATACATACTAGTATAAGAAAACCATAAAAACGGGACTCACGCCCGATAACACAAAGCAAATGGCCATCCAGCCCGAACATAGGACTCAACAGGGCTTCTAGCCCGATTTTACAATAACTGGTGATAAGTCACAAAATAAGCATCATTTCAATTTTATTTCTTATCCCTTTTACTTATCTTTTGATTATAATCATTCAAACAATAGGAGAAAATGATCTCTTTTGTGAAGTTTGTGCAGATTGCTTAGTTGAGGTTTAAATCATGTTTTACAATGAAATGTGATCTTTCCGAGGCTAAATCTTTAAGGACTCATCAAGGACTCATAAAGGGCCTCATCATCTCCCATTTACATGACCAAGATACACCAAGACCCTAAAAGTCACGGCCTAGCCCCTAGAAGCCCACAAAATGCGGTCAAAGGTGTTTTAGGGGGTTTACTCGTGCATCAAGTAACTTTGGACGAATTTTCCTACCTTTCTCAATGAGGAATGACATGGATTGACTTGGATAAGAAGACTTAATTATATTCCTAGTCAGATCTTGAAGTTAAAGAGACAAGAAACAAGGAAAAGGAAGTTTCTTGGAAATTGAGAAACCATCTTGTACATGGCTAGGGTTAATTAACTTCCCTAGCCGCAATTTATCATGTTTCCTTTATTTTAGGGCAATATAATCTGATTTAGGATAGCATTAAATGAATTCCTAGTCAAAGATAAAGTCAAGAAGTGAAAAGAAGGAAGGAAAGGGACTCCTTGTACAAGAAGGATACAAAAAACGGCTAACTATGGTTTTTCACAAAAACTCCTTGTTTTGGGGCTGTTTTCCCGTTTCTTTGAGGGAGATGTTAGGTCAGGTGTTTAGGGTTATAAATAGATGTTTTCTCATTGTTTTTCGGGGCTGTATTTAGCTCTTGAAGTTCCCCAAAACTCTGTCAAAATTCATACTTCAATCTATGTTCTTAGTTTAGAGTTTTGTAATTTAATTCAAGCACTCTTTATAATTCAAGCATCTTCAAATTCATCACGTCTACCTTGAGGGAGTTTTCCTTCATCTCTTTTATTCATTGTCCTTTTATTATTTCTTGCTTTATTTATATTTTTGCACCATTTAATTATGTCCTTGTTTTATTCAATAATGTTTGAGTAGTGTAATTCGGGTTAGGGTTACTTGAAGCCCTAGCCATGTTAGTTCGTGTTTGATTTGTGGCTCTTGATTATGATTGCTATGAATGCCTGGATTTGTTGGATTACTGCGCTTCATGAACTCAATTTATGCTTATAAGCTTAGCTACCTTATTTGTGTATAATTATCGATGTAATTGTTTGACGGATCACCTTGATGTTTGTGTTTACCCTGCAATTTATGGCATCACGTTTAAGAGGGGGAAGCTTATTCGTAATTTAAACTCATGACTTCCTAGGTCTGCACATCACTTTTCTAGGGACAGTGTAGTATCATTAAATCTTCTTTATGTTTCATGCATTATCACGCACCATGGGTAATAGTTGTTTAAGGGCGGGCACATCACGCTTAAACATGCAAGCTAAGAGAAGATAATATGTGTGGGGTGAACCTTAGCTGGACCCCTGCACTGGCACTTAATTTAGATACATGCATAGTAATCTAATCAAGGAAATCTAACGGAACTTTAATTGTTAAAGGTGGATAGAAACCCTAACTCGACTTAGTTAGTTATTATTAGTTAATTTATTTCATTCATAAAACATAACAAACCCCTCATTGCATTTTAATTACTCCACTTAAGTCAATTGAGTTAAACGGAATTGGATATCATTGAGCAAGTCTTCGTGGGATCAACCTTTGCTTGCATCTATACTATCTACACGTCTTGTGCACTTGCAAAGTTTATTACACGTAGAGATTTTTCCTAGTACATCTTTTGTGCTTGGTTGGTAAAATCTAAGGGTTATAGTAGCACGATACCCACAAACGTAGGCATGCCTAATACATTCGGCCTATGCAAATGTCAGCACTCCGAAGTCGAGCCTCCAGTGGCTTCTCGACAATTGGACGTGCATCGTGACCTTTCCGGAAAGAACGCATCCCAAATCGTGGGCGAGCGTTACGTCGTCCGTCGCAGTGCACACAGCACCCATCGCGACCACGACTCCGACCTACGGGTCGTCAATTAGGTCTCATGCCCGAGTCAAAACCAAATGGGTCACATGCTCGAGTTAAAACCAAATCCAAATGGGTCTCATACCCAATTTTACCTTTTCAAAACCATTTGATGAAAACTGAAAACCTTTTCAAAACCATTTCATGAAACCCGAAAACCTCGAAGTACATGCCCATATGCAAACACACACCAAAATGCACTCAAGGCATCCCAAAACACATATTAAAACATATATACAACATTTATGCATGCATCGATTTCAGAAATAAAGTCCACTCACAGACCATCCGAGCTGCTGCCTCGATATGCGCGCCGTACGCCTTCCCGGGTCAACCGTCGTCTCCGAGACTTCCAAACCTGTCTAATACTTTAGAGGGTTACTAACTACTTAATTAACCCCTAACTAAAGCCCCCTAATTTTTCGAGATTTTTAACGATTTTTAAACTCGCACCAAAACCTTCGGACATCCCGAACTATATCTAGACGATGTCTGATCGACTCGAAACTAGTCCCAAAATATTCGTTACATCGAATAGATGATTTGACATGTTGGAACCTTCCTCAGATTCTCCCCCATGCACCGCCACGTGCTGCCTGATGTGGTTGCGCGTAGAAGCCACGCGCCTAGCTATAGTGCGTCTTCAACCTTGGTCAGACCGGTCTGAATCGATCCGGTCCGTTTTTCCTGTAACTTGGACCAGCGTGACCGGTCCAGGTCCATTCCCGGTCCAGTTTTCGTCCGTTTTGTCCCTAATCAATCCTGTTCTTCTTATCTCGACCCTAGGAACCTAACTATCACAATTAGAATTCCTAAAACCCCTAAAATCGAACCGGTCTAGCATTCCTCTCACGGTTCGATATTCCAAAACCTCCCCAGAGGTTTCTCAACGTCCAATCCCTCTCAAAACCTTCTTAATAGCTTTCTAGAAACCTATTTAATTCATAGAAATCAACGGAAATGGCCCAAAATACAAGAAATGGAAAATGAATTGAAAATCGGTTAAATCGATTACCTCGCACGGTTTCCTTCAACGCCGTGCACGGCAGTGCTGTCTGGGCCAGCCACCATGTCCAACATCCTCACTTCACTCTCTAGGCCTCTCAATGATGATCACAGGGTCAAGGGTTTGGATTTGGGTTAAAATCGTGATCGGGTTTGGTTGGGTTAGGAAGAAAATGATCGATGCAAAGGGGAAGGGAGATGCAAGAATGAAAAATGTTGTCCAGTGCATGAGTGACACTTGTCATTCATCCATTGGGCTTTGGGATAAGTATCTGGGCCCCACTTGCTGCCAAATAGTCCTCGTCTCGTAAAACATGCAATAGTACGTTCGAATTTCCGTGAACCGTAACTTCGTCGTCCAACATCCGAATTTGACGTGCCACCTATTTATGAACTTGTGACATCCCGAACTATGTGAAGGTCACTTGTCAAAGTCTATTTGACCGTCCGAACAAAAAAGTCAACGTTTTGCCTATTTCAGGGGCAAAATCGTCGTTTCACACCGAACGTCCGCTAATCCTCGTCTAATCTCTGATTAGTCTCGCTAATCCGTCATTAATCCTTAATTAATCCCGCTAATTCGGGACGAGTTTTTACACGTAGAGTTATGAGAGGATGAGATTCTCACATTGTGGTTACTGGTTGTTTGGATACCTGTAACATAGTACGACGACTCTTCGAAGTCGAGAGCGAGGGATCGGTCAGGATGGTTGTGTTACAGTGAGCAGGCGGATTCATGACAACCCCAGTTAGAGAGTGATTAGCCCGACACTAAGTAAAATGAGGGGATCTGATTCATGAGTACCATTGTGAGATGAGATTTGGAATCTTGAGGTGGACCAATAAGTGGATGTTGCGTGCGGAGTGGTTGGTACCAGCGGTCGACTATCGCATGGATTTGGAGTCTCGATAGTAGAGTGTTTGTGAGATTGGTCTGTGCGCGGTTATGGCAGACACTGCTATCGATGGACGTAGTCGAGTCTTATCAAGTGGGATAGGCTCAAGTTGCCGTGACGATTGTGACGTTGGGATTCGTCAGTCGTGACGATGAAATGGAGGTGCGTGAGTGACGCCCAGTACGAGCATGGATTCTGGATTCGAATCGGTTGCGGCTGAGTACTATCGCAGAATGAGGCGCTGACGTTGGGTGTTGCCACACTTGACACGCTACCTCTGTGAGGTGGCTGTGACGAGTAGGATATACCTGGATGAGTGACAGTTGCCCTAGATATCCTTGGATGGATTACATGAGTGTGAGTGCTCGAGTTGATCCCATAGAGTTGGGACGTGCGAACCAGTATGCCGATGGGATAGTAGATGTGCCCAGAGTGGCGAGCATGTGAGTTCGGTGGGCACTGAGCCGGACAGAGAGGATCCCGAGTGGCTCAGTGTAAGGAACTAGAAGTAATTGGATTGGTGACTAGTTCCCTGATGACACGAGACGTGGGGCGCGAGTGTGCGCCCAGGAGTAGTAACGTTAAAGGTTGAAATGCCTAAGTGGCATTCAGATGAAAAGGTATAAATGGATGACGTGAGTGACGTCTTATGACGTGTGGGTTGGTTGGTAAAATATGGTAGGACGCAGAAATTTGGCTTCAGATCATGATAGACGTCGCGATCTATTTAGCCTACCGACCGATGCCAATGGATTCCGACCAATTATGTGCGTTAAAGTTGGATCAAGTTAATTAAAGGTACGAGATACGAGTGTTGAACATCCGTAAATAGTATACAAGGTTTAACCTTGAATAGTATACAAGGTTTAACCTTGAATCGTGTGAATTCAAGGTTTATGCTCATCCGTAAATAGTATACCGATCAATTAGCCTACCGATCTGTTTATGCACATCCGTAAATAGTATACAAGGTTTAACCTTGAATCGTGTGAATTCCACTCGGAATGAGTGTACCTACATAAACGGTATTCACGGACGCGTGGATGGTGTCCGGTTGATATGAGGACTTGAGAGTCCAATGCGGATTGGTTTTGGTTGACTACGGTTGACCATACCTCCTGAGTTGGGGACTTGGAAATTGTTTGCCTATAAGACGCGGGAATGCTCGTGAAATGAGTGAGCTCAGTAATTGGAAAAGAAACATAGTTCCAACGTGATTGGAACTTCGAAATGAAGTGAAGTTGTGATTGAGACTTTGAGAAGAGTGCTTGATTCCACATTGGCGATGGATATTCCGAGGTCACTGAGCGTGACTCTTTGGCGGATAGTGTTGGGTACCGAAGGATGACATAGGAGGAACTTTGATGTCATCATCCTAGATTCTTCCCTAGGTGGGACGACAAGGAGTGGTATGACAGCTAGGAGTTCAAAGAGGGTGTAAGAACCGAACACCTAGGCTGTATGTCAAATTTGATTGACTTGAGGAGGAGATGGTATATAGTGTCACTGGATGTGACGAGTGAGTGTCGGAAGTAGCAAACCCATGTTGGTCTTATGGGTTACCTTACGTCGGCCGAGGAAGTTGATAGTGGATCCTAGGTGGATCGAGTATGTGGTTGGACGTTGCCAGAGTGTAGTCCGTGAGTAGGTAGGGTGGCACCTCGATGTGACATGATATGGGTGCACCAGAGTGTTGTGCACGTTGGACGATGGGATTGACCACGGTCAATCGATATGTCAGGTTGAGAGTGCCCCGAGAGTTTGAGTATGTTGTAGATTGGATAGAGTTCTAGATGGACATGAGTGGTGATCGGATTAGATCCGATAGTGACAGGTTGAGACTCGAGGTGAGTCTAGATGTCAGCAGAGATCACTGAGTGATGGAAGATACAGTACGAGGACTCGAGAACAGTTCGTGATCAGAGTATAGCAGCGAAGTGCAGTGGAGCCGGGAGTTGTGGGCTGGTCACGAAGTCATGACATATCCTGATAATGGATTGATCAGCATCCGACGAGTTCGGATAGGTATGGATTGATGGGACTCTAAGTAGAGTCAGTAGGGGCATAAGTTTGAGGATGACCTATGAGATGGGATTCATGCAATTGTGATGGCAGGATCTAGAGGGTGTTGTCCGATGGGATACTTAGCAGGATGTTAGCTTGGATGTGATAGCCCTTAGTGGGAGTACGTATTTCAGCCTGACAACTGTAGGATGGAACATGTCAAAGTGTTAGAATGAAAAGTCGTTTGAATGGCGGTGTGGTATTGTTGACCTGTCAAAGTGAGTACAAGCGGGATCGACGAGTGTCGACTTTCTGTCTCGAGTGAGAAGTGCGAGCTGATGTGTAGTTTTCAGAAATAAATTGGAGCTTTGGAGGCTCCGGTGAACTACGTACCGACGATTACGGCATATGTGTCAGACATGTACTGTTACTCGGATATTCTCGTGTGGGTGCAATATCTGAGTCGAGGAACATGGTTGGAATCCATAGTTGGGTTGTGTAATCGGGTCGATTTGAATTTCGAGGACGAAATTCTTTCAGGGGGGAAGATTGTAACGACCCATCATGAATTATCGGGATTAATTAAGAATTAATGACGGATTAGCGAGACTAATCAGGGATTAGACCAAGATTAACGGACGTTCAGGGCGAAATGATGATTTTGCCCATAAAATGGGAAAATCGTTCACATTTCGTTCAAGTGGTCAAATGGACTTTGGTCGATGACTGTGACGTAGTTCAGGACGTCACGAGTTCATAGACAGGTGGCACGTTCGATTCCGACGTTCAAGGAAGAAGTTTTGATTTTTGGAAGTTCGAGGGCATTTCGGTAATTTGGTTGAATAGGAGCAAATAGTTGACTTTTGACCCGAGAGGTCCGATGGTCAAGAGTTGAGGACCATTACATAGATCGCGACGATATGAATCTATAGACAGACGGCACGTCGAATTCGGATGTTCGACGGGGAAGTTACGGTTCATGGAAGTTTGAGGAACTATTGCACGAAGTTCGAGACGGAAATTATTTGTCAGGAAGTGCGGCCCAGATATTTTGGGGCAGGCCCATTAGATGAATGACACTTGTCATCCATCATTTGCCCATCCAAATTGGTTCATGCATATCAGTTTCACCTTTTTTGTTTCTTTCGTTCGAAACCGATCAAAACATCCAACCCAATCCAACACCCTTCCCATCTGATCATGCTTGTGAGGACCAGAGAGTGATGGGAGGACACGTGGATGCTGGTGGCCGGCCAGGAATAACGCCGCCGTGGACGGCGGCTATGGACCCGAGCAAGGTATCCGGTTAGACCCAATTTCTCTTTAATTTCGATTTTGACGTTATGGATAGCTTAGGATGATTAGAAGATGATTTTTGGGTTGTTAGGAAGATTATGGGATGGATTTGATGGTGGTTCACGGCTGAGGAAGCCTTGAGGGTGGCCGGAAAAACAGAGGCCGTGAGGGGTATATCGAACCAAGGGATTTTTGATGGTTTCCTTGGTTTTCTTTACATAATTAGGTTGCTATGACTGAAATATGGAGATTGGGATTAAAAAGGAAGGAATTAGACGAAAAATATGGACGATATGGGGTCAGACCGGTCACGCCGGTCCAACTGGACCGGCGGAACCAGTGAACTGGCCGGACCCGGTTCGATCGCAGGAAGAAGATGACTGCACAGTAGGCGTGTGAGGCCCACGCGCATGGTAGTCTTGGGGCGCGTGAGAACGCGTGAACAGTTCTTTGGGGAAGGTTCCAACATGTAATTACATCTATTCGATGTAACGAACATTTTGGGACTGGTTTCGTGTCATTCGGACATCGTTTCGATATAGTTCGGGCTGTCCGAAGGTTTAGGTTCGCGTTTAAAAATAATTAAAAATTTTGAAAAGTTACGAGGCTTTAGTGAGGGGTTATTTAAGTAGTTAGTAACCCTCTAAATTAATTTGGACAGGTTCGGGAATCTCAGAGGTGACGATTGGCCCGGGAGAAGCTTATGAAACGCGTATCGAGGCGTGGTTCCGGACGGTCTATGAGTGGACCCATCTTTCTAAACTGATGCATGCATAAATTTTTTATAATTGTTTTAGAACATGTTTTGTGATGCCATGAGAGCATTTGTTTTTGGTAGCCTAGGATTTACGTATTTGCACGTATTTCGATATTTCCTATTTTATACGATGATTGTACGTGCTAGGTTTTCAATAAGGGTTTAATGAATTGATTTTGGATTTGGAAACATGAAATCGGGCACAAGACCCATTTTATTTACGAACTCTCGGACTTGGAGTCGTTTTGATTTGACGAGGAATCGGATCGAAGGTCCATTTGAGTATACGATCGGGCCGAGGGCCCCGTTGGTTTACGAATTCGGGTTTAAGGCCCATTTTTTTGTTATCTCGGGCTTGAGGTCCCATTGACTGTGGTATCGGGCTTAAGGCCCTATTGGTTTTGAAATCAGGCTTGAGGCCCTGTTGCTTATTGGTATTGGGCTTAGGGCCCAATTAGTCGTGATATCGGGCTAAATTGTGAAATCGGGCTTAAGTCCCAGTTCTGTTTATGAAATGAGAATTCGGGCATGAGGTCGCGGCCTGTGAAATTGATTTGAATTGGATTCAAGGAATCCTGCTGAGATGAATCGGGTATGAGACCCAGTTGAAATATGTTTTGAGAAAGAAAGAAAGTATTTGAAATGTACAAACCCTCCATATGATTTATATGGTCTCCTACAGACATCGACCTGGAGAGTCACGAGCCACATACCAGAATGGGTATCCCCATAGGGATCTTGTTCCAAGAGTGGAAGTTATGTTGTGGTCCCCGACCAGATTCCAGAGAAATGTGCGGACTAGATCCGGTGATAAAGCTCGGACTAGATCCAGAGATAGAGCCTCCCAGATGGAGAATTCTTGGGGGAAGACTCGGAGTGAGACTGTCAGGACCCACCCCTAATCCCTCGGGATTAAGGGCTAAATCTCTATTCCGTCTAACTTACGCATGACATGAAGGATAAACTGACGTCCAACCTTCATGTAACACGTAAGTCGGACAAGGGATTCTCGATTCAACCGTACCAAAGCTTCCAGACTTCTCAGAGTGCGCCGAATCTACTGTGGATCGTGCGTGTGATGTCTCCGTCACTCTCGACCAACAGCCCGCACCGCAACAACCTAGAGGGTATCGAAAACACGAAAAGACTGTGAGTGGACAAAAAGAAAGTATAATTCAAAAACATTTAACAGAAAACACAAGTACATTTATACCCTCCGTTTCAAAAACCAATGCATGCATATCAAGTCAAGTCATGAAACCATTCATATCCAAAACTATCATGGAAAAACCATTTGAAAACACATATCATCCAAGCCTCAGCCTCAAATCGCAATTCAATCTCAACACCGGGAACTCAGTCCCAAAACTCGTCAAATCCATTTCATCCGGGCCACTGCCCAAAACATCAGAAAACCAGTGAAAAACATCAATCATACAAGTTTACTGGATCTCAAGTGCGCCCGAGTCTTTAAACTCAAAACACAATGCACAATTAGCCAGGCCTTCCCGGGATATCCAAGTCTTTAAACTCAAAACATAATCACAGGCCTCAGGGGGTATCATATCCGAGTCTTTAAACTCAAAACCATACCGACTCTTTAACTCAAAACATCAATCTAGGGCCCTCCCCCCGTCAATCAATCCGAGTCTTTAAACTCAAAACCAGATCCAGTGGGTTTTCCGAGTCTTTAAACTCAAAACCATTTCTCACATATAAGAAAAATCCATCAAAATCCGTAAATCAAAACCAAACCGGAAAGCTTCGAAAAATCGAAATCACATTTACTTAAAAGGGGACTTCCTCCCGAATTTCATTTCCAAACTCAAATCAAATCCCCAAGCATACATCCGAAACCATTTTTCAATCAACCATTAAAACCACAGAAAATCCATCTCCGGATTCGCAACATTGATTCCGTCAGCCGTCATCCGTAACCACTGTCCCGAACCCAAATCCAGACTTCCGTCCCAAACCTCGAAAACAACAGCCGAAACATCATTTCTGTAATCACAAGAACAGGGCTCCCGGTCCGAAATTACTTTTCCGAAATCCATTTCAAAACCATGAAATCAAAGCATTAAAACCAGGTTCAAATCACAAGAGAAAGCGAAACTTCGTAAAACGTGAAAATCCGTAAAATACCTCGAAAATCGTGCAAAACCGTAAACCATTAAAATCATAATTCCAATCATCGAATCAAGTATAGAAAACATATAAAAACATATATGCATGCATCAAGAGTTAGAAAGCAAAGTCCACTCACAGACCATTCCGACGTCGCCTCGATACGCGCGCACTTACGTCGTTCCCTGCCAGTTCGCTATCCTCGGTTTTCCCGAACCTGTCCAAAACCCATAACGAGGTCACTAACTACTTCACAAAAGTCCTACTCCAGTCCCATAATTTTCCCGTATTTTTGACTATTTTTAACCGAGCCCTAAATCTTCGGACAGCCCGAACCATATCGAGACGATATCCGATTGACTCAAAACCAGTGCCAAAATGTTCGTTACATCGAATACTTTAAAAGTCGTGTTGGAAACTTCCCCAAAATAGGCCCCACACGCCCCCACGCGCGTCTGGAAAGTTCTGCGCGTGAAACCCACGTGCGTGAACAGTGTCACCTTTTTCCTCTCGCCGACCCGGTTCAGCCCTGTTCGAACCGGTCCGGTTCGACCATGCCGGCGTGAGTGGGTTTGTCCCATTTTAATCCATTTTAAAACCTGATCAATCCACTAGTTTCTTCCTTCTCCTCTTAATCTACTAACCTAATCAATGTGTATCAAAAACCACAAAATTTTACCTTCCCGTTCAAACGTTCAACCCGCATTCTGTACCCTCGCCGTCCATGGTTTTCCCGCTTCCTCCAGCCTCCAATTTGTCCCAAAACGACTTGTTTTCCATCCCACATCACGTTTGAGTCATTAATAGTTATCAACAAGGGCCTCAAATCCATAATCGATTTTGAAATCCAAAACATACCGTATCGGGTTCGCTGGCCACCGTCCACGGCGAGCCACCCAGTCATGTTCATTCAAGTTCCAGACACCTCAAATTCATATTCATGTCCTCAATTAGGCTCCTAAACCCTTCTCTTCATCGTCCACATTGAAACTCAAAACAGAGGATGTAAAGGGTTCTCTCCCTTTCGTCGCCGTCCTCCGCTGTCGAACTACGCTGTGACCACCACCCATCTCAGAGCAACCCTTCCTGCAACTTGCCTTCACAAACCATCAGCATATGATCATGTTTTGAGGAGGTTGGGGTCCACGATCATCCTCGGCTCTGTTTTTCACAATTAACAGCCACCACCCACGGTGGCCCTTATGACGGCACCAATACCAGCTCATCGTCTGTTCTAGCAGATCCCTGCACTCTCACGCCTCTCATCTCAGGTTGAGGATTTAGAGAACTAGCCTCCTCCTCTTAGTCTCCCCTGTTTTCTGCTCTACACGGTGCACACACAAAACCAGTCCCCGTTTAAAACAATCGAGGCGGTCATCCAACATTCCACAGCCTTCCAGTGTGAGATACTTGTCCCTAATCTGATGGACACAACACCCCAAAGCAGCCAAGTGTCCAGTACACACTGGGCACAAATCCCACGGCAGCACAATGACCAGAATGCCCTTGCCTTGCAAAATTACCATTTTGCCCTTCGCCGTTCTAGACCCTTATCTCACTCGTCCTACGTCCAACGAAAGTATGCCGCCTGTCGTTGAACTCAGGACAACGAGATCTACCTAACGGTCCTCGGTCTCCGTGTAAAAACCTTGTGTGTAAAAAGTCAACTCTTATTTTAACCAAATTACGGTAATGCCCTCAACCTTCAGAACATCATAACTTCCTCCTCGGATGTCGGAATCGGGGGTGCCACCTATCTACGGACTCGTGACATCCCGAACTACGTCATGGTCATCAGTCAATGCCCAATTAATCGCCGGAACTAAAAGTCAACATTTTGCCCAAACCAGGGGAAAAATCATCATTCTACACCCAAAGTCTAAAAGTAGCCAACTAACCACATATTAACTCAGCTAATCCATCACTAATAACTTCCCTAATCCCAAATTCTAGGACGGGTCGTTACAATCTACCCCCCTTAAAAGAATTTCGTCCCGAAATTTCACAACTCGTAACCCACACTTGGGTCTCCTACCCGGTGGTCAACTCTTACCCAACAACTACGCTGGCCAGGTCCCAACCTATCATCTCCACCTTGGGTATACCACAACACTCCTGCTACCAGTTCGACACGTCTGACACGCTCTCAAGTCAAACGTACCTTCGCCCAATAAGTGCTTCCGCAAGGGAAAAGAAACAAGGTATTCAAGTTCTTCCCAGACTCCCAGTCTCTTGGTCGGTAGGAAATTTTACGGTAATTGAACTACTTCGCCTTCACGTCCTCAACTGCTCCGACCACCCTGTCGGAATAAATCAACAAAGTCCTAAAGGCACTCCTAGATTGTGGGTTCTATTCAATAACTTCATATCGATCAGTTATAGTCACTCATTTCTCATTTCCTTCTGTCATCCTTTAACGGAACTCACCATGGTCCCCTACCAGGCCATCACAACGACTAATAATCCAACTCCTAACGCTTGCTACACTCGGCGTCACCCAAATGCCAACCTCGGTATTTCTAACACATCAGGATGAGTTCACGAAATTCATCCCACTGATGATCAAACCTGTCCATACCAACCTAGGTTCACCGAGCATCAGCTGCTCTACTCTAATCAACCAACGGCATCCTGACCATTTGTCATGATACGTGACCAACGGCATCCACCAGGCACCTACTACCTCGGCTGCACCTAGCAGCACCATCTTCAATCCGGCCATAAGTCGGCCCAAACCACAAGGACTACGATCCAGTAATCCCATGGGGGTACCTCAAATCATCCCCGTCGTCCAGGTTATCCAAACCTGCACATCCGATCAACATCCAAACGAAATCCGGCCCAACCGGCCATCATCAATCGGCCTCCTCGGCCTACATATCTTACTAACTCAACGAGCTACTCTCAGGCCCCTCAGGCCGACCAACCTACTCATCCGTAGCTCACCAGCTACCTTCCAGGTTACTTCTACTAGCTTATCTTCGACCATATGGTCCAACTATCAAGCAAAACAAGTGCCAACACACGAACCGTTCCGTCCCTAAGCAGACGTACGTCTTACCTCGCACCGCCTATCGAGCTACTAGCACCCTCAAACGTTGCTATCTAACCACCTCAAACGTACTATCACTGTCGTATCCAAGTTACTGTCCGGCTGTTCCGAATCGAGACATCACATCCACAGTAGCATCACACCACCCAAGTCAACGATCCTACGACTCTGGGAACCAAACCTCGTGCAGAACATACGGAACCTCGCTCTGATACCAATTGTCAGGACCCACCCCTAATCCCCCGGGATTAAGGGCTAAATTCAGATCCCGTCTAACTTACGCATGACACGAAGCATAAGCTGACGTCCAACCTTCATGTGACACGTAAGTCGGACAAGGGATTCTCGATCCAACCGTACCAAAGCTTCCGGACTTCTCAGAGTGCGCCGAATCTACTGTGGATCGTGCGTGTGATGTCTCCGTCTCTATCGACCAACAGCCCGTACCGCAACAACCTGGAGGGTATCGAAAACACGAAAAGACTGTGAGTGGACAAAAAGAAAGTATAATTCAAAAACAGTTAACTGAAAACACAAGTACATTTATACCCTCCGTTTCAAAAAACGATGCATGCATATCAAGTCAAGTCATGAAACCATTCATATCCAAAACTATCATGGAAAAACCATTTGAAAACACATATCATCCAGGCCTCAACCTCAAATCGCAATTCAATCTCAACACCGGGAACTCAGTCCCAAAACTCGTCAAATCCATTTCATCTGGACCACTGCCCAAAACATCAGAAAACCAGTGAAAAACATCAATCAAACAAGTTTACTGGATCTCATGTGCGCCAGAGTCTTTAAACTCAAAACACAATGCGCAACTAGCCAGGCCTTCCCGGGATATCTGAGTCTTTAAACTCAAAACATAATCACAGTCCTCGGGGGGTATCATATCCGAGTCTTTAAACTCAAAACCATATCGAGTCTTTAAACTCAAAACCATACCGAGTCTTTAAACTCAAAACATCAATCCAGGGCCCTCCCCCCGTCAA
Source organism: Prinsepia uniflora (assembly GCA_032719365.1). NCBI lineage: Eukaryota > Viridiplantae > Streptophyta > Magnoliopsida > Rosales > Rosaceae > Prinsepia > Prinsepia uniflora. The sequence continues at coordinate 41,414,383 of CM064867.1, read as the reverse complement.
TCAATCCGAGTCTTTAAACTCAAAACCAGATCCAGTGGGTTTTCCGAGTCTTTAAACTCAAAACCATTTCTCACATATAAGAAAAATCCATCAAAATCCGTAAATCGAAACCAAACCGGAAAGCTTCGAAAAATCGAAATCACATTTGCTTAAAAGGGGACTTCCTCCCGAATTTCATTTCCAAACTCAAATCAAATCCCCAAGCATATATTCGAAACCATTTTTCAATCAACCATGAAAACCACAGAAAATCCATCTCCGGATTCGCAACATTGATTCCGTCAGCCGTCATCCGGAACCACTGTCCCAAACCCAAATCCAGACTTCCTTCCCAAACCTCGAAAACAACAGCTGAAACATCATTTCTGTAATCACAAGAACAGGGCTCCCGGTCCGAAATCACTTTTTCGAAATCCATTTCAAAACCATGAAAGCAAATCATATTTCAAAATCCGAAATCAAAGCATTAAAACCAGGTTCAAATCACAAGAGAAAGCGAAACCTCGTAAAATGGGAAAATTCGTAAAAGACCTCAAAAATCGTGCAAAACCGTAAACCATTAAAATCATAATTCCAATCATCGAATAAAGTATAGAAAACATATAAAAACATATATGCATGCATCAAGAGTTAGAAAGCAAAGTCCACTCACAGACCATTCCGACGTCGCCTCGATACGCGAGCACTTACGCCGTTCCCTGCCAGTTCGCTATCCTCGGCTTTCCCGAACCTGTCCAAAACCCATAACGAGGTCACTAACTACTTCACAAAAGTCCTACTCAAGTCCCATAATTTTCCCGTATTTTTGACTATTTTTAACCGAGCCCTAAATCTTCGGACAGCTCGAACCATATCGAGACGATGTCCGATTGACTCGAAACCAGTGCCAAAATGTACGTTACATCGAATACTTTAAAAGTCGTGTTGGAAACTTATCCAAAATAGGCCCCACGCACGTCTGGAAGGTTCTGCGCGTGAAACCCACGTGCGTGAACAGTCTCACCTTCTTCCTCTCGATGACACGGTTCAGACTGGTTCGAACCGGTCCGGTTTGACCAAGCCAGCGTGAGCGGTTTTGTCCCATTTTAATCCGTTTTAAAACTTGATTAGTCCACTAGTTTCGTCCTTCTCTTCTTAATCTACTAACCTAATCAATGTGTAACAAAAACTACAAAATTTTACCTTCCCGTTCAAACGTTCAACCCGCACTCTGCACCCTCGCCGTCCAAGGTTTTTCGGCTTCCTCCAACCTCCAATTTTTCCCAAACGACTTGTTTTCCTTCCCACATCACGTTTGAGTCATTAATAGTTATCAACAAAGGCTACAAATCCATAATCTATTTTGAAATCCAAAACATACCGTATCGGGTTCGCTGGCCACCGTCCACGTCGAGCCACCCAGTCGTGTTCATTCAAGTTCCAGACACCTCAGAGTCATACTCAAGTCCTCAATTAGGCTCCTAAACCCTTCTCTTAATCGTCCACATTGAAACTTAAAACAGAGGATGTACAAGGTTCTCTCCCTTTCGCCGTCGTCCTCCGCTGTCGAACTACGCTGTGACCACCACCCATCTCAGAGCAACCCTTCCTGCAACTTGCCTTCACAAACCATCAGCATCTGATCAAGTTTTGAGGAGGTTGGGGTCCACGATCATCCTGGGCTCTGTTTTTCACAATTCACAGCCACCGCCCACGGTTGTCCTTGTGACGGCACCAATACCAGCTCATCATTTGTTCTAGCACTTCCCTGCACTCTCACACCTCTCATCTCATGTTGAGGATTTAGAGAACTAGCCTCCTCCTCTCAGTCTCCCCTGTTTTCTGCTCTACACGGTGCAGACACAAAACCAGTCCCTGTTTAAAACAATCGAGGCGGTCGTCCAGCATTCCACAGCCTTCCAGTGTGGGACACTTGTCCCTAATCTGATGGACACAACACCCCAAAGCAGCCAAGTGTCTAGTACACACTAGGCACAAATCCCAAGGAAGCATAATTACCAGAATGCCCTTGCCTTGCAAAATTACCATTTTGCCCTTCGTCGTTCTAGACCCTAATCTCACTTGTCCTACGCCCGATGAAAGCATGCCGCCTGCCGTTGAACTCAAGAAGACGAGATCTACCTAACGGTTCTCGGTCTACGTGTAAAAACCTTGTCGTGTAAAAAGTCAACTCTTCCCCCTATTTTAACCAAATTACGGTAATGTCCTCAACCTTTCGAACATCATAACTTCCTCCTCGGATGTCGGAATTGGGCGTGCCACCTGTCTACGGACTCGTGACGTCCCGAAATACGTCACAGTCAGTGGTCAATGCCAATTAACCGCCTGAACAAAAAGTCAACATTTTGCCGAATCCAGGGCAAAATCGTCATTCTACGCCCAAAGTCTAAAAGTAGCCAACTAACCACCGATTAACTCAGCTAATCCATCACTAATCACTTCCCTAATCATAACTTCTGGGACGAGTCATTACAGAGACCCCGAGTGGTCTGCACACTAGTATAGATATGATGAATCATGACATATATCGGGGATGTGTTCCCTAGGGGCTGTGTGCCCCGAGTTGGCATCTTCTCGGATGTGCCGCGTATAGGATAAACGTATGTTGATACGTATGTGGTTTTATGGGAAGTGATTTGGGGGCAGAGACCCCGTGTTCCATGTTTTAGAAAGTGATTTGGGGCGGAGACCCCGTATTTGATACTTTGGAAATGGTTTGGGGCGGAGATCCCGTATTGTATGTTTTGGTATTTCACTGAGAATGGTTTTGGGCTGAGACCCACGTATATTGATTTGGGCTGAGTTCCCACATGTCTGGATTTACCAGTTTTTGTGATTTTGGGTCGGGGACCTATAAATGGATTTATGGTTCATGACGGTTTATGGGGACCGGCATGAACCCTTGAAAGGTTTTTATGTGTCATGACGGTTTATGGGAACCGGGCATGAACCCTTGAAAGGTTTTGAGAATATATTTTCAAATGGTTTTATGAACGTTTCGAGAAATGGTTTTTGAATGCATGCATACGCTTTTAGTGAAAGGCATAAATGTCTTTATGTGAAAGTGTTTTTAATGAAATGTTTATTTTGTCCACTCATGACTTTTGATGTTTTAATGTCCTTCAGGTTGATCGCAGATGCGGGCTGTAGCAGAGATCGAGACATCACACTCCTCCTCCTACGATTCTGGCGTACTCTGGAAGCCCCGGTGAGGGTTAGAAACAGAATTTTCCCCGGTCTGACACTTTGTGTCAGACGGGATTAGGTGCGCCCCACGTTAATCCCTGGGGATTTGGGACGAGTCCTGACACTTGTGCGATCAAATAAGGAACATGATATTTGGATATGTTGTGTTTACCCAATTGCCTTACTCATGCCCAAAATCAGAGAGTTTATTGACTTAAAAGCTTGGAAATCACATAGAATAAGTTCTAGTACTCTAGATTTCATTAAAAGTTATGGTAAGCAGTTATGAGGTATATGCATATCAATTTAAACGAAGAACACCTATGAATCACTCATGAAAGATATAAACGATTCCAAAGCTCACATAGGGTTCATATGATTCACACTTATCTTAACATGCTTGTTTTTGTACCAGTTTTATCATGCATCATCTACTACAAGTTATAAACATTCAAGCACAATGTATTAACAAATGAATTCAAGTTGTAGTGATCATCTTTTAGCCATGTTGTATTCGTTTATCCGTCATTCTTATCATTGACAAGTTAAAAGGCATCCTAAGACACTTAAAACCACTAAGTTATAAACAAAAAGACTCAAAGACTGTAATTAGACTCGAATTTTTTTGTTGTTTTCTGATTTTTATAACACAAATATAAGTGTAAACCCTTCCCCAACACTTAAAATCTACATTGTCTTCAACGTAAGCATGTATCAAGTAAATGGACATAGAATCTAAGTAAGAAAGAAGTGTCTATGAAAATAAAGCAATAAAAATAGTAAGTAAACAAAATAAAAGTGAGTGAAGGGTTTGAGAAAGCAAATATGCATTTGATGACTCCTTCACAGCTTTGGAATACATTGGGTTGCCTCCCAAAAAGCACTTTAAGATTAAGGTCTAGTTAGCCTAGACGAAATGCTTTAATCGACTCATACGATGCGAGGTCTATGCACTCTTTCGAACTCCACATCGTGCTGACCAATTGCCTAAAGGTAAAGCTTCAATCGATGGCCATTATTCTTGAACTCTTTTCCTATTTCTTCATGAATTAAGTTAGTATTCAGCTGTTCAAGTTAAATTCGTCAAAGATATATAGAGATCACATGTATTCAAATTTTAAAGTGAGACTTTGACGGATGTGCGGCCCAAGTAAATGTTTTAGACTCAAATCGTTATTTATCTCTTTGGGCAAGTTCATGAATAACCAAGAAAGAATAAACATGAAATGTATGATCAAAACCCGTCACGAGTATTGTCTCTTGCCCTAGACATCACTCTCAAAAATTTCTTACTTAAGATGAACAATTTTTGTTCCAAAGACAACTCAAGTGTTAACAAAACACCGCCCTCAACCTCATGGCCTTAAATTCACTTTGTCTAAGGTCCATGAAGGGTTAGGAGATTAGTTAACAAAAGAGACTTCACATATTCCATTAAAATCAAACTTTAAGAACCAAATAATAAGCGACCAACATATAACTAAGACTATATATATAACTAAGACTATGTTTCCACAATTTACATAAACATATGAAAAATTGAAAAGTATGAACAAGTATATACAATTTATAAACAAGTATAAACTATTATAAACGATTATGAAAAAAAAAGATTAAGCTGTAGTATAAACTATTATAAAAAAAAGTATAATTTAAATAGTTTATATACACTAACACATTATACACTATACGAATAACCTTCCACTCCCCTACTCGTAGTACCTTCTGGGCTTACGGCCTGGTCGTACTGATAAACCAAACCTCCACCATTCAACGTTGGACATGGCAAGTTAGGATAGATGTAATGCGAGAAGTAAGGACTAATTCTGAGAAACACCGTGAGGCTAGTTTGGCCAGGGCATATACTCTATTGATGTTCTCTTTCTTAAATCTAAACTTGTCACCAGTCATAACCCTCTAGACACCATGACCAACCGATGGAAGTTTTCATAATGGTCTGCCAAACCCAAGTGTTTACAAACTCTGCCCAAAACCTCATGTCCATATATTCACTTAGTCTATGGTGTGTGGTGATGAAATCCACACATCATGAAGGGTTAAGGAGAAAATAACCAAAATGGGCACTACTTATTCCCAGAAAGAAAAATTTTGGAGAAAAGGGTCTTGAGATCAATGAAACTTGAAAACATTTAAAAGGAAGTAATATACATATTTACATAATTCAATTTATGTACAAGTATGATAGTTATGCACAAGTATGATATTTAGTTTATAAACATATTTACACAAACGAAATCGCAGAAAAAAAAAATTTCAATCCCCAGAAACAGCGTCAAAAATTGATACGCAAAAATCAAGTATTAAAGTAAACACAAAGTATTACTCAACACTTAAGGAAAACTTATGCAATTAAAAACCCTTTTTTTTTGTAGATGTAACATTGGTAAATAGGGATCGTTCTGGACCAGGGATTGAGGATACCTATGTATGATTAACGTTTAGTAAAAAGATTAAAGATAAGGGGGGTTTGAAAAGTGTGTAACCAAAGTTACGTTTTATAAACTACGAACTTAAATGCGAATGCTCATGCTAATTTGTACCTACAAACCATAGATTAGTTTCATAGACAAAACCGATACTTTTACGTAAACAAATCCAAACCAACAATCACATTATTTACGCTACTCCTAACTAAGAAATTTACAGGCGCCACCATCATTCACTTACCATGTTCTCAAGCCAATACCTGCAAACATTAAAGAAATCACGAAATCTGACCTTAATTACCTCAATTACATCCATATGTTTTTCATATTGGTAAGTATTCCTGCCTGTCACTTGGACATAAACACTTAAAATTTGATTCACCTTAAGTTATTGATTCAATGTCGCGTAACGGGCTCATTCAACCTCTCCAACCTTATTCTAAATGCTCCATAGTGGGCTCACTTAAAATAAAATCAAAGTATTAAGGACCAAAACATAAGAAGTAATCAAGATTCATAACGTAAAACGTATGGACATTGGATTTAAGTTTACAAATATTGTAAGATATAAACCATCACAAATAATGAATTATAATTACAACCTTGATTAAATTTAAGAATTTAGGGGTAAGAGAATTAGTTACACTTTTGAAGTCCAAGAACAGCTTGCTATACCAAAAGTGGATGGATGGTGAATTGTTATTCACAATGTTCTCTGAACAGCAGACTAACCTCGTAAAGATGAATAAACGTAAGGAATGCAACTTTAAACTCTTTTATTGAATCAATGGAAGTGCTAGGTTTTATATCTTGGAAAAAAAACTTTTGAATAATGGGTCACTAAAAATAAAAGTGAGGAAAACATCCATTTATATACGGTTACAAAATCCTCAAAACAAAAGGAAATAAAGTCCTAATTAAAAAGGTTGACTTGAAGAAAAATAAAAGCAAAATCAAACTTGATTTGGGCAAGTTTTCCACAAGGAAGAAGGAAATATGTTGCTGGAATAGTGCAGGAATATATTCGGTGGATGCTGGGTGAAAAATATGTTGCAATTAGGTGGGATCTGGCTAAAGAAATGAAGAGGAAATGGTGGTCGCGTTGGGTTAACAGAGGAAGGAAGATTGGGATGGAGCTTTTGGTAGGCGCTAGCCAAAGTGAAGAGTTCTCGTTTAGGACACGCGCGCTGAAGCAGTTTAAGGTAGGTCGGCATGCGCTGGAAGAATGAGAATTGAGGCTTTTGGATTGGTTCGGTAGGATGCTACTGAATTTCCTTGCACTTTTTAGTGGCCTCACTTGCTTCTATCATAACTTCTTCAATATAACTCTGATTGAGATGATTTTTTGGCATAAATTCTTACAATTCGTAGCTTTATCTGATTCTGCACATTTCCCACAAAATAGATTATTTTCCCATATTACTTGACATTTTTACATTAAAATATAAGAATAAAGGATATAAAATGATATAAAATAATGCTCAAATAAAGGCTTATCCGACTGCATCACCTCCACACCAGCTATGTCCAACCTAGACCCTCGAACCTTGAAAAATAGCTTTCCCTAGATGAGACAAGCCAAGCCTATGGTCTGTGACTATCGTTAGCCACCGTGATGCGATCCATGGAAGAGATGAGGCCCGACACAACTGAAAGCCTTCAGCATTGGTGCTCGAGCTTCAGAGGCGTGAGTACGCTTTTTGTTCACTAATTGGGATGACAGAACAACTATCTCTTCCTCCCCCCGATGTGCTTCTCTAATCGACTGTATCGAAGACCTGATGCACTTGACATCAAGTTGAGACCGTAAACTACAATAACCAACCCCAGCGGACCCAAACCAGGACCAGACGACGACCAATGCTCTTCTTTATGATTTCAAGGTGGTTGGAGGTATTAAGGAGCAACGAGGTCCACCGGGCTGCCGCTGGTGTTTTACGACCTGTCAAGGTCCGAGATCGACCAGATTAGTACTAAGTCTGAACGAGGTAAAATTTGAACCTAATGACCATTTGATTAGCTTACTTAGTTCATGTACACTTTTATTAACTTACTGCTTGTTGGTTTCATGGGTTGATCGATGGCGGAGGACCTCACCGGGAAACAGAGACTGTCGACATTCCCTACCTATTTCTAGCAGTTCCAGGTAGTTTTTGAATCTAAAACCTAGTTAGGTATGATCTTCATGTTGTGTAGGTGTGAATCAACTAACTACATGTCGAATTTGGGTTAGAATGGAAGAATTCTGACCTCGTCGAAAACTGATATTTTTCTGGCAAAAAATCTAGAATCGGCTCACTTTGGACGGCGGAGTTGTCAGCGCTCCAATAGCCGTCTTCGGCAAAAGTTCTGATGACGATTGGTCAACGGTCAACGTCATTAGTCAACGTTAGTCATAACGGTCATCTAACAGAATATAATATTCTTGGGAATATTCCAGGGAATCTTCTACAGGTTTTGGGACGTTTTCGAGCCGTTTATGTACGTTTTAATTTAGTTTTTAGACTTTTAATCTCGTTTAAGTTAATTTAAGAGAGATTTCTTGTAGATTTACTTGAAATTCGTAAAGTAACCTTATGGTTGGATTCGTTTAGGATTGTGACGAGTTTGGGCTTACGTCATTTGATACTTCGGGTGATTTCGACTCCCCAACCAATTTGTGAATGATCTCTTTTCCCTAAACTTGTTTTATAATACGATTTACTCGCATGTTTTAAGATGCTTCTGTTTAAAGTACTTATTGAGCATGCACGATTTATTGTTTGAGATACTTGTGGAGTATGATTAAGATGTTTACCTTATGATGCCAGCTTGAACATGCTTACCTTATTCGATGGTTATGCATTGTATGTACCTAGTTGAGTCACATATTACATTTGCATATTAGTCACCAAGGCATTGAAGATATTGAAATGTTAGAACCCACTTAGGAGTTGCTGGTATCTAGTACCCGTCTATATGGCCACAGACTAGTACTCCATGTGATCGTTCACCCCCATTGCTCGTTGTTCTAGTTAAAAAGCACCACTCATGTCCCTGAGCTCTAAGGGACTCGAGATGACGATGCATAACACTCAGTCCTTCATGTGGTCATGGTACCTGAGCAAGATACCAAGTTCTGTCATTGGCGTATGACCTGAGCAACTCAAGCGCAAGTGTTTAGTGGCTTGATTTGTGATATATTTATGATTCAGTATGACTCATCTAGATGTGCATTGTACTATTAGTACTATTATTATTATTATCTCTTGTACTACGTGCAAGTATGGAATAATTGTTTGGATTTTTCTATAAACTGAGGGGTTAAAGTATGTTTTTATTAATCGTGGTTTTACACTGAAATAAATTACTGGGTCTATTCACCCTTTGTTTTTTAGCCCCTTAGGTCCTAGTGGCGTTATACGTTCTTCGAGGAGGCTTCGGTAGCAACTTTTGCACTCGCATCAATGACTTGGGTGTTTCAAAAATTAGGATATTTCAAGTAACTACTTATACGTATGATCATCAATTGTGTCCATGCACTTCACTTTCACTGTCGCGGTGAAATAGAATCGGTGTTCACTAGTTATGTTTCCCTTGACCCACTAAAACGAATTGTTTTATTTTAAATTGGCTTTCATCATTTGGACGTCACCATCTAGATGTCGGCCAACATGCCTCCATCCTCGTACCCAAGTGAACTTTTCAGATCAGGGCGTGTTATGATGTGGCTTACACTAAGTATTTAAGTAAACACAAAGTAACACTCAACACATAATTTAAGCATATACAATTTAAACTTTTTTTGTGTAGATGTAGTATTGGTAATTAGGGATCGTTCTTAACCGGCGAAATTAGGGAACATTAATAATGGTTAGTGAAAAAGAATAATGAATAATCAGATAATAAATGAATTAAAGAATTAAAATAGGGGTTTTGAAAAGAGTTGTAGCCGAAGCTACATTTTAACAAACTAAGAATTGAAATGCGAATGCGAATGCTAACTAGGATTTACAAACCATATACTAGTTTCATAGACAAAACCAAAACTTTTACTTAAGTAAATCTAAATTAACAATCACATTATTTAAACTACTCATATTTTAACATTTATACAATGGACTTTCTTTAAACACAAATCTTACCAAGACTCTAACATTTTGCACATATTGAACCAATCACGAAATTTTACCTCAATCACTTCAATTACCAACATACGTTTTTCAATATTATAAATGCACCGACAACGATAGAAACTTACAATATGATCCACCTTTCTTTTTTGTTGAATGCGCCGACAACGGTCAACATTAAATCTCTTCAAACATCTTCTAAGTGCACCGACAACGGCATACACTTAGCGTTGAATTGAAGTTTAAGCCCTAAAACATATGAAACAACAAAAATTTATGAAGTAAAACACATGATGACTGTATTGAATACTTACAACCGTTAGAAAGAAAATATCACACATATATTAAATTATAAGTAAAACCAATAAACAATAACAATAGTTTAAGTAGAGAAAACAGAGTTACACTTTTGGAATCCAAAAGTAGCTAGTGATTTCTAGACGGATGGAAACAGTGGAATGTTTTTCACAAGGATCCTTGATAGCAGATGGAATCTTGTGAAAATAGAGGAATAAACAGGAGGGATTTCAAACTTAACTCTAGAATTACCTCGGAAATTACTCGGGCTAGGTTTTTCTTAATGAAAGCATAAATTCATGTCTAAAAGAGAAGTCTAAAAACAAAGTCTAAAACAAAAGCTAAGAAAAATCTAAAAGAAATGTGTAAAAAGACCTCCCTAAAACAATGAAATGGCCTCCCTATTTATAGAGGAAGTGGCAAAAAAAAAATTGAAATAAAATACAAATGAAATAATAATAAAAAAACAATAAAGATTAAATGATGAAAATAGTGAAAAATACTGATTTTTAGGGCTAAATTGTGCAGGGCATGTGAACATCTAGGCAAGGCAGAGCAAGTGGAATTAAGCAGCTAGCTGCATAATAGGTGGAGCAGCATTCAACATGTTGTGCATAGGAGTAGGTGGAAATCAGCGTGTTAGGCATTGAGGAAGGATGGTGGAGTTCAGCGCACTTGAGTTGACAAGAAGTCAGGGCTTCGACGAGATGGAGCAGAGCAGGCAGGTAACGACCCGTCCCAAAAATCGGGATTAGATTAGTTGTTAATGATGGATTAGTGAAGTTAATCGGTGATTAGTTGGATACTTTTGGACAGTTGGTACAGAATGACAATTTTGCCCCTAGAATGGGCAAAATGTTGACTTTTCGATCGGGCTGTCAAGAGGACTTTGATCGATGACCGCGACGTAGTTTGAGACGTCACGAGTCAATAGACAGGTGGAACGTCCAATTCCGACATCCGAGGAGGAAGTTATGATGTTTGGAAGGTTGGGGGCACTTTTGTAATTTGGTTAAAAGGACGAATTTGTTGACTTTTCGCACGACAAGTTTTCCTCACGTAAAACGAGGACCGTTAGATAGATCTCGACGTCCTGAGTACTACGACAGGTGGCACGCCGTCATCTGACGTCGGACGGTTAAATTATGAGTCTAGGAAGTGAAGGGTAAAATGGTAATTTCAACATTTAGGGGTAATTGGGTCTTTTAGCACATTGGGATTTGTGTGCAACCGGATTGGGACACCTGGGAGGCTGGGATTGGAGATGTTTGGGCTGAGTCCACAGGGAGAGTGACACCTGGCCTATTCCTAGAGGCTTCTAGCCTTTTCACGGTTAAACTACCATTTTAATTATGTTGGTTAAAATCGTGCAAAGGAGAGAACAGAGAGACTGAGACAGAGAGTAATCGATCAGTTCTCAGGGTGTGTGAGTCTTGTGTTTGAGTGTGTGTGTGATCAGAGGGAAGCTGAGAGTTAAGTGAGAGTTGCTGGGGATTGATGAAGTGGAGTGGGACAGAGGTGGAGGAGGACCACCGTGGGCGATGGTTTTCAAATTTGAGAAACATAGACGGAATGTGTGCTTTAACTCTAATCTCCCCCAAGTCTCATCACGTACACATGTTTTGTGAAACCAAAATGATAAAGATGCTGAGAGGAACTCAGTGGGCGTGAAGGCACGGCTCGAGAAGGACGGGAAGGTAAGTTCCCCGTGAATTTGGATTTTAAATTAAAACTGGTAAAGTCGTGTTCATGTTTCTTATGGTGTTTGGGGTATGTGGACAGTCTTTAAGAGATTAAAACCTAGCGAATGAGCTCGAAATGAAGGGAAATGGAGGTCGAACTCGCAAGAACAGAGAAGGAAAGAACTTGAATTGTGATTCTCGATTTGGAAGGTGACAAAAATATCCCAAGTTCTTGTTTTTATTATGTAAAAGCATAGGAAAGGGATGGACGAAGCTAATAGGCTAATTAGGACTGAAATTGGACTTGAAAATGGACAAAACCGCCCTCGCCGGTTCAACTGGACCGGCCTGAACCGAACCGATCTGGACCCGGTTCGGTAGAGGTTGAAGATGAACAGTGCTGGGCGTGTGGCTCCCACGCGCAGCCCCTTTGGGCGGCGCGTGAGGGCATGTGGGACCCTTTTTGGGGATGTTTCCAACACGACTTTTAAAGTATTCGATGTAACAAACATTTTCTGCTGGTTTCGAGTCGATCGGACATTGTCTCGTTATGTTTCGGGCTGTCCGATGGTTTTAGGGCTCGGTTAAAAATAGTTAAAAATACGGGAAAATTATGGGGCTTAAGTATGACCTTTGTGAAGTAGTTAGTGACCTTAGTAGGGGATTTGGACAGGTTCAGGAAACCGAGGATAACGAAATGGCCGGGGACGGCGTAAGTGCTCGAGTATCGAGGCGACGTCGGAATGGTCTGTCAGTGGACTTTGCTTTCAAACTTATGATGCTTGCATATATGTTTTAATAAGTTTTCATACGTGATTCTATGATTTGCTTTATGATCTCGATGGTTTACGGTTTTGCATAGTTTTCGAGGTATTTTACGAGATTTCGTACGATCTTATGATTTGACTGTGGTTTTAACGATTTGATTTCGAGATTTGAAATATGATTTGAATTGTGATTTGAAAACGACTTCAAAAAAGTGATTTCGGGCTTGGGGCCCTGTTCATGTGATTGAGATTTTGGTTTTGGACCTGGATTTCGGAAAGGGGAAGTTTGGAATTAGGTTCGGGACGATGGTTCTGGATGCCGGCTTACGTAATCATCGTTGCAAATTCGACTGTAGATTTTCTGTGGTTTTCACTGATTGGATGAAAAATGGTTTTGGGTTTAAAGACCCGAAAAAAGAAAGAAAACCCACTGGACCTGGTTTTGAGTTTAAAGACTCGGATTGATTGACGGGGGGAGGGCCCTGGATTGATATGTTTTGATTTTAAAGACTCGGTATATGTTTTGAGTTTAAAGACTCGGTATATGTTTTGATTTTAAAGACTCGGTGATTGTGATACCCCCCGAGGCCTGTGATTGTGTTTTGAGTTTAAAGACTCGGATATCCCAGGAAGGTTTGGCTATTTCTGCATTGTGTTTTGAGTTTAAAGATTCGGGCGCACTTGAGATCCAGTAACCATGTATGATGGATGTTTTTTTACTGGTTTTTCACTAGTTTTCCGATGTTTTGGGAAGTGGCCCGGATGAATTGGATTTGATGAGTTTTGGGGCTGAGTTTCCGAATTTGAGATTGATTTGAGATTTGAGGCTGAGGCCTGGATTGGAATAACGGTTTTGATACGGGTTTTCAAATGGTTTTTCTTGGATGGTTTTTGATATGAGTGGTTTCATGACTTGAATTGATATGCATGCATTGGTTTTTTTTTAATTGGAGGGTATAAATGTAATTGTTTTATTGAACTGATTTTGAACTTATACCTTATTTTTGTCCACTCACAATCTTTTCGTGTTTTCGATACCCTCCAGGTTGTTGCGGTGCGGGCTGTTGATCGAGAGAGATGGAGACATCACACCCGCGATCCCCAGTAGTTCGTTACACTCTGGCAGTCCGGTTACTTTTCGGATGGTTGGTTCGTGAATCTCTTATCCCACTTACGTGTCACATGCAAGTTAAACGTCAGTTTAGCCTTAGTGTCATGCTTAAGTTAGACGGGATCGGGATTTAGTGTAACGACCCGTCCCCAATTCCTAGATTAGATTAGTGACTAATCACGATTAGTGAGGTTAATCCATGATTAGTCAGGCGAAATCGGACGAACGATGCAAAATGACTGTTTTGCCCCTAGTCGTGGCAAAACGTTGACTTTTCAATCGAGCGATCAAACAGACTTTGACCGATGGTCGTGACATAGTTCATGACGTGACGAGTTCATAGACAGGTGGCACGTTCAATTCTGACGTTCGAGAAAGAAGTTATGTCGTTCGGGGAAGAAGTTATGTCGTTCGGAAGTTAAGGGGAATTTTGGTAATTTTGGTAAAAAAGGGGCGAATGTTGACTTTTTGATCAGGAGGTCCGATGGCCAAGGGACGAGGCCCGTTACGTAGATCGGGACGATACAAATCCATAGACAGGCGGCACGCTGAAGTCGGACTTCGAACGGGAGAGTTATAGGTCACGGAAGTTCAGTTTCACTATGCACGTACTTCGAGGCGTTGATAAGGTGGCCTTTTCTAATTGGCTAGATATTTTAGGTGGGTCCCATGGATGAGTGACAAGTGTCACTCATCCCATTGGCCAATTTCCCTAAAAAGGGTATCTCACTTAATTAAATATTATTATATAATTAATCTTTTCTTCACTCAATCCTAGCCATTCATTTTAATTAATCACTCAATCCTCACCATCCATTATTTCTCTCATCTCTCATCTGATCAAACACCCTCATCTGCTTTGTTCATTTCCTTACAAACCCGAACCCCCCTCACATTGTTCATCCTCCAGTTTTCTCTCTTAAACACACAAACACAACCCTCACCTCACCTTCCATTATCTGAGCCGTGAGTGACCGTGAGTGAGGTGATGAAGGACTGAGAGACTGAGGACGGCTGAGGACGTGGCGGTTCTCGGTGGGGGGAGGTCGAACCCATGGCGTGAAAACATTCAAAAATCGAAGATCAGGTTTTAGTGGGTTTTAATCAAACCTAAGGACTGGGTCGTGTTTCTGGGACCAAGGGGAGTCTAATAGGATCAGTTTGGTGGGCAGTGGTGGCCGGAGAAGCGAGAGCACGACGGTTGCAGGGGGCCGGCTCAAGCTTCGATCTTGAAGGTATGGATTTTGAGGTTGTTTATCGGTTTTTAACGTTTAAAATGATTAGAAATGGGATTAGGATTGTATTAGAATCAAAATAGGTTGAAATGGGATTGAAAATGGACGGTTTGAAGGTTGAACCGGTTGAGCCAGTCTGGTCCGGTTCGCCCAAGGAAGGAGATGATGAATAGTGCCCAGCGCGTGGGCTCACGCGCAGGGGCTATCTAGGGTGCGTGGGGGTGCGTGGTAGGTCCAATGGGGAAGTGTTCAACATGTGAAACACTCTATTCGATGTAACGAACATTTTGGGACTGGTTTCGTGTCGATCGGACACCGTCTCGATAATGTTCGGGGCATCGGAAGGTTTACGATCGGGATTAAAAATAGTTAAAAATTCCAGAAAATTACGGGGCTTTAGTTGGAGGTTAATTAAGTAGTTAGTAACCTTCTATTATGATTTGGACGGGTTTGGGAGTCCCGGTGACGGCGATTGGCTCAGGAGAGCCGTATAGAACGCAAATCGAGGCGGCAGCTCGAACGGTCTATGAGTGGACCTTTGTTTTCTAAATTGGTGCATGCATAAATGTTTATTATATGTTTTAATACATGTTTGGTAATGTCATGAGTGCATTTGGTTGTGGTTACGTATAGGCACATATTTCAAGATTTCGACCTTATACGGTGCCTATACGGGTTTGTATTTCTTTGATGGTTTAAATGAAATGGTTTTGGTTTTCCAAAAGGATAAACTTGGGTATGAGAACCATTTCGTTTTGTCTCGGGCATATGACCTATTGATGACCTACGGGTCTGAGTCGTGGTCGCGGCAGATGCTTGGTGCACGGTGACGGACGACGTGACGCTCGCCTCCAATTTGGATATGTTCCTTCCGGAGAGGTCACGATGCACGATTCATTGTCGGGTAGCCCGTGGAGGCTCGACTTCGAAGTGCTGATGGTTCGGGATAGCGATCGGTGATGAGTGCACAATGATCTTGTGGTGGTCGCGTCGGTTGATTCGTTCACGGCGACATACCAGGATTGAGGGTGGTCCTGGATGGATGGTTGCACACCTCACTACGATCGGAGTCGTGACTAACCCTTGGATATCGGGCATGGTGCCCAGCTGATGTGATATGTTCGGGCACGAGACCCAATTACTTTATGGATATGATTTCGGGTCAGGGACCCTAGATGGATTTCCAAGTTCATGGCGGTTTATGGTAACCGGCATGAACCCTGGAAAGGTTATTGTGGTACATGACGGTTTATGGGAACCGGGCTTGGAGGATGTTTTCTATATATATATATATATATATGGCATGGATGCTATAGATCATGACGGTTCAGGGGAACCGAGCATGAATATTTATGTTATGTATATATATATATATGTTTATATACCTTCCTTTACTTCTATTATCTCCTCCGGGGAGGGTCGTTGGCCTGGGTGGACCCCGGAGTAGTCCCGGAGCACTGACTGAGTGGAGTCACCCCCCAGTTGGGTTTGTTACTCTCAGGAAGGCTAGTTACTATAACCTCAGGTAGGGTCAGTAGTCTGCGGACATTGACCTTGACTTTGAGAAAACTCAGATTGAGACCCGGGTAGCACGCGCGTAGCTTTGGAAACCGTGAAAGGATTGGTTGTGTGACTTATATATGATATATGATATGTGATATGTGGTGTGCACAGGTGTGCACAGGATTTGAACAGTGGCTCGTGTATTTGGTTTCAGTATGGTTATGGTTTTGGGCTGAGTCCCTTATTGGTTTCTTCTGGATTTGGGCAGTGGCCCGTATGGTCTATTTCATTATGGTTTTGGGCTTAGTCCCACATATGGTTTCTTTCGGATAAATGGTTTTTGAATGCATGCATGCTTTTTAGTGAAGTGTACAAATGTCTTTTTTTTTTGGAATTGTTTTTATAAACTCTTGGTTTTGTCCACTCACAGCTTTTAATGTTTTGATTGCCCTTCAGGTTGACATCGGATGTGGACTGTAGCAGAGACCGAGATATCACATACCTCCTCCGGATCTTGGCGTACTCTGATAGCCCGGGAGGTCAAAGGTAGGAAATATCCCTTGTCTAACACTTCGTGTCAGACGAGAGCAGGGTCATCCCGAGTTAATCCCGGGGGGGGGGGGGGGGATTGGGATGGGTCTTGTCATTTAGCCCTTCATCCCGGGGGATTAGGGGTGGGTCCTGATAAGGCGTACGAGCTTCTGACGCGGGATGGGTCGAAGACGTGGAATCTCAGAACACACTCGCCGAAAGCCAAAATGGGGGGTTGGTAGGCGCACGCTAAAGGCTCCTAGGCTGATGTGAGTCGTGTTTTGGGCTAGGCTTTGAGCTTGGGCCGCTCACGGTTTTGGGCTTATGAATTGGATTTTGAACATGGACTTGACTGTGGATTTGGGCTGCAGCTTGCTGAATTTGGTAGCGCCCCTACCGAATTTCTATAAATAATCTGGTAGCCTCATAATTTCTTCGTTATAAATCCGAATGAGACGATTCTTCTCCCCAAATTCTCATAATTTGAAGCTCTATTTATTTCTATAAATTTCCTACAAAATATATTATGTTCTCTAATTTGTTACATTTTAACATTAAAAGATAAATATAAAGGGTATAAAATAATGTAAAATCATTCTTAATTAAAGGCCTATCAAATACCCACACACTTAAATTTTGCTAGTCCCTAAAAATACTAAAATTAAACTAAGAATTTTTAAACAACTAAGCCCTTAACCATATATCTCAAATTTTCATCATTATGATCATGACATTAAAGATTTACACTTGAAGCATTTTAGCTCATGGAATTCAAAAGTTAATAAATAATAACAAAATGTTTCAACAAGTAAGACAATGAGTAAACATGGTGAAATGGATATCAACACGAATAAAACAAGTAAGAATCAACTCACAAGGATATGCACTCATAATTTCACTCAATTTGTAAGGGTTTGTGTTTGTACTCATGTATGTGAGAAAGATGCTCACATAATAGAAATAAAGTACTTTTGAAAATCCTCAAACAAACACCTCAAGATAATACTAAACATACTTGCAAAAATGAACCAACACCATAAGCTTACTGAAGTGATTGACTCAACTAAACAAAATTTACTTATCTTAAGGATCATAAGATATTTATGAAGGTTGTAATATAGCTAAGTTTAGAGGCATGAAATAAATAGGATAAGTGGTGCTCAAATTCGTTCCAAGACTCAATAAAAGATTCCCAAAACGTAGCATAGCTTCCCATCCTTAGTGCAATTACGTCAATAATCTATCCCTTCAAAAATAGGCCAAGTTTCATCATGTCGGGCCTTGCATTCATTCTTTGTGTCGGATTTACAAGTATAAGAGACTTAACTAAAATTTTTATATGATCAAACCTTATTACCTTGAGAGAGACTCAAAAACATTGTGTTTTCATCATTTTTCAACTTTTTCTCTCGTTTTTTTTCAACTTTTTTTTGGTAATATATAAAGGTAATAACATGTGTCAACAATACAACAAAATTTGAGTAAGTTAATCCATAGAATACACATACAAGTCTTCACAATATCATCAATTTCTTTTCACATCATCTTCATATCTTCAATCGAGTCTTTGGAACAAGGGTAAATGATGTCTATACTAGGCTCAAGTGTTTAAATATTCATGATGATTAAAGAAAGACTTAATTTGGGCTCAAAGGGATTAAAACTAAGGGGGTCACAACTTATGCGCACAAATAGGGAACATTGATGTTTGAATATGTAGTGTTAACCCTAATGCCTTAATCATGTCCAAAATCAGAGATTTAATTGACTTAAAGGCTTTGAAAATCACATAGAATAAGTTCTAGTACTCTAGAGTTTATTAAAAACTATGACAAGTAGTTATAAGGCATATGTATTTCAATTTATACAAATGACTCATGAATCACGCATCAAAGATGTATATAAAGTTCTAAAGCTCACATAAGTTTCATATGATTCATACTTAACTTAACATGCTCGTTTATGTACCAGTTTAATATGCATCATCCACAAGTCGTAAACATTTAATCACAAAGTATTAACAAACGAATTCAAGTTGTAGTGATCATCATTTTAGCCATAACTTAAGCGTTTTTCCTTCTTTATTATCATCGACAGGTTAAAATGCAGCCTAAGACTCGTTAAAACACCAAGTTACAACAAAAAGACTAAAAGAATGTAATAAAAACTCGAAATCTATTCTTTTAATTTTTTTTATGTTTCCCGATTTTCTTGAAAAAAATGTAAACAAAGAAAGTGTAAACAAGTAAAACAAAGAAAGTGTAAACCCTTCCCCCACACTTAAATTCTACACTGTCCTCAACGTAAGCAACTAGGAAGTAATTGAACGTAGAATGAAAGTAAGAAAGAGGATTTAAGAAACTAAAGCAAGAAAAAACATTAAATAAACAAAGTAAAAGAGAGTGAAGAGTTGAAAGAAACCAAATCTCCGTTGATGATTTTTTCACAACTCGGGAACACATTGGGTTGGCTCTCAACAAGCGCTTGAAGTTTAATATCCATCCAGCCTAGACCAAGATGCAAGTTAGTTAGTTAGAGATGCAAGTTAGTTAGTCAGAGATGTACGTTTGTAAAGGATGCAAATTTTTGTTAATGATGTATGTTTTTGTTAAATATGCAAGTTAAAGATGCTAGTTTTGGATGCCAGTTGAAGATGCAATTTTAAAGATTAGAGATGCAAGTTGAGTTAAAGATGCAAGTTTTGGATGGAAGTTAAAAGATTCAAGTTAAAGATGCAAGTTTAAAGATGTAAGTCAGAGATGTAAGTTTAAATTAAAGATGTAATGCAAGTTAAATTAAAGATGCAAGTTAGAGATGCCATAACAAGTAATGTAAGAAAAGGTATAAACAAATGTAATCGACATATATACGAGTAGGAAATAACATATATACAAGTAAGAAGTAACAAAGTATAAAAAAGTGTAGAATGCACAAAGTAGAGTCACGAAAAAATCAAGAAAATTCACAAGTTCCAAAAACGTTTAAACTAATGCAACATATGAGTATATACATGAAAAATGATGTGAATGCATAAGAGATAAACTGTTAGAACTTGCACAAGATATAAGAGTTACGTGAGAATGCATGAAAAAATGACCTGTACCTTCGATCTCACTTCCCTAGATTCACTTAGACTAGGGGGACCGGTGATGAAATATGAGCATCATGAAACCTTAGGGAGGCTATGCAATCTACAAATGCAAGGTGGGAAGTCAAGGATATATGTGGTTCACATAGCTTCAAAGTTTAGATGGAGACATCTACGTCCGTGTGACCCAAGTAAATATCTTAGATTTTTTCAACTGTTTGGGCAAATTCAAAGTTGACTAGGTTAGAAAGAATAAATATAAGTGGCATGGCTAATTTCAAGACATCATGAGACTTAAACTTCATTGATGTCCCTTTTTTAGACCCAAAATCTGTTACGAGTATCGTCTCTTGTCCTAGCCATCACCCTCGAAAATTTCTTACTCTAGATGAATAAGAGTTTGTTCTGAGATAACTCAAGTGTTAACAACCACCGCCCTCAACCGTATGGCTTCTTAGGTCCATGAAGGGTTTAGGTGAGAGTTAACAAACGAGACTCCACCAATACATTTATGATCAAAATCTAAACACCAAAGCACAATCCACATATAGTCGAGACTAATGCATGAAAGCAATATTTATTCACAAGTATGGTTTTATGCACAAGTAATAATATTTACATTAACACAATGCTAAGACTATGGAAAATTTGAAATTTAATTTTTTTTCGATTTTTTTCACAAAATATTTTTTAATGAATTAAGAAAATGACAAACTTATTTAAAACCATTATTTTATGATTTTTTAAATTTTATTTTATAATTTACAAAAAAAAAATCGAAAAAAAAATAAGACATAATGAACAAGTATAATATACAATTTATGAATAAGTATAATATGAATATTATGCACAATTTATGAACAATATGAACAAGTATAAAAATAAAAACTATGAACAAGTATAATATGAATATGTATGAAAATAAAAATTATGAACAAGTAAAATATGTACATTTTATACATACTAACACATTAAAAAATGATTTTCAATTTCTTCGGCAACGACGTCAAAAATTGATGTGGCTTAAACAAACATAAAGTAATACTCAACACTTAATTCAAGCATATGCAATTTAAATCCTTTTTGTGTAGATGTAGTATTGGTAAATATGGATCGTTCTTAACCGGGAAAATTAGGGAACATTAATAATGGTTAGTGAAAAAAATAATAAATAATCAAAAAATAAAATAATAAATGAATTAAAGAATTAAATGGGGGCTTTTGAAAAGAGTTATAGCCGAAGCTACATTTTAACAAACTAAGAATTGAAATGCAAATGCTCATGCTATCTAGGCTTTACAAACCAGAGAATAGTTTGATAGACAAAACCGACACTTTTACGTAATTAAATCTGAATTAACAATCATATTATTTAAAATACTCCTACTTTAACATTTATAAAATGGAATTTCTTTAAACACAAATCTTACCAACATTCTAACATTTTGCACATATTAAACCAATCACGAAATCTTACTGCAATCACTTCAATTACCAACATACGTTTTTCAATATTATAAATGCACTGACAGCGGCAGACACTTACAATATGATCCACCTTTCGCTTTTGACTGAATGCGCCGACAGCAGTCAACATTAAATCTCTTCAATCCTCTTCTAAGTGCATCTACAGCGGCAGACTCTTTGCGTTGATTTAAAATTTAAGCACTAAAACGTATGAAACACCTAAAATTATGAAGTAAAACACATGAAGACTTTATTTAATGCTTACAAATGTGAGAAAGAAAATACCTCTCATATATTGAATTATAAGTAAAACCAATAAACAATAAAAATAGTTTAAGTAGAGAAAACAAAGTTACACTTTTGGAATCCAAGAATAGCTTGTGATTCCTAGGTGAATGGAAACAGTGGAATGTTTTTCACTAGGATCCCTGACAACATATGAAACTTTGTGAAGATGGAGGAATAAACACAAGGGATTTCAGATTTAAACTCTAGAATTACCTTGGAAATTACTCGGGCAAGATTTTTCTTAAGGAAAATCATAAATTCATGTCTAAAAGAGAAGTCTAAAAATAAAGTCTAAAAAAAAGATAAGAAAAATCTAAAAGAAAGGTGTAAAAAGAACTCCCTAAAACAATGAAATGACATACTTATTTATAGAGGAAGTGCCAAAAAAAATATAGAAATAGAATACAAATGAAATAATAAAAAAAAAATAAGGATTAAATGATGAAAATAGTGAAAAAGACTGATTTTTAGGGCTGAATTGTGCAGGGCATGTGAAAATCTGGGCAAGGAAGAGCAGGTGGAATTCGGAAACTGGTTGCAGAGTAGGTGGAGCTGGATTCGGCATGGTTGTGTAGAGGAGCAGGAGGAAATCGACGTGTTAGGCGCTGAGGAAGGATAATGGAGTTCGGCGCATGAGCACTGAGAAGGATTGAAGGCTTCGGCGTGATGGAGCAGGGTAGCCGTATAGGCTCTTGACGCGAGATGGGTTCAAGACATGGAATCTCAGCATACGTGTGCCGAAAGCCAAAAAGAGGGTTCGGTAGGCACACACCGAAGTCTCCTAGGCTAATGTGAATCGCGTATGCAGGGTTTTGGGCATATGGACTGGATTTTGGGCTTGGATTGGACTGTGGATTTGGGCTGCAACTTGCTGAATTCGGTAGCCCCTTATTGAATTTCTTTAAATAATTGGTGGCCTCATAACTTCTTCGTTATAAATCCGATTGAAATGATTCTTTCGTCCAAATTCTCATAACTTCAAACTTTCTTTATTTCTGCAAATTTCCCACAAAATATATTATTTTCTCTAAATTTTTTTTATATTTTAACATTAAAAGATAAGTATAAAAGGTATAAAATAATGTGAAATGATGCTTAATTAAAGGTCTATCATGCCACAATCACCATATTTCACAAAATGTTGTCATCTAACGAACTGAATTGAAAGCATACCTTCAAAAGCCATCAAAGCAACCATATAGCTTAGGCTGTCAGATTTCAATTCACAGCAATGTGATTGATCAATTAACTCCACTAGAAAGGTGCTAGTCCAGGGTAACCCACGAAGGGTCGTCTAGACTCAGACCCGCATATGATCTATGGACATTCGGATCATAGAAAATTGACAGTATTGCTTGAGTTTGTGAAAGCTATTCTTGAAGACTCTGAACCCAAACAACAGAGAATCCAAAAACATACATATCAAAGATAAAGATCGGATTTGCCACATATGGATCATAATCGTTAGCCCAAACATCTATATCAATCCTAATTCTCCATACTTGTTCAGTCAATGAAACAACACCACTCAATGTTCAACAACAATTCTAGAAAAGTACCTCAATAAATAAGAGAGGTAATCAACCAAACATAATAATCCCAAAAATTATCTCAGCAACTATAGCAGCGGAACATAGAGAAAAAAAATGATTGATGTAATTGAGTGCATATGAATTGTTGGTAATACAGCAATCAATATTGTCAGGCAACAATAATATAAAAGACCCAACAAGAAAATTTCACCCAAAAACCAAAAAAAAGGCAAGCAAAATTAAAGTGATCAAAATATCCGAATCTAAACGAGTTCTTATAATACTGAATCAATCATGTCAACACCAGTGAATTCGAGAAACATCTATGAAAATTGGAGAACAAGAATTGCAGATTTTTTTTTGAGGAAAGCTTAAACGGGTAGTGAAGTCCCAGTAATGTGAGGAAAGTGGCTCACCAGACTAATACTTAAACGGGTAGTAAATACCTAGAAAGAGGTACTGAACAAAAGTATACAGCTAGATGAATCATACTTTTTGATCATGCATGGAAATATTAAAATAAAATTGTAGCAAAGAATGTGATTGATTTAATTAGCCCCCACCATTTGGCGCAGAAGCCCAATGACAAAAAGTCTAATCCGGCCCACTATGGGATGTGGGCTGGCCCAGCCCGCATGTTGACAGGCTGGACTTGGGCTTAGGGTATTCAAATTCGATAGGCTCGAGCTTGATAAGGCCCGGTAAACCCAACCCGACCTGCCCATGTAAACTCGATCCATAAGCCCGAACATATAAAATAATTATAAATTAAGAATTAATACCTAATCAAATCTTATTACTACTATTTCAGCTCAAACCCAAAACTCCAACCCAAGCTCAACCTAGTTTTTATAGAAGTGCATGTTTTTATATACAACTCCATATCCCACTATTCCATCTTTACCGAAAAGATTACTTGGGTTATTGCAATTTGATATAGGGAATTCACCAAATTCTCTCTTTTTGACCCATTTTGATTCTGATACCTTTATTACACTAAATGACAATTAGGCGTAGTATAGCTCCACAAAGAATCTCTCAGGAGCTAGCCCTACGGGCAACTCTTCATAGAACTTACTACAATTCAACTAGATTTGTGATTAGTGACTACCTTACCATGTCTCGACTTTGTGGTCGAAAGGTTAAGTCAATTCTCCAAACCCAATAGGTTCCCTTCTTACCTTGTTGCAATATTCAATAATGATATTTAGCTCTACTCTGACTTTTATAATTAGGTAGGTAGAAGTGGGCATAGTAGGCCTGGCCCAAGTAGGCTTAGTAGGCTCGACCCATAAAGCCCGATAAAAACCCAGCCCAAACCCGACCCAACAAAGGGCATGGGCTTTCATAATTATAATCAAGCCCACCCGACCCGACCTGATATTTTTTAAAATACAAAATAGGCTCGGCCCGGCCCGACCCAAGCCCAAAAATTTTGGGCCGGTCTTGCCCAACCCGACCCAATGATGAGGCTTAGATTTAATAATCAAAACAAGTGGAGGGCATTATGGCAGAGACAACTATGGCCAAGGAGGTATTGCTGAACTGAACTTATAGAAGTTTTCAAACAGCATGTATTATATATGCAACGTGATTTCATCTCACAACCCATCCCAATCCCCCCAGGATTAACATGGGATGTGTCGTGATCCCGTCTGACACGAAGTGTCAGACCAAGGAAAATTTGAACCTTTAGCCTAATAGGCTTCCAGAGCACGCCAGGATCCGGTGGAGGGCATTGAAAAACAGAAAATGGTGTGAGTGGACTAAAATAAAAGAGTTCATAAAAACATATTTCATAAAAGACCTTTATACCCTTCAGTAAAAAGCATGCATGCATAGAAAAACAATTTACCAAACCATATATGTTTAAACAACCATATTTAGGGTCTCAGCCCCAAGTTTCGTAAATTCAATTCACACGGGCCCCTGCCCAAAACCATTTACAGAAATCCATAACATAGTAAACATATGTGGGATCTCAGCCCAAATCCATTTATCATTCATAAAACACAATTTCGCAAATCCAAGAAATCATGTTTGTCATATATCATATAACCAATCGTGTCACGGTATCTAAAGCTACGCGCGTGCTACCTGAGGTCTCAAATCCCAAGTCTCTCCAGGGTCCACCTAGGACAATGTCCGTAGATAAATGACCCTCCCTAGGGGTTATAATCCATAATAGCCTTCCTGAGAGTAAGGAACACAACGGGGGCGACTCCACTCAGTTAGTGCTCCGTAACTACTCCGGGGTCCACCCAAGCCAACGACCTTCCCTAGAGGAGACAATCCATAATATATAAGGATGGTATATGAAAGACCATTTGAAATCATTCTTAAAACCTTTCAAAGGTTCATGCCCGATCCAAATAAACCGGCATGAACCAGAAATCCATTTATGGGTCCCCGACCCGAAATCACAATCGTAAATCATAATTGGGCCCCAAGCCCGATTTCATATACCAACTGGGCCTCATGGCTGAATCGTAACCCAAATAGGCCTCGTGCCCAATATCGTAAACCAAATGTGCCTCGTGCCCGATTCGTAAACCAAATGGGCCTCGTGCCCGATATTGTAAACCAAATAGGTCTCGTGCTGGATTCGTAAACCAAATGGGCCTCGTGCTTGATATTGTAAACCAAATGGACCTCGTGCCCGATACGCAAATCAACTGGGCCTCGAGCCCGATACGGAAACCAACTGGGCCTCGAGCTCGATACGTAAACCAACTGGGCCTCAAGCCCGATACGTAAAGCAACTGGGCCTCGAGCCCAATGCCTTGTTAAATAAAATGGACATCAAGTCTGAGGGTTTCCAAAACAAATGGGTCTCATGCACGAGTTTACCTTTTCAAATCCAAAACCATTTCATTAAACTATTTCCAAAACCACAAGCACGTATAATCAGTTCAAAATCGTAAACCTCGATTTACGTGCAAACACGTAAATTGCCTCAAAATCATATAAATCACAATCATCCAAATCATCAACATAGAATCACATCTATAAACCATATAAAACATTTATGCATGCATCACAGTTTAGAAATCAAGGTCCACTCACAGACCGTCCTAAGCTGCCGCCTCGATTTCCTTGCCGTAAGCCTCCCCGGGCTAATCACCGTCACTGGGACTCCCAAACCTATCCAAATCAATCTAGAGGGTTACTAACTACCTTATTAACCTCTCATTGAAGCCCCGTAATTTTTCCAAATTTTTAATTATTTTTAAACTCGATCCTAAAACTTCGGACGTCCCGAACAATATCGAGACGGTGTCCGATCGACACGAAACCAGTCCCAAAATGTTCGTTACATCGAATAGATTAAAAGTCATGTTGAAAATTTTCCCAAACCATGCTCCACGCGCCCTCACGCGCCGCCCAAAGGGGCTGCGCGTGAAAGCCACGCTCCAAACAGTGTCATCCATATCCTTTGCAGACCGGCCGGTTCAGACCGGTTCAGACCGGTTCATACCGATCCGGTCCAACCAAACCGGCGGTCACGGTTCAGCCTTATTTCTCACTCATTTTCAATCTTTTTTATCCCATTTTCATTCCTATAGGTTCCTAATATCAAACCCAATCGATCTAGCTATTAAAAACATGAAAAACGGTTAAGAATATCACATTCCCGATCAAGCAAAGCTCCTCCACTTTCCACCGCCGCGTTCTCCCATCTCCGACCACCCCCAACCTTGGATCAGGTCTGAACTCGACTCATTTGACCCTCAAAAAACATTTCCCTATGTTAGAATCGTCCAACACAAGCTAGAACTAAAAATGTCATTTTCGAACCAAAAACAGGACACCATACTGTTCTTACCTCTCTCGCTGGCGTGGGCCCCGCCGTGGCCACCGTCACGGTCGTCCCGACCTTAGGAGGAACCTCCATAACCCAAAAATGGTCGATATCCCCTCCTTCTTGCCTTTCCATTTTGAATTTTTCTAACAACGGTCATTATGTGCCCGGCCTCCGAATCGGGGCCACAGTGCACCTCCGCCCCAGCCACTTGCACCGTTGTGCTCGGCTTAATCCATTGGTCATAAAAACCAGTTTACTAAGACAGATAGGGGTCATGGTTTGAGGGTTGTGGGGTGCTATGTGGGTGTTTGTTCTCGGCTTGAAGAAAGACAGAAGTGAAGGAGATGAAGATATTTTGCACGGGTTGAAGGGGAGGGAAGGTGAGTTTGGTGTGCTAATCAAAGGAGTGAACGGTGAGGATGAGGGGTGTGAGGGAATACAGGGCTAAGATTGAGAGAGAGTGGGCGAAGATATTATAAAATCATCAAAAGATTAATATTATAATAATAAACCCACCAATCACACTTTAGATCCATAATTTGGGGTTAATGACCAATAGGATGAGTGACACTTGTCACTCATCCAAGGGTCCCACACTAAAAATTCAACCAATCAGCTTTAGCGAAGTGTCCCAGCCTCGTAATGCGTGCATAGTTAAATCGAACTTCCGTGAACCATAACTTTCCAGTTCAACGTCCGATTTCGACGTGGCGCTTGCCTATGGATTCGTATCAACCCGATCTACGTAACGGTTCTTGGCCCTCATCCATCAGACCTCCCGGGTCAAAAGTCAACATTTTGCCCAAGACTAGGGGCAAAACGGTCATTTTGCACCATCCATCCGATTTCGCTCAACTAATCACCGATTAACCTCACTAATCCTTCATTAGTCACTAATCTAATCCCGGAATTCGGGGCAGGTCGTTGCATTTCATTAGATAAGTGATTGCACAGAAACTTGATAGGTTGACTATGATATCCTAGCCTCATATTGATTCCATCACTCAGAACTCAAAACAAAACAAAAGTTAGCATCACCGTACGCAAATAATATACGGGTATAGAAAATTAAATTTTCCCTATATATATTTCGGTATAGTTTAAAATTGAGGTCTTTAATCATATAAACATGCCCTGATACCACATGTTAGCCTTTATTTTTATATGATTAAGTACAAATGGTGAACATATCTTATGCGCCCGCTAAATTAAAAGGCCTTTGAGAGGTTTGTTAGCCTTAATTTTTATATGATTAAGAACACATGGTGAACATATCTTATGCGGCCCGTTAAATGAAAAGGCCTTTGAGAGGTTTGGTGCTGCAAGAAGAATAATTAGTTGTCAGTTAGGAACAAAATAATGTATAATGTTGACACACCTGTAGAGGTCATCGGATTAAACTATGACAATGACTTGTCACAGAAGAAGGTGCTAAGCGTCTTCTTCTTAGTGCTGGACCTTAGCACAATGCTAGATGGGGTAGTAAATTTATATGTGATCGATGTCCGGATGAGAAAGAACCTTGACTTATATAGACTTTAAACCATAGAGAGTCTTGCCCATCAAGTAACTCACTATGATATCATAATGCTTTAGAATCTAAGTCATCTATCCACTAGTATTATTTAAGAATCTCTCTTATCATAATATTTATGACTTATTGCACAAGTTACATATCTAAGATCTCTAGTTGAATTCATAATGAAATCCCAATCAGAATCAAATCAATATCTTTATTGACTAGGAAATAAATCCGGATTGGAATTACTTCCAACAACAAAAATCATTCTTTGCCTGCAAATAATGATTATATGCTATAAAACCTCAAAAGGGAGCTAGGTTAAGAAAGGAAGAGAGATACCTCAACAATCCTTAACAATTATATTCTAACAAATGCACTCTTCAGTAGACAATATAGTGGTACATGTAAGGGTTGGATCCCACAAAGATTTGACTTAATACTAAAATGGTAGATTTTTTAGTTTACAAGTAGGTACCTAAAATAGAAAACAAAAACACTAATTAGATATGCTTGACACAAAATGGAAGACTTAAAACAGAGGCTACTAAGACTCTAAATTCATAGACACAGACAAAAGGAGGGAGGGTTTAAGTTTTCAAAGATACTATGAAAGTAACTAACAACGGTTGTAAACAATTTAAAAGGCGAGTTACGGTAGTCCATATTAACACCTAACCACAACATTTACTTAGTAGGTTTGTACGGTTCGATTATCATTTTCATCACTTAATCTAGTGCCCATGTAAAATTTCTTTAAGCCCACTCTCACACAATTTATCTTTTCATAGTTTGTATGTTTAGCTCTCATAAGCTCTGTAAACCAATGTTCAAAATGATGCTAGACATTCTCAGGACGGTGTGCAAGGCCCTAGCGCTTAGGAGGTTCGGCATGGCCTACACGTACGCTTAGACATCCATAGATTAATAATATAAAGGGTATATGAGATAATTTTAAAATAAAAATCGATTTCAAAAATAAATAAATTGAGTTAAAAATTATAAATATTGAAAATAATAATTCTTTATTTTCTTTAATTATAAATTAATTATAATATGTAACTAGTGAAGCCTTAACTTAGACTGTTATTTAATATAATTCTTTAATACTGACTTAGACTATTATTGTTTCCATATGTAACTTTGTTTTAATACGTAATTTCATTGTTTAAACTTTAGTGCGGATCCCAAAAAATAAAAATGTTAGTGGGCTTTGGTAGGATTATCTAATCTAGGGACAATTAGATATAGGTCCAAAAATTTAAACGGTCATTTAATGTATCCCCTTTATTAATTTTAGTTCATTTTATACTCATTTTATATTTTAAATGTATAAGAGAAACAAATTTAAAAAAAATATTTATAAGTTAATTTTAATTTTAATTTTAAGTTTGAATGCTTTTATTTTTATTAAGAATTCTTATATATGACCAAAATGCTTACAATCAACTACAACAACTTGTCAATTTGAGAAAATAAATAGATTAATATAAAAAATAATCATATTGGAAACTACATACCATATGGAAAGACAAAACTGTGTATATACAAAATCATTTATTTCACGATCTTTAATGTTTTACCATAAACATGGCCCATAGGTATGAAAACATATATGTTACGACCCAAACTTTCTTAAGTAATATTTTATTGCAAATTGACCGTTTTGCCCCTGAGGAGGAAAAAGTTGGCTTATGACCCGGGAAACATTTAAGACTTTGACCAATGACCGTGAAGTAGATCGGGACATCACGAGTTTGTAAACAGGCGGCACATCAAAAATGGAGGTCCGACGAAAAAAATATGGTCACGGGAGCGAAATGGATTAAACTTACGAACCGAGAACAAAATTAAAATAATATTAAAATAATGAAATCTGATTTAGCCCTTGATTAAATCTGTACCCTTGGATGAGTGACAAGTATCACTCATCCCACGGTTGCTATTTCCCTAAAACATGGATCTTGCCCCATTGGTTGAATTTAATATATTTTATTTTCCCTCATCACTTCCCAGCCATCCATCTCCCTCTCATCTTTCCATTTGCACCCTCCATTTATCTCATCTGATCAATAACATTAGACCTCATCCATCTCCTTCTCTCATTTCATTTTCCCGTGAGCACAAACCCTTCCCTCACTTCGTACAAACTCATCGTCCATCCACTTCATCTCCAGCAACCAGATCGACATCATCTTCCCCAGCAGACATCATCTTCATCATCAGCCATCATCACCATCATCTTCTTCTCTGTGCTGCAACCCCGTGAACCACCCCAGACTCGCGAAGAACAAACCTCAACCGAAACCCAAACCGTTCAACCCAAGCGACAATGGTTCGAACCAACACCAGAATAGGACCGTTAAGACGTCTGGACACCTGAGGAACTGAAGGGAGAACCCACAACGGCAACATGGCAGAGGTAGGATGGAAAACCCGAGAACCCCCTCTGTTTTCTCATTTTTAAAACCATTGGTTTTGATTTGTATGAACTATTTCCTTGTGTTGAGTCGTGTTCTAGGGACAGTGAAGAGCTAGAAGTGACTAGTTTCGAAGCTGGACGTGGACTGAGGTAACAGGGAAGACGGCCGAAAAACTGGGCTGCGGATTTTCGAACTAAAGATATAGATCTCGAACATTTTTCTGGTTTTTGAGTTCATAGGTCTGTAGAGTGGTCTAAGACGAACGCATAGGAATGAATCTCATCGAAAATGGTGGCCGGAGATGGAAGTTCTGATCGGGTCAAGCCGCGGGTCACGGCGACTCGATTGCAGGACTTCGGTAGGACCCGATCAAATATCAAGGATGATGATGTCATCATGCTGACGTCATAATGACGTCTTCATGTCAGACATGTCAGACCAGTGACAAAGTAGGGAGTGACACGTGTCACGTGACACATGTCAGTGATGACGTCAGCAGTGAGGTCATCATCACTGTAGCAGCGTTGACCAGGCGCGTGGGGGCGCGTGTGAACCATACATGAGGTGGGATCACCACCATCATTTAGGTTTCGACAATACGGATCCAATGGCGGTGGTTTCCTGTCGATCGGAGATCGTTAGGTTGTCCAAATATGGTTTAATACTTCGAGAAGCGTGTTCTGACGGCTTTCTCCGGTCGGTTTCATTCTAGGGTTTCATGATTAAGTTGTAGGGACTTATAGTGACCTTAATGTAATGACCAGTCCCGAATTAGCGTTATTAATTAAGGATTAATGACATATTAGCGAGACTTATCAGAGATTAGCCGAGGATTATCAGACGTTAAGGGAGAAATGACGTTTTGCCCCTAGAATGGGCAAAACATTGACTTTTTGTTTAGAATGTCAAATAAACTTTGACTAATGACCGTGACGTAGTTCGGGATGTAACGAGTTCATAGACATGTGGCACACTCGATTCCGACATTCGAGGAAGAAGTTGTGACGATCGGAAGATCGGGGACATTTTGGTAATTTGGGTGAATAGGGGCCAACGGTTGACTTTTGATCCGGGAGGCCAAATGGCCGAGGGCCAAATACCGTTATGTAGATCGGGATGATACGAATCCATAGATAGGTGGCACGTCAAATTCGGACGTTTGACGGAAGCGTTAAGGTTCACGAAAGTTCGAACGTACTATTGCATGTGTTTACGAGATGGGGACTATTTGGGAACAAGTGGGGCCCATATATTTGTCCCAAGATCCAATGGATGAGTGACAAGTGTAACCCATCCACTGGACATCATTTTACTTCATGCATACCCCATTCCCCTTTCATCGATCATTTTCTCCCATCCACCCAAACCCAAACCGATCACCATTTCCAATCCAATCCAAACCCTTCAACCTATAACCATTTGTGAGACCAGGAGAGTGAGAAGAGGACTGGAGGATGTTTTGGCTGGCCCAGGCAGAGCCGCGATGGACGTCAGAGAAGAAAACCAATCCAGGTAATCGGTTTTACCCGATTTTGTCCATTTTCGATTTCTGTTGTTAGAGTCGTTTTGGGTGATTCTAATGAATTAAATAGGTTTTTAGGAAGTTATTAAGAAGTTTTTGAGGATGGTTAGAGGTTGTAGAACACCAGGGGAGGTGTTGGAAAACATGGACCATGAAGAATTATTGGACCGGTCGGGTTTTCTAGGTTTTAGAGGATTTGGTTGATAAGTTTAGGTTCCTAGGACAAAAATAGGAAGGATTGGATCGATTAGGGAAGCAAACAGTGAAAATTGAATAGTTTAGGGGCCTAGACCGGTCACGCCGGTCCAGTTGCAGAGAAAACCGGACCGGTCTGATCGAGGTAGGAGACGACACTGTAGCAGGCGCGTGGCTCCCACGCGCAGCCACTTTCAGGCGGCGCATGCAGGCGCATGGGGGAGATTCTGAGGGTGGTTCCAACATGTCAAATCATCTATTCGATGTAAAGAAAATTTTGGGACTGGTTTCGAGTTGATTGAGCATCGTCTCGATATAGTTCGGGTTGTCCGAAGGTTTCGGTGCGCGTTTAAAAATAGTTAAAAATCCCGGAAAATTAGGGGGCATTATTGAGGGGTTAATTCAGTAGTTAGTAACTCTCTAAAGTGATTTGGACAGGTTTGGGAATCCCTGAAATCGATGCATGCATAAATGTTTTATATATGTTTTAATATGTGTTTTGGGAAGCCTTGAGTGCATTTTGGTGCGTGTTTACGTATGGGCACGTACTACGAGGTTTTGGGTTTTATATGTGCTTATACGCGCATGAGACCCATTTGGATTTGGTTTTAACTCGGGCATGAGACCCTATTGAAATGGTTTTCGGTTTTCATGAAATGGTTTGGAAATGGTAAAACCAAGCATGAGACCCAATTGGATTTGGTTTTAACTCGGGCATGAGACCCTATTGACGACCTGTAGTTCTGAGTCGTGGACGAGACGGGTGTTGTGTGTACGGTGACGAACGACATGACGCTCGCCTCCTGATTGGGATGCATTCCTTTCGGAGAGGTCACCATGCACATCCCGTTGTTGAGCAGCCACTGGAGGCTCGACTTCGGAGTGCTAACGGTTTAGAGGATCCATCGGTGATGTGTGTACCATGGTCTCTAGATGGTCGCGGCAGTGATGAGTTCACGACGACATACCAGGATTGAGAGCAGTTCTGGAATGATGGTTGCACGCATCGCTACGATCGAGATCGTGACTGACCCAGAGATATCGGGCTCAAAGACCGCTGATTTACGAGTTCGGGCTTGATGCCCAGTTATTGTGAAATCGGGCTAGAGGCCCTGTTGAGTCCTATGTTCGAACTAAAGGCCCATTTGCTTTGTGTTATCGGGTGTGAGTCCCGTTTTTATGATTTTGTATACTGCTGTGTATATACCCTCCTTACGAGATTGTGATTGCTCACCTCCAGACGTCGACCTGGAGAGTCAAGATCAACAGACCAGAGTGGGTATCCCCATAGGGATCCCGTTCCAGGAATGGGCGTTATGATGTGGTCCCGGACCATATTTCGGAGAGATGATCGGACTAGGTCCGAAGATAAGCCTCCCAGATGGAGAATTCCTGGGAGAAGACTCGGAGTGAGACCCAGAGTAGTATGCATACTTATATATATAGAGACATCGTGACTATATCGGGGATGCGTTCCCTAGGGGCTGTGTGCCCCGAGTTGGTATCTTCTCCAGAAGTGCCTAGGATGGGTTATATATGTATATATGTATATGTGGATGAGTTTTCACTGATATGGCATTGGGCTGAGACCCACGCGTATTTTTTTTTGGGCTGGGACCCTTATGAGTTGGTTTTGGGACGAGTTCCCACATGTTTTGGTGTGGGCGGAGGTCCCATGTATTGATTGACGTATTTCGGGCCAAGACCCAAATGGTTTTATGGTTCATGACGATTTATGGGACCTCGAGCAAGCACGTCACACGCTAATCCCGAGGGATTTGGGACGGGTCCTGCCAACTTGGTATCAGAGCAGGTTGGCTCATTTGATACCTATGGTACTCTGATACCACTTGGTATCAGAGCATGTTTTGCTCTCAGAGTGTGCGCAGATCGAGGATGTGATGTCTCTCCAATTGTAACAGCCCATCATCAACCTGATAGTTAGGGTACTAGAACGAGGATTCGGTCGAATCGATCCTAGTTCGGGTATGTTTGACACGAGGTACAACCGTGTGAAGTCAGTTTGGCATCCTCTGCCGTGCAAGCCGTGTTTTCCGAGAGGTTGGAACATCGAGTAGGATCGTTTTCCGTGCGAATCCGACGGCTTAGAGTTACGTAGTTACTGGATCCTATTCTAGTGAATCAGTAGACGCAGTAGGACAAGTTGAGAGTCGGGACCGCTGAGGCGTCAGGACGGACATGGAACAGAGCATAGTGAAATTCATAGAGGTCGAACGTTAGTATCGTCCACGATAGAACCGCAAGGATCGAAATTGTGCTGCTCGGAGCAATCAGACGTGCGAGCACTATAGTTGAGGCTGGTTGGAGTAGGACGTTGATCCTATAGGATACGATTACAACGTCTAGCCGTTGTACGGTGTTAGGCATGGGGTATGGCCGAGTTCTTGTGGAGGCCAGCCGCTGAGAGTCGTAGAGTTACGAGAGGACGAGGTCCTTAGGTAGTGGCTACTAGTACAACGATTCTTCGGAGTCGAGAGCGAGGGATCGATCAGGATGGTAGGGTTGCAGCGGGCAACCGGGTTTTTGATAACCCTAGAAGGTGATTTTTTGGACAAGTTACCAGGAGTGTGGTACTTGTGATAGGATCCAGAGGTGGACCGATCGATGAATAGTGCATGTGAACGAGTAGTCCGGCGGTGAGTTGGCTGCATGGACATGGAGTTCAATAGCATAACATTTTGGACATTGGTCTGCACGAGGCTGTGACAGACGCTGCGATCGTTGGACATAGTCGAGTCTTATCGAGTTGGATAGACTCAGGTTGTCGTGACAATTGTGACGATGGGATTCGTCAGTCGTGACGAGGATACGAGCATGCGTGGGTGACGCACAGTACTAGTAGTGGTTTGGTAGTTGGCTCGATCAAGACCGAGTACAATTACGGAAGAATAGGAGTTTCGGAGTTGAGCGGTGTGCCAGGCTACCTTGTTAGGTAATAGAAAGATGTGGTGATTGCTCGACAGGAGCGAGGTTTTAGGATTGGTTTGCATTGCACTCCGTGTGGCGGTGATGCGGTGAGTTAACGAGAGTAGACGAGGAGCCACGAGCTGAGGATAGCTCAATCGTGATGTTCTCATGGTAAGGTTCTACCATTACGCGACGAGAAGGATTATTCAGATATTATAGATTTGTCTTGGCAATTGGTGATGGTTGGTTGGCTTCGGTTGACCATACCTCCTAAGTATCGCGTACACTAGTTCGAAGAGAATTTGATAGTGAGAAATAGAATGGGTCACCACAGTAGTGATCGACAGTTGTCGTTGATCGGAAAGAATGGACAACATAAGGACTGTAGTGTGGATTAGTGGCCAGAGGATTGGGCAAGACACAGAGAGTTGTCTGCGGATCACAACATGAGCATTTTGTGACCCGGTAATCTGGTGGTACATCGGATTAGAATGAATTGACATCCTTTTGGATGTGCATAAACGGTATTAAACGAATAGGCGAGTTGGATTGTTTGCGGACATGTGGATGATGCCCGAGTTAGTTGTTGTGGCCGAGTTGGTAGTCGTGCCATAGGATAGTAGTCGGGCGAGTTCAGTGGGCACTGAGTAGGACGGAGAGGTTTCCGAGTGGCTCAGCGCGAGGTATACCCAATGCCTGGTTTGGCAACGTATAGGCTGTACCTAATTTTAGGGTACCTGTCCCTAGATCGTTGTGAACTGACGGTACAGATGTTAGGTGCTGGATTTGGATCTCATAAGGATTGGGACATGCGAATTAGGTTACTGACGTGAACGGCAAGGGGAGAAGCTGGAAGAAATCACTAGAAGTGTTTAATCCTGAAGGGTAGGATTAACCATTACAGTAATTATCGGAGAATACTCTTAGTCGGGAAGAAGGACTTCTAGCTCAGGAAAAGAAATAGTTGGAAAAGTTAGGTATGCTTCCAACATGGTTGCAACTACTCTCAACTTAGAGGCCAGCGAAGGAGACTTCTCATTTTCTTCTCCTTAGCAGATCGTGTTGGATGACGGAGGATGACATGGGATGAACTTTGATGTCATCATCTTCAACTTTCCTCATGTGGATTGATGAGGAATGAGACGACAGTGATGTGAACTGGATTGACTTGGAGATCAGATTGTTCGTGGTGTCACGTCTAGTGATGTGACAGGCGAGTACCCAAGACGAGACAGATTGAATAACGCGAGGATGGTCGAGATGACAGAAGCGATTGTGGCGACCGTGAGGTATTCAGACCGAGGCCTGGTTGTCATTGGAGTGAAATGCCTTGCTGATTATGCTAAGCTAGGAACAGAAGAGAACTTTTAAGGATCCCTTAGCATCGTTGGTGAGATGACAGAGTTTGGAAGTGGGAGTAAAGGTGAGATGAGGACGATACGTAGGTATCAATCAGGAAGAGATGAATAGCTGATGCCTCGAGATGGAATTGAGACTAGAGATTGTGTGTATTGAGGCTGGCTCGTGACGCACGATTGAACGTCAGACCGATGAGTACTATGATCAGATGTGTTCCGACATATTGGTATTGTGACTGGACGTCGAATGCTGTGTGCTTGATCAGAGTTAACAGAGAGGGTTCGGATAGTTGGTGTGCCGAGAGCTCAGGGCCATGTGTGCCAGTGGAACCCTAGTGTTTGTTTGTGTTTTCTGCTGAGACAAGTATTCGATTGGTTTCTGTGTACCCCCGAATGGATGAGACGTCGATTGGTTGTCGACAGGACGAGTAGTACGATGGTTAGGACTCAAGGTGAGTCTAGTTGACAGCGGAGAACGCTGAGTGATGTGAGATACAATACGGCACGAGGACTCGAGAGTGAGTCGAGATCAGAGTGTGTAGCAGGAGCACAGTGGAAACGAGCGTTACCGATTAGCCACAATCACGCTGGTGGACTTGGTGATAGTGACAAAAGTTGAGTATCACTCCGTGGGAGCAGTGAGGATAGTTGTCGGATCGGATGCTGATTAGGACATCAGTTCGGATTGTCAAATGAGAAGAACCATCAGCCTGAAAAATCGACGTGGTGGCTCTCGAGAGTCAACGATTGGAACACAGCTGATGAGAGTTACGTTGGAGCATTGGAGGCTCTGGTGACCACGAATACGGACTAGTACAGGATAGTGACGGACGTGTACTTGTACACGAGAGTGGCCGTGTGCGGAGACACGATTGAATTTCCATAGTTGGTTGTGGAAATCGGGTCAATTTCAATTTCGAGGACGAAATTCTTGAAGGGGGGAAGATTGTAACGACCCGCCCCAAATTAGTGGGATTAATTAAGGATTAATGACAAATTAGCAAGAATAATCAGAGATTAGCCGAGGATTATCGGACGTTCAGGGCGAAATGACGATTTTGCCCCTAAAATGGGTAAAACGTTGACTTTTTGTTCGAACGGTCAAATGGACTTTGACTGATGATCGTGACATAGTTCGGGATGTCAAGAGTTAGTAGACAGGTGGCACACTCGATTCTGACATTCGAGGAAGAAGTTGTGACGATCAGAAGATCGGGGGCATTTTGGTAATTTGGGTGAATAGGGGCCAACGGTCGAATTTTGACCCGGGAAGTCAAATGGCCCAGGGCTAAAGAACGTTATGTAGATCGGGATGATATGAATCCGTAGACAGGCGGCACTTCGAATTCGGACGTTCGACGGAAGAGCTACGATTCACGGAAGTTCGAACGTACTATTGCACGTTTTACGAGATGGGGACTATTTGGAAACAAGTGGGGCCCAGATATTTGTCCCAAGGCCCAATGGATGAGTGACAAGTGTCACCCATCCACTGGACATCATTTTCCTTCATGCATACCCCATTCCCCATCCACCCAAACCCAAACTGATCACCATTTCCAATCCAATCCAAACCCTTCAACCTATAACCATTTGTGAGACCAGGAGAGTGAGAAGAGGACTGGAGGATGTGGTGGCTGGCCCAGGCAGAGCCGTCGTGGACGACGGAGGAGAAAACAAATCCAGGTAATCGGTTTTACCCGATTTTGTCCATTTTCGATTTCTGTTGTTATGGGTCATTTTGGGTGATTCTAATGAATTAAATAGGTTGTTAGGAAGTTATTAAGAAGTTTTTGAGGATGGTTAGGGGTTGTAGAACACCAGGGGAGGTTTTGGAAAACTTGGACCGTGAAGAATTATTGGACCAGTCGGGTTTTCTAGGTTTTAGAGGATTTGGTTGATAGGTTTAGGTTCCTAGGACAAAAATAGGAAGGATTGGATCGATTAGGGAAGAAAACGGTGAAAATTGAACAATGGAGGGGCTTGGACTGGTCACGTCGGTCCAGTTGCAGAGAAAACCGGACCGGACCGGTTTGACCGAGGTAGAAGACGACACTGTAGCAGGCGCGTGGCTCCCCCGTGCAGCCACTTTAGGCGGCGCTTGCGGGTTCGTGGGGGATATTCTGAGGATGGTTCCAATGTGTCAAATCATCTATTCAATGTAACGAACATTTTGGGACTGGTTTCGAGTCGATCGTACATCGTCTCGATATAGTTCGGGCTGTCCGAAGGTTTCGGTGCGCGTTTAAAAATAGTTAAAAATCTCCGAAAATTAGGGGGCTTGATTGAGGGTTTAATTAAGTAGTTAGTAACCCACTAAAGTGATTTGGATAGATTTGGGAATCCCGGAGATGACGGTTGACCCAAGAAGGCGTACGGCGCGCGTATCGAGGCTGTAACGCGGACGATCTGTGATTGGACTTTCTTTCTGAAATCTATGCATGCATAAATGTTTTATATCAGTTTTAATGTGTGTTTTGGGATTCCTTGAGTGCATTTTGGTGTGTGTTTACGTATGGGCACGTACTTCGAGGTTTGGTAAAACTGAGCATGGGACCCATTTGGATTTGGTTTTAACTTGGGCATGACACCCTATTGACGACCAGTAGGTCTGAGTCATGGTCGAGATGGGTGATGTGTGTACGGCGACGGACGACATGACGCTCACCTCCAGATTGGGATGCGTTCCTTCCGGAGAGGTCACAATGCACATCCCGTTGTTAAGCAGCCACTAGAGGCTCGACTTCGGAGTGCTGACGGTTTAGAGGATCGATCGGTGATGTGTGCACCATGGTCTCCAGATGGTCGCGGCAGTGATGCGTTCAAGGCGACATACCAGGTTTGAGAGCGGTTCTGGATTGATGGTTGCACGCATCGCTATGATCGAGATCGTGATTGACCTTGAGATATTGGGCTCGATGCCCCGTTGATTTAAGAGTTCGGGCTCGATGCCCAGTTATTGCAAAATCAGGCTAGAGGCCCTGTTGAGTCCTATGTTCAGGCTAGAGGCCCATTTGCTTTGTGTTATCGGGCGTGATTCCCGTTTTTATGATTTTGTATACTGGTGTGTATATACCCTCCTTACGAGATTGTTGATTGGTCTCCCCCAGACATCGACCTGGAGAGTAACTATCCACAGACTAGAGTGGGTATCCCCATAGGGATCCCGTTCCAGGATTAGGCGTTATGATGTGGTCCCGGACCAGATTCCGGAGAGATGATCGGACTAGGTCCGAAGATGAGCCTACCAGATGGAGAATTCCTGGGAGAAGAGTTGGAGTGAGACCCCGAGTAGTATACATACTTATATATATAGATACATCGTGACTACATCGGGGATGCGTTCCCTAGGGGCTGTGTGCCCCCAGTTGGCATCTTCTCCGGAAGTGCCTAGGATGGATTATATATGTATATATGTATATGTGGATGAGTTTTCACTGATATGGCATTGGGCTGAGACTCACGCGTATTGTTTTTGGGCTGAGACCCTTATGAGTTGGTTTTGGGACGAGTTCCCACGTGTTTTGGTTTGGGCGGAGGTCCCATGTATTGATTGACGGATTTCGGGCCAAGGCCCAAATGGTTTTATGGTTCATAACGGTTTATGGGAACCGGGCATGAACTCTAGAAATGGTTTTTGAAAGCATGCATATGTTTTTAATGAAGGGCATAAAGGTCTTTTATGAAATGTTTTTATAAAATATTTGTTTTGTCCACTCACAAATTTTGTGTTTTGAATACCTTTCAAGTTGATCGCAGATGTGGCTGTAGCAGAGACGAGACATTACATTCCTCCTTCGGATCCTGGCGTACTCTAATAGCCCCGGTTGGGCAAATGACGAAAATATCTCTAGTCTGACACTTCTTGTCAGACGGGAGTAGGCACTTCCCACGCTAATCCCGAGGGATTTGGGACGGGTCCTGTCACTTAATGTGTACTTTGGACAATATAGGGACTGTAGGATAGCACCAGAACATGTTTATACGTTTGGTTTAGCAGTGGGATGGGACTGTGAGTGGGCTTTTGGTTGCTAAATGATTGCATGCA
This sequence comes from Prinsepia uniflora, assembly GCA_032719365.1. Lineage (NCBI taxonomy): Eukaryota > Viridiplantae > Streptophyta > Magnoliopsida > Rosales > Rosaceae > Prinsepia > Prinsepia uniflora. The sequence goes on along the minus strand of CM064867.1, from coordinate 41,373,339 downwards.
TAAATGTTTTTACTATTTAACTTTATAATTGATATGGGACTATTATGGGTATTGTATTATGATGTTTTGGGCATTAGACCCGTCTGGATTATATATGGATAGTTTTCAGGGATTATCAGGGGATTCAGTATATCTCTACTACTATTGTGCTGAAATTACCGACCTTATTGTTATTGTCTCCTCCAGGGAGGGTCAATGACCTAGGTGGACCCTGGAGTAGTCACAGCGCACTAACTGAGAGGAGTCACCCCCGTGGGGTAACTTACTCTCAGGAGGGCATTATGATTATACCTCGGGAAGTGATCCGGTATACCGGACACTGGTGGACCTAGAGGATACTCGGGATTTGAGACCTTGAGTGGCACACGTAGCCTTAGGACCATGACATTATTAGGCATCGGGGGTGCCAGACATCAGCGATTTCGGGGTTTGGTTTTACAGTGCACTATGACGGTGGTTTTCCCTATTCAGTTATTTATATGATTCTATGATTTATGATACGATTATGATTACTTATATTAGATCCAATGCATACAAGTTTTGAAAATGGAGGGGTAAAACCTTATGATTATTATGTTATTAAACTGGTTTTGGAAACTTGCTTATTTTCGGCCCACTCACTCTTTATTGTTTTAATTGACCCCTCCAGGCCGTGCTACTGAGGTAGAAGAGGAGGATCCAGAGTACGAGGTATAGATTCTTTTGTTGTGCACCTGTACACCCAGTTGGGTAGGTTGAACACTATTTTTGTAACCTGACATTGGTGCTCGTATTTTGTAATTGTACTATCCCTGGTCTGACAGCATTGAACTCTGAATTTGTATGTTTAACTTTATTTATTTTATTTGAAAGACTTTATTTCAGTTAAGGGTATTCTTGGTATGTTTAGAGTCGTCGTTAAATAGGAGTAGGGCACATCCCCTGGTGGTTCTAGTGGGATCGGGATGGGTCCTGTCAACTTGATATCAGAGCACTAGGTTAATGGTCAGCATGCTAGGTTAGCGGTCGGTACATGGTACGATTGACGCTTAAAGATATTGTTTATCTAATATATGCCTCTTAACAGTTGGTTATGCCTCCAAGACGAAACCCTCAAACATGAACTGAAGAAGAAGTAGCGAGGGAAATGGAATGTGCGAGCATTGAACGGGCCTAGCAATTGGGTGCCACGATCTTCAGTGGGGGGTCAGACCTAGAGGAAGCACAGCAGTGGATCGACCGTTGGGAGAGGATTTTCACAGTGATGCACTGCCCACCGGAGGAGCGTGTAGTGCGGGCTACCTTTCTACTTGATGGTGGTGCGTACCGCTGAGGACACAATCTAGTGATGTCTGGGTGGACTGTCCACTCTACTACCTGGTTGATCTTCAAGGAACGATTCCTCAAATAGTACTATCTGTGGTCCTTCCGTAACACCAGCGAAACCGAGTTACTTCAGCTCTAACATGGGAGCAAGAACGTAATGGAGCACGAGCAGTCTTTCTTGATGCTGTCTCGTTTTGTTGAAACCTTTGTGAGCACCGAAGAGGACAAGTGTCGCAGGTTCGAGTTGGGGCTCCGAGGGGACATTCAGGCCATGGTGACTGCTACCCACTTCGATTCTCTAAGAGACTTGACGGATTCCGCAGTGTAGGTCGAGGCCAGTCTCTCAGTGCAGCAGCGGACTGTCGACGAGGTACGACGATGGAATCGTCCACACCTTGGATTTTAGGGCTATTGGGCTCGAAGGCTGGCCATCACAGAGGAGCTTCATCATCTGGAAGCCGGGGACGGTTTGGTCGACATGGGAGTCCCCAGAGGTCGGGACATAGGTCTGGTTCCTGGTAGCAGCAGCAGTCCCCCATGAGTGATTCACCTGGTGGATTTTCCAGCAGGCTGATGGGGGTGACTTGCTTTGCCTGCGGAGAACCAAGACATTGTGCTTCAGATTGTCCATTGGTGCATGGCAACAATAGTTCAGTGCAGAGTTCGGCTTCTCACATTACCGGTGGCTGAGGACGGGGTGGAGCTCATGGCGGTGACGGAGGAGCACGGGGGCGCTGGCAGGCGACTGAACCCTTAGCTCGAGTCTATGCGGTTACCCAGCAGCAGGCCAGGACAATTCCGGGTGTTGTGAAATGTACTCTTATTATAGCTAATCTTATTGTTTGCGTATTGATGGACTGTGGGGATACTCATTCATTTATTTCGCGGTGTTGTGCGAGCTTATTGGGTCTTGAGGTGTCAGCACTTGAGAGTGAGATGGGTGTGGGTACACCGATGAGAGTTCCCTACTGAGTGAACCAAGTTATATGAGATTGGCCAGTGGAAGGCGTAGAGTTCCCAGCTGATTTGATTATAATGGATATGCATGTCTTCGATGTCATACTAGGAGTCGACTGGTTATCGGACCACTATTATTTGATTGACTGTTGTAACCAGTGAGTAATCTTGCGGAGTCCGGGTTTACCGGAGGTGATCTTCCAGGGAGAGCGGGGAGTCTCGTCACCCGAGGTAATTTTTGCACTCACAGCTACTAAATTGTTACAGAAGGGTTGCCAAGGTTACATAGCTTATGTGGTGGAAACACATTATGATTCTTTGAGAGCCGAGGATATACCGGTGGTACGGGAATTTTCTGATGTATTTCGGGAGGACTTGCCTGGTTTACCACCACCTCGGGAGATCGATTTCACGATCGAACTACTCCCTAGGATGCAACCAATATCGCAGGCACCGTATCGTGTGGCAGCGGAGGAATTACGGGAGTTGAAATCTCAACTGCAGGAGTTGGTGGATCTGGGATTCATCCGACCCAGTACTTCACCATGGGGAGCACCCATGCTATTTGTTAAGAAGAAGGAGCATAGTTTACAGCTGTGTGTGGATTATCGACAACTTAATAAAGCAACGATAAGGAACCAATACCCCTTACCTAGAATTGATGATCAGCTGAGGATCGCTGAGGATGATGTTCTTAAGACGGCGTTTGATATGGGCACTATGAGTTCTTGGTGATGCCATTTGGTTTGACGAATGCACTAGCGGCATTCATGGATTTGATGAACAGAGTTTTTCGATCGTATCTGGACAAGTTTGTGATAATGTTCATCGACGATATTCTAGTATATTCCAGGAGTGCTAGAGCACACGAGAAGCATCTACGGTTGGTGTTGGGGAAGCTGAGGAAAGAGCAGTTGTATGTCAAATTGAGTAAGTGTCAGTTTTGGTTGAACATCATTGGTTTTCTGGGACATGTCATATCACCTCAAGGGATTAGTGTGGATTCCTAGAAGACAGAAGCGGTGTCTAACTAGACTAGACCGACGACATTAACCAAGGTACGGAGTTTCGTGGGATTGGCAGAGTATTACCGGAGATTCGTAAAGGGTTTCTCTAGTATTGCCGCACCTTTGACTCGATTGACCCGGAAGGGAGTGAAATTTTTTTGGGATGAGCGGTGCGAGCAGAGCTTTCAGGAGCTGAAACATTGATTGACCACTGCACCCGTCCTTGCACTACCAGACAATAGTGGGGAATTCAAGGTCTACAGTTACCCATCGTTGCAGGGACTGGGTTTTGTGCTGTTGCAGAAAGGCAGGGTTATCACATACGCATCGAGCCAGCTTAAGGCACATGAACTGAACTACCCTACACACGATTTGGAGTTGGCGATAGTGGTTCATGCCCTGAAGATCTGGAGACTATTTGTTCGGAGTGACATGCAGGATTTTCACCGATCATTAGAGTCTGAAATGTCTGTTTACCCTAAGAGAACTGAACATGAGGTAGCGACGGTGGTTGGAACTGATTAATGACTATGATTGTACGATCGAGTGTCATCTGGGCAAGGCGAATGTCGTGGCGGATGCACTCAGTAGGAAGTCAGCAGGATCGATTGCTCATCTGAGGATGATATATCTCCTTTTATTTGTGGAACTCCGAAAGACTGGAGTTATGCTTAGGATGGACGATCAGGGAGCATTGTTAGCTAGCTTTCATGTACGACCTGTGCTGGTCGATGAGATTATTGAGGCACAATTCCAACATCCGACACTATATTTTTACAAGATTGAGGTTGAAGAAGGTGAGAGGCAGGACTTTTCCATCCGAGGCGATGGAGCTCTAGTAAAATTGGGTTGTTTGTTTGTACATGTTGTGGTACAGTTACGGGTGCAGATTCTTGAGGAAGCCCATAGTTCGGCTTATGTGATGCATCTTGGAGGGACAAAGATGCATCATACCCTCCGGAACCATTATTGGTGGGCAGGTATGAAGAAGGATATAGCGGAGTTCATCAGCAGATGTTTGACCTTTCAGCATGTCAAGGCTGAGCGGCAGAGACCGTATGGAGCCATGCAACCATTTCCGATTCCTGAGTGGAAATGGGACCACATTACTATGGATTTTATCTTCAAGTTACCGAGGACACGGAGTGGATTTGATGGAGTTTAGGTTATTGTGGACCGATTGACCAAGTCAGCTAATTTCTTACCGATACGTGAGATGTACAAACCAAACCGACTGGCTCAACTGTTTGTGAACGAGATTATTCGACTTCATGGTATGCCTGAGTCGATAGTTTCTGACCGAGATCCGCGTTTTACTTCCAGATTTTGGCAGAGTTTTCAGAACGCTTTGGGTACGAACCTACACTTCAGTACAGCTTTTCACCCACAGACTGATGGACAGTCCGAGAGGACTATACAGACCCTGAAGGACATGTTGAGGGCGTGTGTGTTGCAGTTCCAGGATTCGTGGGATACTCATTTGCCGTTGATGGAGTTCGCGTACAATAACAGTTATCAGGCGAGTATCGGGATGGCACCTTACGAGGCACTGTATGGTCAGCAGTGCAGGACACCTGTCTGTTGGATGGAGGTAGGAGAGCGAGCCGCAGTGGGGCTGGATTTAATGGATATGACCCAAGAGACAGTCCGAGTTATCAAGGAAAGATTAAAAGCAGCGTAGGATCACTAGAAAAGCTATGTAGATAGACGGATTCGGGATTTGGAGTTTGCAGTTGGATATTTTGTGTTCCTGAAGCTATCTCCGTGGAAGGGAATTATTCGTTTTGGCCAACGTGGGAAATTGAGTCCCCGTTACATTGGACCGTACGAGATCACATAGAGGATTAGTTCAGTGGCATATCGGTTGGCATTACCTCCAGAACTTGCCAGAGTACACGACATGTTTGAAGTATATATGCTTCAGAAGTATCTACGGGATGAATCACATGCCTTGTCGGAACAACCATTAGAACTGAGGACTGACTTGAGCTTCAAAGAACAACTAGTGCATATTTCGGACCGGAAGGACAAGGTAGTGAGGAACAAGACAGTTCCGTTGGTGAAAGTGATGTGGAGGAACCATGATGTTGAGAAAGCGACGTGGGAACCAGAGGATTTGATTAGGGAGCAGTATCCATGTTTGTTTGAGTAAATTTCGAGGCCGAAATTTTTGTAAGGTGTGGGTAGGTTGTAATGACCCGAACTTTCTTAAATAATATTTATTAAAAATTGTCCATTTTACCTCTAAGGAGGAAAAAGTTGACTTTTGACCCGAGAAACATTTAGGACTTTGACCAATGACCGTGACGTAGATCGGGATGTCAGGAGTTCGTTGATAGGTGGCATGTCGAAAATGGACGTTGGACGGAAAAATTATGGTCACGGGAGCGAAATCGATTAAACTTACGAACTGAGAAAAAAAAATTAAAATAATATTAAAATAATGAAATCTGATTTAGCCCTTGATTAAATCTGGACCCTTGGACGAGTGATAAGTGTCACTCATCCCACGGTTGCTTTTTCCCTAAAACATGGATCTTGCCCTCATTGGTTGAATTTAATATATTTTATTTTCCCTCATCACTTCCTAGCCTTCCATCTCCCTCTCATCTTTCCATCTGCACCCTCCATTTATCTCATCTGATCAATAACATTAGACCTCATCCATCTCCTTCTCCCATTTCACTTTCCCGTGAGCACAAACCCTTCCCTCACTTCGTACAAACTCACCGTCCATTCACTTCATCTCCAGCAACCAGATCGACATCATCTTCCCCAGCAGACATCATCTTCATCATCAACCATCATCACCCATCATCTTCTTCTCTATGCTGCAATCCTGTGAACCATCCCAGACCCGCGAAGAACAAACCTCACCCGAAATCCAAACCGTTCAACTCACACGACAACAGTTCAAACCAACACCAAGATAAGACCGTTAGGACGTCTGGACACATGAGGAAATGACGAGAGGACCCACGACGACGACACGGCGGAGGTAGGCCGGAAAACCTTAGAACACCCTATGTTTTCTCATTTTCGAAACCTTTGGTTTTGACGTGTATGAACCGTTTCCTTGTGTTGAGTCGTGTTCTAGGGACAGTGACGAGCTAGAAGTGACTGGTTTCGAAGCTGGACGTGGACTGAGGCGACGGGGAAGACTGCCTAAAAACTGGGCTGCTGATTTTCGAACTAAAGGTATAGATCTCGAACGTTTTTTTGGTTTTTGAGTTCATAGATCTGTAAAGTGGTCTGAGACGAACGTATAGGAACAAATCTCGTCGAAAATGGTGATCGGAGATGGAAGTTCTGATCGGGTCAAGCTGCGGGTCAAGAAGACCCAGTTGCAGGACTTCGGTAGGACCCGACCGAATGTCAGGGATGATGACGTCATCATGCTGACATCATCATGTTAGACATGGCATACCAGCGACCAGCTAGGGAGTGACACGTGTCACCTGACACCCGTATAATCGTAATATAGGAAAACAAGCTTGGTGTACCTATATAATCGTAATAATCTAATCTAAAATTAAAAAAAACCCCAAAATTTAAATGATACAAAAAAATTAGTAAAGTGGGAGAAAATGAAATTAGAATTTGAATAACTCTCAAGATCCTTACATTAGTTCAAAGAATAGGATTAAGAAATTTGAATCCTCTTAATGCCCACTTTGAAATAATAATAATAATAATAAAACAAAAAAAAAAAGAAATTAGAACAAAATCAATATATAAGTTGAAAGATTTAAATAAAATATAAGAAAATGTAAATAGTTGGCAGAATACAAAAACATGTAAATTGAAGAACATGATGGGGGAAAAATAGAAGAACATAAATAATCACTGTTTTTTCACAACTTCAAATCTACCATAGAAACCACATTTAAAAGAAGATATAGTCCTATGATTACTCATATTATGAAGAGATTAAATTAAAGTTAAATACTAACCAAAAATAATTTTATAAATAAGAGATATTATCGAATTAAAAAATTATGAAAATATAATTATAATGATGTTAGGGTAAATTTGAAATATCGCAAAACATAAATGTTAGTAGACCTAATTCTACAAATTGATATTGAAATTGGATTAATATATAATTATCTCTATAATTTATTATCAAATCAAAGTTTTAGAGCAGAGAAAAAGAAGTCATCGCATTGAACTTCTTCATGGGTCGTCTTCCTCATGGAGAAGTCTTTCGCAGTTCGTGTTACTATTGTAACGACTCGTCTCGAATTTCGTAATTAAGAAGAATTAATTAAGGATTAATCGGAATTAATTGAGAATTATTGAACGATCGGGGTAAAATGACGATTTTGCCCTTGGAAAGGGTAAAAAGGTTGACTTTTGACCTAGGAGGTCCAATGCACGTGGATGGAGGACCGTTATATAGATCGAGATGATACGAGTCTGTAGACAAGCAGCACCAGACATCGTACGAGAAAATAACGAGTCACAGAAGGTTCGATTGCATTTACGGTGGCACGTCTTTCAAATGGGTTGCCTTTAGTGGGCCCCAAAATATCAAATTTGGGACCATAGGATAAGTGATACTTGTCACCCACCCTATGGCCCTTTTTTCATTCATGCATCATCATCATCATCATCATCATCATCTTCATTTTCATCTTCTTCTTCCCAAAACCTGAACACCCACCCCTAAACCCTCATCTTCTTCATGTTCTCGGCTTGAGAGAGACAGAGTGGGAGTAAGAGAGGACATAGACGGCGAGGGTGGACGAAGGCCATGACGGAGGTGGCCGAAAAATCATGAAAAAACGTTAAGCCGTGTGGGTTTTGAATTTGGGTTTTGATTCTTGATGTTTTGGATCAATTCTAAGCCTATATTCATGTTCTTGGAGCTCATACAAACCTGTATATGTAAAAAGGAAAGGTTTTGGATGACGGGAGTGGCCGAAAGAAGGATTCAAAGTTTGGCCGAAACTTTGGGAGGCCATATCCTCAAAACCAGGTACATTCTCTCAATCCTGGGTTTATATTTGGATTCCTTGGCTCGAGCAGATTGATTTTCATATATAGAATGTAGGATTTGGTTGAGAAATGAGAGACTTATGATGGTTTGAAAAATTGGACAAAAATGGAGGATTCCAGCTACCAGTAGCCGAACCAGACGGCGGTACACAGTGGCGCCGACCATCGTCTCCGGCGGGCACGATGACTTCATTAATAATGTCCGTATTGACTTTGCTAACGTCAGTGTTGACTGTGATGATGGCAGCGTTGACTTTAATGACGTCAACGTTGACTTTGATGACGTCAGCGTTGACCCCTGACGTCAGCGTTGACCATTGACTTTTCATTGAACACACTTTAACCGGCACGTGAGGGCGCTTGGGCACTAATTTCAAAGTCCAACTGGTCTTTCTTGAAAGGTTTCGACATTTTGAATCTAATGGTGGTGGTTTTAGGTCGATCAGAGATCGTTCGATAGGTCATTTAGAGGTTTTTAGCCTATGGAAGTGTGTTCGGCCGAGTTATATGTAATTTATATGATTTGACCATTTTCACAGAGGCATGAAATTGAGAATTTGATTATTGGTTTTGAATGATTTCACGGGGATGCTTGAAATGCTATTTTGGGCATGAGACCCAGTTGATTACGGATTTTGACTTGGATTGCAGTCAAAGGGAATTTTGAACAATGATTTGAATAATGAAATGGTTTTTGGATTTGGATATTAAATTCGAGCTTGTATCCCAGTTGAGTTGTGGTTTTACTTAGAATATAGTCAAACGTGGAATATATCGGGCTTGACCCAGTTATGATTTATGAGATTTTAGGCTGTGACCTTGTTATGGATTTACAATTTTGGATTTGATAGGATTCGAGGAATTGTCGATTTATGAAGTGTTTCATAACACTGTGTTTATGATCGTTTTATGGAAACTGATTTGATAAACTATATTTCGGGCATGGGCCTTTTTACGATATTTTGAAATGATTGGGAAATGTTTTCCACACGACCATCCTTTATGATGTGATGATAGCCTTCGGACATTGACCATCCAGTGGGATGTGTGATCCTGCAGGAGTGTCAGAGATGGTCATTTTCTAGACATCGACCATCATGTGTGATGTGTGATGTGTGATCCTGTAGATGTCATCGCTCAGATGTCGACCATCATATATGATGTGTGATACTGAGTTAGAGCACCTAGACGTCGAGCCACAGGCTTCGAGCCTAGTGCATATTCGGATGAGTAATCTTGAGTCGCACACGTAGCGATGATATCGTGACTGATGAGATAAGATATTGAGATGATTGGATAAAGAGGATTATTTATGTTTCCATGAGACTCCGGATGCGAGTCAATGGTTCATGTAGAGGCCCTATTGAGATGTTTTATGAGATTGTTTTTGGGCTGAGACCCTATGTGATTTGGTTTTGGAATGAGATCCTATCAAGGAAATGGCTTTGATTGAGAGCCATGTTGTAACGCCCCGGAAATTCGTGGAATAAATGTTTGATGTTTTGTATGTCAAATGATGATTTTATCCCTGTACTTATTTGTGTTCAAGTTGACTTTTTGATCGGATTACTTTGTACATATGTTTCGAGGACCGTTGTTTAGGTTTTGAGACATTGTGTCCGTAGATAGGTTGCACGTTGAAATCGGAGTTCAGATGGACTTATTATGGGTCTAAGACGATGAAAGGAATTTTCGTAATATTGGACCTTGGGGACAATTTGTTTTTTTTCCCCAAGTTGTTGAGTCAGCAATTGGGTGACTCACCCTGTCTATTGCGTGAGGCGATAGGGGCTTAGGCGTTAGGCGGTCCTAGGGCATTCGATAGGGGCCTAGCGCCTAAGCGGTTAAGCGGAGCCTAGGCAGTTTTTTTTTAAAGACAAAATTCAACAAATTAATAATATAATGAATACTACAAAATAATTATAGAACAAAAATTATTTATCTAGATAAATAAATTGAGTTGGGAATCATAAATGTTAACAATGTAAGCTTTTTTATTAATTTTATTATACAACATTCTATATTGTTTAATTTTTTATCTTTATTTTAGTTAATACTTATATTATTAACTAAGTATTTAATAAATAAAATAACTTATATAACTAAATCTATATATAAGAAGTTATATAACTAAATATGTATAAAGATGTACACACAAATCCACTAAATATGTATAAGGATGTACACGTAGATCCACCTAGGCGCTTAGTCATTAGGCGGGGCGGTTTCCCACTTTCGAGCGCCTAGGTGGATTAGGAGGCCGCCGTTTTGAACAGTGTGCGTGACACATGTCACCTTTAAAAGTGGATTGGTGGCACGGTGGCCATGTGTGCGTGTACGATTGTGTATGTGAGTGTTTGTGTTGTGAAACAAAACAATGGAAACCAAAACAATTTGGTTTGATCAAATATCCACATCAAAACCTGGAGAGAAAAACGTAAGGAATTATAGACAAAAAAAAGGAAAGAATACGAGAGAGAAAAGGGAGAAACCCGAAACAGACTTGAAACCCAAACCTAGAAATTCGAAAAAGTTGAGATTTCGAATTTGAATTCTTGGACTCTGATTGTTGGAACCAAGCTTAGAACAAGCTTCTTGAGTTCTTTGCAAGTGAAACCAGCACAAAATCGAAGGGAATTGCCCAATTTTTTACCTAGAACGGACCCGCGACAGCCTTCAAATTTTTGAAGTGAAATCGATCGATTTGAGGTGAGGAATCATTAAATTGAACTCATAATCATGTTTTTAAGAATCTTAGGATGCTTTTTGATAATTAGAATCAAGAAATTGGACAGAATTAGACAAGTTTGAAAATGGGTTTCAACTGGGTCGGGTAACCCGTTTGCAGGTGTGGGTTGGGACGATGTTGAACAGTGTTTCACTATTTATCGACGCGTGGTTTTACGCACAGCCCATTCAGGCCGCACATGGGGATGCATGGATGAAATTCTGGGATGTGTTCAACATACTTTTTACTATTTTTGATGATACAGACCTAATGGAATTGGTTTCGAGTCGGTCGGATACCGTTTCGAGGTACTTTTGGGTGTCTGAAGTGCGTAGTTCTTGTTTACCTATTATTATCAAATCCCGGAGGTTTAGGGGATTGTTATACGAGGTTCTTTAACAACTTAGTGACCCTTAATTGTTGTGTTTGACACGCCAGGCAATTCCCAAAACCCCTGAGGAACGTACAGCTCGAGATTGAGTAGCTTGGACGGTGTGAGTGGACGTTTGTTTTATAAATTGCTATGCATGCTTAGTAAATGTTTTCCATGATTTATTGAATGATTTGAATTGCAATGATTTGGATGATGATTTGATATGATTATTTGATTTATGGATTTAATAATCGATGATAGGACATGATTTACGAGAATAATGAAAATGATGTTTTGGGATGGGCCCTGGTTTGGAAACGGTATTTAACTGGGATTATGAGTCAAGAATGATTATATGGATTTACTTAATGATTTCCAGATGTGATTTTACGGAGCAGTGGTTTGACTTGGGATTGGAGTCAAACATGTGTTGTATTTGACGATGTGATGGTATGTGTTGTGCTATGATTATGGACACTGGTACTTGTCTGGACGATACGAGTGCAGTTCTTGGGCATGCCTCGGATGTTGTGGTGGTACAGTTCCCGAGTTCATGTACGCCTAGATGTGCGTATGTAGTTCCTGGACATGACTCGGATCTTGCGTGAATGCAGTTCCCGAGTTGGCCTACGCGAAGTGTCGTTGTGATGGTATGATTGATATATGTGCACTTGTTGAGTAGTGCTACTATGATATTGTGACTGATGTCTATGCACTTGTGAGTAGTGCCGTTTGACGATGGTGATTGATATGTGAGTACTGATGACTGGTACTGTTGATGATGCTCCTTATACTTGACTTGACGGATGGTTGTATCTAGACATGTTTTTGTGATTTAAGGAAATGGATTTTGGGAAATGTGGGCCATGGGATTTTGAAGCTGATATGATTTTATTGGTCCATTGTTTATAGCTGGAGGGCAACGAGTTTGTTTTTGAAATGTATTTTCAAACGATGTTATTTTTGTCCAATCACAACTTTTATGTTTTTTTATGACACTCCAGGTCGTGGGACGAAGTTCAGGGCTGAGCGAGAGGCGGAGGCATGAGTGGGAATCAGTCCGATTATCCCTTGTCTAGCAGGTGTTGAAGGTGTTTTCAGAACTTCAGTCGACTTGTCAAACATGAGCAGGACCGTCACGGTTATCAAAGTCCTTTTGGGATGGGTCTTGTCACATGTTTTCATTTTGTTTTGATTTGAAAAGCAATATGATTTGCTTTTGATAAAGTATTTGAAATACTTGTTTTCTGGTGCATGCATGCTTTTACATGAAGGGTATAAATTTCTTTTCGTTAAATTGTTTTATAAACTGTTTATTTTTGTCCACTCACAACTTTTATGTTTTTTATACCTTTCAGGTTGATCACGGATGCAGGCTATAGTAGAGACGGAGACATCATATACCGATGCGGACTCCACAAGTCACTGCGCACTCTATTAACCCCGAGCGAGTTACAGTTTTATCCCTGGTCTGGCATGTGGTGTCAGACGGGAGCAGCGTACATCACACGATAATCCATGGGGATTGGGATGGGTTCTGTCAGTTTGGTATCAGAGCACTAGGTTGCTCATGTGGTGTTGCGCTTGTGTCAGATATGATGTATTTACAACGATAACATCTCATCATCAACCTGATAGTGAGGGTAAGGATTGAAGAATTAAGTGGGAATGAGCCTATGTGTAGTTTCTATTTGGCACTAGATGCTGTATTTCAGTGAGGTTTGATCCCGAGTAGGGCCGAGTAGACCCCGAGGAGGGCCGAGTTTCTTGTGGACTTAACTGCTGGGAGCCATAAATTTATGAGTGAACGAGATCCTCGGATAGTAGTTACTGGTTGGTTGGTGGTACTCTAAAACTAAGCAATAACGTAAACATAAAGTCACACTCAATACTTAATAAAAACATATGCAAATTAAAACGCTTTTTTTTTGTAGATTGTAGCATTCATAAGTAGGGATCGTTCTTAACCGGAGATTGAGGGTACCTAAGCATGATTATCGTTTGATTAATTAATAAGGAGGTAGTTGATCGTTTCTATTATCCTACGTGATTAACTAACCTAATCAAATCTAATCTAACCTAATTTATTATTTACATGGTCAATTCATCTTTAATCTAACTCATTCATAAAATATGCCAATTCCAAAACCTACAAAATTCCATAACCTTAGTTCTACGAAATACAAGCATATTATCTCAAGTACGTGCTCGGGAACTTCCTTATACACTTTCAATGATCTAGACTCGGGAACTGCCAAATATCTAATCAAGCATTAAGCACAACATACCAATATAACAAAAACTAAGATATTGAAACACATGGAAGATTATTGAAATTCATATATGATATAAAACCATAATTATATTAAAGATCAATCCAACAAAACGACCGTTCAAAAACATAAGACAATCACATGGTAAAGAGGTCGTGTTACACTTTTTCTCTTCGAGAACTGCCCTATGGATGCTAAGTGGTTGACACTCCTTGGTGAGACACTCGGGAACTGCCCTATATGTCGCGGATGAAGGTGTTTATGATGGAATATGATGTGGTTGGATTTTTCTAAGGAAATCTCAAATTGACGAAAAGGGAAATTTGATTAAGCAGAGCTTTGGTACAAAAAATGGGTGACCATTCTACAATTTTCCTAAGTCTCTCTATTTATAGGAGAAAATTAATCCTCAAATAAGTAGGAGTTTACAATTTAAATTTTAAAAGGAAAAGGATTAAACTATTTATTGAAGTCCTAAAGGAATAAGGTTATAAAAATCCTAATTAAAAAAGTAATATAAAACCCATTTAACAAAAAGGTTTCCTTGAAACAAAGGAAAACAAATCCAATCTTGATTTGGAGAAGTTTTCCTTATGGAAATTGGAGAGATGTTGCTGTAATAGTAACAGGAGACAAGTCGGTGGGACTCTGCTGAAATAGCAAACATGTGAGTTTCGGTGATCGTTGAGCGAGACAAAGAGGATCCCAAGTGGCTCAGTGTGATTTCAGTATCCAACCCAACATTGGGTATTCTTAGATTACTGGAGACGCAGGGTATGCCTAGATTGGTGACATGTACCCTAGTTGTCTATCGAAGAATTGCACGAGTGTTGTGTACAGTAGGAGTTGATCCCATTGTGTTGGGACATACGAACGAGTACTCTGACCAGTACTACGTGGGTTCTAGTTGATAAACCAAGACTATTCAGGTTGGATAAGGTGGTGTGACAAAAGACCGATTGTGTTCGGTAGTCCTGAGGGTTTGTAATACGAGTGAGATAAGGCTTGAAGGACGGGACGATACGACATGGTTGAGAGATTTGAGAGCTAAGTTACAGGAGTCGGTGGAATTGGGGTTCCCAACCCAATGTTCCTTGTCGAAGTTCAATGGAACTTCGAGAGTTAGTCATGACAGGACAGCTGAACGAGGAAATCGTGCGGAACTAGTATTCCTTATCGTGGAAGTTCTTAGTGAACTTCTTATCACTCATGGATGTATAAGCTCATAAAATTCGGGGTGATTTGAGGAATGATACGACCGTGGGAAGAGCACTATAGTAGCTATCAACATATAGTATATGATGGTTAGAAGTCATTATCAAGAAGCAGAAAAGACTTCCAGGTTTAGATTCAATGAGGGTGTAAGAACTTAATACCCAGGTTGTGGGCCAGAATGAGTTGAAGAACGAAAGGTGACACCATCACCCAACGTGATGAGTGAGTACCAGATTTGGTGGGCCCACATTGGTGTTATGGGTCATTGGTTGAGAGAGCTAGTATAGACCCACCGAGGACCAGGTCGGCTAGAGATGGTCGAGACTATTGAGGATTGGGAGTTGTGGATCGTGATGTGTGTGCATCGAGAGGATTGCGATCAAGGTGGTCGTGGATCGAGACGGTCGAGGACCGAGTTGGTTGTGGATCAAGAGAGTTGGGATTAGTGTCAACCAATTATGGCGATTAAGATTGGATTCACTATCTCCTTGAGAGATGTTTAGGATCTTAGAGATCACGGAGCCTTATGGGTTGGTACTCCGAAGGAGTGGAACTTGAGGCAGATGAGATAGATGAAGCTGATTGATAGACGTTGATGATACCTTGAGTATCATTCGGGAAAAGATGAGTCTAGAAGCCAATGCCTCGAGTAGAATGTGTGCAGGCTCGTTATCTCTGAATTGTGGTTGTAGATATTATGCGCGTAATGGACGACCAAGGAATGTGATTAGACAGTAATCCAGTAAGACACTTAGGCTGGATTAGAGGTTGACAACACCACTTCAGAATATGTCCCCCATCTTGGTGTCGAGGTTTGGATTGGTACATCTTAGAGGACGTGAGTAAGTTGGTCTTTGAAGTTCTTAATAAGAATATGTGTGGGGCACATCTTAAGTGTTGGTCGAGTGACTGGGCGAACTCCAAGAAGATTTGAGTTAGTGTACGATCTGTCCAGAGTAGAGATCAGATAGACGGGTTCCGGTGTAGGACCGTGATTGGCATGCTAGCCATATAGTAGACGGACTAGATCAAAAATTGTTGGCTTTGAAATCTTCAACCAAGTCTTTATATATTAGATAGACACACATCATCACCTCGAGTAGAACATGTTCATGCCATCTTCATGTATGCTAGGTTCGAAATCTTCAACCAAGTCTTTAGGACAAGGATAAGGATACTTATACTAGGCTAAGAGTTAGATATGCATGATAAAGAAAGAAAAGGCTATGCGTAGGCTCAAAGGGGAAAACTAGGGATGTCGCAACTCGTGCGCACAAAATGGGACACATGGCTATTTGGGAAAGTGGTGGAAAACCTAGGTGCCTTCAATCATATCCACAATCAAAGTATGTATTGACTATAAGCTTTGCAAATTAACATGAATAAGTTCGAGCAATCTCTAGTTCATTACAGCTATTGTACAAAATCATATGAGGCATGTATAAGCTATAAATGATTTACACTCAAGAAAGAAAGAACATATAGCTCCAAAGCTCACAAGGGTTTATGCGATTCAAAACATAATTCTAACATGCGAATTTTGTATCAAGTTTTACAAACCATATCTACTAGAAGCCACACCAATCAAAATATCTTAATTAGCACAAGCATTCCAACAAATTGATATGCAAATGACAAAATATTATTGTTTGTTCAAATTCATCTTGATTAGTTAAGGGCATCCTAAGACTCTTTAAAACAAAAACTTAAAACACAATTTTTTTTTTGTTTTTGTTTTGTTTTTAAATTTGCAAGATGTAATTAAAAAACAATTTATTTTTTGTAAACAAACAAAATTTCTTTGTATTTCATTTTGAAAACAAAATTTTAAAACAAAAAAGAAAACATTTGAAAATCATTTTTTTGAAAACAATTTTTTTGAAAACTTTTTTTTTGTTAGCATAAAGCTACAAAATTGTAAATCCCTCCCCTACACTTAAATTCGACATTATCCTCAATGTATCAAAGTAAAAGCATTAGAATCAAGTATGAGATAGAGTTTTACGAAAATAAAACGAAAATAAAAAAAACGAAAATAAAAGATAAGATAAGATAAGAGAATGCAAATCTGTTGTAGACTCCTCCATTGGGTTGCCTCCCAACAAGCGCATGAATTTAACATCTTCAGCATAGACAAAGTGCTTCAATTTTGCCAAACAAAAATGCTTCAATCAACTCATTCGATGCTGGGGTTATGCACTCTTTCGAACTCCACATCGTGCTCACCAAATGTCTCTAGGTAAGGCTTCAATCCATCATGAATTTAAGGGTCAAGTTCTTGCGTAATCTCCTTGACAAGGACGTCCCCAAGTCTAGTTCATGGGTTCAAGCGAGGTAGGTGAGAATATGTACATGAAAAGAAGACGAGATAAATAAAATAATATACATAGAAATTGAGAATACTTATAAGTAAGTATGGTATTTATGCACAAGTAAGATATTTAGATTATAAACATATTTGCACAAACGAAATCACACAAGAGTACCTAAACCTCTCTATTTATAGGAGAAAATTAATCTCCAAATAAATGGGAGTTTACAATTTAATTCTAAAAGGAAAAGATTTCCTAAATATATAAGAAAACTAATTAAAAAACTTTCCTACAAGTAAAAGGGGTGAAAATAATAAAAACAAATGAAATAGGATTGAAATCCTTATACAATATGGAGAATAAGTGTGAAAGTAAGTTGGAATTATCCCCAAATATTGCTTAAAACTCGAAATAATGCATCAGGAGTGATTTCGGTGGAAGGCCACCGAAAATGGCAAGGGAAATCAGTGGTCAACTACAGTCAAGGGGCAGAAAGAGAGGGGAAAGCACTTCGGTAGACACGCGGTGAAGTCTGGGAAGGAAGTTCGGTAGGCACGTGCCGAAGAGGTTTCATGATTTAGGAGGCGCGCGCCAAAACTATTTCTGAGTTGTCTTTGCGGATTCGGTAGGTCCCTACCGAATTCCTTCAATCTTTTTGGTGGCCTTCTTTCAATCAATCATAACTTCTTTAATATAACTCTGATTGAGGTGATTATTTTGCCTAAATTCTCATAATTCTAAACTTAATCAAATTCTGTACATTTCTCACAAAATATATTATTTTCTACAATTGTTTGGTATTTAAACATTAAAAGATAAGTATAAAAAGTATAAAATGATGCCTAATTCAAGGCTTATCAAGTTTTGGCGCGGATTAGAGTCGATTTGAATTTCTAGGACAAAATTATTTTAAGGAAAGTAGATTGTAATGACCCGTCTTGAATTTCATGATTAATAAGAATTAATTAAGGATTAATTAAGAATTAAGTAAGGATTAATCGGGAATAATCGAGAATTATCAAACAATCGGGGTAAAATGACAATTTTACACCTAAAAATGGTGAAAAAGTTTACTTTTGACCAGGGAGGTCCAATGCACGTGGACCAAGGATCGTTACGTAGATCGAGATGACACGAGTTCAAAGATAGGTGACACGTCGAAATCGGACATCGTACGGGAAAGTAACGGGTCATGGAAGGTTCAATTGCATTTACGGTTGCACGGTTTTCAAATGGGTTGTCTTTAGTGGGCGCCAAAATATCAGTTTTGGGACCATAGGATTGACACTTGTCACCCACCCTATGGCTTCTTTTCTTTCATTCATGCATCATCATCATCTTCATTCTCAAAACCATGGAAATAGACGGCGAGGGTGGACAGAGGCCACAATGGAGGTGGTTGGAAAACCATGGAAAAATGGTAAGTCGTGTGGGTGTGGAATTTGGGTTTTGATTCGTGATGTTTTGGATTGATTCTACACCCATATTCATGTTCTTGGAACTCATATGAGCCTGAAATTGCAAAAAGGAAAGGTTTTGGACGACGAGAATGGTCGGAAGAAGGATTCAAAGTTTGGCCAAAACTTTCTCTCGATTTTTGGTTCATATTTGGATTCCTTGGCTTGAGTAGATAGATTTCCATATATAGAACGTAGGATTTGGTTGAGAAATGAGAGAGTTATGAAGGTTTGAAAAATTGGACAAAAATTGAGGATTCCGGCCACCAACAACCGAACTAGACGGTGGAGCATAGCGGCGCCTGTTGTCGTCTTTTACGAGTACGATGACATCATCAATGACGACAGTGTTGACTTTGCTAACATCAGCACTGACTTTGATGACGTCAGCGTTGGCTTTGACCATTGACTTTGATGATGTCAACGTTAACTTTGATGACATCAGCGTTGGCTTTGACCCTTGACTTTGATGACGTCAGCGTTGACTTTGATCGTTGACCCGTAATGACAGGACCCATCCCCGAAGGACATAGATAACGGTGCCCGATCCTGCTCCCATCTGACAAGTCAACTGAAGTTCCGAATTTACCCTCAGCATTTTCCAAACAAGGGATAACCGCACCTATGCCCACTCATGCCTCCACCTCCCGATCAGCCTCGATCATCGCACCACGACCTGGAGGGTCAATAAAAACATAAAAGGTGTGAGTGGACAAAACAAATTTTTAGAAATACATTTATCAAAATACATTCTTACCCTCCAATTTCACAAACATGCATGCATATCATAAAACATGAGTAAAATATATCTGGGCACAAATTTTTATAAATTACAAATCTCGATAAAACCACGGGACTCATTTCCATATCCAATCTCATAGTCACGTTATCCCTGCAAAGCGTGCAAATCAATAGACCGTGCAATCCAGATTGTCGTGAACACATCACCGACCGATCTCCATATAATCCAGCATATCTGATCTGAGTCGAGCCTCCCTTAGCTGCACGACAACAGATCGGGCTTGACACGACCCATCCCAATCCCCCCGGGATTACCGTGGGATGTGCCATGCTCCCGTCCAACACGGGGTGTCAGACTAGGGATAACCGAAAGTCACTTCCCAAACGGGCTTCTAGAGTGCGCAAGGATCGATGGAGGAGGTGTACGATGTCCAAGTCTCTGCTGCAGTCGCATCTATGATCAACCTGAAGGGCAATAAAAACAATTAAAAAATGTGAGTGGACAAAAATAATTAAATTCATTAAACACATTCGTAAGACATTGATGCCCTTCAATAAAAACGTATGCATGCCTCGAAAACCAGTAATCAAAACGTTTACTCAATATGCCATTAGGGCCTTAGCCCAAAACCGTAAACCAAAACACAGTGTGGGAACTCAGCCCAAAACTGTAGGATACCAAATCCGTAAATACAAAATCATGTGGGCCACCGTCCAAATCCATAAACATAAGTCCAACTGAAAAACCATTTCATAGATCTAATAGTTCATATTTACCACATTACCATCTCCAGCATCCCAGATGCCTAGCGTCCCAGACGCTTAACGTCTCAGACGTCATATCTCACGGTATAATAAGCAACGCGTGCTACCCGGGGTCTCTCCGGGTCCATATCTCTGACATCCCAAATGTCTGACGTCCCAGACGTCTAATCATAGCAATCCTGCTCCTGAGTCTTTATACGGTCCGGTAGCTCCGTACAATGACCACTCGCAGGCAATGCACTGTGACTTCCCCAGTGTCTCAGACACCTGGAGGAGACCATCACATATCCTCGTATCAAGATGGTATATGGAAAACAGTTTTATCAAATCATTTCACAACATTTCAATGGGCCCTGCCCGAATCTCCATAAAACATCACTATTCCATTTAGGGTCTGCGACCCGAAATCACATTTATGAAACATAGGGTCCCAGACCCGAAATCACATTTATAACCCAACTGGGCCTCATGCCCGATTCTGTAAATCACTGGGCCCACGGTCCAAATTCATAAATCAACTGGGCCCCTGGCCCGATTTCGTAAATCAACTGGGCCCCTGGCCCGAGAATATAACTCAAATGGGTCTCAGCCCGATTTCTTAAACAACTGGGCCCCTGGCCCGATTTCATCAAGTAACTGGGCCCCCGACCCGATTACGTAACTCAAATGGACTCCAAGTCTGAGATTTCCAAAACAATTGGGCCTCATGCCCGAGTTCATCTTTCCAAGTTCAAAACCATTTCATCACATTATTCATGAAACCACAAGCACGTAAAACCACAGTAAAACCGTTAGCCTCGATATACGTGCAACACCGAAGATATCTCGAAATACGTGTAACATACCCAAAATCAATAATCACAATCACCATCATGGAAATCACGTATATAAAACATATAACACTGTTAAGCATGCATAGGATTTATAAAACGAAAGTCCACTCACAGACCGTACAAACGCTGCGCCTCGATACGCGTGCTATAGGCCTTCCTGAGCCATACCACTATCACGGGGAATTCTAAACCTGTCCAAATCGTACCCCAAAGGTTACTACTAGCCTATACAAGTCCATATTAAGAACCCTAAACTTTTTCGGAAAAGTCAACGTGTCCCGTACAAGTTTCCCGAGGTGAAAAACCTCGATTTGACCAACTTAACGATCTACGATCGACCCGAAACCACTGCTATTGGATCCGGATCGTCGAAACCTTTAAAATACTCATGGTCCCACCTAAAAATATGCTCCCACGCGCGGGTCAAAGTTTTAGTCAAATGTTGACCAAAAAGTCAACGTTGATGTCAGCAAAGTCAACGATGACATCATCATGAACAGTAAGTCAACTAGCTGGTAACCAAGTCAACTCGCACGAAAACTCCATTGATGCCCCAAACTTCAAACTTCGATATCTCACTCGTTTCTCAACCAAATTCGACGTTCTACCTATGTAAATCCATCTACTCGAGCCAAGGATTCTAAAAACCAACCCAGAAAATTCAGAAAGTACCTGGATTTTAAGTTATGGCCATTCAAAGTTTCGGCCAGAATTTCGTTCATCATTCCAGCCACCTCTGACATCCAAATCCGTCCCAAATTGAACCTACAAGGTCAAGGGAGCTCAAGGAACATAACCCTAGGCTTAGAATCGATCAAAAACCAATAAAATCGATTTTAGGATTTTGAATATTTCCTTACCTCACGGGTCGAGCTCCGTCGTGGCCAACAGCCGTGAGCTACCGTGGCTCTGGCTGTCACAGCCCTCTCAGTCCTCCCTCACTCGCTCTCTCCCTCACGGTCACACATGAGGAATGGTGGTGAGGTGCCATGGTATGTGTGTTTGTGTTTGAAGAACAAAGAAGAAAATGAAGAAATGGATGAATGGGTTTCGGGTTATGAGGACATGAAGAAATGAAGATGATTTGATCTGATGAGAGAAAGAGATGGATTAGATGAGTGGTGTGGATTTAAAGATTAAAAGGAATGGATGGCTGAGATTAAAAGGAGGAATAAAATCATATTTAATTCCTTAGTGGAGACATTAGATCATAATTAATTAATTGGTGGAACATGATCCAGATTTAGATCAAGATTTAGGGTGTCACAACAAGGGATGAGTGCTTGTCACTCATCCAAGTGTCCAACAACACTGATCACTATTCATTAACTTAATAATATTTTAATCGAAATCCCGGTTCGTTCGGTTAACTGATTTCGCTCCCGTGTCCACAACTTCGTATCGACTCGCTCTACGTAACGGTCGTTGGCCCTCGTCCATTGGACCTCCAAGGTCAAAAGTCAACATTTGGCCCCTTCTGAACCAAATTACCAAAATACCCCTCAATTTCTGAACATCATAACTTCTTCCTCGAATGTCGGAATAGAATGTGCCACCTGTCTATGAACTCGTGACGTCCTGAACTACGTCACGATCATTGGTCAAAGTCTGTTTGACCGCCCGATCAAAAAGTCAACATTTTGCCAATTCTAGGTACAAAGTAGTCATTTTGTACAATTCGTCCGATTTCGCTCAACTAATCCCAGATTAGTCATTCTAAACCACAATTAATTAATATTTAATCCCGATACTCGGGACGGGTCGTTACAATCTTCCCACCTTAAATAATTTCGTCCTCGAAATTCCAACTATCGTTATTCCACATCCACCTCGTGGAAAACAATTCGATCTCATACCATGTGTACACTTGCACACCCACTAACCAACACAAAACTCGTCAGCACTCAGACGTTCTATCACAGTCTTACGTCGTACCGACAACACTCGACCACCTCGAGTGAAATTGATCACCTGATCCGCGTTAAAACAGCTTGACAGTTTCACCATTAAGCTGACTCCTTCAGCTTGACAGTTCCTTTCAATCACTAAAACATCCTATCATCTGCTCCCATAGGGAGTTACCAAATCTCACTTGTCAGTCCACGCTGACACTACCAACCAAACTGTTACCACTAAGCTTTACCACCCTAGTAAAGCTCCAATCATCAACCAATCAGTGACATCACCTCGTACTACAACTCTCTCAATATAGCGTAAGATCAACAACAGGGTCTCACCTCGTAGTACTGTTAATTCCCTCAGCGAACCAAGATGCTGGAATGTCACGGCGTGATAACATCACACAAAGCAACTTGTAGTTACACTAACCACCAACTCACTCATCCTGAGTATACGTATACCGTCAACTTACTCAATCAAGTGGTGTAACTGGAACACATTGAATACCAGCCCAGCAGTGATCACACATCTCAACACTAGGGTTCCACTAGCCATCCATGGCTAAGAGCACCTGGTCATACCATCACTGAACCCAACAAAATCACTCTGCTCAGTGCACAGTATCCAATGTCCAGTCCACGATCACAACCAATCCTATGGTATTGGAACTAAGTCGATTACCAACACGTTCAACCACATACCACTGGTACATCCCATGTACCGTCACTAGGCACCACTCAGCCTATCCATTATCGATCCTCGTACAACATACAGGGTACGTACATCCAAAATGTACCAATCCAAGCACGCTCAACAAGGCATATCCAGTCATGCCAAATGAGTAGCCAATCTCACTTACGCCTACCGAGACGCACCAACTCCGAATCTATCGGATAGTCGCACAAACGATTTCCGTACCACAATCGATTGACTTCGAAAGAAGCCAATCCCATTATTCACAAGTCAAATCCTCGAGTCAATGCATAAACATTCCAACTCGCTCGAGTACCGTCTCACACCGGATTAACTTCGAAAAATAGTTCAATCCAACCATTCCTATATGCAAATATTTAAGACAGGGCAATAAGCTCTTCACTTAACCTGATCCACAAGGTCACAATTCAAATCCATCCCCACCTCACCCAATCGGTAACATCACGATCCTAGATCTTCACAATGCCCAATGTCCACAACATCACAATCCAGATCCACCTAGGATCCACACATGCTCACGTAGCTTGCCATCCACCTGGAATCTGATCGTAGGGACTTACACCCTCTTTGAATCCTTCGTCAAATTTCCCTTGGTGGAAAGATGATCTCGTTTTTCACCAACAATCCAGAATTAAGCACAACTTCTTGTGTCCAATGACCCAAAGCCAATCATGGGTCCACCCACCAATACACGCTCAACGTACTGGTAACAACAATCATCTTCCACGAAAGGAAATAAGAAGTCACCCCTAATGACTTCAGAATACCAATCACCGATGCAGAAACGAGCACTCCTCTCGTTTCCTCAATCACACCTCTACTCGAATCTGAAGTTCCAACCATGTTGGAAACAGACATGCTCCCAATGAGATGTCAAGTCCAACCACTGGACTGCCCACATCCTCAACGCACTTGGACATCCACACGTCCGTAGTCAATCCATTACTATCTCGTTCTCACATCCCAACCTTTACAGGTTCAACACTCGGTTTCCAAGTTATTCACAATCACAAAGTCCCACATCAACACCACCAATGATTTTCCTCGGCTTTTCCAATTTCAGTAATTTCCTTGTACTTTCTGGGGATATTAGAAACATACAATCACACTAAATCTCGAAGTTGACGACAACTCCCCAAATCCACTAACTCTCATGACGTAGGGGACGTCATTCAAAGCTTCCTCAAGTCTCAATCATACCTTTTTATCCACTCATCACTTGTCATCTCATCACTATTAGGACGGATCCCAACACATCACAAGCTCAACTGGATCCCATCCAGTCCATCACTCAACCACTACCAAATCTCAAATACCAAACATACGTCCATCCTGACGGAGTCACACCCCAACTCATGGCTCATCGTCATCACAATCACTAACACCAGCACCAGCGCTAGTACCAGTACCAACACACTATCATCAACACTATTATTCTGTCCTACTCAGGATTCCAGATTTTATCTCATAAACGTACTCGTGGATTGAATCCCGTAGTTCCGACTAGACTCACTAGAGTCATCCACATGGTCATCCATGACCTCAGCCGCTCGTCGCAGCACAAGTTCTCATCCACAAATCACAACTAAGGTTCACCTTTCCAATCCATCATATCCTAGGGTTCCACAATCACACCCTATGGTTCCACCGAACCCAACTGCTCTCTGTAATATAATCCACAACCTGACCGACCCCACGGTCTTGACATTGTGTAGACATCAAATTCAATCTGACCATCCACTCAACGTGGGTTCCCCCACTAAGGTCATCGGCTCACTCTGATGTACCAACATCCCTCACACTAGCAATCAACACTAGGTGTCAGGACCCACCCCGGTTTCACCCCGAAACCCGAGGTAAATCCTGCTCCCGTCTGACACCCCGACACTAATTACAAAGTAAACTCAAGAAAACCATTACTACATACTGTCAGACGCAGGAGAAACTTGTACACATCCCGAAGTCACTGTTTTATAGAGCATAGTACAAAATACACAGAAAAGAGAAACCGATAAACTAATTACACGCACGCGGAAAATTTGCAACACTCCGGGATCCCTCCCGTGACTTCTATGCCTCAGACGCTGCCTCGACGCCGGAACCCCGCGCTAGCTCCACAACCTGGAGGGCAGTTGAAAACAGAAGGTGTGAGTGGACCATGAATAAAATAAAAGTTTCCAAAACTATTTATAAGAAAACCGGGTTTAGCCCTCCGTTTTGAAACCACATGCATAACTCAGTTATCAAAACAGTTATAAATCGATCATCATAAAACATATCATAAGAAACAGAAACCGTAACGTAAAACATAAAGTTCAACCAATCATTTGCCGATCAAACCTGCTGGACCTGTCCGAGTCTTTAAACACCCGAGTCTTTAAACTCAATCCAGGCCTTAATAATATCCGAGTCTTTAAACTCCCGAGTCTTTAAACTCAACAGGCCTACGGGGGAAATATCAATATATCCGAGTCTTTAAACTCCCGAGTCTTTAAACTCAATCCGGGTCTTTAAACCCAATCCGGGCCCGTCCCCCGTCAATCACAATATCCGGGTCTTTAAACCCAATAACCAGATCCAGCAAATCCAATCCAAAACCATTTTGAAAACTATTTTGAAATCCACATCCAAACCCGAATCCGAAATCATCGGTCCGATGCCATTCCGGCGTTCAGAACCGTCATTCCGAACCCAAATCCGGAAATCCACTTTTCAAGTTTAAAACCAAAGTCCAATTGTCAAATTCCGATTTCAAAACCAAAACCTTGATCCTCAAAATCATATTCCAAAATCCACTTATAATCATTGAAAATCATTAAACGTTTGAAATCCCAAAACCATAACTTCATATTCAGGAATCAAACTTTTCTCGTAAAACGTGGCAAATGCGTTATTTCTCGAAAACCGTGCAATCATATAAAACGACATTATAAACCCAACATTCATGAAATCACGTATCTAAGACAAGCATAGAAAACAGTTATGCATGTTCGAGTTTAAGGAAAGGGTCCACTCACAGTACTGAGCCCTCAATCGCGTCCCGAACGTCTCATACGTTCCTCAACTTCCTCGGGAACTCCCGATCCTGTCAACAATCACCAAAGTACGTTACTAACACGTCCACGAGGATCCACCTAAATTCCCTCAAAAATCCCCGGGTCCTAAACGTAACGAATCGGAACCCTAAATCTTCACCCTCGCGGAACTACTTCGATTCGACGTCCGATTAACCTGAAACCAATTCCAATGGACTCATCACAACTCCTAGACCAAAAACCATGTTGACCATTTTCCCCAGAACCGCCGCACGCGCCCCCACGTGCCGCCCAAAGTGGCTGCGCGTGGCCCTCACGCGCCTCCTACAGTGCACCTTCAACCTCACGTCGACCCGGTTCGCACCAGTAGCCTGCAACCTGAACCGGCGAGAGCGGTTCTCCGCCGTACCTGTACCAAAACACCTCCTTTCTTCACCCTCAGCTTCGCCCAGACCTACCCTATCCTTTCCCCAACTATTCAAACCTCGACACGGCCCCTCCATCGTCAACTCAAGCTCGAAGGAAAACCTAAAACCTGCCCTGTTTTCCTTTCCGGCCACCCAAGTAACCTCCCGTCACGGTGGCTATCCCAGACTCTTCCTAAGACCGCACTGAGTCACACCCAACTCATAGAAACCCTCGACTCACTCCCTAAGTCCACGACTTCCCGTCTGAAACTCACGGCCAAAACAGAGCACACAGAGTCCCTCCGTCGTGCCAACCACCACCGTGCACCGCCCGTCACGGCAGCACAACCAAAAGACCCCCTGGACTCAACTAAACTCCCTAGACCACTCTAGACCCATCGACTCAACCCCTAGACTCACGACTTCCACTTTGAAACTTGACGGGAAAACAGAGCATCGAACACAAGACTTAGGAATTACCTGCAATGGGTCATCGCCGTGCTCGCCGCCGCTTTCTCTGGGATCCACAAAGCCACCTCAGCCTCCTCTTGAGGTCAATTGCACCGTACACGGCCACAGCACCCCCACAAGCTCGCACATCCTCCCTGTTTCCTCTGATTTTCCCTGTGAGTGCTTAACTCACACACACACCACCAGCACCCTTCGAACCTTAGCAACACCACCCCAGAAGCTCTCAACCTTCTTCTAATCACTGCTCACTCAACAGAACTCACCAGCAACCACGATCACCCCTCAATTTTTCCTCACCGCCTCACTCTGTTTCAGTTTGGATCGAAGAACACGAACACACTTGCACGGGTGCACCCCAATTATTTGGACCGTGCACACATGAGAACCCCCCAGAACCCACTACACACTTGCCACATGTCACCAATCCACTCCATACTCTCCCACATGGCCCAATCTCAGCCCTTCATCTGCTTCTCTCTGCACAAATCCCCAGGCAACTAAAAGACTAAACTGCCCCTCCTTTAATCCAATTTTTACGGTTTTACCCTTACCGTTTTAGACCCGTAACTCACACCTCGTAAGTCCGATGAACACATGCCGCCTGTCATCGAACTCAGGACGATGAGATCTATCTAATGGTCCAAGGTCAACATACCAAAACCCGTTCGTACAAAAAGTCAACTTTTCCCCCTATTTTAACCAAATTACGGTTATGCCCCCAACCTTCCGAACACCATAACTTCCTCCTTGGATGTCGGAATCGGGCGTGCCACCTGCCTACGGATTCGTGACGTCGTAAACTATGTCCTGGTCACTGGTCAACATTCCTTTAACTCCCCAAACGAAAAGTCAACTTTTTGCCCGAACCAAGGGCAAAATCGTCATTCTACCCTAACGACCCCAACGAAACCAACTAACCACCGATTAACCTCACTAATCACATCTTAATCACTATCTTAACTTAAATTTCTGGGACAGGTCGTTACACTAGGGTTCACATTTTCAGACCATTACTCAACTGAGGTTCACATTTCCAAATCACTGTTCAAATGGGGTTCCCTGAACCCAGCTGCGCCCCGCAGCACAACAATCTAATATCACATGACCGAACCGACGGTCCCACAATAGCAGTTCATCACATACAACCCCACTTGGGTCGAATCACATTAACGCAAGGCGTATCGGGCCAATCGCACTCTATCCACAATTCAAACCCAAAAATAATCTACCAGGTTGATAATGAGCTGCAGTTCAAAGAGACATCACACCCTCGACCTGCGCACACAAAACAGCAAACCTGCTCTGATACCAAGTTGACAAGACCCATCCCAATCCCACCGGGATTACCATGGGATGTGCCATGCTCCCGTCCAACACGGGGTGTCAGAACAGGGATAACCGAAAGTCACTGCCCAAACAGGCTTCCAGAGTGCGCAAGGATCGAGCGAGGAGGTGTGCGATGTCCTAGTCTCTGCTGCAGTCGCATACGTGATCAACTTGAAGGGCATTAGAAACAATTAAAAACTGTGAGTGGACAAAAATAATTAAATTCATTAAACACATTCGTAGGACATTTATGCCCTTCAATAAAAACGTATGCATGCCTTGAAAACCAGTATTCAAAACGTTTACTTAATAAGCCATTAGGGCCTTAGCCCAAAACCTTAAACCAAAACCAAGTGTGGGAACTCAGCCCAAAACTGTAGGATACCAAATCCGTAAATACAAAATCATGTGGGTCACCGCCCAAATCCATAAACATAAGTCCAACTAAAAAATCATTTCATAGATCCAATAGTTCATATTTACCACATTACCATCTCCAGTATCCCAGATGCCTAGCGTCCCAGAAGCTTGACGGCTCAGACGTCATATCTCACGGAATAATAAGCAACGCGTGCTACCTGGGGTCTCTCTGGGTCCATATCTCTGACATCCCAGATGTCTGGCGTCCCAGACGTCTAATCATAGCAATCCTGCTCCTGGGTCATTATACAGTCCGGTAGCTCCGTACAATGATCCCTCGTAGGCAATGCACCGTGACTTCCCCAGTGTCCGAGACACCTGGAGGAGACCATCACATATCCTGGTATCAAGATGGTATATGGAAAACAGTTTTATCAAATCGTTTCACAACATTTCAATGGGCCCTGCCCGAATCTCCATAAAACATCACAATTCTATTTAGGGTCCCCGACCCGAAATCACATTTATAAAACATAGGGTCCCAGACCCGAAATCACATTTATAACCCAACTGGGCCTCATGCCCGATTCTGCAAATCACTGGGCCCACGGTCCAAATTCATAAATCAACTGGGCCCCTGGCCCGATTTTGTAAACAACTGGGCCTCTGGCCCGATTTCATCAAGTAACTGGGCCCCCAGCCCTATTACGTAACTCAAATGGACTCCAAGTCCGAGATTTCTAAAACAATTGGGCCGCATGCCCGAGTTCATCTTTCCAAGTTCAAAACCATTTCATCACATTATTCATGAAACCACAAGCATGTAAAACCACAGTAAAACTGTTAGCCTCGATATACGTGCAATACCAAAGACATCTCGAAATACGTGTAACATACCCAAAATCAATAATCACAATCACCATCATGGAAATCACGTATATAAAACATATAACACAGTTATGCAGGCACAGGATTTATAAAACCAAAGTCCACTCACAGACCGTACAAACGATGCGCCTCGATATGCGTGCCATAGGCCTTCTTGAGTCATACCCCTATCATCGGGACTTCCAAACCTGTCCAAATCATACCCAAAGGTTACTACTAACCTATACAAGTCCATATTAAGAACCCTAAACTTTTTTGGAAAAGTCAACGTGTCCCCTACACGTTTCCCGAGGTGAAAAACCTCGATTTGACCAACTTAACGATCTATGATCGACCCGAAACCACCGCCATTGGATCCGAATCGTCGAAACCTTTAGAATAGTCCTCGTCCCACCTAATAATACGCTCCCACGCGCCCCCACGCGCGGGTCAAAGTTTTAGTCAAATGTTGACCAAAAAGTCAACACTGACGTCATCATAGTCAATGATGATGTCATCATAGTCAATGATGATGTCATCATGAACAGTAAGTCAACGGGTTAAAGTCAACGAGTCAACTCTCCGGTCAACAAGTCAACTAGTCGGCGACCGAGTCAACTCGCCGGAAAACTCCATTGATGCCCCAAACATCAAACTTCGATATCTCACTCGTTTCTCAACCAAATTCGACGTTCTACCTATGTAAATCAATCTACTCGAGCCAAGGATTCTAAAAATCAACCCAAAAAATTCAGAAAGGAGCTGGATTTTAAGTTATGGCCGTTCAAAGTTTCGGCCAGAATTCCGTTCATCATTCCAGCCACCTCGGGCGTCCAAATCCGTCCCAAATTGAACCTACAAGGTCAAGGGAGCTCAAGGAACATAACCCTAGGCTTAGAATCGATCAAAAACCAATAAAACCGATTTTAGGAACTTGAATATTTCCTTACCTCAAGGGTCGAGCTCCGCCGTGGCCAACCGCCGTGAGCCACCATGGCTCTCGCCCTCACAGCCCTCTCAGTCCTCCCTCACTCTCTCTCACCCTCACGGTCACACATGAGGAATGGTGGTGAGGTGCCATGGTATGTGTGTTTTTGTTTGAAGAACAAAGAAGAAAATGGAGAAATGGATGAATGGGTTTCGGGTTATGAGGACATGAAGAATTGAAGATGATTTGATCTGATGCGAGAAAGAGATGGATTAGATGAGTGGTGTGGATTTAAAGATTAAAAGGAATGGATGGCTGAGATTAAAAGGAGGAATAAAATCATATTTAATTCCTTAGTGGAGACAATAGATCATATTTAATTAATTAATGGAACATGATCCAGATTTAGATCCAGATTAAGGGGGTCACAACAAGGGATGAGTGACACTTGTCACTCATCCAAGTGTCCACCAACACTGATCACTATTCATTAACTTAATAATATTTTAATCGAAATTCCGGTTCGTTCGGTTAACCGATTTCGCTCCCGTGACCACAACTTCGTCGTCGAACCTCCGATTTTGGCCTGTCGCCTGTCAAAGGATTCGTATCGACTCGCTCTATGTAACGGTCCTTGGCCCTCGTCCATTGGACCTCCCAGATCAAAAGTCAACATTTGGTCCCTTTTGAACCAAATTATAAAAATACCCCTCGACTTCTGAACGTCATAACTTCTTCCTCGAATGTCGGAATCGAACGCGCCACCTGTCTTTGAACTCGTGACGTCCTGAGCTACGTCACGGTCATCGGTCAAAGTCTGTTTGACCGCCCATTCAAAAAGTCAACATTTTGGCCATTCTAGGGGCAAAATGGTCATTTTTCACATTTCGTCCGATTTCGCTCAACTAATCCCAGATTAGTCATTCTAAACCACAATGAATTAATATTTAATCCCGATACTCGGGACGGGTCGTTACAATCTTCCCCCCTTAAATAATTTCGTCCTCGAAATTCCCACTATCCTTATTCCACATCCACCTTGTGGAAAAAAATTCGATCTCATACCATGTGTACACTTGCCCACCCACTAACCAACACAAAACTCGTCTGCACTACGACGTCCCATCACAGTCTTACGTCGTACCGACAACAGTCGACCACCTCGAGTGATATTGATCACCTGATTCGCATTAAAATCGCTTGACAGTTTCACCATCAAGCAGACTCCTTCAGCTTGACAGTTCCTTTCAATCACTAAAACATCCTATCATCTGCTCCCATAGGGAGTTACCAAATCTCACTTGTCAGTACACGCTGACACTACCAACCAAACTGTTACCACTAAGCTTTACCACCCTAGTAAAGCTCCAATCATCAACCAATCAGTGACATCACCTCGTACTACAACTCTCTCAATGTAGCATAAGATCAACAACAGGGTCTCACCTCGTAGGGCAAGCTCAATCCTGCGACATATATCCATCTCAAAGTTCACAACTGTTAATTCCCTCAATGAACCATGATTGTGGAAAGTCACGGCGTGATAACATCACACAAAGGAACTTGTAGTTACACTAACCACCAACTCACTCATCCTGAGTATACGTATACCGTCAACTTACTCAATCAAGTGGTGTAACTGGAACACATTGAATACCAGCCCAGCAGTGATCACACATCTCAACACTAGGGTTCCACTAGCCATCCATGGCTAAGAGCACCCGGTCAAACCATCACTCAACCGAACAAAATCATTCTGCTCAGTGCACTTTATCCAATGTCCAGTCCACGATCACAACCAATCCAATGGTATCGAAACTAAGCCGATTACCAACACGTTCAACCACACACCACTAGTGCATCCCATGTACGGTCACTAGGCACAACTCAGCCTATCCAGTATCGATCCTCGTACAACGTACAGGGTACGTACATCCAAAATGTACCAACGTTCAAATCCTCGAGTCAATGCATAAACATTCCAACTCGCTCGAGTACCGTCTCACACCGGATTAACTTCGAAAAGAAGTTCAATCCAACCATTCCTATATCCAAATATTTAAGACAGGGCAATAAGCTCTTCACTTAACCTGATCCACAAGGTCACAATTCAAATCCATCCCCATGTCACCCAACCGGTAAAATCACGATCCTAGATCGTCACAATGTCCAATGTCCACAACATCACAATATCCACACATGTTCACGTAGCTTGTCGTCCACCTGAAATCTGATCGTAGGGTCTTACACCCTCTTTGAATCCTTCGTCAAATTTCCCTTGGTGGAAAGATGATCTCACTTTTCACCAACAATCCAGAATTAAGCACAACTTCTTGTGCCCAATGACCCAAAGCCAATCATGGGTCCACCCACCAATACACGCTCAACGTACTGGTAACAACAATCATCTGCCACAGAAGGAAATAAGAAGTCACCCCTAATGACTTCAGAATACCAATCACCGATGCGGAAATGAACACTCCTCTCGTCTCCTCAATCACACCTCTCCTCGAATCTGAAGTTCCAACCATGTTGGAAACAGACATGCTCCCAACGAGATGTCAAGTCCAACCACTAGACTGCCCATATCCTCAACTCACTTGGACATCCACGTGTCCGTAGTCAATCCATTACTATCTCGTGCTCACATCCCAACCTTTACAGGTTCAACACTCGGTTTCCAAGTTATTCACAATCACAAAGTCCCACATTAACACCACCAATGATTTTCCTCGGCTTTTCCAATTTCAGTAATTTCCTTGTACTTTCTGGGGATATTAGAAACATACAATCACACCAAATTTCGGAGTTGACGAAAACTCCCCAAATCCACTAACTCTCATGACGTAGGGGACGTCATCCCAAGCTTCCTCAAGTATCAATCATACCTTTTTATCCACTCATCACTTGTCATCTCATCACTGTTGGGACGGATCCCAACACATCACAAGCTCAACTGGATCCCATCCAGTCCATCACTCAACCACTACCAAATCTCAAATACCGAACATATGTCCATCCTGACGGAGTCACACGCCAACTCGTGGCTAATCGACATCACAATCACTAACACCAGCACCAGCGCTAGTACCAGTACCAACGCACTATCATCAACACTATTATTCAGTCCAACTCAGGATTCCATATTTTATCTCATAACCGTACTCGTGGATCGAATCCCATAGTTCTGACTAGACTCACTAGAGTCATCCACATGGTCATCCATGACCTCAGTCGCTCGTCGCAGCACAAGTTCTCATCCAGAAATCACAACTAAGGTTCACCTGTCCAATCCATCATATCCTTGGGTTCCACAATCACACCCTATGGTTCCACCGAACCCAACTGCTCTCTGTAATATAATCCACAACCTGACCGACCCCGCGGTCCTGACATTGTGTAGACGTCAAATTCAATCCTACAATCCACTCAACGTGGGTTCCACCACTAAGGTCATCGGCTAACTATGATGTACCAACATCCCTCACACTAGCAATCACCACTAGGGTTCACATTTTCAGACCATTACTCAACTGAGGTTCACATTTCCAAATCACTGTTCAAATGGGGTTACCTGAACCCATCTGCGCCCCAGCACAACAATCTAATATCACATGACAGAACCGACGGTCCCACAATACCAGTTCATCACATACAACCCCACTTGGGTCGAATCACATTAACACACGGTGTATCAGGCCAATCACACTCTATCCACAATTCAAACCCAAAATGACAGGACCCGTCCCTGAAGGACATAGATAACCGTGCCCGGTCCTACTCCCGTCTGACAAGTCAACTGAAAATCCGAAACTACCCTTCAGCACCTGCCAAACAAGGGATATTTGTGCATGTGCCTACTCATACCTCCACCTCTCGAATAGCCTCGATCATCGCGCCACGACCTGAAGGGTCAATAAAACAGAAAAGGTGTGAGTGGACAAAAATGACCTCTTATAAATACGTTTACCAAAACACATTCTTACCCTCCAATTTTCACAAACGTGCATGCATATCGTAAAACATGAGTAATAGTATGAAATCATTCAAGTATGAACCGTGGACCGATAAAATAAAAACATATTTTCCCATGGTTCGTAAAACTCATATTCACCAAATCAGTTCATGTTAAAAACATCAAATCCCGGCTCTCAGGCCAAAACATTTGAAAACATAGTCACCTGGCCACAAACACCAAAAACCCGTACTCAATACCAGTACGTCATCACAAACAACATCAATCATCACTAATCACAAGTGCACAACAAATATACCAATCCAATCAATCCGCACTACTCACAAGTGCACAAACTATCACAATCACATCTGCACTACTCACAAGTGCACAATCAAACCATCCATTGCACTACTCACAAGTGCGGCACTACGCGTAGGCCAATATCCAGTCACTCTCTCGGGAACAGACAGCTCTGGGCTCAACCCTCGGGCTCAGTCACATCTGGGTGAACACATCCCCAGGCTCAGACCCATCAGAGTGGTACATCTAGGCTCAGTCACATCCGAGAAGCTGACTACCATAGGATCAACTCCCGATCCTACAATCACATCCCCCAAGCTCCAGTCTTCTGGGTAATCCCCCTAAGCTCCGACCGTCTGGGCATTTCACAATCACAATGAAAACCATCTCGGGAATTACATCCCAAAATATTTCAATCAAATCTTGTCTTCATACAAAGTCAAGATCATCGTTGACTCACCAACTAAGTCAAAATATCATTTTAGAAATCATTTTGACTCCGGGCCTAGCCCAAAACATCATTTGCACGTTCCTCGTAAAACGTGCCCGAAAGTCTAATTAAAATAATCATAAAATCGCAAGAAATCATTAATTTCACCAAATTCACAAGTGACTCCAAATCCGAGTCAAAATCACTATCCACTTGGGTCTCACACCCAAAATATCATTTTCACGCAAATTCATGCGTTGCAACCTCCGTTGCCATTTTCACGTAAATCCACCAAATTGACCCTTGACTCATTCCCGAGTCACAACATCATTTTTCAATCCATGACTCATAATCCGAGTCCAAACATTATTTTCAATCAAATTCAATACTAGACTCATAACCCGAGTCCAAACATCACTTGTAACCAAATTCATAATTTCTCGAAATTCGTGCCAAATATAATAATATAATAATCATAAAACCGAGAAATCACCAGATTGAAATATCAACCATGCCAAAGTATATATAATCATATAATAAGGCATTTTAAATCATATATGCACGCATCACGATTAGAAAACAAAGTCCACTCACACACACCGTCCAAAACAGTCCGTTTCCGAGCTGCACGTTTTTCCGTAAATTCTAGAAATCACAACTCCTGTCCAAAATCATTGTAGATGGTTACTAACATCTCAAAATACTTCATATAATTTTCCCCAATTTTTCCGGAATTTAAATACGTATTTTTAACGTAAAACAAAACTTCGGATAAGCGGAACATCAACGAAACGATACCCGATTTCCTCGATACCAGTGTCAAAATGTTTGTTACTCTAAAGGGGAAAAAAGTCATGTTGAACGTACCTCGGGATTCCCAATCATGCGCCCCCACGCGCCGCCGCAAGCGGCTGAGCATGAAAGCCACGCGCGTAGCACAGTAACGCTACAATGCTCCTTCTTCACCCGTATGTCTGATAAACGGGTTGAAAAACCCGCGATAGAACCCGGTTCAAACTCACCCAATTCGACATCAATTCAATCCAATCTTTCAACTGATCCCTTGTAATCCATCTCCATTTAAGTTCTGTAAATCGAATTACACAAATTAGGGTCTAAATCCTCACGACTCACGATCGATCCTCGACGGGTTTTCAATTCGGGTTCACTGATTTCAACCCTGATTTTCAAATTAATTCACACAGTGAGTATCGTGAGGGTGTAAGGAACCTTTCTACAAGATCAATTTCATACAATCATACCTCTAACTCGCTGAACTCAAGCTCGATTTTAAGCTGCCATGGGAGCTTCTGTTCTTCCCCAATTCGACACGATTTCTCCTCGTTTTTGTTCCAGAGATGTTCGTTTTGTTCCCAGAAGTCGAATTGAATCCTCAATTGTGATCCTCACAGCTCACAATCTCGAATTCGAAAGTCCCCCCAATTTTCAAGATTTTTCGATTCAAAATTAACCCAGGGGCCTCACTGTTACTCGAGTTTCTCTCTCAATTCGGCTTCCTCAGTCTCACAATTGCACAATGAAGCTGAGACAAAGGTTAATTAGCTACTAATTGATAATCATTAAGACAACTCATAATTAAGGGAATTAGTGTCTAAAGTGGTATAATTGTGTTTTCCCTAATACACGATTCCATGTTATCTGGGGCAAGAAAGATGACAAAGGACAGGTGTTATTGTCTGATCATGGTGAAAAGACCATTTTGCCCTTCGTATGACAAATTACCATTTTGCCCCTAGACATCCGTGACCCGTAACTTGGTCACCCGAATTCCGTTTTCGACGTGCCGCCTGTCGTTGGATTCGTATCAACGAGACCTACGTAACGGTCTTTGGCCCTCGTCCATTGGACATCCCGGTCAAAAAGTCAACATTTGGCCCCTAATATGCCGAATTACCAAAATACCCCACAACTTTCGAACGTCATAACTTTTTCCTCGAACTTCGGAATAGAACGTGCCACCTGTCTATGAACTTGTGACGTCTCGAACTACGTCACGGTCATCGGTCAAAGTCCATTTGACCGCCCGAACTAAAAGTCAACATTTTGCCCACGCTAGGGGCAAAACAGTCATTTTGCACAATTCGTTCGATTTCACTCCACTAATCCCAGATTAGTCATTCTATACTATAATTAATTAATATTCAATCCCGACACTCGGGATGGGTCATTACACAAAAACCATCTAACAGGTTGATAATGAGCTGCAGTTCAAAAAGACATCACACCCTCGACCTGCGCACACAAAAGAGCAAAACTGCTCTGATACCAAGTTGACACGACCCATCCCAATCCCCCCGGGATTACCGTGGGATGTACCACGCTCCCGTCCAACACGGGGTGTCAGACCAGGGATAACCGAAAGTCACTGCCCAAACAGGCTTCCAGAGTGCGCAAGGATCGATGGACGAGGTGTGTGATGTCCTAGTCTCTGCTGCAGTCGCATCCGTGATCAACCTGAAGGGCATTAAAAACAATTAAAAACTGTGAGTGGACAAAAATAATTTAATTTAGTAAACACATTCGTAAGACATTTAGGCGCTTCAATAAAAACGTATGCATGCCTCGAAAACCAGTAATCAAAACGTTTACTCAATATGCCATTAGGGCCTTAGCCCAAAACCGTAAACTAAAACCAAGTTTGGGAACTCAGCCCAAAACTGTAGGATACCAAATCCGTAAATACAAAATCATGTGGGCCACCGCCCAAATCCATAAACATAAGTCCAACTGAAAAACCATTTCATAGATCCAATAGTTCATATGTACCACATTACCATCTCCGGCATCCCAGATGCCTAGCGTCCCAGACGCTAGACGTCTCAGACGTCATATCTCACGGTATAATAAGCAACGTGTGCTACCCGGGGTCTCTCCGATTCCATATCTTTGACATCCCAGATGTCTGACGTCCCAGACGTCTAATCATAGCAATCCTGCTCCTGAGTTATTATACGGTCCGGTAGCTCCATACAATGACCCCTCACAGGCAATGCACCGTGACTTCCCCAGTGTCCCAAACACCTGGAGGAGACCATCACATATCCTCCTATCAAGAAGGTATATGGAAAACATTGTTATCAAATCATTTCACAACATTTCAATGGGCCCTGCCCGAATCTCCATAAAACATCACAATTCCATTTAGGGTCCCCGACCCGAAATCAAATTTATAAAACATAGGGTCCTAGACCCGAAATCACATTTATAACCCAACTGGGCCTCATGGCCGATTCTGTAAATCACTGGGCCCACGATCCAAATTCATAAATCAACTGGGCCCTTGGCCCGATTTTGAAAACAACTGGGCCCCTGGCCCGATTTCATCAAGTAACTGGGCCCCCGGCCCGATTACGTAACTCAAATTGACTCCAAGTCCGAGATTTCCAAAACAATTGGGCCTCATGCCCGAGTTCATCTTTCCAAGTTCAAAACCATTTCATCACATTATTCTTGAAACCATAAGCACGTAAAAGCACGGTAAAACCGTTAACCTCGATATACGTGCAATACCGAAGACATCTCGAAATACGTGTAACGTACCCAAAATCAATAATCACAATCACCATTTTGGAAATCACGTATATAAAACATATAACACAGTTAAGCATGCATAGGATTTATAAAACCAAAGTCCACTCAGAGATCGTACAAACGATGTGCCTCGATACGCGTGCCAAAGGCCTTCCTAAGCCATACCACTATCACCGGGACTTCCAAATCTGTCCAAATCATACCCAAAACTTTTTCGGAAAAGTCAACGTGTCCCGTATACGTTTCCCGAGGTGAAAACCCTCGATTTGACCAACTTAACGATCTCTGATCGACCCGAAACCATCGCCATTGGATCCAGATCGTCGAAACCTTTAAAATAGTCCTAGTCCCACCTATAAATACGCTCCCACGCGTGGGTCAAAGTTTTAGTCAAATGTTGACCA
This sequence comes from Prinsepia uniflora, assembly GCA_032719365.1. Lineage (NCBI taxonomy): Eukaryota > Viridiplantae > Streptophyta > Magnoliopsida > Rosales > Rosaceae > Prinsepia > Prinsepia uniflora. The sequence continues at coordinate 41,333,721 of CM064867.1, read as the reverse complement.
AAAAGTCAATGCTGACGTCATCATGAACAGTAAGTCAACGGTTAAAAGTCAACGAGTCAACTCGCCGGTCAACGAGTCAACTCGCCGGATATTCTCGCCGGAAAACTCCATTGATGCCCCAGAAAATTCAGAAAGGAGCTAGATTTTAAGTTAAGGCCATTCAAAATTTCGGCCAGAATTCCGTTCATCATTCCGGCCACTTCCGACGTCCAAATCCGTCCCAAATTGAACCTACAAGGTTAAGGGAGCTCAAGGAACATAACCCTAGGCTTAGAATCGATCAAAAACCAATAAAACCGATTTTAGGAATTTGAATATTTCCTTTCCTCACGGGTCGAGCTCCGCCGTGGCCAACCGCCGTGAGCAACCGTGGCTCTGGCCCTCACATCCCTCTCAGTTCTCCCTCACTTTCTCTCTCCCTCACGGTCACACATGAGGAATGGTGGTGAGGTGCCATGGTATGTGTGTTTGTGTTTGAAGAACAAAGAAGAAAATGAAGAAATGGATGAATGGGTTTCGGGTTATGAGGACATGAAGAAATGAAGATGATTTGATCTGATAAGAGAAAGAGATGGATTAGATGAGTGGTGTGGATTTAAAGATTAAAAGGAATGGATGGCTGAGATTAAAAGGAGGAATAAAATCATATTTAATTCCTTAGTGGAGACATTAGATCATATTTAATTAATTAGTGGAACATGATCCATATATAGATCCAGATTTAGGGTCTCACAACAAGGGATGAGTGACACTTGTCACTCATCCAAGTGTCCACCAACACTGATCACTATTCATTAACTTAATAATATTTTAATCGAAATCTCGGTTCGTTCGGTTAACCAATTTCGCTCCCGTGACCACAACTTCGTCGTCGAACCTCCGATTTCGGCGTGCCGCCTGTCTAAGTATTCGTATCGACTCGCTCTACGTAACGGTCCTTGGCCCTCTTCCATTGGACCTCCCTGGTCAAAAGTCAACATTTGGCCCCTTTTGAACCAAATTACCAAAATACCACTCGACTTCTGAACATCATAACTTCTTCCTCGAATGTTGGAATCGAACGTGCCACCTGTCTATGAACTCGTGACGTCCTGAACTACGTCACGGTCGTCGATCAAAGTCTGTTTGACCGCCCGATCAAAAAGTCAACATTTTGCCCATTCTATGGGCAAAATTGTCATTTTGCATAGTTTGTCGGATTTCGCTAAACTAATCCCAGATTAGTCATTCTAAACCATAATTAATTAATATTTAATCCCGATACTCGGGACGGGTCGTTACAGTGCTACGTGACCTCTCCGGGCGAACACATCCCATCCCGGAGGCGAACATTATCTCTAGGGTTCATTCTGGGGAAACACATTCTCAACCGGAAGCCCTAATATCCACAACACAGGGTGCACTCCGGGGGAAACATATTCTCACCCGAAAGCCCTAAATATCCGCAACATATCACCATCATGAAAACCAGTGAAAACATTTGCATTTGAAATCAAACCCATTTTCAACACAGGGTCTCGACCCAAAACATAGTTTCCTCAAAATCCGTAAAACCAGAGTCCCGATTATTTCATAAATCTGAAAACCATCAATATCATCATGTAATCACATGGAAATACCAATCCAATCAAAATCACATTTCCATTTGGGTCTCAAGCCCAAAATATCAATTTCACGCAAATCCGTACAATCGCAACCTCAATTGCCATTTTCACATAAATCCATAGAATATATCCAAAAAGTATTACAAATCCATCAAATCAATCCCTGACTCATAATCCGAGTCAAAACCAATCTCAAATCCTAGGCCTTCCTCCCAAACAGCAATTTCACAGTTATCTCGAAAATCTTGCCCAAAACATTATAATAATCCAGAAAATCGATAATTCATCATATCGAAACGTTAATCATGACAAATCATTTCAAATCATATAATAAAGCATTTAAAACATATATGCATGCATTCTGGGTAGAAAACAAAAGTCCACTCACACACCGTCCATATCGCTCGTTTTCCGAGCTGCACGCCTTTCCGTATTTTTTGACACTTTCTAGGAATCCCAAGTCCTGTCCAAAATCATCCTTAAGGATCACTAATGACTCAATTAAGATCATATTAACTTCCCATAATTTTTCTGGGAATTAAATATGAATTTAAAACAAAACATAACACTTCGGACCCTTGAAACTTATCGAAACGGTGTCCTATCAACTCGAAACCAATGCCAAAATATTCGTTACATTAAAAGGAACAAGTTTCATGTTGAACTCACCTCGAGATAACCTACCACGCGCCCTCACGCACCGCCGTGAGTGGTTGTGCGTGGGGTGCCACGAGCCTGCTACAGTGCAGGGCACTGTTCATCTTCTCAACCCGACTTCCCTGCAAACGGGTCTAAAACCCGCGATACAACCCGGTAAGAACTTCATTAATTCGATATTAATTCAACATGTTCTTTCATCTAATCTCACTAAAATGACCTTAATTTAAGTTCCGTAAACTCAATTCATTGAATTCATGACTGTAACAATCAATTCCCAAGTCAATAGTTGAAGGTTCGAAATTCAATTCTACCAAAATTTAGTCCAATTATCGATTCTAATCGATTACAAAGTAGCTTAGGATCCATATGAACACTAATTCGAAATCAATTTCAAAAAATCTTACCCCCAATTACTCAACTCAAGCTCGAAAATTCCAACAATTCGCAGGTCCTGTTCTTGGCCAATACCTCCTCGATTACTTTCGTTTTTGAAGTGGGTCGGTTCGAATTGATCTCAGGAAATCCAATCCCATCTCAATTTTATTGTTTATGGCTCAAAATTCCAGATTTTGTTTTTGATCAATTCAAAATTTCGAAGGGTTTGTGTCTCGGGTTCTCTGGGTTTTCCTTCCCCTTTTTCTTTCTTTTTCCTCCCGATCTCACCCTCTTAATTCTTCTCCAGTTCTCCTTTTCTCTCAATTAGTTGTTGGGGAGGTTGATCAAGTAAGGTTGTGGTCTTTGGTCTCCGTTTTTCAAACAGACACACACGGGGTTTATTTATGCAATTGAATATTCACCCCACCGTTTAACACTCAGCCGCCTCCACAATTGACACTAATCCCATCTACACAGTGACAGGTGTCACTCAAGGAGCTAAATGACTCACCAATGTGCCTGCATGATCAAATTCCAGCCCAAAATGCCCCTAACCTTCGCAGACCCATAACATTCACATCGTTACTCCGATTGACGCATGCCGCCTGTCTACGGATTCAGCGTCTCGAGACCTACCCAACGGTCTTTATGGCCATTCCAAAAAGTGTCCCAATCAAAAAGTCAACTTTCGGCCCTTATAACCAAGGGCAAAATAGTCATTTCCTTCAAATTTTTAAATTTTCCTTTTTCAAATTTTTGGGTCGTTACACCTAACGTTAGCGTTGAATTTAATCGTTGAACCCTAACGTCAGCGTTGATCGTTGACTTTTTGTTGACCGAATTTTGAGGTCACACTGATTTTGTTCAGAAAGTTTTGACATTCTAAATCAAACGGTTGTGGTTTCAAGTCAATCAGAGATTGTTTGATAGGTCATTTAGAGGTTTTTGACCTAGAGAAACATGTTTGGGACACGTGTATTGTTCCGGGATAGTTAGGGGTCTTTGATATGGACTTGTATAGGTTGATAGTGACCTTTGGATATGATTTGGACAGGTTCGGATGTCCTGGCGAGTATGGATTAGCCCCGGAGTGACTTACGTCACGGGTTATAAGTGCGCAACACGGATAGTCTGTGAGTGGACCTTGTTTTATGAAATGATGCATGCATAACTATTTTATTTGTTTATTGAACATGGTTTTAGATGAATTAGATGCATATGTTTATATATGATTTGTCATTTTCGTGGAAAATGTTAGTATGCACGTATTTCGAGATTTATGTTTTATATGATACTTGGGCTTCAGTCGAGTTATACGTGCATGTGATTTATATGATTTGACCGATTTCACAGAGAGGCGTGAAATTGAGGATTTGATTATTGGTTTTGAATTATTTCACGGGGATGCATGATATACTATTTCGGGCATGAGACCCAGTTGATTACGGACTTTGACTTGGATTATAGTCAAAGGGAATTTTGAACAATGATTTGAATACTGAAATGGTTTTTGGATTTGGAAATAAAATTCGAGCTTGTGCCCTATTTGATTTGTGGTTTGACTTAGAATATAGTCAAACGTGGAATATATCGGGCTTGTGACCTAATTATGATTTATGAGATTTCGGGCTGTGACCTTGTTATGGATTTACGAGTTTGGATTTGATAGGATTCGAGGAATCCTGGATTTATGAAGTGTTTTAGAACACTATTTTTATGATGGTTTTGTGGAAACTAGTTTGATAAACTATATTTCGGGCGTGGGCCCTTTTGCGATATTTTGAAATGATTGGGAAATGTTTTCCACACGACCATCCTCTATGATGTGATGATAGCATCCTGACGTCGACCATCCAATAGGATGTGTGATCTTGGAGCGGTCACGGGGACACTGCCTGCAAGAGTGTTAGAGATGGAAATTTTGCAGACGTCGACCATCATGTGTGAGGTGTGATCCTTTAGATGCCATCGCTCAGACATTGACCATCATGTATGATGTGTGATCCTGAGTTAGAGCATCTAGACGTCGAGCCATGTGCTTCGAGGCTAGTGTATTTTCCGATGTGTAATCTCGAGTCGCACGCGTAGCGCTGATATTGTGACTGTTGAGATGAGATATTGAAATGATTGGATAAAGAGGATTGGTTTATGTTTCCATGCGACTTCGGATGCGAGTCTATGGTTCGGGCAGAGGCCCTATTGAGATGTTTTATGAGATTGTTTTGGGCTGGGACCCTATGTGATTTGGTTTTGGGCTGAGACCCACGTGATTTGATTTGGGCGGAGTCCATACGTGATGTGGTTTTTAGCTAAGACCATATCGAGGAAATGGCTTTGATTGAGAGCCATGTTTTCATTGTGTTTTGATTTGAAAAGCAATATGATTTGCTTTTGATAAAGTATTTGAAATACTTGTTTTCTGATGCATGCATGCTTTTATGTGAAGGGTATAAATGTCTTTTCGTTAAATTGTTTTTTAAACTTTTTTGTTTTATCCACTCACAGCTTTTATTTTTTTGATACCTTTCAGGTTGATCGCTGATGGGAGCTGTAGAAGAGACTGAGACATCACATCCCACTTTGGACTCCACAAGTCACTGCACACTCTGGTAACCCCGAGCGGGTTACAGTTTTTTCCGTGGTCTGGCACGTGGTGTCAGACAGGAGCAGGGCACATCCCACGATAATCCAGGGGGATTAGGATGGGTTATGTCAACTATTGTTTCTGATGCAACGCGCCATCTCCAACCCAGTCCTTCACACAACACACATCGTCCTCTTCCGCAAACCAATACGGAGGAGCATCAAAGAAAATGAGGATTTAATGTATGCAAGAAACTTAGATATTATGCATAAGAGTTGGTTAATCTAAATTCGAACCTAATTTTTTTTTCCTATCTTCCTTGACCTCTCTTTCTTGTCTGATGCCTTGCCTTTTTTTTTTTCTCATGCCTCCCTATTTTGGAACAATTTCATGGGTGAATGATGAATTAAGCGTGATTCAATTTTTGCCTCCATTTGATGGCACCAAGCTCAAATACAGAAGAAATAGAGAGAAAAAGGTAAAAGCAAATTCATTCACATCTATTAATGTGAATATCAGTTGACCAAATAGACTGTAAAACGTGAGCTTCACGCTCAAAGGTTCAACCAACTCTAAAAGTAGAAGACACGCGTCCTATTCCTAGATTTGGACAACTCTATGCATAAGAAAGGAAGAATAAAGTGGGGAATTAGCTAAAGCCTATTATGGTGAAGGGGAGAGTCCCATCAACTCCATCCTACCTCCGAAGAGGACTGCCCTCAATCTTGAGGAACAAAATTGGGGAAATAAGCCTCAATTGCTGCAACATCTTCCCATGTAGCATCTTCGGCTGGGAAACCACGTCATTGGATTAACCAACAAGTAATTGGAGCATGATGGCGCTTGACCAGGCCACGAGACAACACCTTTGTAGGAGTCCAAAGCACAGAACCACTGTCTTAAAAAAGAGGCAAGTGGGGGAAGTAACCACATGAGCACCAAGGTGTTTCCTGAGCAAGGACGCATTAAAGTAGGATGGATTTGGCAGATGAAGGCAGATTCAGCTTGTAGGAAACAGACCCATTTTTCTCCAGGATTTGAAAAGGGCCATAATACCTTGGGGACAACTTGTGAAATGAGGTGGATTTCATGGTGGTCTGTCGGTTAGGCTGGAGGCACAAATAAACCCAATCACCTACTTTGAAAATGTGTTCAGTGCGGTGTTTGTTAGTATACACACGCATGCGGTCCTGGGCTTGCTATAAATTGTGACGAAGAAGGCGGAGCAGGGCATCGTGGTCCGTGAGGGCTGCATCCACGGCTTGGACAGCAGTGGAACTAGGAGTTTAAGTGGCCAAGGAGGGCGGAGTATTGGAACCCTTAATTCAAGGAGTATTGGAACCCTTAATTCAAGGAGTATTGGAACCCTTAATTCAAGGAATTGTTGTCACCTCCCTTAATTCAAGGAGTTGTTGTCAACTCCCTTAATTCAAGGAGTTGTTGTCAACTCCCTTAATTCAAGGAGTTGTTGTCATCTCCCTTAATTCAAGTGAGTTGTTCCTTAATTCAAGGAATTGTTGTCAATTCCCTTAATTCAAGGATCTCCCTTAATTCAAGGGAGTTGTTCCTTAATTCAAGGAATTGTTGTCAATTCCCTTAATTCAAGGAGTTGTTAATTAGCTTCCCTAAGCCTATATATAGTTGTACAAATTTTAAGGATCATATGAGAGAAATACAATTCAACCTTTGAAATTCAATACGGAGGATACCCATAAACTTCCTCAAACATAGTCATTCGAATTGCAGCCTGATGCGCGGTATTACACCACCATTCGGCGCATGGTAACCATGCAACCCAGCTGGGTGGCTTGTCCCCAACAAAAGAACGCAAATAGTGTTCTAGTGTTCGGTTCAAAACCTCAAATTGGTCATTGGACTGAGGATGATAAGTAGAACTGTAGCACAATTTGTTTCCTTGTGCTTTAAAAGAAGAACCCCAGAACTGGCTGAGAAAATTAGGATCACGATCACTGACAATAGAGTAAGGCATGCCATGAAGACGAAAGTTGTGAGTGATAAACTGGTCGGTTGTGATAGAAGCCGTGAATGGATGAGAAATAGGAATGGAATGTCCCATTTTGGACAAGCGATCTACAACTACAATAATGCCATTCTTACCATGGGAAAGAGGCAAACCTTCGATGAAGTCCATGGTGATGTCTTGTCAAATGTTGGTAGGACTGGATAAAGGCTGGAGTAACCCAGGGGGCTTGAGAGCTTCATAGTTCTGATGTTGGCATACATGATAGGTAGCTACAAATTTCTTGACATCAGACTTAATTTGAGGCCAATGAAAAGAGCAAGTGATGCGCTTATAGGTGCGAAGAACTCCAGAATGACTCGCTGTTGGAGTAGAGTGGGATTTAGATAACAACTGTTGACGCCAAATAGAAGTACAAGGAACAAACTGACGCTGTCTATAGTACAAATGGCCTTGCATCAGGGAATAAAGCTTAGAGACCGAACTCTCAGTGGTGAGGCTCTGGATAAGGGTCGACGCCTCAGGGTCGTGAAGACAAGCCTAGTGCACTTGAGAGATACAATCTATAATTGGGGTAGAGATGTCGAGAAACCCAACAATGGCACTTATGCAAGACAAAGCATCAGCCACAATGTTGTGAGCACCTGCACGATATTCCAAAGTATAGTTATATCCCAACAATTTAAGCATCCATCGTTGTTGTGTAGGTATAGTGATATGCTGCTCAAGAAATTACTTAATGGTACGGTGGTCCATAATGATTCGAAATTGGTGACCCAACAGATACGGTCTCCATTGTTGGACAACAGAGACTAAAGCCAGCATTTCTTTGTCATAGACAGGCAAGGAACGATATTAGGGGGATAAGGCTTTGCTGAAAATTGCAATTGGATGACTATTCTGATGCATCACTTTCAGCAACAAAAGTTAACTCAAAATATGGGAAAGCCAACACGGGAGTGGAGGAGAGAGCCTGCTTGAGAGAGTTAAAAACAGAGTCTATAGAGGCATCCCAATGAAAGTCATCCTTCTTAAGGAGATCAGTCAATGGCCGAGAAAGCATTCAAAAATTTTGAACGAATTTTCTATAATAGCCGGCTAACCTCAAGAATCCAAGAAGGCTTTTCAAATTAGTAAGACAGGGCCACTCAGTGGTGCAATGGATTTTGGACTCGTCCACGGCCACTCCAACGGCGGAAATAGTAGGTCCAAATAGGAAACTTTGGATTGACCAAAGGAACACTTGACCTGTTTCACTCGCAATTGGTGGTCAAGCAAGACTCGAAAGACTGCAGTAAGATCTGCAACATGATCCTCCAAGGAGTTGCTATAAATGAGAATGTCATCAAAAAATACTAGCACAAACCGGCATAGGAATAGTTGAAAGATTGTATTCATTAATGATTGAAATGTAGCGGAGGCATTAGAAATACTGTAGGGCATTATCAGAAATTCATAGTGGCTTTCATGAGTCCGAAAAGCTATTTTGGCAATGTTGGGCTCCCACATTCGAATCTGATGGTAACCAGAACGAAGGTCTAATTTGGTGAAGATGGTAGAGCCATGTAGGTCGTCCAGGAACTCATCAACCATAGGAATTGGGAATAGGTCCTTAACAGTGATTGCATTCAAAGCCCAGTAATCAATGCAAAACCTCCAAATGCACTCTGTCTTGTGGACTAGGAGAATGGGGGAAGAGAAAGGGCTCGAGCTAGGACGAATAATGCTAGAAGTAAGCATGTCCCGCACCTGTCACTCAATTTCTGTGTTCTGACAATGTACATAAAGATATGGATGAATATTGATCGGGTTAACACCGGGTAGCATTGTGATGCGATGATCCACAACTCGGGTTGGTGGTAGACCGAGAGGTTCAGAAAAAATATCTACATATTAAGCAAGAATAGCAAAGATAGAGGGGTGAGGAGCTAGAGGATGTTGCGATGTGGCAGTTAAGGATCGAAAAGCAATTTGGGCACCCAAGAACATCTGCACTTTAGGGATGGTGGAACTGAGATGAGAAACCATAGGGTTGTCGCCCACCAAACGAACAAATCGGTCGTCAACAGAAAACTCCATGATTTGTCCGGGGAATTCCACCCAATGTACCCAAGGGACTCTAACCACTCTGCACCTAGCACAAGGTCACGACCAGTGACAACAAGGATACAAAAATTATTGGTGAAAGTATACCCTTGTAAATGAACTTCAACGTTATAAACCACCCCTTGAGTAGTGCATGTGCGGCCGTTGGCCACCATCACATGCTGAGTGTTCGTATAGTCAATTCAGCGTCCAAATGTATGGGATTTAGCAGGATTGATGAAGTTCTGATCATCCCCTGAATCGATGAAAACCAAAATGGGCAAAACCCCAATGGTGCCTGTGAGACGCATTGCATGACCTAGCCACTTGTGAGTACCAGTAATTAACATTGAGGGTGATAATAGGCTCATCTAAATCAATCAACAGAGCCTCCTCCAAGGGTTGCTCAACAAGGGAAGAGATGTCTTCCATATCAAGGGAAAGAGACTCGAAGAATTAATAGGGAAGGAACAGTGGTTTGAGTGGTGGAGGTCGCAGTGCCCACAACGGTGGAGGAGTTTGAGTGTGAGGTTGAGAGAATTGGGGGTTATAGCATGAATGAAGAGGGTGATGCTGTACCATGCATTTTGACAGTTTGGTTTCAAAAATATATACGAGCTCGATGGCCCAAGCCAAGGAAGTAGGCTTCATCGCCAAAACATCATCATGTAATTCATCCTTAAGCCCACCAAGAAAAGTTCCTTTGAGTTGTTCATCAGACCAAAAATAGGCATGGCGAGAGAGCTTGATAAATTTGGCCACATAATCCTTGACAGACCCCACTTTCCTTATATGGGAGAGTATAGCCACAAAGTTGAGTGAATCACTAGGCCCAAACTGTTGGATTAGCATCTCGAAGAAGAGAGACAAGGAATCACGAGGATATCGTGCTTTAAACCAACGCATTGAGAGCGCCGCATCGCCCCCCAAGTGCATCATCAAGACAAAAACATTACAACGATCATCTACATCATGATAATCCATGAAACGTTTGGCCATAGTCAACCAACCAAAAGGATCATCACCACAAATGTAACGACCCATTCTAAATATCAGGATTAAGTATTAATTAATTATGATTTAGGATGACTAATCGGGGATTAGTTGAGAGAATTCGGACGAACGGTGCAAAATAACCGTTTTGCCCCTGGAGATGTGTGAAGGCGAGTTGGAAAAGGGCCTTAGACGCCAGTGGTGGTGGCCACGACAGGGCCCAACGGTAAAGGGAAGGTCTTAAACCGTGAAATGTCCTGTTTCGGTTTGAAATGGTAACTTGTGATTTCCTATTTCGTTTTACGAGATTCTGTCTGATGTTGTGATTTGATATGATTTGGTTGATTTGCTTTTGGGATTTGAATTATGATTTGAATTAAAGGATTGACAAATGGATTTCGGAAAGTGCTTTCGGGTTGGAGGACCAGTTTCTAATGATTTCTGATTTTGGTTTTAATGTGATTTCTGGCTTTGAATTCAGGATTTCAAATGATGATTTTGGATTTGGTTTTGGAATTTAGTTTTCGATGGATTTTTGGATTTCCTATGATTTTCACATGGTTTTGGATTTAAAGACCCGTTGTTGTTGCTGGATCTGGTTTTGGGTTTAAAGACCCGGTTGATTGAAGATAATGGAGGGCCCTTGATTGATATGTTTTGAGTTGAAAGACTCGTGAGTTTAAAGACTCGGTTATTGTGATATCCCCTGAGGCCTATTGTTTGTGTTTTGAGTTTAAAGACTCGTGGATATCCCGAGAATGCCTTATATATGTGTTTGGAGTTTAAAGACTCGGTGATATGAGATCTAGGAGGTTGATTGACTTGAGATTTATATTGATTTTCACATGGTTTTCAGATGTTTTGGACAGTGGCCTAGATGATTTGGATTTTGTGAACTTTTGGGCTGAGTTCCCGTACTTGGATTTTGATTTATGGTTTTGGGCTGAGGCCGCGATTTGAGAAAACAAAAATGATCTTGGTTTTCATAAACGGTTTTTAATTATTATCTCGGATATGAACTGATTTTCGAATGCATGCATTGGTTTTATGAGGAGGGTATACATATCTTTTCTTATAAATGTTTTCTGCACTTATACCTATTTTGTCCACTCGCAGTATTTTATGTTTTTTCGATACCCTCCAGGTTGTTGGTGCGGTGCGGGCTGTTGTTATTAAGACAGAGACATCACACACGTGATCCACAGTGGTTATGCACACTCTAGGAAATCAGAGGGTGTATTTGGGCGATGTTGACCTGGGTATCCCTTGTTTGTCTTGCATGTTCCACATGGGTTGAACGGGTGTTTAGCCTTCGTGTTGCATGCAGGTTAAACGGGAGCATGACTTATCCATTAATCTAGGGGGATTGGGGGTGGGTCGTGTCATTTGGTATCAGAGCGCGGTTAGTGCGCTTGATGCGAGGTTATGGCTTCCAGAGTAGTTGGTTCATCGACTTGTGTGTTGTGATGTTGCTGTGGATGTGATGTCTTGACGCGGAACAACCCGTCATCGACCTGGATGCTTGAGTAATAGAATGTTAGTTAGTGGCTTAGTTAGTTGCGAGATCATTAGTGATTGGGTGCTGGTCGCCCGATACGCGGTATGGGTACGATGTATGCCAGCTTAGGACCGAAGAGGATAGCGTGTTTGACGCTAGTTATGATCGATAGTTGGTTGGACTCTATGGTCGGATAGGTGTCAGAGCAGTTAACTCGAACAGTGACAGCGATTAGTTGAGTTCAATACGATCGATGGTTGGTTGGTCAGCCTAGTGGGCTAGAGGGCGAAAGTGTAGAATTGTGATCGACCACTTGGTCTGATTCTTTCTGTGTGACTATGAGTAGCCAGATGCCTCGAGTTGCGGGGATAAAGGAATTTGAGTTGAGTGATTACCCCTAGGAATGATTGTCGGTTTGACGATTATGAGTTCACTTGAGCTAGTTGATGGCCATAGTGAGAAACCCCAGTGTGAGTGCTTGGTTTGGAAAACATGAGTTGGGGTTTGTGTTTAGTTCGTTGTCGTGACTTGGATCGATGATTCGGCCAGATTGGAGATTATGCTGTTGGATGCAGCCGAGGTTGTGGATGACCTTGAGTGGGTCAGTGTGACTATGATGCTTGGTGGAGCATTGGTTGCTCAGAGTTTTGGAATATGAGGTAAGTTAGTTTCCTCGACCCGAGTGCAGCTTTAGGGTTTTGGCTCGGTATGAGTAGAGATTTGGGCTTTAGGAGATGATGTGCCACGAGGTTGAATGCTTGTGAATGGTAGGATGGGAACATTATGAATGGAGGTTGTGACCAGCCGTGAGGTGCCGGTGTCGGGTATGAACCACTAACCGAGCAGGGATATTCGATGACCATAGGCGTGTCATGTGTCGGTTCGAATGGTTAGGATGGTTCTGGTTTGATCAGAGTAGCGCAGTGGAAGCGCGATGGACCTATACTTCGTTTTTGATCGGGCTAGGTTGGTATGGTCGGGTTTGACCATCAGTGAGATTGGTTTTCGTGGACACCTCGGACTGAGTCAGCAGATGTTGGAAGGTGTCGACACATGCTGAGGCTAGTGATGGAAGACTCTGAGGGTAGTGATGGCAGAATCTGAGGTTAGTGATGGATGATTGACGATCCTAACAGTTGGTGACTTGTACATTAGTGATGCTCGGGAGTTGAACCTCGGAAGGTTGATACGCTAGAACCAAGATACATGATGATTGACAACCTTTTGGATGTACATAAACGGTGGTAACCGGCAGATGAGTTGGTCGGTGAATTGGATTGTGTACGAACACGTGTTTGTGATCCGTAGGAGTTGTGGATTTCCTAAGTTTAGTAGAGGAGGTAACGTTCGGTTGGCTCGTCCAGTGGTGGTATACTTGTTGAGGAGTAAATCCCATGGTTGGAAAAGCCTGATACACTTCCAACATGGTTGGAATCTCGGAATCAGGAGATGTTATGATTGAGATGATGAGAAGTTGTGTTTGATTCCGAGTTGGTGTTAGATGTTGAGTAATGAGTGATAGATACTCTGGAGACGGTGAGGGAGACTCATTGTGTTGTACGATGGAATTTCGGGAGTTGTAAACCCCCTTGATTGTGGACACATGTGGATGTGTTAAGGAGTAAAGAGAGTACTTGGTGATGCCACGTTTGGCGAGTGTAATGGGATTGTGTTAAGTTGGATTAAGGTAGGATGAAGTGTGATGTCCTGGTTGTGGATTCCTTTGAGTTCCATGGTATAATAATGAAATGAAGATGAGAAGGACATATGATAAGGAGTGACTATAACTGATCGATATGAGGTAATTGAAGAGAACCCACAATCTAGACGTGTCTTTAGACGTGTGGTATCCTTGAACGATATGATCAGATGAAGTGATATGCTGAGAATTGATGTGATAGTATACGGGTTCAAAAAGGGTGTAAGACCCTATGGTTGATGAGTGGGATCCACTTAGGAGCGGATGGATCAAGTTTGGGTTATTGTTGTTGTCGAGGTGATACTTGACGAATGGGATGAAATTATTATCCAACCTTTGTCTTGGTCATGCGGGTAGTTTGACTTAGTTATTTGCATAAGTATGATGTGAGCGGAGATGTTGGATATGTTAGGCATGAGGATGGTGAGATTGCTCTGTCTTATAGGAAGTGATGTGGCTGGATATCAGAAGTGAGATGATGTGGCCTTAGTGATGGGCAGGTTGGATATCTTGGAAATGTTGGCTATGAGTAATCTGTCTTGTATACGTATGGGTACATGGACTTGGATCTGGTGCTAGGTTTGCCATGTGTACGTAAATGAGATATGATTGGACTTGATGTTGGTCGGGAGACCCAGGAGACCGGGAGATTTGGTATGGACTTAAGTTGATATACCTTGGAAGATATGGGCCTGGAGTGTTGATTGGTCTAGTATTGGATTGGAACGATGGGCTTCAGAATGGAAGTGTGATTGGCTTGTAGCTAGGTGGTCGTTCGTGTGCATATAAGGATGTTGCGTGTTCCCAGAGGATACAATGTGGTGGTCGGGAGGACGCAATATGAGGATGGTTTGATGGAATTGGAATACATTGTGATGATGTGGGTGTTTGAGTGTTCGGCTAATGCCGATAAAATTGGTGAATGTTCGTGGTATGTCTTTAGAAGTGATCTAGGACACTATAACGATTGGTGGGTGCACCGTGAGTACGGTTGAAGATGATGAGTCCTGAGACATGTTGGCGGTTGTTGTAGTGGTCGGAACCATTCTGATGCAATTGGGCGTGCATCGTGATGTTATGACGAAGATGATGGTGATCGGCTTGGTGCCGAGGTATGTTGTTGGTTGTATCGATGATTAGAGTAGTTGTGATGTGCTTGATTGACTGAGCACGTGGACTGGATCAGGGTGATACCGAGTGATCTTATTGGTTATGACAGGATTCAGTATTGATGTGAGCTGGATGCTCAGAGTCATGAGTGGCTGGTAGGACCCTGTGGGATCCTGACGTTGTTATGTGTGATCACGGTTTGACAGGTATTTGATAGGGTCCAGTTGCAGACAGGTAGAGTAGGATATGGATGGTGTTCCCACAGGTTGACTTTGTTGGCGGTTAGTGGAACCATCAGTGAGATGATTTGTTGAGTTGTTGGTGTGAACGATTATGTTGTGACTCCGGCGAGGCCGGCGCGGATCGCTGACGGAGTTAGTAGGGATCGTTAAGTGGATGGTGACGGAGAAGAGTACAGAGGCCGATTGATGCCGTCTTCAGGATTAGTTTTACGTGTTGAGATTCGTGTCTGGTGACGGCAGAAGTTACGTTATACTAAGGGCATTGGTACGAGGTATGCATGACTCGATAATGAGTCAAGGTTAATGTGCCTGGTAGCTATCGTGATTCGATTGGTGATGACTGAGCCGTGAGTGTCGGCTGATATGATGGTAGAGGTGCCTCGGGTATGAGTTGGTCCACTTGAAAGAGATGTCATGACCGTTGTGGTGATAATGAAGGTGACAGTTTGGGCACTGTCAGGATAAGAGCAGGAGTGGCAGGTGGTGTACACTGAGTAAGAGGCCTAGGTGTGAAAAAAATTGGATTTCCCTAGTGAGTTGCGGACATACGTTATTTGGAATTTCGGGGACGAAATTCTTTAAGGGGGGGGAAGATTGTAACGACCCGTCCCGAATTTCGGGATTAGATTAGTGGTTACTGAAGGATTAGCGAGAGTAATTGGGGATTAGTTGAGTAATTGCGAACGGACGGTGCAAAATGACCGTTTTGCCCCTAGAATGGGTGAAATTTTGACTTTTGGTTTTGGTGGTCAAACAGACTTCCACCGATTACTGTGTCGTAGTTAGGGACGTCATGAGTTCGTAGACAGGCGGCACGTCCGATTCTGACATTCGAGGAAGAAGTTATGACGTTCGGAAGTTGAGGGACATTTTGGTAATAAGGTGCAAAGGGAAATTTGGTCATTTCCTTTACATTGGGTTCTGTGCCAGTAGGATTGTGACTCCTGGTTATCTTGGGAATTGTGCCCAATGGTTTTAGGACACTTGTCCCCTCTCTTGACGTCTGTGGAAGCTTGGAATGGCTTTTAAAAAAAATGAAGATTTGTTGCATGGTTGCACGATTTTGGGCAGAACAGAACACAGAGAAAAACAAAGAGTTGTGAGTGAGCTTTAACCTAAACCTTCTCAACTTCATCTATTGCCTATGATGTGTGAAGGCAAGTTGGAAAGGGGACATAGACGCACGTGGTGGCGGCCACGATGTGGCACAACGGTGATGGGAAGGTCTTAAACCGTGGAATGTACTGTTTCAGTTTGAAATAGTAACTTGTGATTTCCTGGTTGTTGGTCGATTCTAATGGGTGGAAGGTGTTGCTAGAGGTCCAGGGAATAGAATAAGTCTGGTTTCGAGGCCTGAGATTGACGATAAGGCTATTTCCCGTAACAGAACTCTATTTCGATTCAAAATGGAAAACCATGATTTATGCGATGTTGATCGAATTGCTTGGTCAGGTGAGCTTCCAGAGGTTAAGACGAGTCTGTTGGGCTTGGAACCACGGTTGGAGGTGGCCAGGAACGTGGAAACTGGATGATGGGAATTTGTTCGATCATAGTTCGATTTGGAAGGTAATAAACATGCCCTAATTTCATGTTTTAATTAGCTAGATCAAACCTAAACATTGGGACGAAGCTTTAGAAAGAAATAAGAGTGAAAATGGGTTGAAATTGGCTGAAAACCGGCCACGCCGGTTCGAGTTGCAGAGGTAGGGTCGACCTGAGGTAGGGGATGAACAGTGCGGAGGCGCGTGGCTCCCACGCGCAGCCCCGTTGGGCAGCGCGTGAGTGCGCGTGAGACATGTTTTGGGAAAGTTTTCAACATGTGATTTTAAGTATTCGATGTAACGAACGTTTTGGGACTGGTTTCGAGTCGATCCGACATCGTTTCGATATGGTTCAGGATGCCCGAAATTTTAGGATCGTGTTTAAAAAATAGTTAAAAATTCGAGAAAATTACGGGGATTTAGTTGAAGCATATTGAAGTAGTTTGTGACCTTAGAATGTGATTTGGACAGGTTCGGGAAGTCCGGTGATAGTGGATCAGCCGAGAACGGCGTATGGCATGCGTATCGAGGCGGCTTCACGAATGGTCTGTGAGTGGACTTTGCTTTCTAAATTATGATGCATGCACAAATGTTCTATATGTTTTCTATATGTGATTTCAATGTTTATGATTATGATCTTTATGATTTCCATTTTGCACATATTTCAAGATATGTTAAGTATTTGCACATTTTACGAGATTCTGTCTTATGTTGTGTTTTGATATGATTTCGATGATTTGATTTTGGGATTTGAATTATGATTTGAATTAAAGGATTGACAAATGGATTTCGGAAAGTGCTATCGGGTTGGAGGACCAGTTTCTAATGATTTCTGATTTCAGTTTCAATGTGATTTCTGGCTTTGAATTTGGTATTTCAAATGATGATTTCGGATTTGGTGTTGGAATTTGGTTTTCGAAGGATTTATGGATTTCCTATGATTTTCACATGGTTTTGGGTTTAAAGACCCGTTGTTGTTGCTGGATTTGGTTTTGGGTTCAAAGACCCGGTTGAGTTTAAAGACTCGTGAGTTTAAAAACTCGGTTATTGTGATATCCCCCGAGGCCTATTATTTGAGTTTTGAGTTTAAAGACTCGTTGATATCCCGAGAAGGCCTGATATATGTGTTTTGAGTTTAAAAACTCTGTAACGACCCGTCCTAGAAATCGGGATTAGATTCGCTTAATGACGAATTAGTAAAGTTAATTGGTGATTGGTTGGGTGCTTTCGAATGGACGGTGCGAAATGACGATTTTGCCCCTAGAATGGGGGAACGGGGAATTTTAGTTCGGATAGTCAAATGGACTTTGATCGATGACTGTGACGTAGATCGGGACGTCACAAGTTAATAGACAGGTGACACGTCCGATTTCGACATTCTAGGAAGAAGTTATGATGTGCGGAAGTTCGAGGGTATTTTGGTAATTTGATTAAAAAGGGGTAAACTGTTGACTTTTCATACGACATGGCTTTGTCACGTATTTCGAGGACCATTAGGTAGGTTTAGATTCCCTGAGTATAGTGACACGCAGCACGTTTTCATTGGACTTTGGACAGTTCAGTTATTAGGCTAAGTACGTGAGGGGCAAAATGGTAATTTGTGAAGGCAAGGGCATTTTAGTCATTTTGATGCATTGGGATCTGTGCCCAGTTGGATTTGGACACTTGGCGGTTCTTGGAAATGTTGCCCACAAAAAACTGGACACTTAGCCCTATCTGGTTGCTTTTGGAACTCTCCCTGCCGCCTCACACATTTTTTAAAAGGCAAGGGGTTGTGATTTTACACGGTTTTGAGAGGAAACAAAGTACAGAGTGTGAGCCGTGAGAAACCCACCCCACTACTTCCTTCGATATTCATCAATGATGCATACTTTGTGAATGAAAATAAGAGCTTAGGTGATGAGGAGGATGGTGGTGCCACTGTCGTGAGCCGCCATGGACGGCAGCCCTAGAACCGCGAAAGGTACGATTGTAATACGAAATGGTAATACTTGACTTCTTGATCCTCGATCGACATTGATGATGGGAAGATGTTTCTAAAGGATGTACGGGTCGAGTGAGATCGATTTAGTGGCCTGAAGTGGCTCGTGGTGGCTGGAAACAGAAAAGGTAAGAACGGTGCACACTCTTTCGATCCAATTATGGTAGATTGTGTTTGAGAACTTATTAGTGGAATTGATTCATTGCGTGATGGTTTGGACGTTAAGGTGAGTCAGTTATGCCAGGAACTGAGAAGGGAGATGGCCGGAGTAACGAACACAGTGGGGAGGAAAAACAGAGTTTTGAAGATGATCGGAAAGGTATAATTCGAACCATAACTTTGTGTTTTAATCCTGTAGGTTGATTAGAAATGGTCAGAAGACTCTAGTAGGATAAAAAGGATGGGAAAAGATGAAGAATTAGACGAGTTAAGGGTTGAACCGGTCGCGCCGGTTCGAGTTACCAAGGTCAGTCTGAACCGGTCTGAACCGGGCCTAACTAAGCTAGACGATGATGAACAGTGAGGCGCATGGCTCCCACGCGCAGCCCCTTTGGGATGCGCATGAGGGCACGTGGTACGTCTAATGGGGAAGTGTTCAACATGTGAAATGATGTAATCGATGTATCAAACATTTTAGGACTGGTTTCTAGTGGATCAGACATTATTTCAATATGTTTCGTGTTGTCCGAAGGTTTTAGGGCTAGATTAAAAATAGTGAAAAATTCAGGAAAATTACGGGGCTTTAGTATAAACATTGTGAAGTAGTTAGTGACCTTCTTATGGGATTTGGACAGGTTCGGGAAATCCGGTGATAGTGGATTAGCCGAGAAAGCGTAAATGCACGCGTATCGAGGTAGCGACGCAAATGGTCTATGAGTGGATTTTGCTTTCTAACTTATGATGCATGCATAAAGGTTTGATACGTTTTCTACTTATGTGATATGATATTGATGATTTACGGTTTTGCACGTATTTCGAGATATTTACGTGATTGCAAGTTTATGAGATTATGGTTTTATACTATGATTTGATAATGGTTCTGAAACGATTATTTGGGATTGAAATATGATTTGAGCTTAATAATTTATAATGGATTTTTGAAAAGTGATTTCAATAAATGTGATTTCGGATTTCGGAAATCGGAAATATGATTCGGGATTCGATTTTGGAGCTTGAAAAGTGGATTTCTGGATTTGGGTTCGGAATGATGATTCCGGACTCGGATATGGAAATGGATTATGGATGTGATTTCCGGATTGGAATTGCGATTTCAAATGATGATTTCGGATTTGGTTTTGGGCTTAAAGACCTGTTGTTATTGATTTTGGGTTTAAAGACCTGTTGATAATGATTTTGGGTTTAAAGACCTGTTGTTGTTGATTTTGGGTTTAAAGACCCGTTGTTATTGATTTTAGGTTTAAAGACCCGTTGATACTTGGTTTTAGGTTTAAAGACTTGGATATGGCTGGATCTGGTTTCTAGTTTAAAGACTCGGTATATGTTTTGAGTTTAAAGACTCGGTTATTGTGATATCCTTTGAGGCCTGTTGATTGTATTTTGAGTTTAAAGACTCGTTGATATCCCGGGAAGGCCTGATTATACGTATGTGTTCTGAGTTTAAAGACTCGGCACGCTTGAGATCCCGCAGATTGATTGATTATGATTTTCGATTGGTTTTTCACTGGTTTTCAGATGGTTTGGGCGGTGGCCCGGTTGATTTGGATTTCGTTGATTTTGTGCTGAGTTCCCGTACTTGATGTTGATTTATGATTTTGGCTGAGTTCCCGTACTTTGATGAAGATTTATGGGCTAAGGCCTTGGAATTGAGTTACGGATTTGAGAGAAGGAAATTATTCCGGTTTTCATTGATGGTTTTCTTATCTTGGATATGAAATGGTTTTATTAAAAGGTTTTCATATGCATGCATTGGTTTTACGTGGAGGGTATAAATGTACTTTTCTATAAACTATTTTCTGAACTTATTATTCATTTTTGTCCACTCACAGTCTTTTATGTTTTCGATACCCTCCAGGTTTGATACAGTGCGGGCTGTTAAGAGAGAAACGGAGGCATCGCATACGCGATCCATAGTGTTACTGCGAGCTTTGGTTGAATTTTGGATAACATTGACCTGGAATCCTTTGTCTGGCTTACGTTTTAAATGGAGGTTGGACATCGATTTAGCCTTCATGTCACACGTAATTTAGACGAGAGCATGGCTTACCCCTTAATCCTGGGGGATTTGGGGTAGGTCGTGTCAAATTGGTATCAGAGCTGGATTAGTGCGCTTTGCACGAGGTTTTAGCTCCCAGAGTAGTTGGTTCGTTGACTTGGGTGTTGTGAGGCTGCTGTGGATGTGATTTCTCGATGTAGAACGGCCTGTTATCAACCTGGATACATGAAAGATAGTACGGTAGTTAGTGACTTAGTCATAGCGAGATCACTAGTGACGGGGTGCTGGTTGCCTGATACGCGATGAGGTGTGATACTTGTCGGCTTAGAGCCGGAGTGGTTGATGTGTTTGGCGTAAGCCCTGTTCTATAATTGGTTGGCCCTTTGGGTCAGATGTAGTAGATCCAATTAATAGTCAGCTGAGTATTAGGGTGTTTCACCCAGATGGTGAGATACGATTACTGGTTGGCTGGTCGGTCTGAGGAGCCGGATACTTCGAGTTCCGGGTGTGACGACCCGGGAGTGGATGTTGTAGTCGAGGATTGAGGATTTGAGGAACCCCGTTGGGATGGCTGGTTTGGTAAATGTGGGTACCTTGGTGAGAAACCCCAGTAGAAGTGCTTAGTCCGGACAACGTGAGTTGGGGCTTGTGATTAGTTAGTGTTGTGGCTTGGGCCGACTTACGACCAGAGTGGAGATGGTGGCTATTGGGCGCAGTCGAGGTATTGGATAGTTGGGTGGATGACTCTGGACGAGTCCAGTGAGATTGCGGCGGTTGGTTGAGCATTAAGTTGCTCAGAGTATTGGACTACGAGGGAGGTCAGTTTCCCCGACCCGAGCGTAGATTGAAGGTTTTGGCTCGGTATGATCGGAGGTTCAGACTGTTGTGCTGTGAGCCCGAGATAGGAGATGATGTGCCACGAGCTAGGATGCTTGTGAACGGTAGGATGGGCACATCGTGAGTTGAGGTTGTGGCTAGTCGTGAGGTGCTGGTATCTGATAGGCAATGACCATTAGTAGGTCATGTTTCGAGACGAACGGTCAGGATGCCGGTTGGTGGATCAGAGTAGCGCAGTGAACCTATGCTTCGTGTTGGATCGAGCTAGGTTGGTATGGTCAGGTAGACCATGATACGATGAATGATTCAGCAGATGTTAGCTATGTCGGAGACTGTTGGCATTTGGTGATGCCGAGGCTGGTACTTGGTGATTGACGACGTCGAGGATAATGACTCAGGAGTCCAAGTTGAGTGGTTTTTGATTGTGATCCCGAGAGTTAGTGACTCCTTCGTTAGGAATGCTCAAAGTTGAACCTCAGAAAGGTTGAGACCCGATCATCAGAAGGAGTGATGGTTGACATCCTTTTGGATGTGCATAAACGGTGTTGACCGAGAGGCGAATTGGTCGGTGAGTTGGTTTGGTTACAAACATGTGGTTGTGATCCGTGGGAGTTGTGGTTGTCCTAAGTATGTTGCCCATGGTTGGAAAAGGTGGATATACTTCCAACATGGTTGGAATCTCGGAATCAAGAGATGTTTTGGTTTAGACGATGAGATGTTGTGTTGATTCCGAGTTGGTGTTAGATGTTAACTCTTGATTTGGGAGACTTATTGGAGGAACTTCAGGAGTTGTGACCCCCCATTGGTCTTGGACACGTGTGGTGGTGTTCAGGAGTAGAGAGAGTACTTGGTGACGCCATGTTTGGCATGTGTGGCTAGTGTCATGGGATTATGTTAAGAAGGATTAAGGTAGGATGACTTATGATGACATGGTTAAGGATCATTGTGAGTTTCGTTGTAGGAGGACGAAAGGAAGATAAGAATGAGTGAATATAAATGATCGATATGAGGTTATTGAAGAGAACCCACAATCTAGACGTGCCTCGAGACGTGTGGTCGTCTTCATCGATTTGATCAGAAGTAGTGGTCTGATCATTTGTGGATCAGGATTGAGTTGTTGTGGATCAGGAGGATTGTATGAAAGATAGAGGTTGGATATGTTAGACATGCAGCTGAGGAGATGGCTCTGTCTTGTAAGAGTGAAAGTGGTTGGATATCTTGACCATCTTGGAGTTGTGCAGGACGCGTGTGGTCTATTTTTTTTTATACGTATAGGTATTTGGACTCGGGTCTAGTGTTGGGTCTACCCAATGACTGGATTAGATGTTTTGGATGATGGTCGGGAGACCCAGGAGATCGAGAGACTAGGAATATACTTGAGTTGGTCCTCGGAAGACATGTAGTTCAGCCTAGTGGTAAGATTGGACCGACGGACTGCAAAAGTGAAGCGTGACTAATCTGTGTGGATACGAGGATGTTTTCTGCGCGCCCGAGGATACAGCTTGACGATCGAAGGATGTTGTAAGATGATTATTAGATGACTACGGGTTACATCGTGATCTTCCTGAGTATATTGGAACCCGGAAAGTGCCGATGTGTTTGATCGATAACTGTGGAATGTCGTTGGAAGTTATTGAGGCATTTGTGACGTTTTGGTGGTATGCACTGTGATTCTTGTTAGTTGTGACTGGTGCATGTAATTGAGATGTGTGCGTAGTGGTTGTGTAATCGGACTCATTCCGATGCAAGTGGACGTGCATCGTGATGTTCTGGTAGGAGTGTTAGTGATCGGCTTGGTGCCGAGATATGTTTTTGGTCGTATCGATGATCGGAGTAGTTGCGATGCACCGGATCAGGGTGATTCCGCGTGATCTGATTGGTTCTGACTAGATTCAGTGTTGACAGGTATGTGATAGGATCCGGTTGCAGACAGGTAGTGTGGGACGTGGATGATTTTCCCACGGGTTGACAGTGTTGGTGGTTAGTGGAACCACCAGTAAGATGATTGGTTGACTTAGTGGTGTGAGCGATTACGTTGTGGCTCCAGTGAGGTCGGCGCAAATCGCTGACGGAAGTAGTACGGATTGTTGAATGGGTATTACTAAATGGGAGTACCGAGGTCGGTAGATGCCGTCTTGAGAATTGGTTTGCGAGGAGAGATTTGTGCCTATTGACGGTAGACTCTGACGATGTACTGAGGCGTTGGTACGAGGTATGTTTGACTCGAGAAGGGTTGAGTTTGACTAGTGGTCATAGTGATCCGTACTAGTAGTCACATGTTAACAGTGTTGGTGGTTAGTTGAACCACCAGTGAGATGATTGGTTGAGTTAGTGGTGTGAGCGAGTATGTTGTGGCTCCAGTGAGGTCGGCACAAATCGCTGACGGATGTAGTACGGATCGTTGCATGGGTATTACTACATGGGAGTACCGAGGTCGGTAGATTCCATCTTGAGAATTGGTTTGTGAGGAGAGATTTGTACCTATTGACGGCAGACTCTGACGATGTAATGAGGCGTTGGTACGAGGTATGTTTGACTCGAGAAGGGTTGAGTTTGACTAATAGACATAGTGATTCTATTGGTATCGACTAAGTCGTGAGAGTCAGCTGGTGCGACGTTAGACGTATCGCGGATACGAGTTGGAAATGTATTGACCTGGGTGAGACTGAGATGATCACCAGCTGGGCCGAGGGTTGGTATGAGTTGGTCCGCTTGACAGAGATGTGGTGACAGTTGGGAACTGTCAGGATAAGCTGGATTGGCAGGTGATGGACACCGGGTAGAAGACCGAGGTGTAAGCTCAGTTGGATTTCCCCCAGTTCTTTACGGACGTACGTTGTTTGGAATTTCGGGGACGAAATTCTTTTAAGGGGCAGATTGTAAAGACCCGTCTTGAAAATCGGGATTAGATTAGTGCTTAATGACGAATTAGTAAAGTTAATTGGTGATTGGTTTGGTGCTTTCGGACGGACGGTGCGAAATAACGATTTTGCCCCTAAAATAGGGGAACGGTTGACTTTTAGTTCAGATGGTCAAATGGAATTTGATCAATGATTGTGACATAGTTCGAAACGTCACGAGTTCATAGACAGGTGGCACTTCTGATTCGACATTTGAGGAAGAAGTTATGATGTGCGGAAGTTGGATGGTATTTTGGTAATTTGGTTAAAAAAGGGTAAATTTTTTACTTTTCATACGACATGGCTTTGTCATGCATTTCGACAACCGTTAGGTAGGTCTCGATTTCCTGAGTACAGTGGCAGGCGGCACGTTGTGAATGGACTTTGGACGGTTCAGTTATGAGGCTAAGTACATGAGGGGCAAAATGGTAATTTGTGAAGGCAGGGGCATTTTGGTCATTTTGGCGCATTGGGATCTGTGCCCAATTGGATTTGGACACTTGGCAGTTCTTGGAAATGTTGCCCACAGAAAATTGGACATTTGGCCCCATCTGGATGCTTTTGGAACTCTCCCTGCCGCCTCACACATTTTTTAAAAGGCAAGGGGCTGTGATTTTACACGGTTTTGAGAGGAAACAGAGTACAGAGTGTGAGCCGTGAGAAACCCACCCCACTACTTCCTTCGATCTTCATCTATGAGGTATACTTTGTGAAGGAAAGTAAGAGCTTAGGTGATAAGGAGGATGGTGGTGCCACTGTCGTGAGCCGCCATGGACGGCGGCCCTAGAACCGCGAAAGGTACGGTTGTAATACGAAATGGTAATACTTGACTTCTTGATCCTCGATCGACATTGATGATGGGAAGATGTTTCTAAAGGATGTACTGGTCGAGTGAGATCGTTTTCGTGGCCTGAAGCGACTCGTGGTGGCTGGAAACAGAGAAGGTAAGAACGGTGAACGCTCTTTCGATTCAATTATGGTAGATTGTGTTTGAGAACTTATTAGTCTAATTGATTCATTGAATGATGTTTTGGACGTTAAGGCGAGTCAATTATGCCAGGAACTGAGAAGGGAGATAGTCGAAGTAACGAACACAGTGGGGAGGAAAAACAGAGTTTTGAAGATGATTGGGAAGGTATAATTCGAACCATAACTTTGTGTTTTAATCCTGTAGGTAGATTAGGAATGGTAAGACGACTCTAATAGGATAAAAAGGATGGGAAAAGATGAAGAATTGGACAAGTTAAGGGTTGAACCGGTCGCGCCGGTTCGAGTGCGGAGGCCGGTCCGAACCGGTCTGTACCGGGCCTAACCGAGGTAGATGATTGAACAGTGAGGTGCGTGGCTCCCACGCGCAGCCCCTTTGGGGGGCGCGTGAGGGCGCGTGGCACCTTTGATGAGGAATTGTTCAACATGTGAAATGATGTAATCGATGTAACAAACATTTTAGGACTGGTTTCGAGTCAATCGGACATCGTCTCGATATGTTTCGGGATATCTGAAGGTTTTAGGGCTCGTTTGAAAATATTGAAAAATTCGGGAAAATTACGAGACTTTAGTATAAACATTGTGAAGTAGTTAGTGACCTTCTTATGGGATTTGGACAAGTTCGGGAAAACCAGTGATAGTGGATTAGCTGAGAAAGCGTAAATGCACGCGTATCGATGCGGCGAAGCTAATGGTCTGTTAGTCGACTTTGCTTTCAAACTTATGATGCATTCATAAATGTTTTATATGTTTTCTACTTGTGTGATATGATATTGATGATTTACAGTTTTGCAAGTATTTCGAGATATTTACGTAATTGCACGTTTTACGAGATCATGGTTTTATGCTATGATTTGATAATGGTTCTGAAACGATGATTTGGGATTGAAATATGATTTGAGCTTAATAATTTATAATGGATTTTTGAAAAGTGATTTCGATAAATGTGATTTCAGGTTTTGGAATCGGATTTCGGAAATCGAAAATATGATTCGGAATTCGGTTTTGGAGCTTGAAAAATGGATTTCTGGATTTGGGTTCGGAATGATGATTCCGGATGCCGCCTACAGAATGATGATTTCGGACTCAGATATGGAAATGGATTAAGGATGTGATTTCCGGATTGGAATTGCGATTTCAAATGATGATTTTGGGCTTAAAGACCTGTTGTTATTAATTTTGGGTTTAAAGCCCCTTTGATATTGATTTTGGGTTTAAAGACCCATTTTTATTGATTTTGGGTTTAAAGACCCGTTGTTATTGATTTTGGGTTTAAAGACCCGTTGATACTTGGTTTTGGGTTTAAAGACCCGGATATGGCTGGATCTGGTTTTGAGTTTAAAAACTCGGTTGATTGATGACGGGGGAGGGCCCTGGTTTATATTTTTTGAGTTTAAAGACTCGGTATATGTTTTGAGTTTAAAGACTCGGTTATTGTGATATCCCCCGAGGCCTGTTGATTGTATTTTGAGTTTAAAGACTCGTTGATATCTCGGGAAGGCCTGATTATGCGTATGTGTTTGGAGTTTAAAGACTCAGGGCGCTTGAGATCCAGAAGATTGATTGATTATGATTTTCGATTGGTTTTTCATTAGTTTTCAGATGGTTTGGACGGTGGCTCGGTTGATTTGGATTTCATTGATTTTGGGCTGAGTTCCCGTACTTGATGTTGATTTATGATTTTGGGCTGAGTTCCCGTACTTTGATGAGGATTTATGGGCTGAGGCCCTGGAATTGAGTTACGGATTTGAGAAAAGGAAATGATTTCGGTTTGCATTGATGGTTTTCTTATCTTGGATATTAAATGGTTTTATGAAAAGGTTTTCATATGCATACATTGGTTTTACGTGGAGGGTATAAATGTACTTTTCTATAAATTGTTTTATGAACTTATTATTCATTTTTGTCCACTTACAGTCTTTTATGTTTCGATACCCTCCAGGTTTGATGCGGTGCGGGCTGTTGAGAGAGAAACGGAGACATCACATACGCGATCCACAGTGTTACTGCGAGCTCTGGTTGAATTTCGGATGATATTGACCTAGAATCCCTTGTCCGGATTACGTGTTACATGGAGGTTGGACATCGGTTTAGCCTTCATTTCGCATGTAAGTTAGACGGGAGCATGTCTTGCCCCTTAATCCCGGGGGATTGGGGGTAGGTCGTGTCAGACTCGGTGATATGAGATCGAGGAGATTGATTGACTTGAGATTTACTATTGATTTTCACATAGTTGTCAGATGTTTTGGGCGGTGGCCCGGATGATTTGGATTTTGTGAACTTTTGGGATGAGTTCTCGTACTTGGATTTTGATTTATGGTTTTGGGCTGAGGCCCGGGATTTGAGAAAACGAAAATGATCTTGGTTTTCATAAACGGTTTTTAATTATTATCTTGGATATGAACTGATTTTCGAATTCATGCATTGGTTTTACATGGAGGGTATACATATCTTTTCTTATAAATGTTTTCTGCACTTATGCCTATTTTGTCCACTCACAATCTTTTATGTTTGTTTGATACCCTCCAGGTTGTTGGTGTGGTGCGGGCTGTTGTTAGTGAGATGGAGACATCACACACGTGATCCACAGTGGTTATGCGTACTCTAGGAAATCGGAGGGTGTATTTGGTTGACGTTGACCTGGGTATCCCTTGTTTGGCTTGCATGTTCCACGGGGGTTGAACGGGTGTTTAGCCTTCATGTTGCATGTAGGTTAGACAGGAGCATGACTTATCCCTTAATCCAGGGGGATTGGGGGTGGGTTGTGTTAGTTAAGTTAAAGGTCTTGCGTGAGTATGGCACCTTGTGGATATGGGGCAATTTCTTGATTTGGAATGTAAGTCAAGGATTGTGTTCGATTATGAGGCTCAAGTGTTTCAGCCCATAAAATGGTTGGTGTTCGAGATACTAGCTTGTAGATGGTGCAAATATGAAGTGTGATCAGTACTCAAATTGAGACTTGGCTTAGCCTGTCTATATGGTCGGAGTGATTTACCTTATAAGCTATATTGTTAAAATGGTGATAAGTACTTACATGTGACTTAGGCTGTGAGTGCTACAACTCCTAAGATAGATTATGCAAGTTAGCTATTAAGCTCAGTAGCCGGGTAGCAAGACTTGTCTATACTGATGTAGGTTGTGTTCTAATATTTATGTCTTAGTAAGTTGTGTTAACTAGACGCCTACAAATTTGGAAATGTGGGGGCTAGTTTGGTTGAGGAAATTGTTATTGTTGACATGGTTCCAAGTACTACGATATATGGTTACGAGATTTGAAACATAAGTGGTTGTTGTTTACATTCACCTTAGGTAACATTTAAGTTAATGAAGTCTTGAGGAATAAGAATCGAGGGATAAGTTCATTGTTGGGCATTGTAATTAGTTTGTCCAGCTGACAGGGGCTAGTTCTTGGAAGGTGCAGTAAGATCTAAAGTTGTCCAGATGTATTGAGTGTGATTCCTAGACATGGCCCAAGCGATGTTGAGCCAGTACCCCAGTTACATACGTGGCTTGGTTAGACTAGCCTTGTTAAAGAGCACAAGCTTATGATTCTAATTCCTTGGTGTCATTACTATTTAAATTTTGGGGACGAAATTTTCTTAAAGGGGTAGGTTGTAACGACCCGAACATTCAAGAAAATAATGGTCATGAAAAGGGAGGAATTTCCTTTTGAGGTGATTTTTTCCTATTTGAAGATTGTAGAACACTTCTTGGGTGCAATTCGAGTAGAATGGTCATGAAAAGGAGGGAAAATGATGAAAATTGAGGAAAATAAAACTGAGTTAGGTCGCGGGTCGAATGACCCAGATTGCAGAAAACCGAGCCTGAGGTCGAGGAAGACGCTGAACAGTGGCTGCGCGTGGTGGCGCATGGGGACATGTGCCACATCATGTTTTCGATGTTACGAGTCTAATGCAATAGTTTTCGAGGCGATCGGGTATCGTCTTGGGGCAGTTTGATTGTCCAAAAGTTTAGGGGTTATTTTAAATCCATTTAAAAATATTGAAAATTTTAAGGATTAAAAAAAGAGTTAATTGGGTTAATTAGTGACCCTAAAAGTGAATTATTTTAGGTGGGAAAGGTCTCGGGGATTACGGAAAGGCGTGTAATTAGGTATCGGATTGCGTGGACTGAGTGTGAGTGGACCCTTTCTTTCTTAAACTTATTATGCATGCGTATTTAATTGTTCAAATGGTTTTCTATGTGATTTTGATGATATTTGATTGATTGGGATTTTATATGAATTTTGACGGTTAGATGGATTATTTTAATGGCACATTTTACGAGGTTTGTGCTCGAGTTGTGTTTTGCGCTTAGGCTTGGGGTTTTGAATTGTGGTTTTGGTTGGAAATGTTTTATGTGTGGTATAAAGTGTGTTTTTTCAACAATGGTGTTTTTTGGATGATTTTAAGGAAAATGTTTAGCGCACGTTTTACGAGAAGTGCACATATGTTGTGTTTGGGATATCCTAGTTCTTGGATTTGGTTTTCGAATTGATTGGAGTTATAATTATATGTTTTCTTGGTATTTGTTATGTGGTATGATGTATTGTGGATAACCCTCCCCAAGATGCCAATTTGGTTGGACAATCTCGAACGTCGAGATAAAACTCTTTTTTTTCGAGACTAGTTTTGTTATGAGTAGTCTCAGACATCGAGATAAAGCTCATTTTTCTTAGACTAGCATTGGACGACTCAGACATAGAGGTAAAAATCTTTTTCCTAAGTCGGTCCCCACTAGGGCTATTTCCCGAGGATCAAGTGTAACACGACCTATTTACCTCGTGGTCTTCTTTTGTATTTGATAATCGAATTGATGGATTGATTATTAATCTTATCTTGGTTTTATAATTTGTATTAATTTCAGTAATCTTTCATGTTTTCTAATAATTTAGCTTTTGGTATGCTTGTATGTTTAATGCTTGACTAGATATAGGGCTAATTCCCTAGTCTAGATCATTGAAAATGCATAGGGCTAATTCCCGAGCACGTACTTAAGATAATATGCAAGTATCTCGTAAGGCTAAAGTTATAGAATTTCGTAGCTTTTGAAGTTAATATAATTTATGAATGAGTTAGGTAAAAGAAAAGATGATCAGTTGTAAATAATCTATTAGGTTAGTTTAGGTTTAGTTTAATTACGTAGGACTTTTGTAACGACCCGTCCCGGAATTCGGGATTAGGTTAGTAACTAATCATGATTAATGAGGGTTAATCGGTGGTTAGTTAGGTGGAATCGGACAAACGATGCAAAATGACCGTTTTGCCCCTAGTCGTGGGTAAAACGTTGACTTTTTATTCGGGCGGTCAAATGTACATTGACCAACGACCGTGACGTAGTTTGGGACGTCACGAGTTCATAGACAGGTGGCACGTTCGATTCCGACATTCGTGGTGAAAGTTATGACGTTCGGAAGTCCAGGGGCATTTTCGTAATTTGGTCGGAAAGGGGGAAATGTTGACCTTTTGATCGGGAGGTCCGATGGCCAGGGACCGAGGACCGTTAGGTTGGTCTCGATGCCCTGAGTCCGTAGACAGGCGGCACGCGTCAAACGGAGTTCGAATGACCAAGTTGCGGGTCTAGATTGCATGAGGGCATTTTGGTAAATTGTCAATTGAGGGTAAAATGGTAAATTTGGCAGCTGTTTGTGCGACAGCCGTGTGCGGCATGGGTCTCCTTTCAGAAACAGAGCATGGGCTGAGGAAATTGTTTGGTCTGCCCAATGAATTGATTATTAACTGGTAGTGGCATTGGGAGGTGAATGCTTGGCACTACAGACTTAGTGTTGGGCGTGCTGGTTGTTTTTACCGTGGAGTGTTTTGGGCAGTGCACGGGCACAACGCCGTGCTGGTTTTTGAGGAAGCACGGAGATCGTGCTGGCGACTGTTCAGTGTGGGTGAGAGCGTTTGTGTGGAATTTGAGGCCACGGGTGACTTGGTGTGAGTTGAGCAGGGGTTGAGTGGTGTCTGTGCGGGGAACAAAATGCTGGGCTGGTGCCATGGGAGCTGAGAAAACAGAGACATTGACCAGGCCATGATCGACCTTTCCAAGGCTAAATTAAGTGAAATTGTGAGCGAGAAGGGGATCCAGGAGGTGAGAGCGGAGTGTTGAGACTGAGAGAGGGAAGAAAAGGGTGAAAATGGTGGGAGGAGAGTCCAAAATCCGAAACGGGTTCTTGAGGAAGGGAGAATCCAATTTCAAAATGTAGGCCAGCCCATGACCAATTAAGGTTTCATCGAGTCTTCTGGGATCATTACTAGTCGATCCAGTACAAGAGGGAAGTGAATTGCTGTTGTTTTGGCTTCGAACGGACTTGGCGACTGAGGGGAAAAATCGAGTTCGAGTCGTGGAGTCGGAAGGGTTTAAGGGAGAAATTGTCTTGAGAAGCAAACTTATGCAAACCCTATGAAGCCTCTGAGTGGATCAATTGCAAGGAAGCAAACAAAAATGGTCGAGATCGATGAACGAACAGTGTTCGTCTGTTCTTCGATGTCCATCGTCGAGTCGTGGGATTTTAGGTAAGTTCCTACAAAACTAACATTACATAACAGCAATTGGGCTTACACCGAAGATGTTTGAATACTCAATTGAAGGGTTGGAGGTTGTTTTGGCAGGGATTGGAACGGGTTATAGCGCGGGCTACCGGACCCGTTTTACAGTGAAATCGGGTGAGGATGGTGAACAGTGCATGTCACTGTAGCAGCGCGTGGGTGTCACGCGCAGCCACTCACGGCGGCGCGTGACGGCGCGTGGAACAGTTTTTCAGGGTGAGTTCAAGACGACTTTTGTTCTATACAATGTAACGAACATTTTAACGTTGGTATCGAATTTATCGGACACCGTTTCAATGTTATTCCGAGGGTCCGAAGGTTTAGGTTACATTTTTAATTAACGAATAATTCCCGGAAAATTATGGGAAATTAGTATGTTGATATTTGACACCTTAATGACCCGGGGATGTGTTTTCGGGCAGGATTCGGGTTTTTGGAAAATGTCAGAAATTACGGAACCGCGTGCGGCGCGAAACCGAGCCCTATTGGACGGTGTGTGAGTGGACGTTGCTTTCAAAATTTAATGTATGCATAAATTATTTCTATGATTTTATGATTATGATTATAGGTTGTGATTGATTTTGATTTCCGTATTTATATGTATTCGATTCGCGTATTATTACGTATTTTTACTATACATGTGAAATTACACGTATTTCGAGACTATGGTCACTCGTGTGCTTAATGATGGTTTAACGAAAGAAGTTATATGAAATGGGTGTAAAATGATTTAAGAAGGTTGTTTATGATTTGCGAGTGCGATTTACGATTTTGACACGTTTTTCGAGAATGTTCCGAATTTGCACGTTTTACGAGATTTTGAATATGTTGAGATTGGACCTTGATTTTGGTGATTATGATTATGGTTTTGATGTTTTGATAATGAGATTTGAGAAATGAAGTGATTTCATGGAATTAAAATGGATTTTGAAAAAGACGATTTCGGGCTTGATGCTCGGGGCATAAAAGTCATTTTAACGAACGAGATTTCGGTTTTCGGAAATTTAAAGAGGATTCGTGGTTTGGGTTCGGGATGATGCTTCCGGATGCCGGCTTACGGAATCATTATTGCAAATTCGAATTCGGGAATGAAAAAGGATTTAATAAAGTCATTTGGTCTGATTTTGCATGCCCCGTGTTTAATGATAATTTGATTATGTTTGTGAAGTATGATTTGGGGAATTGAATGCGGAAATTCGGACCATGAGTCCTGTTGTGAAAAATGTGATTTCAGGATGGATCCCGGGTTGTTGTGATTTATTGATGATTTCTGATGTTTCGGTTAAGTTGGGCAGTGGCCCGGTATATGGTTGTTGGTTTTGGATCATGTTGTGCATTTGGTTTTGATTCGCGGTTTTGGGCTGAGGCCCGGTGTTTATGATTGCGGGCTAAGACCCGATGGTTGAGAAAGAAAAATGATTTTGAGGTTCATACGAGTTTTTCCTTATGTTGAAATTTTGATACACAGTTTTTCTTATGTGGAAAATCTTGACCGATTGCGAAATGATTTTTGTATGCATGCATTCGTTTTTACGCGATGGGTTAAAACGTTTGTTGTAACTGTTTGCTAAACTGATTTATTTTTGTCCACTCACACCTTTTGGTTTTATTGACCCTCCAGGGCGTGGCGCGTTGTTCGAGGCTGTACGAGGGGCGGAGGCATGAGTAAGCACGTGTGGCTATCCCTGGTCTGGCACGTACCGAGGGTAACTCGGGTATTTCAGTCGACTTGCCAGACGGGAGCAGGACCGGGCACGGTTATCGATGCCCCTTTCGGGGGCGGTCCTGTCAACTTTGACATCAATTTCTTATCCCCCTTCTATAATCCAAACATTAATCATGCTTAGGTACCCTCAATCCTTGGTTTAGAATGATCTCTATTTACCAATGCTACATCTACAAAAAAAGGTTTTTAAATTGCATGTGTTTTCAATAAGTGTTAATTTAATAATTAGTTTTTGCGTATCACACTTTGAATGGGTTGATGTCCCAAAACATCTGATGCATCTAGGACATATTTCCTAAGCATAGATACATGAAACACATCATGAACTCGAGAAAGTGGAAGGGGGGGTGGGGAGGGGTAATGCTAACCGGTGCGATTGGGCCCACTTTTTCAATGATCTCATAAGGTGTAATGTATCGGGGACTCAGTTTCCCTTGCCTTCCAAAATGTACAATTGTGAGGACCCGTGCCTTGGGGCATGGTTAGCAATCCCACATCGCCCGGGGAGATCTGGGGGATGCGCCTTATATGTGTGGGCGCACATCTATCCAAGAGAAGGCATCATGGGAGCTCACTAGCTTTGGATTCCTTGGGAACTCCAAAGTTAAGTGAGGTGAGGATGGTACAATTCAAAGATGGGTGACCCACTTGGAAGTTGCATGTGAGCTCCCGGGAACAAAACCCTGTTGGCAGAGGGGGTGGGTCTGCGAGTTAGCGAGTCCAGAGGGGACAATCGATTTTAGGGTGCCATGTAACCTCACAATCTCATCTACAAACAATCTAGCACATTGCTCCAACCTATTGTTTTCCCGTACTGGAAGAAAATGAGTTGATTTCGTTAATTGATAGAAGATTTATCAACCAAGAAATTATGAACGATAACTCCTAATGTAATACTTTGCAAGTGCACAAAATCATATGATGAGTATAGTAGGTTCGCAAAGGTCGATCCCTCGAGGACTTGTTTAACGTGAATCCACTTAGTTTGGAATGAAACAACTTGAGAAAAATTACAAAAACGTTGGGGGATTTTGAGTGATGATTAGAACAAAATTTAATGATGAAAACAAGTGCAAATGATAAAAAAGTTGATTTGAAAGTTGATTGGATGATTAGGACGAATTAGGACACGTTATCCACCTTTACCAATTAAAGTTCTCCTTAGATTTCGTTGATTAGATTAATTATGCATGTATCTGAATTAAGTGCCCATGCAAGGGTCCGGCTAAGGCTCACCCCACACATTTATCTTCTCTTAGATTGCATGTTTAAGCGTGATGTACCCGCCCTTAAATAACTATTACCGACGGTGTGTGATAGTGCTTGAAACATGAAGAAGATTTAATGACACTACATTATCCCTAGTAAAGTGATGTGAAATCATAGGGAGTTATGAGTTTAGATTACGAATAAGATTCCCCCTCTTAAACGTGATGCTACAAATTTCAGGGTGAACACAAACATTGAGGTGATCCGTCAAGCAATTACATCGACAATTATACGCAAATAAGGTGATCAAACTTACAAGCATAAATTGAGTTCATGAAGCATAGTAATACAACAAATCCAGGCATACATAACAACCATAATCAACAGCCAGAAATCTAATTATAAACTAACATGGCTAGGGCTTTAAACAACCCTAATCCTAAAGGAAACTACTCACGCATAATTAAGTTAACAAACATCATAATTGAATGCGTATAAACTTAAAGAGATTAGGGATTGAGTAACACAAATACTAAGATGAATGATGCGTGAGAAAAGTGGCACAAACACTTATTCTTCTCCCAAGCTTCACGTCACAAAGAAGATGTAAGACTTGAATCCAAAAGCATGAACAATAGGTAAATTGCGGCTACTGTGTATAAACTTTAAGTAGAAATTTTTGCAGAGTTTTGGGACCTTATGAGGTAAATTGGAAGTATAAAAACAATGAGAAAACAACTATTTATATCCCCTAACATCTGTCCTAGCATCTCCCTAAAAGAAAGGGAAAAATGAAACCCAAACAAGGAAGGAAACCAATTGTAGCCGTCAAACATCCTTTTCCGTATTCTTGATCCTCCTTCAATAAGGAGTCTTTTTTTTTTCTTGTTTCCACTTCTTGACTTCATCATTTGACTATGAATTCAATTAATTATATTTCAAATCAGATCACAAAGCCCTAAAATAAAGGAAAGGGGATATGATTGCGGCTAAGGGTAAATTAACCGTAGCCGTGTTCTTGATAGTTTATTGGCCTCCAAGAAACTTCATTTGCCTTGTTTCTTGCAATCTTTAATTTCATATCTAATTAGGAAATCTTTAGGTCTTCTTATCCAAGTCAATCCATGTAATTTCCCATTGAAAAGGGAAGGCAAATTCATCCAAAGGACAGCTGCCCCAATCCCTAAAAAGTAGGAACTTGATAAGGCAAGAAATCCTAGTTTTTTGGATTCCAAAGAACGGATAAGAACCCTTCTTTTAATGGATTTTTTGTCTGGACCCGTCCCAAATCCCCCGGGATTAATGTGGGATGAGTCTGATCCCGTCTGACACAAAGTGTCAGACTAGAGAAAATTCCGTCTCTAGCCCTCACCGGGGCTTCCAGAGTACGCCAGGATCGTAGGAGGAGGAGCATGATGTCTCGATCTCTGCTACAGCACGCATCCGCGATCAACCTTAAGGGCATTAAAACCACGAAACCTGTAAGTGGACAAAACAAAGATTTCATTAAAAACAGTTTCACATAAAGACATTTATACCTTTCACTAAAAGTATATGCATGCATTTGAAAACCATTTATCAAACGTTCATAAAACCATTTGAAAACATTCTCAAAATGTTTTAAGGGTTCATGCTCGGTCCCCATAAACCATCATGACCCATAAAAACCTTTCAGGGGTTCATGCTAGTCCCCATAAACCATCATGAACAATAAATCCATTTATGGGTCCCCGACCCGAAATCACAAAAACTCGTAAAATCCATACATGTGGGAACTCAGCCCAAATCAACATATGTGGGTCTCAGCCCAAAACCATTCTCAGTGAAATACCAATACATACAATACAGGGTCTCCGCCCCAAACCATCTCCAAAGTATCAAATACAGGGTCTCCGCCCCCAAATCACTTTCTATAAGAACCATATACGTACTCATACGTATAACCCATCCGCGACACTTCCGAGAAGATGCCAACTCAGGGCACACAGCCCCTAGGGAACACATCCCCGATATATGTCACGATTAATCATATCTATACTAGTGTGCACACTACTCGGGGTCTCACTCCGAGTCTTTCCCAAGGAATTCCCCATCTGGGAGGCTCTATCTCTGGATCTAGTCTGAGCTCTATCTCCGGATCTAGTCCGAGCATCTCTCCGGAATCTGGTACGGGACCACATCATAACTTCCACTCCTGGAACGGGATCCCTATGGGGATACCCATTCTGGTCTGTGGATCATGACTCTCCAGGTCGACGTCTGGAGGAGGCCTTTTAAATCACATGGAGGGTTCATATACATTTTCCAAATACTTCCTTCCTCAAAACATTTCTCAACTGGGTCTCATACCCGATTGATCTCAACAGGATTCCTCGAATCTGATTCAAATCCATTTTCACAGGCCTCTGCCTAAATCCACAGTTCAATAGGGGCCTCAACCTGAATTCTCATTTCATAAACCGAACTGGGACTCAAGCCCGATTTCACAATCAATTGGGCCTTAGCCCGATATCACGACTAACTGGGCCTCAAGCCCAAAACCATAACTTAATGGGACCTCAAGCCCGATTTCACAACCAACGGGGCCTCAATCCCGATACTACAGTCAAAGGGGCCTCAAGCCCAAGATTACAACCAACTGGACCCTCGGCCCGATCGTATAACTCAAAAGAACCGTCGGTCCGATTCCTCGGAAAATCAAATGGACTCCAAGTCCTAGATTTTGTAAATCAAATGGGTCTCGTGCCCGATTTCATATTTCCAAATCCAAAATCCATTCATTAAACCCTCATTGAAAGCCTAGCACGTACAAGCATCGTATAAAACAGGAAATCTCGAAATACGTGAAAATTCGTAAATCCTATGCTACCACAAACAAATGCACTCATGTCATCACAAAAAATATATTAAAACACTTATAAAACATTTATGTAAGCATCAAGTTTGAAAGAAAGGTCCACTCACAAACCGTCCGAAGCCGCGCCTCGATACGCGTGCCATAAGCCTCTCCTCAGCCAATCGTCGCCTCCGGGATTACCGAACCTGTCCAAATCGTAATAGAAAGTTATTAACTACTTAAATAACACCTTACTAAAGCCCCATAATTTTTTGGAATTTTTAACTATTTTTAAAGTCGATCCTAAACCTTCGGACAGCCCGAACTTTATCGAAACGATGTCCAATCGACTCTAAACTAGTCCCAAAATGTTCTTTACATCAAAATAATGATTTCATATGTTGAAGTCATCCCCAGAAAGTAGGCCACGTGCCGCCCAAAAGGTCCTGCGCGTGGGCTCACGCGCCACCACTGTAGACCTCCTTCAACCTCGCGTGAACCGGTCCAAACCCGGTTCATTGTAAATTCAGTCCAACCGGTCCAGTGAGGCCGGTTCTCTCTCATTTTTCAACCATTTTCGTTCCTTCCAATTCCTACCTACTCGTCCTTCCCTTTCCTATCATCCTACCATTTCAAAACAAGGAAAACAGATCAAAGGTTATACCTTTAGATCAAAGAACAGATGGCCCGTTTTCCTCCTCAGTTTTTGGCTGCCTCCGTCCACCACCGGCCATTATATCGATCCTAACCAGCCCATACGACCTCCAGAAACACAACCTTGAAATTAGAATCAATCAACAAGTACTTTAAACCATTATTCGAATTTTAACCCAAAACTTACCGGTTTCGGTTTCTATGGCCACCGTCCACGACGGTGGTTGCCGTTAGCATCATCTTCATCATCTCACGACACTCACTCATTTCCCTTCACACTCCATTCACAGAAGATGAGGTTTGGGGAAGATGGGATATCGGGTTGCACGGGTTAGGGGGGTTTAGGGTTTGTTCATTGAATGAAAAAGCAAGGGAATGATATGCATGAATGTAGGATGAAAGGCAATGGATGGGTGACACTTGTCACTCATCCATTGGGCCTATTTGAAATATCTGGGCCCCACAACAGGACAAAATTCCACTTTCCTCGAAAAACGTGCTATTATGAATAGTATGTTCAAATTTTCGTGAACCGTAACTTTTTCCTCGAACTTCAGAATTGGGCGTGCCACCTGTCTATGAACTCCTGACGTCCTGAACTACGTCACAGTCATCGGCCAAAGTCCATCTGGCCACCTAAACGAAAAGTCAACGTTTTGCCCATCTAGGGGCAAAATCGTCATTTCACCCTGAACGTCCGTTAATCCTTGTCTAATCCCCGATTAGTCTCGCTAATCCGTCATTAATTCTTAATTAATCCGGATACTTCGGGACGGGTCGTCACATTTTTTGGCCAACTTTCCCAGCTAGATTCCAGGGCATAATGTCTGAAATAGCCCACTTAATCTAGGCGTGCAAGGCTGGCAAGGCTGGTCCACAAAGTCACACACACACTCCTTGTAGGATTAGGAGTGCCTCTCGGCCAAGAAAGGCAATAACCCTTTTTCTTGGTAAATCTTGATTGTCTTGACATGTGATATCACCTCATTGGTACTCCTGGAGATTATATGAGCTGCTGATCATATCCATTACATTGAAAAATGCCAATTCAAAAATAAAACCCGAGAGGCCCTCAACTGGGATTTCAGCTAGGGACCTTAACTTCATTTTAGTGTTATTCCTTCAATTTGGCTCGGATTTCCTCCATTCTTTTTGTATTCTCTTCAGAATTGACTTAACTTTCATAATCTACACTTTTCTCACAAAATGGATCATTTTCTTCTATTGTTTGTACAATTATAATCAAAAGACAAGAAAAAGGGATAAGAAATATCATTGAAATCATGCTCAATTCGTGACTTATCAAATACCCCCAAACCTATCTTTTGCTAGGCCCTTAGTTAAAAAAAATAATAAGAAAAGACTCGATCTAGTTATGATAAGCATTTAAACCTCTAAGTTCACCTATTAGGAGGAGTTTTATCTCCTGAGGGTTATAGCAGCACGATACCCACAAACGTTTTACTTAACACAAAGGATGCTAGAAGTCATGCATCAACAAGTTAATAAGAATCAAGAATAGAAAACAAACTCACACAAACCAAGAAACATGCCATAACCGTGAACTCAAGTGTTAAGTGTTTATACCAACATCTCAAATGATCAAACTAGAATCTAAACACCCTAGAAAGATTTCGCCTCGACTCTAATCCTCACTAGGCATCACTCAATACGCTTAAGAATCCTAAGGTTTTCACTCAGCAAGCATATGTGAAGAGTTTATGTAAAGAAAATCAAGTTAATCACATATGGACTTCAAGGAATAAAAGCACTTTATATGTAAGTAATGATCTCACGAAGGAATTGAAGTTTAAGAACAGAGATACGTACCTTAATCCTTTGCATAACCATTCAAAAGATCAATAGGTCTTCATTCAAGGGTTGTAATGGGGCTAGGTTCTTGGGTTTAGAAAGGAAAGTTGGAATTCAAAGAACCTAAACCGTATCAAGGCATGAGAAGTCATGACTCGGACCTTGAGTTTAGATGAAATCGAGCTTAAGCTCACAAAAATTCTCTAATTGAGGTAGTTGGCTCACTTGACTCAACTCAAAGTTCATTACCCTTTTCTTTTCTTTTCTTTTTTTTTTCACAAATATTTTTTCTTTTTTTTTTCTTTTTTTTTTTTTGCATTCTATTCTTTTCTTTTCACTAATGAACTTGATACATTTTTGTTTATATGAGCTGAGCCAAGATCATGCAATAACTTCCTCACTTTACAAATAAACGAACGATCTCTTCCATTCAAACATACTTCCATCATATAAGTATGAGTAGCACAAAACATCAACATATTTCCTCCTCACCATGAATCTCATTTGATGCAACCTTGACACAAGTTTAGATTATAGGGTGTAGCCATTATGAATGGTTCAAAACTTGGTTAGGTCATATTGTAGGTGAAGAATAAAACGGCTAAGTGTTTGGCTTCAAAGGGGCTTAGGGAGCATGCAATTGGGACAGGGAAAAGAATGGCCTTTAGGAGCTAAAACACACATAGCCTATATCACATCTCATAAACAATTACAAATTAAATCAAGAGCATCCAATACATATGGTTCTTTAAACATCAATGCAAATAGACAGAGATCATGCAATTAAGAACAAAGTGATAAGTGTTTAAGAGTATAAACAAGTAGATCACTCAGAAAGAAAGGCAATTAACCTCAAAGATCTCACAATGGTAGTCTCCACTAATTTTCTAAGCATGCTCAAATTCAATTGTTTTGGCTGCTTAATCACTTGATTATGGTATTGTGAAGTGCAAGTGTGAATTCAATGGAAATGGCAATGATTCTTAGTAAGTACAAGAAATTCTCATGTTCTATACATTCATATTAACTTTTCTAACCATAAGAACTAGCATCACAAAACAAAAAACAGCAAAGAAAACAAAACAAAAAACAAAAAACAGCAAGGAATTAAGAGCAGAAAATAAAAAACAGCAAGGAAATCAAAACAGAAACTGAGTTGTGTACCCCTAAACTTAAGTCCAATACCCCCAAACCTAAATGAAACATTTTCCTCAATGTTTTGAGCATAAAAGGAAGACCAATTCATTAGTTAGAAGGTGAAAAACGTCCATAAGAAAAAGGGAACAAACCAGGGCTAGGTTGCCTCCTAAGAGCGCTTGATTTAACGTCTAGGCGAGACGAGGAGAGCAGCTCATGGGAGAGTAGGTGCAGGGGCCTCGGGGGCCTTAAGGGGGATGGGAGACGTCCCATAGTAGTGCTTGAGTCTATGGCCATTCACCTTGAAGGGTTCTCGCTTAACTAGATGTTGAATTTCAATTGCACCATGAGGGAAAACATTAGTGATAATGAATGGACCAGACCAGCGAGAACGTAACTTACCGGGAAACAACTTGAGTCGGGAGTTGAAGAGCAGGACTTGTTGGCCAACATGAAGGACCTTCCTTTGAATGTTCCTGTCATGAAAGGCCTTGGTCTTCTCCTTGTAAATTTGTGAGCTTTCATATACCTCATTTCGAAGTTCATCGAGCTCATTCAATTGCAACCTTCGGTGAATTCCAGCAGCGTCTAGGTCCATGTTCATGCGCTTAACCGCCCAAAAAGCCTTGTGTTTGAGCTCTACAGGTAGATGACAACCTTTACCAAAGACTAATCGAAAAGGGGACATACCTAAAGGTGTCTTGAAAGCCGTCCTATAAGCCCAAAGTGCATCGTTCAACCTTAAGGACCAATCCTTGTGGCTAGGATGAACTGTCTTTTCAAGTATGACTTTGATCTTCCTATTGGACACTTCGGCTTGCCCACTTGTTTGAGGATGGTAGGGGGTGGATACTCTGTGATTTACACCATACTTCCTCATCAAAGTCTCAAAAGAACGATTGAAAAAGTGGGAGCCTCCATCGCTTATGATGGCCCTTGGTGCACCAAACCTAGCTGGAATATGGTTTTGAATGAAACTCACAACAATCTTAGCATCATTAGTTTTAGTGGCAAGAGCCTCAATCCATTTAGATACATAATCCACAACAAGAAATATGTAAACATTACCAAAAAATTAGGGAAAGGCCCCATGAAATCAATGCCCCAAATATCAAAGATCTCAACTGTAACGACCCGTCCCGAATTAGCGGGATTAATCAAGGATTAAGGACGGATTAGCCTAGCTAATCAGAGGCAAATCTATCCCTGGTCTGACACTTCGTGTCAGACGGGAGAAGACATGTCCCACGCTAATCCCGAGGGATTTGAGACGGGTCCTGTCATCAACAACTAAAATCGGGTTCAAAGGCATTTGATTCCTAGGGCCTATGTTACCTTGCCTTTGGTATCTATCACATGTGAGCACGAATTCATGAGCATCCTTGAAGAGTGTGGACCAATAGAAACCACTTTGAAGGACTTTATACGCTGTTTTCTTCGCTCCAAAGTGACCTCCACACGCAAAAGAATGACAAAATTCAAGGATAGAACGTACCTCACAATCGGGAATGCATCGTTGAATGATTTGATCCGGGCAATATTTCCATAGGTAGGGTTCATTCCAAATGTAATACCTAGCTTTCTTAGAAAACTTATTCCTTTGGTACCTGTTCAAAAAAGAAGGGAATTGCTTGGTTACAATAAAGTTAATCAAATCAGCGTACCATGGATCGATTGCTTCAATGCTGAAAAGTTTTTCGTCGGGATGTCTAGTGCAAGGGCAAGTGATCCTCTTCTTCATTCGAGCCATGGATGAGATGACTCATATGATCAGAAACTACATTCTCACTCCCCTTATTGTCCATAATTTCCAAGTCAAACTCTTGAAGGGGAAGCGTCCATCGCAACAATCTAGGCTTTGCATCCCTT
The DNA here is from genome assembly GCA_032719365.1 of Prinsepia uniflora. Lineage (NCBI taxonomy): Eukaryota > Viridiplantae > Streptophyta > Magnoliopsida > Rosales > Rosaceae > Prinsepia > Prinsepia uniflora. The sequence continues at coordinate 41,290,677 of CM064867.1, read as the reverse complement.
TTGCTCAACAAATATTTCAACGCTGCGTGATAGCTGTAAACTATAACCTTTGTTTGAATCAAGTAACTCTGAAATTTTTCCAAGGCAAATATGATAGCAAGAAGCTCCTTTTCAGTTGTAGAATAGTTCAATTGGGCATCATTAAGGGTTCGGCTTGCATAGTATATGACATGAGGAAGTTTATCGCGTCGCTGTCTCAAAACAGCACCTACCATAAAATCTGAAGCATCGCACATAAGTTCGAATGGAAGGTCCCAATTGGGGGGAATAATGATAGGGGAGCTCATGAGCTTCTCCTTTAAAGTGTCAAAATCCTCCCTATATTCTTTATCAAAGTTAAACACAGCATCCTTAGCAAGCAAAGCACACATAGGTCGAGATACCTTGCTGAAATCCTGAATGAACCTCCTGTAAAATCCAGCGTGTCCCAAGAAAGATCTAACCTCTTTGACCGTGGTTGGGTATGGTAATCGCTCAAAAACATCCAACTTAGCCTTTTCCACCTCAATACCCTTGCTAGAAATCACGTGCCCCAAGACAATACCTTGTTGAACCATGAAGTGACACTTTTCCCAATTCAGCACTAGGTTACTTTCTTCACAGCGTTCAAGTACCTAGGAAAGATTAATCAAACACAACTCAAATGAATGCCCAAACACAGAGAAATCATCCATAAATACCTCAATGATATCCTCAACCATATCCAAAAAAATACTCATCATACACCTTTGAAAAGTGGCTGGTGCATTGCATAGACCAAAGGGCATACGCCGGTAAACGAATGTTCCATAGGGGCAGGTGAATGTCGTTTTCTCTTGATCTTTTGGGGAAATTGGAATCTGATTATACCCAGAATATCCATCTAGGAAACAATAATGATAATGCCCTGCCAATCTTTCCAACATTTGATCAATAAAAGGCAAGGGAAAGTGATCCTTGCGAATGGTAGTGTTAAGCCTTCGGTAATCAATGCATACTCTCCAACCCGTGTGTATCCTTTGGGGCACAAGCTCATCCTTTTAATTCTTAACCACAGTGATTCCACTCTTTTTAGGCACTACTTGCACTGGACTTACCCACTTAGAATCACTTATTGGATAGATGATGCCCACATCTAAAAGTTTTAGTACCTCTTTTTTGAAAACTTCCTTCATTGGTGGGTTCAACCTTCTTTGTGCCTCTCGGGAGGGCTTCAAATTTTCTTCAAGGAGAATCCTATGCATGCACCTGGCCGGACTAATTCCCTTAATGTCAACAATAGTCCACCCAATTGTCTTTTGATGGGTGCGAAGGATGTGACAAAGCAAGTCTTCCTCGGATGGAGTAAGGTTCGCAACAATGTTGACTGGGAGAGTTTGGTTGCTGCCTAAGTAAGCATACTTGAGATTTTCCAGAAGGGGTTTAAGCTCAATGATAGGAGGAGAGACATGAAAGGGCAAGGTCTCTGTGGTGGTGAGGGGCAAGGCTTCATAGGGGGCCTTGGACAAGTGCATGTACGGCAAGGCATTTAGGGAGAGCAATTCGGCCATGGTGTTTGGGTCCATTGTGGTTTTGGGTTTAGGGAAGGTGAGGTCTTTTTCTAGGTCATCTCCCACACATGATAGCTTAAGATTCTCATTAAAAAGCATATCCATAATATTCAAATGGAAATCATCAATAGGTTCCGCTGGATATTGCATGGTATCATGTATAGAGAAAGTACGAAGCTTGCCTAAAACCCGAGTAGATACCTGTCCATTCTTCACATCAATGAGGCATTCAGCTGTAGCCAACAAAAGACGTCCAAAGATCAATGGGGGCTCCCCATTCTTGTCAATTCTATCCATCATCAAGACATAGAAATCGGCGGGAATGCACATATCCCCAATCTGAACCACAACATCCTCCAACACACCTACAAGGTTAGAAACCGACGCATTAGCCAATCGAACACAAAGATGAGTAGGTTTAAGATCTCCTAAGTTCAAAGACTTATAAATATGGAAAGACACAATGTTAACTGATGCTCCTGTATCACATAAACAATGTTCAAAACGTTTAGATTGAATGACACAAGGAAGTGAAGAGGCCTCGAGATCGTTGACTTTTGAGGGCATGGAAACAAGGGCTGCCTTGCAAGCTTTGGGAAGTTTCACAACATTTGGGGCTTCAAATCCTCTTTTTCCAGCAACTAGATCCTTGATAAGCTTGGAAAAGATGGGCATGTGCTCCAGGATTTTGGAAAAAGGAAGTGTGATTTGAAGTATCTGCAGCATCTTGATGATCTCGTCCTCGAATGCTTCCTTGTTTTAGTTTTGATTTTGAAACCTTCGAGGGAATGGATATGAGAAATTATTAGATAACTCAAAAGACACCTTCTTAGACATTTTATTGGAATTAGAAGGAGTTTTAGGGTTAGAAAGTCTAGCATGTTGCTGGGGTACTGCAGGGGTAGCCGCAACCGCAATGGATGCATCATGTTCCAATGCTTTGTCTTTCGAGTTCAAGGGCTGCTGTTGGGTGCTTGGGCCTTGGGTTCTAGGGACCTTAATCTGTGGTTCTTCATCTTCAAAGTGCGCTGGAGGTGGTGCCACGTGGGTGGGCTAATCTGAGGCCAAGGAGGGGCCAAGGATTGTTCCAACACTGAGTACTCGGGTAGCTTCCTGGATTTTGAGTGTATGGCTGTGATTTTTGGACAGCAGGGACCTGGGGTCTTAAAGTATGATTCCTTGGGGTGTACTCTGAGCTAGGTAGTTCAGTGCCACTCCGGAGGTTGATGGAATTCGCTGTTGGCCCATGGGGACCCTTTGGATTCACCATAACTTGACTAGGGAACTTACCGGGCTCTCTTTGGTTGAGTTGATTAGAAATTTGCCCAAGTTGCCTCTCCAAGTTAGTAATGGCATGTTTAGTCTCATTCATGAAGGCATTGGTTGCTGCTTGGTGAGTCCGAGATTCATTCATTAAGGCATTCGTGTGTTGTGCCATAGTTGCAAGTGCATCCTCCTATGACTTACCGGTTGAACCTTGAGTTGAGGATGTACCTTGGGGCTGCATAGAAGGGGCAGCAACGTGAGGTTGCTAGAATCCAGGGGGTGGCAAGGGGTTAGCCACGGATTGGTTGTTGTTCCACTAGAAATTAGGATGGTTCTTCCATTCTGGATTGTAAAAGTTCGAAAAAGGATCATTCTGGGGCCTTGAAGCGTTGTACTCACCAACATAGTTGGCTTCACCCACTTATGTTCACTCATCTGAAGAGTGTCCTTGGACTGAACACACCTAAAAAACCAGGGTATTCTTAACCTTATCCCTGCACAATTGCTTTACCAAAGCCGTGAGTTCAGTAATAGATCCATCTGTGTCCCTAGTCTCGGCCATGGACCTAGATGAGTGGCCTCGGTAACTAAACTATTTCTCTCTTTGAGCTATCTTCTCAAATGCAATTCGGTCCTCGATTGCCATGCCATCTAAGATACCTTGAGGTAGGGAATTCACCATAGTACGATCCCCATAACTAAGACCTCCGTAAAACCACATCATGAGGTGATGATCCTCAATGTTGTGATGAGGACAAGTACGAAGCATCTCATTAATCCTTTCCCAATACTCATAAAAGGCTTCATCTTGGAGCTGTCTAGGGTTCAAAATCTTAGCCCTAAACTCATTAGTCTTCTAAATAGGGTAGTATTGGGTGAGGAATAAAGTAGACAATTCTTCCCATGTATGAATAGAGGCGGTTGCAAGTGAATCCAAGCTTTAGCCCTATCCTTAAGTGAAAAGTTAAACAACCTCAACCTAATTTTATTCTCAGTCATCCCATTGATGTGAAGAGTAGAACAAACCTCAAGAAAGTCCTGGATATGAAGGTGAGGGTCTGCTCCAAAGAGTCCATAAAACGTAGGCAACATGTGAATGGTCCCAGACTTAAGCTCAAAGTTCTCAACGGTGCTTGCAGGAAAGACAATGCGGAAGAGATCTTCGAGCACATGAGGGGTTGCGAACTCCCAAAGGAGCCTAGGGACAGGAGGAGGGACAAGATCACGATCTTGTGGGTTGTCCATGGCACGAGGGCTAGGTGGGGGGTGCCGTGAATTGAAGAGTTCAGGGAGGAACAAGTAGGGCCGTGAGTTGTTCCCTCCACTGAGGAGCTGCGTGACATGAACTAGTACCTGAAAAACAAATAAACCAACAAAGTTAAATAATTCCATACTATATGGACACCTTGAGCGACAAGTCCTCGACAACGGCACCAAAAACTTAATAGAAGATTTATCAACCAAGAAATTATGAATGATAACTCCTAATGTAATATTTTGCAAGTGCAGAAAATCGTATGACAAGTATAGTCGGTTTGCAAAGGTCGATCCCTCAAGGACTTGTTCAACGTGAATCCACTTAGTTTGGAATGAAACAACTTGCGAAAAAGCACAAAAACGTTGGGGGTTTTGAGTGATGATCAGAACAAAATTGAATGATGAAAACAAGTGCAAAATGATGAAAAACTTTATTTGAAAGTTGATTGGATGATTAGGAAGAATTAGGACATGTTATCCACCTTTACCAATTAAAGTTCTCCTTAGATTTCGTTGATTAGATTAATTATGCATGTATCTGAATTAAGTGCCCATGCAAGGCTCACCCCACACATTTTTCTTCTCTTAGATTGCATGTTTAAGCGTGATGTACCCACCCTTAAACAACTATTACCGATGGTGTGTGATAATGCATGAAACATGAAGAAGATTTAATGACACTAAACTATCCCTAGTAAAGTGATGTACAATCCTAGGGAGTCATGAGTTTAAATTACGAATAATATTCCCCCTCTTAAACGTGATGCTACAAATTTCAGGGTGAACACAAACATCAAGGTGATCCGTCAAGCAATTACATCGATAATTATAAGCAAATAAGGTGATCAAACTTACAAGCATAAATTGAGTTCATGAAGCATAGTAATCCAACAAATCCAGGAATACATAACAACCATAATCAACATCCAGAAATCTAATTATAAACTAACATGGCTAGGGCTTTAAAAAACCCTAATCCTAAAGGAAACTACTCACGCATAATTAAGTTAACAAACATCATAATTGAATGCGTATAAACTTAAAGAGATTAGGGATTGAGTAACACAAATACTAAGATGAATGATGCGTGAGAAAAGTGGCACAAACACTTATTCTTCTCCCAAGCTTCACGTCACAAAGAAGATGTAAGACTTGAATCCAAAAGCATGAACAATAGGTAAATTGCGGCTACTTTGTGTATAAACTTTAAGTAGAAAGTTTTGCAGAGTTTTGGGACCTTATGAGGTAAATTGGAAGTATAAAAACAATGAGAAAACAACTATTTATATCCCCTAACATCTGTCCTAGCATCTCCCTAAAAGAAAGGGAAAAATGAAACCCAAACAAGGAAGGAAACCAATTGTAGCCGTCAAACATCCTTTTCCGTATTCTTGATCCTCCTTCAATAAGGAGTCTTCTTTTTTTTCTTGTTTCCACTTCTTGACTTCATCATTTGACTAGGAATTCAATTAATTATATTTCAAATCAGATCATAAAGCCCTAAAATAAAGGAAAGGGGATATGATTGCGGCTAAGGGCAAATTAACCCTAGCCGTGTTCTTGATAGTTTATTGGCCTCCAAGAAACTTCCTTTCCCTTATTTCTTGCAATCTTTAATTTCAGGTCTGATTAGGAAATCTTTAGGTCTTCTTATCCAAGTCAATCCATGTAATTCCTCATTGAAAAGGGAAGGCCAATTCCTCCAAAGGATAGCTTGTAACGCCCCGGAGATTCGGAAAATGTAATTTTGTAAAATAATGAATAAAATGACGTTTTTACCCCTGTGATTGGTATGGTCAATTTGTTGACTTTTTGATTGGTAGGTCGAACGAACGTTGACCGATGACCATGACGTAGTTCGGGACGTTACGAGTTCATAAACAGGTGGCACGTCCGATTCCGACGATCAGGGAAAAAGTTATGACATTCGAAAGTTCAAGGGCATTTTCGTAATTTGGACGATTAGGGGGAAAATGTTGACTTTTTGTTTGAAAATTGATTTTCACACGACTCGACGACCGTTAGGTAGGTCTCGATGCCCTGAGTACAACGACAGGCGGCACCCGTCAAACGGACATTGGGTGACCAAGTTACGGGTCACGGAAGATGAGGGGCATTTTGGTAATTTCATGCTGAAGGGCAAAATGGTAATTTTGCTATGCCCAGTTTGAACAGCAGTGGGTGGACATTCTTTAACGGAGTAGTGGACTGAATCGGTGCAATTGTTTATGCCTGGGTTGTCTGATCAGAATTGTTTAACCAGGGTAGTGACCTTGGGGAGAGTTAATGGCATTGAAGCATGGTTTGGGCAGGGATTCAGAGCACAAGAGGAGTTAAAAATTCTTGTTGGGGTCTGTTTGCGGGAAACAAACTTCACAGAGACATCAGTTGGATTCCCACGAGTGTTGGCCATTTTGATCGATTATCTGAGTGCTGGAGGGGGATAGGTCCATTTTGGAACCAGAGTGAGGACGAAGAGTGGAGAGAAACCGAGTCGGGCGGAAAAATCAGAATTGGAGGGAAAATTCGAAGGTTGAGTTTTGAGGTGAGTTGAGCTAAACAGTGAGTGGGATTAGTCTTCTGAGTCCATTTCAAACACAACAGTGCAAAAATCGAAGGATTTTGAGCACTGTTTGGCCAGGAACTCAAGTTCCAGTTTCTGGAAAATCGCAGTGTTGAGGACGACGACTTCCAGGTGAGTTTTTGTTCAATTGGTTGTGCATTTGGGTTCGTTTGGGTCCTAGTATACTCCCTGTGAAGTTAATTTGAAAATGGGGCTAGGTTGGGTGAGTTACAGACGTCGACCCATTCGACTGTTCAGGGTTGGATTGATCGATTTAGTCCATGTCGAGATTAATCATTGACACAGAACTGAAATTAAATGGTTAGGGAAGAATTTAGGATCAAAAACAAAAGGAATTGATTGAGAATTGAAGGATAATTAGCCGGGTCGAGTCGCGGGTTGAAGGCCCGTTTATCAGACTCGCGGGTGAAGATGGTGACACTGTAGCTACAGTGCTAGGCGCGTGGCCTTCATGCGCAGCCACTTTGGGCGGCACGTGACGGCGCGTGTGACGTCATTTCCGATCACGGTCAACATGGGATTTGATCCTTTCAGCTTAATTAACATTTTATATTTAAAGTTCGAGTCGATCAGGAGTCGTTCGGGATAGTTTCGAGGGTTCAGAAGATTAGGGCCTTAAGCTTAATTACGTCGAAAAATCCGGAAAAATTAGGGAAGTTAATACGAGCTTTCTGGGAATGTTAGTAACCCTTCTTGTACCTTTTTACAGGCCCGAACCTTTCAGAAGCTACCGAGGAGCACACGGGGCGCGATTGACGCGTCCGAAAACCGTGAGTGGACTTTGATTTCTAAACCTAGCATGCATGACTATTTTTACTCATCTATCTTATGTTTTCATATATGATTTTATGATGATGAATGTGATATTTCAGTTTTACATAATTTCACGTTTTTCGAGGATTATCGTATTTCACGTATTTCGAGGTTACGGTTTTTCTCCTATGCATGAATGATGGTTTGATGAAGTAATTTGAGATGATTATGCATGTTACGTATTTATGATGTTTTGATTATAATTGTGAAGTAATTTTCGGAAATTGCATGTGAAATTCGGATATAAGTCCTATTATGACGATATATGCTTTCGGAATGATTTTTGAAAAACGGATCACGCGGGATCCTTTTATTGTGCTTTTTAAAATGGTTTTGGGTTTAAAGACCCGGTATGATTGTTGGATCTGGTTTTGGGTTTAAAGACCCGGTTAATTGATGACGGGGGCGGGCCTGAATTAGGTTTAACGACCCGGATTGAGTTTAAAGACTTTGTTAATGTGATACCCCCGAGGCCTATTAATCATATTTTGAGTTTAAAGACTCGTTGATATCCCGGGAATGCCTGATATTGAGTTTAAAGACTCGGATGGATCCAACGGCTTGATTGTGATTATTAATTCAGTTTTACATGTTTTGGTTTGGTTGATGATTCAAAATGACGATTTCTGGATTTTGGTAATATAATACTATTTTATACGAGTTTATGACTGTGCTGTAATGTTTTCCATATTTTTCGGAAAAGGGATTTCGAATGTTTAATACGCGGTTTTCGAATAGCTGGTTATGCATGCGTGTTGTAAAACTGGAGGGCGAACTCCGATTTCAATAAACTATTTACTGCAAACTTTTGTTTTTGACCATTCACACTTTGCTGTTTTAAATACCCTCCAGGTCGTGGTACAAGTTCGGGGGCTAGCGCCGAGGCAGAGGCAGAGGCATAAAGTTTTCCGTTGCGGAGTAGTTTAGTTCACAGAGTAGGATTTGATCTTTATCTTGTTTTGTATTATTATGCTCTGTGAAACTATGGATTTGATGTCCAGTCGGTTGTATTTTTTTTAATCTCCCTGGTCTGACAATGGGTGTGATGTAATTTTATTTGGTTTCCTGGTCTTTTGTGTTCGATTGTCAGACGGGAGTAGGATGCTTCCCGATTATCGAGGCGATAATCGGGGTGGGTCCTGTCAATTGGTATCAGAGCATAGGTTTACGGTTTGTGTCTGACACTTGGGTGTGCCTCGGTTATTGTACTAACTTATGCCTCTTTCAGAAAGGACGATCGGCCATGCCTCCGCGACGTGAACCCCCTCCACGACCTATAGATGGCGTCGTTAGTGATGTCGAGAGCGTTTCGATCTAGCGAGCCCAACGTCTTGGGGCTACGGTGTTTACTGGTGGGGCGGATCCCGAGGATGCCCACCGTTGGATTTTTCGGTTTGAACGGATTTTTGCTGTGATGCACTGTCCTCCTGAGGTGCGAGTTGTGTTGGCCACCTTTTTGCTTGATGGATCTGCTTATGAGTGGTGGTATACTTTGGAGTTATCGGGTTGGGATGCCCATACAATGACCTGGGAGTCCTTTCGTGAACGGCATCTGGATCAGTACTATCCCCGTTCATTCCGTGATGATAGGGAGACAGAGTTTTTGCAGCTCCAACAGGGGAGCATGTCCGTAACTGAGTATGAGCAGACATTTGAGAAGCTAGCCCGTTTTGCTCTTACCTTTATGTCTACTGAGGCTGAGAAATGTCGTAGGTTTGAGCTTGGCCTACGAGGTGAGATACGGGCCATTGTGACGGCCGGAGCTTTTACTACCCTCAGAGAGTTGTCTGATGCCGCAGTGCAGGTTGAGGCTAGTCTCCCGACACTTCCACAGTACTCTGGTGGTGGACAACGTCGAGAGCGTTCATTTCCTGGATCGTATGGTCAGAAAGCCCTGAAGAAGGGACGTTATGGTGGAGCTTCGTCCGCAGGGAATGATCGTAATGGTAGGCCTGGTAATTTTCAGAGTCCCGGATTCAGAGTGCCTAGAGCACAGTCGGCTCCGCAGGCAAGCGCGACCTCTGTTGCTTGCACAGGACGGCAGGGTGGTTGTTTTGCTCGAGATGCTTCCAGTGTTATCTGTTTCTTCTGTGGCGAGCGGGGCCACTACCGGAGGGTGTGTCCATCTTTGCCACATGATGGTGGCGTAGGTCAGGATGCAGCAGAGCAGGGACGGAACACAGCTGCAGTTTCTGGGACTGGGAGCACTAGAGGAGGAGGAGGTGCTGGAGCGACTAATGGACCGAGGGGCAGGGGCCGTGGGCGAGCAGCTGGACCACATGCCCGAGTTTTTGCGGTTACGCAGCAAGAGGCCAGGGCAGCACCTGGTGTTGTGACAGGTACACTCACGATCTTTGGACATGATGTTTGTGCTTTAATTGATCCCGGGGCTACTCACTCGTTTATATCACGGGATTGTGATTTGTTGGTGGATAGAGAGGTGTCCACACTGGACTGTGACATGGGTGTGAGTACGCCCACAGGAGAGGTATTTGTGGTAAACCAAGTGTTGAGGGAGTGTCCCGTAATGGTAGGTGATGTGGGATTGGTAGCTGACCTGATACTCTTAGACTTACATGATTTCGATGTCATTTTGGGAATGGATTGGTTGACACTCCATCATGCTTCTATCGAATGTATCGATAAGAAGGTTACTTTTCGGAGTTCGGGGTTACCTGAAACCACCTTTCAGGGAATACAGTGAGCAACTCCTGTCGGAGTGATTTCAGCCCTGAAGGCAAGTAAGTTGCTCAGGAAAGGGTGCCATGTATACTTGGCTCACGTGTTAGATGCACGTGCTGCACCATTGAGGGTGGAGGATATCCCGATAGTGCGGGAGTTTCCAGATGTTTTTCCGGAGGATCTACCGGGATTGCCACCGCACCGAGATGTCGAATTCACCATCGATCTGGTTCCAGGTACGCAACCTATATCTCAGACTCCGTATCGTATGGCGCCAGCTGAATTGAAGGAACTGAAGGCGCATTTGCAAGAACTGCTTGAGATGGGGTTTATTAGACCGAGTGTATCCCCCTGGGGAGCCCCAGTGTTGTTTGTGCGGAAAAAGGATAGGAGTTTGAGACTCTGCATTGATTACAGGCAACTGAACAAAGTAACAGTCAGGAACAAATACCCCTTGCTTCGGATCGATGACTTGTTCGATCAGCTGCGAGGAGCGGAGTACTTCTCCAAAATCGATCTTCGTTCTGGGTATCATCAGTTGCGGGTTAAGGATGAGGATGTGACCAAGACAGCCTTTAGAACCCGATATGGTCATTATCAGTTCCTTGTAATGCCTTTCGGTTTGACCAACGCACCCGTAGCGTTTATGGACTTGATGAACCGAGTGTTACAACCATACTTGGATCACTTTGTTATTGTGTTCATTGACGATATTCTGGTCTACTCAAACAGTGCGGAAGCGCACGAGGAGCACTTAAGGATGGTGCTAGGTACCCTGAGAGAAAACCAGTTGTATGCGAAGCTCAGCAAGTGTCAGTTTTGGTTGACGAGCGTGAGTTTCTTGGGGCATGTGATCTCAACTAACGGAATCAGTGTGGATTCTTAGAAAATTGAAGCAGTGGCGAAGTGGGAACAACCGAAGACCGTCACTGAAGTTAGAAGTTTCTTGGGTTTGGCTGGCTATTACAGGAGATTTGTAGAGGGGTTCTCTACCATTGCTGCCCCGTTGACACGACTGACGAGGAAGGGAGTCAAGTTTGTCTGGGATGACGATTGTGAGTGTAGTTTTCGGGAGTTGAAAGAAAGGTTGACATCTGCTCCTATACTAACCCTTCCAGACGATATTGGGGAGTTTGACGTGTATAGTGATGCATCCTTACAGGGTTTGGGATGTGTGCTAATGCAGCATGGGAAGGTGATTGCCTATGCTTCACGCGAGTTGAATCCGCATGAGTGCAACTATCCTACGCACGACTTGGAGTTAGCTGCTGTTGTGCATGCGCTGAAAATTTGGAGACATCACTTGTATGGTGCGACTTGCAGGCTGTTCACGGATCATAAGAGCCTGAAGTACTTGTTCACCCAGAAAGACTTAAATGTGAGGCAACGACGGTGGCTGGAGCTAATTAAGGATTATGATTGTACGATTGACTACCATCCTGGAAAAGCTAATGTGGTAGCTGATGCTCTAAGCCGGAAGTCAACGCATTCTGTAGCACACCTACGGACGGTTCATTTTCCGATATTGGTTGAACTCCGCAAGACTAGCATTGATTTGGGACTGGATAGCCAAGGTGTCTTGTTGGCTAGTTTTCAGGTGAGACCACTCTTAATCGCTCGGATCGTTGATGCTCAATCTCAAGATCCTGTCTCATGTGTACTTCAGATTGAAGTGGAAGCCGGTGAACGGCAAGATTTTACAGTCAGAGAGGATGGAGCCTTACTAAAAGAAGGACGGTTGTGTGTGTCGGACGACGAGGCACTGAAGAAGGAGATTTTGGATGAGGCTCACAGTTCGGCCTACGCGATGCATCCTGGTGGGACCAAGATGTATCGCACATTGCGAGAACACTATTGGTGGCTGGGTATGAAACGTGAGATCGCTGAGTTCGTCAGCAGGTGTCTGATTTGGGAGCTCACATGAAACTTCTCACTGGGTCACCCATAATGGGATTGCACCAGCCTCAACTCGCTTAACTTTGGAGTTCCAACCGAACTCAAAGCTAGTGAGCTCTCAAAAGGCCTAGTACTAGATAGGTGTGTGCCTACACATATAAGGCATATCACCATTCCTCTCGCAAGAATGTGGGATCGTTCACTGTTCCCTCCAGGACATGGGTCTTACAATCCACGCCCATTAGGGCCCAGTGTCCTCGCTGGCACAGTTCCCGGCCGGGGTCTAGCTTTGATACCATTCTTCTAGTGCCATTCCCATCTAGCACCATATTGTCCGCTATGGGCCTCGCCCTCACGATTTTTTTTTTCGGGAGCTCACCTACAACATCCCAGTGGGTCACCCATCATGGGATTGTACCAGCCTCAACTCTCTTAACTTTGAAGCTCCAACCGAACTCAAATCCAATGAGCTCTCAAAAGGCCTAGTGCTAGATAGGTGTGTGTCTACACATATAAGGCACATCACCATTCCCCTTGCAGGAATGTGGGATCATTCACCGTTCCCTCCAGAACATGGATCTTACACCACCAGTAATGTTTTCTAAGATTATGATACATTTTGGTTCCACCTGGATGCATCGCGTAAGCTGAGCTATGGGCCTCGTCCAAAATTTCCTTCTTTAGCTCCTCATCCTTTGGTGCACATAACCGACCATGTTCTGTAAGGCTCCATCATCAGTAAACATAAAATCTTGTTTGTCCCCTACTTCCACATCCATCCGAATAATGTATAAGATAGGATCCTGAAAATGGGCCTTGATAATCCGATCAATAAGAGTTGGCCTCACATGGTAACTATCTAAAAGAACACCTCGATCGCCAATTTCAAGCTCAACTACCATCTTCTGAAGTTCAAACAGAAGTGGTAAATAAACTGTTTGTAGATGAGCGATGGTACGTACAGATTTCCAGCTTAACGCATCTATCACCACAGTAGCCTTCCTAGGGTGGTAGGCAATGGTACAATCATAGTCTTTAATTAACTTCAGCCATCTCTGTTGCCTCAGATTTAGGTATTTCTATGTATAAGTACTTCAAACTCTTATGATCTATATAAATCCTCCATTTTCCCTTATACAAATAGTGCCTCCAAATCTTCAAGGCATGAACCACAGTTGTGAGCTCCAAGTCGTGTGCAAAGTAATTGATTTTATGAGATTTCAGTTGCCTGGATATGTAGGCGATAACTTTCTCGTGTTCGTGTTGCATTAGCTCGTATCCCAAACCCCATGTTGCATTAACACGCATCATAAACCCTATAATGAAACATCACTGTATACCTCAAACTCTCCACTATCGTTAGGGAAGGTCAAGATCGGAGCGGACATCAAATGTCTCTTCAGCTCTTGGAAACACCGCTCATAGTCATCATCTCAAACCAATCTCACCCATTTCCTAGTCAACCGAGTCAATGGGGCAACAATCGTAGAAAATCTCTCTACGAACCTCTTATAATAACCGGCTAGTCCCAAAAAAATGCTTATTTTTTACACCATTTTCAGTTATTTCTAATTAGCCACCGTATATTTCTTCTGGGGATCCACACTAATCCCATCAATAGATACCACGTGCCCCAAAGAATTTACACTACTTAGCCAGTAAACTGACACTTACTAAGCTTCGCGTACAACTTATTATCTTTGAGTTGTTCTCAACACTATCCTCAAGTGTTCTTAATGAGCCTCTTTGCTTTTCGAATACACCAAGATATCGTCAATCAACACAATCACAAACTAGTTTAGAAATGGTTGAAACACCTAATTCATCAAGTCCATGAATGCGATTGGGGCGTTAGTAAGTCCAAATGGCATTATCAAAAACTCATAATGGCCATGCCTTGTTTGGAAAGTCGTCTTGGGAATATCTTCATCTTTTATCCTTAATTGATGATAACCAAACCGTAGATCTATCTTCGAGAAATGCTTAGTCCCTCTCAGTTGGTAAAAAATATCATCAATATGAGGCATCAGATATTTATTCTGCACCGTAAGCTTGTGTGAGCTGCATGTAATCAATACATAATCGTAAGCTAACTTCTTTCTTTTTCACAAACACTAGGGCTCCCTAGGGTAAAGTACTTGGCCGAATAAATCTCATATCTATCATTTCCTGTAACTGTGCCTTAAGCTCCCCCAACTCTGCTAGAGCCATTCTATATGGTGTTTGGGATATCGGGCGAGTACCTAGAAGTAACTCAATAGTAAAATCAACCTCTCTATGAGGTGGTAAGCCAGGTAACTCCTCAAGAAACACCTAAGGGAAATCCCGCACCACTAGGATCTTGTAAACTTCCAAATCTCACCTGAGTGTCAACCACATAAGCCAAATAACCTTTGCACGTTTTCCTCAATAATTTTTCAGCAGTTATAGTCGATATCACTCCACTGGGCACTTCTTTCTTTCTTCCCTAAAACACCACCTCTGACATCCCCGGAGGCCGAAGTACTACTCTTTTATCAAAACTCTCGATAGAAGCTTGATGAGCAGTTAAGAAATCCATGCCCAAAATAACATCAAAGTCATGAAGATCTAAGAGAAGCAAATCTTCCTCAAGACGACTACCCTGGACTACCACTAGTGCACCTCGTTTTATTCGATTCACTAACATCACATCCCTTGTGGGTGTGCTAACTCCCAAATCAAACCCGTTAGGTGACACTTCCCTATCCACCGATGATGCAAAAATCTAGGAAATAAAAGAATGGGTAGCCTCATGATCAATGAAAACATAAGCATCACAACCACAAACATATATAGTACCTGTGACTACGCCCGGTGCCTTCCTGGCCTCTTTTCGAGTGACAACGAATACGCTAGCATGTGGTCCTGGAGGTCGGCCATGTCTCCACGATCTTCTTCCACCTCCAATAGCCTGCTCCTGGCCTCCTCCAAAAGTGCTAGAAGTCTGACCCTGATCTACCATGTCCTGATTTGTCACACTGCCACCCAGACGGTGCGAAAAATTCCTCTATATGTGTCCTGACTCTCCACATCCATAACAACAAATCGTAAAGGGCTGTGAGGGCCTCCTCTCATGTCTACCCGTATACTGTACTAAAGCCATACTAGACTATGTAGACACTTGGGATCTCGGCCCCAAGCATCGGGGCACCACCCGATCATGCTCCTCTACCACTTGAACCTGAACGATAACCACCTGAAGACCCAGAACTAGCACTTCCCCTCATCGGGGCTCCCTAACCAAAGGTACCAGAATATGGGCGTTCCCGTCTCTACTTGGCACCCTGTCGTCGAGCTAACAAACTAGACTTCACTCAAATAGCAGCATCAGACAACTCCCTCAAAGTGGCAAATAAACCACCTGTAACTGCGGCACGAACCTCGACTCGTAACCTATCTCAAATCGACGACACTTTTTGCCTCGATGGTCACCACAACTGGAACAAAGTGGGACAGGCTTAGAAATTTCTTCTCATTTTGAGCCATTGTCATGCTCCCTTAATGTAGACACAAAAACTCCATTTCCCTAGCATCTCGATAGGAACGGGGGCAAAACTAATGCAGAAATCGGTCTATAAACTGATAACACTCGAACTAAGCATTTAATAAACATGTAATTCGAGTATATGCAATTTAAACCCTTTTTGTGTAGATGTAGTATTGGTAAGTAGGTATTGTTCTTAACTAGGGAAATTAGGAACATTAATAATGTGTTAGTGAAAAAGAATAATAAATAATCAAGGAATACAATAATAAATGAATTAAAGACTAAATGAATTAATGAATTAAATAGGGGATTTTGAAAAGATTTTATAGCCGAAACTACGTTTTAACAAACTAAGAATTAAATTCAAATTAACAATCACATTATTTAAATTACTCCTAAATTACACTTCCTTCAAACATAATTTTTACCAACACACTAACATTATGGACATATTGAACTAATCACAAAATCTTACCTCAATTACTTCAATTACCAAAATACATTTTTCAATATTATAAATGCACCAACATCGGCCAATCCTGATAATATGATTCACCTTATGTTTTTTATTAAATGTACCGACAGCGGCCAACATTTAAATCTCTGCAATCCTATTTTAAGTGCATCGACATCGGCCAACACTTAGTTTTAAATTGAAGTTTAAGCACTACAACGTACAAAATAATAAAAATTCATAAAGTAAAACACATGAATATTGTATTCACATTTACAAATGTTAGAAAGAAAATACCAACATAAATATTGAATTATACGTAAAACCAAAACAATAACAAAAGTTTATGTAACGACCCGTCCCGAATTAACAGGATTAAATAAGACTTAATGAAGCATTAGCCTCGCTAATCAAAGACTAATCGGGGATTAGACGAGTATTAACGGCCGTTCAGGGCGAAATGACGATTTTGCCCCTAGAATGGGCGACACGTTGATTCTTCGTTCAGGCAGTCAAATAGACTTTGGCCGATGCCTATGACATAGTTTGGGACGTAACGAGTTCATAGACAGGTGGCACGTCCGATTCCGACGTTCGAGGAAGAAGTTATGACGTCGGAACTTCGGGGGTATTTTGGTAATTTGGTTAAAAAGGGGGAAACAGTTGACTTTTGACCCGGGAGGTCCGATGGCTATGGACCGAAGACCGTTATGTAGATCGGGACGATACAAATTCGTAGACAGACGGTACGTCGAATTTGGACTTTCGACGGAGAAGTTACGGTTCACGAAAGTTCGAACGTACTATTGCACATTTTTGGAGACGGAAGTTATTTGGCAGCAAGTGGGGCCCAGGTTTTTGGACAGGTCCAATGGATGAGTGACAAGTGTCACCCATCGATTACCCAGTCCAAATAATTCATGCATATCCTCCCCTTTTCATTGTATTCGACCATTTCCACCAAACCCGATCAAACCATCTAAACCCATTCCAAACCCTTCCCCTTCTGATCATGTTTGAGAAACCAAGAGAGTGAGAGGAGGGCTAAAAGATGATGGTGGCTGGCCAGGGGCAGCGCCACCTTAGACGGCGAAGGGACATCGTGCAGGTAACTCGGTTTTTGCCCGATTTCCCACAATTTGAATTTCATACGTTATGGCCGGTTTTTCTTGATTAGAATAGGTTTATTAAGGTGTTAGGAAGATTTTAAGAAGGTTTGAATGGTGGTTCATGGATGAGGAGGCCCTGGGACATTTCTGGAAAAGTGAACCGTGGGAAGGGAAGTTGAACCGGGGTGGATTTAGGGGTTTTTCAGTGTTTTGATTTCACAAATAGGATTCTAGGATAAAAATAGGAAGTTTAGAATAGATTAGGAAGGAAAAGGATAAAAATTGAACATTGTAGGGGCCTGGACCAATCACGCCGGTCCAGTTGAAGGGTCGAACCGAGCTGGTCGGTCGGCTGGAGGATAGGGATGACCACTATGCAGTGGCGCGTGAGGCCCACGCGCAGGGCTATCCAGCGGCACGTGGTGAGGTTATTGGGGAAGCTTCCAACATGTGAAATCATATATTCGATGCAACGAACATTTTGGGACTGGTTTCAAGTCGATCGGACATCGTCTCGATATAGTTTGGGTTGTCCGAAGGTTTCGCAGCGCGTTTAAAAATAGTTAAAAATCCGGAAAAATTAGGGGCCTTTAGTGAGGGGTTAATTAAGTAGTTAGTAACCCTCTAAAGTGATTTGGATAAGTTTGGGAACCCCGAAGAAGACGATTGACCTAGGAAAAAGTACAACACGCGTATCGAGGTGGCAGCGCGGACAGTCTGTGAGTGGAATTTCTTTCTGAAATCGATTCATGCAAAAATGTTTTATAAGTGTTTTAATATTTGTTTTGAGATGCCATGAGTGAATTTTATGGGTGTTTACATATGGGCACGTATTTCGAGGTTTTTAAGTTTTATACGTGCTTATACGCGCTTATGCTTTCAGTTTTAATGAAATGGTTTTGAAAAGGTAAAACCGAGCATGATACCCAATTGGATTTTGTTTTGACTCGAGCATGTGGCCTTATTGATGACCTACGGGTGTGAGTCGTGGTCGCGACGGATGCTGTGTGCACGGCGACGGACGATGTGATGCTCACCTCTGGAATTGGATGTGTTCCCTCCGGAGAGGTCACGATGCATGTTTCGTTGTCGAGCAGCCACTGGAGGCTAGACTTTGGTGTGCTGGCAGTATAGGAGATCGATCGGTGGCATGTGCATTATGTCCTAGAGTTGGTCGCGGTAGTGATCTGTTCACGGAGACATACCAGGATTGAGAGCGGTCCTGGATTGATGGTTGCACGCATCACTCCGATCGAAATCATGACTGACCCTGAGGGTTCGGGCTCGATGCCCCGTTGATTTACTAGTTCGGGCTTGATGCCCAGTCATGGTGAAATCAGGCTAGAGGCCCCGTTGAGTCATACGTTCGGGCTAAAGGCCCAGTTGATTTGTGTTATCGGGTGTGAGTCCCGTATCATGGTTTTGTATACTAGTATGTATATACTCTCCTTACGAGCGTATTGATTGGTCTCCTCCAGTCGTCGACCTGGAGAGTCACGATCTAAAAATCAAAATGGGTATCCCCGTAGTGATCCTGTTCTAGGAGTGGGCGTTATGATGTGGTTCCGGACTAGATCCGAAGAGATTCTAGGACTAGATCCGATGACAGAGACTCCCAGATGAAGAATTCCTGGGAGAAGACTCGGAGTGAGATCCCGAGTAGTATGCATACTTATTTATATAGAAATCGTGACATATATCGGGGATGAGTTTCTTGGGGTTTTGTTCCCCGAGTTGGCATCTTCTCGGAAGTGCCTAAGATGGGTTATATATGTATATATGTATATGTGTACGAGTTTTCACTGAGACGGCGTTGGGCGGTGACCCACGCATTTTGGTTTTGGGCTGAGACCCATATGAGCTGGATTTGGGACGAGTTCCCACTTGAATTGGATTTCTGGCCAAGGCCCAGTATCCTTGTTTGAGAAATGGTTTTCGAATGCATGCATATGTTTTTAGTGAAGGGCATAAAGGTCTTTGTGATGAAAATGTTTTTATAAAACTTTGGTTTTGTCCACTCACAGTTATCATGTTTTGAATGCCCTTCAGGTTGATCGCGGATGCGGGCTGCAGAAGAGACGAGACATCACATTCCTCCTCCTGATCTTGGCGTACTCTGATAGCCCCAGTTGGGTGAAGGACGAAAATATCCCTGGTCTGACACCTCGTGTCAGACAGGAACAGGCACGTCCCACGCTAATTCCGAGGGATTTAGGACGGGTCCTGTCAAGTTGGTATTAGAGCAGAGAGGCGCGCAGGTCGAGTATGTGATGTGTCTGCAATCATAATAGTCCGTCATCAACCTGATAGTTGGGGTAAGAGTTGGAAGCACCTCGTGCTGAACGAAACTTGATTCGATGGATTAGGATTCGTTTGGCATGACATGCTGCGTTTTCTGAGAGGTCAGAACCTCAAGTAGGATTATATTCCGTACGAATCCGACAGCTTAGAGCCGCATAGTTACTGGGATAGAATCCAGTGGACCAGTAGACGCAGTAGGACGACCCGAGAGTCGGGACCGCCTAGGTGTCATGACGGACATGGATTGGAGCAACGTGGAAGCAGTCGAGGTCATTGAAGGTCTATTGGATGACTCTGGTTGAGTCTAGTTTAGACTTTTTGGGATAGGGACGTTAACCCTAATTGGCAGGAGATGCCACGTTTAGAGATGTCGAATCATAGAGGATGCCGACTGACAGTGGATGCCCGGAGGAACTGTCATGTGACGTGATGGGATACGATTGCGACGTGTAGCAGCGGTGCAGTGTTAGACACCACATATGGCCAAGCTCTTGTGGAGGCCAGTGGCTAGGAGCCGTATAGGTACGAGGGGACAAACCCCTCAGATGGTGGTTACTGGTTGTTGGGATACCAGTGGCGGAGTACGACGATCCTTCGAAGTCAAGAGCGAGGGATCACCGAGTGGACGTGCTGCTGTAAGCAACCGGGTTGTGATAACCCTAGTTGGTGATTGATTGGACGAGTGACCAGGAGAGCCGTGCTTGTCGATTGGATTCCGAGGTGGATCGATCGGCGGATGTTGTGTGTTGAGCAGTTGGTGTCGGCGGTGAGTGGACCGCTTAGGTTCGGAGTCTCGATAGTAACGTGTGTGGGTTGTGTCTGCTCGGGCTCGCGGTAGGAACCACCATCGAGGCTAGATTTAGTGAGGATTGTTGAAAATCAAGGAACGTTTGGGAAACGTTCATTCCCAATTTGGATTGTCGGAATGGCCCCGCCTAGAGTCGTGGGGTACGATAGAGGTAGAGCCTTCCGTACCGAGCCGTTACGAGCGAGGTTTTAGAATTTTTTTATTCGCACTCCACGTGGCGGTGATGCGATGACGTTAACGAGAAAGGACGATGAGCCATGAACTAAGGGTAGCTCAGCCGTGATGTGCTCATGGTAACGTGCTACCACTACACAACGAGAAGGATTCGTCGGATATTGTAGATTTGTCTTCGGAATTGTGTGGAGATGGTTGGTTGAATGTGGTTGACCATACCTCTTGAGTGTCGTGTACGCTGGTTTGAGGAGAATCTGATAGTGAGAAATATAATGGGTCACTACAATAGTTATCGACAGTTGTCGTTGGTCAGAAAGAATGGATAACGAAAGGACTGTCGTGAGGATTAGTGACCGGAGGGTCGGATTTGGTAATACGCAGAGAATTTTCGGCAGATCACAGCAAGAGCCTATTGTGACTCTTCGATCGAGCGGTACATCGGATTAGGATGAATTGATATCCTTTTGGATGTGCATAAACGGTCATAAACGGATAGGCGAATTGGATTGTTTACGAACATGCGGATGATGTTCGAGTGAATTGATGTGACCGAGTTGGTAGTCGTGCCATAACGTAGTGGTCGTGCGATTTCAGTGGACACCGAGCAGGACGGAGCCCTATACCTAGGTTGGCGATACGGAAGTTGGCGTATACCTGGTTTAGCGAGGTGTGTACTATACCTGTATTGGTGACAGATGCTCTAGGTCGTTGTGGATGGATGGTACGAGTGTTAGGTGCTGGATTTGGATCCCATAAGGATTGGGACATGCGAATTAGGTTACTGACGTGAATAGCGATGGAAGAAACATAAGAGAATCAATGAAGGTGTTTAGTCGTGAAGGGAAGGATTAAGCATTACAGTAATTATCATAGAATACTCTTAGTCGGAGTAGGACTTCTAGCTCAGGAATAGAAACAGTTGAGTATGCTTCCAACACGGTTCCAACTACTCTCGACTTAGAGGCCGGTGAAGGAGACTTCTCGTTTTCTACTCTTTAGCAGATCATACTGGATGCCGGAGGATGATGCAAGATGGACCTTGATGTCATCATCTTCAACTTTCCTCATGTGGATCGATGAGGAAGGAGACGACAGTGATGTCAAATTGGATTGACTTGGAGATCAGATGATTTGTAATGTCACATCCAGTGATGTGACAAGTGAGTAACCAAGACGAGACAGATTGAGTAACGTGACGATGATCGAGATGACAGAAGTGATTGTGACGACCATAAGGCCTTTAGACCGAGGTCTGGTCGTCATTGGAGTGAATTACCTTGCTGATTATGCTAAGCGAGGAGCAGAGGAGAATAGTATTGTGAGACTGATGGAGGATCCCTTAGAATAGTTGGTAAGATGACAAGACATAGATTGGATATGGGGATACATAGGAAACGAGGATGATACGTGGGTATTGATCAAGAAAAGATGAATAGCCGATGCCTCGAGTTGGATTTGAGGATAGAGATTGTGATGGATTGAGGCTGGCTCTTGACGCACGATTGAACATCGGAACGATAAGTAATATGATCCGATGTGTTCCGATATATTGGTAAAGTGACCAGACGTCGAATGCTGTGTACTTGAGTAGAATTGACAAATAGGGTTCGAATAGTTGGTGATCCAAGATCTCAGGGACATGTGGGCCAGAGGAACCCTAGTGCTTGTTTGTGTTTTCTACTGAGTCAAGTATTCGATTGGAGTCCTGATACACTTGAATGGGTTAGACGTCGATTGTGGGTCGACAGGACGAGTAGTACGATGGTTGAGACTCGAGGTGAGTCTAGATGTCAGCGGAGATCGTAGAGAGATGTGAGATTGGATTTGGGGACTCGAGAGTGAGTCGAGATCAGAGTAAATGACAGGTGAGACATCGACGCTATCTCGAGTGAGACTTACGAGCCAAAGCGTGGCTTCGCCAAAGTTGAGTGGAGCTTGGGAGATCCAATGGCAGTGTGTAACGAAGAGTACGGCGTAATGACGAACGTGTATGTTCACACGAGAGTAACCGAGCTGAGGAACACGGTTGGATTCCACAGGTTGGTTGTGGAATTGGGTCACTTTGAATTTCGAGGACGAAATTCTTGAAGGGGGAAGATTGTAACGGCCTGTCCCGAATTATCAGGATTAATTAAGACTTAATGACGGATTAGCCCTGCTAATCAAAGACTAATTGGGGATTTGACAAGGATTAACGAACATTCATGGTGAAAAGACGATTTTGCCCCTAGAATGGGCAACACATTGACTCTTCATTTAGGCGGTCAAATGGACTCTGGCCGATGACTGCGACGTAGTTCAGGACGTCACGAGTTCATAGACAGGTGGCACTTCCGATTCCGACGTTCGAGGAAGAAGTTATGACGTCGGAAGTTCGGGGGTATTTTGGTAATTTGGTTAAAAAGGGGCAAATAGTTGACTTTTGACCCAGGAGGTTCGATGGCCTAGGCCGAGGACCGTTACGTAGATCGGGACCATACGAATCCGTAGACAGACGGCACGTCGAATTCGGACATTCGACGGAGAAGTTACGGTTCACGGAAGTTCGAACGTACTATTACATGTTTTTAGAGACGGGAGTTTTTTGGCAGCAAGTGGGGCCCAGCTGATAGGACCCATCCCAATCCCCCCGGGATTAGTGCGGGATGACCCTGCTCCCGTCTGACACGAAGTGTCAGACAAGGGATATTTCCATCCTTTGCCCTCCCGGGCTATCAGAGTACGCCAGGATCCGGAGGAGGCATGTGATATCTCGATCTCTACTACAGTTCACATCAGATGTCAACCTGAAGGGCAATCAAAACATTAAAAGCTGTGAGTGGACAAAACAAAAGTTTATAAAAACATTTTAATGAGAAGACATTTGTACCCTTCACTAAAAAGTATGCATGCATTCGAAAACCATTTATCCAGAAAAACTATAATGAAATCAAGTACACGGGCCACTGTCCAAATCCATAAGGGACTCAGCCTAAATCATAAGAAACTAACCATACGGGCCATTGCCCAAAACTTGTGTAAACGCACATCATACATCATATCATATTTATATCATATACACATATAATTCACACAACCAATCCTGTCACGGTTTCCAAAGCTACGCGCGTGCTACCCAGGTCTCAATTCGAGTCTTCTCAAAGTCAAGATCAATGTCCGCAGACCACTGACCCTACCTGAGGTAATAGTAATTATAGCCTTCCTGAGAGTAAGGAACCCAACTGGGGGGTGACTCCACTCAGTCGGTGCTCCGTGACTACTCCGGGGTCCACCCAGGCCAACGACCCTCCCCGGAGGAGATAATAGAAGTAAAGGAAGGTATATGAATACATATATATACATAACATAAACATTCATGCCCGGTTCCCTTGAACCGTCATGATCCATAACATCCATAACAAGGGTTCATGCTGGTTCCCATAAACCGTCATGAACCAGAATGACCTTTCCAGAGTTCATGCCGGTTCCCATAAACCGTCATGAACATGGAAATCCATCTAGGGTCCCTAACCCGGAATCATCAGTGTAAAACAACTAGGTCTTGTGCCCGAACATATGACATCAGCTGGGCATTGTGCCCGATATCTAAGGGTCAGTCACGACTCCGATCATAGTGATGCGGGCAACCATCCATCCAGGACCGCCCTCAATCCTGGTATGTCGCCGTGAACGAATCAACCGACGCGACCACCATAAGATCATGGTGCACTCATCACCGATCGTTATCCTGAACCGTCAGCACTCCGAAGTCGAGCCTCCCCAGGCTGCCCGACCACGAATCGTGCATCGTGACCACTCCAGAAGGTACACATCCTAATCCGGAGGTGAGCGTCGTATCGTCGATCGCCGTGCACATAGCACCCGTCGCGACCACGATTTAGACCCGAAGATCGTAAATAGCGTCATATGCCCGAGACAAAACCAAATGGGTCTCATACCCGAGTTTATCCTTTTAGAAATCCAAAACCTTTTCATTTAGACCAATAAAAAAATACAGATCCGTATAAGCACCGTATAAGGCTGAAACCTTGAAATACGTGCTTATACGTAACCACATACAAATGCACCCATGGCATCGTCAAACATGTATGAAAACATATAATAAACATTTATGTATGCACCAATTTAGAAAACAAGGTCCACTCACAGACCGTCCGAGCTGCCGCCTCGATTTGCGCGCCATACGGCTCCCCGAGCCGATCACCATCACCGGGACTCCCAAACCTGTCCAAATTTTAATAGAAGGTTACTAACTACTTAATTAACCTCCTACCAAAGTCCCGTAATTTTTCCGAACTTTTAACTATTTTTAAACCGACCCTAAACCTTCCGACACCGTGAAAACTATCGAAACGATGTCCGTTTGACGCGAGACCAGTCCCAAAATCTTCGTTACATCGAATAGAAGATTTCCCGTGTTGAACACTTTCCCAAATTATGGACCACGCACCCTCACGCGCTCCAAGAAGGGACAGATTACTATTTATCAGCACTAACCTCCAGCAGACCGGTTTTACTGTTCCTGGCCGGTTCACCTGGTTTGGCCGGTCCAACTGGACCGGTGTGACCAGTTCACAACCCTAGACACCCCATTTTTCATCCTAGTTCTTCCTTTTTGGTTCCTTTCACCTTATTTTGGTGTTTTCTATCCATTCAAATCCTTAAAACAACCTAAAAACCGCCTAAACCCATGGTTCGATTTTGAACCAAACGGTTCAAAGTTCCCAAAACTATCCCATGGATGCCCAGCCATCCCAAGCTTCCTTAAACCTTCCTAACATGTCCCTAGCAACCTAATGGACTCATTAAAACCATTAAAAACCAACCATAACAACAAAAATGGAAAAATTGATCAAAATGGGCTAACTGTGAACCTCACGGGTTCTTCCTCCTTCCAGCCGCCGTGGACGGCGGTTCTGGTGGCAACCACCTCCTCTTGTCCTCTCTTCCATCCCTAGTCTCAGTCCTGGTCGCTTGAATGAAGGTTGGATGGGTTTTGGTTTGCACGGATGGGAGGAAAAGCGTGAGATCGGGTGGGTGTTTTGTGTGTTTGAAATGGAGAAAGAAATGCACGGTGCATGAATCAATATAGGTGGCCTGTGGATGGGTGACACTTGTCACTCATCCATTGGGCCTCCATTAAATATCTGGGCCCCACTAAAGTCCAAAAGTTAACTTATTTCGTAATTCGTGCAATAGTGCACTTGAACTTCAGTGAACCGTTACTTCGCCGTCGAACGTCCAAATTCGACGTGCCGCCTGTCTATGGATTCGTATCTTCCTTATCTACGTAACGGTCTTCAGCCCTCGGCCATCGGACCTCTTGGTCAAAAAGTCAACTATTTGCCCCATTTAACCAAAATTACCAAAATGCCCATAAACTTCCGAACGTCATAACTTCCTCCTCGAACGTCGAAATTGAACGTGCCACCGGTCTATGAACTCGTGACGTCACAAACTACGTCCCGGTCATCGGTCAAAGTCCATTTGACAGGCCAAATGAAAAGTCAACATTTTGCCACGACTAGGGGCAAAACGGTCATTTCACATCGTTCGTCCGATTTCGCCCAACTAATCACCGATTAACCTCACTAATCGTGATTAGTCACTAATCTAATCTAGGAATTTGGGACGGGTCGTTACACCAGCTTTTTGGATAGGCCCAATGGATGAGTGACAAGTGTCACCCATCCATTGCACAACCCAAATAATTCATGCATATCCTCCCCTTTTCATTGTATTCGACCATTTCCACCGAACCCGATCAAACCATCCAAACGTACTCCAAACCCTTCCC
This sequence comes from Prinsepia uniflora, assembly GCA_032719365.1. Lineage (NCBI taxonomy): Eukaryota > Viridiplantae > Streptophyta > Magnoliopsida > Rosales > Rosaceae > Prinsepia > Prinsepia uniflora. Next base: position 41,264,499 of record CM064867.1, on the reverse strand, counting down.
CGTCTAATCATGTTTGAGAAACCAAGAGAGTGAGAGGAGGGCTGGAGGATGATGGTGGCTGGCCAGGGCAGCGCCACCATTGACGGCGGAGGGACATCGTGTAGGTAACCTGGTTTTTTCCCGATTTCCCTCAATTTGAATTTCATACATTATGCCCCGTTTTTCTTGATTAGAATAGGTTTATTAAGGTGTTAGGAAGATTTTAAGAAGGTTTGAATGGTGGTTCATGGTTGAGGAGGCCCTAGGACATTTCTGGAAAAGTGAACCGTGGGAGGGGAAGTTGAACCGGGGTGGATTTAGGGGTTTTTCAGTGTTTTGATTTCACAATTAGGATTCTAGGATCAAAATAGGAAGTTTAGAATCGATTAGGAAGGAAAAGGATGAAAATTGATCAGTGTAGGGGCATAGACCGATCACGCCGGTCCAGTTGCAGGGTCGAACCGGGCTGGCCGATCGGTTGGAGGACAGGGATGACCACTGTGCAGTGGCGTATGAGGCCCACGCGCAGGGCCATCCAGCGGCGTGTGACGGCGCGTGGTGAGGCTTTTGGGGAAACTTTCAACATGTGAAATCATCTATTCGATGTAATGAACATTTTGGGACTAGTTTCGAGTCGATCGGACATCGTCTCGATATAGTTCAGGTTGTCCGAAGGTTTCGGAGCGCGTTTAAAAATAGTTAAAATTCCCGAAAAACTAAGGGGCTTCAGTGAGGGGTTAATTAAGTAGTTAGTACCCCTCTAAAGTGATTTGGACATATTTGGGAACCCTAAAGAAGACGATTGACATGGAAAGGCGAATGGCGCACGTAACGAGTTCATAGACAGCTGACACGTTGACTCTTCATTCAGGCGGTCAAATGGACTTTGGCCGATGACTGTGACATATTTCGGGACGTAATGAGTTCATAGACAGGTGACACGTTCGAATACGACATTCGAGGAAGAATTTATGACGTCAGAAGTTCGGGGGTATTTTCGTAATTTGGTTAAAAATGGGCAAACAGTTGACTTTTGACCCAGGAGGTCCGATGACCTAGGCCGAGGACCGTTACGTAGATCAGGACGATACGAATCCATAGACAGGCGGCACGTCGAATTTGGACATTCGACGGAGAAATTACTGTTCACGGAAGTTCGAACGTACTATTACACATTTTTTGAGATGGAAGTTATTTGGCAGCAAGTGGGGTCCAGCTTTTTGGACAGGCCCAATGGATGAGTGACAAGTGTCACCCATCCATTGGCCAGCCCAAATAATTCATGCCTATCCTCCCCTTTTCATTGTATTCGACCATTTCCACCAAACCCGATCAAACCATCCAAACCCATTCCAAACCCTTCCCTTTCTGATCATGTTTGAGAAACCAAGAGAGTGAGAGGAGGGCTGGTGGATGATTGTGGCTGGCCAGGGGCAGCACTGGTGTGGACAGCGGAGGGACATCGTGCAGGTAACTCGGTTTTGGCTCGATTTCCCCCAATTTGAATTTCATACGTTATGGTCGATTTTTTTTTTATTAGAATAGGTTTATTAAGCTGTTAGGAAGATTTTAAGAAGGTTTGAATGGTGGTTCACGGCTGAGGAGGCCCTAAGACATTTCTGGAAAAGTGAACCGTGGGAAGGGAAGTTGAACCATGGTGGATCAAGGGATTTTTCAGTGTTTTGATTTCGCAAATAGGATTCTAGGATCAAAATAGGAAGTTTAGAATCGATTAGGAAGGAAAAGGAGGAAAATTGAACAGTGTAGGGGCTTGGACCAGTCACGCCGGTCCAGTTGCAGGGTCGAACCAGGCCGGCCGGTCGGTTGGAGGACAAGGATAACCACTGTGCAGTGGCGCGTGAGGAACACGCACAGGGCCATCTAACGGCGCGTGCGTGGTGAGGCTTTTGAGGAATCGTCCAACATGTGAAATCATCTATTCGACGTAACGAACATTTTGGTACTAGTTTCGAGTGGATCGGACATCGTCTCTATATAGTTCGGGTTGTCCGATAGTTTCGGAGTGCGTTTAAAAATAGTTAAAAATCCCGGAAAATTATGGAACTTTAATGAGGGGTTAATAAAGTAGTTAAGTCTCCTCTAAAGTGATTTGGACAGGTTTGGGAACCCCGAAGAAGACGATTGATTGGGGAAGGCGTACGGTGCGCGTATCGAGTTCATAGACAGGTGGCACGTTGACTCTTCGTTCAGGCGGTCAAATGGACTTTGGCCGATGACTGTGACATATTTTAGGACGTCACGAGTTCATAGACAGGAGGCACGTCTGATTCCGACGTTCGACGAAGAAATTATGACGTCGGAAGTTCGCGGGTATTTTGTTAATTTGGTTAAAAGTGGGCAAGCAGTTGCCTTTTGATTTGGGAGGTTCGATGGCCGAGGGCCGAGGACCTTTATGTAGATCAGGATGATACGAAACTGTAGAAAGGTGCCACGTCGAATTTGGACATTCGACGGAGCAGTTACGGTTCACGGAAATTCGAACGTGCTATTGCACGTTTTTCGAGACGGGAGTTATTTGGCAGTGAGTGGGGCCCAGCTTTTTGAACTGGCCCAATGGATGAGTGATAAGTGTCACCCATCCATTGCCCAGACCAAATAATTCATGCATATCCTCCCTTTTTCATTGTATTCGACCATTTCCACCAAACCCGAACAAACCATCCAAACCCATTCCAAACCCTTCCCCTTCTGATCATGTTTGAGAAACCAAGAGAGTGAGAGGAGGGCTAGAAGATAATGGTGGCTGGCCAGGGGCAGTGCTGCCGTGGACGGCGGAGGGACATCGTGCTGGTAACTCGGTTTTTGCCCGATTTCCACCAATTTGAATTTCATAGGTTATGGCCGGTTTTTCTTGATTAGAATAGGTTTATTAAGGTGTTAGGAAATTTTTAAGAAGGTTTGAACGGTGGTTCAAGGCTGAGGAGGCCCTGGGACATTTCTGGAAAAGTGAACCGTGGGAGGGGAAGTTGAACATGGGTGGATTTAGGGGTTTTTCAGTGTTTTGATTTCACAAATAGGATTCTAGGATCAAAATAGGAAGTTTAGAATTGATTAGGAAGGAAAAGGATGAAAATTGAATAATGTAGGGGCCTGGACCGATCACGTCGGTCTAGTTGCAGGGTCAAACCAGGCTGGCTGGTCGGACAGGTTGGCTGGAGGACTGGATGACCAATGTGCAGTGGCGCGTGAGGCCTACGCGCAGGGCCATCCAGTGGCGCGTGGTGAGGCTTTTGGGGAAGCTTCCAACATGTGAAATCATCTATTCGATGTAACGAACATTTTGGGACTGGTTTCGAGTCGATCGGACATCATCTCGATATAGTTCGGGCTATCCGAAGGTTTTGGAGTGCGTTTAAAAATAGTTAAAAATATCAAAAACTTAGGGGGCTTTAGTGAGGGTTTAATTAAGTAGTTAGTAACCCTCTAAAGTGATTTGGACAAGTTTGGAAACCCCGAAGAAGACGATTGACCCGGGAAGTCGTACGGCGCGCGTATCGAGGCGACATCACGGATGGTCTGCGAGAGGACTTTCTTTCTGAAATCGATGCATGCATAAATGTTTTATAAATGTTTTAATATATGTTTTGTGATGCCATGAGTGCATTTTGTGTGTGTTTACGTATGGGCACGTTGTAAGGATCCGTCCCGAATTCCGGGATTAGATTAGTGACTAATCGTGATTAATAGGTTAATCCGTGATTAGTTGGGCGAAATCGGACGAATGATGCAAAATGACCTTTTCACCCCTAAGCGTGGGCAAAACATTGACTTTTCGTTCGGGCGGTCAAATGGACTTTGACCGATGACTGTGACATAGTTCGGGACGTCACGAGTTCATAGACAGGTGGCACGTTCAATTTCGACGTTCGAGGAAAAAGTTATGACGTTCGGAAGTGAAAGGGTACTTTGGTAATTATGGTTAAAAGGGACAAATTGTTGACTTTTGGACCGGGAGGTCCGATGGCCGAGGGCCGAGGTCCGTTACGTAGATCGGGACGGTACGAATTCATAGACATACGGCATACTGAAATCAAACTTCGAACGAGAGAGTTATGTGTCACGGAAGTTCGATTTCACTATGCATGTATATCAAGGTGATGATTAGGTGGTATATTTTGATTGGGCAGATATTTTAAGTGGGACCCATGGATAAGTGACAAGTGTCACTCATCCCATTGGCCCAAACCCCCAATTTGTGGATCTAGTTAATTAATTATTATTATTATTATTATTTTATAATTAAACCTCACCTACCACTCAATCCTAACCATCCATTTCAATTAATATCGCAATCATCACCATCCATCTCATCTCTCTCTTTCTGATCATCATCATCATCATCTATCTAAACTCTCACCTTTTTCCCCCGTGCATCAAACTTCACCTTTTTCATTTCTCCATAAGCAATCTGAGCCCCTCCATATAAACAAACACCACACCTCACCACCATAATCATTATGAGTGCTCGTGTGTGACCGTGAGAGAGTGATATGAGAGGGCAGGACGGTGAAGGCTCATGGTGCCTCACGACGGGGAAAACCTGAAACCCACGGGTAAACAAGTTTGAACTTTCAAGTTTGGGTTTGTGGGGTTTTTACTCGATTCTATTAATGAGGTTGACTTCCTGGTTGTCAGGACCCACCCCGGTTTCACCCCGAAACCCGAGGTAAATCCCGCTCCCGTCTGACTTCCCGACACAAGACCCAAGTAAAACTCACGTAAACCTAGTCAGACGCAGGAGTAACTAAACAAAATATCCTGAAGGTATCGTTTACAGAACGTAGTACGAAACACAAGGAAAAATAAAAACTGATAAAGTACACGCATACGGAAAACTCTAAACTACTCTGGAATCCCTCACGTCCCTTCTATGCCTCGGACTCTGCCTCGACGTCAAGACCCCGCGCTCGCTCCACAACCTGGAGGGCAATTTAAAACCAAAAGTGTGAGTGGACCATGATAAAAGAAAGTTTCTAAAACCATTTTATAAGAAAGCCAAGTTTCACCCTCCGTTTTGAAAACCACATGCATAACCAATAATTACGAACACAATTATAAATCAATTTACCATAAACCGCATCATAAGAAACAGAAACACTATAAAACAGTTAGAAATAAAACCACAACATGTGAATCATAAAACCATATCAGAAATCATAACATCACATCATCATTTTCCCGATCAAACCTGCTGGACCTATCCGAGTCTTTAAACTCCCGAGTCTTTAAACTCAATCCAGGCCTTAATCATATCCGAGTCTTTAAACTCAAGGCCTACGGGGGAAAATCAATATATATCCGAGTCTTTAAACTCCCGAGTCTTTAAACTCAATCCGGGTCTTTAAACCCAATCCGGCCGGTCCCCCGTCACATATATCCGGGTCTTTAAACCCAATATCCAGATCCAGCAAATCCAATCTCAAAACCATTTGAAAACCATGTACCAATCCACATCCAAACCCGAATCCGAAATCACTGGTCTGATGCCCTTCCGGCATCCAGAACCGTCATTCCGAACCCAAATCCGGAAATTCACTTTTCAACTTTAAACCCAAATTTCGCTTCCGAAATCCGATTCTAAAACCGAAAACCTTGATTATCAAAATCATATTCCAAAATTCATTTATAATCATTAGAAATCACTTATCAATTTAAATCCCAAAACTAAAGCATCAATTTCAGAAACCAACCACTTTCTCGTAAAACGTGCTAGAAATCGGACTTCCTCGAAAAGCGTGCAATAATGTAAAACCAACCAAAACATACTCGATAAACATAGAATGATGATTGAAACCATAAAACAATTATAGAAAACAGTTATGCATGCTCGAGTTTAGATACGGGGTCCACTCACAGTACTGAGCCCTACTCGCGTCCCGAACGTCCAGCACGTTCCTCGGCTTCCTCGGGAAATCCCGATTCTGTCAACCACCGTCAAATTACGTCACTAATACGTCTACGAAAAAAACTACTTAATTTTCCTTAAAATTCCCCGAATCGAAAACCTAAAACCCGAGACCCTAAACTTTCACCCTCGCAGACCTAACCTCAAACGATGTCTGATTGCCCCGAAACCAACTCCATTGAACTCACCACAACTCCTGGACCAAAAGTCATGTTGATCGTTTTCCCAACCGCCGCCGCACGCGCCCCCACGCGCCGCCCAAAGTGGCTGCGCGTGGCCCTCACGCGCCAGCTACAGTACCATCGTCAACCTCCCGTACTGTGCTGAACCGGCCGCCGTGGCTTGGACCGGCGAGAAGCATTCTCCACCGTCCGGCCACCATTTCCGTCCCTTCTTTCACCAGCAGCTTAGTCCAGACACCACGAATCCATTCCCCAACTCCGTTCACCTCGACACCGTCCCTAGCCCGTCGACTGAACTCGAAACCAGACAGCCCCAAACTCCCCTGCTTCACGATCCAGCCACCCAGCTCACCTCCATTCACGGTGGCTACACCAAACTCATCCTAGGACTTCACTGAACCTAGACCACACCTCCGTTACCCTCGACTCACCCCCAAACTCGTCGACTCACCGTTTGAAGTTTACAGCCAAACAGAGGAACAGAGACTCCACTTCAACCGAGCTCCGCCGTGAACACCCCGCGTCACGGCGACCATCCCCGTCGACACCTAGGACCTCCCTGAACATAACCCTGACCTTCAATCCCATCGACACTAAGCCTAGACTCACGACTTTCCAACTGAAATTTCACGGGAAAACAGAGCAGGAAATCTTACTCTTCGATTGCGGCTCCGCCGTGCCGCCGTGCACGATCACAGCTCCAAATTACCACCACCAGCTCACACTGACCTCCCTGTCTCTCCCTCACTCACCAGAACTCATCACCAGCCACAATCACTCCTCAATTTCTCCTCACAAGCTCACTCTGTTTCTCTGTGTATCGAAGAACCACACACGCACACACGGGTTCACCCAATTATTTAGGACCGCACACACACAGAAGAACCCCCCAGAACCCACTACACCTTTGACATGTGTCACAATCCAGTCCATCCTTATCCCACCTGCTTAAACCCCAGCTGTCCATCTTGCTTCTCTCTGCACAAATCCCCAAAAGCCAAAAAGACCAAAATACCCTCCTGTTTTACACATTTTTACGGTTTTACCGAAACTTCCTAGACCCGTAACTCTCGCCTCGTAAGTCCGATGAATACGTGCCGCCTGTCACCGAACTCAGGACGACGAAACCTATCTAACCATGCTAGGTCAACCTACCAAAATCCGATTATTCAAAAAGTCAACTTTTCCCCCTATTTTACCAAAATTACGGTTATGCCCTCGACCTTCCGAACATCACAACTTCCTCCTCGGATGTCGGAATCAGGCATGCCACCTGCCTATGCATTCGTGACATCCTAAATTACGTCCTGGTCACTGGTCAACCCCCATTTGACCACCCGACTAAAAGTCAACTATTTTGCCCAAACTAGGGGCAAAATCGTCATTCCAACTAACCACGATTAACCTCACTAATCACACCTTCATCATCCTACAAATCCCGGTTCTCGGGACGGGTTGTTACAATCTACCCCCTAAAAAGAATTTCGTCCCCGAAATTCCACAGCTAGTTCCCGACACCTAGGGTTTCTTACCCGGTATCCACACTAGGTCAACAACAACCTTTCCTGAATTTCCTGTCTATCATCTCCACCTTGGGATTTCACTCCGTCCCCCAACTACTGTTACTACGGCCAACCCTGTCAGCTGCATGGAGTACACAAGGGAAACTCTATGAACAGAACAGAAAACAAAGGTATTATAAAATACCTCATTTCACAGTACCCGACAGAAGTCATAGAGTACATCCTCGGATACAACCACCCTACCTCCCAAACCAACTCGACTACTAACCCAAACAATCGACCACCCATCTCCCTCGGCTGCTAAGTCGGCCACTATCGGAAGAAATCTACAAAGTCCTAAAGGCAAACTCTAGCTTGTGGGTTCTCTCCTTCGATAACCTCATATCGATCAGTTATAGTCACTCCTCTCTTATACCTTCCGTCACCCTCCTACGGAACTCACTGTACCACTCCAAGTCCTCTAGGAAAAACTCCTAGACTCTACCCTGAGATCCAACAACCAAACCGACAGCACAACCAAAAGTAAAACAAGTACCTGTCCCCACATCGGGTGTCGACTGATCCTCCTGCTGAGTCATCGAGAACACCCGGGCCTGAGATCCCGACGCTCTACCACGTCCCCTCGAACTACTCGTGGCTGTGCCACCACCTCTTCTCGGGCTTGCTGTCCCTGACGCTGTACTCTGCCCGGACTCCGCTACTCCTCTGCCTACACCACCTTCCTGTGGCAACAGTGGACACTCACGTCGGAAATGACCTCGCTCCCCGCAGTAGAAACACACATTCCAACCTGGTCCACTGCTCGGTCTCCCCGTAGACGCTACCGACGTCGCACTCGCTTGCGGAGTCGGCGGTGCTCGGTAACCCCAAAATCCTGAACTCTGGGCACTGCCAGGCCTACCAAAACGATCATCGCCCGACGAGGACGATCCACCGAAGTTACCCCTTTTCGGTGTCCGCTGGCTCGAAGCTCCAGGAATAGATGGTTCCCGGCGTCGCACCGGCAAACTAGCCTCAACTCGCACCGTAGCATCCGACAAGTCTCGGAGGGTAGCAAAAGATCCAGCCGTCACTATGGCTCGAATCTCACCTCGCAAGCCCAACTCAAACCTACGGCATTTCTCGGCTTCAGTGGCCACAAAAGCAGGAGCAAACCGAGACAACATCTGGAACTTCCGTTCATACTCTGCCACTGTCATATTCCCTTGCTGGAGCTGCAGAAACTCCGCCTCCCTGGCATCCCGGAAAGAACGAGGATAATATTACTCTAGAAACCGTTCCCTGAACGTCTCCCAGGTTACACTATGGACATCCCAACCGGACAACTCGAGGGTATACCACCACTCATACGCCGCACCGTCTAGTAAAAAGGTAGCCAACAATACTCGCTCCTCCGGCGGACAATGCATCACCGCAAAAATCCGCTCCAGTCTGGTAATCCACCTCTGGGCTTCCTCAGGATCAGCCCCGCCACTAAAAGTAGTAGCCCCGAGCCGCTGGGCTCGCTCAATCGTGGCACTCTCTGTCTCTCTTGCTACTTCTTCAGATTGTGGAGAGGGTCTACGTCTCGGAGGCATCGTCAACCGCACGCTGAAAGAGGCATAGAAGTAGTTAAGCAACTGGAACACAACCTCACAAACCAACAAACCCCACAAACCCGACAAACCTATGCTCTGATACCAATTGTCAGGACCCACCCCGGTTTCACCCTGAAACCCGAGGTAAATCTCGCTCCCGTCTGACTTCCCGACACAAGACCCAAGTAAAACTCACGTAAACCTAGTCAGACGCAGGAGTAATTAAACAAAATATCCTGAAGGTATCGTTTACAGAACGTAGTACGAAACACAAGGAAAAATAAAAACTGATAAAGTACACGCATACGGAAAACTCTAAACTACTCTGGAATCCCTCACGTCCCTTCTATGCCTCGGACTCTGCCTCGACGTCAAGACCCCGCACTCGTTCCACAACCTGGAGGGCAATTTAAAACCAAAAGTGTGAGTGGACCATGATAAAAGAAAGTTTCTAAAACCATTTTATAAGAAAGCCAAGTTTCACCCTCCGTTTTGAAAACCACATGCATAACCAATAATTACGAACACAATTATAAATCAATTTACCATAAACCGCATCATAAGAAACAGAAACACTATAAAACAGTTAGAAATAAAACCACAACATGTGAATCATAAAACCATATCAGAAATCATAACATCACATCATCATTTTCCCGATCAAACCTGCTGAACCTATCCGAGTCTTTAAACTCCCGAGTCTTTAAACTCAATCCAGGCCTTAATCATATCCGAGTCTTTAAACTCAAGGCCTACGGGGGAAAATCAATATATATCCGAGTCTTTAAACTCCCGAGTCTTTAAACTCAATCCGGGTCTTTAAACCCAATCCGGCCGGTCCCCCGTCACATATATCCGGGTCTTTAAACCCAATATCCAGATCCAGCAAATCCAATCTCAAAACCATTTGAAAACCATGTACCAATCCACATCCAAACCCGAATCCGAAATCACTGGTCTGATGCCCTTCCGGCATCCAGAACCGTCATTCCGAACCCAAATCCGGAAATTCACTTTTCAACTTTAAACCCAAATTTCGCTTCCGAAATCCGATTCTAAAACCGAAAACCTTGATTATCAAAATCATATTCCAAAATTCATTTATAATCATTAGAAATCACTTATCAATTTAAATCCCAAAACTAAAGCATCAATTTCAGAAACCAACCACTTTCTCGTAAAACGTGCTAGAAATCGGACTTCCTCGAAAAGCGTGCAATAATGTTAAAACCAACCAAAACATACTCGATAAACATAGAATGATGATTGAAACCATAAAACAATTATAGAAAACAGTTATGCATGCTCGAGTTTAGAGAAGGGGTCCACTCACAGTACTGAGCCCTACTCGCGTCCCGAACGTCCAGCACGTTCCTCGGCTTCCTCGGGAAATCCCGATCCTGTCAACCACCGTCAAATTACGTCACTAATACGTCTACGAAAAAAACTACTTAATTTTCCTTAAAATTCCCCTAATCGAAAACCTAAAACCCGAGACCCTAAACTTTCACCCTCGCAGACCTAACCTCAAACGATGTCCGATTGCCACGAAACCAACTCCATTGAACTCACCACAACTCCTGGACCAAAAGTCATGTTGATCGTTTTCCCAACCGCCGCCGCACGCGCCCCCACGCGCCGCCCAAAGTGGCTGCGCGTGGCCCTCACGCGCCAGCTACAGTACCATCGTCAACCTCCCGTACTGTGCTGAACCGGCCACCGTGGCTTGGACCGGCGAGAAGCATTCTCCACCGTCCGGCCACCATTTCAGTCCCTTCTTTCACCAGCAGCTTCGTCCAGACACCACGAATCCATTCCCCAACTCCGTTCACCTCGACACCATCCCTAGCCCGTCGACTGAACTCGAAACCAGACAGCCCCAAACTCCCCTGCTTCACGATCCAGCCACCCAGCTCACCTCCATTCACGGTGGCTACACCAAACTCATCCTAGGACTTCACTGAACCTAGACCACACCTCCGTTACCCTCGACTCACCCCCAAACTCGTCGACTCACCATTTGAAGTTTACAGCCAAACAGAGGAACAGAGACTCCACTTCAACCGAGCTCCGCCGTGAACACCCCCCGTCACGGCGACCATCCCCGTCGACACCTAGGACCTCCCTGAACATAACCCTGACCTTCAATCCCATCGACACTAAGCCTAGACTCACGACTTTCCAACTGAAATTTCACGGGAAAACAGAGCAGGAAATCTTACTCTTCGATTGCGGCTCCGCCGTGCCGCCGTGCACGATCACAGCTCCAAATTACCACCACCAGCTCACACTGACCTCCCTGTCTCTCCCTCACTCACCAGAACTCATCACCAGCCACAATCACTCCTCAATTTCTCCTCACAAGCTCACTCTGTTTCTCTGTGTATCGAAGAACCACACACGCACACACGGGTTCACCCAATTATTTAGGACCGCACACACACAGAAGAACCCCCCAGAACCCACTACACCTTTGCCATGTGTCACAATCCAGTCCATCCTTATCCCACATGCTTAAACCCCAGCCGTCCATCTTGCTTCTCTCTGCACAAATCCCCAAAAGCCAAAAAGACCAAAATACCCTCCTGTTTTACACATTTTTACGGTTTTACCGAAACTTCCTAGACCCGTAACTCTCGCCTCGTAAGTCCGATGAATACGTGCCGCCTATCACCGAACTCAGGACGACGAAACCTATCTAACCATGCTAGGTTAACCTACCAAAATCCGATTATTCAAAAAGTCAACTTTTCCCCCTATTTTACCAAAATTACGGTTATGCCCTCGACCTTCCGAACATCACAACTTCCTCCTCGGATGTCGGAATCAGGCATGCCACCTGCCTATGCATTCGTGACATCCTAAATTACGTCCTGGTCACTGGTCAACCCCCATTTGACCACCCGACTAAAAGTCAACTATTTTGCCCAAACTAGGGGCAAAATCGTCATTTCAACTAACCACGATTAACCTCACTAATCACACCTTCATCATCCTACAAATCCCGGTTCTCGGGACAGGTTGTTACACTGGTGGTCTAAGGAGAAGGTCTGGATTGATTTTTAGGCTTAGGACGGCTTGGAATGACTGTGGACGGTGGACGGTGGAGGAAGTCACCACCGCCATGGATGGTCAAGGAGGTACGGTTCTCCTTGCTTTTCTTTTGCTTTTGATAGTTAGAAAGACTAAGTTTAAGTAGGGGAAACTTTAGGGATTGAAATGGGATAAAATGGATCGAAAATACGAAGGATAGGACGCTGAACCAGTCCAGACCAGTTCGGCCGATTCAGAAACCAAAGAACTCAGTTCAGTCTCTCGGAGAAGACGATGAACAGTGGCGCGTGGCTCCCATGCGCAGCCACTTCAGGTAGCGCGTGTGGCCTCATGGCCCACTTAGTGGGGATGTCTTCAAAACATGAAATCTTCTATTCGATGTAACGAACATTTTGGGACTGGTTTCGTGTCGATCGGATACCGTCTCGATAATGTTCGTGGCATCAGAAGGTTTAGGTTCGAGATTTAAAATAGTTAAAAATTTGGGAAAATTACGGGACTTCAATGGGAGGTTAATAAGGCAGTTAGAAACCCTCTAAATTGATTTGGACAGGTTTGGGAGTCCCGGTGATGACTATTTTTCCCGTGAGGCTTATGGCACGTAAACCGAGGCGATAGCATAGGACGGTTTGTGAGTCGACCTTGATTTCTAAACTGTGATGCATGCATAAATATTTTATATGGATTATGAATGTGATTCTATGATGTTGATTTGGATTTTTGTGAATTATATGGTTTCACGCATTTCGAGGTGATTTACGTGCTTGCACGTAAATCGAGGTTTTTCAGTTTTACACTAATTTTCCGTACTTATGGTTTTGGATATGATTTCATGAAATGGTTTTGGAATTGAGAAGGTAAACTTGGGTTCGAGACCCATCTGTTTTGGAAACCCTCGGACTCGAAGTCCTTTTAGTTACGTTCTCGGGCTAGAGGCCCAATTGGTTCTTGAATCGATTTTGTATTTGGAAATATGGAACGTGACATGACCCGCCCCAAATCCCTCGGGATTAGCGTGGGACGTGCCTGCTCCCGTCTGACACGAAGTGTCAGACCATGGATATTTCCGTCTTTTGCCCAACCGGGCTATCAGAGTACGCCAGGATCCGAAGGAGGAATGCGATGTCTCGTCTCTGCTACAGCCACTTCCGCGATCAACCTGAAGGGCATTCAAAACATAAAAGTTGTGAGTGGACGAAACAAATAATTTTATAAAAACATTTCATAAAAGACCTTTATGCCCTTCATTAAAAACATATGCATGCATTTAAAAACCATTTCTAGGGTTCGTGACCGGTTCCCATAAACCGTCATGAACCATCAAACCATTTGGGCCTTAGCCCGAAATCAGTCAATGAACACATGGGACCTCCGCCCAAACCAAAACACGTGGGTACTCGTCCCAAAACCACCTCATAAGGGTCTCAGACCAAAACCAATACGCGTGGGTCACAGCCCAACTCCATCTCAGTGGAATCACACACACATATACATATATACATATATAACCCATCCTAGGCACTTCCAGAGAAGATGCCATCTCGGGGCACACAGTCCCTAGGGATCACATCCCCGATATAGTCACGATGTCATCATATCTATCTAGTGTGCACACTACTCGGGGTCTCACTCCGAGTCTTCTCCCAGGAATCTCCATCTGGGAGGCTCAATCTCTGGATCTAGTCCGAGCTCTCTCTCTGGATCTAGTCCACATATCCCTCCGGAATCTGGTCTGGGACCACAACATAATAAGTAACCTCCACTCCTGGAACGGGATCCCTATGGGGATACCCATTCTGGTTTGTGGATCGTGACTCTCCAGGTCGACGCTGGAGGAGACCAATCAATCATCTCGTAAGGCGGGTATATACATACAAGTATATCAAAACCCATAAAAGCGGGACTCACAGCCGATAACCCAAAGCAAATGGGCCTCCAGCCCGAACATAGAACTCAACAGGGCCTCTCGCCCGATTTCACAATAATTGGGCCTCGAGCCCGAACTCAAATCAACTGGGCATCGAGCCCGATATCTCAAGGTCAGTCACGATCCCGATCGTAGCGACGCGTGCAACCATCAATCCAGGACCGCTCTCAATCCTGGTATGTCGCCGTGAACACATCACTGCCGCGACCATCTCGGGACCATGGTGCACACGTCGCCGTTCGATCCTCTAAACTGTCAACACTCCGAAGTCGAGCCTCTAGTGGCTGCTCAACAACGGGACGTGCATCGTGACCTCTCCAGAAGGAACGCATCCCAATCTGGAGGCGAGCGTCACATCGTCCGTCGCCGTGCACACAGCACCCATCACGACCATGACTACGACCCGTAGGTCGTCAATAGGGTCACATTTATGCATGCATCGATTTCAGAAAGAAAGTCCACTCATAGACCGTCCGCGCTGCTGCCTTGATATGCGCGCCGTACGCCTTTCCGGGTCAACCGTCATCTCCGGGATTCCCAAACCTGTCCAAATCACTTTAGAGGGTTACTAACTAGTTAATTAACCCCTCACTAAAGTCCCCTAATTTTCCGAGATTTTTAACCATTTTTAAACGCGCACTGAAACCTTCGGACAGCCCGAACTATATCGAGACGATGTCCGATCGACTCGAAACCAGTCCCAAAATGTTCGTTACATCGAATAGATGATTTGACATGTTGGAACCATCCTCAAATTCTCCCCCACGCGCTCGCAAGCGCCGCCTGAAGTGGCTGCGCGTGGGAGCCACGCTCGAGTGAACAGTGTCGTCCCCTACCTCGCGTCGACCGGTCTGAACCGGTCCGGTCCGGTTCTCCTACAACTTGGACCTGCATGACCGGTTCAAGCTCATTCCGGCCCAGTTTTTCACCGTTTTCAATCCTAATCAACCCTAACCTTCTTATAATCGTCCTAGGAACCTAACTCAATTAATTAGAAGCCCTAAAACCTCTAAAACCCGACCGGTTCGATTTTCCCTTCACGGTTCGAAAATCCCAAAACCTCCCAGGGCTCCCCCGATGTTCAACCTTCAACCAAACCTTCCTAAAAACTCCCTAGCAACTTAATTACTTCAACCCAATGTCCAAACAAACCCCTAATAACTAAAATCGAAAATGAATTAAAATGGACAAAACCGATTACCTCGTGCGGGTTTTCTCCTCCGCCGCCCATGGCGGCTCTGCCTGGCTAGCCACCACGTCCAGCCGGTCCTTTCCATCTCTCTGGTCTCTCACAATCGTTCAAGGGTCAATGGTTTGGGTGTGGGATGGAAAATGGGATCGGGTTTGGTTGGATTAGGAAGGAATGATCGATGCACGGGGGGATGAATGTGCATGAGAGAAAGATGATGGTGAATGGATGAATGACACCTGTCATTCATCCATTGGCCCTGAGAAAAAAGTGGGGCCCACTAAAGTCCAAAACAGCTCCCGTCTCGAAGAACGTGCAATAGTACATTCGAATTTCCATGAACCGTAACTTCGCCGTCGAACGTCCGAATTCGACGTGCCACCTGTCTACGGATTCGTATCGATGTTATCTACGTAACGGTGCTCGGCCCTCGGTCATCGGATCTTCTGGGTCAAAAGTCAACCTTTGGCCCCTTTTCGCCAAATTTACCAAAACGCCCCTGATCTTCTGATCGTCATAACTTCTTCCACGGATGTCAAAATCGAACGTGCCACCTGTCTATGAACTCGTGACGTCCCGAACTACGTCACAGTCATCAGTCAAAGTACATTTGACCGTCTGAACGAAAAGTCAACGTTTTGCCCATTTCAGGGGCAAACTCGTCATTTTACCTTGAACTTCCGCTAATCCTCGTCTAATCCCCGATTAGCCTTGCTAATCCGTCATTAATTCTTAATTAATCCCTCTAATTCGGAACTAGTCATTACAAAATGGGCACGAGACCCATTTGATTTACAAACTCTAGAACTTGAGGTCCATTTGATTTAATGAGGCATTGGGCCGGAGGCCTAGTTGGTTTACGAATCGGGCTCGGAGCCCAGTTGACTTACTTATCGGGCCCGAAGCCCATTTGGTTTATGATATCAGGCACGAGGCCCATTTAGTTACGATATCGGGCACGAGGCCCAGTTGGTTTACGATTCGGGCTTGAGGCCCAGTTTTTATGTGGATTCGAGCCTAGGGCCCAGTTACGTTTTATGATTGTGATTTCGAGTCAGGGACCCACAAAATGGATTTACGGTTCATGATGGTTTATGGGAACCGGCATGAACCCTGAAAAGGATTTCATTCTTCATGACGGCTTATGCGGGTTGGGCATAAATCCTTGAAAGGTTTAAAGAATGATTTCAAAAGGTTTTTCGTATGCCATCCTTTATATATGATTGTCTCCTCTGAGGAGGGTCGCTAGCCTGGGTGGACCCCGGAGTAGTCACGGAGCACTGAGTGAGTGGAGTCGCCCCCCAGTTGGGTTCCTTACTCTCAGAAAGGCTATGGTTCGTAACCTCTAGGGAGGATCATTGATCTACGGACAATGACCTGGGTGGACCCTGGAGAGACTTGGGTTTGAGATCCAGGTTAGCACGCGCGTAGCTCTAGATTACCGTGACAGGTTTGGTGATATGAAATATATGGATGAACATTATTTCAAATGGTTTGGGAAATTGTGTTTTATGATGATAAATGGATTTGGGCTGAGATCCCACATATGTTTACTATGTTATGGTTTTCTGTAAATGGTTTGGGTAGGGGCCCGTATGATTATGGTTTTTTAAACATATGTGATTGGATAAATGGTTTTACTATGCATGCATGCTTTTTAGTGAAGGGTATAAAGGTCTTTATAAAATGTGTTTACGAAACTTATTACTTTTTGTCCACTCACAGTCTTTCTATTTTCAATACCCTTCAGGTTAAATACGATGCGGACTGTAGCAGAGACCGTGACATCACATACCTCCTCCGGATCCTGGCGTACTCTGGAAGCCTTCGGGGGCGTACTCCGTGTCAGACGGGATCAGGGGTGTTCCTCGTTAATCCCGGGGGGATTGAGGATGGGTCCTGACAAGTGGTATCAGAGCGGGGTTGTCTCTATTCGAGCAACCATGTAGCTCTTGGATTGATGCGCAGGTCGAGGATGTGATGTCTCAATGGGCTACAGTTCGTTATCAACCTGATAGTTAGGATGTCGGTATGATAGTTAGTAGGATTGAATCGTGGAATATTTTGGTTCGGCACTCGATGTCGGGGTTTCCATAGTTCTGTCGTGGATGACAGTGTGGGACCCTACGAAAGGATGAACGTAATAATACTTGAGAGTTTTTTATCGTGAGACGGTTAGTTGGGATCGTCTTTCACGATGTCCTAGGATTAATTTTGACGACTGGTTCGGTGTTGTGACCGTTAGATGTTCAAATTTTGTTGAGTTAGATGGATATACTGCTAGGAGCAGCTGGGTTTGAGTAAACCTAGTTGGACTTACGGTAGGATTGGATTGACGTCTTTACGATTTCGGGACCACGTGGTCGTTCAAATTGTGGATTATACTACTTTCTGCAGTTGGGTTTAGAGGAACCCCAGGGTGTGAAATTGGAACCCTAGGTAGTGATCGTGGAATCCTAAGATAGGATGTATGGTTCGAAAATGTGAATTGGCGAGTGGTCTCGACTCCGATGAGACCGTTGGTCAGTCATGTCATGTCAGCTTTAGTGATGGGACTGCACTCTGCAGTTGAGGTTGTACTTATCGGTTAAACCTAGTTGATTGTCGTGCTACATAGTTGTGATGGATAGTTGGTACAACTAAGGTCATGAACGACCTGGTAGATGACATTAAATGAGTCGAGTTACGACTGGTTAGAGTTTGGTTGGACAGGTTACCAGGGTTGGTACTTGTCGATGGAATTCTGGAGTAGGGATACAGAGTAGTTAGTACAGGCGGTTGATTCCGTTGGATGCGGAGTCTCGATAGCGGTGTCTGGTGGTTAGGTCTGCACGAGTCTATGGCAGGCACTATTGTCGAGAGTAGTTGTAGTTGTGGTTGTTGGGAATCAGGGATGTTCGAGGAACGTTTCCTATTCTCGTATGAGTTGTCAGGATGACTATACCCAGAGTTGTTGGGTACGACGGAGGCAGAGTTTCTCCAAAACTAGTAGAGGTACGGGGTCATCGCTCGGTATGAGCGAAGATCCAAGGTTTTCTGTTTCGTACATCGTGTGAGCTGGTGCTGATGCTGATACTGATACTAGTGTGGATACTCGTGTGCTGATGCGGAGGTTAGTACTGATACTAGTGCTGGTGCTAGTGTTGGGGATTGTGCTGACACTAGTGTGATGCTTGTGTGCTGATACTGATACTGGTACTAGCATGCTGGTACTAGTATTGTTGTTAGTGATGGTGATGGTGCTGGTACTAGTGCTAGTGCTGGTAATTGTGATGACAATGAGTCACGAGTAGGGATGTGACTCCGTCGAGATGGGCATGTGTTCGGTATCTGTGGTCCGGCAGTGGATCACGGACAGAGTTAAATTGGTGATGGACACGTGTTTGATGTCCAAGTGTGTTGGTTCCGACATGGTTGGAACTTCGGAATCAAGAAAGATTGTGTTTGAGGTGACGAGAGGAGTGCGGGTTTTTCGCATAGGTAATGGGTATCTCGAAGTCATTAGGATGACTTCCCAAGTTCTACCATGGTAGATGATGGTAGATGAGGGTAGATGATGGTTGTGTCACCAGTACATAGGTCGTGTATTGGTTGGTAGATCCGGGATTTATCTTGGGTCATCATGAGGAGTTGAGTATTTCGAAGTTAGGTGAAGGTGATTTCTCATTTTCTGCTTGGTGGCAGATGATGTTGGGTACATGGTGTGATGAGTGCAGCGAGTTTTGTTTGCGTTCACGTAGGATGGATTTTGTTGTCATTTTCTGGGATCATCCTTGATTTTCTTGGGTGGAATGACAAGGATCGATACGAGGTAATTGGAAAGGACCCACAGTCTCGACGTGTCTCATCGTTGACTGATATGTTTAGATGTGGAAATTGGTTGAGGAGTGATGTGACTGACGAAGGAATCATGAGGGTGTAAGACCCTATAATCGGATCTCAGGTGGATTTTTAGCTGAGTGAGCTTGTGTGGATCGAGATTGCGATGTTGTGGACTTCAAGTGCCGTGACGATCGAGGATCGTGACGTTTATGGTCGAGTGACGTAGTGATGGATCTGGTGTCAGGACCCGACCCTCTTCTGTCAAGTCCCGATTCCTCTAGCACGATATTGTCCGCTTTGGGCCTCCTTGCCCTTGCCCTCACGGTTTTGTTTTCGGGAGCTCACGGTGCAACTTCCCAGACGACCGAGGCACGGGTTATGGCCTACGCGTAGTGCCGGTGTGACAGCATAATGGTTTGTGCACTTGTGAACAGTGCAGATTGATTGATTGATTGAGTACTTGATTGTGACCTGGTACATGGTACTGTTTGATGTTGATTGTGATTATGTTTTGGCCTGAGAGCCGGGATTTAACTTGTTATGTGGTTTGGCTGGAAGGCCAGTATTGGTGTTTCATATGTTTTTCCCTATGCATGCATGATTTGTAAAACTGGAGGGTAAATGATGTCCTTTTAAATGTGTTTTAACGAATATATTTTTGTCCACTCACACTTTTCTGTTTTAATGACCCTCCAGGCCGTAACACGACATTCGGGGCTAACCGAGAGGCGGAGGCATAAGCGGAGAAAATCCCTTGTCTGATAGGTGCCGAAGGATAGTTTCGGGACTTCAGTTGACTTGTCAGACGGGAGCAGGACCAGGCACAGTTATCGAGGTCCAATTGGGACTGGTCCTGTCAGAGTGGTATCAGAGCACGGTTATTGATTTGCTATGCCTCCACGACGTGAGCCCTGTGTACGGCCTGATAATGAGTTTAACGGTCCAGATGTTGAGAGAGCCCAACGTCTGGGAGCTACGAGATTTACCGGCCAGTCAGATCCGGAGGAAGCCTATGAGTGGCTTATTTGTTTTGAGCGGATCTTCGAAGTCATGCGATGTCCACCAGGAGACATGGTTTTATTAGCCACCTTTATGTTGAGTGGCAACGCCTACCGGTGGTGGCGTGGGTTACAGATGACTGGTTTGAATGCCCACACCTTGACTTGGGAGGATTTTCGGGAACGTTTCCTGGATCAGTTTTACCCCCGCTCCTTTCGTAATGCGAAAGAGGTTGAGTTCATGGAACTACGACAGGGGACTCTATCAGTGGCGGAATATGAGCAGAAATTCTTGAACCTATCAAATTTTGCTCCTCTATATGTGACTAATGAAGAGGATAAGTGTCGCTGATTTGAGTACGGACTGAAAAATGAGATTCGGTCCGCTGTGACAGTTGAATATTATGCCACCCTTCGAGAGTTATCGGATGCTGTTGCTCGTGTAGAAGCGACTTTGCCTCCCCCAGAGCGTTCTGGACAACGCCGAGAGCGTCAGGATACTGGAGTGACGTCCCAGGGACCACCAAAAAGAAGTAGTAGTAGCCTAGATTTTTTTGGGGGATCTCGATTCAGTTCGAATGATGATGTAAATGAGCAAGGGAATAATCAGAATGTTTCAGATCAGCAATATAGGGGCGGTCGACCTGGACGACTTAGCACAGAGGGTTGTTATTTATGTGGGAAGGCTGGGCATATTAAGCGATTTTGTCCCTATCGACCCACAAGTGATACTACAGAGCAGGGTTCGGGAACAGTCTCAACTTCACAAACTGCAGGTGGAAGAGGAGCTGCTGGCACTAGTGGTGCACCACGAGGACATGGTCGGCCTTCAAATGCACGAACGTAGATCTTGAAAACTGTCATAGTGTGTTGCACGATCTTGGTGTGACTGTAATTGTTGTGATTAGTAGACACGTTGTTATGTTATAATTGTGATGTAACTTTTTGTATTCTTGTACTGTTATGTGTGCATTTTAGCTTGGACCATTGTACCGTTGGGTGTTTATACTGTTATGTGAGCGTTTATGCTGTTGTACGTTTCTATTGTCGATTGTACTGTTCTGTTTGTTTAATAAATACTGTGACCGAATTTCGGGGACGAAATTCTTTAACGGGGGGAAGGTTGTAACGTCCCGAAAAATGTGAAAAACGAAAATTTAGAAAAATTGAGGAAAATGACGATTTTGCCCCTGAAATTGGGCAAACGGTTGACTTTTTATTCGAGTGGTCAAACGAGCTTTGACCAATGACTGTGACGTAGTTCGGGACGTCACGAGTTCATAGACAGGTGGCACGCCCGATTTCGACATCCGAGGAAAAAGTTATGACATACGAAAGTTTGAGGGTAAATTGGTAAATCGGTCACAGGGGCCGAAAGTTGACTTTTTGATCGGGACATTATTTGGACTTTCCGGGAATACCGTTGGGTAGGTCTCGGGACGCTGAATCTGTAGGCAGACGGCATGCGTCAATCGGAGTCCGAACGAAAACGTTATGGGTTTAGAACGATTAGGGGTATTTTGGTAATTGTGAGAACAAGGGTAAAATGGTAATTATACTAGGGACTGAAGTGTTATTAATTGATATTAAATGGTTTTATGGCTGATTCAGCCTAAGTGGATGAGGTTTAACTCTTATGTGACATCTGTCACTTTCTTTAGGAGGATTAGTGGCATTGAAATGTTTGTTTTATAATTAATTAAGTATATGAAAACGGTTGTAGATAAGATGAATTGATATATGGTATTCATGTTTAACAAAACAGAGAACACACCATTTTCTTCTATAATCGATTGATCATGATTCAAAACCAACATATACCATTGTGAAAAAGAGAAAAACAGAGAGAATTAGACGAGGGAAACAGAGTGAAATGAATCGAGAGGAAGGCTGGGAAGATTGAAAACTGAGACAAAAACCCGAAAATGAACTATGAACAAGAAATGTCGAATTTGATTGTTTAGATGCTTTGGATTGAAATTGACTGAACAATTAGTCTTCTGGGAGCTCGACGAAGTGAACCGAATCAATTGGGAAGCCAATTGATTGGAAATTGACGAAGAACAGCCCTGCGACTGTGTTGAAATTGGAGCTTGAGTTCGTCGACTTGGAGGTAAGGATTTCTGAAATTGATTTCACATTCATGCTTAAAATGGAAGTAGAATGCTTTCTGTATGAACAATTGAAGGGTACGGGTTGTTTTTAGGTAAAACCCGATTAGGGACCCGTCGGGTTTCGATGTTGAATCGTAGACTTTGGGGCATGGTTTCACGCAATTGAGTTTACAGACCCTTAATGCATATTGAATTGATGCTAATGGTTGAAAGAACGGGAGCAATTGAGTTCGAATTAGCTGAGATTGAAACGGGTTGTATCGCGGGTCAGAGGATCTGTTTATCAGAGAAACGGGTGGAAGGGGTAACTGTAGCAACACTGTAGCACGGCGCGTGGACTCACGCGCAGCCGCTTGCGGCGGCGCATGACACATTTTCTGAGGAAAGTTTCAACAGGTGTTTTATTCCCTGTAATGTAACGGATATTTTAAAATTGGTTTCGAGTCGATCGGACACCGGCTCGATAATGTTTCGAGGGTCCAACGGTTTATATTATATTTTAAAATAATATTTAAATCCCGGAAAATTATGGGAAATTAAAATGATGTAAATTGACTTGTTTATAACCCTGTATAATGATTTGAACAGGATTCGAGATTCCTGGCACGTATCGGAAATTACGGAAACGCGTGCAGCTCGAAAAGCGAGCGGGTTGGACGGTGTGTGAGTGGACTTTTGTTTTCTACCCTGAATGCATGCATATATGTTTTAAATGCCTTATAATATGATTTGAAATGATTTGGTATGATTAATGTTCTGATATGGTGAATTCCGGATTTTGGGGAATATTATATTATTTTAATCGGTATTTTGGCACGTTTTTCGAGGAAATGTGCAAATGATATTTTGGGCTAGGCCCGGAGTCAAAATGATTTCAAAATGGATATTTTGATGAATTAATGAGTTAAGAATGATTTCTGGATTATTATAATGTTTTCTATATGATTTTACGGTTTTACGGATTTACGTGTAAAGGATATGTGGGCTTGAGTCCCGGTTGTTAATGATTTGACTTGGATCGGGTCATGGACTTGACTGACATATTTTGGGATATGCTCCCGGGATGATTCATTGTGATTGTGAATACCCAGACAGTCGAAGCTAGGGGTGTTCCCAGACGACCGAAGCTCGGGGATATGATTGTGATTGTTCCCAAGCAGCCGAGGCTAGGGGTGTTCCCAGACGACTAGTACTCAGGGTGATATGTATTCCCAGGTAGCCGAAGCTCGGGGTGTTCCCAGACGGCTAACACTCGGGGTAATGCGTGCCGGGGCAGTCGGAGCTCGGGGTGACTTCCCAGACGACCGAGGCACGGGTTATGGCCTACGCGTAGTGCCGGTGTGACAGCATAATGGTTTGTGCACTTGTGAATAGTGCAGATTGATTGATTGATTGAGTACTTGATTGTGACCTGGTACATGGTACTGTTTGATGTTGATTGTGATTATGTTTTGGCCTGAGAGCCGGGATTTAACTTGTTATGTGGTTTGGCTGGAAGGCCAGTATTGGTGTTTCATATGTTTTTCCCTATGCATGCATGATTTGTAAAACTGGAGGGTAAATAATGTCCTTTCAAATGTGTTTTAACGAATATATTTTTGTCCACTCACACTTTTCTGTTTTAATGACCCTTCAGGCCGTAACACGACATTCGGGGCTAACCGAGAGGCGGAGGCATAAGCGGAGAAAATCCCTTATCTGATAGGTGCCGAAGGATAGTTTCGGGACTTCAGTTGACTTGTCAGACGGGAGCAGGACCAGGCACAGTTATCGAGGTCCAGTTGGGATGGGTCCTGTCATTTGGACTGTGATATTGATGGTCCAGATAGGTGAAGAGTTTATCACTCTTACTTGGATACTTGAGTTGAGGATGATGGGATTGAACTTCTTTTCGAAGTGAATCCCGTATGATATATTACTCGGGCGAGTAAGTGTTCGACGACGTCGGATTTTGTCATCCTTAGAGATGTGCGGATGTTCAGATTAGCTTCCCTATGAAGTCAATCAAATGTAGTGTGTAATCATTGAGCAATTAACCGAAAGGTTCAAAATTGGTCCGTCTTGGTAGACGAGAATGAGATTTCGAATTTTGGAATCCGATTTCAAGATGACAACTCAGGATTCAATTTTGGAACTTGGAAATGGATTTCTGGATTTGGGTTCAGAATGGTTATTCCGAATGCTAGTTTACAAAATGATGATTTCGGATTCGGATTTAGAAATGGATGTTGACTTGGAGTTTTGATCTGTTTGGTACTGGATTGGACAGATGGACTCTAGTATTGAAATGTGATTGGCGACAACCTAGGTTGTTTTTGTTGTTGTTGTGGTTGTTGTTGTTGTCGTCGTCGTTGTGGTTGTAGTCTGGTTGATGGATGGATGTAAGTACCTTGTACGTTGTTCGAGGTATGATACTGGGCAGACTTGTGGTGCCTGGTGACGGTATATAGGATATACCAGGGGATATACGACACTGGGCAGACTTGTACGTTGGTAGTCGGCTTAGTTTCGATACCATTGGATTAGTCGATGATGTGGACTAGACATTGGATACTGTGCATTGGGTCATGGTGTTCTGATAGGTCCAGTCACACACAAGTTGAGTGAGGTGCTGGTAAATGTATACTCAGGTTGAGTGAGTTTGTGGTTAGTGTAACCACGGGTGAGTATAGTGTCAGTTTTCGACTGGCGACTGTCAAGTGGTGACAGTTTGTCGGATGTTTTAGCATGGATCGATGAGTGAGATTTGTTGACTCCCAGTGGGATCAGACGTCAGGATAGACTGGTAATTAAAGAAGGAACCATCGAGTTGTTCGTGTCAACGAAATAGTAGATCTAACAAGTGGTTAGCTCATAGCATACTCAAGCTGCTCTGATACTGACAAGTGGTGTCAGTTCGGAACGTGCGATTACTGTCGTGCGACGTGGTCGAGTGTAGTTGATGCGACGTGAGAGTTGGTGGAACGTCTGGGTACGAATAAGTTTTGTGTTGACTAGTGGGTCTACGAGTATACACGTGTCGTGAGATCGAATTATTTCCACGAGGTGGATGTGGAATCTGGATAGATAGAATATCGAGAACGAAACTAATTAAGAAGGGAAGAGCGATCGAAATTTCGAGGACGAAATTAATTAAGGAGGGAAGGTTGTAACGACCCGTCCCGAATTCTTAGATTAGATTAGTGACTAATCGTGATTAATGAGGTTAATTCGTGATTAGTTGGGCGAAATCGGACGAACGATGCAAAATGACCGTTTTGACCCTAGGCGTGGGTAAAACGTTGACTTTTTGTTCGGGCGGTCAAATGGACTTTGACCAATGACTGTGACTTAGTTCGGGACGTCACGAGTTCATAGACAGGTAGCACGTTCAATTCCGACGTTCGAGGAAAAAGTTATGACGTTCGGAAGTTCAAGGGTACTTTGGTAATTATGGTTAAAAGGGGTGAATAGTTGACTTGTGGACCGGGAGGTTCGATGGTCGAGGGTCGAGGACCGTTACGTAGTTCGGGACGATACGAATTCATAGACAGGCGCCAAGCTGAAATCGGACTTCAAACGAGAGAGTTATGGTGCAAGGAAGTTCGATTTCACTATGCATGTATATCGAGGCGATGATTAGGTGGCATATTCTGATTGGGCAGATATTTTAAGTGGGGCCCATGATGAGTGAAAAGTGACAAGTGTCACTCATCCTATTGGCCCAAACCCCCAATTTGTGGATCTAGTTAATTAAATATTATTATTATTATTATTTTATAATTAAACCTCATCCACCACTCAATCCTAGCCATCCATTTCAATTAATCTCTCAATCATCACCGTCCATCTCATCTCTCTCTTTCTGATCATCATCACCATCATCTATCTAATCTCTCACCTTTTTCCCCCGTGCATTAAACTTCACCTTCTTCATTTCTTCATAAGCAACCTGAGCCCCTCCATACAAACAAACACCACACCTCACCACCATAATCATTATGAGTGCTCGTGTGTGACCGTGAGAGAGTGATATGAGAGGGCAGGATGGTGAAGGCTCATGGTGGCTCACGACGGGGAAAACCCGAAACCCACGGGTAAACAAGTTGGAACTTTCAAGTTTGGGTTTGTTGGGTTTTTACTCGATTCTATTAATGAGTTTGACTTCCTGGTGGTCTAAGGAGAAGGCTTGGATTGATTTTGAGGCTTAAGACGGTTTGGAATGACGGTGGACGGTGGAGGAAGTCACCACCGCCATGGACGGTTAAGGAGGTACGGTACTCCTTGCTTTTATTATGCTTTTGATAGTTAGAAAGACTAAGTTTAAGTAGGGGAAACTTTAGGGATTAAAATGGGATAAAATGGATCGAAAATACGAAGGATAGGACCCTGAACCTATCCAGACCGGTTCGGCTGGTTCAGAAACCAGAGAACCCGGTTCAGTCTCTCGGAGAAGACGATGAACAGTGGCATGTGGCTCCCACGGGCAGCCACTTCAGGCGGTGCGTGTCGGCTCGTGGTCCACTTTCTGGGGATGTCTTCAACACATGAAATCTTCTATTCAATGTAACAAACATTTTGGGACTGGTTTTGTGTCGATCGAACACCGTCTAGATAATGTTCGGGGCATCGGAAGGTTTAGGTTCGAGATTTAAAATAGTTAAAAATTCAGGAAAATTACGGGAATTCAATGAGAGGTTATTAAGGTAGTTAGTAACCCTCTAGATTGATTTGGATAGGTTTGGGAGTCCCGGTGACGACGATTTGCCCGGTCAGGCTTACGGCACACAAACCGAGGCGGCAGCATAGGACGGTCTGTGAGTGGACCTTGATTTCTAAACTGTGATGCATGCATAAATGTTTTATAAGGATTATGAATTTGATTCTATGATGTTGATTTTTATATTGGTGAATTATATGGTTTCACGCATTTCGAGGCGATTTACGTGCTTACACGTAAATTGAGATTTTCCGGTTTTACACTGATTTTCCTTATTTATGGTTTTGGATATGATATCATGAAATGGTTTTGGAATTGGGAAGGTAAAGTCGGGTTTGAGACCCATCTATTTTGGAAACTCTCGAACTCGAAGTCCTTTTAGTTACATTCTCCGACCAGAGGCCCAATTGGTTCTTGAATCGATTTCGGATTTGGAAATATGGAACGGGCACGAGACCCATTTGATTTACGAACTCTCGAACTTGAGGTCCATTTGATTTAACGAGGCATTGGGCTAGAGGCCTAGTTGGTTTACAAATCGGGCTAGGAGCCTAGTTGACTTACGTATCAGGCACAAGGCCCATTTGGTTTGTGATATCGGGCACGAGGCCCATTTAGTTACTATATCGGGCACGAGGCCCAGTTGTTTTACGATTCGGCCCTGAGGCCCAGTTTGTACGTGGATTCGGGCCTAGGGCCCTGTTACATTTTACGATTGTGATTTTGGGTCAGGGACCCACAAAATGGATTTAGGGTTCATGACGGTTTATGGGAACCGGCATGAACCCTGAAAAGGATTTTATGGTTCATGACGGCTTATGGGGGTCGGGCATGAATCCTTGAAAGGTTTAAAGAATGATTTCAAAAGGTTTTTCGTATGCCATCCTTTATATATGATTGTCTCCTCCAGGGAGGGTCGTTGCCTGGGTTTTGGGACCGGGACATCACATACCTCCTCCAGATCCTGGCGTACTCTGGAAGCCTTCGGGCTAAAGGTTTTAATTTTTCCTGGTCTGACACTCCGTGTCAGACGGGATCAGGGGTGTTCCTCGTTAATCCCGGAGGGATTGAGGAAGGGTCCTAACACAAGTACTTCCAGGTTTTGGGTTTTATACGTGCTTATACTCGCTTATGCTTTTGGTTTTAATGAAATGGTTTTGAAAAGGTAAAACTGGGCATGAGACCTAATTGGATTTGGTTTTGACTCGGGCATGTGGCCCTATTGATGACATGCGGGTCTGAGTCGTGGTCGCGACGGATGTTGTGTGCACGGCAACGGATGACGTGACGCTCGCCTCCGGATTAGCATGTGTTCCCTCTGGAGAGGTCACGATGCACGTTTCGTTGTCGAGCAGCCACTAGAGGCTCGACTTTGCAGTGATGACGGTATAGGAGATCAATCGGTGGCGTGTGCATCATGTCCTAGAGTTGGTCGCGGCAGTGATCTGTTCATGGCGACATACCAGGATTGAGAGCGGTCTTGGATTGATGGTTGCACGCATCACTCCGATTGGAATCATGACTAACCTGAGGGTTCGGGCTCGATGCCCCGTTGATTTACGAGTTCGAGCTTGATGGCCAGTTATGGTGAAATCGGGCTGGAGGCCCCGTTGTGTCATACGTTCGGGCTAAAGGCCCAGTTGATTTGTGTTATCGGGCGTGAGTCCCGTATTATGGTTTTGTATACTAGTATATATATACCCTCCTTACGAGCGTATTGATTGGTCTCCTCCAGTCGTCGACCTGGAGAGTCACGATCCACAGATCAGAATGGGTATCCCCATAGGGATCCCTTTACAGGAGTGGGCGTTATGATGTGGTTTCGAACCAGATCTGGAGAGATCCTCGAACTAGATCCGATGACAGAGCCTCCCAGATGGAGAATTCCTGGGAGAAAACTCATAGTGAGATCCCGAGTAGTATGCGTACTTATTTATATAGAAATCATGACATATATCGGGGATGAGTTCCCTAGGGGCTGTGTGCCCCGAGTTGGCATCTTCTCAGAAGTGCCTATGATGGGTTATATATGTATATATGTATATGTGTACGAGTTTTCATTGAGACGGTGTTGGGCGGAGTCCCACGCGTATTGGTTTTGGGCTGAGACCCATATGAGCTGGATTTGGGACGAGTTCCCACTTGACTTGGATTTCGGGCCAAGGCCCAGTGTCCTTGTTTGAGAAATGGTTTTTGAATGCATACATATGTTTTTAGTGAAGGGCATAAAGGTGTTTGTGGTGAAAATGTTTTTATAAAACTTTGGTTTTGTCCACTCACAGTTTTTGTGTTTTGAATGCCCTTCAGGTTGATCGCAGATATGGGCTGTAGCAGATATAAGACATCACATTCCTCCTCCTGATCCTGGCGTACTCTGATAGCCCCGGTTGGGCGAAGGACAGAAATATCCCTACTCTGACACCTCGTGTCAGACTGGAGCAGGCACGTCCGACGCTAATCCCGAGGGATTTAGGATGGATCCTGTCAGTTTAAGTAGAAAAACATGCTTCTTCACAAGGAACCATGATAGCAGGTAGAACCGTGTGAAGATGGAGAAAAAAATAAGAGGAATTCAGTCTTAAAAATTCTCGAATTGCCTTAGAATTACCTAGTCTTAGGTTTTTCTTAAGGAAAGCATAAAAATGTGTACAAAGAGAAGTTTAAGAAAATATAAGAAAAAGATAAAGAAAATGAAACTAAGAAACAAAATAATAAAAACAAATCTAAGAACAAAACTAAAAGCAACTAAGAAGAAAAATATATAAAAAGCTAAAATGGTCCTAAAATGCATCTACAAAAATAGAGAGGGAAAAAAAAGAACTTTAACAAAGAGAGAAAAATGACTAAAAATAAAACTACAAAAGAGAGAAAAAATGACTAACTAGGACTAAAGGGGACTAACAAAGGTGCAAAAAGGGATCATTTACAATGAAAATGGCCTTCTTATTTATAGGGAAGGTGCCACTAAAGATCTAAAAAATTTAAATGCAAATTAATTGAAAATTACAATTAAGCAAATAAATAGAAAAATGATTACTTTTGGCTGATTTTGGGTTGAAATCATGGTGGAAACCTGCCCCATTTTGGCCAGGTTTGATTGGTTTTGATGCAGAAAATTGCAGGGGATGGCTCAGCATGATCCTGCTGATTTGCAGGTAATGATTTCGGTTAGGAGATGCTAGGCGTACAGAGGAGGAGTCGGCGCATCTAGGGGGGTCAGGCGGATTAGATTTCGGTAGGCGATGGCTGGATTGATAAGCAGGATTCGGCGCATGCCTGCTGACACAATCTTGGGGCTTTCAGGTGCTGCCTCATGGGTCTGGCCCGGGTTTTTGGGTCACCTGTGGGTCTGGGCTTCTGGAATTGGGCTGCGACAAGTAGGTTGAGCAAATGGATCAGGCTTGATGTAGGCTGGTCTTCTGGGCTTGATTGGATTGGGCCGCGTGGCTAGATTTCTGGGCTTCAGCAGCTTCCCACCGAAATTCGAAGAGATTTTCGGTGGCCTCCATTATTTCAGTCATATCTTTTTCGGTAAAACTCCGATTAGGATGATTCTTTAGCCAAAATGCTCAGAATTTTATGCTTTATTTATTTCTGCAAAAATCCCACAAAATATATCATTTTCTCTAATTGTTTGGTATTTTAATATTAAAAGACAAGTATAAAGGGTATAAAATAATATAAAATAAAGCTCAGATGAAAACCTATCATAAACGTCTCCCAAGTCACCTCTTAGGCATGCTAGCCTGTCAACTGTATCCCCGAGCACCATTGATAAGCAAACTCATTCAACTGAAAAGTAGTGATCAACACCTTGTCCTCATGCGAACACCGCATAATCTCAAAAATCCTCTCCAAATGTGTAACCCACTCCTCTGCCTATTCTGGGCTCACCTCACCAGAAAAGGTAGGAGCCTCCAACCGTTGGGCCCTCTTTGGCCCGCTCGACTTCGTCTTTCGGCCTTGCCTGAGGATCACGTCGTGGAGGCATATCGTAACGTATGTCTTTCCTTAAAACAAACACACTTAGTTTGCATCCTTGCACTCGCAAGTGCAATCAAGAACAAAACCTATGCTCTGATACGACATTGACAGAACCCCTCCCATGATGTGGGGAGATCCTTCTCCTGTCTGACAGTTAATCCAAAATACAACAAAACAATCTCAAAGTAGAGTCACTTTAAGCAGTTCTACTAACTGGCAGACAAGGGATAACATTTATTCTACGAGTTACAGAGCGTAGTACTAGATTATATACAACTCAAACGTTCAATCCTACCCTAATAAGCTAACGAGTGCATAGTACCTAAAGTATGCCTCCGTTCACCACACAGATCCCCGTCCTCGTGTCACGGCCTAGAGGGTAATGAAAATCGACAAAAATTGTGAGTGGACTAAAAAGAAGTATAGATAAAAACATAATAACGCAAAACAAATATCGTACCCTCCATTTGTGAAACTGTGCACGTAAAAACTAAACCAAGAAATCCTAACCCAAAGAAAAATGAATACGAACATCTAAGTACTTGCAACGATTATAAAACCAATAATACTATAAGACAAGACAATCTTAAAACCATATCCAAGAACAAATTCACAACTACATATAGACAATGTGTCCTTGATGCCTGTAAATCAAATCATCATCATAAGATATCTGCACTACTGGTAGGCCAAACCACTCAAGAACTATGGAGCTCAGCTCCATCTCCTAGTATGGACTAACTTAGGAATACGGAGCCCAGCTAGACGTCTGAGTCACAGTCAAAGTCTCAGGAATTACTAAGCTTTACCTCGACGTCTGAGACTACTCACCAGTGTA
Organism: Prinsepia uniflora; assembly: GCA_032719365.1. Lineage (NCBI taxonomy): Eukaryota > Viridiplantae > Streptophyta > Magnoliopsida > Rosales > Rosaceae > Prinsepia > Prinsepia uniflora. Next base: position 41,232,687 of record CM064867.1, on the reverse strand, counting down.
ACACCCCGGAAATTCGAGGATTTTAATATTGTGATTTAATGTGTGAATTGACGCTTTTACCCTTGTGATTGGTATGACCAATTGTTGACTTTTTGATTTATGAATTAAATGGACTTTAACCTATGACCGTGACATAATTCGGGACGTCACGAGTTCATAGACAGGTGGCACGTCCATTTCGGACGATCAGGGAAAAAGTTATGACTATCGGAAGTTCAGGGGCATCACCGTAATTTTGACGGTTGGGGCGAAAATGTTGACTTTTCATTTGACAATTAATTTTCACGCGACTCAAGGACCGATGGGTAGGTCTCGACGTCCTGAGTCCATAGACAGGCGGCACGCCGAAATCGGACTTCGTATGGCTGAGTTACGGGTCTAGGAAGTGAGGGGTATTTTGGTAATTATTGAACCAGGGGCATTTTGGTCTTTTTGCCCTGGTTACTGTAGCAGACTGCGGGGGACATGGGCGGCACCACCATGTGCGGTGGCTCAAACGTGCAATTGATTATGCAATTGTGTGCTGGAAAGTCTGGGCTGTCTTTTGCTTTTGAACGTGGCCTGAGCCGTCCAGCCTGCACGATCAATTGATTAATTCAAGCTCGAAGCTTTTCGGGGAGCATTTTTCAGTGGACAATTGGACACCCACGAGCCTCTGGGACGGCTTGAAATTGTTTATAACTAATTAGGACGTGTGTGAGCATCACTCTGATGCTGTTATAACTGAGAACGGGTGAGGAAAACCAGAGAAGCCATTTCTGGAAAATTGGAGGGAAAAATCAGAGTTTAATTTCTACGGTGTGTTGGACCAATCTAATCGCAGATTAAGCTTTCTGGGAGTGTTTAGAACACAACCATATCAAAATCGAAGGCAACCAGCCACGGGTGAGCTGGGACGGTGACTGCCGTGTTCAGAAGAATTTCAGAGGTTTGGACGACTACTTCCAGGTGAGTGTTGGTTCAATTGAGTGTGTTTTCCAGTTTGTTGTGATACTATGATACTTCATGTAAAGTTAATTCGATTTTGGTTTAGAAACCAGTGAGTTGGGGTGATCAACCCGTTTGGATGATCACGGGTCGAAGGGCCATTTAAGGATTCGATTTGGCTAATTAATAACCCAGAACTTAAATTAGATGTTTAAATAACATGTTAGGATCAAATTGGATTGCAATCGAGAAGGAATTGATGGGTAATTAACCGGGTCAAGCCGCGGGTGGCAGGCCCGAATTACAGACAAACGGGTGAAGGTGCTAACACTATAGCTACAGTGTCAGGCGCGTGACTTTCACGTGCAGCCACTTTGGGCGGCGCGTGAGGGCTCGTTGGGGCTTATCTCCGATCACGATCAACATGACTTTTATTCCTCTCATCATTCTGAACATTTTTGGTGAATTAACCATGTTGATCTGAGATAGTTTTTGATGGGTCAGTTTAGGGCCGGGTGCCTCGGGAAATGTGTTGAACGGCTTCCCCGAGCCGGTTTCTATTTCGGACTTTGTGGTTAAACGTTTAAGGCTTGTAGTGAAGCTTACATGTGATTTGGACTAACAGGAATTGTACGATAATCCCGGTACAAGTTCGTACGCGCAGGTTCATCGCGGGATCGTACAGTGAGTGGGCCATTTTCTTAAACCCTTGCGTGCATAAATGTTTTCTGGTTTATTATACTTATTCACATGCTAAAAACAATAATGGTTTTGATGATATGGAAAATATGGTTATGGCACGTTTCACGGTATTTGGGCTTGAGACCCATCCGATGAAACTTAATGATTGGTTCGGATTCTATCTATGTATATATATGCTTGCATGTGGATATCAATAAAATGTATTTGATACTGCACTGTATAGATCCATTCATATGATACTGCCTCCTCCGGATGAGGTACCCCGGAGAGGTCACGGACGTCTAGAACGTCCAGCGTCTATGACGCTAAGCATCGGGGATGCTGTACTCGAACGGGGTTCGGGGATTGAACTCGGAATTGAGACCCGAGTGGCACGCGTAGCCTTGTGATTGTGACCTTATTGGACGTCAGGGACGTCAGACATCAGGGATGTCGGGATTGGAGTGTATAGTGCAGCAACTAAAATTATACTTATGGTTTTATTACATGCCTTATGGTTCATATTATATGACTTATGATTTTAAATACGGTTGCATGCATGTTTGGAAAACGGAGGGGTAAATTATATGTTTTACTTATCAAATGGTTTTACAAACTTGAGTTCGGTCCACTCACCCTTAATGTTTTTGGTAACCCCTTCAGGTCGTGATATTGAGGTAGAGGAGGAACCTGAGGCTGAGGCATAGATCTACTTCTGCGTACCTGAACCCTGCTGGGTGGTTTACCCGCAGGTTTATGTTAGAGTCGTGCTCGCAACTTGTAATTTTGGATTTCATCCCTTGTCTGACATCTGTTTAATTCAGATTTGTTGTATGACTTAAATTTGGTTATTTATGCATTTGATGTTTTGAGGTTAAAATTGGTATGAATTTTGGATGTCAGACGGGAGCAGGGCACGTCCCCTTATGATTCTTGTTGGATCGGGGCGGGTCCTGTCACCAGTCTCTGGAACTACAGAGCATTACCTCGATGTTCAAGACTACCCATCATAGTACCGGTTTCGGGAACTAAAGAGTATTATCTCGATGTTCGAGACCGTCCAACCAAACTAGCATCTCGAGGAGGGTTTTCACAACACATCATATCACATCTCAAATACTAGGAAAGCATACTCTTATACTTCATATCAATTTCAGACAAAATCTAGAATCCAGAACGTCCAAAACATGATTCATATCTAACCTCATGAAACGTGCAGTAAAATGCTAATTAAATAAAATCATCGTAAATCATAGAAAATTCCCAATTACTCAAAAACCACCAAAACATATCATACAATGTGTAAAATGTGTTTATATGCATGCACAACAATTGTTAAGGAAATTAAAGTCCACTCACATTGTTTATTGCGCAGTTATTCTCGATTTTCACGCCCGTCACTAGCTCTGAAGGTCTTTTCACCTGTCAAAATCATAAATTTGTGTCATAAAAGCCGTATGCAGTTTCCTAATACAAGCCTAAATCCCGAGAGTTAAATACGAACGTTTAAATGCAAAACATACACTTTAAACCTTTAAAATTACCCCGAGTTGATGTCTGATCCCCTAAAAACCACCATCATTGGATTCAAAACGTCCAAAACTATCGGACCTGTGTCGCCATGTCTCGAGATTAGCATCCACACGCCGCCACATACTAGTGGACGTCCAGCGATTTCCCCACGCGCGCACACACGCATCTACATTACCCGCTGACATGTGCTGCCACATGACCTAACAAGTTCTGATAAGTTGGACACGTGGTTGCCACATCACTTGGCACGTTAGTGCCACGTAAGCGCCACATTAGCTCACTTCTTGACACAACCTGCCACGTGGCTACCTAATTAGTAGTGCCACGTCAGCTTCATCATCAACCTCTTGATGGGTCGACCCAAAACCCTAGTTTAAGGTTTTTCCACCTTTTTCCTTTCTACTTCAACCAAAACACTTAAATTTAACTTAGGAATCAATCTATAGCTTCAAAATCATGAAAATGTTATCTTAATCGTCGCTTGAGCATTGGAAATTTTTCCAGCGTTATTCTTTGATTTCGGGTTGACTTCCACGTCAAAAACTTCGCCTAAGCAGCCTGAGAAGATCGTGGGGTCTTAGAAGGAAGCTCATCAACCTTTTTTCCAACGTTCTTAATAAAAAAAACTCATGGGTGCAATCCAAACCCTTTCCCCCCCTCCCCCCCTTTTTCTTTTATTTCCTTCCTCTCGGTTTCTCCTTTTCTTTCTCTTCCTCTCAGTGGACTGAACTCACAAACACTCACACCCTCTCATCTTCTTTCCTCTCTTCTCTTCCTTCTTTTTTCTTTAATTCTTTTTTTTCCTTCTTCTTTGTTGTTTTCCTTCTCGACCGATCACCTCCACACTTCCCTAATATAAACACACACACACACACACACACACACACACATTTGAATCGGTGCACACCTCCTTAACTGATAGGGAGACATGTGTCAACCATCCAAAAACTCTCTAGGAAGATCTCCAAGTAAAGTTACCGAAATACTCATTGGGGTGAAAATGACGAAATTGCCCTTATTTCATTTAGGCTCGTAACATAACCAATCAACTTCCGTTTCTCACGTGCTCAATGTCTACGGACTCCAAATTCCAAGACTTATCTAATGTTATGTTTGAAAAAACCAAACGATGTTCCCAAAAGAAAGCCAGGAAAAAAAAACTAATAGGGGCAAAATAGTAATTTCTAATAAAAATTACCAAATTTCAGTACATGAAGGTTCGGGATGTTACACTTAGTCATCACCAAATGTTGTGTCATCTTCAAGCCAAATGACTAAAATGCCCTGTTTTTCCCAAATTACCAAATTAGTGTTGGGCTTTCACACCCGTAGTTTTTTCATACAATCTCCGTCTTCTACGTACCACCTATCTACAAACTCATGAGTTTGAGACTCAATCAATGTTTCAGTCAAAACGTCTGAAAAATTTCCCCAAATTAAGAGGAGCTTTTGGGCTGTTAATAAAAATAAAGGTAAATTTGTCTAGTCCAAATTTATTTTCGGAAAATGCCTTAAATTTCTAGGACGAGTTGTTACAATGGGAAATGCAGGGCGTCAAGGCATTCATTTGTTGAGTTGGCAAAGATTATGCATGAATAATTGCCTGGGTGGTTTGAGTTTCTAAAGTTTTGAAGCATTTAATCATGTTATGGCAACTAAGAAAGCTTGGAATCTGGTGGGGAAACCAAATTCCTTTGTGGCCAAATTGTGAGTTTTTCAATGCTGAGATTGGTTATGCACTTTCAATGACATGACATGTAATTTGCTCGGGTAGTAAGGCAATTGAGGATGGAATACTATTTAGAATGGGTGATTGAAATCTATATGGATTTTCGAAGATAATTGGTTGCCCAAGGTCCCACTGGGTATACCAGTGTTCAAGGAATCAACCAAGGAATTAATGACTAATGACTAGTGTTGGTGAATGGGATGCGAGCTTGAATAATGCATAAGTTATGTTTAAGGATGATTATGCTAACTAGGCATACCTTTCGGGATAGTAAGACGAAGTTTCGTGGTTTGTTTTGGCGTTTCAGAATGAATGGTCAATACAACATGCACCTAGGCTATAAGATTGCTTTGCAACTGTTTGAGCTTAAACATTGTGATTAGGCAAGCGGGTCAGATGAAAGCCGAATGACTTCATTTTGGAAAAATGTGTGGAGGGTCAAAGCTCCTAACGTTAAGGTGTTTTCCTAGAGGGCCTGTTAGGATATCCTTCCTACGACTCTAAATTTGTATATATATATGAAAAAAGCTACCCAATCTCTTCTGTGTATGTGATGTGCATGTAGTATAGGAAACTTTGGTCTCATCTGGTGTGTCCATTTGGCTTAAGCTCTTGTGAAGGTAATTTTGAAAAAAAAAAAATTGGCTCAAAAAAAAATGCCATTTAGCGTGTTAATTTTTTCTAAGTTATAGCTCTATTGCTACGCAAGGAGGAACTAGCACATCTGATTAGGGATTGCTTGGAAGCTTGGTGCCTTTGAGATACCGCCATTCAAAGAAGAGCAATTGAGGATCTTAGAATTGTTGCAGAGAGAGCTTGCTTTTCAGTCAGAGCCATTTTCTAGCTCATTCTTCTTGTCCGGGAACGCCAGATTCTTCTCCTTAAGTTAGATGAAATAAACCTCCCACTAGTTTCTTTAAGCTAAACCGTGATGGTGCAGTAGGAAGAGCAGGGGGAGGACATGGAATGGGAGATCAAATTAGGGACCATGATGGTCATTTTATCTTGGCTTTTGGCAATGCTGAGACTCCTTGGTGCAATAGTTAGGCTTAAGGAATGTGATTGTTGAGCTAGATGCTAAACAAGTTGTGGACTGGCTTCAAGTTAGTAAGCACTGCTAGAGCGAGTTGAGTGTTTTGATTACCAATGCATTTGGTTGAAGGATCAACTAGGATCACAAAGGTTGTCTTTCAATATCGAGCAGCCAAAATAAAGTTGCTCATGAGTTTGCCCAATTTGGACTACGAAGTCAACTGCCCTGCTTCTGGTTTGACTATGCATAGCCTTCGGCAGAGGGGAAACTTGCAGCTGATTTGTTGTAATGAAAAAGATATGATATGTTTGGTTCGATGTAGGTCTTTTGGTAGAAGCTTGTTTGCTGGTTGCTGCTGATTAGGTCCAACATTGTGCTCAAATGCTTATTTATTTACTTGGTTGTGAAGCTCTATTTGGGTATTGGCTATTGAGTTGTTTCTTTCTTTCTTAGATGGAGGTTGGCCATTCTTTTTCCTTGTCCGGATTTTACTCACTAGTGGATTTTTGAAATTTTTTTAAAGAGGCTCGCTGCTAACTCTGGTGAAAAAATTCAATATTTTTTAAAGGAGTCTTAAGTTACATAAATGAGCCCTCATTGTTATGTTTAGTATGCCATATACAAAATTGGATAGGATAATATAACATGAAATCAGTATTTGGTACCATTCGTATTAATTAGTCACTATATAAATTAATACGATTGATTGTTTTTATATAGTCTAGACACGCTAAAATAATACTCTCCAAATTGTCTGTATTAAATAAACGAATGACTAATAATTTGGTATCATTCGTATTAATTAGTCACTATATAAATTAATACGATTGATTGTTTTTATATAGTATAGACACACTAAAATAATACTCTCCAAATTGTCTGTATTAAATAATCGAATGACTAATAATCTTGAAATGTATAATAATAATAAATATAATATAATATAAAATTTTAATAGAAATAATAATATATTTGTCGACGCTGCATCTGACTAAGCAGTAGGCCCATTTAAGACGACTTGGGAGAATTACTAAAGCCCATGTTCAAGGCTCATCTTGGAAACCCATCAACAAGGCCCATGCCTGAATACTACAACTATGACCTAACCCTAGATAACTCCTATAAATAGGGAGCCTCCTCCCTTATTCTGGGGACTCAACCTCTTCATCCTCTCTACAAATACTATTATCTCTCAAAGGCTCAGAGCCTTATACTTGTACAAAATATCATATTATTAATGAAAGGGAGGCAACACCGTGGACGTAGCCCGATTTGAGTGAACCATGTACTTTCTTGTGTCTTGGTGTGCGTGCGTGTCATTACAGTCTCGTTGGTACAATTTTTGCATCAACAGTTTGGCACCGTCTGTGGGAATCGATACAAAAGGTTATGTCGGTTCTTTTCAATTTTTCTCACCTTCTAAAACATTATGGCCACCAAGAACACCAAGAAAAACCCAGAAAATACAATATGTCCAATACGCAGGAAAAACCCAGGGAATTTTTCCTTTCTCGGTCAGTCGAAGCCCCTTGTTCTTCTCTCACAAAGCCTCTTTCCCACCACAAAATAAATATATATTGTAGCCTCTGCAAACCACAAATTTTGGTACTTTAAACCCCTGCAAACTCTGCCCACCACAAACAAATAACAGCTACTTTTAGCCTTCTGTAGGCATTTACCCACCACAAAACATACATTTATAATCATGCTTGGTAACCTGCCCCCTGCCACTTGACCCCACCAAGATATTATCTCCCTTTATTACAACAGCCCAGATTTCTTCATCGGTCCCCACCGATGTCCCATCGGGCTCCCTACTCGGTTGATCCCCATCTTCATCGGTCCCCACTGATGTCCCCTCTGACTTCCTGCTCGGTCGGTCTCCCGATTTCCCCTCAGTCTTCCTGCTCGATTGGCCTCCCGATGTCCACTCGATCGGCCTCCCGATGTCCACTCGGTCGGTCTATCGATGTCCCCTCGGACTCACTACTCGATCGACCTCCCGATGTCCCCTCGGAGCCCCCTTTTCATCGGTCCCCACCAATGTCCCATCGGGCTCCCTGCTCGGTCGGTCTCCCGATGTCCACTCGGTCGGTCTCCCAATGTCCCCTAGGACTCACTACTCGGTCGGCCGACCCATGTCCCCTCGGACCCTCTTTTCGGTGGGGAGGTCCCATTGGGCTCGCTGCTCGGTCGGTCTACCGATGTCCACTTGGTCGGTCTCCCAATGTCCCCTCCGACTCCATGCTCGGTCGGTCTTCCGATGTCCCATCAGACTCCATGCTCGGTCAGTCCCCACCGATGTCCCATCGGGCTCCCTGCTCGGTCGGTCTCCTGATGCCCCCTCGGACTCCATGCTTAGTCGGTCTCCCGATGTCCCCCTGGACCCCCACTTCAGCGGTCCACACCGATGTCCCCTCGGACTCCTTACTCGGTCGGTCATCACAATGCCAAGGCAAACAACTTAGCATGCACCAAGGAAAACCTCATAACACGTCTGAATACAACCAGGACTTGTCGGATAACTCAATTGTCGACCGACATACTCACAACATTCGGTCGGTCGGCATGCCCCCTATGTTGACTTTTTCTTCGACCTGCTCGACGGCCAACTGGTGGGTCTTCTCAGCATCCGTTTGCTCATGGGTCTGCCACCCACCTTCCTTCGCTTGCACCGAGCTATACATCTTGATACACCTTAATACAACCAGGTACCCCTTCCACTTAGCAACCCCTTCTGTCACTCATACATGACATATATACATGTCACACATACATGCCCTCATGCATATACGCATACATGCCCTCGCGCATACCGACATACATGTCACTCATACATGACATACATACATGCCCTCGTGCATTTAGACATACATGTCATTCACACATGACATACATACATGTCACACATACATGCCCTTATGCATATACGCATACATGCCACACATACATGCCCTCGCGCATACCGACATACATGTCACTCATACATGACATACATACATGCCCTCGCACATTCATACATACATGAACTCATACATACACTCCACACATTATCGAGAACCTGCTGCTCAACACATTATTGAGCACCTACTGCTCGACACATTATCGAGCACCTACTGCTCCGGGCACTTGCTGCTCAACACATTATCGAGCACCTGCTGCTCCGAGCACCTGCTGCTCAACACATTATCGAGCACCCGTTGCTCCGAGCACCCGCTGCTCAACACATTACCGAGCACCTGCTGCTCCGAGCACCTGCTGCTCAACACATTACCGCACACTCGTTGCTCAACATTCAATGCTACACTCAGCACACCTATCGACTGAGACGTATCTACATCCACAATCACTCACAAGCAGTCAGATTCGTACATGAAGTCATACTCACTGGGGGACTACCAGAGCGCAATCACTACAACGTCAATCCACTCAGACATACAACACACTACATGTCATCTTCCCTTCCGCATCCTACCTCGACCGAGGACTTGGGGGACTGATGGTACACCGAGCGGAGCAGTGCAAAAATGAAGAGTTGCTCGGTAAGTGCACTTTACCTGAAAGTCCTCAACCGAGGCAGTCCGCCTCAGTAAAGAACTTGGGGACTTGTCGACGCTGCATCTGACCAAGCAATAGGTCCATTTAAGACGACTTGGGAGAATTACTAAAGCCCATGTTCAAGGCTCATCTTGGAGGTCCATCAACAAGGCTCATCTTGGAGGCCCATCAACAAGGCCCATGGCCGAATACTACAACTATGACCTAACCCTAGATAACTCCTATAAATAGGGAGCCTCCTCCCTTATTCTGGGGACTCAACCTCTTCATTCTCTCTACAAACACTATTATCTCTCAAAGGCTCAGAGCCTTATACTTGTACAAAATATCATATTATTAATGAGAGGGAGGCAACACCGTGGACGTAGCCCGATTTGGGTGAACCACATACTTTCTTGTGTCTTGGTGTGCGTGCGTGTCTTTACAGTCTTGTTGGTACAATTTTTGCATCAACAATATTAATCATTAATTAAAATAAATAATAAAAATAGAATAATAATGTACATAATTTATATTTATATATAAATATTTCTTACCGACTACTATACAATTCGTCCAGTATAATATAGTCGGCATTTTAATTTAGTCGAACACCAAACATCAGATTAAATAGTTATTCGATTCAATGGACGGTTTAGTCTATTTGATTGAAATAGTCGTAACAATACCGCATACCAAATATGATTTTAAATTAAAAAAACCTAATAATAATAATAATAATAATAATAATAATAATAATAATAATAGTAACCTTGAATCTTTGTCATTCTGATGAGGATAGACGACTCGTCGCCTCGCCTCAGACTATCAGGCTACGTTTGGTATGTCGTATAAAAGACTCGATAGGATAATATAGTACGCAACCAGTGTTTGGTACCAGTCGTATTAATTAGTCACCGTATAAGTTAATACGATTGAATATCTTTATACGGTGCAGACACGCTAAAATAATACGCTCGAAATTGTCCGTATTAAATAGTCGGATAACTAGTAATCTTGTAAAATATAATAATAATAATAATAATAAATATTAATATAGTAAAAATAAAATATTAATTTAGTAAATATTAATAATAAAAAGTAATAAATACTAATAATAATAAATTAATAATTAATGATATTTTAATAAATAATAATGATAAAATTAAAAATAATTAATTAATAAAAATGTAATAAATAGTAATAATAATAATTATTAAAATAATAATAATGACATATATAATTAATATTTAAGATATAAATATTTCGTCAACTACTATAATATAATCCGATCAGTATAATATAGTCGACATTCTAATCCGAAAAAGTACGGATAGATTAATCCATCCGATTGAAATAGTCAATATAGTATGGCATACCAAACGAATCGAGTATCTGCCGTTAACCGTCAACGGAATCGAGAGTGACCTTCATTATTTGACTCCACGGTCCACGCAAACAATTACTGGGAATCGTCTGTGCCGTACCTCCACCATTTTAGTGTGGTGCCTTCTTCTCCAGTTGCACTCAAGTTCACAGTTTTACGGTTAGGGCTAGGGATTGTAATTCAGGCACAGAATCTGTGAAGCTGGAGAGGTACGGAGAACACCAAGAGTCCCAGTGGATGCCGCACCCTGGGAGTTGCTCTTCGTCTGCTTCATGGCCCCCGGTCGACACCCCCCTTAACATTCAGAACAGCCAAAATTTCCACCAGGATCCCAACCGCCACGATCACCACCACCATGGACACCATCCTAATGGTCCGTTCCATCCTGTGCCTTTTCCTGTACGCAAAAGGCCTTGGCATCATTCTAATCAAGCGCCTTCTCCAGGTCTTGTATATCAATTTTCTGTTTTTACATAAAATTTGTGTTTGCCTTAGCGTTGTGTTGGTAGGTAAGAAAATTTAGGAAAGTCGTGGAATTGAAATAATGAATAGGTTGAGGCTGACAATAACACTGTCATATACCGCAAGTTACTCTTTTGTTGACTTTTGAACTTTTCCACTCATTGAAATTAATATTACCGCAAGTTACTCTTTTCACCATTTAAATTCTGAGGAAGATTCTTATCAGCTGCTTGCCTGAATTTATTTACATTCATGGTGCAAATCAAACCGCATAGGTATGGCAACCAAAAGTTGTTTTTAATTGTATTTCTTCCATGCTTTTTTTTTTCTTTTTTTTTTCTGTTCCATACGTTTCAGCTTCTTTCTCTCGTTGGATTATGTTTTTCAGATAACTTGGAAAGCGTCTGTCATGTAAAACTTTATGTTGCACAGGTTCCTAGAACAGCGACTGTGGAATCTGTGAGTAATTGTTTCACTTAATGCGGAAATGCCTTTGGTGTTAATTTCTTGTGAATTTCTCCTTAAAAATCTACAAAAGTTGCCTTTTTTTTTCTTTAATACCAGATTCGCTCCTTGTTTGAACAATATGGGAGTATTGTGGAGGTTGTTATCTTGAGGGACAAGCACACGGGACAACAACAAGGTACCTCAATTGTATTTGGTTCAGTTCTTCTTTTTGATACCAGATAAAGATGATGATTCTATTTCTTGGTCTTTGGAGTGGATGATCAGATCACCGCTCTGCTCATGTTTCCTCCATAGCTTACCAAAAAATCCACTGTGCCCAAATTCCTCAGTAATGATATTTTGGGTTTGTGTTTTTAAAGCATCTTGGATTTTCTAAATTTGGTGGTCTTCACTTTCATTTTTATCAACTTGTAAATTTAAATGTCTGCCACTTGGATTGTGCCATCATTACTGCTTTGGTAGTACTGCACATAACTATTGAAGAAAAATAGGCAAACAGATTTAGAATTTCTCCTGCAGGAAGTTGTTTTGTGAAATATGCAACAGTAGATGAAGCAGACAGGGCTATCAGAGCTTTAAATAATCAATATTTTTTTCCTGGGGTGAGTTTCTTTGCCACTAGATGGATAATTAGATATCTTCTGATCTCATTGGTCATGTTAATTTTCTTTTTGCTGTAATTTCTTTTTCCAGGAAGAGTTACCAGTCACGGTTAAATATGCCGACAGGGAAATGAACCATATTGGTAAGTTTCTAATACTCGAGTAATTTCTTGTAGGACTTCTTTATTTGATTTTGTAAACCAGAAACTCTGTATCCTACATACTTTAGGAGTTTTTAGATCTCCACCCTTAATGTAGAGGATTAGGTCAATTTACTAATTTGTATGCCTCAATTTATGAGTTAAATTTATTATTTATTGAAAGTTTCGGCAGCCCGCTTATATTTATCAAATAAGATATGAATAAATGCGAAAGTACATGGGAAAAAAGTGAATTTATATGTATCAACATATCCATAATGAATATAAAACATAGCAGGAAAAACTGTAATAATGTATTTGTTGAACATATCCTGTATTAAATTAAGAACAACCTATTCACTTTTTCAACTCATTAGCACATTCTTATGTCATAGGTATCTCATCTTGACGCTAGAAAATTCTTTATTTTGATAAAATGTATTTTTTTTTGGGCAATATTTTGATAAAATGTATATGTTTGGGAGAAAAATAGCATCTATTGTTGATTGTGTATGGCCAGAGAATAATGTTTCTTCTCACATGCCTTTTGATTTTAATAAGGAGATAGAATGTACATTTAGTGAATGGCAGACTAGGGTGTTTTTTGGAGTGTTTTGTATGTGAAAAATGTTCTGTCAGGTGAACATGTAGGATGTACTTTGGTTATTGGGATTTTTTTGTGTCTCAAAAAAAAAAAGTAAATGCTTCGTATAGGGGCACTCCTAGTCAGGCCCTTTATAATATTAAGCATCTGATGAGTATTGTTTTTCGTGTCCTTTTGGTAGGGGGACTTGAGAGATTATATGTTAATGGCCTTGGCAAGGAAGCTTCATGGAAAGACCTGGAGGAAGTACGGTGACGTTGAAATTTATTTCCCAACCTCACTAAATAATTTATTAATGTATTCATCAGTACAAACATTCAGATATATCATGCGCACTCATATGCATATACATGTTTTCTTATGAATACAGATACTTCATATTAAGCACTTATGCGTACTACTTGCATGGAAAGAACACTGGTCTTCCTAACTCATTTTTGATCATATACTCCCAAAACTCTTCCCAAGGTGTTTAAAGTTAATCGGTGCTGTTTATGTCAGATATTTTCGCCATACAGTCTTGTTGAAGATATCTACATTTAGCGTGATGAATTGAGGCAGAGTCGTGGTATGTCTATTGTTTTCATTATTCATCTGTGTATCCTTATTACTTGAGATGCATGATATAGAATGGGCAGATTGAAGATATCTATTATCTATATGGTATTTTCAACCTAAAGATGTCTGGGTTCTGTTTGACCTGACAAGAACTAGGGCTATTCTGATTTCTATGCTTGCTAATTTACTAGAAGGTGGAATTTGTAGGTGGATGATATAGCCAGTAGTTTTAGATTTTATCTTTTATTTGTGTCTGCACATCTTTGGGGTATATCAAAATTCCAAAACCTATTTGGCTATTCCCAGTTATATTGAAATAAGGGTGAAACATGCACTTTCTTTGTTTTAGTCATAAAATTACAATAAAATCCTGTTTCTGTTCTTTGTTGTGGTTAATGGTTCTCTGTTCTTTCTTGGTTTCGTTTGTTTTAAGGGAGCGGATTTGTCAAGTTTTCCATAGAGATATGGCTCTTGCAGCAATCAAAGCATTAAATGGAACCTTCATTATGAGAGTAATGCTTTTCTGTTCATGCTAGCATGCACCAATTGTCTTCCATTACACATTGATGGCCTCTACTACTTTTTTTCTTTTTTTGGTAAGAAAGCCTCTACTCGTTTGATTATTCATTTCTAAGTTACTTCAGGGTTGTGCTCAGCCATTAATCATTCGGTTTGCGGATCCTAAAAAACCGAAGGCAACAGAACCAAGGTTGTAGACTTTATAACTTTCTTAGACTTTACGTATATGCAGGGGCCTTTAAAACAAATATTTTTCTATTAAGGAGCCCATCTCTGAATTCAAAACTATATGCGAACCATATGTTTTATGATCTGAACCGTCCATTTTATAGGTTCCCCTTTAGTATGGCCTATCTTGCAAAATTGACCAAATCAGAAACCATCTTAAGATTCTTAACTTACTGATTTAGTTAAAGATGATGCTTTAAGGGAAACCTATAAATGGACACCTTGGACCATTGGACCAAATTGCAGTACAAACCCCTGATACAAACACACACACGAATACATACATATAATATATATATATATATATATAATGTGCACTTTCGATACTGAATCTGGACTAGACATTTTGGCGAATATGTCTGATTTACAGCCCGAAAAGAAAACATTTTAACATATGTTTATGTACCTATAGGCTCGTTTGGTTAGTGGGATTGGATTGAATTGGAGATCTCGTCTCATTCAATGTATCTTAATTGTAAAAATAGATGCCTTTTCATTGTAAGGGGATTAAAAAGGAGTAAACATAGAAGAAAACTTATTCAATCCAATCCACTCAAAAATAGTCAGATTAGAAGAGGTAAGTTTCCTTGTATGTCTAATCCGTATAAAATGAAAACACATCCATTTTTACATTGACGATACATTGAATGTGATAAATTACCCATTCCAATGCAATCCCACCCAGCAAACTGGCCATATATACCTATGTGTGTGTGTGTGTGTGTATAAATATATATTCTACATTTTTAACAGCCATCCAATGCAGCACTTACTCTGATAATTTGCTAGTAATTTGGGTTTGACGACCAATGACCATATATGCCTGATTATCAATCATCCAAAAGCAACTTTTACATTTGGTTTTTTAGGTAAACAGAGATGTTGGCTGAAAACAAAAAATTGCATATCCCAGTGTAACAGGAATGGGTAAATGATGATTCTGGTTTGTTATAAGATGGTTATCCAGAAAAAATCTCTAAATCTGAATTCTCTTTCTCTAGGGGCAGTCATGGATTTAGCAGCACAAATATTAGTCTCAACTCTCAAGAACTAGTTAGGTACATTTCTCTCTTTATACATTTTACCTTTCGTTTCTCCTTTTATTTATTACTATACTTGAGTGTCTATCTCCTGCTTTACATGTTGCAGGCTAGTGTCTGATCTCGGTGATTCCAATGGAGGTACAATGTGCATAATGCATTTAATCCGGTTCAACGAAATGCACACCCAGCTATATTTCAATTGGCGCACCAGGAACCCCGAGTTCATAGTGTTAGGCAACCACCATTTCCTCCATTAAAGTTGCCTTCACCGTTGTGTACGATGCCTTTACAACAGACACAGAATGTACAGAGAACCTCTCTGAATTCTCAGCTAGAAGTCAATGAGATCCAGAAGCAGCATCTGACACAACCATCAAGTCAAATTATTATGCATCAGCATAGTCCTCAGGTTAGTAGACAACAATTATAAATGACATATTGGGCTGCCGAAGTGATCACAGATTGAAGAGGTTAGCCTTTGCAGGGTGTATGATCATGAACATGTTTTCACAAACTTCTCATGTGGCCACTGCTTGTAACACTATTCGTTCAATTGTTTGTGTATGGACTCTGTACCACTATAGGAATCTTGCCTCTCTTGTTAACAAGATTAACTATTACGCATGTGGGGGAGTATCGTATATTTATGGTAAATAAAAGTCCTTTTGGTTTTCCGAGTCAAGTTTGCGCTAGTAGCAGCGTTGGCTCTACCCTCACTTGAAATATAACAATAGGAGGTTTTTAGTCGCTTCTGTAATTTTTCAATTGGTGGATACCAGATTTATATGATTGTATACTCAATTGTTTTGGTGTGGTACACGAATTGCAGCTACATAATTTAACTAACAATGACCTTCGTTGTGCTAATTCTTTTCTGCCGTTCCCTTTCTCATTGATGTTTTTTATCGTCTCCACAAACTGTAAGCAATCCTCAGACAGTTGCTTGCAATTCTGCCTCGCCTGCAGTTCCTTCAAATCATGAGATAGCAGCTGCTCCAGAGTGTGACTGGAGTGAACACACTTGCCCTGATGGATACAAGTATTATTATAATTGTGAAACTTGTGAAAGCAGGGTATGTTTCACTCTTTGGTCACCTTCATCATATGTCGTTTAGGTTTCTCAGCACTAGAAGATATGGTTAATGTTAAATAATTCTAGCCGGATCTGGTTCTCTAATGTAACCAACGGCAATAGACTAAAACTAGCAAAATTTAGGAAACTTAGAAACACACAAGAATTATACTGGTTCGGCAGAACTTTTGCCTACGTCCAGTTGTGATTTCTCTGGGTAGAGAAATCACGGCTCCTTTTATTAATAATAGAGATTACAGAACTTTTGTAACTCTAGAACTAATCTCAAAAACTCTTAACTGTTTTAACTGTTTTTCCTCTCTTAGAAATAAGTCTTGCCCACACCCTATTTATAGATATAAGGTTAGCATACATGTCCCAAGGCTGATTGAATTCCTCCTTCTAAGAGGGATAGGAATTTAGACTTATTTTAAACCTAATTGAATAGGGAAACCAGAAATTCTTTCCTAATCCCTTTTGGATAAGAATTGGTATACCTCTAATTTTCCTAAAAAAATCCTAAACCAACTAGGACATAATTGACGAGCCAAAAACCTAACAATCTCCACCTTGGTGAGTCAAACCAAGTCTTGATCATTGCACCCCAGAGTATCTTTGAACTTCCTTGAAGCCGCTCTGGAAATCTTCAAGAGTCTTCACCTTGGCAATCTTCATCTTGCCTCATTGCACCTCAAGTGAGGAGGTGCTCTACTTTAATCAATCAACGAGATTAATCAAGTTCAAGCAATACTTGAACTTCTTGGCCGACATTATCTTTGTAAGGTAATTTGCGGGATTGTCATCCGTATGGATCTTTTCAATCCAAATCTCCTTAGACTCCACCCAATTTTTGATTCTGTGATATCTTACTTCAATGTACTTTGATATTCCAGAAAAAACTCCTTTCTTTGCCAAGTGAATGGCACTTTGACTGTCACACTTCAGGTTCAAACAATCTTGAGTGATTCCCATTTGACTTACCAAATCACTGAGCCAAATTGCTTCCTTTCCAGCTTCAGCCAATGCAATATATTCTGCCTTTGTGGTTGACAAAGCTGCAATTGGTTGCAGTAGTGCCCTCCAACTTATCGGTCCTCCTGCTCATGTAAACACATAACCAGAAGTTGACCTTCTCTTGTCCAAGTTCCCTGCATAATTGGAATCCACATATCCCAATACCCCTGCATGTTCTTTTTGCTTTTCAAACATAATCTTTTGTCGCCAAGAACCCTTTAAATAACGCAAAATCCACTGCTTCCCAATGTTGCCTTTCTGAATTTGCCATGTATCTGGAAATGACACTAATTGCTTGAGCTATGTCGGGACGTGTGCATACCATTGCATACATGAGGCAGCCCACGACTTTAGCATAAGTCACCTTCTCCATTGCTTGCTGCCCTTTTTCAGATTTAAAACAATGTTGTTCACTTAACTTCAAGTGGGTTGCCAAAGGAGTCGAAACTGCCTTTGCTTCTTGCATGTTAAACCTCTCAAGAACCTTTTGAATATACATGGCTTGTGATATCCAGGTCCTTCCTGCAGTCCTATCTCTCTGAATTTCCATGCCAAGGATCTTCTGAGCTGCACCTAGATCCTTCATGTCGAACTCCTCACCCAACATCTTCTTCAAGTCTCGAATTCTAGACTTGTCTTGACACGCGATTAGCATGTCATCCACATATAGCAATAGCAATATGATCATCCCATCTTGGAATACATGATAGTACACGCAACAGTCATATAAACATCATCTAAAATTAATTTTCAGCATGAAGTAATTGAACCTTTTGTACCACTGTCTTGGAGACTGTTTCAGGTCATACAGAGACTTCCTTAGCGAACATACTAAGTTTTCTTTCCCATTCTCAACAAACCCTTCTGGTTGAGCCATGAAAATTGTCTCCTCAAGTTCCCCATGAAGAAATGCTATCTTCACATCCATCTGCTCAATCTCTATGTCATGCTGAGTTGTCATTGCTAAAAGCAATCTGATAGAAGTATGCTTGACTACGGGTGAAAAGATCTCATCACAATCCACCCCTTCCTTTTGTGAGTACCCTTTAGCCACAAGTCTTGCTTTGAATCTTACGGCTTCTTGTTCATGTAGTCCTTCCTTTTTTCTAAATACCCACTTGCATTCTACTAGCTTTCTGTCTTTGGGCTTAGGAACCAATTCCCAAACAGAATTCTTGTAAAGAGACTCCATTTCTTCTGTCATAGCACTTATCCAACTAACTCGCTCATCACTTTCTATAGCTTCTTGATAAGTAGTTGGATCTCCTTGACTAATGTTGAGAGCATAATTAACTTCGTCTTGGTCAAACCCAAATTTGTCAGGTTTCTTCTTGTTCCGATTAGGTTTGTCTAGTGCTATGCATCTCTGGAATGCAGGTGGATTGTTCGTTGGAGTTTGAACCCTTTGGGATGTCTGGCGGATTGGAGTGCCTTCAATCTGCCCTGTTTCTTGCTCCACTTGATTCCTAACTGGTGAATGATGCTGATGATCACCTTCTTCCTTAAAACCATCAGATTCTGTATCTTGCTCAATTTGCTCCACCTGAGCTTCTTCCTTATCTGACTTTATTAACGGAATCCTTGTTGCTTCAGTTTTAGCATCGTCTTTCTTCTTACTACTGCTCTCGACTTTATTCAGAGGCATGGTTGTCTCATCAAAGACAACATCTCGGTTGACAACCTTTTTCCTGTTGTTGAAGTCCCAAAGCGTGAAACCATTTACTTCTTTCTCAAAACCTAAAAATATACAATGCGTAGATTTTGGTTTGAGCTTGGACCTTTCATCACTTGGCATATGTGCATAAGCATTACAGCCGAATACCTTAAGCTTGGAATAGTCCACTGGCTTCTCAGACAATACCTCCTCTGTAGTCTTAAAACCGAGAACCGTAGATGATCTGTTAATCAAATAACTTGCATGATTAACAGTCTCTGCCCAGAAACTATCGGGCAATCCTGCATGAAATCGCATGCTCTTCTCTCTCCATGAGAGTTCGATTCATCCTCTCAGCAGATCCATTTTGTTGGGGATTTTTCTTTACTGTGAAGTGCCTTATTATGCCTTCTTGCTTGCAATAATTCGTAAACTCATTACTTGTATATTCACCTTCATTGTCACTTCTCAGATATTTGATCTTTCTTCCAGTTTGATTCTCGGTTTCTGTTTTCCATTCCTTGAACTTTGCAAAAACCTCGGATTTTTTCTTCATGAAATAAACCCAAATCTTCCTAGAAAAATCATCCATGAAAATAACGAAGTACCTAGCTCCACCTTTTGACTTGGTGGGTGCAGGTCCCCAAACATCTGAGTGAATGTAGCTGAGTTGCTCTTTGCTTTTGCTTTCCAAGAACACAATATTCACAAAAGTCCAATTTGTAGGATGACACGCCTTCTAACAGGCCTTGCTTGTGTAGTTCTTGCAATCCTTTCTGACTTATGTGTCCGAGCCTATGATGCCAGAGTTCAGTCTTGTCTTCTACACCTTGAGAAATAGCTGCTCCTCTGATTATGGTGGTCCCAATTAACTTGTACAGTATATTGGGTTGTAGGTCACCCCGCATTACCACCAGTGATCCTTTGGCTACTCTGAATCGTCCGTCTTTAGACTCATACCCGTAGCCGGCCTCATCTAAGGTACCCAAGGAAATCAAGTTCTTCCTTAGTCTAGGGACATATCTAACGTTCCCCAAAACTCGTATCATCCCATCAAACATTTTGATTCTAACAGTGTCGATTCCTTTTACAGGACATGAAAAATTGTCCCCCATTAAAACTTCCATGCTGCTAACTTCTTTGTAAGTATCGAAATATTCTTTTATTGCACACATATGAAAGGTGCATCCGGTATCCAAAATCCAATTTGTGAGAGCCTTGGAGCTTGATGTTACTGAAAGAAGCTCCCCGTCACTCTCATGCTCGGTGACTGCACTAGCTGAACCTAAGCGTCCTTCCATCTTGGCTTTCTTCTCTTTCCAAATCCTGCAATTCCTCTTCCAATGATCAGCTGAACCACATTTGAAGAAACCTTCCTTCTTTTCCTTCTTCTTGGATTTTGACCTACCGCTATTGCTTGTTCTCTCTTCCTTTGTTTTTTCTCGCCCCCTCTCCTTGCCTTTGGCACAAAGATCCTGAGAGCCTTCAGTTATATCATCTAGTTTAGCATATGACCAAAGAGCTTGAATTACGTCTTCAAGCTTTAAAGACTCTTTTCCAAACATTAGGGTTGTTCGAAAGTGCTTGAAAGACGAAGGTAGAGACCTCAGTAAGATGATAGCCAAATCATCACCTTTGTACGTTTCTCCGACCTTTTGAAGATTAGCTATGCAATTCTGGAACCTGCTTACGTGATCTTCAATATCACCTCCTTCGAGTCGAAGTCCGAATAGTTCATACTTTAGAAAAAGTTTATTGGACACGGTTTTGCCCATATAAACATTCTCCAACTTTTCCCATGCTTCCTGGGCAGTCATTTTTTCGGTGATGTGTGATTGAACTGATCTTGTGAAATGGATCTCGATGGAACTCTTGGCCTTCTTGAGAACCTTAGTCCATGTTGCGTCTGCCATGTTTTCCGGCTTCTCTCCGTCGAGTGCATCATCCAAGTCTTGTTGTATCAGTACGTTCTTCATCATCCTTTGCCAGTCCGTGAAGTCATCCTTGCCGTCAAAAGGTTTTAATGCAGGTCCTAGATCTGCTTCATCTTTCCTTTGGACATCGCATAACCCCTTGAGCCAAGCGCTGATACCAATTGTTAAATAACTCTAGCCGGATCTGGTTTTTTAATGTAACCAACAGCAATAGACTAAAACTAGCAAAATTTAGGAAACTTAGAAACACACAAGAATTATACTGGTTCGGCAGAACTTTTGCCTACGTCTAGTTGTGATTTCTCTTGGTAGAGAAATCACGGCTCCTTTTATTAATAATAGAGATTACAAAACTTTTGTAACCCTAAAACTAATCTCAAAAACTCTTAACTGTTCTAACTGTTTTTCCTCTCTTAGAAATAAGCCTTGCCCACACCCTATTTATAGATATAGAGTTAGCATACATGTCCCAAGGCTGATTGAATTCCTCCTCTTAAGAGGGATAGGAATTTAGACTTATTTTAAACCTAATTGAATAGGAAAACCAGAAATTCTTTCCTAATCCCTTTTGGATAAGAATTGGTATACCTCTAATTTTCCTAAAACAATCCTAAACCAACTAGGACATAATTGACTAGCCAAAAACCTAACAGTTAATGTATTGTGAAACAGAGGAAACATGTCATTAATGACCGATATCTGGTCTGCAGTGCGAGAAGCCTGAGGAGTTTGACTTATTTGAGCAACAATTACAGATGCAGACGCAACGGAAAAATTCTTCTAGCCATCTCCAATCTATGTCGTCAGCTCATTCTATGCAACAAATTGTTCAAAGACAACAGGTACAGACTCTGACACGTATCTTCCATTAGACACACTAAAATGAGAAACCTTCCTTTCTTGCACTGGTTGTATTGATTTGCACTTGAATGATTTTGAAGATTTGATTTTCCATTTGTAGTGTAAATCAGGTGTCGTGTGCTATTACTTGTTGAATGGTTGGGTGGATTGTCATGTTTGGCTTTTTAATTAAAAAACTTTATCCAACTATTTTCTGTTTATCATATAAGGTAATGTCAGGTTTTAAGATAGTCTTAGGCATCTCCCATATACAATTAGCAGCTAGTATATGAATTGTGCAAACCTACAAGTTTTTGGTGTAAAATTCCATTTGTGGGTATGTTTCACTTAGACAGCTTTGTTTATATCCTGAACTGTGTAAGAACGGAGAATGTATGTTTCACTTAGAATGTTTGTTTTAGAGACTGTCAAAGGCCTACTAGTGTAAATAATGTTGTGTGAGAATAAAGACAGATATGGCATTGTCGTAACATGCTGCAATTTTGCAGAATGTGGATCATATGCGAGTCCAACTAGAAACAAGTCTTGTTGTCGCCCCAATCTGTGTTTAACAGGTATTATTATTATGTGTAATTTACAATTTACAGAGGCAATTATTCTTGTTGATGCATAATAGTGTATGTAAAGAGAAGGGATGGAGTAAGTCCTCTTGAATGAGGGGGGATGCTTCCTATCTATAGGAATTGCCTAGGGTTAGGTCATAGTAGTGATCTTTTAAGTATGGGCCTCATTGATGGGCCTCGAATATGGGCCTTGAAGATGGGTTTGATGTATTCTCCCGAATCTTCTGTACGGACTTATTGCTTGGTGATGTAGTGTGAATAGTTGTAATGCTTATGTTTAGGAATCCCATTCTAAAGTAAATTGACCAAGTCATTCTGATCCTTCTTGTTTTATATGCAGATTAGCCGATTTAAAATGCTGCATGCAAACCCCATGTCAGGCCTTTGGAGGACCGAATCATCAGCTAGCTAGTAAATTTGCAAGAGCTGGTTCTTGGTTCTTGGTTTACTGCCTCGGCTTTCTTTCCGGCTATTAATTTTTATTGTTCCTCATTTTATCTTATTAGATACATGAGATTTGAATGCAGAACAGTTTTGTACCATAATATTTGAAATATTTGTTTCAGGAAGGAAATTTATGCACGTTTGAGCCCCAAGGATTTCATGCCTTAGTAAACTCTTCTCTGCATGTCTTAATATATATACATAATCAAAGGCATATGCACTAATACGCCAATTTCGTATGGCTTTGTAGTTTAGCCCAAGTCTCAAGTGTGCGTGGGGATGAGTTGAAATTAGGCATGCTTTTAAAATTGTTTTTCATATTCCTATTTTCGCATGGCAAGTTATTATTACAACGAAATAAAAACAAAGTGTAAGACGATAATAGAAATGTGAACATCGTTTCCTTTATGTTGAAGGTTGAAGATTTTAGGGACGTGGGAAAATAATTTTCCTTTTAAATTCAATGAATCAAAATATGAGCGGTGAGATTTGATGGATTGAACATGAAAACAAGGCATTTATTGTGGAAGAGGCTCAAACGCAAAGTGGGGCGGTAGAGAGATGACTAGTTTTTCTTGTAGCATACGCATGCACAGTTAATTTGGGGACAACGCATTACGTCTCTCACACCAAATCTTCCAATAGTGCATACCCTTTTTCTAGAAATTGATGGGTTTTACAACGATTTGAAATTCCAATTTATTATACTAACTTTTGAATAATTTTTCAGTCTTATTTACTACAAAATAGAAATTGACAATAAGTTAATTTCAAAGAGTTATGAAATCATCTCCACTAATTGTGGTTTAAGATAAGAATGAACATTGACAGTAAGTTAATGTCTCTGTCGTTATCGAGGCCGAAGAGTTCATCCAGTCTCTCTACACTAATTGTGGTCCATGTAGAACTAGGAAACCCTAACCCTCAAAAAGACGACTGCGCAGCAGTCCTACTACTACTAAATACTCTTCCAATGAGATCAATGCACATTCCTTCCACAAGAAAAACAACGATATAGGACAAAGAAAGAGGTCAGAACTCAGAAGAATTAAGCAAACCCATTTTCTATTTACCACAATCTTTACAAATCCAACCCCCCTTTTCACCTATTTTAGACTCTTCATCCACACCCCTTCCACACCCCACAAAAGGAAACGGGAAAAAAAGCAACAGATAACTTCTTCCCACGAGGAAAAAAAGGTCCATGCCCTACAAAATAAGGACTTAATTAGCACCTATAGTTAAGTAGCATTAATGGGATCTCTCATTCTCTAACCATCA
This sequence comes from Prinsepia uniflora, assembly GCA_032719365.1. Lineage (NCBI taxonomy): Eukaryota > Viridiplantae > Streptophyta > Magnoliopsida > Rosales > Rosaceae > Prinsepia > Prinsepia uniflora. The sequence goes on along the minus strand of CM064867.1, from coordinate 41,208,413 downwards.
TCATCATATTCATATCTCTATATCTCCTACTCTTGCTTCAGCATGTGGGGAGGGACAATGTCTTGGAGAAGCCCATGATCTGATAACAAAGCAGAACCCACTGCCGGAGTGCAAAGCCGCCTCTCTGGGCGGTGCAGAAAGGCGGTGGAGGTGATGGAATTTTTAGCTGGTGATGAAGAGGCATTCGCATAGTTACCAAAACAAAATGGCTGCTGTGGTTGCTGCTGCTGACAGTACTGATGCGGCAATAGGGTTCTTGCTGCCATTGATGACATGGCAAAGGTGGATGAGATATTGGGCGGCGCCGAAGCGGCGGCGAGAGGTTGGCGGGGCATGAGAGGGCTTGGATGAGTGTGTTGACCTTCATAAGTGGTCACGACGATACTCGGGTCTTCGAAAGATCGCTCCACTCGCTTCTTTACATTACATGATTGACTTGTGCATCGATAATAACTCCTACAAAACCATCACCACCACATATTCATTAGGATACATCTGATTCAAACCCATTACTGAATTAAGCTTGTTGGTTTCGATAATTAAGAGAAATGACAATGGATGCATGGAGTTTATGGCGCAACACGATTTTGTTTCAACCAAGAATGCCAAAATAATGAAGAAAGGGTTAATTTGGCACTGAAGTTTAGGGTGACATGAGTACCTGGGAAAGGGGCTGTTTTTGACAGCTTTTTGGCCGTACTTTCTCCATCTGTAGCCATCTTCAAGATGATCAACCTCACTCTTTGTCATGAATGCAAATCTGGGCTCTCTCTGTCTCTTCTGACTTGCCTTCTTTGCCTTCAGCCTTTATCAATCAACACAACAAAAACCATTAAATATTAATCCATACAGGCTTTTCTCAACAAAACTAGTTAGCTCCAACTTTTACCACAAATTTATCCCAAATTTATTTATTTTTTCAATTTCAGATTCAGCCCTCTGTGCCAAAAAGAACACAAAATGATTAAAAAACCATCTCCATCTTGATCTATTACGAAATGGGTCGCCCTCAAAACCAAAACTTCAAAACCAAAAAAAGAAAAAAATTGAAAACTCACTTTTTGTTGGTTTTTGGCTGGTCATGCTCTTCTTCTTGATCTTCATCATCTTCATCTTGATCTGCACCAACAGCTCCTTTATCACGGGTTTGTTCGTCGTTCGCCGCCTCGCTTGATGTGGATGAAATCGAGGAAGAGTTGGGTGTTGCAGGGTTCTGCTTCAAAGAGTAGTCAGAGCTCTCTTTCCCCATTATGGAAACCTTCGGAGCAGCTAATGAAGGCAGCAGAGATGGTGTCTGAGGCAAATAATCAAACAGAGAGGTTGCAGCACAAAAATCATGGCCAACCCCCAAAAGCTCCATGAACCCTAAAGAGCTGCCCTTTTCTCCCTCACACAAGTCAAACAAGCCTGAAAATGGGTAGCTTTTATCTGCAGCAGTAGTCTCTAAAAATGGAGATAAAAACCCACCTCCAAGATTTGCCTTAATGTCCGCCGTCTTCACCACATATTCCTTCTTCACATCCATATAGCTAGCTACCTCACTCTCATCAACTCCTAGGGAGAGAAAGTTGGCTCCCTTGTCTTAGTGAGAGAAGGAGATAAAAGAGTAGGGTAGGGTTGATCTGGTTTATAGGATTTGAGAGAGAGAGAGAGAGAGAGAAAGAGAGAGAGATTGGCGTTGGAAGAATAGAAAAGTGAGAGCCTTTTCTGGGGGTTAGGGATTGAGAGTGAGAGTGAGAGTGGGGTTGGCTTGGGGCTGTGTGGCTTTGGCTCCTCAAAGTTTGACCGGTGATTTCCGGTCAAGAGTTTTGTACGGAGTACACAGACTGCAGTGCCAAAATTGAATGCATGGTTCCGACAAAACGGTCGACGTTTTCAGACTTGACCTTTGACCGGTTAACCGGTTTAACTTTTTTTAATAAAAGATTTGTAGTATGAACGGGGTTTGGTTACACGTGAGCTTGTTACGGCGTTGGGTTTGCACTTTGAGGTTTCATATTATATGTTTTATTTTGTTTTTGGGCATTTTTCCCTCTCTTTTTTGTTTTTGGCATTTTTGTGAACGACTCGAAGTCAAAGAGAATTATAGTATAAAAATTGATAACGGGAAATAATGAAGGGGTTATAGTGGCGGTTTGTTATTGGTGCTGCAGGTGAAGTATATTTGGTGAGGATATGTTAAAGTTAAATACATGAATTAATAATTAGATACAATAATAATGGGATCAGCTTCATTAATTTATATTACTTTATTTAGCGATAAGAGATATGAGGCTAGTTTCACACTTCACACCAAAAGGAGGCACATATTCTTTTACAAATCTAATTTCCACTTATTCAACAATAATTAGTGAGCAGATTACGACTTTCGAGTTTCGAGGGTAATATTAAGTAATATAAATTATGAGATCGTAAAAATTAATTGTTTGGAAAACCATTTTGAAGCAAATTATGAGTTGGTAAAAATTATGTAATATAAATTATGAGGTTGTAAAAATTAATTGTTTCAAAAATAGCAAATTTGGTTATTAAAGAGCAGATTACCACATATTCTTTGTTGTCAAGTTTTTATAATTTAGTTTAATTTTATTTTGAATTTTTATGATATCAATAAAATCTCGTATTTTTTAAAAAAAAAACGTATATTAAGGAGGAATAATTATATATCTTGAATATCAATCTCATTCTTTACAATAATCAAATGGAACACTTTTCGTTGCGCATAATTTGGAATTTCCTTGGGATTGATAAGGTGCTTTACAATAATCAAATGGAACACTTTTCGTTGCGCATAATTTGGAATTTCCTTGGGGTTGATAAGGTGGAATGAGGCCACCCTAAGCAATTAGAAAATGAGTACGATGCATATACTCATTGTAATACATAAACTATTATTTCATATTGTAAGCTTGTTTTCGTAATAAAATTATCTACTTTTGACTCATTCAAAATGTTAACCTGGAGAATATACAGTCTTACCATTACTGGAATAATTAATTTACTATATTCTTTAGCTGCCCCATCGCATAAAAATCGGAGGACAGGACAAATTTTATAGATTATGGTGGTTCTTTAATTATATTTTAGATTCAATGCATTGGAAGGTAACTAAATATAGGATTTGCTCTATGTTATTATTTATTGTATTCATTTTCATATATTATGGAGAATGTCTTAAATTTGATTATCTGTCAAGAGTGAGATTTTTTTTATTATTATATGGAAGGGAAGAATTTTTGAAATTTTTTCATACAATATATCATTAGGGTTCGAACTTGAGACTAATTGTCTACAACTCAATACTAAAACCAACTGAATTAAACTCATTTGACGTAAAAAGTGAAATCGATTCCCAAGATATATACTGTTCCTCCTTTCCTAATATTATTTTTATTTATATATGAAAATATTGTTTGGAGCTAAATTGCATATTACATTCATTATGATTAATTATCAAATATTACCCAATCATGTTTCATAAGGGGGGTGTATTCAATTAGAATTCTCAAGAATTTTAGAGAATTAATTTTAAAATGACATTGTAGAGGATTTTGATAATAATTTCTATATAACTATCCAAACAATCATAGAGTTGTTGTTCACTCCTCTTGTGAATTTGAATAAATTTATATGAATTTATGTCATAAAAAAAAAAACCCATGAAATTCTTGGGTAGGAAGGTAGAATTGTTGCATGCCATTTGTAGTTATAACCAAGGATGAAAATATTGATATCGATGGATATATCGCTAGTCAAATTTACGGATATCTCGCCCCAAATATCGGTATCGATATCGATATCGTTTACGGTCAATAAAAATGACGGAAATTCTGTCTAAAAGTTGGAAATTTTGAATGATACTTTGGGAAAAACTTAAGTATCCAATAATGATTATATAGGACTAATAAAAACTATAAAATGACTTTTTTATAATAAATATATGATGAATAAGATGTAATATGATTATGACAATGACTAATAATATAAAATCTTAAATATAAACGTAAATTGAGGTGAGTTACTATAATTGAATGTTAAAATAGTTAAAAACATAACAATAAACATACAAACATTCAATGTAAGAAAAATGATAAAATAAGTTTAATATATTTAAAATTGGGAAAAAAAAGAAAGAAAAAATAGGGTCAAATTTTGTTAAAAAATTGAAAGTAATGGATATATATAAAATTGGACAAAAAATGAAAAAAAAAAAGACCAACCTTTGAAAAATTGGAATAAATGAATAAAAAGGAAAAACAAAAAAAAACAATGGTATTTGGCAGCTGGCGGAATAAAAAGGAAAAACAAAAAAAAATAATGGTATTTGGCAACTGGGGGAATAAAAAGGAAAAACAAAAAAAAAAGATCGGTGGACTCAAAACAAGACAATTGTTTGATATTTCGACGAATTTCTTCCCCCCCTTCTTATGTGACGACTCGGAAATTCGAAAAAGGAAAAATTGGAAAGAAATGACGATTTTGCCCTTGGTTTTAGGGGGTGAAAGTTGACTTTTTGATCGGGACCTTGTTTGGACTTTTCGGAAGGATCGTTGGATAAGTCTCGAGACGCTGAATCCGTAGACAGGAGACATGCGTCAATCGGAGGTAAGATGTGAAAGTTACAGACCTACGAAGGCGAAAGGCAATTTGGTCATTTAGTAAAGGAGGGTAAAATGGTAATTCTGGTAACATAACTTTATGATAATCGTAGGAGGCTCAGTTAGTCCTTGGGGTGACACATGCCACCTGTGAATATGGCATTCGTGGCATTGTGGCCGTGTGTGTGTGTCGTGTGATGGTTATGGCTCTATGGCTTCAAATTGATTTAGTGTCGATTATAAAATGTATTCAAAATCCATGGAGTCGGCAGGGACTTCTCTCTGTACCGTCTGGAAAATTGTGAGAGGAAATGAGTGAGGAAGAACAGGGGAGAGAATAGAAGGGAGCCATAAAAACCCGAAACCTGTGCTTGATCAATTAAGATTCAATTGTTGAGGTTGAGACCAACCCAAGTCGAATTAATGTAAGAGAGAGTTTTCTGGAACCATTTTGCATCAAACCGCCTCCAAATTGGGGAGAATTGATGGAGGGAAGGTCAAGAACTGAAGCTTCAAATCTCTGAAAAATTCGAGATTGAGTTCGAGTTAAGGGAAGCATTAAACGATGAAATTGAAGTTGTAAGCCTGTTAAGAATGATGCTACGATGCTTCTTGATGAATCAATTACAAGAAAACAATGAGAATTGATTGAGATTGATGGGTGAACAGTAACTGCGACATTGTGGAAATAGGGAGGTTGAGTTCGATGGTATAAAGGTAAGTTGTTGTGTAATTAAGATTACAGGACCTCAATTAGAGTTATAACGATGCTATAGGATGAATTAATTGTGGAAATTGAACACAAATTGGGCAGGATTGAATCGGGTTGCACCGCATGACCCGTTTGCAGGGAATCGGGCGGGAGAGACGACACTGTAGCACTTTACTGTGCAGGCACGTGGCTCCCACGTGCATCTATAGCGGCGCGTGAGGGCACGTGGGCACGATTCCCGACGTGAGGTCAACATGACTTTTGTTCCATTTAATGTAACGAACATTTTAGCATTGATTTCGAGTCAATCGAATACCGTTTCGATATTGTTTCGAGGGTCCGAAGTTTTATGTTACGTTTTTAATTCGTAATTCATTCGCGGAAAATTATGAGAAATTAATATGATATTAATTAAGTCATTAGTGACCCTGAATAATGATTTTGGACAGGATTTGAGATTCCTGGAAAGTACCGGAAATTACGAAAACGTATGCAACTCGGAAAGCGAGCGGTTTGGACGGTGTGTGAGTGGACGTTTGTTTTATAAACTGTTATGCATGCATAGTTAAATGTTTTACATGATTGATTGCATGATTTGATTTGCAATGATGTCATGATGATTTGACATGATTATTTGTGATTTAATGATTATTTTAATCGGTCTTTTGGGCACGTTTTACGGGAAATGTGCAAGTGATATTTTGGGCTAGGCCCGGAGTCAAAAAGGTTTCAAAAGGGTATTTTGACTTAGTTGGTGAGTTAAGGATTATTTCAGGATTATTTTAATGTTTTCAAATGAGATTTTTCGAATTTACGTGTAAATGACATTTGGGCTTGAGACCATGTCGGGAATGCTTTTGACTTGGTTTGAAGTCAAGGATATGATTGATATTTGTTTATGGTATGGATTGTGTTTGTGATTGTGGATACTGAACCATGTTTGGATGGTGCGAGTGCAGTTCCTAGACGTGACTCGGATGTTGCGTGAGTGCAGTCCCCGAGTATGTGGTACGTGTAACTACCCGACCCGGAAATTAGGGTTAATACGATGATTAGTGAAGGATTAGTGAGCTTAATCGGTGGTTAGTTGGTTAATTTTGGTCGGTTAGGGTAGAATGACGATTTTGCCCCTAGGTAGGGTAAAAAGTTGACTTTTAGTTCGGGCGGTCAATTGGACATTGACCGATGACCGTGACGTAGTTTGGGACGTCACGAGTCCGTAGACAGGTGGCACTCCCGATTCCGACATCCGAGGAGGAAGTTATGATGTTCGGAAGGTTGAGGGCATTACCGTAATTTGGTTAAAATAGGGGGAAAGTTGACTTTTTGTATTACCGGGTTTTGACACGTTGACCTAGGACAGTTATGTAGAGCTCGTCGTCCTGAGTTCAACGACAGGCGGCATGTGTTCATCGGAGTTAGGATGTGTAAGTTATGGGTCTAAAACGGTTAGGGCAAAATGGTAATTTTTGATTTAAAGAAAAGGGCATTTTGGTCTTTTTCACTTTGGGTTTGGTGCAGCCGGATTGGGACAAGTGGACAGGGGAGATTGAGATTTTTGTGTGAGGCTTGAGGAGATTGTGACACGTGGAAGAGACCTAGAGGCTTCTAGGTGGTTACAATGGACACGAGTATAACTTGGTTGTTTTCAACCGTGCATTTTGGTTTGAGAAACAGAAAACAGAGAGGTGAGGCGGTGAGGATTGTGATCAATTCTGTGTGTGTGTGAGAGTTTTGTGAGTTGTGAGAGTGACAGAGAGAAGAGAGGAAGCTAGTGACTGGGTTTCGGAGTGAAATCGTGCAAGGAACACGACGGTCGGAGGGTTTGATTTTCGGGGAAAACAGAGAGGGCTGTGGGAAATTGGTGGTGGTTGTGCCGTGTGTTGGTTCAATCCAAGCTGAGAAGGAGCTAGGACGACTGCAGGGGACTCAGTGGACACCGTGGTACACGGCGGTTCGAACGACGGAGGACGAATCGCAGGTAATCCCAAATCCCCTGTTTTTCCCGTTTTGTTCATTTCGAAAGTCGTGGCTTTTGGGTTAGAGTCGAGGGCTTTGGTGAGTGGTGTGAGACTCAGGAGGGTCCTAGGAGTCATCCAGGGTGGTTGCCGTGATGGGGGAATGTCTGGGTGGCCAGAACCCGAAACAGGGGTATCGGGGAGTTTTGTTTCGAGGTTGAAGACGACGGGTTTAGGGCTTTGATTTCTAGATTTTAGGACGGGAAATGATTGATGGGAATTGGATGAAGCGTTTGGGATTGGAATGGTTGAAAATGATAGAGGAATGACAGAGAACCGAGTGCGCCGGTTCAGACCGGTTCACCTAAGGAAGACGATGATGAACAGTGTCTGGGTGCAGGCGCGTGGGGGCGCGTACGGCGGTTTCCGGTGAAGAGTCCAACTGAGTTTTTGTTCTAAATTTCTTAACGAATCCAATGGAATAGGTTTCGGGTTATTCGGACGTTGTTCCGGGTTAGTTCCGCGGGGTCGAAGGTCTAGGGTCCCGGTTAAAGTACGCTTAGAAGTTCGGAATGTTATGGGATTTGAGTGGGACTTTTGTGAAGTATTTAGTAACCTCGTTATAACTTTGGACAGGTTCGGGAAAGCCGAGGGTAGCAGAATGGCCGGGAACGGCGTAAGTGCCCGCGTATCGAGGCGACGATGGAATGGTCTGTGAGTGGACTTTGCTTTCTAACTCTCGATGCATGCATATATGTTTTTATATGTTTTCTATACTTGATTCTATGGTTTGATTTATGGCTTTGATGGTTTATGGTTTTTACACGTTTTTCGAGGAAAGGACGGTTTTCACGTTTTACGAGGTTTTGATAACTAACGTGATTTGAACTTGGTTTAATGAATTGATTTCGGGATTTGAAATACGATTTGATTTTAAAGGAAGAAAAAGGATTTTGGAAAGTATTTTCGGGCTTAAGGCCCAGTTCAAAGTGGCTTTTCGGAAATGTGATTTCGAGTTTTGGAATCGGAATTCCGGGTGACGATTCAAAATTCGATCCGGGACTCGGAAGGGGATGTTTAGGTTTGGGTTTGGAATGATTATTCCGGATGCTAGCTTACGGAATGATGGTTACGGACTCGGATCTGGGAAGGAATGGATATGAATTCTGGATTTGGATTCGCAATGACGGTGCTGGACGCCGGAAGGGCTTCGGGCCGGTGATTTCGGATTCGGGTTTGGATGTGGATTTAGAAATGGTTTTTAAATGGTTTTGATTGGATTTGCTGGTTCTGGTTATTGGGTTTAAAGACCCGGATTATATTTGACGGGGGACGGGCCCAGATTGAGTTTAAAGAGTCGGGAGTTTAAAGACTCGGATATATTGATATTTCCCCCGTAGGCCTGTTTAGTTTAAAGACTCAGGAGTTTAAAGACTCGGATAGATCCAGCAGGTTTGATGGATGAGAATGTGGTTTCCAATGTGTTTTGGATTTCACTGAGACTTGATGATAATGGTTTTTTGATGGTTTTGGACGGAGGCCCGGATCTGGATAAAGGAAAATCTGTTTGGTTTTTCGTACATGGTTTACGATATGAAATTGATATGCATGCATTGGTTTTTCCAACGGAGGGTATAAATGTATGTGTTTTATGATAATTTCTTTTGAACTTAAACCTTTAATTTTTGTCCACTCACAGTCTTTTCTTATTTTCGATACCGTCCAGGTTGCTGCAGTGCGGGCTGTTGGTCGAGAGAGTTAGAGACATCACACGCACAATCCACCGTAGACTCTGCGCACTCTGGGAAGTTCGAAGGTTATTGAGGTAGTCGGATCGGAACTCCCTTGTCCGACTTACGTATCACACGGAGGTTAGATGATTATTTGGTCCTTGTGTCATGCGTAAGTTAGACGGGAGCGAGGTTTAGCCCTTAATTCCGGAGGATTAGGGGTGGGCCCTGACAATTGGTATCAGAGCGAGGTTTTGAATGTTCTGTGTGATGCTACTGTGGATGTGATGTCTCGACGCGGAACAGCCCGTCAGCAACCTGGATACGATAGTGAGAGTACGGTTAAGGTGGTAGATAGCAGCGATTGAGGATGTTAGTCGCTCGATACGGGGTACGAGGTGTGACGTACGTCGGCTTAGGGCCGGCATGGTTAGTGTGTTGGCACTGGTTTTACTTGATGGATAGATCATAGAGTTGGAGTATACTAGTAGAAGTAACCTGGATGTAGCCGGTGAGCTACGGATGAGTAGGTTGGTCGGCCTGAGGGGCCTGAGAGTAGCTCGTTGAGTTAGTAAGATATATAGGCCGAGGAGGCCGATTATTGGTGGTCGGATGGCGTCTGGGTGTTGATCAGATGGAATGGTGATCTTTAGCCAGTTGGGTTGAGTTGGAATTGTGCGGCTACGAGTAGCCGGATGCCCTGATGGCAGGGTCCCTAGTGATGATATTAGTCGGGTGTGACGACCCGAGTACTAAGTTTATAGTGAACCCATGGTACGTGCAGGTTTGGTTAACCTGGGTGACGGGAATGATTTGAGGAACCCCGGGGGTAGTGAGACGTATCTGAGGGAAACCGTGATTGTGGTATCGTAGTCCTTGTGGTTTGGGCCGACTTACGGCCAGTTGGGAGATGGTGCTGCTAGGTGTAGCCGAGGTAGTGAGTGTTTGGTGAGTGACGGCTGAGAGGGTTGTTACTGAGGAGTGACTATAACTGATTGATATGAGGTTATTGAAGAGAAGAGAACCCACAATCTAGGATTTGCCTTTAGGACTTTGTAGATTTATTCCGACAAGGTGGTCGGAGCAGCAGTTGAGGGAGATGAAAGCGAAGTAGGGAATCGATAGGTAGAATTTCCCTTCTGGAGTGTTTCCGGTTAGAGTAAGTCGAGTAGTGGTTGTGTCAGGACCCACCCCGGTTTCACCCCGAAACCCGAGGTAAATCCCGCTCCCGTCTGACTCCCCGACACAAAACTCAAGTAACACTCACTCGAACCCAGTCAAACGCAGGAGTAATTACAAAATATCCCAAAATCCTTATCGTTTACAGAGCATAGCACTACATTACAAGGAAAATAAAAACCGAGAAAGTACACGCACACAGAAGCCTTTAAACTCTTCTAGAATCCCTCACGTTGCTTCTATGCCTCAGACTCTGCCTCGACGTCAAGACCCCGCGCTAGCTCCACAACCTGGAGGGCAATTAAAACAGAAAATGTGAGTGGACCAAAAGTACAAAAGTTCAAAAACCATTTTATAAGAAAACCGAGTTAAACCCTCCGTTTTGAAACCACATGCATAACCAACAGTTATAAACACAGTATAAAATAATCGTTATAAACATCATAAGAAACAGAAACACTATAAAATACCATGAGAAACCACACACGAGTATCAGAAAACTGTTTCATAAACCATAACCACCAAATCATCATTTTCCCGATCAAACCTGCTGGACCTATCCGAGTCTTTAAACTCCCGAGTCTTTAAACTCAATCCAGGCCTTAATAATATCCGAGTCTTTAAACTCCCGAGTCTTTAAACTCAAGGCCTACGGGGGAAAATCAATATATATCCGAGTCTTTAAACTCCCGAGTCTTTAAACTCAATCCGGGTCTTTAAACCCAATATCCAGATCCAGCAAATCCAATCCCAAAACCATTTGAAAACCATTTACCAAATCCTCATCCAAACCCGAATCCGAAATCACTGGTCTGATGCCCTTCCGGCGTTCAGAACCGTCATTCCGAACCCAAATCCGGAAAATATCTCTTTTCATACCGAAACCACCTGTAATCACAAATCATATTTCATAACTCATTTATCATGATTTGAAAACCTTTATCGGTGGAAATCCCCAAATGTGGCATCAAAATCCGAAAACCAACATTTTCTCGAAAAACGTGCCAAAACCGTCTTTTTCTCGAAAAACGTGCAAACACATAAAATCATCATAACATATTCAAGAAACATCTAGTCATAAGTAAAACCATAAAACACGTATATAAAAATAGTTATGCATGCTCGAGTTTAAGGAAAGGGTCCACTCACAGTACTGAGCCCTACTCGCGTCCCGAACGTCCAGCCCGTTCCTCGGCTTCCTCGGGAAATCCCGATCCTGTCAAACACCGTCAAATTACGTCACTAATACATCTACGAACACTCACTTAAATTCCCTCAAAAATCTCCGGACCAAAGACTTAAAACCCCGGAACCCTACACATTCACCCTCGCGGAACTATACTCAAAAGACTTCCGATTTACCCGAAACCAACTCCATTAAACTCAACACAACTCCTAGACCAAAAGTTATGTTGACCGTTTTCCCATCCGCCGCCGCACGCGCCCCCACGCGCCGCCCAAAGTGGCTGCGCGTGGCCCTCACGCGCTGCTACAGTACCACCTCCTTCCTCGAGCAAACCGGGTTCAGTACAGTGGTCTGCACTCAGACCGGCGTACCTGGTTCTTCCTCCTCCGTCCACCAAAACGGTTCCTTTCTTCACCAACAGCATCGTCCAGGCCAACCCTATCGGTTCCCCAACTCCATTCACCTCGACACTGTCCCAATCCCCTCGACTGAACTCAAAACCAGACAGCCCTTCGACCCCTGTTTCACGACTCCTCCACTCCAGCCACCTCCCGTCACGGTGGTGATACCAGACTCACCCCACAACCTCACTGATCCACGTCCAACACCCCTAACCCTTCGACTCACCCCAGAAGTCCACGACTTTGGGTTCGAAGTTCACGGTCGAAACAGGGTAACAGAAACTCCTCTTCGCCTGAGCTCCGCCGTGTACGCCCCCGTCACGGCGACCACCCAAATCGACACCTAGGACCTCCCTGATCACTACCCTAACCTCCAATCCTCTCGACTCTCAGCCCAAGGTCGCGACTTTCCAAATGAAGTTTACGGGAAAAACAGAGTAAAGTGATCTCACCTTCGATTGCAGCTCCGCCGTGCGCACTGCCGCCTTCCACGGTGGTCGTTGGACTCCTTGCAGTCTCCTCAGCCTCCCCTGGCCTCGATTTGCCTCGCCTCACGGCGTAGCCACCACCTCAACCTCACTGCTCCCTGTTTCTCCCCAAAATTCCTCCACACCTCCGCCGTGCCGCCGTGCACAATTGTACCTCCAATTCACGGCCACCAGCTCCGCCTTGCCTCACTAACACACTCACAATTCCCTAACCACTCACCCTTGCACTCAGATCGATCAACTGATCCCAACTCTCACCCTCTGTTCTCTGTATTCGAAGGACTGCACGGTTGCACCCCAATTATTTGGGACCGTGAACACACAGGATTCCACCAGAATCCTCTACACACATGCCATGTGTCACCATCCACTCCACACACTCCCACATGGCCTAATCCCAGCCGTCCATTCCTTTCTTCTGTGCACAAATCCCAATGTGCCCCAATGACCAAAATACCCTTCTTTTTAACACATTTTTACGGTTTTACCAAAACTTCCTAGACCCGTAACTCTCACCCCGTAAGTCCGATGAATACGTGCCGCCTATCATCGAACTCAGGACGACAAGAACTATCTAACCCTCCTAGGTCAACCTACCAAAACTCGATTATTCAAAAAGTCAACTTTTCCCCCTAATTACGATTATGCCCTCAATCTTCCGAACATCACAACTTCCTCCTCGGATGTCGGAATCGGGCGTGCCACCTGCCTACGGATTCGTAACGTCCTCAACTACGTCCTGGTCACTGGTCAACTCCCATTTGACCACCCGAAATAAAAGTCAACATTTCTGCCCACCCCAGGGGCAAAATCGTCATTCTAAGTTCCCGGACCCCTCGGGACCACCTAACCCTTGATTAACCTTACTAATCACACCTTAATCACTCTACTTATCCCAATTCTCGGGACGGGTTGTTACAATCTACCCACCTAAAAAGAATTTCGTCCCCGAAATTCCACGGCTAGTCCTCGACACCTAGGGTCTCCTAAGGAACAACCTCTTCTAGGTTTCCTGTCTATCATCTCCACCTTGGGTATTTCACTCCATCCCCAGCTACTGTCACCACAGCCAACCCTAGCTATGTAACAACTACATGGTGTACGCAAGGGAAACTCTATGAACAGGAAACAAAGGTATGATACAATACCTCATGTCACAATACCCGACAGAAGTCATAGAGTACATCCTCGTATACCACTACCCATCTCCCTCGGCTACCATTCCGGCCACGGTCGGACTAACTCCACAAAGTCCTAAAGGCAAACTCTAGCTTGTGGGTTCTCTCCTTCCACAGTCTCCAATCGATCAGTTATAGTCACTCCTTTCCTATACCTTCCGTCACCCTACTACAGAACTTACTGTACACTCCAAGTCCTCTAGGCGAACTCCTAGACTCTACCCTGGGATCCAACAACCAAACTGACAGGACAACCAAAAGTAAAACAAGTACCTGTCTCCGTATTTGGCGTCGACTGATCCTTCTGCTGAGTCATCGAGAACACCCGGGCCTGAGATCCTGACGCTCTACCACGTCCCCTCGAACTACTCGTGGCTGTGCCACCACCTCCTCTAGTGCCCGCTGTCCCTGATGCTGTACTCTGTCCGGACTCCGCTACTCCTCTACCTACACCACCTTCCTGTGGCAACAGTGGACACTCACGTCGGAAATGACCTCGCTCCCCGCAGTAGAAACACACATTCCAGCCTGGTCCACTGCTCGGTCTCCCTGTGGACGCTACCGACGTCGCACTCGCTTGCGGAGTCGGCGGTGCTCGATAACCCCAAAATCCTGAACTCTGGGCACTACCAGGTCTACCAAAACGATCATCGCCCGACGAGGACGATCCACCGAAGTTACCTCTTTTCGGTGTCCGCTGGCTCGAAGCTCCAGGAATAGAAGGTTCCCGGCGTCGCACCGGCAAACTAGCCTCAACTCGCACCGCAGCATCCGACAAGTCTCGGAGGGTAGCAAAAGATCCAGCTGTCACTACGGCTCGAATCTCACCACGCAAACCCAACTCAAACCTACGGCACTTCTCGGCTTCAGTGGCCACAAAAGCAGGAGCAAACCGAGACAACATCTGGAACTTCCGTTCGTACTCTGCCACGGTCATATTCCCCTGCTGGAGCTGCAGAAACTCCGCCTCCTTGGCATCCCGGAAAGAACGAGGATAATATTGCTCCAGAAACCGTTCCCTGAACGTCTCCCAGGTTACACTGTGAACATCCCAACCGGACAACTCGAGGGTATACCACCACTCGTACGCCGCACCATCTAGTAAAAAGGTAGCCAACAATACTCGCTCCTCCAGCGGACAATGCATCACCGCAAAAATCCGCTCTAGTCTAGTAATCCACCTTTGGGCTTCCTCAGGATCAGCCCCACCACTAAAAGTAGTAGCCCCGAGCCGCTGGGCTCGCTCAATCGTGGCACTCTCCGTCTCTCTGGCTACTTCTTCAGGTTGTGGAGAGGGTCTACGTCTCGGAGGCATCGTCAACCGCACGCTGAATGAGGCATAGAAGTAGTCAAACAACTGAAACACAACCTCACAACCCGACAGACCTAACAACTCGACAAACCTATGCTCTGATACCAATTGTCAGGACCCACCCCGGTTTCACCCCGAAACCCGAGGTAAATCCCGCTCCCGTCTGACTCCCCGACACAAAACTCAAGTAACACTCACTCGAACCCAGTCAAACGCAGGAGTAATTACAAAATATCCCAAAATCCTTATCGTTTACAGAGCATAGCGCTACATTACAAGGAAAATAAAAACCGAGAAAGTACACGCACACAGAAGCCTTTAAACTCTTCTAGAATCCCTCACGTTGCTTCTATGCCTCAGACTCTGCCTCAACGTCAAGACCCCGCGCTAGCTCCACAACCTGGAGGGCAATTAAAACAGAAAATGTGAGTGGACCAAAAGTACAAAAGTTCAAAAACCATTTTATAAGAAAACCGAGTTAAACCCTCCGTTTTGAAACCACATGCATAACCAACAGTTATAAACACAGTATAAAATAATCGTTATAAACATCATAAGAAACAGAAACACTATAAAATACCATGAGAAACCACACACGAGTATCAGAAAACTGTTTCATAAACCATAACCACCAAATCATCATTTTCCCGATCAAACCTGCTGGACCTATCCGAGTCTTTAAACTCCCGAGTCTTTAAACTCAATCCAGGCCTTAATAATATCCGAGTCTTTAAACTCCCGAGTCTTTAAACTCAAGGCCTACGGGGGAAAATCAATATATATCCGAGTCTTTAAACTCCCGAGTCTTTAAACTCAATCCGGGTCTTTAAACCCAATATCCAGATCCAGCAAATCCAATCCCAAAACCATTTGAAAACCATTTACCAAATCCTCATCCAAACCCGAATCCGAAATCACTGGTCTGATGCCCTTCCGGCGTTCAGAACCGTCATTCCGAACCCAAATCCGGAAAATATCTCTTTTCATACCGAAACCACCTGTAATCACAAATCATATTTCATAACTCATTTATCATGATTTGAAAACCTTTATCGGTGGAAATCCCCAAATGTGGCATCAAAATCCGAAAACCAACATTTTCTCGAAAAACGTGCCAAAACCGTCTTTTTCTCGAAAAACGTGCAAACACATAAAATCATCATAACATATTCAAGAAACATCTAGTCATAAGTAAAACCATAAAACACGTATATAAAAATAGTTATGCATGCTCGAGTTTAAGGAAAGGGTCCACTCACAGTACTGAGCCCTACTCGCGTCCCGAACGTCCAGCCCGTTCCTCGGCTTCCTCGGGAAATCCCGATCCTGTCAAACACCGTCAAATTACGTCACTAATACATCTACGAACACTCACTTAAATTCCCTCAAAAATCTCCGGACCAAAGACTTAAAACCCCGGAACCCTACACATTCACCCTCGCGGAACTATACTCAAAAGACTTCCGATTTACCCGAAACCAACTCCATTAAACTCAACACAACTCCTAGACCAAAAGTTATGTTGACCGTTTTCCCATCCGCCGCCGCACGCGCCCCCACGCGCCGCCCAAAGTGGCTGCGCGTGGCCCTCACGCGCTGCTACAGTACCACCTCCTTCCTCGAGCAAACCGGGTTCAGTACAGTGGTCTGCACTCAGACCGGCGTACCTGGTTCTTCCTCCTCCGTCCACCAAAACGGTTCCTTTCTTCACCAACAGCATCGTCCAGGCCAACCCTATCGGTTCCCTAACTCCATTCACCTCGACACTGTCCCAATCCCCTCGACTGAACTCAAAACCAGACAGCCCTTCGACCCCTGTTTCACGACTCCTCCACTCCAGCCACCTCCCGTCACGGTGGTGATACCAGACTCACCCCACAACCTCACTGATCCACGTCCAACACCCCTAACCCTTCGACTCACCCCAGAAGTCCACGACTTTGGGTTCGAAGTTCACGGTCGAAACAGGGTAACAGAAACTCCTCTTCGCCTGAGCTCCGCCGTGTACGCCCCCGTCACGGCGACCACCCAAATCGACACCTAGGACCTCCCTGATCACTACCCTAACCTCCAATCCTCTCGACTCTCAGCCCAAGGTCGCGACTTTCCAAATGAAGTTTACGGGAAAAACAGAGTAAAGAGATCTCACCTTCGATTGCAGCTCCGCCGTGCGCACTGCCGCCTTCCACGGTGGTCGTTGGACTCCTTGCAGTCTCCTCAGCCTCCCCTGGCCTCGATTTGCCTCGCCTCACGGCGTAGCCACCACCTCAACCTCACTGCTCCCTGTTTCTCCCCAAAATTCCTCCACACCTCCGCCGTGCCGCCGTGCACAATTGCACCTCCAATTCACGGCCACCAGCTCCGCCTTGCCTCACTAACACACTCACAATTCCCTAACCACTCACCCTTGCACTCAGATCGATCAATTGATCCCAACTCTCACCCTCTGTTCTCTGTATTCGAAGGACTGCACGGTTGCACCCCAATTATTTGGGACCGTGAACACACAGGATTCCACCAGAATCCTCTACACACATGCCATGTGTCACCATCCACTCCACACACTCCCACATGGCCTAATCCCAGCCGTCCATTCCTTTCTTCTGTGCACAAATCCCAATGTGCCCCAATGACCAAAATACCCTTCTTTTTAACACATTTTTACGGTTTTACCAAAACTTCCTAGACCCGTAACTCTCACCCCGTAAGTCCGATGAATACGTGCCGCCTGTCATCGAACTCAGGACGACAAGAACTATCTAACCCTCCTAGGTCAACCTACCAAAACTCGATTATTCAAAAAGTCAACTTTTCCCCCTAATTACGATTATGCCCTCAATCTTCTGAACATCACAACTTCCTCCTCGGATGTCGGAATCGGGCGTGCCACCTGCCTACGGATTCGTAACGTCCTCAACTACGTCCTGGTCACTGGTCAACTCCCATTTGACCACCCGAAATAAAAGTCAACATTTCTGCCCACCCCAGGGGCAAAATCGTCATTCTAAGTTCCCGGACCCCTTGGGACCACCTAACCCTTGATTAACCTTACTAATCACACCTTAATCACTCTACTTATCCCAATTCTCGGGACGGGTTGTTACAGGTTGAGTTACCCTAGCATTCCCTACCGACCAGGAGACTGGGAGTCTAGGTTAGAACTTGGGTGGTTACCGGAAGGTGTAGGTGGTTGTATGTGAGGACGTACTCTATGAACTCTGTTGAGGTATTCTAAAATATCTTTGTTTCTTTACGTTCCTAGAGTTTTCCCTTGCGTACACGAGGGTAAGAAGTGGTAAACTGGTAGTGGGGATGGTGTGAAGTATCCTAGGTGGAGATGATAGATCGGAAACCTAGGAGTAGTTGTTGTTGACCTCTAGTGTTGGGAATGAGCGGTGGAATTTCGGGGAAGAAATTCTTTTTAGGAGGGTAGGTTGTAACGACCCGACCAGGAAATTAGGGTTAAGATGGTGATTAGTGATGGATTAGTGAGCTTAATCGGTGGTTAGTTGGTTAATTTTGGTCGGTTAGGGTAGAATGACGATTTTGCCCCTAGGTAGGATAAAAAGTTGACTTTTAGTTCGGGCGGTCAATTGGACATTGACCGATGACCGTGACGTAGTTTGGGACGTCACGAGTCCGTAGACAGGTGGCACGCCCGATTCCGACATCCGAGTAGGAAGTTATGATGTTCAGAAGGTTGAGGGCATTACCGTAATATGGTTAAAATAGGGGGAAAAGTTGACTTTTTGTATGATCGGGTTTTGACACGTTGACCTAGGACAGTTATGTAGAGCTCGTCGTCCTGAGTTCAATGACAGGCGGCACGTGTTCATCGGAGTTAGGATGTGTAAGTTATGGGTCTAAAACGGTAAGGGCAAAATGGTAATTTTTGATTTAAAGAGAAGGGCATTTTGGTCTTTTTCACTTTGGGTTTGGTGCAGTTGGATTGGGACAAGTGGACAGGGGAGATTGAGTTTTTTGTGTGAGGCTTGAGGAGATTGTGACACGTGGAAGAGACCTAGAGGCTTCTAGGTGGTTACAATGGACACAAGTATAACTTGGTTGTTTTCAACCGTGCATTTTGGTTTGAGAAACAGAAAACAGAGAGGTGAGGCGGTGAGGATTGTGATCGATTCTGTGCATGTGTGAGAGTTTTGTGAGTTGTGAGAGTGACAGAGAGAAGAGAGGAAGCTGGTGACTGGGTTTGGGAGTGAAATTGTGCAAGGAACACGGCAGTCGGAGGGTTTGATTTTCGGGGAAAACAGAGAGGGCTGTGGGAAATTGGTGGTGGTTGTGCCGTGTGTTGGTTCAATCCAAGATGAGAAGGAGCTAGGACGACTGCTGGGGACTCAGTGGACACCGTGGCACACGGCGGTTCGAACGACGGAGGACGAATCGCAGGTAATCCCAAATCCCCTGTTTTTCCCGTTTTGTTCATTTCGAAAGTCGTGGCTTTTGGGTTAGAGTCGAGGGCCTTGGTGAGTGTGTGAGACTCAGGAGGGTCCTAGGAGTCGTCTAGGGTGGTTGCCGTGATGGGGGAATGTCTGGGTGGCCGGAACCCAAAATAGGGGTATCGGGGAGTTTTGTTTCGAGGTTGAAGACGACGGGTTTAGGGCTTTGATTTCTAGATTTTAGGACGGGAAATGATTGCTGGGAACTGCATGAAGCTTTTGGGATTGGAATGGTTGAAAATGATAGAGGAATGACAGAGAACCGGGTGCGCCGGTTCAGACCGGTTCACCCAAGGAAGACGATGATGAACAGTGTCTGGGTGCAAGCGCATGAGGCCCACGCGCAGCCACTTTGGGTGGCGCGTGGGGGCGCGTACGGCGGTTTCCGGTGAAGAGTCCAACTGAGTTTTTTTTCTAAATGTCTTAACGAATCCAATGGAATAGGTTTCGGGTTATTCAGACATTGTTCCGGGTTAGTTCGGCAGGGTCGAAGGTCTAGGGTCCCGTTTAAAGTACGCTTAGAAGTTCGGAAAGTTATGGGATTTGAGTGGGACTTTTGTGAAGTAGTTAGTAACCTCGTTATGAACTTTGGACAGGTTCGGGAAAACCGAGGGTAGCGGAATGGCCGGGAACGGTGTAAGTGCGCGCGTATCGAGGCGACGATGGAATGGTCTGTGAGTTTACTTTTTTTTCTAACTCTCAGTGCATGCATATATGTTTTTATATGTTTTCTATACTTGATTCTATGGTTTGATTTTTGGCTGTGATTGACAGGACCCATCCCAATCCCCTCGGGATTAGTGCGGGATGACCCTGCTCCCGTCTGACACGAAGTGTCAGACAAGGGATATTTCGGCCATTTTGCCCTCTCGGGCTATCAGAGTACGCCAGGATCCGGAGGAGGCATGTGATATCTCGGTCTCTGCTACAGTCCACATCCGCTGTCAACCTGAAGGGCAGTCAAAACATTAAAAGCTGTGAGTGGACAAAACAAAGAGTTTATAAAAACATTTCATAAGAGATTTGTACTCTCCACTAAAAAGCATGCATGCATTCGAAAACCATTTATCCAAAACAAACCATATGTGGGACTAAGCCCAAAGCAGATATAAACCAAGGTCGGAAGGACCACAATGAAAACGACCATACGGGCTACTGCCCAAATCCATAAGGGACTCGGCCCCAAACCATAAAGAAACCAAGTACACGAGCCACTGCTCAAATCCTGTGCACACCCGTGCACACCACATATCATATATCATATATACATATAAGTCACACAACCAATCCTGTCACGGGATCCAAAGCTACGCGCGTGCTACCCGGGTCTCAATCCGAGTCTTCTCAAAGTCAAGGTCAATGTCCGCAGACCACTGATCCTACTCGAGGTAATAGTAACCATAGCCTTCTTGAGAGTAAGGAACCCAACTAGGGGGTGACTCCACTCAGTCGGTGCTCCGTGACTACTCCGGGGTCCACCCAGGCCAACGACCCTCCCCGGAGGAGATAATAGAAGTAAAGGAAGGTAGATGAACATATATATACATAACATAAACATTCATAACCGGTTCCCCTGAACCGTCATGATCCATAATATCCATAATCAGGTAACATGCCGGTTCCCATAAACCGTCATGTACCGTAATAACCAAAAAGGGTTCATGCCGGTTCCCATAAACCGTCATGAACCATGATACCATAACAAGGGTTCATGCCGGTTCCCATAAACCGTCATGAACCTGGGAATCCATTTAAGGTTCCCTGACCTGAAATCAAAACCGTAAAGTGACTGGGTCTCGTACCCGAACATAGGACATCAACTGGGCACCGTGCCCGGAATCTGAGGTCATATGCCCGAGACAAAACCAAATGGGTCTCATACCCGAGCTTATCCTTTTATAAATCCAAAGCCATTTCATTAAAACCAATAAAGAAATACAGACCCGTATAAGCACCGTATAAGGCCGAAACCTCGAAATACGTGCTTATACGTAACCACACACAAATGCACCCATGGCATCATCAAACAAGTAATAAAACATATAATAAACATTTATGCATGCACCAATTTAGAAAACAAGGTCCACTCACAGACCGTCCGAGCTGCCGCCTCGATTTGCGCGCCATACGGCTCCCCGAGCCGATCACCGTCACCGGGACTCCCAAACCTGTCCAAATCGTAATAGAAGGTTACTAACTACTTAATTAACCTCCCACTAAAGCCCCGTAATTTTCCCGTATTTTTAACTATTTTTAAAACCGAACCTAAACCTTCCGATGACCCGAAACATATCGAAACGGTGTCCGATCGACACAAAACTAGTCCCAAAATGTTCGTTACATCGAATAGAAGATTTCCTGTGTTGAACACTTTCCCAAATTCCCTGCCACGCGCCCTCACGCGCCGCCTGAAGTGGCTGCGCGTGGGCTTCACGCGCCGCTACAGTACCTGCTGACGTCATCGTTGACGTCATCACTGACAGCCCCTGACAGTGACACGTGTCACCTGTCTATGAACTCGTGACGTCACGAACTACGTCACGGTCATCGGTCAAAGTCCATTTGACCGCCCGAATGAAAAGTCAACGTTTTGCCACGCCGAAGGGCAAAACGGTCATTTTGCATCGTTCGTCCGATTTAGCCTAACTAATCACCGATTAACCTCACTAATCATGATTAGTCACTAATCTAATCATGAAATTTGGGACGGGTCGTTACACCAACTGGACCGGCGTGACCGGTTCACAGCCCTAGACACCCCATTTTTCATCCTAGTTCTTCCTTTTTAGTTCCTTTCATCCTATTTTGATGTTTTCTATCCATTCCAATCCTTAAACGCAACCGAAAACGTCTAAATCCTATGGTTTGATTTTGAACCAAACGGTTCAAGTTTTCCAAAACTCTCCCATGGCTGCCCAGCCGTCCCAAGCTTCCTTAAACCTTCCTAACATGTCCCTAGCAACCTAATGGACTCATTAAAACCATTAAAAACCAACCATAACATCAAAAATGGAAAAATGGATCAAAATGGACTTACCGTGAACCTCACGGGTTCTTCGTCCCCTCGCCGCCGTGGACGGCGGTTCTGGCCGCCCAGCAACCTCCTAAGGCTCCCTGGTCCTCTGCCTGGTCATGGGTGAAGAGTGGATGGGTTTTGGTTTGCACAAAGATGGAGAGGAATGGTTAGATCGGGTTGTGTTTTGTGTGTTTGAAATGGAGAAAGGAAATGCACGGGAAAAGGAAGATGCATGAATGAATGAAGTTATCCAGTGGATGGGTGACACTTGTCACTCATCCATAGGGCATGGATTAAATATCTGGGCCCCCACTAGGTCCAAAATTTAACTCGTTTCGTAATTCGTGCAATAGTGCACTTGAACTTCCGTGAACCGTAACTTCACCGTTGAACGTCCAAATTCGACGTGCCGCCTGTCTATGGATTCGTATCGTCCTTATCTACGTAACGGTCTTCGGCCCTCGGCCATCAGACCTCTTGGTCAAAAAATCAACATTTGACTCCATTTAACCAAAATTACCAAAATGCCCCTAAACTTCCGAACGTCATAACTTCCTCCTCGAACGTCGGCATTGAACGTGCCACCTGTCTATGAACTCGTGACGTCACGAACAACGTCACGGTCATCGGTCAAAGTCCATTTGACCGCCCGAACGAAAAGTCAACGTTTTGCCACGCCGAAGGGCAAAACGGTCATTTTGCGTCGTTCGTCCGATTTCGCCTAACTAATCACGGATTAGCCTCACTAATCGTGATTAGTCACTAATCTAATCTCGGAATTTGGGACGGGTCGTTACACGTTGCGCCGAACAGGTAATGTCTCCAGATTTTTAGAGCATGAACCACCGCCGCCAACTCCAAATCATGGGTAGGGTAGTTCAACTCATGAGTCTTCAGCTGCCGGGATGCGTAGGCGATAACCTTGCCAGTCTGCATCAACACGCAGTCCAAACCTTGCAGCGATGCATCACTGAAGACCACAAACTCTCCACTGCCATCCGGCAATGCAAGGACAGGTGCAGTGGTCAATCGATCCTTCAACTCTTGAAAACTCCGATCGCACTGCTCGTCCCAGATAAACTTCACTCCCTTCCGAGTCAAACGAGTCAATGGTGCAGCAATTTTGGAGAAACCCTCCACGAATCTCTGGTAGTAACCTGCTAATCCGACGAAACTCCGCACCTCGGTCACTGTTGTCGGTCTAGCCCAATTGGTCACCGCTTCTGTTTTCTGGGGATCCACGTAAATCCCATCCGTCGATATCACGTGTCCCAGAAAACCAATACTGCTCAGCCAAAACTGACACTTTCTCAGCTTGGCGTACAACTGTTCTTGTCTCAGCCTCTCCAAGACCAACCGTAGATGTTCCTCATGTGCACGGGCACTACTCGAGTACACCAAGATATCATCGATGAACACAATCACGAACTTATCCAGGTAGGGTCGGAAGACCCGGTTCATCAGATCCATGAATGCTGCCGGAGCATTCGTCAAACCAAATGGCATAACCAGGAACTCGTAGTGTCCATAACAGGTTCGAAAAGCAGTTTTCGGAATATCCTCCTCCGAAATCCTCAGTTGGTGATACCCAGACTGCAAATCAATTTTCGAGAAGCACTGAGCTCCCCGCAACTGGTCAAAAAGGTCATCGATCCTGGGTAGAGGATACTGGTTCCTTAGTGTCACCTTGTTGAGTTGTCGATAGTCAATACACAAACGGAGACTTCCCTCCTTCTTCTTTACGAACAACACCGGTGCTCCCCACGGTGAAGTACTCGGTCGGACATATCCCAAATCCACCAACTCCTGCAATTGAGTCTTGAGTTCTCGTAACTCGGCCGGCGCCATCCGGTATGGTGCCTGGGATATAGGTCGGGTACCAGGGAGTAGTTCAATAGTAAACTCGATCTCCCGCGATGGCGGTAGTCCAGGTAAGTCTTCCGGAAATACATCCGGAAACTCACATACCACCGGTATCACGTCGATACCCGGGGTATCAACCTGTTCCGACACGACATGCGCCAGATAACCCTGGCATCCTTTCCGTAGAAGTTTGGTAGCAGTAAGTGAAGAAATCACTTCAGGAGGCGAACCGTCACGTTCCCCCTGAAAGATAACCTCCGGCAAACCCGGGCTCCGCAGAATCACTTGCTTGCTACAGCAATCGATGAGTGATCCGTGCTCCGATAGCCAATCCATCCCTAGGATTATATCGAAGTCGTGGATATCCAGAATAATTAAGTCTGCTGGTAAATCCACATCCTCAATTCTTACCGGGCACCTCCGAATCACCTGATTCACAAGGTACACGATGCCCATCGGGGTGCCAACACCCATTTTGCAATCTAAA
Organism: Prinsepia uniflora; assembly: GCA_032719365.1. Lineage (NCBI taxonomy): Eukaryota > Viridiplantae > Streptophyta > Magnoliopsida > Rosales > Rosaceae > Prinsepia > Prinsepia uniflora. Next base: position 41,183,851 of record CM064867.1, on the reverse strand, counting down.
GCTGATACCACACAATAAAGCATACCAGCACAACTCTTCGAAATAAAAGAATGTGTAGCCCCCGCATCCATCAATACACGTACAAGAAGATTTAAGATATGTAGTGTACCTGTGACCACGCCTGAGGCAGTCCTCGCTTGCTGCTGGGTCATTGCAAATACTTGGGCCCTCGGCCCTCCGTTCCGTCCGCGCCCACGCGCGCCACGCCCAGCACCACGGTCTCCTCCCTGACCGCGACCTCCATTAGTGTGGCAAGCCGTGCTCTGCACCACACTAGAGCCCCCAGCGTCGTTGTTCTTGGACAACTGCGGGCAATCACAGGCATAGTGGCCCTCCTCTCCGCAAGCAAAACAAGTTACTGGCCTTGGCCTGTACGAATGCCCACCAGAAGCACCGCTCCAAGATGAGCGCTGCCCAGAGTTGTATCCTGATCCCCTGCCCTGAGAGCCTCCGCGTCGACCTGACCAGCCACGACCCTTGAAGGATGAGGGTGCTCCCCTGTAGCCCCCTCCCTTGTTGTTCTTCTGGCCCGATGGCCCACGATGTGGGTGATCCTGACGTCGCCTCTCGCCCGAAGGCTGTCGTGTCTGGTGTGCCGCCAGACTGGCCTCGACACGCACCGCAGCGTCGACCATATCTCTTAGAGAAGCATGAGTAGCAGCAGTAACACTTGCCCGGATCTCCCCTCGGAGTCCAAGCTTAAACCTTTGGCATTTGTCCTCCTCCGTGCTCACGAATGATGCAGCGAACAGGGATAGTTTTCCGAAAGTTTACTCGTAGTCTGCAACTGACATATCACCCTGCTCCAATCGCAGGAACTCAGCCTCCCGTGCCGCGCGGAACGACCGCGGGTAGTACTGGTCCAGAAATCGGGAACGAAAAACATCCCAAGTAGTAGTATGGACAGACCATCCAGACATTTCGAGTTCGTGCCACCACTGGTAGGCTCCTCCTTCCAGTAAGAAGGCCGCCAAGGTCACTCGTTCGCCCGGAGGGCAATGCATCACCGAGAAGATCCTTTCCCACTTGGTGATCCAATCATGAGCATCCTCGGGGTTTAATCCCCCGCAGAAAGGAGTGGCTCCCAAACGTTGAGCCCTTTCAATGCTCGCGCATTCCATCTCCCTTTCCAGATCCTCGTCAGTTCGTGTATGAGGAATTCTCCTAGGAGACATAACCAACTGTCAAGAGGCATAGATCAGATAACAATATTCTTAAAAGTCGAAAAGTAACTAGTACTAATCGCTAGTCTAGCATGCTGACCATAACCTAGTACTGACCACAACCTAGTGCTCTGATACCAAGCTGACAGGACCAGCCCCGATCCCACATGGACCACAAGGGGACGTGCCCTGCTCCCGTCTGGCACCCAATAATTCGTACCAATTTCAACCTCAAAACATCAAATGCATAAATAACCAAATTAAAGTCATACAACAAATCCGAATTAAACAGATCAAATTTGATCCTAACATGTTATTTAAGCATCTAATTTAAGTTCTGAGTTATTAATTAGCCAAATCAAATCCTTAAATGGCCCTTCGACCCGTGATCATCCAAACGGGTTGATCACCCCAACTCACTGGTTTCTAAACCAAAATCAAATTAACCTTACAGGAAGCATCATAGTATCAGAACGAACTGGAAAACACACTCAATTGAACCAACACTCACCTGGAAGTAGTCGTCCAAACCTCTGAAATTCTTCTGAACACGGCAGTCACCGTCCCAACTCACCCGTGGCTGGTTGCCTTCGATTTTGATATGGTTGTGTTCTAAACACTCCCAGAAAGCTTACTCTGCGATTAGATTGGTCCAACACACCGTAGAAATTAAACTCTGATTTTCCCTCCAAATCCCAGAATTTCGGTTTCTCTGGTTTTTCCTCTCCAACTCACAGCCCTCACCTCAGCAGATAAAGGGTCACTCAGATTCCCACTCAATTAATGGTACCGTGCTGTCCAACAGCTCGTGGAAGCCAAACTGTCCACTGAGAGTTGTTCCCCGAAAAGCTTCGAAGCTTCCAATTAAAAATGGTGGCCATGTTCGGCCATGTTCTGATGTCCATAGGGCCTTAAACAATCCCAACTTTCCAACTCACACACTGATTAATTAAAGGGGGACTCAGAACCACCGCACACGGTGGTGCAGTAGTTGTTCCCCCGAGGTTGCTACAGTGACCAGGGCAAAATGACCAAAATGCCCCTGGTTCAAATAATTACCAAACTGCCTCTCACTTTCTAGACCCGTAACTCAGCCATACGAAATCTGATTTCGGCGTGCCGCCTGTCTACAGACTCAGGACGTCGAGACCTACCTATCCGTCCTTGAGTCGCCTGAAAATTAATTGTCAAACGAAAAGTCAACATTTTCGCCCCAACCGTCAAAATTACGGTAGTGCCCCTGAACTTCTGATAGTCATAACTTTTTCCCTGATCGTCCGAATTGGACGTGCCACCTGTCTATGAACTCGTGGCGTCCCGAACTACGTCACGGTCATAGGTCAAAGTCCATTTAATCCACCAATCAAAAAGTCAACAATTTGGCCATGCCAATCACAAAGGTAAAAGCGTCAATACATACATTAAATTACAATATTAAAATCCTCGAATTTCCGGGGTGTTACATCAGTTGACTTGTTAGACAGGAGCATGACCGGGCACGCTTATCAAGTCCAGTTGGGACGGGTCCTATCACTCCCCTAGTCGGTCGACAAGCATCGGCCAAGGTTCCAAGTCCTCGACCGAGGAAATCCAACTCAGTCAAAGACTTAGGGGACTTTTGTTGATACCATATCGACCAACCAGTCCCTATATAAGCAAGAACCCCCCGGACATTACAGTAATTCTTGTCAACAGGTAGTCCCAAGCCTAGTCAGCAGGTACCAAGACACATCCACTCGGTAGGCACAACCCACTAAGTCACCCACCTAGGTTGGTCGGCACCCCTCGGTCTGACTGATCCTGTTGTCAGTATCAACTACCTGGCATACCAAACTCTGTGACACTAAGAGGTTGGTTGCCACCTGGTACTTACCTCAGATACACAGGGCACATGGCTACATTCCCATCCACAACCTAAAACCTGCTCCCAAATAGTGTTCAACCACCACATTCATGGCTACTATAAATACCCCCAGATGCTTTCACAAAGGTAACTCTCTCTCATCACTTTTCTCTCTAGAAGCACACCCAAGCTTCACTCGGCACCCTCGTGCCTTACCTAGCAGGTGTTCCATACACTTACTGACTTAAGTATCGAAGCCTCTTTGGTCGGAAACCCTCCGGTGTCTAGTGTTCTATCTGCCTTGTAGGTCGCTGGCCAAGCAGGAGCAGGAGGTCAACTAGTACCCCCAGCGAGTCCGAAAACCCCCCAGCGGGTCTCATCCCGTTAGGTCCATTTTGGGATCAAACATTTAGTAAACCTTATGTTTTCATTATGTTGGATCATCTTGTACTATTATTCTAAATTCATATCTTGTCTTGTTTGACATATTACTCACGTTGGTTTCCTTCCTTTAATCCAAACTATAATTTTCTTGATTTCACTTATTCACTTTTGTCTTAACTCCTCCTAAACGAACGGTTTTTACCTGGGCTTCGTTATGTGAGTCCCGCATTTTCGTGTCAACTAGCACCTCTCGAGTACAAAGTTCTTATGGATATCCAGGTAAGAGTGTGTCAAATGGTGCTCTTGAGATTCCCTAGCGGATTGTTAGTGTCAGTGACAATGACATTGGAAGGAGACGGAGGTTGCAAGCTTTTAAGTCCACTCATGCTCTTCGTGAAGCAAACTTTGTAGCGGATTCTTTGGAAAATCTTGAGCGCCCAGAGTTGATGAATCAAAGTTGGGATTAGTGCCTTCTTTGTCAAAGTTTGATTTTTATTTATTTTTAGTTATGATTGTAATAAAGGCTCTTTTCTTTTCTAATTTTATTTTTCTTCAAAAAATCATCAGATATTTTTGCAACAAACAATTTAAATTCTTTCTTTCACAAAATAAGTGAACAAGAGGACTATTTTATTTTTTAATATGGTAAAATGAAATTTTAAAAAATATATATATAAAAAAAAAGACTTAAGGGATGCTAAATATAAATTTAACTGGTGACCAGAGTCAAATATGGGGGTTGAAGCCTGGAAGTAGGAGGAGGAGGCTTCTGACAAGAAAACAACACCCAAATATTTAATTTGTTTTTGTTTTTGAGCTTCCAAACGTATGAAAGAAGCAATCTATGTTATTGACTTATTGCTACACTGCACTACTAGTCAAACAGTCGCACAATATTATTATTTTTGCATTCCTCTATTACACTTCCAGTCTACTTCGATTATTAAATATGTTTTGAAATATTATAACAACGCATGACCTCGAAGGCGTGTTCCGTAAGAAACCCACAATATTCCCGAACCGCGTTAGGATTTTTACCACTAACAATGACTACGAAGTTACGGTAATTATAAACAATTACGGACGCCAATTACATTTTCCCCTCATCATTTTCCTTTTTCCTTTTATATTTCTCAATAATTACAGCCTTTATTTGTGAAGGAAGAATTTAACTTTTTGTTATCGCTGGGAGTGCATAGTAATGTTATCGACGTCAGGGCTCATGCCCTTTAGTGTTGAGGGCGTGCGTGAAAAAAGTTTTAAGTCAAAATAATTAAAGAATCGGATTTTCAATTTTTAGATATGTCTAAATTTGTATTCGTTCAATTTGTTTGGCACTTTGATTGAATTCTGTATGAGTTCACATGTACCTAACCTATATGGCTAGCCACATTTAGGTACCTCCATCAAGTTTTTTATCAATTTGGCTGTCAAAATGATACATGTAAAAAAAAAAAATTCAATTAGCTACTGATGTGGCAAAAACACAGAGAGGTATTTTTGGAATTTCAAAAATACTAATTAACACCCAATTCGCGACCTTGCCTCACCCCCAATTCCAATTCCCAGTAGCCCCTTCCACCCAAATCAAATTCCCAACTGAAAAATCTGGTCAGTGATGAAGAATTGAGAAGTCATACACCATTCTGATGAAACCTTAGATCCAAACACAAAACTCTGACGAAGAAAAAGAAGGCTCGCATATTTTCAAACCTTAGATCAAAACACAAAAATAAAAATTCAAAACCTCGTAAACCCAAAACTTTAACAAACTCATAAACCCAGAAATATTCGAACAAAAAATTTGCCCTAGTTGGCGTCCAGCGAAGAACCTTTGTTGGGATGGCTAGTAGTGTTAATGATCAAATCGATGTTGGTTGCTGGGATTTCGTATTACGGTGAAATCAGATGGTTTCTGGGCTAATGCGATGAAGATGAACAATATAATGAAGGTTCTGAAACCCTAAAACCAAATTGAACTCCCACTTCCTCAACCTCTCTCTTTTTCTCTGCAACTTCTTCCCCAACCTTTCTCCGCATCAACTGCGATTCCAAGGCCCATGCGGCGAACAAGTATGTGTCCCACCACAGCCAAGTCTGGCTCTGCGAGTTATGTGAGGAAGCTCCTGCTCACGCCACGAGCTAGTTCCAATCATGCCCTAAGTCGGCCAACCCTCAGTTGCCGACACGAGCGAGTTCTTGTCACACCGGCATCAACATAGTCAATGAACTTAGCTTCTAACATAGCCGCCATCGCCAATTTTGTAGTCAATTTCCTCAACGACCGATACTTCTCCAATGCAGATGGAGAAACTGAAGTTGCTATCACACTCGCCTTAATTTTGTTCAACCTCAGTCAAATTTCCACCCTGTTTGTGCATCGATCTCTTGGTCTTGTTAGCAGGTTTTGGGTTTTTTGGACTTCCGTCATTTTTCCCCTTTCTTCATGTTTTGAGCGAATCATTTATCAGTTTTTTGCCGTTTTCCTTGGACCTCCGAGGCATCGCATCTTTCTCTGAATCCTGGAAGTTGCAGAGAGACTAGTTGAGGAAGAAGGAAATAGAATTTGAGGGAGGGGGCTGAGAATTCGATTTGGGGGAAGCGGGTGGGAATTCAATTTAGGGGGCTGAGAGTTCAATTTGGTTTTAGGGTGGTGAGTGTTAATTAGTATTTTTGAAATCCGAAAAATACCCCTTTATTTGTTGTCACATAAGTAGCTGACTGAAAAATATTTTAACACATGGTATTTTGACGGCCAAATAGATGGAAAACTTGACGTATGTAGTTAAATGTGGCTGATCATATAGGTTGAGTAGTTATTTGAAAATTTTGATAGTTTGAATATGAGTTTATGGTAAGCCCTATAATCCGGGGGTTTTTATATAGTTTTTCCATAATTTAACTGCACTGAAATTTACAATTTGATTTCTCACAAGTTCTTAGAAGAAGAAAAAAACAAAACAACAACTAATATTAAGAGCCATTTGTAGATGAAAATTAATATGAATTTCCACAAAATTTTCAAAAATCTGTGATGTACTTACAGGTATATTAATGTAGCTTTCAAACTGATTGCGAAATCAGTTATAATGAACTCGTAATTAGGCTTAATATATAGTTTATGGTGACTTAGGTATTGATAATGATTAGGTATTGATAACCGTACGAGAGTAGCTGGGGTTGGATATGAGACGATTCTATGAACAATGTTGATCGATCATTACTAATATAGAAAAGTTGTACGTGATGACATGTATAAATATAGATTAATGCTCTTATAGATATATTACGAACCTTTATTTTGGGGTGGGTATAAATTAGTAAAAATTAAAAATCATTTCAATTCAAATTGTTATTGTCACTTCGATTTAGATTTGATCGAATAAAAATCAAATGAACGGTTTGGAGTTTACCATATAGCCTATTTCGCTTAAATCTTTCTTATTTTATGCCATTTCAAATTTAAATTATTTTTAACGAAGCTCACCATATTTAAAATTTAGAATGTTGAAATTTTTTATGTGTTAATATGTATAAATGAAATATCAATATGAATGTTGGAAGTTTGGGAATTAATACGTTTTGGAAGAGTCATTTTTGGGAACAAATTATGTGAAACTTTTATATCTAAACCGTCCAAACCGTTATTAATGATGTGGATTGGAATGGCTTCAATTATATATATATATATATCTATTTAAATCCAAAATTGTATTGAACCGGTCAAATTCTAACGAAATATATTTGAAGTATAATGATATATGCATTGATACAAACCGTGCACATATATGCCTTCATCATACATTATTTAAATTTACAGCCTAGCATCGTGATGGTTAATTTCTTGCAATAATATAGGATAAGGCTTATTGATTTTATATTTTTCTCCTTACTAATTAAATTAAATTATATTGTGGAATTATGCGCAAAAATTCATACTATTAACTCGATCACCTTCTTCAAATTCTAAGTTGGTGCCTGCAACCAGTTTATGTGGAAACGGTGTGTCCTCGTTATTGTAGGTTAAGGCAATGATGGTTTCTTGCTATAACGTTGGTGGCATTATATGTAATAAAGAAGGTGTGACCTCGATCACCTCACACGTCCTTGATGATGAGCGTGGTTGAGTGCCAGCATGAGTATGAAATGAAATGGTAATAATTATTATTGATCGATATGTATGATTGTATGAACAACTACACAAACAAACCCTAGCAGGACAATCATACATCAAAAAGACCAAGCATCCATGCTCAAATCATTATCTTCTTTTTCGTCGGGATCCATCCACCAAAAGCTTCAGCTTGAGCCTCCAACACAATTTGAAAAAGAAGAAAAAAAGTATTGCTATATGTGGAACCCAGAATCATCCGAAAATTATGGAGCCACCACGTGTCCCGTAATTCCCAAAAACAAACACTGATCATTCGAAAAATACCCGCACATCAAATAATCTATTTACCAGTTAAATACGTTATTTGGCCGGGTTAAAACCTCCGTAATATTGATATTCTCTCCGAGAGATAATTATCGTTATTCTTAATAACGGTAATTTAATATTAATATTACAATACACTAAAAATCATTACTATCATGATAAGCCATCATTATGATTATCAAAATAATATATTATTCATTTATTAATAATATATTATTTATTAATTAAATATTCAAACCGACCAATCAGAACTCTCCAAGGCTCCCAAGATTTTTCTATAAATAGCAAGGTACATTTCACTTCCAAGGTACGTTGATTCTTCGTTTCGAAGTATATCCTTTTCCTCTCTCAAAGCTAACTTAAGCATCGGAGTGTTCTTGGTCGAACAACCCCCCGGGTAAATCGATCGAAGCAACGATAGCTAATTGTTTGCTGTCTGCAGGAATTGTGAGGACTTTTCGCGACGAGTTCAATCTTTGATTCAACAATTGGTGCTTTCATTGAGAGCTATTGAGTTATACTCAGAAGAAGCTCTCTCATTTGTTCATCGTTCATCTTTCTTCGTTCGTCGTTCATCGACATTGTTCGAAGATTTTGAACGTTGTTCATCACTCATCAAGAATTTGTTCACCGTTCATCTCCCTTCGTTCGTCGTTCATCGACATTGTTCAAATCAGCATGGCTAAGGTTCGTCGATCCATTCAGTCAGCCAGAGAAGGTGTTTCTGCCTCAACAGCTCAGACGAGGAATGAGACTCACATTGAGACTCCGGAGAAGCGCCCTGCTCAACCCAGGCGTGTGACCATAGAAGCGCCCATTGAGACACTCGGAGGGAGACCAACCTTCAGCTTCGGAACCTTCCCCTCTTCGGCCAGCCAAATACCCCCGCCAGGGGAAGGAACTTCGACTCTACAACGGGCAGGCGGGAGATTGATGGGAAGTACATCGCAACATGAGCAGCCTGCAACAAACATGGTCCTAAGGGACTTCCTGGATGGGAATCATGACATCTCAGGGAGAGGTCACCCCCAACCCCCCCAGGACATCTTGGCGCAACAAGTTGAAAGGTTGAGCAACCAAGTTCAACTTCAATCGGAGCTCTTGCAACAAATCCTCGCAGGGAGACCAATCCAGGAGCAGCATAGACAGGAGAATACCCAAAGACGCCCTGGGAAAGAACAAGTCCGCTGCCAAACAATGTCACGAGATACTTCGCTTAGCGACTCTGGAGCGGAAAGTCACGCTCGTCAAGCAAAAAGCCCACAACGCCTAAAGCCGTTAGTACGAGAACGGCTAGGAGGAAGGGTTGGGACAACCTCACGAGCAGAGCTCTCACAACACTCACATAGGAGTAGGGGGCAACCGCAGGCTCTATACCAAAACCTGAGGCGATCTGTCCACGACAGTGAAGGAGAGGATGAGGCCTATTCCCCTACACGATCCCATAGATCGAGGGAAGAAGCCCACGGAGGTTCTCGACGACTGTCACAACAGAATTCATCGCTTCAGCACGGCGCATTACGGGCTAATGATGTGCAAAAGATACTGGACAAGCACCTCCGTGCTCAGCGAGGTGGCGATCTAGAGGACGATCTACGCCGCCAAATACAGCTCTCTACACCCTTTGTAAGAGATATCGAGGAGGAACCATTTCCCCAGAGGTTCGCAACGCCGAACTTTACCCCATTCAAAGGAACCTCCGATCCGGTAAAACACATAGATTATTACCGAGGAGTCATGATCCCCCACAGGTCTAACGATGCACTTATGTGCAAAGTTTTCCAGGCTTCTCTTCAAGGCCAAGCCATGACTTGGTTTAATCATCTCCCCCCATGGTCGATTGAGTCCTTTGAAGAGTTGGCCTTGGCATTTGTGAAGGAATATGCACAACTTCGGACAATCGAGGTAAAGGATGACCACCTTTTCTCTGTCCGAAAGAAAACAAAAGATACTCTGCGACAGTACATACGCAGATTTTGCGAAGAGAAGTCTCGCATTGTCGGCTGTAGTGACCTTGTAGCAGCAATGGCGTTCAAACAAGGACTCCCTCGGGACAGCCAACTTTACGGGGATATCGTCATGAGTAATGCCCGAAGCCTCACCAAAATACTTTCGCTAGCAGAGCGACATGCAAGTTGGGAGGATGAGAAGAACGCCACTCAAACTCAGGATCATGTTGGAGCTGGTGAGAAGACCCCCAAAAAGGAGGAATCCCATGGCAAGTTTACGGCTGGAAAGACCAACAAGCGCAAGGCGGGACAACCTTCCCAAACTCCGGCAGTAGGGAAGCCTAATTTGCAACTATCTTTACCAGTCCATCAGATCCACAGTGAGATTAAGGACAAACCATGGTTTAAAAAGCCAGAACCAGTCAAGGGAGATCAGGAGAAGGCTGATAAAACAAAGTGGTGTGCCTTCCACGAATGCTATGGGCACAACATCGGTAAATGCATATCTTTTGAGAGATATCTCCGAAATCTCATCAAGGAGGGGCATTGTACTGAGTATGTCAAGGGGAAGGCTGCAGATCGACCTACCGACAAAGGACCAAAGGAGCCTGCAGCCAAGATGATTCGCATCAACACCATCATGGCTGAATCAGAATTGCTAGGAACCACCTCCAAGCAGAAAAAGAGAAAAATACGAGATGCTCTTGCCATCTCTCAAGTCTCCCAAGTCACCACCACCGGGGTGGCCAACGACCTTGTCGTTGGTTTCTCTTTGAAGGACAAGGAGGGACTTGATTGGCCGCACGATGACGCATTGGTCGTATCAATCCAGATCGTTCATGCTCAGGTTGATCGGGTTCACGTGGATGAAGGGAGTGCGGCGAATATCCTCAGCCTAGAGGCAGTTCGCCAGATGGGGTTAGAAAGCCTAGTGGTAAAAGGGGTTGTCCCTCTCCGAGGCTTCAATGGGTCAATTAGTATGACCATTGGTACACTCCAGCTAGATGTACATTCAAACCCCGTTGTCACGACCCAGACCTTTTACATCATGGACGAGTACTCTCCATACAATGGAATCCTCGGAAGGCCATGGCTTCACAAAATCCTCGCAACCACATCAAGCCTCTACCAAAAGATTAGATTCCCTATTCCCGGTGGAGGAATCGGAGAAATCAAGGGCGATCAGACGATGGCTCGACGGTGCCTCACCGAAGGGCTAAGGGAGGTAAAGGTGGCAGAATTCATTCCCCAAGCAGGATCATCCAATAGGGGCAAGATTTCTTCTTCATCTCCCAAATAGCAACTAATCACAAGACAAGATCCTGACGTTCACGAGGAACCATCGGCTCCGGAAGGGTGGCAGCCGGAGGATGACGTGATCCTCGTTCAGCTTGACCCTCGACATCCTGAGCAAGAGGCCCGTATTGGCGCCCGGTTAAGTGACACAGAAAAGGAAGAACTCATAGCCTTCCTGCGTAGGGAGAAAGAAGTTTTTGCTTGGTCTCCGTCTGACATGCCTGGGATTGACCCTACTATCGTTAGCCACAGGCTACACGTCAATCCCCACCACAAGCCGGTCAAACAGAAAAGACGCAACTTTTCCCCAGAGAAAATTGCTATCATTCAAGAGGAGATCGACAAGTTACTCATTGCTGGATCCATTGAAGAAGTTCCGCACTCTGAATGGCTAGCAAATGTCGTGCTTGTCAAGAAAAAAGAGGCTGGACGGTGGAGAGTTTGTGTTGATTACACCGACCTCAATCTTGCGTGCCCAAAGGATCACTATCCTCTGCCTCGAATCGATCTCTTGGTAGATTCAACTGCAGGAAATGAGCTGCTAAGCTTCCTGGATGCATACTCGGGCTATAATCAGATCTCCATGCACGAAAGCGACAAGGACAAGACGGCCTTCGTTTTCGACCGCGGTGTATACTGCTACAAGGTGATGCCATTTGGCCTCAAGAATGCAGGAGCAACGTACCAGAGGCTCGTCAATCGGATGTTCAAGGATCTCATCGGCAAAACCATGGAAGTCTATGTGGACGATATCATGGTCAAAGGAGAAAAACGAGGGGATCATATCGCCAACTTGCGAGAAACCTTCAACTTGCTGAAGAAGTACAAAATGAAGCTCAACCCTCTTAAGTGTACTTTCGGAGTCTCAGCGGGGAAATTCTTGGGATACCTTGTGACTCAACGTGGGATCGAAGCAAACCCAAAACAGATCAAGGCAATACTCGAGATGAAATCCCCATCAAGTCTGAAGGAGATTCAAAGTCTCACTGGACGGGCAGCAGCGTTGAATAGGTTCCTGTCCAAATCAACTGATCGGTGTCGACCCTTCTTCCAGGCGGTAAAGAAGGCATCCAGGGATAAGTGGGATGAAGGTTGTGAGAAAGCATTTCAAGATCTCAAGGCCTACTTAACATCCCCACCATTGCTATCAAAACCCAAGGATAACGAGGACCTGTTCCTCTATCTGGGGGTTTCGGACGTTGCCGTAAGCTCTGCACTTATCCGAGAAGAAAATGGGATTCAGCTTCCTGTATTTTACACATCCAAAGACCTCCTTGATGCTGAGACACGATACCCGAAATTTGAAAGGCTGATTCTAGCATTACTAGTTACCACAAAAAAGCTGAGGCCATACTTTCAAGCTCATCGAGTGATCGTCATGACCGAATATCCACTCCGTTCGTTGCTCCATGCACCTGATGCATCGACACGGGTAATGAAATGGGCCATCGAGTTGAGCCAGCATGATTTGCTCTATCGACCACGGACAGCTGTCAAAGGCCAGACCTTAGCAGATTTTGTTGTGGAGTTCACACCGGCGTCACTGGAAGGAGGCAATAAGCTTGGCAAAACCCCCGGGGCCGCCGACACTTCTCTACCACAGGATCAAGAGGCCAGTTCTTCTTCCCTACAGCCCTCAATTTCCAATCTTCTATGGAAACTCTTTGTTGACGGCTCCTCAAACCAAAGGGGGGCAGGAGCAGGGATTGTCCTTATCACTCCAGATGGCTCAATGATGGAACAGGCGGTACAGTTCGGATTCAAAGCCTCTAACAATGAAGCGGAGTATGAGGCTTTGATTTGCGGGCTCACGCTTGCCAAGGAGTTGGGAATCAAACGCCTCGCTATTCATTCAGACTCGCAATTGATTACTAACCAATCAACCGGAGAATATGCTGCGCGTGATGCAAGAATGCTCAAGTATAATAACAAGGTCCAGGAAATGCTTACCCTTTTCCCAATTTTTACTTTTCATCAACTTCCACGAGCGGAAAATACGCAAGCAGATGCGCTGGCCAATCTAGCATCATCACTTGACTTTCGATTCAAGCGCTCGATCCCGATCGAATATCTCGAACGGAGAAGTATTGACATGAGGGAGATCGAAGTGAGACAAATTGGTTCATCTCCAAGCTGGCAAGATCCTTTCCTCAACTATCTGGAACATGGAATATTGCCTGATGAACGATTAGAGGCCCGCAAAATCCAGATGAAAGCTGTGCGATACTATGTCGACAGGGGGCAACTCTTTCGAAAAAGCTTTACAGGACCAAACTTGTTATGCTTAAGGCACCCAGAAACATTGAAGGTCTTGGCAGAAGTTCATGAAGGGCATTGTGGAAATCATTCCGGTGGAAGATCGCTCGCTCAAAAGACGCTTAGTGCAGGGTTTTACTGGCCTACTCTACGCCAGGAAGCTCTGCAATACGCCCAGAAATGTGACAAATGCCAAAGGTTCAAGCCTAACCAATTGGCACCACCGGAAGAGTTGCATGCACAGTTAAGCCCTTGGCCATTCATGCAATGGGGACTTGACATCGTTGGACCACTCCCAAGTACCCCAATCCCAAGCAAGAGGTATTTGATTGTCGCCACTGACTACTTCACTAAGTGGGTGGAGGCAAAAGCTTTGGCTACCATAACCCAGGCTGATGTCCAAAAATTCATCTGGAGCCAGATTATCTGCCGATTTGGGCTCCCCAAGGTCATTCTGACTGACAATGGGACTCAGTTCACTGGCGCCATAATCAACGAGTTCTTTGAGCTTTGGAGGATCAAGCATTTCACTTCAACTGCATATTACCCCCAGGGTAATGGCCAAGCTGAAGCTTCCAACAAAACGATCCTTAACTGTATCAAGAAGCGGCTCGAAGATAAAAAAGGCTTGTGGGAGGAGGAGTTGGATGGCACGCTCTGGGCATACCGTACCACTCCGCGTCGAGCAACAGGAGAGTCTCCATTCACCCTTGCATACGGTACTGACGCAGTCATTCCTCCACACATTGTTGTCCCGGCACCCTTCACCGAGCTCGACGATCCAGTGGTCAACTCCATCGCTCTGAGAACTTCACTTGATCTCAGCGAGGAATTAAGAGAGCAAGTAGTGAAGCGTATCTCCAGCTACCAGCAGCAAGTGAGAAGCTCCTATAACAAGAGGGCTCGACTCCGGCACTTTCTCCCAGGAGACCTTGTTCTCAAGAAAAAGTTTGCGGCACCCAATCGTCCAGGGTCTCAAAAACTCAAGTCCCCTTGGGAAGGACCTTACCGAATCTACCAAGTAGGCGGAAAAGGAAGCTATACCTTGGAGACCATGGACGGGAAGTTGGTGAGTGGTTCCATGAACGCTCATCACCTCCGAAAATACTATGTGTAATACAAACTCGAGCTCAATAATAAAGCTAGTCGTTGTTTGATGCTACATAAAAGACTTTATTCCCCCGGGAAGAACTCAAGCCTTCCTCCGGGAAGCATCCAAAGCCTTCCTTCAGGAAGCACCTCAAGCCTTCCTCCGGGAAGCATCCGAAGCCTTCCTTCAGGAAGCACCTCAAGCCTTCCTCCGGGAAGCATCCGAAGCCTTCCTTCAGGAAGCACCTCAAGCCTTCCTCCGGGAAGCATCCAAAGCCTTCCTTCAGGAAGCACCTCAAGCCTTCCTCCTAGGAAGCATCCTAAGCCTTCCTCTTGGAAGCTCCCTAAGCCTTCTTCATCGAAGCACTTCAAGCCTTCTCTTAAAGAAGCACAAGCCCTTCCCTGAAGGCATCATTCCAAAGACTTAATCATCTAAAAGCGTCACAAGTCATTTAGAACCCACTGTTATACACACATGGTTTTGGTTGAGGCATATTAACAAACTCACACCAATACATTTACAGACATTTACAAATATTCACTTCGACACATAACATGTAAGAAAGTTAACACTTGCGTTTCAACAACTTAACTTCAATTCTTCTTATTTATTCATTTGGTAAGTGTTTGGCAAATCACATGACGATTGCTCACACCAGTTGTACAAAACATAAAAAAATGCACACAAGAACAAGCCGACATGTAACTATGGAGGCAAATCTTCAAATCCCATCGTGTTTCTAAACTCTTCCCACTCTTCTGCTGAAAGTAAGGAAGTATCATGAAACAATGAATCGGCAGTCTCAGGGACAGCTTCATTCCTGGTCCCGGCCTCGGGCTCTGGGAAAGATACCGGAACAGGCTCCAGCTCTTGCTCCAACTCTGGTTCCCGCTCTTTGGTGGTGACCCCGCTACAACTCGCCATATCCAACTTTTGTGCCTCAACAGGTCTTTGGCACAAAGTTGTGGGGGCATGCGGCGATTGTAAATAATCATGTCCCGGGAGCATTGCCGCTTTTAGACTCTGGATCTCCACCTCCAAAAGTCTGCTTGTTTCTTCTGAGTCTTGCAACTTTCTGCGCAGCAAAGAGAGCTCGTCTCGAGCAGAGTCTCGCTCCTTTTCTATCCGAATCCTCTCAGCACGGCTCACCTCCAGCTCGCCCACTTTGACTTCCAAAGAGTGGACCCTTCCGACCAAAACTTCGTTATTCCGACTAGAGTGGTCTCGGGCTTCTCGAAGACGTTTACATTCGCTCTTCATTCGCTCATTTTCACCCTCCAAACCAACATTCCCACGAAGCATGTCCACCAACTTATGGGCCCCAGCTTTCGCAATCCTAAGGTCTCGGACTACCTTGTCGAAAGCCCCTCGCGAAACAGTTTTCTGACTGTCCTCTGTTGGGATGGAGGCACCTATCACATCAACAATCTTGGACGGTGCACGTGTCTCCCCCACTATCCGATCTAGGCTTTCATCTCTCGACGCTTGATGAACCGGGTAGTGGGAGGTGGGGATCACCTTCAGCTTCTTAAGTTGCTTGGGTACCCCCTCGCAAGGACCTTCTGAAGCTTTACGCTTGCTAGATGACTCCGCAGGAATAGAACGGTCAGGCTTGAAATGAAGCTGCTCAGCATACCTTTTTTCCAAGGAAACATTGGATCCTTGCTTGTCATTCCTCTTCTGGATAATGGGTTTCTTCAACCGCAAAGGAGCACTCAACCACTCTTTGATTAGGATATCCGAGGGCCTCCCACCATTCAAATCTCTAAGTGGAGAAAGTAGCCAACTCATGTCTCGGAACTCTGGGGGAATCTTCAAAGCCATATCAATCTTCTTAAGATCAGGATGACTTTCAAATCCGCTATACAACTCATCAAACGAACGAAAATGTGAGGCGATCCTCAGGTCTGAGGAGGCGTGTTTGTCCCATGCACCACCGACTTCAATACAGTTAACCCTGTACGCACTGTCATTGAACTCCGCCCTCAAAAATAGCTCCACCTTGGGAACAACTCGAGAAAGCCGACCGCCGGTAACTCCGTTGTGTGACACGGAATAGCAATGCCAGAATTCATCTTCCGAGAGTCCCAGGCTAATGAACTTGTTCAACTTCTCAAAGCACATGATGTGTCGATAAGCATCGACGTCCAGTTGAGCAGGACTGCATCCCATCCGGCCAATAATCTTAGAAAAGAACTTCGAGAACGGGAACTTGAAACCCCACCCAATGGTCAAAGGATGGAATTTAGTCCACCGACCGCCGACAGGGTTCTTTCCCCTTCCATGCTTAAGAGCCTTCATGGAAGAGCATCTGTCTCCAAGCTCCACAAAGACATCCTCGGGAAAAGCAATTTGATTACGAGCTTTCCACTCCTTAAAATCTTCAGGCTTCTCAAACTCCATATCTTTCCCTCGGAATGGACTAAGGCTACGAGAACCGCCACGCTCCCACAAAACAGGCTTGCTGGGTCTCTCAGCACCTTGACGCATAGCGAACATATTTGTGGTACTAGCAAACGTCACAACAGATGTGACCTAGCCTACCAATGCTCACTAGTCACGTTTGCAAGTGCACTCAATCACCACCAAATCCCCGTCAACTGCTCAGCCAAACTGCGTTCACCACGTAGCAAGCATATTTGTGGTACTAGCAAGGGTCACAATGAGTGTGAGCCAGCCTACCGATGCAAGCACGCACTATCCAAACTGCTCATTTTCCAAACTGCACGCGATTCCGTAATTTCTGACGCTTTTTAGGAATTTCGAATCCTGCCCAAAAAACATCATAAAGGGTCACCAATGACTCTAAATACATCATATCCATTTTCCACAATTTTTCGGGAATTTAATAAAAATTTAAAGTTATAACCTAAACCATCGGACCCTCGAAACAGTATCGATACAATGTCAGTTTGTCTCGGACCCAACACAAAAAATGTTCATTACATCAAAAATAATAAAACACCTGTTGAAAATCCCCCCGGAAACGCCTCCACGCGCCCTCACGCGCCGCCGCAAGCGGCTGCGCGTGAAAGCCACGCGCGTAGCACAGTAACTGCTACAGTGCGTCTCCTCTACCCGAATGACTGGTAAACGGGTTGGAGACCCGCGTTGAGACCCGATCTGTTCTCCTTCAATTGGGCATTGTTTTCATCCGTTTTTTAAACTGATTTCATCCAAACCATTTATATTTAGGTTCTGTAACGTTTAAAACTTCAATTATAACCAAAAACTGATAAATCCCCGATGAACTCTCAAACGGGTTTCGTGATCGGGTTCGTTCAATTCATCCCTGTTTTTCAAATTAAATCACACAGAGAGTATTGTGAGAATGAAACAAAAGTTTTTGCATAATCAATTTCATACAATTATACCTCCAGCTGCTCGAACTCAAGCTCGATTTCGAGCAAAATTCAGAGCTTCTGTTCTTGCTCAGGGAAGCCCCAATTCTCTCCGTTTTTGTTGTGAATCGATTCGAATTGACCTCAGAAGACTCAATCAAGTCCCAATTTTGATCCTTGGAGCTCGCGAATCCGAATTCGAATTCTCCCCACAATTTCTCAAAATTTTCGAAATCTGCAAAATCAGTTCACCCTCCGTCTCTCGTGTTTAATTTGATCTAATTCAACCTCTCAATTGATAATTCTCGCAGCCAATTTGATCTGTTATTTAAACAATAACCCAAATGGACACATTGAGTGTTTTTCCCCTAATTAAGGGTTTAATGTCTCTAAACCCTAGGTTTAATCCCTAAAATCAGGTGTAAAAGTGAGAGGGAAAGTGACATGCTTGGCTGGAAGTTTGAGTCAGCATTCACTTTTCGTTTAAACGACCGTTTCGCCCTTCGCTCGGAAAATTACGAAAATGCCCCTCGCCTTCATAGATCCATAACTTTTGCGTCCGATCTCCGATTTCGGCATGCCGACTGTCTATGGATTCGTATCGATTGGACCTACGTAATGGTCCTTGGCCCTTGTCCTTCGGACCTCCCGGGTCAAAAGTCAACATTTTGCCCTTACTTTGCAAAATTTACGAAAATGCCACTCTCCTTCGTAGATCCATAACTTTTGCATCCGATCCCCGATTTCGGCATGCCGCCTGTCTATGAATTCGTATTAACTCGACCTACGTAAACGGTCTCTGACCCACAACCTTTGGACCCCGGGCTCAAAAGTCGACTTCTTTCCATGCTTGGGGGGCAAAATGGTCATTTTTGCACATTATGACCGATTCACACCACTAAACCCGGTAATATAAGATTCCAAGCAAAATACATCCCTCCGGATTCCCAGAATACCGAATCGATGTGGGGGCATTTGTGGAACCCAGAATCATCCGAAAATTATGGAGCCACCACGTGTCCCGTAATTCCCAAAAACAAACACTGATCATTCGAAAAATACCCGCACATCAAATAATCTATTTACCAGTTAAATACGTTATTTGGCCGGGTTAAAACCTCCGTAATATTGATATTCTCTCCGAGAGATAATTATCGTTATTCTTAATAACGGTAATTTAATATTAATATTACAATACACTAAAAATCATTACTATCATGATAAGCCATCATTATGATTATCAAAATAATATATTATTCATTTATTAATAATATATTATTTATTAATTAAATATTCAAACCGACCAATCAGAACTCTCCAAGGCTCCCAAGATTTTTCTATAAATAGCAAGGTACATTTCACTTCCAAGGTACGTTGATTCTTCGTTTCGAAGTATATCCTTTTCCTCTCTCAAAGCTAACTTAAGCATCGGAGTGTTCTTGGTCGAACAACCCCCCGGGTAAATCGATCGAAGCAACGATAGCTAATTGTTTGCTGTCTGCAGGAATTGTGAGGACTTTTCGCGACGAGTTCAATCTTTGATTCAACACTATATATATAAACTTTGACGAATTTCTAAACAAACCTTTTATAGAGAGTTGTTCTTTACAATTTTATTTTTATTTATTACTTTTTGTAAAAAGTAATTAAATCAAATTTAAAATTTAGTTTTTTCCAAAATAAAAATGACCTTTTTAAAAAATAAACGATTTCAATTGTCAATACTTTCATACTAATTAAAATTCAATAATTCTTTATAATGGAAATGAACACATTCACCCTTAATTCAATAATCCTTTCAAAGAAGATTCTTTTAGAACCTTCTTCTTCGGCTAATCTGCTTAGGGGTCCAAGGGGCTTCCCTCTGCTATAGTTTTATCGGAGTTTGTGCGTATTCAAATTTTCTTCTTTTTGTTTACGGTCATAGCTGGTATTGATCTTGATTACGAATTTCATCGTTCCAATAAAACAAGTTGAATGTCATGAACCTTTTATTTTTAGGAGTCTAATTTACCTTCAAGGGAATTTTACTCATGATGCGAATTGGTAGGTTTTGATCGAGCGGTCGCATTCCTCCATTAGCGGTGGTGGTTGGCACCATGGTCGATCATGTTATTTGCGTTTGGCGGTGGACGATATTCCCTAAAGGCGACTATGGTGGTTGTAATATATAGTGACAATGGTGTAACTTGCCACTTGTACCTTTCTTTGTGCAAATGAGTTTAGTAGCTCTTATCTCGGGTTGGTTGTACTTAATCTCAAGTGTCAGGACTGCTCACAAATTCCCCGGGATTAATGTGGGACCCGCCTGATCCCGTCTGACACGAAGTGTCAGACCAGGGAAAATTCCAACTCTAGCCCTCGCCGGGGCTATCAGAGTGCGTCAGGATCGTAGGAGGAGGGGAGTGATGTCTCGTCTTTGCTACAGCCCGCATCAGCGATCAACCTAAAGGGCATTAAAACATCAAAGGTCGTGAGTGGACAAAAATAATAATTTAATAAAAACATTTTCGCATAAAGACATTTAGGCCCTTCATAAATACATACGCATGCATTCAAAATCATTTATCAAACGTTCATAAAAACCTTTGTCAAACATTTACAAAACCTTTCAAGGGATCATGCCCGGCCCCATAAACCGTCATGCCCCGTAAATCCATTTGGGTTCTCGACCCGAAATCACAAACACTCGTAAATTCATATATGTGGGAACTCAGCCCAAATCAACATACGTGGGACTTAGCCCAAACCATTCTCAATGAAATACCAAAACATACAATACGGGGTCTCCACCCCCAAATCATTTCTAAAACATCGAATACGGGGTCTCGCCCCAAAACACTTTCCGAATCATAAAACACGGAATACGGGGTCTCCGCCACCAAATCACTTTCCATAAAACCACATACATATTGTAAGGACCCGTCCCGGAAATTAGGGTTAAGATAGTATTTAAGATGGGATTAGTGAACTTAATCGGTGGTTAGTTGGTTCTGATAGGTCCGTTAGCGTAGAATGACGATTTTGCCCCTAGGTTGGGTAAATAGTTGACTTTTAGTTTGGGTGGTCAATTGGGTATTGACCGGTGACCGTGACGTAGTCCGGGACGTCACGAATCCGTAGACCGGTGGCACGCCCGATTCCGACATCCGAGGAGGAAGTTATGATGTTCGGAAGGTTGAGGGCATTACCGTAATTTGGCTTAAATAGGGGGGAAAGTTGACTTTCTGTACGATCGGGTTTTGACACGTTGACCTAGGACCGTTAGGTAGATATCGTCGTCCTGAGTTCAACAACAGGCGGCACGTGTTCATCGGACCTAGGATGGGTAAGATACGGGTCTAAAACAGTAAGGGCATAATCGTAATTTGGATTCAAAAGAGGGGCATTTTGGTCTTTTGGCTGCATGGGGATTTGGGCCAATCTGATAAGGCCAGGTGTACAGTGGAGATTAGGATATTTGTGAGAGGGCTGAGAGGATTGTGACACGTGCAAGGTGTCTAGTGGGTTCTAGGCTGCACGGCTCCAACTATTTGGCTGTGTGTTCGTGTGTGTGTTCGAACAAGAGAGAAACAGAGACTGAGAGTTAGGGAGGAATTAGACGAGTGCAGAGTGTGTTTGTGTGTTCAGTCATCAAGTGAGGGACTAGTGATCGAGAGAGAGACAGGGAGTGAGTTGGGAAGGCAACTCGTGTGAGGAAGATTGGTGAGTGAAGAGGGTGAGGTTACGGGGAAAACAGAGAGATGCTGAGGGAAATTGGTGGTGGTGTGGCCGTGTGCTGATCGATTGGGATCGAAAGGAGGCTAAGACGGCCCTGTGGACTCCAGGGAGAGCGGCGGCGGGCACGGTGGTGGACGGCTGCAGGTAATCCCTTTTCCCCGTGAATATGCCCTGTTTTTCAGTGAATTTCAAATCGAAAGTCATGGACTTAGGGGCTGAGTCGAGTTGTTTGGTGAGTCCTGTTAGGTTCAGTAGGTTCCTAGGAGTCGTCTAAGGTGGAAGCCGCGACGGGGGAGTGACTGGGTGGCCGGATTGTGAAACAGGGGACAGAACGGGTTACGGTGTCGAGGTTGGGACGATGATCTAGAGGTTGTGTCAAAGTGTTAGAGTGAGGGGAATAGGTTGCTTAGTACTGGACGGTGAGAATGGTGAAGAGAGGAGTCGAAACGGTGAAGGAACGGTGGAGAACCGGGTACGCCGATTCAGACCGATTCACCCGTTGAAGACGACGATGAACAGTGACTGTGTGCAGGCCCGTGAGGCCCACGCGCAGCCACTTTGGGCGGCGGGTGGAGGCGCGTGTGGTGGTTTCTGGGGAAAGTGTCAACTAGGTTTTTGGTCTAGAGGTTGTAACGAGTCTATTGGAATAGGTTTCGGGTTATTCGGACGTCGTTTGAGATTAGTTCCGCGAGGTTGAAGGCTTAGGGTTTCGGTTTGTTACGTTTAGGATCCGGGGATTTTTGGGGAAAATTAGGAGAGTCTTAGTAGACGTGTTAGTGACGTACTTTGGTGACTTGTGACAGGATCGAGACTTCCCGAGGAAGTTGAGGAACGTACGGGACGTACTGGGCGCGAGTGACGTGCCAGTAACTGTGAGTGGACCCCTTCTCTAAACTCGAGCATGCATAACTGTTTTGCTATCATTATTTTAAGATTTTATATGTGATTTTATGTTTACTTGCATATGCTATGTTGGTTTTACATAATTGCATGTTTTTCGAGAAAGTACATATTTGGCACGTTTTACGAGAAAAGTTTGGATTCTGATTTCAATGCCATGATTTTGGGGTTTTCAAATACTAAGGGTTTTCAATGATTATAAATGAATTTTGAGACGTGATTTGATAATCAAGGTTTTCGGTTTTAGAATCGGATTTCGAGAATCGAGATTTGGTTTTAAAGTTGAAACGTGGGATTTCCGGATTTGGGTTCGGAATGACGGTTCTGGATGCCGGAAGGGCATCAGACCGGTGATTTCGGATTCAGGTTTGGATGTGGATTTAGAAATGGTTTTTCAAATGGTTTTGGATTGGATTTGCTGGATCTAGATATTGGGTTTAAAGACCCGGATATTGTGATTGACGGGAGACGAGCCCGGATTAGGTTTAAAGACCCGGATTGAGTTTAAAGACTCGGATATTCTGATATTTCCCCCGTAGGCCTGTTGAGTTTAAAGACTCGGGAGTTTAAAGACTCGGATATTATTGAGGCCTGGATTGAGTTTAAAGACTCGGGAGTTTAAAGACTCGAATAGGTCCAGCAAGTTTGATCGGATAATGATTGTTTGAGACTTATGTTTTATGATATGGCTTTATGATGTTTATGATTTGATTTCTATAACTGCTTTCAATTCTGTTTTTATGACGATCTTTATGTGATTTATAACTGATTTCAGTAAATGGGTTATGCATGTGTGATTTCCAAAACGGAGGGCCAAAACCCTGGTTTTCTTATGAAATGGCTTTGGAAACTCTTCTTTTATTTATGGTCCACTCACACCTTCTGTTTTAAATTGCCCTCTAGGTCGTGGAGCTAGTGCGGGGGTTGACGTTGAGGCAGCGTCGGAGGCATAGAATACTCGAGAGTGACCCCGGAGTGCTTTAAATTTTCCGTTGTGTGTGTACCTTGTTTATCGATTTTCTTTCCTTTGTATTTGGTACTATGCTCTGTAAAACCTTGACTTCGGGATGTTTAAATTTTCTCCTGCGTCTGGCATGTAGTTTGGTGGTTTTTCGTGAGGTTACTTTGGTTTTTGTGTCGGGGTGTCATACGGGAGCAGGATTTACCTCGGATTTCGGGGTGGAACCGAGGTGGGTCCTGACACGTATCGACATACGTATAACCCATCTGAGGCACTTCCGAGAAGATGCCAACTCGGGGCACACAGCCCCTAGGGAACACATCCCCAATATAGTCACGATGTCATCATATCTAACTAGTGTGCACACTACTCGGGGTCTCACTCCGAGTCTTCTCCTAGGAATATCCATCTGGGAGGCTCAATCTCTGGATCTAGTCTGGGCTCTCTCTCTGGATCTAGTCCAAATATCTCTCCGGAATCTGGTCCGGGACCACAACATAATAAGTAACCACCACTCCTGGAACGGAATCCCTATGGGGATACCCACTATGGTCTGTAGATCGTGACTCTCCAGGTCGACGTCTGGAGGAGACCATATAATCAATATTGAGGGTTCATATCTTTTCAAATACTTTCTTTCTTTTTCTCTTTCTTTCTCAAAACTCATTTCTCAACTGGGTCTCCTGGCCGATTCATTTCAACAGGATTCCTCGAATCCGATTCAATTCACTTTCACAGGCCTCGACCTAAATCCACAGTTCAACAGGTTCTCATGCCTGAATTCTCATTTCATAAATCGAACTGGGACTCAGGCCCGATTTCACATTCAACATGGCCCTAAGCCCGAAACCATAAACCAGTAGGACCTCAAGTCCGATTTCACAACCAACGGGGCCTTAAGCCCGATATCTCAACCAAATGTGTAACGACCCATCCCGAATTCCTAGATTAGATTAGTGACTAATCACGATTAGTGAGGCTAATCCGTGATTAATAGAGCGAAATCGGACGAACGGTGCGAAATGACCATTTTGCCCCTGATGGTGGCAAAACGTTGACATTTCAATCGGGCGGTCAAATGGACTTTGACCGATGACCGTGACGTAGTTCGTGACGTCACGAGTTCATAGACAGGTGGCACGTTCAATTCCGACATTTGAGGAGGAAGTTATGACGTTCGGAAGTTTAGGGGCATTTTGGTAATTTGGGTGAATAGGAGGTCAAAAGTTGACTTTTTCACCGGGAGATCCGATGGCCGAGGGCCGAAGACCGTTACGTAGATGAGGACGATACGAATCCGTAGACAGGCGGCACGTCGAATTCGGACGTTCGACGGCGAAGTTACGGTTCACGGAAGTTCCCGGCAATTATTCACGACGGCACGTTTTACGAGACAAAAGTGCAGTTTTGTCTCTAGTGGGCCCAGATATTTGTTGGAGGCCCAATGGATGAGTGACAAGTGTCACCCATCCAATGGACACCAATTTCATTCATGCATCTTCCATTTCCTCTTCATCGATCATTTTCTTCGTTTTTCCTAAACCAAAACCGATCCACCCTTCTCACCCAAATCCAAACCCATGACCCTAGGACCAAGACTGAGAGGCATAGAGGGGGAAGAAGACCGGATGGAGGTGGCTGGACGGCTGGAACCGCCGTGGGCGGTGGCTGGAGCCCAGAACCCGAGCGGGTACCCGGTAAGCCCGATAAACCCATTTTTCTTCTATTTTTCGATTTAGACATTATCGTTGCTATTAGTTGATTAGGATGAGTTTATTGAGGTTGTAGGAAGGTGTAGAGGGTGTTTTGGACGACGGTGAAGGGCTGAGCAGCCCTGGGTGCAATCGGGAAAATTGAACCGTGAGGTTCAAAATTGAACCGTGGATTCTCGTGGGTTTTAGGGGTTCTAATTAATTGGGTTAGGCTCCTAGGATGATTATAGGAAGGTTAGGATTGATTAGGATTGAAAACGGTGAAAAACTGGGCCGGAATGAGCCTGGACCGGTTACGCCGGTCCAAGTTGCAGGAAAAACCGGACCGGACTGGTTCGGACCGGTCTGACCGATGTAGGGAATGACTGATGACGTCATCATGTCAGGGATGACGTCATCATGTCAGATCTGACAATGTCAGACTGACATGTCAGACAGTGGGCCAATGCGAGCGTGACACGTGTCACTGTCAGGGGTTGTCAGTGATGACATCATGCTGACGTCAGCGATGACGTCAGCAGGTACTGTAGCAGGCGCGTGAAGCCCACGCGCAGCCACTTCAGGCGGCGCGTGAGGGCGCGTCGCAGGGAATCTGGGGAAGGTTCCAACATGTGAAATCATCTATTCGATGTAACGAACATTTTGAGACTGGTTTCGTGTCGATCGGACACCGTCTCGATATGTTTCGGGGCATCGGAAGGTTTAGGTTCGGGATTAAAAATAGTTAAAAATACGGAAAAATTACGGGGCTTTAGTGAGGGGTTATATAAGTAATTAGTAACCCTCTAAATTAATTTGGACAGGTTTGGAAGTCCCGGTGATGGTGATCGGCTCGGGGAGCCGTATGGCACGCGTATCGAGACGCGGCTTCGGACGGTCTGTGGGTGGACCTTGTTTTCTAAATTGGTGCATGCATAAATGTTTATTATATGTTTTAAATCCTTGTTTGTGTTGCCATGAGTGCCTTTGGATGTGTGGTTACGTATAGGCACGTATTTCGAGGTTTCGGCCCTATACGGTGCCTATACGGGGCTGTATGTCTTTATTGGTCTAAATGAAATGGTTTTGGATTTCCAAATGGATTATGAATATGATTTTATGATGTTGATTTGGATGATTGTGAATTATATGGTTTCACGCATTACGAGGCGATTTACGTGCTTGCACGTAAATCGAGGTTTTCCGATTTTACTCTGATTTTCCGTACTTGTAGTTTTGGATATGATTTAATGAAATGGTTTTGGAATTGAAAAGGTAAACTCGGGTTCGAAACCCATTTGATCAACGAAATCGGGCACGAGGTCCTGTTGGTTTACGAATCGGACTTGAGGTCCAGTTTGTATGTGGTTTCGGGCTTAGGGCCCAGCTATGTGTTACAAATGGTTTTTATGGTTCATGACGGTTTATGGGGACCGGCATGAACCCTTGAAATGGATTTACGGGTCATGACGGTTTATGGGAACCGGCATGAACCCTTGAAAAGGATTTTATGGTTCATGACGGCTTATGGGGGCCGGGCATGAATCCTTGAAAGATTTAAAGAATGGTTTCAAAAGGTTTTTCATATTCCATCCTATATATATGATTGTCTCCTCCGGGGAGGGTCGTTGGCCTGGGTGGACCCCGGAGTAGTCACGGAGCACTGACTGAGTGGAGTCGCCCCCCAGTTGGGTTCCTTACTCTCAGGATGGGCATGGTTCGTTACCTCCAAGGAGGGTCATTGATCTACGGACATTGACCTGGGTGGACCCTGGAGAGACTTGGGTTTGAGACCCCGGTTAGCACACGTGTAGCTTTATTTTACCGTGACAGGTTCTGGATATGAATATATTGGATAAACATGGTTTCAATTGGTTTGGGAAAACTGTGTTTTATGATGATAAATGGATTTGGGCTGAGATCCCACATATGCTTACTATGTTCTGGTTTTCTGTAAATGGGTTTTGGGCAGGAGCCTGTGTGACTTGTATTTACGGAACTTGGGGTTGTGACCCTAATTATGGATGTTTTAACATATATTATTGGATAAATGGTTTTACTATGCATGCATGCTTTTTAGTGGAGGGTATAAATGTCTTTTATGGAAATGTTTTATAAAATCTTTATTTTTGTCCACTCACAGTCTTTCTGTTTTTAATACCCTTCAGGTTGACAGCGGACGTGGACTGTAGCAGAGATCGAGATATCACATGCCTCCTCCGGATCCTGGCGTACTCTGATAGCCCGGGAGGGCAAAGGTCGGAAATATCCCTTGTCTGACACTTCGTGTCAGACGGGAGCAGGGTCATCCCGCACTAATCCCGGGGGGATTGGGATAGGTCCTGTCAACGTGGTATCAGAGCGGGGTTGTCTCTATTCGAGCAACCGCGGAGCTCTTGGAGCATGTACGCTGGTCGAGGATGTGATATCTCAATGGGCTACAGTTCGTGGTCAACCTGATCGTTGGGGTGTCGGTACGATAGTTAGTAGGATTGGCATGCCTTGGTTCGGCATTTGAGGCCGGGGTTGCCATAGTTCTGTCAAGGTTGACAGTGTGGGACCCTACGGAAGGATTAACGTGTTCGTATTCTGGAGTGTGATCGTGAGACGGTTAGTTGGGATCGTCTTCACGATGTCGTAGGATCGGTTTCGACGACTGATTTGATGTTGTGACCATTAGATGGTCAGAATATGTTGAGTAAAATGGATTTACTGCAGTCGGCAGTTGGCAGCCGGATTCGAGGAATTCTGGTTGGACTTACGGTAGGATTGGATTGATGTCCTTGCGATGTCAAGACCGCGGGGTCGGTCAGATCGTGGATTGTGGAACCCTACCGTATGTGTATGGTTCGGAAATGTGAGCTGGCGAGTGGTGTGACTTTGACGACTATTCGGAGTTGGGGTTCGTTAGTCGGTCTAGTCATATCAGCTTGTGTTGGGACTGCACTTCGCAGTCGGAGTTGTACTTATCGGTTAGACCTAGCAGGTTGTCGTGCTACCATAGTTGTGGTTTGGCGCAACTAAGGTCATGGGTGACCTGGTAGACGACATTGGTTTAGTCGAGTTGCGACTGGTTAGTGTTTGGTTGGACAAGGTATCAAGGTTGGTACTTGTCGATGGAATCCCGGAGCGGGGATACGGAGTGGTTGGTACGAGCGGTTGATCCCATTGGATGCGGAGTTTGTATATCGTGATTCCTGGTAGTTAGGTCTGCACGAGGTTGGGGCAGACGCTACTATCGATAGACGTAGTCAAATTTTATCTGGTTGAGTAGACTCAGGTTGTCGTGACGATTGTGACGATGGGATTGTCAGTCGTGACGATGGTACGAGGTGCGTGAATAACGCATATGTGTGGGTAGTGATTCTGGATTCGACTTGGTTACGGTTGAGTGCGATCGCAGAATGAGACGGGGACGTACGGGGGACGTTTCCTCTTCTCGTATGAGTTGTCAGGGTAACTATACCCAGAGGTGTTGGGTACGAAGGAGGCAGAGTTTCTCCTATTCGAGTAAAGGTACGGGATCATCGTTCGGTATGAGCGGAGATCCAGAGTTGTCTGATTGGCACACTTTGTGCTGATGCTGACAGGTGGTGTACTGGTACTAGTGCTGGTGCTGGTGCCGGTGATTGTGATGACGGTGAGTTACGAGTCGGGATGTGACTCCGACGTGATGGGCTTATGATGGGTATCTGTGGTTCAGGAGTGAATCACGAATAGTGACGGACTGGATAGGATCCAACGGTAGTTGAGACGTGAGGATCGAGTACTGTCATGGGGGACTAGCGACCAGTTGGTCATTGTTGGCCAGAGTTGGTCAGAATTGGTTAGATACGGTGGTTTGCAGAGATTTGACTGCAGATCACAGCAGGGGGCTGTTGTGACTTTTCAGTCGAGTGGTACATCAGATTAGGATGAATTGACATCCTTTTGGATGTACATATACGGTCGTAAATGGGCATGTGTCCATAACCAGTCTAACGGGGACACGTGGTTGATGTCCGGGTATGTTGTTTCCAACCTGGTTGGAACTTCGAAATCGCGAGAGGTTGCGATTGAGGTGACGAGAGGAATGCGGGTTTTCCGCATTGGTATTGGGTATGTCGAAGTCATTTGGGTGACTTCTCAGGTTCTACCATAATTGATGGTGGTAGAGGATGTAGATGTTATTGATGTTGTTGGCTGCCACTAGTACACTGATCGTGTATTGGTTGGTGGACCCGTGATTGTCTTGGGTCATCAGGTGGAGTGAGTATATCGAAGTTAGGTGACTGAGATTTCTCATTTTCTACTTGGTGGCAGACGATGTAAGGTTACACGACGTGGTGAGTGCAGCGAGTGTTGTTTGCATTCACGTAGGATGGATTATTCGATCATTCTTGATTTTTCCTCAGTGGAATGACAAGGATCGATACGAGGTAATCAGTGAGAACCCACAGTCTCGGCGTGTCTCGTCGATGACTAATCTATTTAAGATGTGGGAAACGGTTGAGGACTTTGGACGTCGTGACGATCGGGGATCGTGACGTCTATAGTCGTTTGACGTAGTGGTGGATCTGGATCGTGATCTTGATGATCCAGATAGGTGGAGAGTTTATCACTCTTACTTGGATGTTGAGTGGAGCATGTTGGGACTGAACTTCTTTTCGAGGTAAATCCCATATGGCTTATTACTCACCTGAGTAGTTGTCCGATGAGTAGTTTTCCGATGTGGTCGGATATGGTCGGCCTTAGATGTGTTGATGTTGGGATTGGCTTCCCTATGAGGTCAATCGATCGTATTGTGGTAATCGATTGAGCGGGTAACCGATAGGTTTGGTTTTGGTACGTCTCGGTAGACGTGAACGATATTTCAGGTTTTGGAATCAGATTTTTGGATGACGATTCAGGATTTGATTTTGGAACTTGAAAAAGGATTTCTAGATTTGGGTTTTGGAATCGGATTCTGGGTGACGATTCAGGATTTGATTCTAGAGCTTGACTGTAGATTTTCTTTTATGGATTTGGGTTCGGAATAGTTATTCCAAATGCTAGCTTATGGAATAATGATTTCGGATTCGAATTTGAACATGTTTATGGATATGATTTCTGGGTTTGGATTCGGGATTTCTCACGAAATTTCGGATTCGGATTTGGGGAATAGATAATGGGTCGGAGTTTCAATTTGTCTAATACTGGATTGGACAAATGGACTCCATAGTAGAAACGTGATTGGCTACAACCTAGATGGGTGTAGGCTGATTGATGTGTAGATGTATGTACCTTGTACGTTGTTCGAGGTACAATACTGGGCATACTTGTGGTGCCTAGTGACGGTATATAGGTTATACCGGTAGTACGTTGGTGAGCGTGTTGGTAGTCGGATTGGATCCGATACCACTGGATTAGTCGAGGTCGTGAACTAGGCATTGGATACTGTGCATCGGGTCATGGTATTTCTAATGGGTCTAGTTACACACAGGTCGAGTGAAATGCTTGTGGTTAGTGTAACCACGAGTGTGTGTCATATCAGTTTGCGATTGACGACTGTCAAGTGGTGACAGTTTGTCGAAGGTGTCAGCGTGGATCGATCAGTGAGGTCTCGTGACTCCCGGTGGGAGCAGACGCTAGGATAGATTAGCGTTTGAGAAAGGAATCATCGAGTTGACAAGTGGTGTCGATTCGGAGCATATGGCTACTGTCATTCGAAGTGGTCGAGTGTAGTCGATACGACGTGAGTGTTAGGGGTACGTCTGGGTGCGGACGAGTACGTATTACTCTGGTTAGTTGGTGTACGAGTGTACACATGTTGCGAGGTTGATTCTACTTTCCACGAGCTGGATATGGAATCAGGATAGTTGAAGTTTCAAGAACGAAACTAAATTAAGGAGGGAAGAACGGTTGGGTTTAGGTCGGTTGGAATTTCGAGGACGAAATTAATTAAGGAGGGAAGGTTGTAACGACCCGTCCCGAATTCCTAGATTAGATTAGTGACTAATCACGATTAGTGAGGCTAATCCGTGATTAGTAGAGCGAAATCGGACGAACGGTGCGAAATGACCGTTTTGCCCCTAATGGTGGCAAAACGTTGACTTTTCAATCGGGCGGTCAAATGGACTTTGACCGATGACCGTGACGTAGTTCGTGACGTCACGAGTTCATAGACAGGTGGCACGTTCAATTCCGACATTTGAGGAGGAAGTTATGACGTTCAGAAGTTTAGGGGCATTTTGGTAATTTGGGTGAATAGGAGGTCAAAAGTTGACTTTTTGACCGGGAGGTCCGATGGCCGAGGGCCGAAGACCGTTACGTAGATGAGGACGATACGAATCCGTAGACAGGCGGCACGTCGAATTCGGACGTTCGACGGCGAAGTTACGGTTCACGGAAGTTCCAGGTTACTATTCACGACGGCACGTTTTACGAGACAAAAGTGCAGTTTTGTCTCTAGTGGGCCCAGATTGTTGGAAGCCCAATGGATGAGTGACAAGTGTCACCCATCCAATGGACACCAATTTCATTCATGCATCTTCCATTTTCTCTTCATCGATCATTTTCTTCGTTTTTCCTAAACCAAAACCGATCCACCCTTCTCACCCAAATCCAAACCCATGACCCTAGGACCAAGACTGAGAGGCAGAGAGGGGGAAGAAGACCGGATGGAGGTGGCTGGACGGCTGGAACCGCCGTGGGCGGTGGCTGGAGCCCAGAACCCGAGCGGGTACCCGGTAAGCCCGATAAACCCATTTTTCTTCTATTTTTCGATTTAGACATTATGGTTGCTATTAGTTGATTAGGATGAGTTTATTGAGGTTGTAGGAAGGTGTAGAGGGTGTTTTGGACGACGGTGAAGGGCTGAGCAGCCCTGGGTGCAATCGGGAAAATTGAACCGTGAGGTTCAAAATTGAACCGTGGATTCTCGTGGGTTTTAGGGGTTCTAATTAATTGGGTTAGGCTCCTAGGACGATTATAGGAAGGTTAGGATTGATTAGGATTGAAAACGGTGAAAAACTGGGCCGGAATGAGCCTGGACCGGTTACGCCGGTCCAAGTTGCAGGAAAAACCGGACCGGACCGGTTCAGACCGGTCTGACCGATGTAGGGGATGACTGATGACGTCATCCGGATGACATCATCATGTCAGGGATGACGTCATCATGTCAGATCTGACAATGTCAGACTGACATGTCAGACAGTGGGCCAATGGGAGCGTGACACGTGTCACTGTCAGGGGCTGTCAGTGATGACGTCATTCTGACGTCAGCGATGACGTTAGCAGGTACTGTAGCAGGCGCGTGAAGCCCACGCGCAGCCACTTCAGGCGGCGCGTGAGGGCGCGTGGCAGGGAATCTGGGGAAGGTTCCAACATGTGAAATCATCTATTCGATGTAACGAACATTTTGAGACTGGTTTCGTGTCGATCGGACACCGTCTCGATATGTTTCGGGGCATCGGAAGGTTTAGGTTCGGGATTAAAAATAGTTAAAAATACGGAAAAATTACGGGGCTTTAGTGAGGGGTTATATAAGTAATTAGTAACCCTCTAAATTAATTTGGACAGGTTTGGAAGTCCCGGTGATGGTGATCGGCTCGGGGAGCCGTATGGCACGCGTATCGAGACGCGGCTTCGGACGGTCTGTGAGTGGACCTTGTTTTCTAAATTGGTGCATACATAAATGTTTATTATATGTTTTAAATCCTTGTTTGTGTTGCCATGAGTGCCTTTGGATGTGTGGTTACGTATAGGCACGTATTTCGAGGTTTCGGCCCTATACGGTGCCTATACGGGGCTGTATGTCTTTATTGGTCTAAATGAAATGGTTTTGGATTTCCAAATGGATTATGAATATGATTTTATGATGTTGATTTGGATGATTGTGAATTATATGGTTTCACGCATTACGAGACGATTTACGTGCTTGCACGTAAATCGAGGTTTTCCGATTTTACTCTGATTTTCCGTACTTGTAGTTTTGGATATGATTTAATGAAATGGTTTTGGAATTGAAAAGGTAAACTCGGGTTCGAAACCCATTTGATCAACGAAATCGGGCACGAGGCCCTGTTGGTTTACGAATCGGACTTGAGGTCCAGTTTGTATGTGGTTTCGGGCTTAGGGCCCAGCTATGTGTTACAAATGGTTTTTATGGTTCATGACGGTTTATGGGGACCGGCATGAACCCTTGAAATGGATTTACGGGTCATGACGGTTTATGGGAACCGGCATGAACCCTTGAAAAGGATTTTATGGTTCATGACGGCTTATGGGGGCCGGGCATGAATCCTTGAAAGATTTAAAGAATGGTTTCAAAAGGTTTTTCATATTCCATCCTATATATATGATTGTCTCCTCCGGGGAGGGTCGTTGGCCTGGGTGGACCCCGGAGTAGTCACGGAGCACTGACTGAGTGGAGTCGCCCCCCAGTTGGGTTCCTTACTCTCAGGATGGGCATGGTTCGTTACCTCCAGGGAGGGTCATTGATCTACGGACATTGACCTGGGTGGACCCTAGAGAGACTTGGGTTTGAGACCCCGGTTAGCACACGTGTAGCTTTATTTTACCGTGACAGGTTCTGGATATGAATATATTGGATAAACATGGTTTCAATTGGTTTGGGAAAACTGTGTTTTATGATGATAAATGGATTTGGGCTGAGATCCCACATATGCTTACTATGTTCTGGTTTTCTGTAAATGGGTTTTGGGCAGGAGCCCGTGTGACTTGTATTTACGGAACTTGGGGTTGTGGCCCTAATTCTGGATGTTTTAACATATATTATTGGATAAATGGTTTTACTATGCATGTATGCTTTTTAGTGGAGGGTATAAATGTCTTTTATGGAAATGTTGTATAAAATCTTTATTTTTGTCCACTCACAGTCTTTCTGTTTTTAATACCCTTCAGGTTGACAGCGGATGTGGACTGTAGCAGAGATCGAGATATCACATGCCTCCTCCGGATCCTGGCGTACTCTGATAGCCCGGGAGGGCAAAGGTCGGAAATATCCCTTGTCTGACACTTCGTGTCAGACGGGAGCAGGGTCATCCCGCACTAATCCCGGGGGGATTGGGATGGGTCCTGTCAAAATGGGTCTCAAGCCCGATATCATAAATCAACGGGGCATCAAGCCCGATAGTAACACTAACTGGGCCTCAAACCCGAATCGTACACCAACTGGACCCTCGGTCCGATCGTATAGCTCAAATGGACCCTAGGTCCGATTCCTCGTTGAATCAAATGGACTCCAAGTCCGAGAGTTTGTAAATCAAATGGGTCTCGTGCCCGACTTCATATTTCCAAATCCAAATCCAATTTATGAAACCCTCTTTGAAAACCTAGCACGTATAAGCATCGTATAAAACCGTAAATCTTGAAATACGTGCAAATACGTAAATCCTAGGCTACCACAAACAAATGCACTCATGGCATCACAAAATATATTCTAAAACAAGTATAAAACATTTATGCATGCATCAATTTCGAATGAAAGGTCCACTCACAGACCGTCCGAAGCTGCGCCTCGATACGCGTGCCATAATCGTCTCCCGGGTCAAACGTCGCCTCCGGGATTTCCGAACCTGTCCAAATCGTAATAGAAGGTTACTAATAGCCTCATTAACCTCTCATTGAAGTCCCATAATTTTCCAAAATTTCTAATTATTTTTAAAACCGAACCTAAACCTTCGGACATCCCGAACTATATCAAAACGATGTCCGATTGACAAGAAACCAGTCCCAAAATGTTCGTTACATCGAATAGATGATTTCGTGTGTTGAACACCTTCCCAAAAGACTGGACACGCGCCTCCACGCGCCCAGGGAAGCCGTTGCGCGTGATGTGACGACCCGTCCCAAATTAACAGGATTAATTAAGGATTAATTAGGGATTAGCGAGGCTAATCAGAGATTAGAAGAGGATTAGCGGACGTTCGGGCGAAATGACGATTTTGCCCCTAGAAGGGGCGAATCGTTGACTTTTTGTTCAGGTGGTCAAATGGAATTTGGGCGATGACCGTGACGTAGTTCGTGACGTCACGAGTTCATAGACAGGTGGCACGCTCGATTCCGACGTCCGAGGAGGAAGTTATGACGTTCGGAAGTTTAGGGGCATTTTGGTAATTTTGAGAAAAGGGGTCAAAAGTTGACTTTTTGACCAGGAGGTCTGATGGCCAAGGGCCGAAGACCGTTACGTAGATCACGACGATAAGAATCCGTAGACAGGCGGCATGTCGATTTCGGACGTTCGACGGCGAAGTTACGGTTCACGGAAGTTCCCAGTTACTATTCATAACTACACGTTTTACGAGGACCGTTTGTCTTTAGTGGGCCCAGTTACTTTTTAGCAACCGATGGATGAGTGACAAGTGTCACCCATCCACTGGTTACCATCCCACATTCATGCATCCAACCTTCCCGTGCATTTTCATTTCCCTTGTTCCCAAACAACCCGATCCATCCATTCTCCCCAAATCCAACCCTCCAACCCTGTGATCGTAACTGAGAGACCAGAGAAGGAAGAGATGATTGAGAGGACATGGTGGCCAGCCAGGACGGCGCTGCCGTGCACGGCGGAGGCCCAAAACCCTTGCAGGTATCGGTTTTGCCCATTTTAATTCCATTTTCTATTTCGGTTGTTATGGGCCATTTTAGGTGTTGGTTTTGATTTAATGAAGTTCCTAGGGAGTTTTTAGGATGGTTTGGTGAAGATTTGGACGTCGGGGAAGCCTGGGGTGGATTTTGAAAATTGAACCGTGGGAACCAAAAATCGAACCAGGTAGTTTCGAGGGTTTTAGGGCTTCAAATTAATTAGGTTAGGATCCTATGATTAAATGATGAAGATTGGGATCGATTAGGAGTGAAACGGGTGAAAACTGGACCGATTATGGGCTTGAACCGGTCACCCCGGTCCAAGTTGCAGGAAAAACCGAACCAGACCAGTCGGACCGGTCTGACTGAGGTAAGCGGTGACACGGTAGCTGGGCGCGTGAAGCCCACGCGCAGCCACTTCAGACGGCGCGTGTGGGAGCGTGGGGAGGAATTTGGGGATGGTTCCAACATACGAAATCATCTATTCGATGTAACGAACATTTTGGGACTGGTTTCGTGTCAATCGGACATCGTCTCGATATAGTTCGAGCTGTCCGAAGGTTTAGGATCAAGTTTAAAAATAGTTAGAAATTCCGGAATATTACGGGGTTTTAGTGAGGGATTATTTAAGTAGTTAGTAACCCTCTAAATTAATTTGGATAGGTTCGGGAACCCCGGGAGACAATTATGGCACGCGTATCGAAGCGCGGCTTTGGACGGTTTGTGAGTGGACCTTTCTTTCGAAATTGATGCATGCATAAATGTTTATAAATGCTTTTAATACGTATTTTATGTTGCCATGAGTGTAATTTGTTTGTGGTAGCTTAGGGTCGACATATCTGCACGTTTTTCGAGGTTTTCGGCTTTGTGTCGTACCTTTGCGTACCATGTTTTCAACGAGGGTTTAATGAATGGATTTTGGATTGGAAAATATGAAATCGGGCACGAGACCCATTTGATTTATAACTCTCGGACTTGGAGTCCATTTGATTTGACGAGGAATCGGACCTAGGGTCCATTTGTGTTATACGATCGGGCTGAGGGCCCAGTTGGTTTACGATTCGGGTTTGAGGCCCAGTTAGTGGTACTATCGGGCTTGATGCCCCGTTGATTTATGATATCGGGTCTGAGACCCATTTAGTTGAGATAACTGGCTTAGGGCCCTATTGGTCGTAAAATCGGACTGGAGGTCCTGTTGAGTTGTGGTTCGGGCTTAGGGCCCCGTTATTCGTGTTATCGGGCTTGAGTCTCAATTCAGATTGTGAAATGAGAATTCGGGTATGAGACCCAATTGAAAGTGATTTGAGAAAGAAAGAACAGAGTAATTGAAAATGTATATGAAACCCTCCATATGTTTATATGGTCTCCTCCAGCGTCGACCTGGAGAGTCACGATCCACAGACCAGAATGGGTATCCCCATAGGGATCTCGTTCCAGGAGTGGAAGTTATGATTTATGATGTGGTCCCAGACCAGATTCCGAAGAGATGTGTGGACTAGATCCAGAGATAGAGCTCGGACTAGATCCAGTGATTGAGCCTCCCAGATGGAGATTCCTGGAAGAAGACTCGGAGTGAGACCCCGAGTAGTGTGCACACTAGGTAGAGATTGACATCGTGACTATATCGGGGATGTGTTCCCTAGGGGCTGTGTGCCCCGAGTTGGCATCTTCTCGGAAGTGCCTAGGATGGGTTATACGTACGAGTACGTATCTGATTTGGACAGTGTTTTGGGGCGAGACCCTGTATTCGATGTTTTAGAAATGTTCTGGGGGCGGAGACCCCGTATTGTACGTTTGGTATTTCACTGTGAATGATTTGGGCTGAGTCCCCACATATATGACTTTACGGTTGTTTGTGATTTCGGGTCGGGGACCCAAATGGATTTACGGTTCATGACGGTTTATGGGAACCGGCATGAACCCTAGAAATGGTTTTTATGGGTCATGACGGTTTGTGGGGCCGGACATGAACCCTTGAACGATAGTTTTATAAATGTTTTGCTAAATGGTTTTTGGAATGCATGCATATGCTTTTACGAATTTCATAAAATATCTTCTTATGCGAAAATGTTTTTAATAAATTATTATTTTGTCCACTCACGACTTTTAATGTTTTAATGCCCTACAGGTTGATCAAGGATGCGGGCTGTAGCAGAGACGAGACATCACTCCCCTCCTCCTATGATCCTGATGCACTCTGATAGCCCCGGCGAGGGCAGAGATGGAATTTTCCCTGGTCTGACACGTGGTGTCAGACGGGATCAGGAGGGTCCCACGTTAATCCCGGGGGATTTGGGACTGGTTCTGACAAGTTGGTATCAGAGCATGTTTTGCTCGTGGAGTATGCGCAGGTCGATGATGTGATGTCTCTGAAATCATAACAGCCCGTCATCAACTTGGTAGTTAGGGCCTTAGTACGAGATTTCGGTAGAATCGCCCCTTAGTTAGATGGTCTTTGACGTGTGATATGATAGTTAAGGTTCGGGTGGCATAGAGTGCCACCTGTTTCAAGGTTGGATCCCGAGGAGGATCAGTGTTCATGGGAATCTAACGGCTTAGAGCCATAGAGTTACTGGTGAGTAGGATCTAGTGGACCAGTAGTGACCGTATGACGACTTGAGAGTTGTGACCGCTCGACAATAAGGTCGTGTCGGATAGAGGATGTACGGAGTCATACCAGTATGGTAAGAGGTCAGGGTCGCCCGGTTTACGATGACCCTGTACGACTACATTCACGATGGTTGGGAATAGGAACATTTGACCCTAATTGGCATGATAGGTCATGTTCGATGTGTCGAATCCTGGTGGGATATCGACTGACAGTGGATGCCCTAGTGTGGCTGTCGTGAGACGCAATAGGATACGATTGCGACGTTTAGTCGTTGTGTGGTGTTAGGCACGAAGTATGACCAATTCTTGGGAAGGCCAGCGGCTGAGAGCCGTAGAGTTACGAGAGGACGAGATCCTCAGAGTGTAGTTATTGGCTGGTTTGTTACCAGTATGGGAGCATGACGACTCTTCGGAGTCGAGATCGAGGGAACGGTCAGGATGGTAGGGCTGCAGCGGGCAGTCGGGTTTGTGATAACCCTAGTAGGTGAGTGTTGGACAAGTTACAAGGAGTGTGGTACTTGTGATTGGATCCAGAGGTGGACCGATCGGTGGATGTTGCGTGTAGGGCGATTGATACCGGCGGTGTGTTGATCGCGTAGTTTTGGAGTCTCGATAGCAAAGTATTTCTGAGGTTGGTCTGCACGAGGTTGTGACAGACGCTGCTATCGACGGACGTGAGCGAGTCTTATCGAGTTGGATAGAGTCAGGTTACCGTGATGACTGTGACAATAGGATTCATCAGTCGTGACGATGATACGATATGCGTGAATGACGCACAGTATGATTAGTGATTCTGGATTCGACTCGGTGACAGCTGAGTCCGATCGCAGAATGAAATGTGGACGTTGGGTGCTGGCATACTTGCCATGCTCCAGTGAAGGACAGTTAAAAGTGGGACTGAGAGGATCCCGAGTGGCTCAGTGCGTAGTATGGGAGTACTTGGTATGGAGACCAGTTTCCTCAGTGATGGAGACCAATTTCCCCTGTGTTGGAGATCAGTTTCCCCAAAAATGGAGACTATTTCCCCCAGTGCTGCGAGATTGAGTCGCGAGGGTGTGCCCAGAAGTTGAAACGTTTGAGATGAAAAGTGAGATCCAGGTACTAGTGGATGACGTAAGTGACGTCTTATGACAGAAAGGCGAATTGGAGGTTACGGACGCGTGGATGGTGTCCGGTTGAGTTGAGGACTTGAGAGTCCATTACGGATTAGTTTTGGTCGACTACGGTTGACCATACCTCCTGAGCTGAGGACATGACACTTGTTTACCTATAGGAAGTGAAATGTTCTGATGTTGAGTAGTCCGAGGTCACTGAGTGTGACGTTGTAGCAGATGGTGCTGGAGGCCGGAGGATGACATCGGATGAACCCTGATGTCACCGTCTTGGATTTTTCCCTAGGTGGGACGACGAGGAACGGTATGACATCTAGGAGTTCAAGAGGGTGTAAGAACTGAACACTTAGACTGTGGGTCAATTTGATTGACGTGACGAGTAGATGGTATATTAGTGTCATAGGATGTGACGAGGTAGTGTCCGAGGTGATGGATTGACGTTCGCTTGGTGCGGACCATAGTTTGGGGTTGGACGTTGTCAGAGTACAGTCCTTGAGTAGGTCGGGTGACGACTCGATGTTGTTGTGGTATGGGTGTATCAGAGTGTTGGGCACGTTCGAAGATGGGATT
Source organism: Prinsepia uniflora (assembly GCA_032719365.1). NCBI lineage: Eukaryota > Viridiplantae > Streptophyta > Magnoliopsida > Rosales > Rosaceae > Prinsepia > Prinsepia uniflora. Next base: position 41,143,961 of record CM064867.1, on the reverse strand, counting down.
GATCACGATGAATCGGTATGTCGGTTTGAGAGTACCCGAGAAGTTGAGTACACTGTAGTTTGGATGGAGTCCTAGTTGGACATGAGTGATGATCAGATTTGATCCGATAGTGATAGTTTGGAGACTCACCTGAGTTGAAATGACAAGTGGTATCGCTGAGTGATGCGAGATACGATAAGAGGACTCGAGAACGAGTCGAGATCAGAGTCGAACAGTGAAGCGTAGTAGAGCCGGGAGTTTCCGGCTGGTCACAATGGTTATGACTTGTGATGGTCACAGATTTAGGGATATCCGATACGTTCGGATCGATGTAGTTGATGGGACTCTAAAGAGAGTCAGTTTCAGTATAGAAAATTGGGAGAGTTGATTCGTACGAGTAACGAGGGTCGATATGGACATAGGTCTGAGGATGACCTACGAGATGAGATTCGTGCCATTGTGATGGCAGGGTCTATAGGTGTTGTCTGATCCGATGCTGAGTAGGAAGCCAGCTTGGCTGTGATAGCCCGTAGTGGGGATGCGTTTTCAGCCTAACGACTGTTAGATGGAATCCTGTCAGAATGTTAGACTGAAAAGCCGTTTAGAGGTTGGTATGGGGTTGATGACCTGTCAAGTGAGTGACAGGCGTGATCGACGAGTGTCGACATGTTGTCTCGAGTGAGACATGCGAACAGACGTGAAGTTGTCGAAAATGAATTGGAGCTTTGGAGGCTCCGATACCGGCACGTACCGAGGACGATACCGTTGAGTACGGTATATGTGTTGGACGTGTACTGCTACACGAGTATTCTTGTGTGGGTGCAGCGGTCTGATTCGAGGAACATGGATGGATTCCACAGTTTGGTTGTGGAATCGGGTCGCTTTGAATTTCGAGGACGAAATTCTTTAAGGGGGGAAGATTGTGACGACCCGTCCCAAATTAACGAGATTAATTAAGGATTAATTACGGATTAGCGAGGCTAATCAGAGATTAGAAGAGGATTAGCGGACGTTCGGGCGAAATGACGATTTTGTCCCTAGAAGGGGCAAATCGTTGACTTTTTGTTCAGGTGGTCAAATGGAATTTGGGCGATGACCGTGACGTAGTTCGTGACGTCACGAGTTCATAGACAGGTGGCACGCTCGATTCCGACGTCCGAGGAGGAAGTTATGACGTTCGGAAGTTTAGGGGCATTTTGGTAATTTTGAGAAAAAAGGGGTCAAAAGTTGACTTTTTGACCGGGAGGTCTGATGGCCGAGGGCCGAAGACCGTTACGTCGATCATGACGATACGAATCTGTAGACATGCGGCATGTCGATTTTGGACGTTCGACGGCGAAGTTACGGTTCACGGAAGTTCCTAATTATTATTCACGACTACACGTTTTACGAGGGCCATTTGTCTTTAGTGGGCCCAGTTACTTTTCAGCAACCAATGGATGAGTGACAAGTGTCACCCATCCACTGGTTACCATCCCACATTCATGCATCCAACCTTCCCGTGCATTTTCATTTCCCTTGTTCCCAAACAACCCGATCCATCCATTCTCCCCAAATCCAACCCTCCAACCCTGTGATCATAACTTAGAGACCAGAGAAGGAAGAGAGGATGGAGAGGACATGGTGGCCGGCCAGGACGGCGCTGCCGTGCACGGCGGAGGTCCAAAACCCGTGCAGGTATCGGTTTTGCCCATTTTAATTCCATTTTCGATTTCGGTTGTTATGGGCCATTTTAGGTGTTGGTTTTGAGTTAATGAAGTTCCTAGGGAGTTTTTAGGACGGTTTGGTGAAGAGTTGGACGTCGGGGAAGCCTGAGATGGATTTTGAAAATTGAACCGTGGGAACCAAAAATCGAACCGGGTAGTTTCGTTGGTTTTAGGGCTTCAAATTAATTAGGTTAGGATCCTATGATTAAATGATGAAGATTGGGATCGATTAGGAGTGAAACGGGTGAAAACTGGACCGGTTATGGGCTTGAACCGGTCACCCCGGTCCAAGTTGCAGGAAAAACCGAACCAGACCAGTCGGACCGGTCTGACTGAGGTAAGGGGTGACACTGTAGCTGGGCGCGTGAAGCCCACGCGCAGCCACTTCAGACGGCGCGTGCGGGCGCGTGGGGAGGAATTTGGGGATGGTTCCAACATACGAAATCATCTATTCGATGTAACGAACATTTTGGGACTGGTTTCGTGTCAATCGGACATCGTCTCGATATAGTTCGAGTTGTCCGAAGGTTTAGGATCAAGTTTAAAAATAGTTAGAAATTCTGGAATATTACGGGGTTTTAGTGAGGGATTATTTAAGTAGTTAGTAACCCTTTAAATTAATTTGGATAGGTTCGGGAACCCCGGAGGCGACAATTGACCCGGGAGACGATTATGGCACTCGTATCGAGACGCGGCTTCGGACGGTTTCTGAGTGGACCTTTCTTTCAAAATTGATGCATGCATAAATGTTTATAAATGCTTTTAATATGTATTTTATGTTGCCATGAGTGCAATTTGTTTGTGGTAGCTTAGGGTCGACATATTTGTACGTTTTTCGAGGTTTTCGGCTTTGTGTCGTACCTTTGCGTACCATGTTTTCAACGAGTGTTTAATAAATGGATTTTGGATTGGAAAATATGAAATCGGGCATGAGACCCATTTGATTTATAACTCTCAGACTTGGAGTCCATTTGATTTGATGAGGAATCGGACCTAGGGTCCATTTTTGTTATACGATCGGGCTGAGGGCCGAGTTGGTTTACGATTCGGGTTTGAGGCCCAGTTAGTGGTACTATTGGGCTTGATGCCCCGTTGATTTATGATATCGGGCCTGAGACCCATTTAGTTGAGATAACTGGCTTAGGGCCCTATTGATCGTAAAATCGGACTGGAGGTCCTGTTGAGTTGTGGTTCGGGCTTAGGGTATAGTTATTCGTGTTATCGGGCTTGAGTCCCAGTTCAGTTTGTGAAATGAGAATTCGGGCATGAGACCCTAGTTAACTGTGGATTTAGGCCGAGGCCTATGAAATGGATTTGAATCGGATTCGCGGAATCCTATTGAGATGATTTGGGTATGAGACCCAATTGAAAGTGATTTGAGAAAGAAAGAACAGAGTAATTGAAAATGTATATGAAACCCTCCATATGTTTATATGGTCTTTTCCAGCGTCGACCTGGAGAGTCAAGATCCACAGACCAGAATGGGTATCCCCATAGGGATCTCGTTCCAGGAGTGAAAGTTATGATTTATGATGTGGTCCCGGACCAGATTCCGGAGAGATGTGTGGACTAGATCCAGAGATAGAGCTCGGACTAGATCCAGTGATTGAGCCTCCCAGATGGAGATTCCTGGAAGAAGACTCGGAGGTATACCCCGAGTAGTGTGCACACTAGGTAGAGATTGACATCGTGACTATATCGGGGATGTGTTCCCTAGGGGTTGTGTGCCCCGAGTTGGGATCTTCTCGGAAGTGCCTAGGATGGGTTATACGTACGAGTACGTATGTGATTTGGACAGTGTTTTGGGGCGAGACCCCGTATTCGATGTTTTAGAAATGTTCTGGGGGCGGAGACCCCGTATTGTACGTTTGGTATTTCACTGTGAATGATTTGTGCCGAGTCCCCACGTATATGACTTTACGGTTGTTTGTAATTTCGGGTCGGGGAACCAAATGGATTTACGGTTCATGACGGTTTATGGGAACCGGCATGAACCCTAGAAATGGTTTTTATGGGTCATGACGGTTTGTGTGGCCGGACATGAACCCTTGAACGATTTTGAGATGTTTGACAAATAGTTTTATAAATGTTTTGCTAAATGGTTTTTAGAATGCATGCATATGCTTTTACGAAGGGCATAAAATATCTTCTTATGAGAAAATATTTTTAATAAATTATTATTTTGTCCACTCACGACTTTTAATGTTTTAATGCCCTTCAGGTTGATCGCGGATGCGGGCTGTAGTAGAGACGAAACATCACTCCCCTCCTCCTACGATCCTGATGCACTCTGATAGCCCCAGCGAGGGCAGAGATGGAAATTTCCCTGGTCTGACACGTGGTGTCAGACGGGATCAGGCGGGTCCCACGTTAATCCCGGGGGATTTGGGACCGGTTCTAACAGGTGAGCCCACGCGCCGACACTATTCCTACTCCATCAAGCTCCCGCCGGCCTGTCCAGTTGAACCGGCATGACCGGTTCACGGCCCTAGACCTCCCATTTTTCATCCTACCTCTTCCTTTTTTATTCTTTTCTTCTTATTTTCAAGTTTTCTATCCATTCCAATCCTTAAATGCATCTAAAACCACCTAAAACCCATGGTTTGATTTTGATCCTCACGGTTCAAGTTTTTCCCAGCCACCCTCACGGCTACTCAGCCCAAACCACCACCCAAAACCTCTTTAATACCTTCCTAACAACCTAAAAACCCTTTCCTAATCACCCAAAACAGCCGATAATGCAAGAAATTGAAAATAGGAAAGTTTGGGCCAAAACTGATACCTTCACGATTCCATGGCCGCCGTACACGGCGGCCTGCGATCCTTCCACCACCATCAACATTCCAATCTCCTCTCCCTGCTTCCTTCATGGTTCATGATCATCAGAGAAGGTTGATGGGTGTTGTGAGGGGTGGGTTGCACGGGTTAAGTGTTTTGGGGTTGGTTTGGATGAATGAAACAGATAAGGGAAAGGGTGCATGAATGTAAGGGAATGGGCAATGGATGAGTGACAAATGTCACTCATCCATTGGCCAATTCAAAAAGATCTGGGCCCACATAAGTTCAAAAGTAGTCTGTCTCGTAAATCGTGCAATAGTACCACAGAACTTCCGTGAACCGTAACTTCTCCGTGGAACGTCCAAATTCGACATGCCGTCTGTCTACGGATTCGTATCGTCCCGATCTACGTAACGGTCCTTGGCCCTAGGCCATCGGATATCCCAGGTCAAAAGTCAACTTTTGGCCCAAATTACCAAATTACCCTCGAACTTCCGAACGCCATAACTTCCTCCTCGAACGTCGGAATCTAGCGTGCCACTTGTCTATGAACTCGTGACATCACGAACTACATCACAGTCATCGGCCAAAGTCCATTTGACCACCGAAATGAAAAGTCAACGATTTGCCCAAACTAGGGGCAAAATCATCATTTCGCCCGAACGTTCGCTAATCCTCGTCTAATTCGCGATTAGTCTCGCTAATCTGTCATTAAATCTTAAATAATCCCGCTAATTCGGGACAGGTCGTCACATCAAGTCTCATGCTAGATGAGTTTTTTTGCTAAAAAGCTAGAAAAGTTCAATTTTTTTAGTTTTTAAGTGTCGATACTGGCCATCCATGCATGTGCTTTGATTGCTTTATACATGTTAGTTCATTTTTGGAGATTGGTGTGTGAGGTTCTACTATCCATTTTTCGCTCTTAATCCTCTGATTGGATTAGTGTTTGTGTGTAACGACCCGTCCCGAATTCCGGGATTAGATTAGTGACTAATCACGATTAGTGAGGTTAATAGGTGATTAGTAGGGCGAAATCGGATGAACGATGCAAAATGACCGTTTTGCCCCTAGTCGTGGGTAAAACGTTGACTTTTCATTCGGGAGGTCAAATGGACTTTGACCGATGACCGTGACGTAGTTTGTGACTTCACGAGTTCATAGTCAGGTGGGCACGTTCAATTTCGACATTCGAGGAAGAAGTTATGACGTTCGGAAGATTAGGGGCATTTTAGTAATTTTGGTTAAAAGGGGCAAATAGTTGATTTTTGGACTGAGATGTCTGATGGCCAAGGGCCAAGGACCGTTACGTAGATCGGGACGATACGAATCCGTAGGCAGGCGACACGTCGAATTCGGACGTTCGACGGCGTAGTTACGGTTCAAGGAAGTTTCGAGGTACTATTGTGCGAATTACGAAACGGTTGCGTTTTGGAATTTAGTGGGGCCCAGATATTTTATGGAGGCCAATGGATGAGTGACACTTGTCACCCATCCACAGGCCATCCTTATATCTTCATGCATCGATCATTCTTCTTCATTTCAAACCCAATACCCGATCTCACCATTTCCTCTCCTCTGTGCAACCCAACCCATTCCCTTAACTTAGCCAACTTGAGGATGAGACAGTGAGATGACTAAGGACTGGTGGAGGTTGCTAGACGGCCAGAACCGCCGTGGACGGTGGCGTGGAGGAGACAAACTCGAGCGGGTAAGTCTTCCATTCAAAATTTCATTTCGGGTTTTAGGCATTAGGGATGGTATCTGGGGATTGGATGGTGATTGTTAGGTCCATAGGAGTGTGCAGAGGAGCCTTGGACGGCGGTGACGGGCTGAGACGCCGTGGGGGCTAATCGGAAAAATGGGGACCGTGAAGGGTGTTTGAATGGATCGATTTAGGGGCTTTAACTTAGTTTTCTTCACATGATTAGATTCATAGGGATGTAAGAAAAATTATAGGATTGATTAGGAGTTGAATCGGACCAAAACAAAGGGGGAAAACCACCGAACCAGTCAAGCCGGTCCAGACCGATTCAGGTTGCAGGAAAACTGGTTCACGCGTGGGGAAGATGCTGCTACAGTGCGGCGCGTGATCTCAAGCACATGCACTTTCATTGGGCGCGTGGGGGCGCGTGTCCCACTGTTTGGGAAAGTGTTCAACACGTGAAATCTTCTATTCGATGTAACGAATATTTTGGGACTAGTTTCGTATCGATCGGACACCGTTTCAATAATGTTCGGGGCATCGGAAGGTTTCCGATTGAGTTTAAAAATAGTTAAAAGTTCTGGAAAATTCTGGGGCTTTAGTGGGAGGTTAATTAAGTAGTTAGTAACCTTCTATTATGATTTGGACAGGTTTGGGAGTCCCGGTGACAGTGATTGGCTCGGGAGAGCCGTATGGCATGCATATCGAGGCGGCAGAGTGGACCTTGGTTTTCTAAATTGGTGCATGCATAAATGTTTATTATATGTTTTAATACATGTTTGGTGATAACATGAGTGCATTTGGTTGTGGTTACGTATAAGCACGTATTTCGAGGTTTCGGCCTTATACGGTGCTTATAAGGATCGGTATTTCTTTAATGGTTTAAATGAAAAGGTTTTGGATTTCCAAAAGGATAAACTCGGGTATGAGACCCATTTGGTTTTGTCTCGGGCATATGACCCTATTGATGACCTACGGGTCTGAGTCGTGGTCGTAGCGGGTGCTTGGTGCACGGCGATGGACGACGTGACGCTCGCCTCCGAATTGGGATGTGTTCCTTCCGGAGAGGTCACGATGCACGATCTGTGGTCGAGTGGCCGATGGAAGCTCGACTTCGGAGTACTGATGGTTCAGGATAGCGATCGGTGATGAGTGCACCATGATCTTGTGGTGGTCGCGTCGGTTGATTCGTTCACGGCGACATACCAGGATTGAGGGCGGTCTTGGATGGATGGTTGCACACATCACTACGATCGGAGTCGTGACTGACCCTTAGATATCGGGCACGGTGCTCAGCTGATGTCATATGTTCGGGCACGAGACCCAGTTACTTTACAGTTATGATTTCGAGTCAGGGACCCTAGATGGATTTCCAAGTTCATGACGGTTTATAGGAACCGGGCATGAACCCTGGAAAGGTTGTGGTACATGACGGTTTATGGGAACCGGGCATGGAGAATGTTTTCTCTATATATATATATATATATATATATGAATAGCATGGATCCTATAGATCATGACGGTTCAGGGGGACCGAGCATGAATATTTATGTTATGTATATATATGTATTCATATACCTTCCTTTACATCTATTATCTCCTCCGGGGAGGATCGTTGGCCTGGGTTGACCCCGGAGTAGTCACGGAGCTCTGACTGAGTGGGAGTCGCCCCAGTTAGGTTCCTTACTCTCAGGGAGGCTTGGATCGTAACCTCAGGACAGGTCATTGGTCTACGAACATTGACCTTGGACTCTGAGAGACTTGGGTTGAGACCCCGGGTAGCACGCGCGTAGCTTTGGAAACCGTGACAGGATTGGTTGTGTGAATTATATGTATATATGATATATGATTATATGAGATGTGATGTGATGTGTGTTTACACAGGTTTTGGGCAGTGGCCCGTATGGTTGGTTTCTTATGATTTGGGCAGTGGCCCGTATACTTGATTTGATTATGGTTTTGAGCTTAGTTCCCACATATAGTTTCCATTTGGTTAAATAGTTTTCGAATGCATGCAGACTTTTTAGTGAAGGGTACAAATGTCTTTCTTATGAAATGTTTTTATAAACTCTTGTTTTGTCCACTCACAGCTTTTAATGTTTTGACTGCCCTTCAGGTTGACAGCGAATGTGGACTGTAGCAGAGACCAAGATATCACATACCTCCTCCGGATCCTAGCGTACTCTGATAGCCCGGGAGGGCAAAAGTCGGAAATATCCCTTGTCTGACACTTCGTGTCAGACGGGAGCAGGGTCATCCCGCGTTAATCTCGGGGGGATTGGGATGGGTCCTGTCATTGTGGGTATCAGAGGGTTAAAGAATGTGTTGATGTATACTTCTTATTGGATGAGTTAATTAGAGCATACGGTTTGAAAAATCTTCAATTTTTTTTTTTTTTTTTGTAATTTAAAGATTGTGATTTCGATTATTTGTTTATTGGGGTGCATGGTACTCTCTTTTTCATTAGTGCATCTTGAATGGCAAAGGCCACTTATATGCACTACGCATATATACCTTCTATTATATTGTACTTGTTGTTCAATGAAATTATCTTATCTTCAAAAAAAAAAAAATTGTATTAAAATTTGTTCATTTAAAAGAGTAACGTTAAGAATTCCTGTCAAGTTTTTACTAAGAAAAAAAAAAACATTTCCTATCAACTTACTGAAATATAAATTATAATGCTCAACCCCGAAGTGAGTAATTGTTTTACCAAGAAAAGCTGGAAACACCATAGTTAGAGGAATGCAAAGTGAGTCGGGCTTACACGGAGATTGTGTCACCATGTTTCTCCTCGTCCACACGTGCGTAGTACTGCCCTCCACACGTGCGTAGTACTGCCCTCCACACGTGTTTGTGTGAACTACGGCCTTCTGAAAAAATTGAAGAGAAAAAGAGAGGATGGCGATTGTGTGATTGTGTCTCTGTTCACTTTAATCCCTTTTATGATTTGTTTGGGTGTAGCCGTGTAGTCCTGTACGGATTTTCATCTTCATTCATTCGGTGCAACACAAAAAGGCATATGTGCATTTTAATTACCACCGACTATACAAATAGGACGACATGGAACATTAAATTCTTTTTAAAAAACACATGCTTCATTTCACACCTACAAATAAATAAAAGAAACCACATGTATTTCAATCTGAAAGGACCAATTAGTAATGAATTATGTTAGTCTATTTTTTTTTTTAAAAGTACGAACTTCAAATGTGCTACGAAGGACTCATATATATATTTCAATAGACCTGTCATAGGTAAAAGTTTTATTGTTGGCAGAAATTGAACCCAAGACGAACCAAGGGCATACCATGTTAATTGTCTGGGATAGTCTTGATCATTGGGTTAGATCGGGTAAGCTCGGCCCATATATTTGAGGCTTGGACTGAGCTAGGTTGGGCCTATTTCATAACTTAAAAAATACCGAGGCGGGCCGGACGAGTTTGGTCATAAATATGAAAGTCCATACCCTATGTCGAGCTGGATTTGGGCGAGTTTTTATCGGGTTTCATGGGCCAGGTCTACTAAGCCCACTTGGGCCAAACTCAATTGGACTTTTAGAAGTGACTTATTCAACAAATTTTGGAGTTAGAAAAAAAAAATTAAAGAAGCAGGCTAGACTTGAGAGAGCCCAAATTACGAATTCATTTCCAATTGCTACCCATAACAAGACTCGTCACTAAAATAATTAGAGAAATGCTTAGAATACAAGAACTATTGTTCTTCAAATAAATTATTATCTTCGCAGCTCAATGAACACTTAAGTAAGAATAAATTTGCTCATGATAATTGTTCAAAATGAGGGACAATATAATTTTAATATCGACTTTATTATGAATTTATCTCGTGGTCTTATGTGCAAACTTCACCTTTATAATTTCTTCTAGTGCTGCATCATAGCCCGAGTTTCTAGCATTCTATAATTTCTTCTAGTGATACCGAGTCAAACTCAATTTCCTAATTAATAATATATTTATATACTCAGACTTACAAACTAGATTTATATGGGCAGGTCGAGCCAATTTTACCGGGCTCGGATTTATTGAGTTTGAATACAATAAACCTAAGATCGGCATGCTAACTTTCGGACCGGGCTGGGCCATAGCCCACAACGGATGGAGACAGGCTTTTAATCAACGGGTCTAGCAGATACCCACAACCCCATGAGCTTCTGGGCCAAATAGTGAATGACAGGACCTATCCCAATCCCCCCAGGATTAGTGCGGGATGACCCTGTTCTCGTCTGACACAAAGTGTCAGACAAGGGATATTTCCGTCCTTTGCCCTCCCGGGCTATCAGAATACGCCAGGATCCGGATGAGGTATGTGATATCTCGGTCTCTACTACAGTCCACATCCGATGTCAACCTGAAGGGCAGTCAAAACATTAAAAGCTGTGAGTGGACAAAACAAGAATTTATAAAACATTTCATAAGGAAAAGACATTTGTACCCTTCACTAAAAAGCATGCATGCATTCGAAAACCATTTATCTAGAAAAAATCATCAGTGGGACTAAGCCCAAAACCATAATGAAATGACCATAATGAAAATGACCATACAGGCCACTGCCCAAATCCTGTGCACACCTGTGCATATCACATATCACAATCCATATATCATATATATATATATATATCTCATAAAGCATACAACATATATACATATAATTCACACAACCAATCCTGTCACGGTTTCCAAAGCTACGCGCGTGCTACCGAGGTCTCAATCCGAGTCTTCTCAAAGTCAAGATCAATGTCCGCAGACCACTGACCCTACCCGAGGTAATAGTAATCATAGCCTTCCTGAGAGTAAGGAACCCAACTGAGGGGTGACTCCACTCAATCGGTGCTCCGTGACTACTCCGGGGTCCACCCAGGCCAACGACCCTCCCCGGAGGAGATAATAGAACAAGTAAACGAAGGTATATGAATACATATATATACATAACATAAACATTCATGCCCGGATCCCTTGAACCGTCATGATCCATAACATCCATAACAAGGGTTCATGCCGGTTCCCATAAACCGTCGTGAACCAGAAAGACCTGACAAAGGTTCATGCCGGTTCCCCTAAACCGTCATGAACCACAATGACCTTTCCAGAGTTTATGCCGGTTCCCATAAACCGTCATGAACTTGGAAATCCATCTAGGGTCCCTGACCCGAAATCATCAGTGTAAAACAACTGGGTCTCATGCCCGAACATATGACATCAGCTGGGCATCGTGCCCGATATCTAAGTGTCAGTCACCACTCCGATCATAGTGATGCGTGCAACCATCCATCCAGGACCGCTCTCAATCCTGGTATGTCACCGTGAACGAATCAACCGACGCGACCACCACAAGATCATGGTGCACTCATCACCTGACAGGACCCATCCCAATCCCCCCGGGATTAGTGCGGGATGACCCTGCTCCCGTCTGACACGAATTGTCAGACAAGGGATATTTTCGACCTTTGCCCTCCCGGGCTATCAGAGTACGCCAGGATCCGAAAGAGGTATGTGGTATCTCGGTCTCTGCTACAGTCCACATCCGATGTCAACCTGAAAGGCAGTCAAAACATTAAAAGTTGTGAGTGGACAAAACAAGAGTTTATAAAAACATTTCATCAAAGACCTTTATACCCTTCACTTAAAGGCATGCATGCATAGTAAAACCATTTATCCAGAAAAACCATAATGAAATCAAGTACACGGGCCACTGCCCAAATCCATAAGGGACTCAGCCCAAATCATAAGAAACTAACCATACGGGCCACTGCCCAAAACCTGTGTAAACGCACATCATACATCATATCATATATCTCATATAACATACATCATATATACATATAATTCACACAACCAATCCTGTCACGGTTTCCAAAGCTACGCGCGTGCTACCCAAGTCTCAATCCGAGTCTTCTCAAAGTCAAGATCAATGTCCGCAGACCACTGACCCTACCCGAGGTAATAGTAATCATAGCCTTCTTGAGAGGAAGGAACCCAACTGGGGGGTGACTCCACTCAGTCGGTGCTCCGTGACTATTCCGGGGTCCACCCAGGCCAACGACCCTCCCCGGAGGAGATAATAGAAGTAAAGGAAGGTATATGAATACATATATATACATAACATAAACATTCATGCCCGGTTCCCTTGGACCGTCATGATTCATAACATCCATAACAAGGGTTCATGCCCGTTCCCATAAACCGTCATGAACCAGAATGACCTGACAAAGGTTCATGCCGGTTCCCATAAACTGTCATGAACCACAATGACCTTTCCAGAGTTCATGCCGGTTCCCATAAACCGTCATGAACTTGGAAATCCATCTAGGGTCCCTGACCTGAAATCATCAGTGTAAAACAACTGGGTCTCGTGCCCGAACATATGACTCAACTGGGCACCATGCCCGATATCTAAGGGTCAGTCACGACTCCGATCATAGTGATGCATGCAACCATCCATCCAGGACCGCTCTCAATTCTGGTATGTCGCGGTGAACGAATCAACCGACGCGACCACCACAAGATCATGGTGCACTCATCACCTATCTCTATCCTGAACCGTCAGCACTTCGAAGTCAAGCCTCCCCAGGCTGCCCGACCACGAATCGTGCATCGTGACCTCTCCGGAAGGAACACATCTCAATCAGAAGGCGAGCGTCATATCGTCGATCGTCGTGCACATAACACCCGCCGCGACCACGATTTAGACCCGAAGGTCGTAAACAGCGTCATATGCCCGAGACAAAACCAAATGGGTCTCATACCCGAGTTTATCCTTTTTAGAAATCCAAAACCTTTACATTTAAATCAATAGAGAAATACAGACCCGTATAAGCACCGTATAAGGCCGAAACCTCGAAATACGTGCTTACACGTAACCACATACAAATGCACCCATGGCATCATCAAACATGTAATAAAAAATATAATAAAGATTTATGCATGCACCAATTTAGAAAACAAAGTCCACTCACAGACCGTCCGAGCTGCCGCCTCGATTTACGTGCCATAGGCTCTCCCGAGCCGATCACCATCACTGGGACTCGCAAACCTGTCCAAATTTTAATAGAAGGTTACTAACTACTTAATTAACCTCCTACCAAAGCCCCGTAATTTTCCCAATTTTCTAACTATTTTTAAGCCAATCCTAAACCTTCTGATGCCCCGAAATATATCGAGACAGTGTCTGATCGACACGAAACCAGTCCCAAAATGTTCGTTACATCGAATAGATGATTTCACATGTTGGAAACATCCCCAAATTCTTCCCCACGTGCCCGCACACGCTGCCTGAAGTGGCTGCGCGTGGGCTTCACGCGCCTGCTACAGTACCCGTCTTCAACCTCGCGCAGCCGGTCTAGGTTGCCCGGTCCGGTCCAACCCCTGCAACTAGACCGGCGTAACCGGTCCAGGCCCCTCCAACCCGTATTTTTCGTCCGTTTTCTTCCAATCCAATCCCTAAATTCCTATCTTCTCATTTCCCATCTAACCCAATTAAACAAAACCCTTAAAACTGCCTAGAACCCGTGAACCCAAAATGGACCTCACGGTTCAAAAATCCAAAACCTCACCCCAGGGCTCCTTAACGTCCAAAACCTTTCAAAACCTCCCTATTGACCTCCTAACAACCTAATTACTTCAAAACCAACATCCAAATCGACCCATAACACACAAAATGGAAATTGGATCGAAAAATGGTTAAACCGATACGTCGATCGGTTTTTCTTCCCCGCCGTGCACGGCGGTGCTGCCTGGGCCAGCCACCACGTCCAGCCGGTCCTCTTCATCCCTCTGTCCTCTCAGCTAAGCTCACAAGTCAAGGGTTTGGTATTTGGGTGAGAAATGGTGATCGGGTTGGTTTGGGAAAAATGGGAGAAATGGATGAACGGGGAAGGGTTTGATGCATGAATGAAATTGGTGTCCATTGGATGGGTGACACTTGTCACTCATCCATTGGGCATCAGGACAAATATCTGGGCCCACTAGAGACAAGACTGCACTTTTCGTCTCGTAAAATGTGTCGCTATGAATAGTAACTTGGAACTTCCGTGAACCGTAACTTCGTCGTCGAACGTCCGAATTCGACGTGCCGCCTGCCTATGGATTCGTATTGTCCTTATCTACGTAACGGTCTTTGACCCTCGGCCATCGGACCTCCTGGTCAAAAAGTCAACATTTGACCCCTCTTTAACCAAAATTACCAAAATGCCCCATAAACTTCCGAACGTCATAACTTCCTCCTCGGACGTCGGAATTGAACGTGCCACCTGTCTATGAACTCGTGACGTCACGAACTACGTCACGGTCATCGGTCAAAGTCCATTGGACGGCCCGATCGAAAAGTCAACGTTTTGCCCACGCCCAAGGGCAAAACGGTCATTTTGCATCGTTCATCCGATTTCGCCCAACTAATCACGGATTAGCCTCACTAATCGTGATTAGTCACTAATCTAATCCTGAAATTTGGGTCGGGTCGTTACATCACCGATCGCTATCCTGAACCGTCAGTACTCCGAAGTCGAGCCTCCCCAGGCTGCCCGACCACGACTCGTGTATCGTGACCTCTCCGGAAGGAACACATCCCAATCCGGAGGCGAGCATCGTATCGTCGATCGCCGTGCACATAGCACCCGTCGCGACCACGATTTAGACCTGAAGGTCGTAAATAGCGTCATATACCCGAGACAAAACCAAATGGGTCTCATACCCGAGTTTAACCTTTTAGAAATCCAAAACCATTTCATTTAAACCAATAAAAGAATACAGACCCGTATAGGCACCGTATAGGGCCGAAACCACGAAACACGTGCCTATACATAACCACATACAAATGCACCCATGGTATCACAAACAAGTATTTAAAACACATAATAAACATTTATGCATGCACCAATTTAGAAAACAAGGTCCATTCATAGACCGTCCGAGCTGCCGCCTCGATTTGCGTGTCGTAGGCTCTCCCGAGCTGATCACCGTCATCGGGACTCCCAAACCTGTCCAAATTTTAATAGAAGGTTAATAACTACTTAATTAACCTCCTACCAAAGCCCCGTAATTTTCCCGAACTTTTAACTATTTTTAAACCGACCCTAAAGCTTCCGATTCCCCGAAACATATCGAGACGGTGTTCGATTGACACAAAACCAGTCCCAAAATGTTCGTTACATCGAATAGAAGATTTCCCGTGTTGAACACTTTCCCAAATTATGGCCCACACGTCCTCACGAGCCCCTAGAATATCAAAAACACTATTTATCATCACTAACCTCATAAAACCGGTTTTACTGTTCCTAGCTGGTTCACCTGGTTTGGCCGGTCCAACTGGACCGGCGTGACCGGTTCACAGCCCTAGACACCCCATTTTTCATCCTAGTTCTTCCTTTTTTGTTCCTTTGTTCCTATTTTGGTGTTTTCTATCCATTTCAATCCTTAAAACAACCTAAAAACCGCCTAAACCCATGGTTCGATTTTGAACCAAACGGTTCAAAGTTCCCAAAACTCTCCCATGGCTGCCCAGCCATCCCAAGCTTCCTTAAACCTTCCTAAAATGTGCCTAAAAACCTAATGGACTCATTAAAACCATTAAAAACCAACCATAACAACAAAAATGGAAAAATGGATCAAAATGGGCTAACCGGGTACCTTGCGGGTTTCTCCTCTCGCCGCCGTGGACGACGGTTCTGGCCGGCAACCACCTCCTCTTGTCCTCTCTTCCATCCCTGGTCTCAATCCTGGTCCCTTGAGTGAAGGTTGGATGGGTTTTGGGTGAATGGTTTGGGTGAGAAAGTGAGATCGGGGGAATGGTTTTGAAATGAAGAAAATGGAAGGAAATGCACGGTGCATGAATCAATTTGGGTGGCATGTGGATGGGTGACACTTGTCACTCATCCATTGGGAATCTGTACAAATATCTGGGCCCACTAGAGTCCAAAAGTGAACTCGTCTCGTAATTCGTGCAATAGTGTACTCGAACTTCCGTGAACCGTAACTTTGCCGTCGAACGTCCAAATTCGACGTGCCGCCTGTCTATGGATTCGTATCGTCCTTATCTACATAACGGTCTTCGGCCCTCGGCCATCGGACCTCTTGGTCAAAAAGTCAACATTTTGACCCCTTTTAACCAAAATTACCAAAATGCCCCTGAACTTCCGAACGTCATAACTTCCTCATCGAACGTCAGAATTGAACGTGCCACCTGTCTATGAACTCGTGACGTCACGAACTACGTTACGGTCATTGGTCAAAGTCCATTTGGCCGCCCGATTGAAAAGTCAATGTTTTGCCCACGCCCAAGGGCAAAATGGTCATTTCGCATCGTTCGTCCGATTTCGCCTAACTAATCACGAATTAGCCTCACTAATCGTGATTAGTTACTAATCTAATCCTGGAATTTGGGACGGGTCGTTACAGTGAAGGTTAGTCCGGGAATATCTCATGCATTAGCCAAAGTATATGTTTGGCTCTTTTTGCTCTCTTGCGGTATTCTTTTGTGTATTTTATAAATGATTTTTTTAAATTTAACTAACATTGTTCAATTAGAATTGTGGAGGATTTAAAATAATTTTATAAATCCTACTATATTCAATTGGAATTTAAAGGTAGTTTTTAATAGTCCATCAAAAGGTAAGTTTATTCAATTTAAATTTAGATGAACATATTAAAAGTCCACAAAAATGTGGTGTATTGAAAAAATAATAAATTTTAAAGGAATTCATTAAACAATGAATATTGATGAATTTGAAGGTTATAGTTATAACCATGGATGAAAATATCGGTGAATGTCGCCGAAATTTCGGTATTTTTGGTTGGCAGCATATAAGATGACAGGACCCGTCCCAACTGGACTTTGATTAACACGACCCGCCCTCAATCCCCCGGGATTAAGGGCTTAGTCATGCTCCCGTCTAACTTACGAGTGACACGAAGGTTAAACTGACATCCAACCTCCATGTGACACGTAAGTCGGACAAGGGATTTTTGACTGAATCGTTCAAAACTTCCGGACTTCCCAGAGGTTGTAGACTCTACTGTGGATAGCGTATGTGATGTAACTACCCGGAAATTCGAAAAAGGAAAATTTGGAAATTTTGAAGGAAATGTCGAATTTTGCCCCTGATTATAAGGGCCGAAAGTTGACTTTTCGATCGGAACACTTTTTGGACTTTCCGAAGAGACTGTTGAGTAGGTCTCGAGATGCTGAATCCGTAAACAGGCGGCATGCGTCAATCGGAGGTCGGATGTGAAAGTTACGGTCTACAAAGGCGAGGAGCATTTTGGTAATTTTAAAAGGTAAGGGCAACATGTTGACTTTTGATTCGGACGGTCAAATGGACTTTGACTAATGACTGTGACGTAGTTCGGGATATCACGAGTCTGTAGACAGGCGGCACGTCGAAATCGGACATCGAACGGGAAAGTTATGGTCACGGGACTGAAAACGATTAACCGAACGAACCAGGATTTTGATTAAAATATTATTAAAATAGTGAACAATGACCGATGATTGAGGACACTCAGATGAGTGAAAAGTGTCACTCATCCCTTATTTTGAGGACCTTAAATCATGCTCCATGTTTCTTGTGAAACATCATCATCATGCTTTATCATTTTTAATCATTTCTTATTCATCACTTAATATTTTCTTCTTTGTTCTTTGAACCTTGAACAAAAGAAAACAGAGAGGAGAGAATTGAGCTTCCTCCCTTAACCAATTCCTTCCACAACTAAACCATCAGAGAATTGAGATTAAGGGGAGGAATTAAGAGGATTGATTTGAGGAGGAAACCTCTAAACCCAAGCTCAAAACCGTGAGAATTCAAATTCTTCCATAAAATCGAATTTGAATTTTTAGGGCTTGAAACTTCAAATTGAGTTTGATTTGAGCCTTCTAGGATTGCCACGATCAGAATCATCTAAAGAACGAAGAAAATTGGTGTCGAATAGACTCTGAACGGTCAAGACGACAGTAAGAAAATTCGAAGGTTCAGTCGTGATCATAGAGAGATCAAACGATGAAATTGGATTGGGAAATGAGTTTATATTGGTCCACTGAAGCTTCTGGGTGGATCAATTGAAGGAAATTAAGTAGGATTAATGAAATTCAAAGGGTGAATAGTACCCCAGGTGTTCTTCGAAAGTTCATCTTCGAATTGAAGGATTAAGGTAAGGATTGGTGAAATTAAGTTTACAGAACTTTAATTGGACTTAAAACGAAGCTGTTTGAATGTTCAATTGAAAGATTTGATGTCGAATTGACAGAGAACAGATCGGGTCATCTCGCGGGTTGCAGGACCCGAATCACATGAAACGGGTTGGGACGATGACACTGTAGCAGGCGCGTGGGTTTCACGCGCAACCACTTACGGTGGCGCGTGACGGCGCGTGGGCACGAATCTCGTGGTGAGTTCAACATGACTTTTGTCCCATTTAATGTAACGAACATTTTGACACTGGTTTCGAGGAAATCGGATATCGTTTTGATAAAGTTCCGCATATCCGAAGTTTTATTATACGTTTAAAATACGTATTTAAATTTCAGAAAGTGGGGAAAATTATATGAGGTATATTGAAGTGTTAATGACCCTCAATAATGGTTTTGGACAGGAATTGCAATTTCCAAAAATTTACGGAAAAACGTGCAGCTCGGAAGCAGGCCGTTTGAACAGTGTGTGTGAGTGGACTTTGTTTTCTAACCGTGATGCATGCATATATGATTTAATTGCTTTATTATATGATTTGATATGATTTGGCATGATTTATATTTCAATCCGGTGATTTCTTGATTTTCTGGATTATTATATTATTTTTTGCACGATTTTTGAGAAATTGTGAAATTGATGTTTTGGGCGTAGGTCCGGGATTGAAAATGTTGTTTTGACTCGAGTTATGAGTCAGGAATTGATTTGATGTTTTCTGGACATATTTTATGATTTTTCGTGAAAATGACAATTCGGTTTACGGTTGCACAGATTTGCGTGAAAATGATATTTTGGGCTTGAGACCCAATGGAATTGTGATTTTGATTGGATTTGTGTTTCCATGTGATTACATGATAATATTGATGATTTTCGGATTTATAAAATAAATCGGGACTTTGGTTTTCCTGATTTGAGGAAACTATATTTTAGGTTGAGACCCTGTGTTAATAAATGATTTGGTTTTCAATGCAACTGTTTTTCACTGGTTTTCAAAATGGTGATGTGTTGCGGATATTTAGGGCTTTCGGATGGAAATATGTTTTCCCCGGAGTGCATCCTGGAGATAACGCTTGCCTTCGGGATGGAAGTGTTTACCCCGAAGAGGTCACGTAGCACGGTCTATTGTCGTGCAGCCGAGGGAGGCTCGACTCATACCAGAGGCGTTGGATTATATGGAGATCGGTCAGTGATGTGTTCACGATGATCTGGATTGTCGGCTAGTGAGGTATTCACAGCGACAGATGCTCGGATTTTGAGCAGTCCTTGAGCCTATTTGATTTGCACGCGTTGTAGGGATAAACGTGACTATATGAAATTGAATATGAAAATAAGTCCCGTAGTTTTATGAAAATTTGAATTGATTTTGATAAACATGAGTTTCGAAGAAAATGTGGACATGGAATTTAGAAACATGTTTTGATTTTATCGGTCCACTATTCATACTTGGTTGATTGCACACTATTACTCATGTTTTATGATATGCATGCATGTTTGTGAAAATTGGAGGGTAAGAATGTGTTTTGGTAAATGTATTTATAAAACTTTATTTTTGTCCACTCACACCGTTTTCTGTTTTATTGACCCTTCAGGCCGTGGCGCGATGATCAAGACTATTCGAGAGGTGGAGGTATGAGTGGGCACAGGTGCAGTTATCCCTTGTTTGGCAAGTCTTGAAGGGTATTTTTGGAACTTCAGTTGACTTGTCAGGCGGGAGCAGGACTGGACACGGTTATCAAAGTCCTTCGGGGACGGGTCCTGTCATGTGATGTCTCCGTCTCTCTCGACCAACAGCCCGCACTGCAACAACCTGGAGGGTATCAAAAATACAAAAAGACTGTGAGTGGACAAAAATAAAGTATAAATTCAAAAACAGTTATTAGAAAACACAATTACATATATACCCTCCATTTAAAAATCAATGCATGCATATCAAACCATTCCATAAAACCATTCTATATTCAGGTGATTCAAACCGTTTAAGAAAAACCGAACTCATTTTCCTTTCTCAAATCCCGGGCCTCAGCCCAAAACCATCGAAATCCGTTTATCTGGGCATAGCCCAAAACATTGGAAAACCATTATTGAAAACCATCAGCATCAAATCTCAGTGAAATCTAAAACACATTTGAAACCACATTTCCATCCATCGAATGACAGGACCCGTCCCAATCCCACTGGGACCACCGGGGGACGTGCCCCGCTCCCGTCTGACAATGACTCTAAACATACCAAAATTACCCTTAAATAAAAACCGAAAACTTAAATAGATAGATAACGTACAACCACAGTGTTTAAAGCGATACTGTCAGACAAGGGAAAGTAAAATACAACATGTGAGCACACTAGTCAGAGTACATTTATTCGGTGCTCAACCTACCCACAAGTGGGTGTACAGGTGCACAGCTAGGCAAACTAAACCTCTGCCTCCTCCTCCGGGTCCTCCTCCTCTATTTCCATGTCAGGGTCTGGAGGGGTCAGTAAAACAAGGGTGAGTGGGCCAAAAATAACAGTTTAGAAATCAATTTAATAAGAAAATAATCATAAGGTTTTACCCCTCTGTTTTCCAAATCTTGCATGCAGTGAAAACATAATATTATAATGAAATCATAACAAATGAACCACAATAATAATCGTAAGGTGAAACTAACATATCAGTGCACTGTAAAACCCAACCCAAATGATGTCACGGTTCTAAGGCTACGCGTTGCCACTCAGGGTCTCACACCCGAGACTCTCTAGGTACATCAGCTCCCGGTATCCCGGTCACTGCCCGAGGTATATAAACATGCCTTCCTGAGAGTAAGCAGCCCAACGGGGGTAAACTCCACTCAGTCAGAGCCCCGTGACTACTCCAGGGTCCACCCAGGCCAACGACCCTCCCTGGAGGAGACAATATACACAGGTAGGAAAGTACAGTACAATAACAGTATAGTTTACCCTATGTCCCCCGGACATCCCAAACAAAATCCACATATAATCCAGACGGGTCTCATGCCCAAAACATTGTAATAACAGATATAAACAGTTCATAAGACTCATCAGTGGAAATAGTAAAACAGTTTATGCATGCAAGCCTTTTATAAATCAAACAGCCCACTCACACTCGGTCCTTGCTGCTCAAAGAACTCTATAAACCTGTATTATTATTCCTGAGGGTTACTTAAGGACCCTATAACATCAATACCAAGACCCTAGAACAGATCCGCCTCAAAATCGCATCCCGGGCACTATTCCCGGTGCTTCAAACCCCATTTTGACTAACATAACGATCTCCGATCGACACGAAACCACCTCCATTGGATCCGTATCGTCGTAACCTTGAAAATGGTACCGGCCCCACCAAAATCAATGTTCACACGCGCCCCCACGCGCCTGGTCAACACGTGGGTCAACGCTGCTACAGTACTGCTGACGTCAGCAGTGACGTCATGTTGACGTCAGCATGACGTCATCACTGACACTTATCAGGTGACACGTGGCATGTTCTGATTGGTCCCTGGTCTGACAATATCTGACAGGATGACGTCATCATGACGTCAGAAGTGACGTCAGCATGATGACGTCATCATGCTACAGTACCGGGTCAGACCCGTTTGACTGGAACCGGGTCGCCGTCGACCCACGGCTTGACCCGATTCAACCGGACAATTCCGGCCACCATTTTCGACGGGGTTCATCCCTATAGGGTCGTCTAGGTCTGTTCTATGGTTCTACAACCTCAAACTAGAAAGAAAACGGGAGAAAACTCACCAGTTCGTCGTTGAAACTCACGGCCAACGTCCGATCGTCTTCTCTGGTGATCCACGCCGTCTCCGTCGTCCAAACCGGTCCTGATCAACTCGTCTCTCACCCTAGGACATTTCTAACATCACACAATCAATTTCCTAGCACTAAAACACGTTGGTTCGAAACAGAGGATCAAAACGGGTTCTCGGGTTTTCGACCTTACCGCCGCCGTGTCGCCGCCGCAGGCCGCGCCGTCGTCGAGTTAAGCTCCTGGGGTCCTCACGGTGCAGACTGGAGCTTCCCCTGTGTCGAGGTGGTGTGGTTGTCCCGGTTTGTTTCTTGGACCCGTTTCCTTGGTGTTTCGGGTTGTGTTTTTGGACGGGATTTCGGACGGGAAAAACGGGCTGGTGGTTGCCGGTGTTGCACGGTGGTGGTGAGCAGATGATGGTGGTGCTGTGGGTGGTCATCTGGTGTGATAAGGATGGCTGGTGTGATCGCCTTGGTCGAGAGAAAATGGAAGAAGAAGCACGGGTTGTGGGGGGGGGGGGGGGGGGGGGAGGGCTGTATGTGTGTTTGTGTGTGTTTGGGAGAAAGACAGAGATCGTGCATGAACAAGGGAAGCAGATGAGAATGAAGGGCCAGGATGCATTTTGGGCAGAAATCCAATGGCTGGAAACAAGTGGAGGGAAAATAATTAATATAAAAATGAATTAAATAGTGTAATGTGCTTTATTGGAATAGTAAGGGTTTGGATGGGTGACACTTGTCACCAATCCACTGGTTTGATTTAAATATTAGGTTGGCACGGATTCCCGTAATAAATTAATATTTTATTCCGTTGTTCTCGGTTCGTCAATTCCACTAAAACGCTTCCTTGACCATAACTTCTTCATACGAACTCCGATTTCGGCGTGCCGCCTGTCTACGGATTCGTGACGTCCCGACCTACGTCATAGTCATGGGTCAAAGTCCAAATTGTTTCCCGGGTCAAAAGTCAAAGTTTCCCCCCCTTCAGGGGCAAAATAGTCTTTTTACATTAAAATATTATTATTCTCGATTCGGGTCGTTCAACCTACCCACCTTACAGAAATTTCGTCCTCGAAATTTACTCAAACAAGTGTGGGTACTGCCCTCTCATCAATTCCTCGGGTTCCCATGTCGCTTCCTCTACCTCGTGGTTCCGCCATAGTACTTTAACCAAAGAAATCGTCTTGTTCCTTAAGATCTTTTCCTTCCTATCCAGAATCTGCACTGGCCGTTCCTCGAAACTCAAATCTGTCATCAATTCCAGTGGTTGCTCTGGCAGTGCATGAGCGTCATCCCGAAGATACTTCCGTAGCATCGATACATGAAATACGTCATGTACTCGGGAAAGCTCTGAAGGTAGTGCTAGACGGTAAGCCACTGGACCAATCCTCTCGACAATCTCATATGGTCCGATATAACGAGGACTCAATCTCCCACGTCGTCCAAATCGGAGAATTCCTTTCCACGGTGATAACTTTAAAAAGACAAAGTCACCAACCTCAAATTCCAAATCTCGGATCCGCAGATCCGCATAGCTCTTCTGACGATCCTGATCCGCTTTCAATCTTTCCCGAATAACCCGAACTGTCTCCTGGGTCATATCCATCAGATCCGGCCCCACTGCGGTTCTCTCTCCGATCTCCATCCAGTATACCGGTGTTCTGCACTGTCGACCATACAGTGCCTCATAGGGTGCCATCCCTATACTCGCATGGTAGCTGTTATTGTAGGCAAACTCCATCAATGGCAATCGATCAGCCCACGAATCCTGGAATTGCAACACACAGACTCTCATCATGTCCTCGAGAGTTTGTATTGTCCTTTCAGACTGTCCGTCGGTCTGTGGGTGGAATGCTGTACTGAAGTGTAATTTCGTACCCAAAGTAGTCTGTAGACTCCTCCAAAACCTGGATGTGAAACGCGGATCCCGATCCGAAACGATCGACTCTGGGGTACCGTGTAGTCGGATGATCTCATTAATGAATAACTGGGCCAAACGGTTGAGCTTGTACGTCTCACGTACAGGCAGAAAATGCGCGGATTTAGTCAACCGGTCCACTATTACCCAGACTCCATCAACTCCACTCCTTGTCTTCGGTAACTTGAAGACAAAGTCCATTGTAATATGATCCCACTTCCATTGTGGAATTGGAAGTGGCTGCATAGCCCCATACGGACGCTGCCGTTCTGCCTTAACCTGCTGACAGATCAAACATTTGCTGACAAACTCAGCTATCTCCCTCTTCATCCCTGGCCACCAATAATAGTCCCGGAGGGTACGGTACATCTTTGTCCCTCCTGGATGCATAGCATAGGCCGAACTGTGGGCCTCGTCTAAAATCTCTCTCCTCAACTCTGGTACCGCAGGTACACATAATCTCCCAAGCTTCACTAATGCTCCATCGCCCCTGACGGAGAAATCTTGTCTCTGTCCGGATTCAACCTCGTTCCTGTAGTCACAGAGTATCTGGTCCTGTAGTTGAGCCTCGATGATCCTGTCGACCAACACGGGTCGCACATGAAAGCTAGCCAACAAGGCTCCCTGATCGTCCATCCCTAACATAACTCCGCTCTTCCGAAGTTCCACTAGCAAAGGAAGATACACCAATCTCAAATGCGCAACTGATCCCGCCGATTTCCTGCTAAGTGCATCAGCCACAACATTTGCCTTGCCTGGATGGTACTCGATGGTACAATCATAATCCTTCAACAACTCCAACCATCTCCGCTGTCTCATGTTGAGTTCCTTCTGGGTGAACAAATGTTTAAGACTCTGGTGATCGGTAAATATTCGGCATGTCACACCGAACAAATGATGTCTCCAGATCTTTAGAGCATGAACCACCGCTGCCAACTCCAAATCATGAGTAGGGTAGTTCAACTCGTGCGTCTTCAGCTGCCGGGATGCGTAAGCAATCACTTTTCCATTCTGCATCAATACACAACCCAAAACCTGCAGCGATGCATCACTATATACCACGAACTCTCCACTGCTGTCTGGTAATGCAAGGACAGGTGCAGTGGTTAATCGGAACTTTAATTCCTGGAAACTCTGTTCACACTGCTCGTCCCATACAAACTTAACCCCTTTCCGGGTTAACCGAGTCAATGATGCGGCAATCTGGGAGAAACCCTCTACGAATCTCTGATAGTAGCCTGCTAACCCAACAAAACTTCGCACTTCCATCACCGTGGTCGGTCTTGGCCAATTTGTCACAGCCTCCGTTTTCTGAGGATCCACACTTATCCCCTCGGGTGATATAATGTGACCCAAGAATCCAATACTATTTAGCCAAAACTGACATTTGCTTAACTTAGCATACAGCTGCTCCTGTCGTAGTTTACCCAATACCATTCGTAAGTGCTCCTCATGAGCCCTGACACTCTTGGAATACACCAAGATGTCGTCAATAAACACGATTACAAATTTATCCAAGTATGCTCGAAAAACTCGATTCATCAAGTCCATGAATGCAGCTGGTGCATTCGTCAGTCCGAAGGGCATCACCAAGAACTCATAATGCCCATACCTCGTTCGTAAAGCTTTTTTCTGAACATCCCCCTCGGCTATTCTCAGTTGATGGTACCCCGACCTCAGATCTATCTTGGAGAAATATCGGGCTCCATGTAACTGATCGAACAAATCATCGATCCTGGGTAAGGGATACTGGTTCCTTACCGTAGCCTTGTTCAATTTCTGATAGTCCACACACAACCGCAAACTACTCTCCTTCTTTTTCACAAATAAGACCGGCGCTCCCCATGGTGATGTACTGGGTCGGATAAACCCTAGATCCACCAGTTCCTGTAATTGGATTTTCAATTCCCGTAGCTCCGCTGGTGCCATACGATACGGTGCTTGTGAAATCGGTCGAGTCCCGGGGAGTAACTCGATCGTAAAGTCGATCTCCCTGGGTGGTGGTAATCCAGGTAAATCTCCTGGAAAGACATCAGGAAATTCCCGCACAATCGGAATATCCTCAATACTCAAAGATTCATCCGTAGACTCTACCACATAAGCAAGATAACCCTGACACCCCTTCTGTAAAAGTTTAGTAGCTGTGAGTGCAGATATTACCTTGGGTGATGCGTCTCCACACTCCCCCTGAAATATCACTTCCGGTAATTCCGAACCTCTCAAAGTCAACCGTATGTTACTACAGTCGATGAGTGAATTATACTCCGACAACCAATCAACTCCAAGTATCACATCGAAATCGTGAACATTCATCAGAATTAAGTCTGCCGGAAATTCGACTCCCTCAATCTCCACAGGACAAGCTCGTATCTCCTGGTTCACTTAGTAGGTCACACCCATCGGTGTCCCCACTCCCATCTCGTGCTCAAGTGCGGTCACCTCACGGCCCAACAGACTCGCACAACGCGGTGAAATAAAAGAATGAGTTGCCCCCGAATCCATCAATGCACGAACAACCATACCATAAATATGTACAGTACTTGTCAACACTCCCGGAATGGATCTGGCCTGCTGCTGGGTAACATCATAAACACGAGCCATAGACTCTGCAGGTCGTCCCCGTCCTCTAGCTCCTCGATCACGGCCACGCACAACACCGCGTGTCGCGCTGCTGTCAGTCTGAGATGCTGAGCTCTGTGCTGGCGTAGTACTGCCTCGAATCAGTGGACACTCAGAAGCATAGTGCCCCGGCTCACCACAAGCGAAGCAAGTGACCTCCCTAGGTCGACCCGAGTATCCTCCCGGTGAGATGCTCATCGGTGAGTACGACCGCTGCCAAGCTCCAGAACGCTGTCCAGACCGCTGAGGACTCCGGAACTGACCAGAACGTCCTCGGCTGCCAGAAGACGAAGATTCACCAGAATGTCCTCCCTTCGAGCCACGACGGCCCGAGAATCCCAAGTGTGGGCGATCACGTCGCTGTGTCTCCCCCTCAGCTCGCTGACGAGCCAGGATACTGTTCTCAACCCTGGTCGCCGCATCAGTCAGATCCCTCATGGAAGGAAAGGGCGTTGCAGTCACCATCGCCTGAATCTCAGGTCGCAGGCCCCACTCAAATCTGCGACATCGGTCTGCCTCGGTGATCACGAAGTTCTCAGCAAAATGAGACAACATCAGGAAGGTCTCCTCGTACTCTGCTACAGTCTGATCTCCCTGCCGGAGTTGCAAAAACTCCGCCTCACGGGCGTTGCGAAATGACCGTGGATAGAACTGGTTGAGAAACCGCTCTCGGAAGGTCTCCCATAGAATGGTGTGAACAGTCCAGCCGGCCAAAACAAGGTTGTGCCACCATCGATAGGCGCTCCCATCCAGTAGGAAAGTCACCAGTACGACACGCTCCTCTGGTGGACAGTGCATGACCTCGAAAATCCTCTCCCAGCGGTCAATCCACTGGTGTGCTTCCTCGGGGTCGGTTCCCCCACTAAAGTGCATAGCACCCAGGCGCTGAGCCCGCTCAATGCTCGCAGTGTATCCATTTCCTCCATTGACCTCGTCAACACGTGCACGGGGTTCACGTCGGGGAGGTATATCTAACTGTTAAGAGGCAAACAGGTTAAAAGACATCGAAAGCGACCATGTACAAAGTACAAACCGCTAACCTAGTACTCTGACTACTAATCCTAATGCTCTGATACCAAGCTGACAGGACCCGTCCCAATCCCACTGGGACCACCAGGGGACGTGCCCCGCTCCCGTCTGGCAATGACTCTAAACATACCAAAATTACCCTTAAATAAAAACCGAAAACTTAAATAGATAGATAACATACAACCACAGTGTTTAAAGCGATACTGTCAGACAAGGGAAAGTAAAATACAACATGTGAGCACACTAGTCAGAGTACTTTTATTCGGTGCTCAACCTACCCACAAGTGGGTGTACAGGTGCACAGCTAGGCAAACTAAACCTCTGCCTCCTCCTCCGGGTCCTCCTCCTCTATTTCCGTGTCAGGGTCTGGAGGGGTCAGTAAAACAAGGGTGAGTGGGCCAAAAATAACAGTTTAGAAATCAATTTAATAAGAAAATAATCATAAGGTTTTACCCCTCCGTTTTTCAAATCTTGCATGCAGTGAAAACATAATATTATAATGAAATCATAACAAATGAACCACAATAATAATCGTAAGGTGAAACTAACATATCAGTGCACTGTAAAACCCAACCCAAATGATGTCACGGTTCTAAGGCTACGCGTTGCCACTCAGGGTCTCACACCCGAGACTCTCTAGGTACATCAGCTCCCGGTATCCCGGTCACTGCCCGAGGTATATAAACATGCCTTCCTGAGAGTAAGCAGCCCAACGGGGGTCAACTCCACTCAGTTAGAGCCCCGTGACTACTCCAGGGTCCACCCAGGCCAACGACACTCCCTAGAGGAGACAATATACACAGGTAGGAAAGTACAGTACTATAACAGTATAGTTTACCCTATGTCCCCTGGACATCCCAAACAAAATCCACATATAATCCAGACGGGTCTCATGCCCAAAACATTGTAATAACAGTTATAAACAGTTCACAAGACTCATCAGTGGAAATAGTAAAACAGTTTATGCATGCAAGCCTTTTATAAATCAAACAGCCCACTCACACTCGGTCCTTGCTGCTCAACGATCTCTATAAACCTGTATTATTATTCCTGAGGGTTACTTAAGGACCCTATAACATCAATACCAAGACCCTAGAACAGATCCGCCTCAAAATCGCATCCCGGGCACTATTCTCGGTGCTTCAAACCCCATTTTGACTAACATAACGATCTCCGATCGACACGAAACCACCTCCATTGGATCCGTATCGTCGAAACCTTGAAAATGGTACTGGCCCCACCAAAATCACTGTTCACACACGCCCCCACACGCCTGGTCAACGCGTGGGTCAAGGCTACTACAGTACTGCTGACGTCATGCTGACGTCAGCAGTGACGTCATGCTGACGTCAGCATGACGTCATCACTGACACTTGTCAGGTGACACGTGGCATGTTCTGATTGGTCCCTGGTCTGACAATATCTGACAGGATGACGTCATCATGACGTCAGAAGTGACGTCAGCATGATGACGTCATCATGCTACAGTACCGGGTCAGACCTGTTTGACTGGAACCGGGTCGCCGTCGACCCACGGCTTGACCCGATTCAACCGTACAATTCTGGCCACCATTTTCGACGGGGTTCATCCCTATAGGGTCGTCTAGGTCTGTTCTATGGTTCTACAACCTCAAACTAGAAAGAAAACGGGAGAAAACTCACCAGTTCGTCGTTGAAACTCACGGCCAACGTCCGATCGTCTTCTCCCTTGATCCACGCCGTCTCCGTCGTCCAAACCTGTCCTGATCAACTCATCTCTCACCCTAGGACATTTCTAACACCACACAATCAATTTCCTAGCACTAAAACACGTTGGTTCGAAATAGAGGATCAAAACGGGTTCTCGGGTTTTCGACCTTACCGCCGCCGTGTCGCCGCCGCAGGCCGCGCCGTCGTCCAGTTAAGCTCCTGGGGTCCTCACGGTGCAGACTGGCGCTTCCCCTGCGTCGAGGTGGTGTGGTTGTCCCGGTTTGCTTCTTGGACCCGTTTCCTTGGTGTTTCGGGTTGTGTTTTTGGACGGGATTTCGGATGGGAAAAACGGGCTGGTGGTTGCTGGTGTTGCACGGTGGTGGTGAGCAGATGATGGTGGTGCTGTGGGTGGTCATCTGGTGTGATAAGGATGGCTGGTGTGATCGCCTTGGTTGAGAGAAAATGGAAGAAGAAGCACGGGTTGTTGGGGGGGAGGGGGGGGGGGGGGGCTGTATGTGTGTTTGTGTGTGTTTGGGAGAAAGACAAAGATCGTGCATGAACAAGGGAAGCAGATGAGAATGAAGGGCCAGGATGCATTTTGGGCAGAAATCCAATGGCTGGAAACAAGTGGAGGGAAAATAATTAATATAAAAATGAATTAAATAGTGTAATGTGCTTTATTGGAATAGTAAGGGCTTGGATGGGTGACACTTGTCACCAATCCACTAGTTTGATTTAAATATTAGGTTGGCACGGATTCCCGTAATAAATTAATATTTTATTCCGTTGTTCTCGGTTCGTAAATTCCACTAAAACGCTTCCTTGACCATAACTTCTTCATACGAACTCCGATTTCGGCGTGCCGCCTGTCTACGGATTCGTGACGTCCCGACCTACGTCATAGTCATGGGTCAAAGTCCAAATTGTTTCCCGGGTCAAAAGTCAAAGTTTCCCCCCCTTCAGGGGCAAAATAGTCTTTTTACATTAAAATATTATTATTCTCGGTTCGGGTCGTTACATCGAACCTACTGGACTTATCCGAGTCTTTAAACTCAATCCAAGCCTCAATATAATCCGAGTCTTTAAACTCCCGAGCCTTTAAACTCAATAGGCCTACGGGGGAAATATCAATATTCGAGTCTTTAAACTCCCGAATCTTTAAACTCAATCCGGGTCTTTAAACCCAACCCGGGCCCTCCTTCATCATGTATCATATCCGGGTCTTTAAACTCAATAACCAGATCCAGTAAATCCAATCCAAAACCGTTTGAAAACCATTTTCCATTTCTGAATCCGAATCTTCAATCTCATCAGGATCCCGGATTCAAACCCAGTATCATATTCATCATCCATTTCCAAATCCCAGTATCATATTCATCATCCGCCCTGAAGGCAAGTAAGTTGTTGAGGAAAGGCTGCCAGGGATACTTAGCTGAAGTGATGGACTCACGAGCTGCACCATTAAGGGTGGAGGATATACCGATCGTACGGGAGTTCCCGGATGTCTTTCCGGAGGATCTACCGGGATTGCCACCTCATCGAGATGTCGAGTTCACTATTGATCTGATTCCAGGTACGCAACCTATTTCTCAGGCTCCGTATCGTATGGCACCAGCTGAGTTGAAAGAACTGAAGGCGCAGTTACAAGAATTACTTGAGATGGGATTTATTCGACCGAGTGTATCCCCCTGGGGAGCCCCGGTGTTGTTTGTGAAGAAAAAGGATGGGAGTTTGAGACTCTGCATTGATTACAGGCAATTGAATAAAGTAACAGTCAGGAACAAATACCCGTTGCCTCGGATCGATGATTTGTTCGATCAGCTACGAGGAGCGCAGTACTTCTCCAAAATTGATCTTCGTTCTGGGTCTCATCAGTTGCGAGTTAAGGATGAGGATGTACCCAAGACAGCCTTTAGGACCCGATATGATCATTATGAGTTCCTTGTGATGCCGTTTGGTTTGACCAACGCACCCGCGGCGTTTATAGATTTGATGAACCGAGTGTTGCAGCCATACTTGGATCACTTTGTTATCTTGTTCATTGACGATATCCTAGTCTACTAGAGGAGTGCGGAAGCGCACGAGGAGCACTTAAGGATGGTGTTGGGTACCTTGAGGGAAAACCAGTTGTATGCGAAGCTCAGTAAGTGTCAGTTTTGGTTGACGAGCGTGAGTTTCTTGGGGCATGTGATCTCAACTGACGGGATCAGTGTGGATTCTCGGAAAATTGAGGCAGTGGTGAAGTGGGAACAACCGAGGACCGTCACTGAAGTCAGAAGTTTCTTGGGTTTGGCTGGCTATTACAGGAGGTTTGTAGAGGGTTTCTCTACCATTGCTGCCCCGTTGACACGACTGACGCGGAAGGGAGGCAAGTTTGTCTGGGATGACGATTGTGAGTGTAGTTTTCAGGAGCTAAAGGAAAGGTTGACATCTGCTCCTATACTGACCCTTCCAGACGACAGTGGGGAATTCGAGGTGTACAGTGATGCATCCTTATAGGGTTTGGGATGTGTGCTAATGCAGCATGGGAAAGTGATTGCCTATGCTTCGCGCCAGTTGAAGCCGCATGAGCGCAATTATCCGACGCACGACTTGGAATTAGCTGCTGTTGTGCATGCGTTAAAAATTTGGAGACATCACTTGTATGGTACGACTTACAGAATGTTCACGGATCACAAAAGCCTGAAGTACTTGTTCACTCAGAGGGAGTTAAATGTGAGGCAACGACGGTGGTTAGAGCTAATTAAGGATTATGATTGCACGATTGAGTACCACCTGGGAAAAGCCAACGTGGTGGCTGATGCTCTAAGCCGGAAGTCAACGCATTCTGTAGCACACCTACGACGGTTCATTTACCACTTTTGGTAAGACTAGCATTGATTTGGGTTTGGATGGCCAAGGTGTCTTGCTGGCTAATTTTCATGTGAGACCACTTTTGATCGATCGGATCGTTGAGGCTCAATCTCAAGATCCTGTCTCATGTGTACTTCGGATTGAAGTGGAAGCCGGTGAGTGGCTAGATTTCACAGTCAGGGAGGATGGAGTTTTGCTAAAAGAAGGACGGTTGTGTGTGCCCGACGTTGAGGCACTGAAGTAGGAAATCTTAGATGAGGCTCATAGTTCGGCCTACGCGATGCATCCTGGTGGGACCAAGATGTATCGTACCTTGCGAGAACACTATTGGTGGCCGGGTATGAAACGGGAGATTGCCGAGTTTGTCAGCAGGTGTCTGATTTGCCAGCAAGTGAAGGCTGAGAGACAACGACCTTATGGAGCCTTGCAACCACTACCTATCCCGGAATGGAAATGGGATCACTTAACGATGGATTTTGTGTTTGGACTTCCTAGGACACCCAGAGGTCACGATGGAGTTTGGGTGATTGTGGACAGGCTTACGAAATCAGCTCATTTCTTACCGGTGCGAGAGAACTTCAGGATGTCACAGTTGGCTCAGTTTTTTATTGATGAAAGCATCCGGTTGCACGGTACTCCGGAATCAATAGTTTCTGACAGAGACCCGAGGTTTACTTCTCGGTTTTGGCAAAGTCTACAGGAAGCCTTTGGGACGAAACTCCGTTTCAGTACTGCATTTCATCCTCAGACTGACGGCCAGTCTGAGCGGACCATCCAGATATTGGAGGATATGATGCGAGCTTGCGTTCTGCAATTTCAGGACACTTAGGAATCGCACCTAGCCCTGATGGAATTTGCCTACAATAACAGCTATCAAGCGAGCATTGGGATGGCTCCGTACGAAGCCTTGTACGGACGACAGTGTAGAACCCCGTTGTGTTGGACGGATGTGGGTGAAAGGAAACTGACTAAATCCGAGTTGGTGGAATTGACAACCGAGAAGGTCAAACTCATCAGAGATCGGCTCAAGGCAGCCCAAGACAGACAAAAGAGCTATGTGGACCATCGGATTAGAGATCTTGAGTTTGCGGTCGGAGATCGGGTATTTCTGAAACTGTCCCCTTGGAAGGGTGTGGTGAGATTCGGCAGGCGAGGGAAGTTGAGCCCTCGTTATATCGGACCGTATGAGATTACCGAGAGGATTGGCCGGGTGGCCTATAGGTTAGCACTACCGCCAGAACTTTCGAGGGTCCACGATGTTTTTCATGTGTCGATGTTGCGGAAATATGTGTTTGATGGAGGAACAACCCATTGAACTTCGAGAAGACTTGAGCTTTGAGGAACAGCCGGTGCAGATTTTGGACAGGAAGGATAAGGTGCTACGTCAGAAGACCGTTCCTCTGGTAAAGGTTCTTTGGAGGAACCAGAATGTGGAGGAAGCCACATGGGAACCCGAGGCGCAGATGCGAGAACAGTTCCCCTACTTGTTTCCTTGAAATATCGGGACGAAATTTCTTAAGGAGGGGAGATTGTAACGCCCCGGACATTCTGAAAATGTAATATTGGAAAATATTGAATAAAATGATGTTTTTATCCCTGTGATTCGTGTGGTCAATTTGTTGAATTTTTGATTGGGAGGTCGAACGGACGTTGAACGATGAGCGTGACGCAGTTCGGGACGTCACGAGTTCATAGACAGGCGGCACGTCCGATTCGGACACTCGAGGCGAAAGTTATGATGTTCGGAAGTTCAAGGGCATTATCGTAATTTGGACGTTATATGGGAAAAAGTTGACTTTTTGTTTGACAATTGGTTTTCACATGATTCGAAGACCGTTAGGTTCGTCTCGAGGTCCCGAGTACAACGACAGGCGGCACGCGTGAAACGGACATCGGGTGACCGAGTTACGGGTCACGGAAGTTGGAGGGCATTTTGGTCTTTTTACTCGAGGTACTGTTCACCACCGTGGAAAACAGAGTGCACGACCGTGGTGTCTTGTGCGTGCAATTGTTTATGGCCTAGTGGATTGATCAGATGCATTGTTTAAGTTAATTGAGGCAGTGGGGGACATTGGTGAACGGACTGAGGCCACACAGAGCACGGGCTGGGTTAAAGAAATGGCCATGGCTTCTGTGTGCGTGGGAGACATTTTCAGAGACCTCAGTTGGGTCTCCCACGGGCTGTTTGCCATTCTATCGATTAACCGTGTATGGGAATGAAGTGAGGATTCATTTGGGGTCGTTTGTGCATCAGTGTGAAGGCTGAGATTGAGAGAAACAGTGAAGAACCATTTTCGGGTTTTTGGGGGGAAATCTTAGAGTTCAATTCCTACGGGTTTTGGGACCAATTCAGACACACAGAGAGCTTTCTGGGAGCAGCAGAAACATAACCGTGCACGAGATCAAGTGAATTGAGCAAGGATTGCTCAGGAGCTCAGGTACCAGTTCAAAGAAGAACCAGTTGGAGGGAAAAATCGAATTTAATTCCTGAGGCGTGTTGAACGAAACCAAGGGCCGTGTTAGACTTCTGGGGTCACTATGAGCACAACCGTGCAAAAATCGAAGGAGGATGAGGACTGGTTGGCCGGGAACCTGAGTCTCAGTTTCAGAGGAAAACCAGTGTTGAGGACGACGACTTCCAGGTAACGGCGAGTTAAATTGTTTGTGCCATTGAGTTCGTCTAGGTCCCCTTAAGCTACTGGTGAAGTTAATTTGAAAATGGAGCTAGTTTGGGTGAGTTCCAGGCGTCGACTTATTCGACTGTTCGAGCTTGAGTTGGGTCGATTTAGTGTTAGTCGAGGTTAACCGTTAATGCAGACCTAAAATTAATTGATTAGAGAAGATAATAGGATTGAAAACGGGAAGAATCGATTGAGAATTGAGGGTGAACTAATCGGGTTGAGCCGCAGGTATCAGACCCGTTTATCAGTCTATTCGGGTAAGGACGAAGGTACTGTAGCATGGCGCGTGGCCTTCACGCGCAGCCACTTTGGGCGGCGCGTGACGGCGCGTGTGATGTTAACTTCGATCACAGTCAACATGAGATTTAATCCTTTCAGTTTAATTAACATTTTATCTTTAGAGTTCAAGTGGATCGGGAGTCATTCGGGATAATTTCGAGAGTCCGGAAGGTTAAGTCTCTAAGTTTAATTTCGCCAAAAAATCCGGAAAATTAGGGAAAAATCATACGAGCTATTTGAGGATGTTTGTAACCCTTCTTGTACGTTTTTACAGGCCCGGACACTTCCGAAACTACGGAGGAGCGCGCGGGACGCGATTGACGCATCCTAAAACCGTGAGTGGACTTTTTGATTTCTAAACCGGGCATGCATGACTATTTTACTTATTTATCTTATGGTTTTACATATGATTTTATGATGGTGATATGATATTTCAGTTTTACGTGTTTTCACTCTTTTCGAGATATTTATCGTATTTCACGCATTTCGCGGTTACGGTTTTTACTTGTGCATGAATGATGTTTTGATGAAGTATCTGGATATGATTATGCATGTTGCGGATTTATGATGTTTTGATTATAAGTGTGAAGTGATTTCGGGAATTGCATATTTTGGAATTTGCATGTGAATTCGGACATAAGTCCTGTTATGACGAGATATGATTTCGGAATGATGTTGGAAAACGGTTTATGATGAATCCTGGTTAATTGTGTTTAAAAAAAGGGTTTTGGGTTTAAAGACCCGGTTGAATGTTGGATCTGGTTTTGGGTTTAAAGACCCGGTTTATTGATGACGGGTCTTTATTGGGTTTAAAGACCCGGAATGAGTTTAAAGACTCGTGAGTTTAAAAACTCGGTTATTGTGATACCCCCGAGGCCTATTGATCATGTTTTGAGTTTAAAGACTCGTTGATATCCCGGGAAGGCCTGATATTGAGTTTAAAGACTCGGATGGATCCAACGGCTTAATTGTGATTATTGACTTACTTTTTACTGTATTTGTGCAATTGATGTTTCAAAATGACGGTTTCTGGATTCTGGTAATATTAAATTGTTTTACATGTGTTTCGGGAAAAGAGTTTTCAAATGTTATTACGCGATTTTCGAATATTTGGTTATGCATGCGTGTTGTAAAACTAGAAGGCGAACCCCGATTTCCTTAAACTGTTTTTTGTAAACCTTTGTTTCGATCCACTCACACTTTGTTGTTTTACCTACCCTCCAGGTCATGGTACAAGTTCGGGGGCTAGCGCCGAGGCAGAGGCAGAGGCATAAAGTTTTCCGTTGCGGAGTAGTGAGTTCACAGAGTAGGATTTGTTCTTTAACCTGTTTTGTAATATTATGCTCTGTGAAACTGTGGACTTGACGTCCAGTTGGATGTATTTTTTTAATCTCCCTGGTCTGACAATGGGTGTGATGTAATATTATTTAGTTTTCCGATCTTTTGGATTCGATTGTCAGACGGGAGCAGGATGCTTCCCGATTATCGAGGTGATAATCGGGGTAGGTCCTGTCACACGCGCCCAGCACAGTTGTCTCCTACCTCGGATAAACCCGGTCTATACCAGTCCGGTCCAGCCCGAACAGGCGTGACCGAGTCAACCCCTTATCTCCTTCATTTCCAGTCCGTTCTTGATTCCAATTAATCCTATAGGTTTGCCTCATCTTCTACGACCGTTTTAGATCATTAAAACATGAATTGGAGCTTGGCACTTACCTCCCACTTCGAGGGAAAAATCGTGCACTGGTTATCGTCCAGTTGCCGTGATGTCGACCACCTCCTCTCCTCCGTTTGATCCTAATCAGTCCCTAGGACTACCAGAAACCATTCCCAATCAACACCATCGATTATAAATGTCTCAAACGTATGTTACCATTTTTGTGACCGAAACTTACCAGTTACCAATTTCACGGCCGCCGTCCATGGCGAGCCTCGAAACCATCTTTTATCCAGTCCCAGCAACCTTCTCGACCTTATCCTAGCCTCCTATTTGATCCTCGAGCCTCACACAGTCACTTGCCATTTTGAAGAAAAATAGTGCACCCATGGTTCTGTTTCCTCCCTGCACCGTCGTGGCCCGCCGTGCCACCACCATCAGCTTCCTCAACATCTAACTTCTCTTGCTCCCTCAAAAATCTCCTACCATGTGGATGATCACTAGGCTTTACAGTCACACACTACACTTACATCCCCTATTTCACTAAACCCGTGCAACCAGTTTACAAATTTCATTTTTTTAAAACCAATCGAAGGCGGTGAAGGGCTTCTACGGCCTTCCAATGAGGGACATATGTCCCAATCTGGGTGGGCATCAGTCCCTGAGAAGCTAGGTGTCCAAGTGTTACTAGACACAAATCCCAACGCATCAGAATGACTATAATGCCCCTGCCTTTGTAAATTACCATTTTGCCCCTCGAGTTCCTAGACCCGTAACTTTAACGCCCGAACTCCAGTCAACACATGCCGCCTATCGTTGTATTCCGGAGATCGAGACCTTCCTAATGGTCCTCGAATTACTTGAAAAGTAGTTGTCGTGTAAAAAGTCAATAAATTCCCTCTTTTTATCTAAATTACGAAAATGCCCTCGAACTTTAGAACGTCATAACTTTTCCTCGGATGTCGGAATCGGACGTGCCACCTGTCTATGAACTCGTGACGTCCCGAACTACGTCACGGTCATCGGTCAAAGTCCATTTGACAGCCAGAACAAAAAGTTAACATTTTTGCCCATTCCAAGGGCAAAATCGTCATTTTGTACCGTCCGTCTGAAATCGTTCAACTAAATACTGATTAACCTCACTAATCTGTCATTAATCACTAATCTAATCCTGATTCTTGGAACTGGCCATTATAATGATAACCGTGCCCGATCCTGCTCCCGTCTGACAAGCTAACTGAAGTCCCGAAATTGCTCCTCGGCACCTGTCAGACAAGGGATAACTGCACTGATTTTCGCTCATGCCTCCACCTCTCAATCAGCCCTGAACGTCATACCACGGCCTGAAGGGTCATCAAAACAGAAAAGGTATGAGTGGACAAAAATAATATCATTTAAAAATAAATTTCAAAATATATGATTTACCCTCAGTTTAGCAAACCATGCATGCATAGGGTAAAACATATGAATAACAATCACCGGCTTTCTAACCAAATCACATGAAACGTATCAAATCCCAGCTCTTAAGCCAAACATATGAAAAACAATAACCTGGCCACAAAGACCAAAACTCGTACTCAATACCAGTACGCAATCACAATCAACATCAAACAGCACTAGCCACAAGTGCACAATCAATGAATCAATCTTCACTACTCACAAGTGCACAAACAATCACATAGTCACATCCGCACTACGTGTAGGTCAACCTCGGGAACTGCACTCAGGCACCATCCGAGTCATGTCAGTCATGTTTAGGAACTGTACACGCACCATCTAGACGTACTGTCAGGGCCCACCCCTAATCCTCCGGAATTAAGGGCTAAACCCCGCTCCCGTCTAACTTACGCATGACACAAGGGCCAAATAATCATCTAACCTCCGTGTGATACGTAAGTCGGACAAGGGAGTTCCGATCCGACTACCTCAACAACCTTCGAACTTCCCATAGTGCGCAGAGTCTACGGTGGATTGTGTGTGTGATGTCTCCAACTCTCTCGACCAACAGCCCGCACTGCAGCAACCTGGAGGGTATCAAAAACACGAAAAGACTGTGAGTGGACAAAAATTAAATGTTTAAGTTCAAAAGCAATTATCATAAAACACATACATTTATACCCTCCGTTTGAAAAACCAATGCATGCATATCAATTTCATATCGTAAACCATGTACGAAAAACCAAACACATTTTCCTTTATCCAGATCCCCGGCCTCCGCCCAAAACCGTCAAAAAACCATTATCATCAAGTCCCATTGAAATCCAAAACACATTGGAAACCACATTCTCATCCATCGAACCTGCTAGATCTATCCGAGTCTTTAAACTCCCGAGTCTTTAAACTAAACAGGCCTACGGGGGAAATATCAATATATCCGAGTCTTTAAACTCCCGACTCTTTAAACTCAATCCGGGCCCGTCCCCCGTCAAATATAATCCGGGTTTTTAAACCCAATAACCAGATCCAGTAAATCCAATCAAAACCATTAAAAAACTATTTCTAAATCCACATCCAAACCCGAATCCAAAATCACCGGCCTGAAGCCCTTCCGGCGTCCAGAACCTTCATTCCGAATCCAAATCCAGAATTCATATCCATTCCTTTCCAGATCCGAGTCCGCAACCATCATTCCGTAAGCTAGCATCCGGAATAATCATTCCGAACCCAAACATGAAAATCCCCTTTCGAGTCCCGAATCGAATTCCGAATTGTCACCCGGAATTCCGATTCCAAAACCCGAAATCATATTTCCGAAAAGCCACTTTGAACTGGGCCTTAAGCCCGAAAATACTTTCCAAAATCCTTTTTCTTCCTTTAAAATCAAGTCGTATTTCAAATCCCGAAATCAATTCATTAAACCAAGTTCAAATCACGTTAGTTATCAAAACCTCGTAAAACGTGAAAACCGTCATTTCCTCGAAAAACGTGCAAAAACCATAAACCATCACTGTCAGGACCCGACCCTCTTCTGTCAGGTCCCGATTCATCTAGCACAATATTGTCCGCTTTGGGCCTCGCCCTCACGGTTTTGTTTTCGGGAGCTCACGGTGCAACTTCCCAGGGGGTCACCCATCTGGAATTACACCAGCCTCAACTCGCTTAACTTTGGGGTTCCAATCCCCCCCAAAGCCACTGAGCTCCCAAAAGGCCTCATGCTAGATAGGTGTGTGCATATACCTTTAAGGCACACCACCATCCTCTCCCAGACCATTCCCCCTCGCAGGAATGTGGGATTGTTCACCGTTCCCTCTAGGACACGTGTCTTACAGTTGGACCGGCCAAACCAGGTGAACCGGCCATGAACAGTAAAACCGGTCTCCTGGAGGTTAGTGCCGATGAATAGTGTTTTCAACCTTCTAGGGGCTCGTGAGGACGCGTCGTCCATAATTTGGGAAAGTGTTCAACACGGAAAATCTTCTATTCGATGTAACGAAGATTTTGGGACTGGTCTCGTATCAATCGGATATCGTTTCGATAGTTTTCGGGATGTCGGAAGATTTAGGGTCGGTTTAAAAATAGTTAAAAGTTCGGAAAAAATTACGGGGCTTTAATGGGAGGTTAATTAAGTAGTTAGTAACCTTCTATTAAAATTTGGACAGGTTTGGGAGTCTCGGTGATAGCGATCGGCTCGGCAGAGCCTATGGCACGCAAATCGAGGCGGCAGCTCGGACGGTCTGTGAGTGGACCTTGTTTTCTAAATTGGTGCATGCATAAATGTTTATTATATGTTTTAAATACTTCTTTGTGTTGCCATGAGTGCATTTGGATGTGTGGTTACGTATAGGCACGTATTTCGAGGTTTCGGCCCTATACGGTGCCTATACGGTGCCTATACGGGTCCGTACGTCTTTATTGGTCTGAATGAAATGGTTTTGGATTTCCAAAAGGATAATGAATGTGATTTGATGATTTTTATTTGGATATTTGTAAACTATATGGTTTCACGTATTTCGAGGTGATTTACGTGCTTGCACGTAGATCGAGGTTTTCCAGTTTTATTCTGACTTTCCATTCTTATGGTTTTGAAAATAGTTAAATGAAATGATTTTGGATTTGAAAAGGTAACTCTCGGACTTGAGGTCCATTTGATTTAACGAGGCATCGGGCCGGAGGCCCAGTTGGTTTACGTATGGGACCGGAGGTCCAGTTTCTATGTGGATTCGGGCCTAGGGCCCAGTTATGTATTACAAAATAGTTTTTATGGGTCATGACGGTTTATGGGAACCGGCATGAACTCCTGAAATGGATTTACGGGTCATGACGGTTTATGGGAACCAGCATGAACCCATAAAAGGATTTTATGGTTGATGACGGGTTATGGGGGCCGGGCATGAATTCTTGAAAGGTTTAAAGAATGATTTCAAAAGGTTTTTCATATTCCATCCTTTATATATGATTGTCTCCTCCGGGGAGGGTCGTTGGCCTGGGTGGACCCCGGAGTAGTCACGGAGCACTGACTGAGTGGAGTCGCCCCCCAGTTGGGTTCCTTACTCTCAGGATGGGCATGGTTCGTTACCTCCAGGGAGGGTCATTGATCTACGGACATTGACCTGGGTGGACCCTGGAGAGACTTGGGTTTGAGACCCCGGTTAGCACACGTGTAGCTCTATTTTACCGTGACAGGTTCTAGATATGAATATAAGGGATAAACATGATTTCAATTGGTTTGGGAAATTGTGTTTATAATGATAAATGGATTTGGGCTGAGACCCCACATATGTTCATTGGGTTATGGTTTTCTATAAATGGTTTTGGGCAGGAGCCCGTGTGACTTATATTTACCGAATTTGGGGCTGTGACCCTAATTATGGATGTTTTAACATATGGGTCGGTCAGATTGTTGATTTTACTACTTTTCGCAGTTGGGTTCCGAGGAACCCTAGGCGTGGTCGTGGAATCCTAAGGTAGGATGTGTATGGTTCAGAAATGTAAGTTGACTAGTGGTGTGACTTGGACGACTATTCGGATTTGGATTCGTTAGTCGGTCTAGTCATGTCAGCTTGTGTTGGGACTGCACTTCGCAGTCGGGGTTTTACTTATCGGT
This sequence comes from Prinsepia uniflora, assembly GCA_032719365.1. Taxonomy (NCBI): domain Eukaryota; kingdom Viridiplantae; phylum Streptophyta; class Magnoliopsida; order Rosales; family Rosaceae; genus Prinsepia; species Prinsepia uniflora. Next base: position 41,102,078 of record CM064867.1, on the reverse strand, counting down.
TTGACTTAGTTGGTTGTCGTACTACTTAGTTGTGATGGGATGTTGGTGCAACTAAGGTCATGGGTGACCTGGTAGACGACATCGGTTGAGTCGAGTTACGACTGGTTGGTGATTAGTTGGACAAGCCATCAGGGTTGGTACTTGTCGATGGAATCCCTGAGCGGGATACGAAGTGGTTGTAGTACGGTTGTTGGGAATCGGGGACGTTTGGGGACGTTCCTTTTCTCGCATGAGTTGTCAGGGTGACTGTACCCAGAGTTTTCGGGTACGAGGGAGGCAGAGTTTCTCCAATATAAGTAGAGGTACGGGATCGTCGTTCAGTATGAGCGGAGATCCAGGGTTGTCAGTTTTGCACATGGTGTGCTGATGCTGATATTGATACTGGTGTTGATGATAGTGCGTTGGCGCTGGTACTAGCGCTGGTGCTGGTGCTGGTGCCGGTGATTGTGATGACGTTGAGTCACATCCGTCGTGATGGGCATATGTTCGGTATCTGTGGTTCAGGAATGGATCACGGATAGTGATGGACTGGATAGGATCCAACGGTAGTTGAGGAGTGAGGATCGAGTATTATCAAGGGGGATCAGTGACCAGTTGGTCAGTATTGTCCAGAATTGGTCAGGATTGGTCAGATACGGCGGTATGCAGAGATTTGACTGCAGATCACAACAGGGGTCTGTTGTGACTTTTCAGTAGAGTGGTACATCAGATTAGGATGAATTGACATCCTTTTGGATGTACATATACGGTCGTAAATGGGCATGTGTCCATAACCAGTCTAACGGGGACACGTGGTTGATGTCCAAGTATGTTGGTTTCGATATGGTTGGAGCTTCCGAATCGCGAGAGGTGGCGCTTGAGGTGACGAGAGGAATGCGGGTTTTCAGCATTGGTAATGGGTATTTCGAAGTCGTTTTGGGTGACTTCTCAGTTTCTACCACGGTAGATGACGGTAGTGGATGGTTGCGTCACCGGTACGCTGATCGTGTATTGGTTGGTGAACCCGGGATTTGTTTTGGGTCATCAAGAGGAATCGAGTATATCGAAGTTAGGTGACTGAGATTTCTCATTTCCTGCTTGGTGGCAGACGATGTTGGTTTACGTGACGTGGTGAATGCAGCGAGTTTGGTTGTATTCACATAGGATGAGTTTTGATGTCATAGTCTTGTATCATCTTTGATTTTCCTCGGTGAAATCACAAGGATCGATACGAGGTAATCAGTGAGAACCCACAGTCTCGGCGTGTCTCGTCGTTGACTAATCTATTTAGATGTGGGAAATGGTTGAGGACTTTGGACGTCGTGACGATCGGGGATCGTGACGTCTATGGTCGGTTGACGTAGTGTTGGATCTGGATCGTGATTTGGATGATCCAGATAGGTGGAGAGTTTATCACTCTTACTTGGATGTTGAGTGGAGCATGATGGGACTGAACTTCTTTTCGAGGTAAATCCCATATGACTTATTACTCACCTGAGTAGTTGTCTGATGAGTAGTTTTCCGACGTGGTCGGATATGGTCAGCCTTAGAGATGTGTTGATGTTGGGATTGGCTTCCCTATGAAGTCAATCGATTGTATTGTGGTAATCGGTTGAGCATATAACCGATAGGTTCGGTTTTGATACGTCTCGGTAGACGTGAACGAAATTTCAGGTTTTGGAATCAGATTTCTGGATGACGATTCAGGATTTTATTTTGGAACTTGAAAGAGGATTTATGGATTTGGGTTTTGGAATCGGATTCTGGGTGACGATTCAGGATTTGATTCTAAAGCTTGACTGTGGATTTTCTTTTATGGATTTGGGTTCGGAATGGTTATTCCAAATGCTAGCTTACGGAATAATAATTTCGGATTCGAATTTGGACATGATTATGGATATGATTTCTGGGTTTGGATTCAGGATTTCTTACGGAATTGGAGATTCAGATTCGGATTTGGAAATAGATGATGGGTTGGAGTTTCGATTTCTCTAGTCCGGGATTGGATAAATGGACTCTATAGTAGAAACGTGATTGGCTATGACCTAGGTGGTTGTAGTCTGATTGATGGGTAGATGTACGTACCTTGTACGTTGTGCGAGGTACTATACTAGGCAGACTTGTCGTGCCTGGTGAGGGTATATAGGAGATACCGGTGGTACGTTGGAGAGCGTGTTGGTAGTCGGATTGGTTCTGATACCATAGGATTAATCGAGGTCGTGAACTAGACATTGGATACTGTGCGTTGGGTCATAGTGTTTCTGATGGGTCTAGTTACACACAGGTTGAGTAATTTGGTGGTTAGTATAACCACAGGTAAGTATGGTGTTAGTTTCCGACTGACGACTGTCAAGTGGTGACAGATTGTCAGAGGTGTCAACGAGAATCGTTGAGTGAGGTCTGATGACTCCCGGTGGGAGCAGACGTTAGGATAGGTTGGTGATTGAGGAAGGAATCGTCGAGTTGCTGTGTCAACGGAAACGGTAGATCTGACAAGTGGTGTCAGTTCGGAGCGTTCGACTTCTGTCATTCGACGTGGTCGAATGTAGTCGATACGACGTGAGTGTTAGTGGTACGTCTGGTTGCAAACGAGTATCGTTCTGGTTAGTGGGTGTACGAGTGTACACGAGTTTCGAGGTCGATTCTACTTTCCACGGGGTGGATGTGGAATCAAGATAATTGGAGTTTCGAGAATGAAACTAAATTAAGGAGGGAAGATCAGTTGGATTTAGGTGGGTTGGAATTTCGAGGACAAAATTAATTAAGGAGGGAAGGTTGTAACGACCCGTCCTAAATTCCGAGATTAGATTAGTGACTAATCACGATTAGTGAGGCTAATCCGTGATTAGTTAGGCGAAATAAGACGAACGACGCAAAATGACCGTTTTGCCCTTTGGTGTGGCAAAACGTTGATTTTTTGTTTGTGCGGTTAAATGGACTTTGACCGATGACCGTGACGTAGTTCGTGACGTCACGAGTTCATAGACAGGTGGCACGTTCAATTCCGACGTTCGAGGAGGAAGTTATGACGTTCGGAAGTTTAGGGGCATTTTGGTAATTTTGGTTAAATGGAGTCAAATGTTGACTTTTTGACCAAGAGGTCTGATGGCCGAGGGCCGAAGACCGTTACGTAGATAAGGACGATACGAATCCATAGACAAGCGGCACGTCGAATTTGGACGTTCAACGGTGAAGTTACGGTTCACGGAAGTTCAAGTGCACTATTGCACGAATTACGAAACGAGTTAAATTTTGGACTTAGTGGGGGCCCAGATATTTAATCCATGCCCTATGGATGAGGGACAAGTGTCACCCATCCACTGGACAACTTCATTCATTCATGCATCTTCCTTTTCCCGTGCATTTCCTTTCTCCATTTCAAACACACAAAACACAACCCGATCTCACCATTCCTCTCCATCTTTGTGCAAACCAAAACCCATCCACTCTTCACCCATGACCAGGCAGAGGACCAGGGAGCCTTAGGAGGTTGCTGGGCGGCCAGAACCCCCGTCCACGGCGGCGAGGGGACGAAGAACCCGTGAGGTTCACGGTAAGTCCATTTTGATCCATTTTTCCATTTTTGATGTTATGGTTGGTTTTTAATGGTTTTAATGAGTCAATTAGGTTGCTAGGGACATGTTAGGAAGGTTTAAGGAAGCTTGGGATGGCTGGGCAGCCATGGGAGAGTTTTGGAAAACTTGAACTGTTTGGTTCAAAATCGAACCATAGGATTTAGATGTTTTCGATTGCGTTTAAGGATTGGAATGGATAGAAAACATCAAAATAGGATGAAAGGAACCAAAAAGGAAGAACTAGGATGAAAAATGGGGTGTCTAGGGCTGTGAACCGGTCACGCCGATCCAGTTGGACCGGCCAAACCAGGTGAACCGGCCATGAACAGTAAAATCGATCTGCTGGAGGTTAGTGCTGATGAACTGTATTTTCGACCTTCTAGGGGCTCGTGAGGACGCGTCATCCATAATTTGGAAAGTGTTCAACACGGAAAATCTTCTATTCAATGTAACGAAGATTTTAGGACTGGTCTCGTGTCAATCGGACATTGTTTCGATAGTTTTCGGGGTGTCGGAAGGTTTAGGGTCGGTTTAAAAATAGTTAAAAGTTCGGAAAAATTACGGGGCTTTAATGGGAGGTTAATTAAGTAGTTAGTAACCTTCTATTAAAATTTGGACAGGTTTGGGAGTCTCGGTGATAGCGATCGGCTCGGGAGAGCCTATGGCACGCAAATCGAGGCGGCAGCTCGGACGGTCTGTGAGTGGACCTTGTTTTCTAAATTGGTGCATGCATAAATGTTTATTATATGTTTTAAATACTTGTTTGTGTTTCCATGAGTGCATTTGGATGTGTGGTTACGTATAGGCACGTATTTCAAGGTTTTGGCCCTATACGGTGCCTATACGGGTCCGTACGTCTTTATTGGTCTGAATGAAATGGTTTTGGATTTCCAAAAGGCTAATGAATGTGATTTGATGATTTTTATTTGGATATTTGTAAACTATATGGTTTCACGTATTTCGAGGCGATTTACGTGCTTGCACGTAAATCGAGGTTTTCCAGTTTTATTCTGATTTTCCATTCTTATGGTTTTGAAAATAGTTAAATGAAATGATTTTGGATTTGAAAAGGTAACTCTCGGACTTGAGGTCCATTTGATTTAACGAGGCATCGGGCCGGAGGCCCAGTTGGTTTACGTGTCGGACCGGAGGTCCAGTTTCTATGTGGATTCGGGCCTAGGGCCCAGTTATGTATTACAAATAGTTTTTATGGGTCATGACGGTTTATGGGAACCGACATGAACTCCTGAAATGGATTTACGGGTCATGACGGTTTATGGGAACCGGCATGAACCCATAAAAGAATTTTATGGTTCATGACGGCTTATGGAGACCGGCATGAATTCTTGAAAGGTTTAAAGAATTATTTCAAAAGGTTTTTCATATTCCATCCTTTATATATGATTGTCTCCTCCGGGGAGGGTCGTTGGCCTGGGTGGACCCCGGAGTAGTCACGGAGCACTGACTGAGTGGAGTCGCCCCCCAGTTGGGTTCCTTACTCTCAAGATGGGCATGGTTCGTTACCTCCAGGGAGGGTCATTGATCTACGGACATTGACCTGGGTGGACCCTGGAGAGACTTGGGTTTGAGACCCCGGTTAGCACACGTGTAGCTCTATTTTACAGTGACAGGTTCTGGATATGAATATAAGGGATAAACATTATTTCAATTGGTTTGGGAAATTGTGTTTATAATGATAAATGGATTTGGGCTGAGACCCCACATATGTTCATTGGGTTATGGTTTTCTATAAATGGTTTTGGGCAGGAGCCCGTGTGACTTATATTTACCGAATTTGGGGCTGTGACCCTAATTATGGATGTTTTAACATATGTGTTTGAATAAATGGTTTTACTATGCATGCATGCTTTTTAGTGGAGGGTATAAAGGTCTTTGCTGAAATGTTTTTATAAATTCGTTATTTTTGTCCTTCAGGTTGACATCGGATGTGGACTGTAGCAGAGATCGAGATATCACATGCCTCCTCCGGATCCTGGCGTACTCTGATAGTCCGGGAGGGCAAAGGTCAGAAATATCCCTTGTCTGACACTTGGTGTCAGACGGGAGCAGGGTCATCCCGCGTTAATCCCGGGGGGATTGGGATGGGTCCTGTCACAACGTGTCGGATATACACCGACCACCAGAGTCTTAAATACCTATTCACTCAGAAGGAGCTTAACATGAGACAACGGAGATGGTTGGAGCTGCTGAAGGATTATGACTCTACGATCGAGTACCATCCGGGTAAGGCCAACGTGGTGGCGGATGCACTCAGCAGAAAATCAGCGGGATCAGTTGCACACCTGGGGATGGTGTATCTTCCTTTGCTGGTGGACCTCCGGAAGGCGGGAGTTATTTTGGGTACGGATGAGCATGGAGCTTTGTTGGCCAGCTTCCATGTACGACCAGTACTGATTGATCGGATCATCGAAGCACAACTTCAGGATCTGATACTCTGTATTTACAGGATTGAGGTCGATGCGGATGGGAGACAGGATTTTTCCATCCGGGACGATGGAGCACTTGTGAAGATGGGCCGTTTGTGTGTACCTGCAGTGGCAGAGTTACGGGCCAAGATTCTTGAGGAGGCCCATAGTTCGGCTTATGCTATGCATCCAGGAGGTACAAAGATGTACCGCACCCTCCGGAACCATTATTGGTGGCCAGGAATGAAGAAGGATATTGCTGAATTCGTGAGCAAATGCTTAACCTGTCAGCAGGTTAAGGTGGAACGGCAGAGACCGTATGGGGCTATGCAGCCACTTCCGATTCCCGAGTGGAAGTGGGATCACATCACCATGGACTTCGTCTTTAAGTTACCAAGGACTCAGAGTGGAGTTAACGGAGTATGGGTGATCGTGGACCGGTTAACCAAATCAGCCCATTTTCTCCCAGTTCAGGAGACCTATAAACCTAACCGATTGGCTTAGTTGTTTGTGAAGGAAATCATATGATTGCATGGTACGCCGGAGGACATGATGAGGTCATGTGTACTACAGTTTCAGGACTCTTGGGATACTCATTTGCCATTGATGGAATTCGCTTACAACAACAGCTATCAGGCAAGCATCGGGATGGCACCTTATGAGGCACTGTATGGCCGACAGTGCAGGACACCTATCTGCTGGACGGAGATAGGAGAGCGAGCGGCTTTAGGGCCGGAGATGATGGACTTAACCATGGAAACTGTTCGCGTGATCAAGGAGAGATTGAAGGTGGCACAGGATCGCCATAAAAGTTATGCCGATCGACGGATTCGAGACTTGGAGTTTGAAGTGGGAGATTTTGTCTTCCTGAAGTTGTCTCCGTGGAAAGGGATTATCCGTTTTGGCCGACGGGGGAAACTGAGTCCGCGTTTTATCGGACCTTTTGAGATCATGGAGAGGATTAGCAGAGTTGCATACAGATTGGCACTACCTCCAGAACATTCTAGAGTTCACGATGTTTTCCACATATCGATGCTACGGAAGTACGTACATGATGCTTCGCATGTACTAGGGGAACAACCTGTCGAACTACGGGAGGATTTGAGCTTTGATGAACAACCAGTACAGATCTTGGATCGGAAGGACAAGGTACTACGTCAGAAGACGATCCCTCTCGTGAAGATTCTCTGGAGAAACCAGAATGTGGAAGAAGCCACATGGGAGCCGGAGGCTCAGATGCGAGATCAATTTCCTCATTTGTTTCTTTGAAATTTCGGGACGAAATTTCTTAAGGGGGGAAGGTTGTAACACCCCGGAAATTCGAGGATTTTAATATTGTAATTTAATGTATGACGCTTTTACCCTTGTGATTGGCATGGCCAAATTGTTGACTTTTTGATTGGTGGATTAAATGGACTTTGACCTATGACCGTGACGTAGTTCGGGACGCCACGAGTTCATAGACAGGTGGCACGTCCAATTCGGATGATCAGGGAAAAAGTTATGACTATCGGAAGTTCAAGGGCACTACCGTAATTTTGACGGTTGGGGCGAAAATGTTGACTTTTCCTTTGACAATTAATTTTCACACGACTCAAGGACGGATAGGTAGGTCTCGACGTCCTGAGTCTGTAGACAGGCGGCACACCGAAATCGGACTTCGTATGGCTGAGTTACGGGTCTAGAAAGTGAGGGGCAGTTTGGTAATTATTTGAACCAGGGGCATTTTGCCCTGGTCACTGTAGCAACCGCGGGGGAACGACTGCTGCACCACCGTGTGTGGTGGTTCTGAGTCCCCCTTTAATTAATCAGTGTGTGAGTTGGAAAGTTGGGATTGTTTAAGGCCCTATGGACATTAGAACATGGCCGAACATGGCCACCATTTTTAATTGGAAGCTTCGAAGCTTTTTGGGGAACAACTCTCAGTGGACAGTTTGGCTTCCACTAGCTGTTGGACAACACGATACCATTAATTGAGTGGGAATATGAGTGACCCTTTATCTGCTGAAGTGAGGGCTGTGAGTTGGAGAGGAGAAACCAGAGAAACTGAAATTCTGGGATTTGGAGGGAAAATCAGAGTTTAATTTCTACGGTGTGTTGGACCAATCTAATCGCAGAGTAAGCTTTCTGCGAGTGTTTAGAACACAACCATATCAAAATCGAAGGCAACCAGCCACGAGTGAGCTGGGACGGTGACTGCCGTGTTCAGAAGAATTTCAGAGGTTTGGACGACTACTTCCAGGTGAGTGTTGGTTCAATTGAGTGTGTTTTCCAGTTCGTTCTGATACTATGATGCTTCCTGTAAGGTTAATTTGATTTTGGTTTAGAAACCAGTGAGTTGGGGTTATCAACCCGTTTGGATGATCACGGGTCGAAGGGCCATTTAAGGATTTGATTTGGCTAATTAATAACTCAGAACTTAAATTAGATGCTTAAATAACATGTTAGGATCAAATTGGATTGAAATCGAGTAGGAATTGATGGGTAATTAACCGGGTCAAGCCGCGGGTGGTAGGCCCGAATTACAGACAAACGGGTGAAGGTGCTGACACTGTAGCTACAGTGTCAGGCGCGTGACTTTCACGCGCAGCCACTTTGGGCGGCGCGTGAGGGGGCGTTGGGGCTTATCTCCGATCACGATCAACATGACTTTTATTCCTCACATTATTCTGAACATTTTTGGTGAATTAACCATGTTGATCTGAGATAGTTTGAAGGGTCAGTTTAGGGCCGGTTGCCTCGGGAAACGTATTGACGGTTTCCCCGAACCGGTTTCTGTTTCGAACTTTCTTTTGAATAAATATTAAGGACTTGTAGTGACCCTTACGTGTGAATTGAACTGACAGGAATTGTACGATAATCACGGTACAGGTCCGTATGCGCAGATTCACAGCGGAATCGTATAGTGAGTGGGCCCGATTTCATTAAACACTTGCATGCTCAAAATTTTTTCCGATTTACTTATTTATTCACATGCTAAAATCAAATAAACGGTTCTGATGATATGGAAATTATGGTTATGACACGTTTCACGGTATTTGGGCTTGAGACCCGTCCGATGGAACATAAGGTTTGGTTTGGATTTTATCTATGTATAAATATATGCCTTGCATGTGGATATCAATAAAATGTATTTATTACTGCACTGTATAGATCCATTCATATGATACTGTCTCCTCCGGATGAGGTACCCCGGAGAGGCCACGGACGTCTAGAACGTCCAGCGTCTATGACGCTAAGCATCGGGGATGCTGTAACCGAACAGGGTTCGGGGATTGAACTCGGAATTGAGACCCGAGTGGCACGCGTAGCCTTGTGATTGTAACCTTATTGGACGTCAGGGACGTCAGACATCAGGGATGTCGGATTGGAGTGTATAGTGCAGTGGCTAAAATGATATTATGGTTTTATTATATGCCTTATGGTTCATATCATATGATTGATGGTTTTAAATATGGTTGCATGCATGTTTGGAAAACAGAGGGGTAAATTATATGTTTTGCTTATCAAATGATTTTATAAACTTGAGTTTCGGTCCACTCACCCTTAATGTTTTTGGTAACCCCTCCAGGTCGTGATACTGAGGTAGAGGAGGAACTTGAGGCCGAGGCATAGATCTACTTCTGCGTACCTGAACCCCTGCTGGGTGGTTTACCCGCAGGTTTATGTTAGAGTCGTGCTCGCAACTTGTAATTTTGGATTTCATCCCTTGTCTAACATCTGTTTACTTCAGATTTATTGTATGACTTTAATTTGGTTATTTATGCATTTGATGTTTTGAGGTTGAAATTGGTATGAATTATTGGGTGCCAGACGGGAGCAGGGCACGTCCCCTTGTGGTCCCTATGGGATCGGGGCGGGTCCTGTCAACTGAAGTACCGAAACTACCCTTCAACACCTATCAGACAAGGGATAACTGCATTGATTTCCGCTCATGCCTCCGCCTATCGATCAGCCCCGAACGTCGTGCCACGACCTAAAGGGTCATCAAAACAGAAAAAGTGTGAGTGGACAAAAATAATATCATTTAAAACCCATTTAAAAATACATCATTTACCCTCCAGTTTATCAAACCATACATGCATAGGGAAAAACATATGAATAACAATCACCGGTTTTCCAGCCAAATCACATAACAAGTATCAAATCCCGACTCTCAAGCCAACATGTGAAAACATAATCACCTGGCCACAAAGACCAAAACCCGTACTCAGTACCAGTACGTGATCACGATCAACATCAAACAACACTACTCACAAGTGCACAATCAATCAATCAATCAATCAATCCGCACTATTCACAAGTGCCCAAACAATCACATAATCACATCCGCACTACGTGTAGGCCAACCTCGGGAACTGCACTCAGGCACCATCCGATTCATATCAGCCATGTCTAGGAACTGCACACGCACCATCTAGACGTACCACATACTCGGGAACTGTACTCACGCAACATGTAACAACCCGTCCCGAGGACCGGGATTTCTAGAGTGATTAAGGGGTGATTAGTAAGGTTAATCAAGGGTTAGGTGGTCCCGAGGGGTCCGGGAACTTAGGATGACGATTTTGCCCCTGGGTCGGGCAGGAATGTTGACTTTTATTTCGGGTGGTCAAATGGGAGTTGACCAGTGACCAGGATGTAGTTGAGGACGTTACGAATTCGTAGGCAGGTGGCACGCCCGATTCCGACATCCGAGGAGGAAGTTGTGATGTTCGGAAGGTTGAGGGCATAACCGTAATTTTGGTAAAATAGGGGGGAAAAGTTGACTTTTTGAATAATTGGGTTTTGGTAGGTTGACCTAGGATGGTTAGATAGTTCTTGTCGTCCTGAGTTCGATGACAGGCGGCACGTGTTCATCGGACTTACGAGGTGAGAGTTACGGGTCTAGGAAGTTTCGGTAAAACCGTAAAAATGTGTTAAAAAGAAGGGTATTTTGGTCATTGTGGCACATTGGGATCTGTGCACAGATAAAAGAATGGACGGCTGGGATTAGGCCATGTGGGGGTGTGTGGAGTGGATGGTGACACATGGCATGTGTGTAGAGGATTCTGGTGGAATCCTGTGTGTTCACGGTCCCAAATAATTGGGGTGCAACCGTGCAGTCCTTCGAAATACAGAGAACAGAGGGTGAGAGTTGGGATCAGTTGATCGATCTGAGTGCAAGGGTGAGTGGTTAGGGAATTGTGAGTGTGTTAGTGAGGCAAGGCGGAGCTGGTGGCCGTGAATTGGAGGTGCAATTGTGCACGGCGGCACGGCGGAGGTGTGGAGGAATTTTGGGGAGAAACAGGGAGCTGTGAGGTTGAGGTGGTGGCTACGCCGTGAGGTGAGGCAAATCGAGGCCAGGGGAGGCTGAGGAGACTGCAAGGAATCCAACGACCACCGTGGAAGGCGGCAGTGCGCACGGCGGAGCTGCAATCGAAGGTGAGATCTCTTTACTCTGTTTTTCCCGTAAATTTCATTTGGAAAGTCGTGACCTTGGGCTGAGAGTCGAGAGGATTGGAGGTTAGGGTAGTGATCAGGGAGGTCCTAGGTGTCGATTTGGGTGGTCGCCGTGACGGGGGCGTACACGGCGGAGCTCAGGCGAAGAGGAGTTTCTGTTACCCTGTTTCGACCGTGAACTTCGAACCCAAAGTCGTGGACTTCTGGGGTGAGTCGAAGGGTTAGGGGTGTTGGACGTGGATCAGTGAGGTTGTGGGGTGAGTCTGGTATCACCACCGTGACGGGAGGTGGCTGGAGTGGAGGAGTCGTGAAACAGGGGTCGACGGGCTGTCTGGTTTCGAGTTCAGTCGAGGGGATTGGGACAGTGTCGAGGTGAATGGAGTTGGGGAACCGATAGGGTTGGCCTGGACGATGCTGTTGGTGAAGAAAGGAACCGTTTTGGTGGACGGAGGAGGAAGAACCAGGTACGCCGGTCTGAGTGCAGACCACTGTACTGAACCCGGTTTGCTCGAGGAAGGAGGTGGTACTGTAGCAGCGCGTGAGGGCCACGCGCAGCCACTTTGGGCGGCGCGTGGGGGCGCGTGCGGCGGCGGATGGGAAAACGGTCAACATGACTTTTGGTCTAGGAGTTGTGTTGAGTTTAATGGAGTTGGTTTCGGGTAAATCGGAAGTTTTTTTGAGTATAGTTCCGCGAGGGTGAATGTGTAGGGTTCCGGGGTTTTAAGTCTTTGGTCCGGAGATTTTTGAGGGAATTTAAGTGAGTGTTCGTAGATGTATTCGTGACGTAATTTGACGGTGTTTGACAGGATCGGGATTTCCCGAGGAAGCCGAGGAACGGGCTGGACGTTCGGGACGCGAGTAGGGCTCAGGATTGTGAGTGGACCCTTTCCTTAAACTCGAGCATGCATAACTGTTTTTATATACGTATTTTATGGTTTTACTTATGAATCTAGGTTTATTGAATATGATATGATGATTCTATGTATTTGCACGTTTTCGAGAAAAAGACGGTTTTGGCACGTTTTTCGAGAAAATGTTGGTTTTCGGATTTTGATGCCACATTTGGGGATTTCCACCGATAAAGGTTTTCAAATCATGATAAATGGGTTATGAAATATGATTTGTGATTACATGTGGTTTTGGTATGAAAATGGATATTTTCCGGATTTGGGTTCGGAATGACGGTCCTGAACGCCGGAAGGGCATCAGACCAGTGATTTCGGATTCGGGTTTGGATGAGGATTTGGTAGATGGTTTTCAAATGGTTTTGATTGGATTTGCTGGATCTGGATATTGGGTTTAAAGACCCGGATATATGTGACGGGGGACCGGCCGGATTGGGTTTAAAGACCCGGATTGAGTTTAAAGACTCGGGAGTTTAAAGACTCGGATATTATTAAGGCCTGGATTGAGTTTAAAGACTCGGGAGTTTAAAGACTCGGATAGATCCAGCAGGTTTGATCGGGAAAATGATGATTTGGTGATTATGGTTTTGATACGGTTTCTGATACTCATATTATGGTTTCTTATGCTCTTTTATAGTGTTTCTGTTTCTTATGATGGTTATAATGATTACGTTATAAATGTGTTTATAACTGCTGGTTATGCATGTGGTTTCAAAACGGAGGGTTTAACTCGGTTTTCTTATAAAAGGGTTTTTGAACTTGTGTACTTTCTGGTCCACTCACATTTTCTGTTTTAATTGCCCTCCAGGTTGTGGAGCTAGCGCGGGGTCTTGACGTCGAGGCAGAATCTGAGGCATAGAAGCGACGTGAGGGATCCTAGAAGAGTTTAAAGGCTTCTGTGTGCGTGTACCTTCTCGGTTTTTAGTTTTCTTGTCATGTAGTGCTATGCTCTGTAAACGATAAGGATTCTCGGATATTTTGTAATTACTCCTGCGTTTGACTGGGTTCGAGTAAGTGTTAGGGGTTGTGTTGGGGAGTCAGACGGGAGCGGGATTTACCTCGGGTTTCGGGGTGAAACCGGGGTGGGTCCTGACACAACATCCGAGTCACGTCTAGGAACTGCACTCGCACCATCCAGAACATGATCCAGTATCCACAATCACAAACACAATCCATTCCACAAACACATATCAATCATATCCATGACTTCAAACCAAGTCAAAAGCATTCCCGACAGGGTCTCAAGCCCAAATGCCATTTACACGTAAATCCGTAAAATCTCAATTGAAACATTAAAATAATCCAGAAATCATCCTTGACTCACCAATTAAGTAAAAATATCTTTTTTGAAACCAGTTTGACTCCGGGCCTAGCCCAAAATATCATTTGCACATTTTCCCGTAAAACGTAACCAAAAGACCGATTAAAATAATCGTTAAATCACAAATAATCATGCCACATCATCAGGATATCATTGCAATTCAAATCATGCAATAAATTATGTAAAACATTTAACTATGCATGCATAATTGTTTATAAAACAAACCTCCACTCACATACCGTCCAAACCTCTCGCTTTCTGAGCTGCACGCGTTTTCGTAATTTCCGGTACCTTCCAGGAATTCCAAGTCCTGCCCAAAATCATCATTAAGGGTCACTAATGACTCAATGAATATCATATTAATTTCCCATAATTTTTTGGGAATTAAATATTAATTAAAAACTTAACATAAGCTTTCAGACCCTCGAAAAAATATCGAAACGGTGTCTGATTAACTCGAAACCAACGCCAAAATATTCGTTACATTGCATAGAACAAAAGTCATGTTGAACTCACCTCGGGAATCGGGCCCACGCGTCGTTGTGAGTGGCTGTGTGGGGTGGCTGCGCGTGAAACCCATGCGCATGCTACAGTACCCTGCACAGTCGTCTTCCTCACCCGACTAGCCTGCAAACGGGTCTGGTAACCCGCAATTCAACCCAGTTAGTTCTCAGTCAATTCGACTTCATTTTCGACAATTCAAACGTTAATATGCATCGAAATAAACTTAATTCTGGATCTATATCGTTGATTTCATGAAATTGGTCCTCAAATCACTCGACTCGAAGTGAATACCCGATGGGTTCTTAATCAGGTTCCACTCAATTTCAAGCCATTTCCTTAAATTAATCACCTAGGAAGTATCATATCTTCATTATAAACATGAATTCGAAACCAATTTCAAGATTCCTTACCGCTAATTACTTGAATTCAACCTCCACAATTCCAGGATGTCGCAAGGTGTGTTCTTAGTGTTTGTTCATCAATTTCCTTCGAATTCCATGGTAGTTCAACTTGTTCCTTCCTCTAGAAGCTTAATTCAAGCTGAGTTTGTCCAATTAACATCTCAAACTCAAATTTCGATTCTCAATTTCACAAATCACCTTCTCGGGTTCTTGGGGTGTTTTCCAGTTCTCTTATCTCCCCTCTCCTTTCTTTCCTTTTATGAATTCACCCTCTCAAATAAACTTAGGTTCTCAGATTCATGGTTCGGGTTCTCGTTGTTGTTCTGAAATCAAGTTCCATTGTTCTGTTTTGTTTGAGGGAAGCACACACACACACACACACACACACACACACACACACACACACACACACACACACACACACACACACACACACACACACACACACACACACACACACACACACACACACACACACACACACACACACACACACACACACTTGTTCTCTGTTTTTTGTTTTCATTTCTATTCCTTCTAAACTGATAATTATGGATTAATATGAATTGGATAGATAGCCCGGGGCAATCTCAGCCACTAAGCCTCAAATTGAGGTGACATGTGTCACTGGCGGGTGGCAAGAGTCATTAATGGGTGATTCATCAAATATCCCAGCCAAATTACTATTTTACCCTTCTATACACAAATGACCAAAATGCCCCTAGCATTCCTCAATCCATAACTTTTTCATCCGGACTCCGATTGACGCATGCCGCTTGTCTACGGATTCAGCGTCCTGAGACCTATCCGACGGTCCTTCCAGAAAGTCCAAATAAGGTCTCGATCAAAAAGTCAACTTTTGGCCCTTATAACCAGGGCAAAATCGTCATTTCCTTCAAATTTTCCAAATTTTCCTTTTTTCGAATTTCTGGGTAGTTACAGGGAGCGTATCCCTTAGTCCCCCAAGTTCTTGATAGAGGAAAGTCGCTGCTGTCGAAGCTTCAACGCCAGACCCCAGCGATAGGTCGGTGGAGAATTCTCCTATGTACCAAGTGGGGAATTAGCACAGGTCTGGTTGTAGTGTACCTGTGTCGACCAGGGTTAGGAGAGTACTACACCGGATGCTCATGATCGGTTGCAAGGTTGCTGCCTGTCGATCGGACCATAGACGTTGAGGTACGTCACTAGTGGCGCCTTTTTGGTCACGATGTTCTTACTTGCCGAATGAAGTACTGACGTGTGAGCTACTATGTGAATAGCGCCTGATCGGTTGTGGTGTGCCATCTTTTTCGATTAGGGCATTGAGAGCACCTCACCTAATGCTTCCGTTCGGTTGCAAGGTTCTTGCTTGTCGAATGGAGCACTGACGTGTGAGGTACTATGCGAGTGGTACCTAATCAGTTGCAATGCGCATGCTCGATGATTAGGGCCATGAGAGCACCTCGGCTGATTCTTCTGTTCGGTTGCAATGTTCATGCTTGCCGAACGGAGCACTGATGTATAAGGTATTGCGTGAGTGGCGCTTGATCGGTCATAAAACACCTGCTTGCCGATCAGGTTCATAAGAGCACCTCGGCTGATGCTTCCTTTCGGTTGCAATATTCCTGCATGCCAAATGGAGCACTAACGTGTAAATTACTGTGCGAGTGGCGCCTGATCAGTCACAATGCGCCTGCTTGCCAATCAGGGCCATGAGATTCTTTCGTTCGGTCGCAATGTTCTTGCTTTCTGAATGGTGCACTGACGTGTGAGGTACTGCGCGAGTGGCGCCTGATCGGTTGCAATGTGCCTTCTTATTGATCAGGGCCATGAGAGCATCTCACCCGATGCTTCCGTTCAGGTGCAATGCCTCTGCTTGCCGAATGGAGCACTGACGTGTGAGGTACTGCGAGAGTGGCACCGGATCGGTCGCAATGTGCTTGTTTGCGGATCAGGGTCATAGTACGGAAAGGGTCTGATGGTCTGCGAATCGATACTGTTCGTCTTCTCCATTTTTTTAAATACATATGGTGTATGTATTTTTGTCTGAGTATCGCACGAAGGAATAGTGCCGTATGACTTTGGCGCTGTTTAGATCGAAAGTGCACATCTCGAGGCACCGAAAGTGCCTATAAAAGGCGTTGGAATCCCTCACTTTTTTCTAGTTTTGGAAAACTGAACTTTCATAGCGTCTAATTGTTGCCAACTGGGTTGTTTAGACTTCCAACTAGTATTTACTCGAAAATCGACTTCCGATCAACCGTTCCAGCCGTTCACCCGAATCGTCAGGTATATTTTGATTCCCTTTTCGTGTGATTTATTTGTGTTCGGTAGGAGTAGTTTGCTTAGTCGTAGCTTCTTTTGTTAGTCTGTACATGTAGATGTCAGAATTTGAGTCAACTAATGGATCTGGAGCCAGGTCCCCTCAAACGTTTGGTGGGGAAACACCCTCTCTCTCTCTCTCGGCAAGCGATGTGTCGAGTGATAGAAGTGGTTCATTGTCCACTAGTAGGTCCTCGTCGACCGGGAGTACCTCTGACAGGACCCGTCCTAATCCCACTGGGACCACCCCGGGACGTACCCCGCTCCCGTCTGACAATGACGCCAAACATACCAAAATTACCCTTAAATAAAAACTGAATACTCAAATAGATAGATAACGTACAACAACAGTGTTTAAAGCGATACTTCCAGACAAGGGATAGTAAAATAACAACACGTGAGCACAATAGTCAGAGTACATTATTCGGTGCTTAACCTACCCACAAGTGGATGTACAGGTGCACAGCTAAGCAAACTAAGCCTCTTCCTCCTCCTCCGGGTCCTCCTCCTCTATTTCCGTGTCAGGGTCTGGAGGGGTCAGTAAAACAAGAGTGAGTGGGCAAAAAAAAAACAATTTATAAATCAATTTAATAATAATATAAATCATAAGGTTTTACCCCTCTGTTTTCCAAATCTTGCATGCAGTAAAAACATAATTTTATAATGAAATCGTAACCATAAAATCACAACAATAATCGAAAGGAGAAACTAACATATCAGTGCACTGTAAAACCCAACCCAAATGATGTCACAGTTCTAAGGCTACGCGTTGCCACTCAAGGTCTCACACCCAAGACTCTCTAGGTACATCAGCTCCCGGTATCCCGGTCACTGCC
This sequence comes from Prinsepia uniflora, assembly GCA_032719365.1. NCBI lineage: Eukaryota > Viridiplantae > Streptophyta > Magnoliopsida > Rosales > Rosaceae > Prinsepia > Prinsepia uniflora. The sequence goes on along the minus strand of CM064867.1, from coordinate 41,084,388 downwards.
CGAGGTATATAAACATGCCTTCCTGAGAGTAAGCAGCCCAACGGGGGTCAACTCCACTCAGTCAGGGCCCCATGACTACTCCAGGGTCCACCCAGGCCAACGACCCCCCCTGGAGGAGACAATGTAGACAGGTAGGAAAGTACAGCACAATAACAGTATAGTTTACCCTATGTCCCCCTGGACATCCCAGACAAAATCCACATATAATCCAAACGGGTCTCATGCCCAAAACATTGTAATAACAGATATAAACAGTTCATATAAGACTCATCGAAATCATAAGTGGAAATAGTAAAACAGTTTATGCATGCAAGCCTTTTATAAATCAAACAACCCACTCACACTCGGTCCTTGCTGCTCAACGATCTCTAAAACCTGTATTAACATACCTGAGAGTTACTTAGGGACCCTATAATTCTAATACCAAGACCCTAGAACAGATCCGCCTAAAACACGCATCCCGTGCACTATTCTCGAGCCTTCAACCCCCATTTTGACTAACCTAACAATCTCCGATCGACACGAAACCACCTCCATTGGATTCGTATCGTCGAAACCTAGAAAATGGTACTGGCCCCACCAAAATCACTGTTCACACGCGCCCCCACGCGCCTGGTCAACGCGCCTAGTCAACGCTGCTATAGGACCGCTGACGTCATCACTGACACTTGTCAGGTGACACGTGGCATGTTCTGATTGGTCCCTGGTTTGACAATTCCTGACAGGATGACTTCAGAAGTGACATCATCATGATGACATCATCACTGCTACAGTACCAGGTCAGCTCGTTTTACTAGAACCGGGTCGCCGTTGACCCACGGCTTGACCCGATTCCGCCGTAGGTTTTCGGCCACCATTTTCGACGGGGTTCATTCCTACAGGGCCGTCTTGGTTTGTTCTATGGTTCTGTAACCTCAAAACTGGAAGGAAACTAGAAGAAACTCACCAGAGCTTCGATGAACTACACGGCCAAAATCCGGTCGTCGTCTCCGGCTATCCTTGCCGCCTCAGTCGTCCAAATCGGTCCCTATCAGCTCGTCTCTGACCCTAGAGCATGTCTATAAGCAAAGAATCGATTCCTAGGCGTTAAAATGGGTTGGTTCGAAACAGGGAACATAAACAGGGCTCTCGGGTTTTGGGCCTTACCGCCGCCGTAGCCTTCGCCGTCTGTTCAGTCGTGCTCCTGGGGTCCTCACGGTGTCAACTGGAGCTCCACTTGAATCGAGGTGGTGGAAATGTGGGGTTTTGCTTCTTGGACCCGATTCCTCTGTGTTTCGGGTCTGAGTTTTGCACGGGTTGTTCAGTGTAAGGGAAGGGGTGGTGGTGCTGGTGGTACACGGGGGTGATCAGGTAGTGATGGTGGTGTTGTGGGTGGTCGCCTGGTGGTGTAAAGGTTGCTGGTTGGGGTGTTTGGGTCGAGAGAAAATCGAAGGGGAGATGGGTACATGGATTAGGGAGAATGAGTGTGTGTGTTTTGTGTGAGAGAGAGGAATGATCGTGCATGAAGAAGAAAAAGCAGAGGGAATGGAGGGCTGGGATTAACTTGGGCAGAAATCCAATGGCTAGGGTTAGTTGAGAGGAAATAAAATGTTTAAATATGGACCGATAGGAGTAGACCCAACTTTATGGGAATAGTAGTCACTTGGATGAGTGACACTTGTCACTCATCCGCTGGTTTGATTTAAATATGAGTTTGGCACGGATTCCCATAATTAATTAATATTTTATTCTGTTGTTCTCGGTTCGTAAATTCCGCTAAAACGCTTCCGTGACCATAACTTCTTCATACAAACTCCGATTTCGGCGTGCCGCCTGCCTACAGATTCGTGACGTCCCGATCTACATCATAGTCATGGGTCAAAGTCCAAATTATTTCCCGGGTCAAAAGTCAAAGTTTCCCCCCCCCCTCAGGGGCAAAATAGTCTTTTTACATTAAAATATTATTATTCTTGGTTCGGGTCGTTACAACCTACCCACCTTACAGAAATTTCGTCCTCGAAATTTACTCAAACAAGTGTGGGTACTGCCCTCTCATAAATTCCTCGGGTTCCCATGTCGCTTCCTCCAACTCGTGGTTCCGCTATAGCACCTTAACCAATGAAATCGTCTTGTTCCTTAAGACCTTTTCCTTCCTATCCAGAATCTGTACTGGTCGTTCCTCGAAGCTCAAATCTGTCATTAGTTCCAGTGGTTGTTCCGGCAATCCATGAGAGTCATCTCGAAGATACTTCCGTAGCATAGATACATGGAATACGTCATGTACTCTGGAAAGCTCTGAAGGTAGTGCTAAACGATAAGCCACCAGACCAATCCGCTCGACAATCTCATATGGCCCGATATAACAGGGACTCAGTCTCCCACATCATCCGAATCGGAGAATCCCTTTCCACGACAATAGCTTTAAAAAGACAAAGTCACCAACCTTAAACTCCAAATCTCGGATCCGTCGATCCGCATAGCTCTTTTGACGATCCTGGACCGCCTTCAATCTCTCCCGAATAACTCGAACTGTCTACTGTGTCATATCCATCAAATCCGGCCCCACTGCAGTTCTTTCCCCGATCTCCATCCAGCATACAGGTGTTCTGCACTGTCGACCATACAGTGCCTCATAGGGTGCCATCCCTATACTCGCATGATAACTATTATTGTAGGCAAACTCCATCAATGGCAATCGATCAGCCCACGAATCCTGGAATTACAACACATAGGCTCTCATCATGTCCTCGAGAGTTTGTATTGTCCTTTCAGACTGTCCTTCGGTCTGTGGCTGGAATGCCGTACTGAAGTGAAATTTCGTACCCAAAGTGGTTTGTAGACTCCTCCAAAATCTGGAAGTGAAACGCGGATCCCGATCCGACACGATCGACTCCGGGGTACCGTGTAGTCGGATTATCTCATTAATGAATAGCTGGGCCAAATGGTTGGGCTAGTACGTTTCACGTACAGGCAGAAAATGCGCTGATTTGGTCAACCAGTCTACAATCACCCAAACCCCATCAAATCCACTCCTTGTCTTTGGTAACTTGAAGACAAAGTCCATTGTAATATGATCCCATTTTCATTTTGGGATTGGAAGTGGCTGCATAGCCCCATACGGACGCTGCCGTTCGGCCTTGACCTGCTGGCAGATCAAACACTTGCTGACATACTCAGTTATCTCCCTCTTCATTCTTGGCCACCAATAGTGGTCCCAGCGAGTACGGTACATCTTCGTCCCCCCTAGATGCATAGCATAGGCTGAACTGTGTGCCTCATCTAAAATCTCTCTCCTCAACTCTGGTATCACAGGTACACATAATCTCCCAAGCTTCACTAATGCCCCATCCCCCCGGATGGAGAAATCCTGTCTCTGTCCGGATTCAACCTCGTTTGTGTAGTCACAGAGTATCTGGTCCTGTAGTTGAGCCTCGATGATCCTATCGACCAACACCGGTCGCACATGAAAGCTAGCCAACAAGGCTCCCTGATTTTCCATCCCTAACATAACTCCGCTCTTCCGGAGTTCCACTAGCAAAGGAAGGTACACCAATCTCAAATGCGCAACTGATCCCGCCGACTTCCTGCTAAGCGCATCAGCCACAACATTCGCCTTGCCAGGATGGTACTCAATTGTACAGTCATAATCCTTTAACAATTCTAACCATCTCTGCTGCCTCATGTTGAGTTCCTTCTGAGTGAACAGATGTTTGAGACTCTGGTGGTCGGTGTATATCCGACATGTCACACCAAACAGATAATGTCTCCAAATCTTTAGGGCATGAACCACCGCTGCCAACTCCAAATCATGAGTAGGGTAGTTCAACTCGTGCGTCTTTAGCTGCCGAGATGCGTAGGCAATAACTTTCCCATTCTGCATCAACATGCAACCCAAGCCCTGCAGCGATGCATCACTATAAACCACTAACTCTCCAATGCTATCCGGTAATACAAGGACAGGTGCAGTGGTTAAACGGAACTTCAATTCCTGAAAACTCTGTTCACACTGCTCGTCCCACACAAACTTCACCCCTTTCCGGGTTAACCGAGTCAATGGTGCGGCAATCTGGGTGAAAACCTCCACGAATCTCCTATAGTAGCCTGCTAACCCAACAAAACTTCGCACCTACGTCACCGTGGTCGGTCTTGGCCAATTTGTCACATCCTCCGTTTTCTGAGGATCCACGCTGATCCCTTCGGGTGGTATGATGTGACCCAAGAATCCAATACTATTTAGCCAAAATTGACATTTGCTTAACTTGGCATATAGCTGCTCCCGTCGTAGTTTACCCAAAACCAGCCATAAATGCTTCTCATGGGCCCTGACACTCTTGGAATACACCAAGATGTCGTCGATAAACACGATCACAAATTTATCCAAGTACGCTCGAAAGACTCGATTAATCAAGTCCATGAATGCAGCTGGTGCATTCGTCAGTCCGAAGGGCATCACCAAGAACTCATAATGCCCATACGTCGTCCGAAAAGCTGTTTTTTGAACATCTCCCTCGGCTATTCTCAGCTGATGGTATCCTGACCTCAGATCTATCTTGGAGAAATACCGTGCTCCTCGTAACTGATCGAACAAATCATCGATCCTGGGTAAGGGATACTGATTCCTTACTGTGGCCTTGTTCAACTGTCGGTAATCCACACATAACCGCAAACTACCCTCCTTCTTTTTCACAAATAAGACCGGCGCTCTCCATGGTGATGTACTGGGTCGGATAAACCCTAGATCCACCAGTTCCTGTAGTTGGATTTTCAATTCCCGTAGCTCTGCCGGTGCCATACTATACGGTGCTTGCGAAATCGGTCGAGTCCCGGGGAGTAATTCGATCGTGAAATCGATCCCTGGGTGGTGGTAATCCAGGTAAATCCCCTGGGAAGACATCAGGAAATTCCCGCACAATCGGAATATCCTCAATTCTCAAAGATTCTTCCCTAGACTCTACCACATAAGCAAGATAACCCTGACACCCCTTCTGTAAAAGTTTGGTAGCTATGAGTGCAGATATTACCTTGGGCGATGCGTCTCCACACTCTCCCTGAAATATCACCTCTGGCAATCCCGGACCCCTCAAAGTCAACCGCATGTTACTACAGTCGATGAGCGAATTGTACTCCGACAACCAATCAACTCCAAGTATCACATCGAAGTCGTGTACATTCATAAGAATCAAATCTGCTGGAAACTCGATTCCTTCAATCTCCACAGGGCAAGCTCGTACTCCTGGTTCACTTGGTAGGTCATTCCCATCGGTGTCCCCACACCCATCTCATGCTCAAGTGCGGTCACCTCACGGCTCAAAAGACCCGCACAACGCGGTGAAATAAAAGAATGAGTTGCTCCTGAATCCATCAATGCACGAACAGCAATACCATAAATGTGTACCGTACCTTTCACAACTCCCGGAATAGATCTGGCCTGCTGACGTGTGACAGCATAAACACGGGCCATAGACTCAGCAGGTCGTCCCCGTCCTCTAGCTCCTCAATCACGGCCACACACAACACCGCGTGCCCGGCTGCTGGCATTCTAGGATGCTGAGCTCTGTGCTGGCATAGTGCTGCCTCGAATCAGTGGACAATCAGAAGCATAGTGCCCCGGCTCACCACTAGCGAAGCATGTGACCTCCCTAGGTCGACCCGAGTATCCTCCTAGTGAGGTGCTCAATGGTGAGTACGGCTGCTGCCAAGCCCCAGAACGCTGTCCAGACCACTGAGGACTCCTGAACTGACCAGAACGTCCTCGGCTGCCCGAAGATGAAGATCCGTCAGAATGTCCTCCCTTCGAGCCCCGACGGCCCGAGAATCCCAAGTGTGGGCGATCGCGTCGCCGTGTCTCCCCCTCAGCTCGCTGACGTGCCAGAATACTGTTCTCAACCCGTGTCGTCGCATCAGTCAGATCCCTCATGGTAGCAAAGGGAGTCGCAGTCACCATCTCCTGAATCTCAGGTCTCAGGCCCCACTCGAATCTGCGACATCGGTCATCCTCGGTAATCACGAAGTTCTCAGCAAAGCGAGACAACATCAGGAAGGTCTCCTCATACTCTGCTATAGTTTGGTCTCCCTGCCGGAGTTGCAGGAACTCTGCCTCACGGGCGTTGCAAAACGACCGCGGATAAAACTGGTTGAGAAACTGCTCCCGGAAAGTCTCCCACGGAATGGTGTGAACGGTCCAACCAGCCAGGAAAAGGTTGTGCCACCATCGGTAGGCGCTCCCATCCAGTAGGAATGTCGCCAGTACGACACGCTCCTCCGGTGGACAGTGCATGACCTCGAAGATCCTCTCCCAGCGGTCAATCCACTAGTGTGCTTCCTTGGGGTCGGTCGCCCCACTAAAGAGCGTAGCACCCAGGTGCTGGGCTCGTTCAATGCTCGCAGTGTCTCCATTCCCTCCATTGCCCTCGTCAACACGTGCACAGGGATCACGTCGGGGAGGCATATCCAACTATTAAGAGGCAAACAGGTTAAAAGACATCGAAAGTGACCATGTACAAAGTACAAACCGCTAACCTAGTACTCTGACTGCTAATCCTAATGCTCTGATACCAAGCTGACAGGACCTGTCCCAATCCCACTGGGACCACCCGGGGACGCACCCCGTTCCCGTCTGACAATGACTCCAAACATACCAAAATTACCCTTAAATAAAAACCGAATACTCAAATAGATAGACAACGTACAACAACAGTGTTTAAAGCGATACAGTCAGACAAGGGATAGTAAAATAACAACACATGAGCACAATAGTTAGAGTACATTATTCGGTGCTCAACCTACCCACAAGTGGGTGTACAAGTGCACAGCTAAGCAAACTAAGCCTCTTCCTCCTCCTCCGGGTCCTCCTCCTCTATTTCCGTGTCAGGGTCTGGAGGGGTCAGTAAAACAAGAGTGAGTGGGCCAAAAATAACAATTTATAAATCAATTTAATAATAATATAAATCATAAGGTTTTACCCCTCCGTTTTCCAAATCTTGCATGCAGTAAAAACATAATGTTATAATGAAATCGTAACCATAAAATCACAAAAATAATCGAAAGGAGAAACTAACATATCAGTGCACTGTAAAACCCAACCCAAATGATGTCACGGTTCTAAGGCTACTCGTTGCCACTCAGGGTCTCACACCTAAGACTCTCTAGGTACATCAGCTCCCGGTATCCCGGTCACTGCTCGAGGTATATGAACATGCCTTCCTGAGAGTAAGCAGCCCAACGGGGGTCAACTCCACTCAGTCAGGGCCCCGTGACTACTCCAGGGTCCACCCAGGCCAACGAACCTCCCTGGAGGAGACAATGTAGACAGGTAGGAAAGTACAGCACAATAACAGTATACTTTACCCTATGTCCCCCCAGACATCCCAGGCAAAATCCACATATAATCCAAACGAGTCTCATGCCCAAAACATTGTAATAACAAATACAAACAGTTCATATAAGACTCATCGAAATCAGAAGTGGAAATAGTAAAACAGTTTATGCATGCAAGCCTTTTATAAATCAGCCCACTCACACTCGGTCCTTGCTGCTCAACGATCTCTAAAACCTGTATTAACATACCTGAGAGTTACTTAGGGACCCTATAATTCTAATACCAAGACCCTAGAACAGATCCGCCTAAAAAACGCGTCCCGGAAACTATTCTTGAGGCTTCAACCCCCATTTTGACTAACCTAACGATCTCTGATCGACACGAAACCACCTCCATTGGATCCGTATCGTCGAAACCTAGAAAATAGTATCGGCCCCACCAAAATCACTGTTCACACACGCCCCCACGCGCCTGGTCAACGCATGGGTAAACGCTGCTACAGTACCGCTGACGTCAGCAGTAACGTCATGCTGACGTCATCACTGACACTTGTCAGGTGACACGTGGCATGTTCTGATTGGTCCCTGGTCTGACAATTCCTGACAGGATGACGTCAGAAGTGACGTCAGCATGATGACATCATCACTGCTACAGTACCGGGTCAGCCCGTTTTACTAGAACCGAGTCACCGTTGACCCCCGGCTTGACCCGATTCCACCATACGTTTCCGGCCACCATTTTCGACGGGGTTCATTCCTACAGGGCCATCTAGGTCTGTTCTATGGTTCTGTAACCTCAAAACTGGAAGGAAATTAGAAGAAACTCACCAGAGCTTCGATGAACTTCACGGCCAAAATCCGGTCGTCGTCTCCGGCTATCCTCGCCGCGTCAGTCGTCCAAATCGGTCCCTATCAGCTCGTCTTTGACCCTAGAGCATGTCTATAAGCAAAGAATCAATTCCTAGGCGTTAAAATGGGTTGGTTCGAAACAGGGAACATAAACAGGGTTCTCGGGTTTTGGGCCTTACCGCCGCCGTGTCGCCGCCGTAGCCTTCGCCATCTGTTCAGTCTTGCTCCTGGGGTCCTCACGGTGTCAACTGGAGCTCCACTTGAATCGAGGTGGTGGAATTGTGGGGTTTTGCTTCTTGGACCCGATTCCTCTGTGTTTCGGGTCTGAGTTTTGTACGGGTTGTTCAGGGCAGGGGAAGGGGTGGTGGTCGCTGGTGGTGCACGGGGGTGATCAAGTGGTGATGGTGGTGTTGTGGGTGGTCGCCTGGTGGTGTAAAGGTTGATGGTTGGGGTGGTTGGGTCGAGAGAAAATCGAAGGGGAGATGGGTGCACGGGTTAGGGAGAATGAGTGTGTGTGTTTTGTGTGAGAGAGAGGAATGATCGTGCATGAAGAAGAAAAAGCAGAGGGAATGGAGGGCTGGGATTAACTTGGGCAGAAATCGAATGGCTAGGGTTAGTTGAGAGGAAATAAACTGTTTAAATATGGACCTATAGGAGTAAACCCAACTTTATGGGAATAGTAGTCACTTGGATGAGTGACACTTGTCACTCATCCGCTGGTTTGATTTAAATATGAGTTTGGCACGGATTCCCATAATTAATTAATATTTTATTCCGTTCTCGGTTCGTAAATTCCGCTAAAACGCTTCCGTGACCATAACTTCTTCATACGAACTCCGATTTCAGCGTGCCGCCTGCCTACAGATTCGTGACGTCCCGATCTACATCATAGTCATGGGTCAAAGTCCAAATTATTTCCCGGGTCAAAAGTCAAAGTTTCCCCCCCTTAGGGGTAAAATAGTCTTTTTACATTAAAATATTATTATTCTTGGTTCGGTTCGTTACAACCTCTGCATCCTCTTCATCAAGTTATAATGTAGATAGGCTTTTAGGATTACCAAGGAAGGAGATAACAAAGAGTGGTGAGGGTACCGAACAAAGTCATGGTGCCGACCAAAACTAGGGTGTCGACGAGGAGCGTTTAGAGGAATCTCGTGTTGAACGGCCGGTGGAGATTGGGAATTGGCAGGGTATTGATTAGGAAGCCTCGTCCTCTTTCCCCTCTGTTGTCGTGGTTGGAAGTGATCGAGAGGATGAGGAGATGGGGAGTGAGTCGGAGACGGAGTTTGAACCCATAGGGGAGAGGTCTGTGTAACGACCCGTCCCGAATTTTGGGATTAGACTAGTGACCTATCAGGGATTTGTGAGGTTAATTGGTGATTAGTGGCGTAAATCGGAAGGACAACGCGAAATGACAATTTTACCACAAAATTGGGCAAAATGTTGACTTTTCGTTCTGGTGGTCAAATGGACTTTGGTCGATGACTGTGATGTAGTTTGGGACATCACGAGTTCATAGACAGGTGGCATGTCCGATTCCGATGTTCAAGGAAGAAGTTATGACGTTCGGAAGTTCTGGGGTATTTTGGTAGTTTGGTTAAAAATGGGTAAATAGTTAACTTGTGACATGGGAGGTCCGATGGACGAGGCCCAAGGATCGTTACGTATATCGGGTCGATACGAATCCATAGACAGGCAGCACGCCGAAATCGGACGTCGAACGGGAAAGTTATGGGTCCCAAAAGTTCGATTGCACTATGCACGCATTACAAGGTGGGGATGATGTGGCAATATCTGATTGGGCAGATATTTTAAGTGGGACCTATGGATGAGTGACAAGTGTCACTCACCCTATTGGTGGCTTCCCTAAAAAGTAGATCTAACTAATTAAATAATATTAATCTAATTATTTTATAATTTAATCCTACCCACCTTCTATCCTAACCTTTCATCTCATCAACTCTCTCAATCTCTGCCGTCCATTTTCCCTTCCCTGTTACTATCATCAGTCCTCCCTCTCTGTTGCCATTCACAAACCCGATCACCATTGCACCTCCCCCTCCAAAACACACAACACAAGCACACCACCACCACCATACTACACCATACGGTCGTGTGAGGAATGGTGAGAGACTGAGAGTGATGAAGACAGCGGTCCACGGCGGCTCACGGAGGCTCACAGGGCACAGGGGGGGGGGGTAGGTTGAACAAACCCGAGAGCCTAGTCTTTATTTCAAAAATTGAAAGTTTAGTTTTTGATTGATGTTTGGTGTTCTATTCGATTCTAATATGACCTAGGGACCAAGCCAACTCGATTAGGATGGGAATGGATGGCTAGAAGGCTAGGAAACTGAGCTTGAAGATCAAGCTTATGGTTTAATCATGGAAGGTGAGATTCTTAATCATTTTTCTTGATTTTAAATGGTAGAAAGATAGGAAATGAGATTAGGAAGAGATTAGAATGAAAATGGACTGAATTATATCGAAAATAGGAGAGATTGGACAGTGAACCGGTAGCACCGATTCATACCGGTCTGGTCAGTTTCGAACCAGGCAAACCGGTTTCGCTGGAGGAAGAAGACAATGAATATGGTGGCGCGTGGGGGCACGAGGAGTGTAGTTTGGGGAAGTATTCAACATGACTTTTAATCTATTCCATGTAACGAACATTTTGGGATTGGTTTCGTGTCGATCGGACACCGTCTCGATATTGTTCGGGACATTCAAAGGTTTAGGATCTAGTTTAAAAATAGTTAAAAATTCGGAAAAATTACAGGACTTCAATGAGAGGTTAATAAGGTAGTTAGTAACCCTCTAGATTGATTTGGACAGGTTTAGGAGTCCCGGTGACGACGAATAGCCCGGTGAGGCTTACGTCACGCAAATCGAGGGGGCAACTTAAGATGGTCTGTGAGTGGACCTTGATTTCTAAACTGTGATGCATGCATAAAGGTTTTATATGCTTTATAGATGTGATTCTATGATGATGATTTGAATGGTTGTGATTTATATGATTTCACGTATTTCGAGGAGATTTACGTGCTAGCACGTAAATGGAAGTTTATGGTTTTGCAGTGATTTTCCGTGCTTATAGTTTCGAAATTGATTTCATGTAATGGTTTGGGATTTGACAAGGTAAACTCGGGTTCGAGACCCATCTGTTTTGGAAACCCTCAGACTCAAAGGCCTTTTAGTTACATTCTCGGGCTAGAGGCCCATTTTGTTCTTGAATCGATTTCAAATTTGGAAATATGGACCGTGCACAAGACCCATTTGATTTACGACCTTTCGAACCTAAAGTCCATTTGATTTAATAAGGCATCGGGCCGGAGGCCCAGTTGGTTTACGTGTCGAGCTCGAGGCCCAGTTGACTTGCATATCGGACACGAGGTACATTTGGTTTACGAAATTGGGCACGAGACCCATTTAGTTTACGAAATCGGGCACGAGGCCAGTTGGTTTACTATTCGGACCGGAGGCCCAGTTTGTATGTGGATTCGGGCTTAGGGCCCAGTTATGTTTTAAGATTGTGATTTCGGGTCGGGGACCCATAAATGGATTTATGGTTCATGACGGTTTATGGGGACCGGCATGAACCCTTGAAAGGTTTTTATGGTTCATGACAGTTTATGGGGACCGGGCATGAACCCTTGAAAGGTTTTGAGAATGTTTTCAAATGGTTTTTTGTGTACCATCCTTTATATATGGAATGTCTCCTCAGGAGAGGGTCGTTGGCCTGGGTGGAGCCTGGAGCAGTCACGGAGCACTGACTGGGTGGAGTCACCCCCGTTGGGTTCCTTACTCTCAGAAAGGTTATGGATTATAACCCACAGGGAGGGTCATTAATCTTCGAACATTCACCTGGGTGGACCCTGGGGAGACTTGGGATTTGAGACCCCAAGTAGCACGCGCGTAGCTCTAGATACCGTGACAGGATTGGTTATATGATATATGATATATGATAAACATGATTTCAATTGGTTTGTGAAATTGTGTTTTATGGATGATAAATGGATTTGGGCTGAGATCCCACATATGTTTATTATGTTCTAGATTTCTGTAAATGGTTTTGGGCAGGGGCCGGTATGATTATGGTTGTTTAAACATATGTGGTTTGATAAATGGTTTTCCTATGCATGAATGCTTTTTAGTGAAGGGCATAAAGGTCTTTTATGAAATGTATTTTACTAAACTTATTACTTTTCGTCCACTCACAGTCTTTCTGTTTTCCATGCCCTACAGGTTGATTACGGATATGGACTGCAACAGAGACTGAGACATCACATACCTCCTCCGGATCCTGGCGTACTCTACAAGCCTGCGGGCTAATGGTTCAAATTTTTCCTAGTCTGACACTTCGTGTCAGACGAGATCAGGAGCATCCCTCGTTAATGTCGGGGGGGGATTGGGAAGGGTCCTGACAGTCTGAGTATGTCGTAGACTACGAGCCCAACACTATTCAGCAGACGGATCTGGACAGGTTCCGTGAGTTTTACAACGTGCCGAACGAGATAGTGATAACCCTTCTGTTAAGGTCCGCGCAACCTAGTGACCCTCCTGAAGGATCTGCCCTGTTTTATGTGAATGCATTCGAGCACTGGGTGTGTCTACCGTTGCATCTGTGGATGCAAGACATGTTGGCATTTGCGAAGATCGTACTCAACCATCTTAACATGAATGGGTGGATTATATTGGTTAGCGTCTACACAACCTTCCAGGTAGGCTCTAGCAGACCCTACCTGGGGCTAACTCTACCATCTGTACCACTTCAAGAAACAAATATATGGTCCTGGATAGATCACTATTCGTGGTGCCTTCATCATAAACGTACCAACGTCCAAAAATAGTTGGAGGCACCGGTTTTGTTGGATATCAAGGTTGTGGGAGGGGGATGTTAGCCAAGTTTGAGAGCGAATTCAAACACATTTCCAATCGAGAGGTTGTGGTGCCTGCTGATTAGCTGAATATCATGTTTTATGTAGATTATCATGATTCCTGTTGGATGAGGGACTGATCGTTCGTTTGTTTTGCAGGACCCTCAAAGGCCACTACCACTGTCGAAGATAAGGAAGCTTGCATTTTGGTTCGGTAGAAACTTATCAATGTGGAACGCATCCGTTGTATTCTCAGACTCCCCGACAACCTGCTTGTTGTCAGATTGATCAAACCTCTAGGTTAGTATCATTTTGGATATGTGCGGAATAGTTTAGGGTGTCTGCTGAGTGGCACTAACTTTTTTTTTGTAGTTCATCTCTTTGTTGAGAAGGTGGCAGCCAGGAAAATGAGTGAGGCCATTAAGAAGTACTCCCAAATAGTCGAACAAGAAAAGGCTTCCAAATCGGCATCCAAACCGAAGGAGGATCCGTCGGCCCAAAAAGGGGGGGTCCACCAGTAGAAGATGGTGGCCCAAAAATCTAAGGGGTCCATCAAAGGTGATCGGTAGGATGGTCCCTCAAGCAGTGGTCGGTCAGATGCCCAGCTATAGCCCTAACGTCCTCTGTCCCTACCGAGTGGCATAGGCCTTGATCGGCAGGCTAATGAAGAGTCATGTTGTCGGTATGACACGACCTTCCATTGACGATCCGGAGTAGGCCGCGGAGCACCATCGCAAGCTCTTGGAGGCCTTTCAAAGGAAGTCTCCTTTGGCCGTTGAGGTTGTGGAAGAGTATGCTACCAAGAGGCAACAAAAAAGGGTTACTGAGACGAAGGCAGCGATGTTGTGGGAAAGGGCGGCCAAGGAGCTGAGGCTAGAGCAGTCGCTTCCAGAGAAAGTGCAACGACCGACCGATCTACACAGTATTCGGTCCATGTTCTCTGAGCCTGCCGAGGCCACTGAGCTTGTTCAGTCCACTAAAACAGGGGAAGGGTTGACCAATGTGACCCACCGGATGCACAAAATGGTGGCGCCAGTGGCCAATGCCTTTATCCTGGGGTCGCAGAGGACGTTGGTTGAGATCGACTAGATCGGTACGTCCATTTTCCCGGATCAGTTTGCCAAGCTTCTTGCCGAACTGGCCTACATAATTGTCTCGACCCCTGCCGTGTAAGGTGGTCAGTGTACATGTTTGCTGTGTTTTGTTTTGTTTTTTTTTTGTTATCTAACCCAAGTGTTTTTGGTTCGGAAGTGCTTCTGTGACACCTACCTTGCCTTTCAGAAGGTTTTCCCAACATGCCCATAAGTTGGAAGCCGAACGAAAGGTCATTTGCATTACGCCACAATTTGTTATTAATAACATTAAAGCATAGCGTTTTTGCACAAATGCTATAGAATGTGGTATTTTGGGAAAAAAGAAAAAAGGGAAACGATGTAGCATGTTTTGGCCTTTTTTTTAAGTTTGAAGTGGTGAAGCGCGTTCGTGTAAAACAAACAAAGGCGCGATAGAGAAAAAAGAAAAAGGCTAATCGATATTAGTGAATTAGGTCTCTCCTCTTTTGTAACGACCCTTCCCGAATTCCGGGATTAGATTAGTGACTAATCAGGAATATTGAGGTTAATCGGTGATTAGTGAGGTACTTTCGGACGAACGATGCAAATGACAGTTTTGCCCCTAGTCGTGGGTAAAACGTTGACTTTTTGTTCAGGCGGTCAAATGGATTTTAGCTGATGACTGTGACGTAGTTCGGGACATCGTGAGTTCATAGACAGGTGGGACGTTCGATTCCGACATTCGAGGAAGAAGTTATGACGTTCGAAAGTTAAGGGGCATTTTGGTAATTTAATTAAAAGAGGCAAATAGTTGACTTTTGACCTGGGAGGTCCAATGGCTGAGGGCCAAGGACCATTACGTAGATCGAGGCGATACGAATCCATAGACAGGCGGCACGCTGGAATCGGACTTCGAATGAGAGAGTTAGGGTTCATGGAAGTTCGATTATACTATGCATGTATTACGAGGCATTGATGAGGTGGCATTATCTGATTGGGCTGATATTTTATGTGGGACCCATGGATGAGTGACAAGTGTCACTCATCCATTGGCCCAAAGCCCCAATTAGTGGATCTAAGATGTGATTGGTCCACTTACTTTATTTAATCATTTTTCCTAACCACTTTAAATCCTAGCCCTTCATCTCACCCTTTCCCTTTATCCTAGCCATCCAAACCCCCTCCCACACACTTGAACACCAGCCATCCTCCCTCTCTGTTTTCTCACAAACCCAAAACCACCATTCTCCTATTTTCTTGAACAAACACCCACACCACATCTCATCACCACCATCACCTTGCATCAACATGATCGTGTGAGGAGTGATGAATGACTAAAAAAGATAGGGACGGTGGTCCACGACGGCTCACGGCGGGGTAGTAAGTCGAACAACCCAAGAGCCTTTTTTAATATTCAAAAATTGAACGTTTGGTTTTGGTTGATGATTTTGCCCCTGGTTATAAGGGTCGAAAGTTGACTTTTTGATCGAGACCTTGTTTGGATTTTCCAGAAGTACCGTTGGATTGGTCTCGGGACGCTGAATCCGTAGACAGGCGGCATGCGTCAATCGGAGTTCGGACGTGAAAGTTATGGGTCTAGAATTGTGAGGGGTATTTTGGTAATTATGTGAGTAAGGGTAAAATGGTAATTTAACTAGTCCTGGCTGATTCAGCTATATTAGTGATGTGTTAAATTGAATTGGGGACACCTGTGCCCGTTAAATTGGATGAGGATTGTTGCATAGTGACATCTGTCACTTGGTGAGGGGGGATTAATGGTTGTGATAACAATATATATGTGTGTGTGTTTAATGGTAAAACGTGTGTGTTTGAAAAACAGAGAGAACACGACCTTGCTTGATCAATCTTACCAGCAACCAAAATCAAGTGAGCGACAGGTACAATTGAACAACAACACAGAGGGAAAGCAAGAGAATTACATAGGGAGTTATGAATCTTGAACCCAACTGAAACTGAACTTTGAAACCCGACAACCTTTGATGCACCTTAGGATCGAATTTGAATTGTTGGACATCCATGAGTGTAATTGATCTTGAATTTAGCTTCCTGGGATTGGGACGAGTCGAACCAAATGAAACTTGAAGGAAATTGGCGTCCATTTGGCTCTGAACGGACCTGGTGACAGAGAAGGAGTTTGAGGATTGAGTCGTGATTCTAGAGGGATTAAATGATGCAATTGGACTCGAAAACAAGTTTATCTTGGTCCAATGAAGCCTCTGGGTGGATCAATTGAAAGAAATCAGATGGGATTGATGAATTTCGAAGAAGGAACAGTGCCCAGATAGTTTTCGATGTTCATCTTCGAATCGTTTGGTTTGAGTTAAGGATTTGTAAAATTGAGTTTACAAAACTGTAATTGGACCTAAAATGATGTTGTTAGATAAATCAATTGAAAGAATTGATGTTGAATTGACAGAGAACTAGTCGGGTTGTCTCGCGGGTTGTAGGACTCGAATTACAGAGATACAGGTTGGGACGACGACACTATAGCAGGCGAGTGGTGGTCACGCGTAGCCACTCATGGTGGCGCGTGGGCCCGATTACCAAGGTCAGTTCAACATGAATTTTGTTCTATGCAATGTAACAAACGTTTTGGCGTTAGGTTTCGAGTCAATCGGACACCGTTTCGATATTGTTTCGAGGGTTCGAAGGTTTATGTTACGTGTTTAATTAATATTTAATTCCCGAACAATTATGGGGAATTAATATGATGTTAATTAAATCATTAGTGACCCTGAGTAATGATTTGGATAGGATTCGAGATTCCTGGAAAATGTCAAAAATTACGGAAACACGTGCAGCTTAGGAAGCGAGCGGTTTGGATGGTGTGTGAGTGGACATTTGTTTTATAAACTGATATGCATGCATAGTTAAATGTTTTACATGATTTATGGCATGATTTGAATGGCAAAGATTTGACATGATTGTTTACGGGATTTAATGATTATTTTAATCGGTGTTTTGGGCACGTTTTTTGAGAAACTGTGAAATTGCTGTTTTGGGCCAAAGCCCGGGATTTGGGATTGATTTTGAGTCGGGAAATTGATTTGGTGAATTTATAATGCTTTTTGAGATGTTTTATGGATTTATGTGAAAAGGGCAACTGAGGTTGCGATTGCACGAATTGCGTGGAATTGATGATATTGGGCTAGGCCCGGGATGTTAAAAGGATGTTTTGAATAGTATTGTGAGTTAAAGATGATTTAATGGAATTGATGATTTTACGGATTTATGAGAAATGAGATTTGGGCATGAGACCTGGTGATAAATGGTTTTGACATGGTTTTTAATGATGATTTTGAAATAAAGATTTTGATTGTGTATTGATGTTTGATGCCCCCAGATGTGTAATTCTTGGGTAGACTTCGGATGTATAATTCCCAAAGTGATTCCGGATGTGTAATTGCCGGAAGGACTCCGGATGCGTAATTCCCTGAGGGACCGGATGTGTAATTCCCGGTGAGGCTGGATGTGTAATTCCCAGCAGGATGATAACTTTGGATGTGTAATTCCCAGAGGACCCTCAGATGTGTAATTCCCGAGTTATATGCTTTATTGTATGATAAAATGATTTAAATGGCATTTGGGCTTGTGAGTCGGGATTTGATGTTTTCATGTGATTTGGCTAGAAAGCCGGTAATGTTTTTCATATGTTGATTCTATGCATGCATGGTTTGATAAACTGGAGGGTAAATGATATATTTTTGAAATGTGTTTTAAATGATATTTTTTTGTCCACTCACACCTTTCCTGTTTTGATGACCCTCCAGGCCGTGGCACGACGTTCGGGGCTGATCGAAAGGCAGAGGCAGAGGCATGAGCGGAAATCAGTGCAGTTATCCCTTGTCTGACAGGTGCTGAAAGGTAGTTTCGGGACTTCAGTTGACTTGTCAGACCGGAGTACGACCGGGCACTGTTATCAAAGTCCAGTTGGGACGGGTCCTGTCAGTAGCAGAGACCGAGACATCACATATCTCCTCCGGATCCTGACGTACTCTGGAAGCCTTCGGGCTAAAGGTTCAAATTTTCCCTAGTCTGACACTCAGTGTCAGACGGGATTAGGGGCGTCCCTCGTTAATCTAGGGGGGATTGGGACGTGTCCTGACATCTTCTCTCCTCTCAAATAAGCCGTCGAAGGCTCCAACTTCAAGCTTCGTTCACTCTTACTCTTCACTTGCTCACACAAGCCTTTAAAGGCTCCAATCCATCATGAATCGATGGATCCTTCTGGTAATTATATCTGGTTTGATTTTAATGTTAATTGATGTTAATTGTCTGCAGGCAGAAATTCAATGTGAGGGCTAGTCGCTCATTTTTTAGAAAGTCAAATACTCTCAAGAGCTTGAAGTAGCCGTCAAAGTCATAGAGAGAGCTTGTAGCCTCTGCGCTGATGTCCAATCGGCGTTGCTATCAACCAAATGTGGGATTCTCGGAAACAACGACGAACTTCCAATGACGATGGCAGATTTTGGAGTCAAGCCCTCGTCAGTTTGGGTAATTGCTAAATTGGACCTTTGTTCTTTGTATTTTTTTTTTCACGTTGTGATTTTGGAGTGGTGTCAAAGCTTGGTAAAAGCTTCCTTAAGTTGTATTGATTGAGGAAGAAGATTCTAAGTTTCTACATTCGAATAATCTAGTGGAGCCCATTTTGAAACTATTTTTGAGAATTACAAGGATGGAGAAAACACATGGACGGCTGATCATGTATTTTAACACACTAATAGAGGGGGTGCGGATGGTCTTTCTATCGAAGCTCAACTAGCCATATATTGGGTTTGCTTCGGTTTTGGTTTACATTTGCATTATTTTCTTTTCAATTAAACATTACCAGATTGCAGTTTGTATGTGTCCCTTTTTCTTTCTAATTGGTAATCATTTTATGGTTTTTCTTAGTTAGAATTACTTTGTTGGCTTGTACTAAGTTATGTAACATAATGCAGGTACTGGACCCAGTTCATGGCACAAATGTGTCCCTTTTTCTTTCTAATTGGTAATCATTTTATGGTTTTTCTTAGTTAGAATTACTTTGTTGGCTTGTACTAAGTTATGTAACATAATGCAGGTACTGGACCCAGTTCATGGCACACAATGATTTGTGAAAGGAAATTCGGGTTTGCATATGGTATGATTTACTAAGTTTGAAACGTTTGCATTGAGTTTTTAATCTGATGGCACCTATAATGTACTTTGCACTAGAATACATGCCTGTGAAGTTGTAGTTTATATTCGTTTTCCTAAGTCATTTTGATGTTAATTGATTTCTATTACTGACACGACCCACCCCGAATCCCCCCGGGATTAAGAGATAAGTCATGCTCCCGTCTAACCTAGGTACGACACGAAGGCTAAACACCTGTCGAACCCTCGTGGAACACGTAAGCCAAACAAGGGATACCCAGGTCAACGTACCAAAAACTAACTTGAGTTAACCAGAGTTCGCAGCATCACTGTGGATCGCGTGTGTGATGTCTCCGTCTCACTAACAACAGCCCGCACCGCATCAACCTACAAGGTATCAAAAAGCATAAAAGACTGTGAGTGGACAAAAATAAATAGTAAGTTCATAAAACATGTATAAGAAAAGACATTTATACCCTCCACGTAAAACCAATGCATGCATTCGAAAACCATTTCATTTTCGAGATAATAAAAACTATTTATGAAAACCGAAATCATTTCCTTTTCTCAAATCCCGGGCCTCATCCCAAAACCATCAAAATCCATATCATCCGGGTCATTTCCCAAAACATCTAAAAACCATTTGGAAACTATCAGTGTATCACAGAAATCCGAAACACATTTAAAACACATTTCCATCAATTGAACCTGCTGGATCTATCTGAGTCTTTAAACTCAACCGGCCTCAATATCAATCTGAGTCTTTAAACTCCCGAGTCTTTAAACTCAATAGGCCTACAGGGGAAGTCACAATATCCGAGTCTTTAAACTCCAGAGCCATTAAACACAATCCGGGTCTTTAAACCCAATCACATATCTGGGCCCGCCCCAGTCACATATCATATCCGGGTTTTTAAACCCAATACCAGATCCAGAAAATCCAATTAAAAACTATTTTAAAACAATTTCCAAATCCATGTCCAAATCCGAATCTGAAATCATCATTTTGAATCCCAATTCGAATCTGAAATCA
Organism: Prinsepia uniflora; assembly: GCA_032719365.1. Classification (NCBI taxonomy): domain Eukaryota; kingdom Viridiplantae; phylum Streptophyta; class Magnoliopsida; order Rosales; family Rosaceae; genus Prinsepia; species Prinsepia uniflora. The sequence goes on along the minus strand of CM064867.1, from coordinate 41,064,145 downwards.
TCATTCCGAATCCAAATCCAGAAATCACGTTTATCGAAATCACTCTTCCAAATCCATTTATAAACTATTGAAATCAAATCATAATTCAAATCCCAAAATCATAGTATCAAAACTATTATCAAATCACGACATAAAAGCATATCTCGTAAAATGTGCAATTACGTAAATATCTCGAAATACGTGCAAAACCGTAAATCACAGATAGCACAATCATAAGCATAAAAATCATATATAGAAAACATTTATGCATGCATCATAATTGAGAAAGCAAAGTCCACTCATATACCATTCTCACTGCCTCGATATGCGTGCAAGTACGCCTTCCCGGCTAATCCCCTATCACCGGCTTTCCCAAACCTGTCCAAATACCGTAATAAGGTCACTAACTACTTCATAATGCTTCTACTAAAGCCCTGTAATTGTCTCAAATTTTTAACTATTTTTAAACTAGCCCTTAAACCTTCAGACATCCCGAAACATATCGAAACGATATCTGATCGACTCGAAACCAGACCCAAAATGTTCATTACATCAATACGATGAAAACTCATGTTGACAACTTCCCCATAAATAGTACCATGCACAGTGTAACGACTCGTCCTGAATACCAGGATTAAATATTAATTAATTATGGTTTAGAATGACTAATCGGGGATTAGTTGAGGGAAATCGGATGAAATGTGCAAAATGATCGTTTTACCCCTAGGCGTGGGCAAAATATTGACTTTTAGTTCGGGCGGTCGAAAGGACGTTGACAGATGGTTATGACGTAGTTCGGGACGTCACAAGTTCATAGACAGGTGGCACGTCCGATTCCAACATTCGAGGAAGAAGTTATGACGTTCGGAAGTCGAGGGGTACTTTGGTCATTTGGTTGAAAATGGGTAAAATGTTGACTTTTGACCCAGGAGGTCCAATGACCGAAGGCCAAGGACCGTTACGTAGATCGAGTCGATATGAATCTGTAGACAGGCGAGACGTCGAAATCGGACGTTGTACGAAGAAGTTATGGTCACGGGAGCGAAATCAGAGATTTACGGCTCGGGATTCGAATATAATATTAATTTAATTGGATTGGGCAGATATTTTCTGTGGGGCCTTGGATGAGTGATAAGTGTCACTCATCCCATTGGTGGGTGACCCTAAAATGTTGATCTTGATTCTAATTGGTGACTTTTGTATTATTTAATTAGTTAATTGGTTGAAGAGAAAACTCTCTCTCCTCTCTCTCACTCTCCCCGCGGGCTCTCTCTCATTTCTCTCTAAAGAGCACGACACAAACACACACCACAACCCCTCCAAACCTCGTCCATTTGTGATGGTGTAAGCATGAAAGTGAGTGAGGGAGGTGAGACAATAAGGTTAGTGGCCGTGGCTTGCGCCGCCGTGGACGGTGGCCTGAGAAACCATGAAAGGTAAGGTTTGGTTTTCAAAGTTAGAAGTTGAGGTTTAGGAGATTGTTGAGTGATTATGTTGATGGAAATGTACTTAAGGAGTATCTAGGGATCTTCTGATCTTGGAATGGTGGCTGGTGGGTAGTCGGAGACGAGAAAACCGACGGTGACGGTCGGCCGGTTCAAGAACCAAAATCAAATGTATGGTTTTTATCATCGTTTTCCATGGTTTGAAATCACAAATTGGGTTGGAATGGTTGGAGGATAGTTAGGATTGAAAATGGAAGGGATTGGACCGAAAACACGATAGGAATAGGCCCGAACCAGTCACGTCGGTCCAGTTGGACCGACTGGACCGAACCGAACCGATTGGACCAGTCTGCCGCAGGTCAGGGATGATGAACAGTGCCCGGTGCGTGGCTTTCACGCGCAGGGAGTTCTAGCCACTCATGGGGGCACGTGTAAGGCATTTTGGGGAAACTTTCAACACATGAAATAATCTATTCGATGTAACGAATATTTTGGGATTGGTTTCGTGTTAATCAGACACCGTTTTGATATGTTTCGGGGTGTCTGAAGGTTTTGAATCGAGTTTAAAAATAGTTAAAATTTTGGGAAAATTATGAGGATTTAATAGGAGGTTAATGAAGAGGTTAGTGACCCTCTAGTGTGATTTGGATAGGTTTGGAAGTCCCGATGACAGTGATGGGGCCTGGGAGCGCCTATGGCACGCATATCGAGGCGGTAGCGTAGGACGGTCTGTGAGTGGACTTCGTTTTCTAAATTTTGATGCGTGCATAACTATTTTATATGTTTTACATACGTGATTTCTATGATGATGATTGTAGTACTGGTGGATTATACGATTGCACGTATTTCGAGGTAAACCCGTATTTACGCATATTTCGAGGTTTACAAGTTTATACTATTGCTATGTGAATGTGAATTCAATAATGATTCTATGGCATGGTTTTGGTTTTGGAATGATAAATTCGGGCATGAGACCCATTTGAATTATGTGATCGGGCCAGGGGCCCAGTTGGTTTACGAAATCGGACTGAGACCCTTTTGAGTCTTGTGATCGGGCCGAGGGCCCAGTGGTTTACAAAATCGGGCTTGAGGCCCAGTTGAGTTTTATAAATGTGATTTCGGGTCTGGGACCCTATGTTTCATAAACGTGATTTCGGGTTGGGGACCCTAAATGGATTTGTGATGTTTTATGGAGATTTTGGGCAGGGCCCATTGAGATGTTTCAAAATGACTTTGTAAAACTGTTTTCCATATACCATCTTGATATGAGGATTATGTGATGGTCTCCTCCAGGTGTCTGGGACACTGGGGAAGTACGGTGCATTGCATGCGAGGGGTCATTATACGGAGCTACCGGACCGTATGATGACTCAGGAGCAGAAATGCTATGATTGGACGTCTAGGACGTCAGACATCTGGGATGTCAGAGATATTGACCCGGAGAGACCCCGGGTAGCACGCGTTGCTTATTACCGTGAGATATGACATCTAGGACGTCGAGCGTCTGGGACGCTAGGCATCTGAGATGCCAAAGATGGTTATATGGTAAATATGGATTGTTGAGCTCATGAGATGGTATTTCTGTCTCTTGTGGATTTGTGGTTATGGATTTGGGCAGTGGCCCACTTGGTTTTGGATTTACGGTTTTGGACTAAGGCCCTAAAGGCTTATTCGAGTAAATGTTTGATTACTGATTTCCGATGCATGCATACTTTTTTAGTGAAGGGCTTAAATATCTTTTATGAATGTGTTTTTATGAAATTGTTGATTTTCATCCACTCACAGTTCTGAATGGTTTTAATGCCCTTCAAGTTGATCACGGATGAGGGTTGTAGTAGGGACCGAGACATCACACTCTTCCACCGTTCCTGGTGCGCCCTAGGAGCGCGTAGGGGCTAAGGAATGAAATATCCCTTATTTGACACTCCGTGTCAGACGGGAGCATGACACATCCCACGTTAATTTCGAGGGGATTGGGATGGGTCGTGTCACACAGACTAAAGGCGTTGTGCGTGGGCTTCACGCGCTGGTACTGATCATCGTCTTCAACCTCCAGCGAACTTGGTTCAGACTGGTTCGAACCGACCCAGTCCAACTGAACCGACGAGGGCGGTTTTCGTCCATTTTCAGTCTGTTTTCACTTTTTTTTCACCATTATCATCGTCTCCTAACTTCTAATCGATCTACCTGATAATGCCCAATCTACACATTAAATTAAACACGTAATTTGAGTACTATGCAATTTAAACCTTTTTTGTGTTGTTATAGTATTGATAAATAGGGATCGTTCTTAACCGGTGAAATTATGGAATATTAATAATATGTTAGTTAAAAAGAATAATAAATTAAAGAATTAAATAATTAAATAATTAAATAATAAAGCACTAAAGAATAAATGAATTAAAGAATAAAAAATAAAAGAATTAATGAATTAATGAAATAAAGAATAAAAGAATAAAAGAATAAAAGAATAAAAGAATAAAAAATTAAATGAGGGGTTTGAAAGATTATAATCATATAATAAAGAAAACAAATAAAAACAATTAAGAACTTAATTCTACTTATACTTTAACTTTTATGCAAGTGAACTTTCTTCAAACACATATTTTTACCAACACTCTAACATCATGCTCATATTGAACCAATCACGAAATCTTACCTTAATCATCTCAAATACATGCATACGTTTTTCAATATTACAAATGCACCGAACATCGGTCATAAACACTTATAATACGATTCACCTTATGTTATTGATTTCAATGTGTGTCAAACATTTAAATCTCTTCAATTTTCTACTAAGTGCACCGAACAACGGGTCATAAACACTTAGCGTAGAATTGAAGTTTAAGCACTAAAACATATGAAGTAAAAGAAATTCAAAAAGTAAAACACATGGAGATTGCATTCTTACTTACAAATGTTAGAAAGAAAATACCAACACATATATTGAAATATAAGTTGTTTGATCCTGAGATGACCAACTCGATGAGAACCGCTGGGGGTTCTAGGACCAGCCGCGTGGTGTCTCGGGCCCCCTGGGGGCGTTGTGGTTCGGCAGGGATCCTGCAAAACTAGACACCGGTGTGGTGCCGGCCAAAGGGGCTCCGATGCCTAAGTTAGTATCTGAATGCCGAGGGGCAAGTAAATACAGTGCTCTGGATCGGTTCTGAGTGTCTTACCTTTGTGAAGGGTTTCAGGGTATTTATAATAGCCATAACTGCGGTAGGTGGGCTACTGTTACGGGAGCAGGTGGTGCTTTGTGGCTGAGAGCCGTCTGACAAGCCCTGGACATCCGGAGGAGGCACCAGCTGGAGTCCCAACTTGCCTCCGTCAGGGAGTTGGTATGGCAGAGTTGGTTAGGTTACTGTCGCAGCCAGCTGTCGTCTGTTCATTATCAGATGCCGAGTGGCGAGTCTGCAGTATGGTGCCGATCGGAGGACCGTAGGCCATGAGGGTGCCGATCAGGCGATTGGTCAGCGGCCTTCCTGTCCTGGCGGGCCATGTGCTAGGGCGGTCGGTCGATATGGTATCAACATAAGTCCCCTAAGTCTTTGACTGAGGTGGAGTTCCTCGGTCGAGGACTTGAAATGACGGCCGGTACCTGTCGACCGACCAGGGCGCTGCGCCCTATATCCCTAGTAGCCCCCCAAGTCATGGAGCGAGGAGGTGCACCGTATGTCCGATGTGAAAGGAGTCCCCGTTGCCGAGTTCCGTAAGCTGCCCACCGTAAAGACCGAAAGATCGCGGAGAGGCGGCCGTGGGGAATGGCGGGGAGACGTCGGTAGCAGTGTGCTTGCCGTCGAAGAGAGGAAGCATGCCGTCGGGGGAGATGCCGAGAGGCTCCATCCAGCATGCGGTACGGATGCATACTGGTAGCAATGTACGTATGTACGTATGTAGGTGAGAATGTAAAATACCGATGTGTATACAGTACAAGGTATTCGTAGCCGAAAGGTGGCCGTATCGGCCTGGCGACCGTCAGATCGGAAGCGCGCATCTCGAGGCGGGCCAGGGGCCTATAAAAAGGGGCGAAAGCTTTTTGACTTTTTCACTTTTTACTTAGAGCATCTGTGGAATAATTGCAAGTGCCGACTGAATTGGAGACTGCCGAGAAAAAAGAAGACACGTGAAACCAATTCGACCGAGCAACATTTTGAAAGGTATAATTTCTGCCGTTCGGCATCTCTGCTCAGCATGTGTTCCGTAGCGTAGGTGCTTAGTTGTAGCTTCTTTTCTTTTGGTAATTTGTAGATGTCAGAGTCAGAGTCAAACAGTGGATCTGGGGTTAGGTCCCCTCAAGCTTTTGGCGGGGAAACACCGTCCAGTTCGGCAAACGACGTACCGAGCGGGCGCAGTGGGTCAACGTCCACTAGTGGGTCCACTAGCAGCGCTTCGTCATCCAGCAGTGGCGACAGCCTGGATGAGGCTCTCAGGTTTCCGAGGAAGGAGTTGAGGCAGCAGGGCGGATGCAGCACATCGGGAGCCGATCGGCCGAGTGAGAGGAGGACGTCACCCCGTACTCCCCCCGTCGTCATCGTCGATTCTGAGGCTGAGGGTAGTGGGACGGAGACGAGCTCGCCGATGGAACTAGATGCCGACGGCGTGGTGAAGGTGGAGTACGCCGTGGACTACGAGATGAACACCATTCGGCAGTCCGACCTGGACCGGTTCTGGGAGCTATACAATGTGCCGGCAGAGATTAAGATGACGGTAACTCCGCACAGCAAGAAGCCGAGTAATCCTCCTGAAGGGTCGGCATTATTTTACGTCGATTTCTTTGAACACGGAGTGAGGCTGCCGCTGCACCCGTGGCTCCAGGACCTGATGGCAAGGGCGAACTTAGCCACGGGGCAGCTGAATGCTAACGGTTGGATCATTTTGATCAGCCTCTACATGGCCTTCCGACTGGCTGGACTGCCGGAGCCATCCTGGGGCCAGCTCTGCGCCCTGTACCGTTTCAAAAGGCAGACCTACGGGTCGGGGTGGTACCAGATGGAGTGCCTGCAGAAGACGGCCCGGGGTGCCTTCATCAACGACGTGCCGACGTCGCAGATGAGCTGGAGACACCGGTTTTACTGGGTGTCCGGGCAGTGGGAGGGAGATGTCAGTGGGGTCCGCTCGAAGATTCCCAGCTACTTCCAGTCTGGAGGTTGTTGGTCTACCGTTCGGCTAGTGGTCATAAGGCGTCAATTGTGGCTACCGAGGCGGAGACTGATGGCGTTTGTTGTGTGTGCAGGTCCATCCAAGGCAACGGTGACATCAGAGGACTGGGAGGCGTACAACCTGGTGCGGGAAAAGCTGTCCGACCTGGAACGTAGCCGGTGCGTCCTGAAGTTGCCGTCGAACCTGCTTGCCGTGGGTCTCATCTCGCCACCTGGTAAGCAGTAGTGTTGAAGTTATGGTGTGTAGGTATGCCGAGGCACTAACAGTTTGCTTTGCAGTGCACCCCCAAGTTGAACAAGCCGCTCAGAAGAAGATGAGTGAGGCGGTGGCAAAGCACGGCGTGGCTACCGAGGGCAAGGGCAAGGAGCCGGAGGTGCCCGCCCAACAGCCGCGGAGGTAGAAAACCGTGGCGGTGAAGCCCATGGGGACTAGCCGGGAGGAGCCCCAGCAAGGGTCGAGCTCTGGCTGCAGACCAGATGGGCTTCCGAAGCCGACCAGGCCTGAAGCTAGGTAGGGTACGGAGATGAAGAGTCTGGTGCTCGATCTGAAGCGGCCCCTCATCGGCGTGCTGGACCAAGCCCGGGAACGCCGGAGGAAGCTCATGGAGGCTCGATAGAGGCAGTCTCCCCCGGCGGCAGGGGTGTCGGAGGGTGAGAGCTCCGAACGGCGGCGGAAGAGAGAGGCGGCCCTCAAGGCCCCCGAAGTGCCGCAAGAGAGGGCCAAGGAGCCCAGGGTGGAGATGCCGCCGCCCGGGAAGGAGAGGGGACCGGTCAGCGTTCCGGGTATCGCCTCCGTTTTTGCCGAGCCGCTGGAGACGGGGGAAGTTGTCCGCTTTGCGAAGGCCGGGGAGGGGTGGGTACCCGTCACCCACCATATGCACAAGTCCCTGGCGCCGGTGGCCAACGCCTTTGTGCTCGGCTCCTAGGTGACGCCGGCGGAGATTGAGCAGATCAGCACTGGCTCCCATCCGGGTCGGTTCGCGGCCCTGCTTGCCGAGCAAGCCCATGTAAGTGGTGATTGATTTTTTTTATATTGCATGTGTGAGTCAGATTTTTCCCCTGTTTTGCTGACAAGTGTACATGGTTCGGCAGTGCTTTGGGCAGACTTACGTGGCCCTGCAGAAGGCCTCTCGGCTTATGCAGAGGATGGAGGCGGAGCAGGGCGCCGCGCGACAGAGGGAGGAGAGGCTGCGCGCCCGGGAGAAGGAGGGCCATGCTGCGCGGAGGCGGGTGGCGGAGCTGGAGAAGGAGCTCCAGCGGGAGAAGTCCCGGGCCGAGGTAGCCGAGAGGGGGATAGCGGACCGGGAAGAGACGGTGCATGCTTTCTCTCTGCAGCTGAACGAGCAAGAGAAAGTCATGGGGGAGCTGCAGAGGGAAGTGGACCGGCTCCGCGTCCTGCTATCGGCCGATCGACAGAAGACCCTGGAGGACTTCATGGCGGACCCGGTGTATGCGAATCATCTGGACCTGGCGCTTGCCGAGGTAGAGGATGATTGCGTACAACGCATATTGTACTTCAACCCCGGGGTCACGCTCAACTTCCCGTGGCTGGATGAGCCCCCTGCCCTGACCAAGACCTACACACTGGATGGGCAACCATCGAATATCGACGGCGGGCGGCCAGCTGGCGCAGAGAAGGTTGCAGAGGCATCCACTGCCGACTAGGCGGAGGCGGCAGACACGGAGGTGGTGGTGGTGTAAGGCTGAGGGTCGTGTAGGTTGTCGTTTGTATGCTCGTTTTTGTTGTTGTTTTTGTAATCCGGGGAATGTCCCGTGTACCATGTAGCTCGGAATTGAAAATTAATGAAATCGTACTTGGCAAATTTGAGATGTATCAACCTGTTGCTTTTTTTCTTCTTTGTTTTTTTTTTGAATGAGAACTGCCGATAGGCGAGTACTTGGCAAATTTGCGCATATGTGTAGGCATGCCGATCCACGGGGTTGTAGATTAGATAAGGACCGAACAGTCATGATCATAAATCAAACCGTAATGGACCTAACCACCGGAATCAAATCGTAATAGCGAAAGCTAATTGAACCTGACTGTGTGGACCAAGTAAACTTGTGTTGGTAGGTAAAGTAGGTGCCGTGTGGGTCACCGGAAGTGCTGATCGGCAATAGTGAATAGGCTACTTTGTAGTCGAGGACTAGACTAACACTTAGATAAATGAAAGAACATTTTGCCGGAAAGGCATGTTCGACTGGAGATAGCCAAGTCGAATTACAGCAAAGCGTAAAGCAATGTACATGTGGTATGTTTTTAATTATAAAATAACTTGAGATGATCCGCATGCCACGGGTGTGTAAGCGAACGTCCATCCGTAGTCTGGAGCTCATAAGTGCCCGGACGAAAAATTCGAGTGACCAGGTAGGGGCCCTCCCACGTGGGCCCGAGGGTCCCATCAGCACGCTCCTTAGTGGCCAGGCTAACCTTGCGAAGGACCCAGTCACCGACCTGGAAACTGCGTCTGTGCACGCGAGAGTTGTAGTAGTGAACAATTCGCTGTTTGTGTGCCATATTTCAGAGATTGGCTTGTTCACGGTTTTCCTCGATGAAGTTGAGATTTTGTGTGAGGAGTTCCGCATTCTCTTGTGGATCATAGGAGAGTACCCGATATGAGGTCTCCCCAATTTCCACGGGAACGACAGCTTCAGTCTCGAAAGTCAAGGAAAAGGGTGTCTCCTGTGTCGATGTCCGGTAGGACCAGAGAACATCGGATATGAGGTCGGACCATTGGCCTTTCGGGGTGTCGTGTAGCCGAGCCTTGAGATTGTGTTTGATGAGCTTGTTTACCGCTTCGACCTGTCCGTTAGCCTGTGGATGTGCCACCGAGGCGAAGCAGAGCTGGATGCCATAGATGTCGCAAAAGTGTCGGAAACGGACAGAATCAAACTGAGTGCCATTGTCCGTGACGATTGTGTGGGGGATACCAAAGCGACAGATGATGTTCTGGTAGACAAAGCTCTCAACTTGGGTGGCCGTGATTGTTTTGAGGGGCTTTGCTTCGGCCCACTTAGTGAAATAGTCCACTGCAACGACAACGTGTTCGACGCCGCCCTTTCCTCGTGGCATGGGGCCGATGAGGTCCAGACCCCATTGAGAGAAGGGCCAGGGACTGAGCATGGGAGTAAGGCGCTCAGCAGGAGAATGAGGTACGGGGGCGCACCGTTGGCATGGGACGCACCGTTGAGTGATGGCCATAGAGTCGGCGTGCATTGTGGGCCAATAGTATCCTTGCCGAAAGGCTTTATGTGCTAGGGACCTGGGTCCGGAGTGGTTACCGCAGATTCCCTAGTGAATTTCTCGGAGCACCGCAATGCCCCAGTCCGTAGGGAGGCACTTGAGGAGGGGGGTGTCGAATCCCCGCCGGTATAAGTGTCCATGTGCCATGGTGTATGGTGCAGACTGGCGTTGGATGTGTCGGGCCTCGTTGCGGTAGGGCGGGAGTTCGGCCATGGTGAGGTATCGTACGATGGGGTCCATCCAAGATGCCTCCTGTGTTGCGACCAGGACTGGTTGTTCGTTTGTGCTCGGGGATGCCAAAAATTCAACGGGAACACGGCGGCCCATCTTGTCATCGATGGAGGAGGCCAGGCGGGCCAGGGCATCGGCTTGGCTGTTTTTCGACCGTGGTATTTGAATGACCTCGTAGCCGCGGAAGTGGCGGAGTAGGGACCGCACTTTTGCCAAGTATCGGGTCATGGAGGCGTCTTTGGCATCATAGAGGCTGTTGATCTGTCGGACGATGAGCTGGGAGTCGCTGTAAACCTGCAGCTGTTGTGCTTGGAGGTCGGTGGCCAACCGGAGGCCAGCAAGGAGGGCTTCGTACTCGGCTTCGTTGTTGGAAGCCTGGAACCCAAAACGCAATGCGTACTCCAGCCGTTCCTGGGTAGGTGTGCTGAGTACGAGGCCGACGCCAGAGCCAGTATGGAAGGAGGATCCGTCCACGTAGAGAGTCCAAATTGGTTGGGCGGGGTCCAAGGTGGACGAGGTTGAAGATTTGCAGATAGGAGCGGCGGGTGCAACAATGTTGGGATCCGGAGTGTCGGGCATGTGTTGCGTTGTGTTGTAAGTGAATCGGAAAGGAAGTCGGCGATGACCTGTCCTTTGACAGCTGGTCTTGGGGTGAATGTGATATCTAACTCACTAAGCTCCACTGCCCACTTGATGAGCCGCCCCGAAGTGTCTGGCTTTTGGAGCACCTGGCGAAGGGGTTTGTTAGTGAGGACTAACATAGGGTGTGCCTGAAAGTATGGGCGGAGGCGCCGGGCCGTCACAATGAGGGCAAATGCCAACTTCTCCAGGTCATTGTACCGGGTCTCCACATCCTGGAACGCCTTGCTGACATAGTACACTGGGAACTCCGCGCCGTCCCGACTGGTGACGAGGACGGAGCTGACAGCAGATGTGGAGACAGAAAGGTAGACGGTGAGCCGTTCCCCATTGGTAGGTCGGGTAAGTAGGGGCACGGTGCTCATGTAAGTTTTGAGAGCTTCAAAGGCAGCGTCGCACGTTGCATCCCAGTTGATGTGCCTGCCCTGGGTCTTCATGACCTTGAAGAATGGTAAACACTTGTCTGTCGCCCGGGAGATGAACCGGGTGAGGGCGGCGATCCGGCCAGTAAAGGTTTGGACTTCCTTGAGTGTGCGCAGGGGCTTCATGTCCAGGATGGCCTTGATTTTCTCGGGGTTAGCCTCGATTCCCCGTTGGCTGATCATGTAACCGAGGAATTTTCCAGAACGGACACCGAAAACGCATTTGGCGGGGTTAAGCCGCATCTTGTATTGCTTCAGGACCTGGAACATCCTGTGGAGGTTAGGCACATGCTTGTCGGCCGTCCGGCTCTTGAAAAGTATATCATCTACGTACACCTCCATGGTCTTGCCAATCTGATCCGCGAACATGAAGTTGACAAGCCGTTGGTAGGTGGCACCGGCGTTCTTGAGCCCGAAGGGCATAACATTGTTGTAGTAGACTCCCAAATTAGTGCGGAAACTGGTGTGGATCTGGTCATCGGGGGGTGCATCCTGATTTGGTTGTAGCCAGAGTACGCATCCATGAAGCTGAGGAGTTCATGGCTAGCTATGGCGTCGACTAAGAGATCGATCTTAGGAAGCGGGAAGCTATCCTTTGGGCAGGCTTTGTTGAGATCCGTGAAGTCGACGCACATCCGCTAGGATCCGGAGGGTTTCTTGACGAGTACGACGTTTGCGACCCACGTGGCGTAAATGGCCTTGCGTACGAAGTGGATGGTGCTGAGCCGAATGATCTCTTCTTGCATGGCTAGCTGTCGCTCTGCGTCATAAGTCCGTTGCTTCTGGGTGACCGGTTTGAAGGAGGGGCTGATGTTAAGCATGTGGCAGATGACATCCGTGGATATGCCAGGCATGTCGGCGTAGGACCAGGCAAAGACCTCGTTGTTGTCCCGGAGGAATTGGATGAGTTGTGTCCTGATTTCGGGGGCGAGTGTGCTCCCAATTTTCACTTGCTGCTCGGGGTTACGCGGGCAAAGGGTGATCAGCTCCGTATCCTCCACGGGTTGCGGCTGCGAGACGGCGGAGAGGTCCCGCGGGTCCTCGGGGGGACCCGCTCGTATTTGCTCAAGGAGCTCGGAGTCGACGAGGTCGGCCTCGTAAGCAGCCTCGGTGACGGCCATGGTTTCTCGCTTGTCGCATGGGTTGAGCTTTGTCAAGGCGGTCTGATAGCATGAGCGGGCGGATTGTTGATTACCGCGAACTTGGCCAGTGCCCATGATGGTCGGAAACTTCATGAGAAGGGCCCGAGTAGAGATGACGGCGCTGAGCTGGTTGAGGAGTCCCCTCCCCAAAATGACGTTATAAGCAGTGGGGCAATCGACCACCAGGAAGGTGGTGATGGCTGTTGCGATCTTGGCGCGCTCCCCAGGGAGATAGGCAGGGAGATGGTGCCAAGGGGCATGACAGAATCGCCTGGGAAGCTGAGTAGCGGAGAACCAGCATGGGTGAGGCTTGTGGAGTTGATGCCCAACTAGTTGAAAGTGTCCATGAAGAGGACGTTCACAGAGCTACCAGTGTCCACCAGGATCCGCCCAACATCGAAATTGGCTATCTGAGCGCGGATGATTAGCGGGTTATCGTGGGGAAAGATAACTCCCCGCTCTTCTTCCTCGGAGAAAGTGATGGGCATCCATCCCGTCCGTGCGACCTTGGCAGCGCGTCCATCCGTGATGTTGAATATTTGGTGGTTGGATGTCGTGGCGTGCAGGAAGTTCTTCTTAGCCCGATTGGAGGTGCAGGAGGAAGAGATGGTAGGGCCCCCGCTGATCGTGTTTATCTGTGGCAGTCCCTGTCCGGGGCGTGCGTGTTGGAGGAATTGGTTGATCTTCCCCTCCCTTACGAGTGCTTCCACGATGTCGCGGAAGGCCACGCACTCGTCGATGGTATGGCCATTGAACTTGTGGTACTGGCAGTACATGTTAGATTGGATGCCCGGGCGGGGGCCGGGCAGTCGTGCCCGTGGCTTTGGGATTGTGTCCTCGATGCTCATCAAGACATTCTCGAGGGAGGTGTTCAGGATTAAATAGGTTTCGTACTTTGAGGTGGGCCCCGTATGGGGTTTGCCTGCTTGGTGGTGGGCTGATCCCTGCCCCTTGTTGTGGTACTTGTCCCTCCCGCGATGATCATTGTTGTACGTCCCCTTCCGCTTACCAGAGTGTGAGTCAGATCGGTGATCCGTATGCGCGTTATTGGTCGGCGGGGGTGACCGTGCCTGCCGGTTGCTGGGAGGCGGAGGGCGCGCGCCATTCACGTCAGGTCGGGATGCGACCTGGGGAGAGTTGAAGTGCTCCGCCTTGGCGTGTATTGCCGCTTGCCGCATGAGCTCATTGTAATCGCCCCAACCTTGAGTGAAGGAATGATACTTGAAGGTGGACTCCCGCAGCCCGTTGCGGAAAGCTCGGTAGGCGGCCTTGTCGTCCGTCTCGTGGCATTTGGAGTACTCCAAGCTGAAATGAGCGGCGTATTGGCGTAGGGGCTCGTGATCTCCCTGTCGGAGGGTTCCCAGGTCCTCGGTTGTGAGCAGTCGATCCGTCTGGATCATGAACTGGTTTAGGAAGACTGTGTGTAGGCAATCGAACGAGTCGATAGACCGTGGTTCCAGGTGATAGAACCAATTGAGCGAGGCCCCAGTGAGGGTGGAGCTGAAAATCAAGCACTGCGCTTTGTCAGAGAGATTCCTGAAGGAGAGCGCTGAGTTGTAATTGTTGATATGGGTGTCTGGGTCGCCTTGTCCGTCATACAGGGCAATCTTCAAGGGTTTCATCTCCGTTTCATGGCGGTACCGCATGATGCGGTCCGTGAAGGGACCAATGTTGGTCCGAGGTCGGGGTAGTGTCCCAGCCTTGGGTCTGGCGGCCTCCAATTCCCGCACGCGCTGGAGGAGTTCCAGGACCACCTCGTTTGATTGGTCGGGTCGATCCGCCCCAGTTGGGCGGTCGCGGATTGGATGATTCGCGCTGCCGCCTCTGGGCTTCCCGGGTTGCACCGGTCGCCGCCCGGACGAGGCTGTGGTTGAGCTGGCGTTGTCTTCCAGCTGGTGCCTGCCGACCGGTGAGGAGGGACTGCCTGGAGGGTGGACGGAGTGCCGCGGAGGCTGTGCAGGTCGGCGTGCCGATCCAGACCTTGACCGGGCGCCTTGGGATAGTATGGGCAGAGGTGGTTGAGCCTGGATGCGGGGGTCGTGGGTAGGGTAAGTCAGACGGTTGGACGGGGTCTGCGTCTTTCTCCTGTCGACCAGCTGGCGGGCGTCACGGTAGATCTGTGTTCCCGAGGGGCCAGGCAGGTCGGTCTGGTGGAAGAGCAGGCGGCCGGACGCTTTCGGTCGGCAGGTGTCACCGATCTCGACTCGGCCGGCATCGAACTCCGGCCGACGAGATGCAGCGGCTAAGGCCCGTTTGGTTGCCTCCCGCTGCTCCTCCAGTTCCTCGCGTGTGGACTGGAAGATGGCCATGGTGCTTCCATGCTGTTCCCCCCACACGTGGTTCCTGCTCTCGATGGCAGCTTTGCTCTTCTTGAGTTCGGCAACCTCCGACCGGAGGATCCTCAGCATCTCGAGCACGTCATCGGAAGGTAGGCTGGCTCGGGTTCGGCCGTGATCTCCCTTGGGGGTGTTGTTGCGCTCACCGTCATCCCGTTCGGCAGACATTGTTCGTCAGCGGAGGGTCGAGCAGGGGTATGTGAGTTAGCGGGGGTTCTAGGACCGGCCGCGTGGTGTCTCGGGCCCGCTGGGGGCGTTGTGGTTCGGCAGGGATCCTGCAAAACTAGACACCGGTGTGGTGCCGGCCAAAGGGGCTCCGATGCCTAAGTTAGTATCTAAATGTCGAGGGGCAAGTAAATACAGTGCTCTGGATCAGTTCTGAGTGTCTTACCTTTGTGAAGGGTTTCGGGGTATTTATAGTAGCCATAACTGCGGTAGGTGGGCTACTGTTACGGGAGCAGGTGGTGCTTTGTGGCTGAGAGCCGTCTGACAAGCCCTGGATATCCGGAGGAGGCGCCAGCTGGAGTCCCAACCTGCCTCCGTCAGGGAGTTGGTATGGCAGAGTTGGTTAGGTGACTGTCGCAGCCAGCTGTCGTCTGTTCATTATCAGATGCCGAGTGGCGAGTCTGCAGTATGGTGCCGATCGGTGGACCGTAGGCCGTGAGGGTGCCGATCAGGCGATCGGTCGGCGGCCTTCCTGTCCTGGCGGGCCCTGTGCTAGGGTGGTCGATCGATATGGTATCAACATAAGTAAACCGAAACAATAACAAAAATTTAAGTAAGGGAAATAAAGTTGCACTTTCGGAACCCAAGAACAGCTCGTGATTACGAAAGTGGATGGAAACAATCGAATGCTATTCATAAGGAACACCGAAAATCGGCTAGAACCTTATGAAGATGGAGGATAAATATAAGAATGCGGACTTAAATTCTAGAATTATTTCAGAAATACTTGGCCTAGGTATTTCTTAAGGAAAGCATAAAAATGTATTTAAGAGATCTTAAAGAAAAATCACAAGACAAAGTAAAAGAAATGTAATTAAGAAATAATATGAAAATAACATAAATTAAGAACAAGAATTTAAGAGAAATCTAATTAAATAAAAGAAACTACATGACAGGACCCATCCCAATCCCCCGGGATTAGTGCGGGATGACCCTGCTCCCGTCTGACACGAAGTGTCAGACAAGGGATATTTTCGTCCTTTGCCCTCCCGGGCTATCAGAGTACGCCAGGATCCGGAGGAGGCATGTGATATCTCGATCTCTGCTACAGTCCACATCCGATGTCAACCTGAAGGGCAGTCAAAACATTAAAAACTGTGAGTGGACAAAACAAAAGTTTATAAAACATTTCATAAGACATTTGTACCCTCCACTAAAAAGCATGCATGCATTCGAAAACCATTTATCCAAAACAAACCATATGTGGGACTAAGCCCAAAGCAGATATAAACTAAGGTCGAAAGGACCACAATAAAAACGACCATACGGGCCACATATCCTATATCATATATCCATCACATACATATATATAAGTCACACAACCAATCCTGTCACGGTATCCAAAGCCACGCGCGCGCTACCCGGGTCTCAATCCGAGTCATCTCAAAGTCAAGGTCAATGTCCGCAGACCACTGACCCTACCCGAGGTAATAGTAACCATAGCCTTCCTGAGAGTAAGGAACCCAACTGGGGGGTGACTCCACTCAGTCGGTGCTCCGTGACTACTCCGGGGTCCACCCAGGCCAACGACCCTCCCCGGAGGAGATAGTAGAACATGTAAAGGAAGGTAGACGAACATATATATACATAACATAAACATTTATGACCGGTTCCCCTGAACCGTCATGAATCCATAATATCCATAATCAGGTAACATGCCGGTTCCCATAAACCGTCATGTACCGTAATAACATAACCGAGGTAACATGCCGGTTCCCATAAACCGTCATGTACCGTAATAACCAACAAGGGTTCATGCCGGTTCCCATAAACCGTCATGAACCTGGGAATCCATTTAAGGTTCCCTGACCTGAAATCAAAACCGTAAAGTGATTGGGTCTCGTGCCCAAACATAGGACATCAGCTGGGCACCGTGCCCGGAATCTGAGGTCATATGCCCGAGACAAAACCAAATGGGTCTCATACCCGAGTTTATCCTTTTATAAATCCAAAGCCATTTCATTAAAACGAATAAAGAAATACAGACCCGTATAAGCACCGTATAAGGCTTAAACCTCGAAATACGTGCTTATACGTAACCACACACAAATGCACCCATGGCATCATCAAACAAGTAATAAAACATACAATAAACATTTATGCATGCACCAATTTAGAAAACAAGGTCCACTCACAGACCGTTCGAGCTGCCGCCTCGATTTGCGTGCCATACGGCTCCCCGAGCCGATCACCATCACCGCGACTCCTAAACCTTCCGATGCCCCGAAACATATCGAGACGGTGTCCGATCGACTCGAAACCAGTCCCAAAATGTTCGTTACATCAAATAGATGATTTCGTATGTTGGACACATCCCCAGAAACCCCACCACGCACTGCCACGCGCCGCCCAAAGGCCCCTGCGTGTGGGCTCACGCGTCGGTGAACAGTGCGTCGTTCCCAGCGATGGAACCGGTCTGGGCCGGCCGGTCCGGTCCGACCTCTGCAACTGGACCGGCGTAACCGGTCCAGGCCTCCTTCTCCCTCATTTTCGGTCCTATTTCCTCCATTCCAATTCCTAAATTCCTCTTTTAATCCTAGGAGTCTAATCATGCAAAGAAAACTAAGTTTAAGCCCCTAAATCGATCCGTTCTAAAACCCCTCACGGTCCCCATTTTTTTCCGATTAACCCCCACGGCAGCTCAGCCCTTCACCGCCGTCCAAGGCTCCCCCACACACTCCTAGGGACCTAACAATTACCATCTAATCCCCAGATATCATCCCTAGTACCTAAAACCCGAAATGAAATTTTGAATGGAAGACTTACCCGCTCGGGTTTGTCTCCTCCCCGCCGCCGTGGACGGTGGTTCCGGCCATCCAGCAACCTCCACCAGTCCTCAGTCATCTCCTGTGCCAGCCTCAAGTGAAACCAAGTGAAGAGAATGGGTTGGGTTGTTCAGAGGAGAAGAAATGGTGTGAGATCGGGTAATGGTTTGAAATGGAAGGAATGATCGATGCATGTATGTGGGAAGGTGGGCAATGGGTGGGTGACACTTTTCACTCATCCCTTAGCCTACCAAAATATCTGGGTCCACACTAAAGACAAACTGTCCTCGTAAAACGTGTCGTCGTGAATAGTAACTGAGAACTTCTGTGAACCGTAACTTCGCCGTCGAACGTCCGAATTCGACATGCCGCCTGTCTACGGATTCGTATCGTCCTTATCTACGTAACGGTCTTCGGCCCTCGGCCATCGGACCTCCCAGTCAAAAAGTCAACTTTTGACCCCATTTAACCAAAATTACCAAAATGCCCCTAAACTTCCGAACGTCATAACTTCTTCCTCGAACGTCGGAATTGAACGTGCCACCTGTCTATGAACTCGTGATGTCACGAACTACGTCATGGTCATCGGTCAAAGTCCATTTGACCGCCCGATTAAAAAGTCAACGTTTTGCCACCACTAGGGGCAAAACGGTCACTTCGCATCGTTCGTCCGATTTCGCTCTACTAATCACGGATTAGCCTCACTAATCGTGATTAGTCACTAATCTAATCTAGGAATTTGGGACGGGTCGTTACACTACACGAAGTTAAAATGGTCACCAAAATTAAAGAAAGAAGATGAACTAAAAGGATAGAAGAACTAGAGATAAACTACAAAAAGAGAAATAAAATGGGAGAAAATGGGGACCTCTCTACAAGTGAATTGGCCTCCCTATTTATAGAGGGAGGCCTAAAATATTCAAAATAAAAATACAAAATAAAATAAAATAAATGGAATGATGATCAATGATGGAAAATGATGATTTTGGGCTTGTTTGGTGCTGGAAAATGGCAGAAAAATGTAGAAAATATGAAAAAGTCATGCTAGAAAATTGTTGCAAAGGAGCAGTTGAGGAGTTGATGGCTTGGTGCTGAATTCCAGACTCTGAATTGGGTGGCAGTGGGCTGACAAGTGGTTGGAGAGTTGGTGAGCTGCTGTTGACAGGTGCAGGTGAGAGCAGCGCAAGCGTGCTGATTGGAGGGACTTTGTTTGACACACGCGCGCCGATCGTGAGACGGTGGCTTCGGCAGGCACCTTCCGATAGACTAAGGGGCTAATTCTTGGACTGGTCATGGATTTGGGCCGAAGTCTTGGGCCGCGGGCTTGGTTAGGCTGGCTGGAGACTTGGACCGCAGGATTTCTGCTGAGCTGCGGGCTTGCAACAATTAAATTGGGCTGCAAATAAAATGTTTTGGGCTTTTAAATTACTGAATTAATTTAAATTGCAAATTAATTAATATTTTCACAGAATTTAGTGCATAATTGATTCGTTATAATTCCGATCGAGACGATTCTTTCGCCAAAACGCTCGAAATTACAAGCTTTATTTATTTAAACAAAAATATCACAAAAATAAATTATTTTATCTTATTATTTATTATTTTAATATTAAAAGTCAAGTATAAAGGGTATAAAATAATATAAAATAATGCTTATTTGAGGACCTAAATTCACTCAATTTTGTAAGGGTTTGTGTTTGCACTCAAAGTATGTGAGAAAAGATGTTCACAGAATAGAAATAAAGTACTTTTGCAAAATCTCAAACAAACACCTCAATATAAAAACAAAACATACTTGCACAAATGAACCAAAACCATAAGCTTACTCAAGTGATTGACTCTAATAAAAATTTACCATCTTGAGGATCATAAGGTCTTTACGAAGGTTGTAATGGGGTTAAGTTTAGGGGCAAGGAATATATAGGACAAGTGGTGCTCAAATTCGTTCCAAGACTCAAAAGATTCCTAAAACATAACATAACTTCCCGACCTTAGTGCACTAATATCATGAATTCATCCCATCGAACATAGGCCAAATTTCATCATGTTGGGCCTCGAATTCATTCTTTGTGTCAGATTTACGAATGTAAAGGACTTAACTCGAACATTATATAATCAAACCTTATTACCTTGATAGAAACTCAATACATTTTTTTCTTTTCTTTTTTCCATTTTTTTTTCATATATCAAGGTAATAACATGTGTCAATAATACAACAATATTTGAGTAAGTAAATTCACATAATACACATAAAAGTCTTTTCAACATCATCATTTTCTCTTCACACAATCTTTATGTCTTTAACCGAGTTCATGGAACAAGAGTGAAAGATGTCCATCTTAAGCTCAAGTGTCTAGATAATCATGGTGATGAAAGAAAGGCTTAATGTAGGCTCAAAGGGGTTAAAACTAAGGGGGTCGCAACTTGTGCGCACAAAATAGGGAACATGGATGTTTGAATTTGTGGTGTTAACCCTAATGTCTTAATCATATCCAAAATCAGAGAGTTTACTGACTTAAAAGTATTGAAAATCACATAGAATAAGTTCTAGTACTCTAGAGTTCATTAAGATCTATTGCAAGCAGTTATGACGCATATATATATATATATCAATTTAAACAAATAACTTATGAATCACTCATCAAAGATGTATATAAGGTTCTAAAGCTCACATAAGGTTCAAATGATTCATACTTATCTTAACATGCTCGTTTATTGACCAATTAGATGCATTATCTACAAGTTATAACACTTAATCACAAAGTATTAACAAACAAATTCAAGTTGTAGTGATCAACTTTATAGCCATAACATATTCATTTCCGTTCATTTATATCATTCACAAGTTAAAGGGCAACTTAATACTCGTAAAAATACTAAGTTAAAACAAAAAGACTAAGAAAACAATAATTTTTTTTTGTAAAATAATAATAATTATTTTTTCCCAATTTTTTTTTAACAATTTTATTGCATAATTAAAATTGTAAACCACTCTCCCACACTTAAATTCTACATTGTCCTCAATGCTGGAAAATAAGAAGTAATTGAATATAGAATTGAAGCAAGGAAAATGATTTACGAAAATAAAACAAGAAAAACATTAAGTAAACAAAATAAAGAGAGTGAAGGGTGGAAGATAGCAAATCTGCGTTGATGACTCCTTCGCATCCTGGGAATACATTGAGTTTCCTCCCAACAAGCGGTTGAAGTTTAACGTCCATCCAGCCTAGACAGAGATGCAAGTTAATTAGTCAAAGATGCACGTTTGTCAAGAATGTAGTTAGAGATGCAAATTAGATTAAGGATGCAAGTTAATTAAACTAAAGATGCAAATTAAATTTGTCAAGCCAAATAATGTAAGTTAAGATATAACCATATTTACATGTTGGGGGAAGTCAAAGATATATATGGTTCACATAGCTTCAAAGTTTAGATGGAGACTTCTACGTCCGTGCGGACCAAGTAAATATCTTGGATTAATTCAACTGTTTGGGCAAGTTCAAAGGTGACCAGGTTAGAAAGACTAAACACTAGAGGCAGGGCTAATTTCAAGACATCCCGAGGCTTAAACTCCATTGATGTCCCTTTCTTAGACCCAAAACCCATTATGAGTATCGTCTCTTGTCCTAGACATGACCCTCGAAAATTTCTTATTCCAGAGGAATTAAGATAACTCAATTGTTAACAATCACCGTAGGTGAAAGTTAACAAAAGAGTCTTCGCCGATTAAATATCAAAATCTAAACTTCGAAGCACAAGTGATCTACATAAAGCCGAGACTAATGCATGAATGCACGAATTATTTACAAGTATGTTTTTATCACAATTTTCAAGTATGGTTTAATTCACAAGTAATGATATATACAAAACAATTTCACATTAACAAACTAAAATATGTACACGATTTATTCAAACATTTATATTTACACTAACACCAAGTTATGATAAGAATTTTTTTTTTTCGTTTTGTTTTTATTTTTTTTAATTGAAGAAAAAGAGAAACTTAAATAAATACATGAACACATGAATAAAATAACTGTAATCAAGTAATAAACAAATTATTAACTAGTATAAACAAATAAGTAAGAACAAATATGTACAATTATGAACAAGAAAAAATAAATAAATAAAAATTATGCACAAATATGAATGAACACTATGAAATATAAAAGTTATGAACAAATATGAATAAAAATAAAAAGTATAAACAAGTATGAACAAGTATGTACAATTATAAACAAAGTATGGACAAGTATAATAAGAGTTTGAATTTACATAAACAAATAAAATAAAAAAAATAAAAAAATAAAAATGAACAAGCATACAAATGAAACGTAAGAACAAGTATAATAATTATGAACAAGTATGAAGAATAACAAGTAACATATATACAACATTTATTCACAAAATGAATTAGCACTAACATTGTAACACCCCGGAAATTCGGAAAATGTAATTTTGTAAAATATTGAATAAAATGACGTTTTTACCCCTGTGTCTCGTATGGTCAATTTGTTGACTTTTTGATTGGAGGGTCGAACGGACATTGACCGCTGACCGTGATGTAGTTCGGGACGTCACAAGATCATAGACAGGTGGCACGTCCGATTTGGACGCTCGGGGAAAAAGTTATGACGTTCGGAGGTCCGGGGGCATTATCGTAATTTAGACGATATAGGGGAAAAAGTTGACTTTTCGAAATACAATTGATTTTCACATGACTCGAAGACCGTTAGGTTCGTCTCGATGCCCCGAGTACAACGACAGGCGGCACGCGTGAAACGGACATCGGATGACCGAGTTACGGGTCACGGAAGTTGGAGGGCATTTTGGTAATTATTGACCTGAGGGCATTTTGGTCTTTTTACACGGGTTACTGTAGCACCACCGTAAAAAACAGAGTGCACGGCCATGCCGTGGTGATTTGTGCGTGCAATTTGTTTATGGCATTAGTGGACTGATGAGTGGGATTAGTTTATGGACTTTGAGATTGTGGGAGGCATTCAAGCGTGTTTGGGCAGAGTTTCAGAGCACGAGTTGGTTTAAAAAATGGCCGTGGTTTCTGTGTTTGCGGGAAACCATTTTCAGAGACCTCAGTTGGTCTCCCACGGGCTGTTGGCTACACTGATCGATTAACCGTGTAAGGGAGTGGGAGAGGATTCATTTTGCAAGCTTCTGGTAGTCTGAGAGAGAGTTGAGAGTGAGAGGTTTGAGACGGGGAAGAAAAACCAGGAATGGAGGGAAATTCAAAGGTCAAGTTTTGAGGTGAGTCGAGCCAAACCGTGAGTTGGATTAGCATTCTGAGACCATTACAAACATCCCCGTGTAAGAATTAAAGAGCTTTGATCAAGGATTGCTCAGGAACTCAAGTTCCAGTTTCTGGGAAACACAGGGTTGAGGACCACGGCTACCAGGTAACGGCTTGTTCAATTGGCTGTGCAATTGTGTTCGTCTAGGTTCTCTTAAGCTCCTGTCTGAGTTAATTTGAAAATGGGGCTAGGTTGGGTGAGTTCCGGACGTCGAATTGTTCGACTGTTCGAGTCTGGGTTTGATCGATTTAGGGACAGTCGAGGTTAATCATTGGTACAGAACTCAAATTAATGGGTTAGAGAAGATGATAGGATTGAAAATGGGAGGAATTGATGGAGAATTGAGGGTTAACTGGTCGGGTTGAATTGCGGGTAACAGACCCGTTTAACAGGCTAGTCGGGTAGGAGAAACGACACTGTAGCTGTGCGCGTGGCCTACACGAGCAGCCACTTTGGGCGGCGAGTGACGACGCATGTGATGTCATCTCTGGTCACGGTCAACATGAAACTTATTCCTTTCAGTCTAATTCACATTTTATCTTTAGAGTTCGAGTCGATCGGGAGTTGTTCGGGATAATTTCGGGAGTTCGGAAGTTTAGGTCCTTAAGGTTAATTTCGTCGAAAAATCCGAAAAAATTAGGAAAAATCCTACGAGTTATTTGGGGATGATTGTAACCCTCCTTGTACGTTTTTACAGGCCCGGACATTTCCGAAGCTACTGAGGAGCGCACGGGGCGCGATTGACGCGTCCTAAAACCGTGAGTGGACTTTTGATTTCCAAATTTTGCATGCATGACTATTTTACTTATTTATCTTGTGTTTTCACTTATGATTTTATGATGATAAATATGATATTTCGGTTCTACGTGATGTCACGCTTTTTGAGATATTCATCGTATTTCACGCATTTTGGGGTTACGGTTTTCTCCTATGCATGAATGATGTTTTGATGAAGGATTTGGATATGATTATGCATGTTACGTATTTATGATGTTTGATTATATTTGTGAAGTGATTTCGGGAATTGCATGTTTTGGAATTTGCATGTGATTTCGGACATAAGTCCTATTATGACAAGATATGATTTTTGGAATGATTTTTGGAAAACGGATCATGTTGAATCCTGGTTTATTTTGTTTATAAATGGTTTTGGGTTTAAAGACCCGGTTGATTGTTGGATCTGGTTTTGGGTTTAAAGACCCGGTTAATTGATGATGACGGGGGCGGGGTCGGAAAATTGGGTTTAAAGACCCGGATTGAGTTTAAAGACTCGTGAGTTTAAAGACTCGGTTATTGTGATACCCCCGAGGCCTATTGATTATGTTTTGAGTTTAAAGACTCGTTGATATCCCGGGAAGGCCTGATATTGAGTTTAAAGACTCGGATGGATCCAACGGTTTAATTGCTATGGTTGATTCACTTTTTACTTAATTTGCGTAATTGATGTTTCAAAATGACGGTATCTGGATTTTGGTAATCTTATATTATTTTACATGAGGTATGACGGTTTTCTGTAACGTGTTACATGTGTTTCGAAAAAAATGATTTCTAATGTTTAATACGCGGTTTTCGAATATCTGGTTATGCATGCGTGTTATAAAACTTGAGGGCGAACCCCGATTTCCTTAAACTGTTTTCTGTAACTTTTGTTTCGGTCCACTCACACTTTGTTGTTTTAACTACCCTCCAGGTCGTGGTACAAGTTTGGGGGCTAGCGCCGAGGCAAAGGCAAAGGCATAAAGTTTTCCGTTGCGGAGTAGTTAGTTCACAGAGTAGGATTTGTTCTTTATTTTGTTTTGTAATATTATGCTCTGTGAAACTATGGACTTGATGTCCAGTCGGTTGTATTTGTTTAATCTCCCTGGTCTGACAATGGGTGTGATGTAATATTATTTGGATTTCCAGTCTTTTGGGTTCGATTGTCAAACGGGAGCAGGATGCTTCCCGATTATCGAGGCGATAATCGGGGTGGGTCCTGTCAAATATGAAGTTAAAACTAAAGAAAGTTAGAAAGTAAATATATATATATATATATATATATATTTATTTATTAATTAATTTTTTTTCAGAATTTAATAATTAAATAAATGTAGAAAAGGAATTTTCTTTTTACGCATTTTATGTTTTTTTTTCAATTTTTAATTACAAAAAAAAAAATAAAAGTAAAAATAAGGAAAAGTGAACATGTACAATATGCATTTATGAACAAGTAAAAAGAATGAACATTATGTACAAGTATGACAAAGAATAATATGACAAGTATAAGAATTATAAACAAACATAAATGAAAGTCAATTACGAACAAGTATGTGAGTGTATAAAATGAACAAGTCAAATAAAAATTTAAATTTACATAAACAATTATAATATGAACAAGTATAAAAAAAATTATGAACATTTATGAACAAAAAAATAGAAATTAAAAACAAGTATGAACATTATAAACAAATATAATAAGAACAATTGTGAGAATCAAACTATGAACAAGCATAAAAATAAAAGTTATGAACAAGTATAAAAATAAATAAAAATAATATGCAGCACAATATTAACATGTATAAAGATAAACATTATGTACAAGTATAATATGTACAAATATAAAAATAAAAATAAACAAATAGAAACAAAAATAATAAGAACAAAAATAAGATGGATACATAAAATATAAACAAGTATAAGAATTATAAACAAGTAACTAAAAGTTATGAACAAATAAAATATGAACCAAAATAAAATAAAATAAATATAAACAAGTATAATATGCACAATTTATATACATACACCAATATATTAAAATGATTTTCAATTTCCCCAGCAACGGCGCCAAAAATTGATAATGCCCAAACTACGCATTAAATTAAACACGTAATTTGAGTATTATGCAATTTAAACCTTTTTTGTGTAGTTATAGTATTGGTAAATAGGGATCGTTCTTAACTAGGGAAATTAGATAATATTAATAATATATTAGTTAAAAAGAATAATGAATTAAAGAATTAAAGAATTAAATAATAAAGAATTAAAGAATTAAAGAATAAAAGAATAAAAGAATTAACGAATTAATGAAATAAAGAATAAAAGAATAAAAAATTAAATGAGGGGTTTGAAATATTGTAATCATATAATAAAGAAAACAAATAAAAACAATTAAGAACTTAATTCTACTTCTACTTTAACTTTTGTTCAAGTGAACTTTCTTCAAATACATATTTTTACCAACACTCTAACATCATGCTCATATTGAACCAATCACGAAATCCTACCTTAATCATCTCAAATACATGCATATATTTTTCAATATTACAAATGCACCGAACAACGGTCATAAACACTTATAATACGATTCACCTTATGTTATTGATTTCAATGTGTGTCAAACATTTAAATCTCTTCAATTTTCTACTAAGTGCACCAAACAACGGTCATAAACACTTAGCGTAGAATTGAAGTTTAAGCACTAAAACATATGAAGTAAAATAAATTCAAAAAGTAAAACACATGGAGATTGCATTCTTACTTACAAATGTTAGAAAGAAAATACCAATACATATATTGAAATATAAGTAAACTGAAACAATAACAAGAATTTAAGTAAGGGAAATAAAGTTGCACTTTCGGAACCCAAGAACAGCTTGTGAGTCCGAAAGTGGATGGAAACTATGGAATGTTATTCATAAGGAACACCAAACAGCGGCTAGAATCTTATGAAGATGGAGGATAAAACATAAGAATGCGGACTTAAATTCTAGAATTATTTCGGAAATACTTGCCCTAGGTATTTCTTAAGTAAAGCATAAAAATGTGTTTAAGAGATCTCAAAGAAAAATCACAATAACAAAGTAAGAGAAATGTAATTAATAAATAATATAAAAATAACATAAATTAAGAATAAGAATTTAAGAGAAAGCTAATTAAATAAAAGAAACTACAAGAAGTTAAAATGGTCCCCAAAATTAAAGAAAGAAGATGAACTAAAAGGAGAGAAGAACTAGAGATAAACTACAAAAAGAGAAATAATATGGGAGAAAATAGGGATCTCTCTACCAGTGAAATGGCCTCCCTATTTATAGAGGGAGGCCTAAAATATTCAATATAAAAATACAAAATAAAATAAAATAAATGAAATGATGATCAATGATGGAAAATGATGATTTTGGGCTTGTTTGGTGCTGGAAAATGGCAGAAAAATGCAGAAAATCTGAAAAAGTCATGCTGGAAAATTGCTTCAAAGGAGCAGTTGAGGAGTTGGTGGCTAGCTGTTGAATTCTAGACTCTGAATTGGGTGGCGCAGTGGGCTGACAAGTGGTTGGAGAGTTGGTAAGCTGCTGCTGACAGGCGCAGTTGAGAGCAGCGCATGCGTGATGACTGGAGGGACTTTGTTTAACACAAGCACGCCGATCGTGAGACGGTGGCTTCGGCAGGCGCCTTCCGATGGATTGAGGGGCTGATTCCTGGACTGGTCATGGATTTGGGCCGAAGTCTTGGGCCGCAGGCTTGGTTGGGCTAGCAGGAGACTTGGGCCACATGATTTCTACTGTGCTACGGGCTTGCAACAATTAAATTGGGCTGCAAATAAAATGTTTTAGGCTTTTAAATTACTGAATTAATTTAAATTGTAAATTAATTAATATTTTCACCGAATTTCGTACATAATTTATTCGTTATAATTCCGATCGAGACGATTTTTTTGCCAAAATGCTCCAAATTACAAGCTTTATTTATTTAAACAAAAATATCACAAAATAAATTATTTTATCTAATTATTTATTATTTTAATATTAAAAGTCAAGTATAAAAGGTATAAAATAATATATAAAAAATGCTTATTTGAGAACCTCCTCTGTTCCCAGCCACCATCATCGTCCTTCGCCCACAGTTTCACGCTCTCTGAACACGTCTCAACTTCCAGAAGCTAAACCAAGCACCCAAATCATGTATTCATCGATCAAAATCCAAACTGCAAATTCTGATAAAGACATAGAAAAAGAGGTATGAAAACTGCTTACCTTGACCCCTTTTCTCCACCGTGGACACCACCACGATCCTCACACCTTCCTAGTTCCTTTGTAATCACTAAATACAGCCAACAACTGAAGTTTCCTGGGCTTTGCACTTTGAGAGTTTCACGGGCTAAAAAAAATGTCACATTGTCACACTCTTCCTTTCTCGATCTGATTCTTTTCCCCCCTTCACTCTCTTCTCTCTATTCCTTTTCCTCACACCAGCAGTCTCTCTGATTTTCACTCAGTCACACACACACACACCTTGATCTCTCACACGACTGAACCTAGAATGCACGGCAACACTCCCCTCTGCCCTGGTTTAATCGATCAAAATGTGAGAATAGGCTAGAAGCCATTGGAGAATGGACAAATGACCATATTCTACTGATCCAGGTGAAAAATATCCCACTAGGGACAAATGTCGTCCTCCCATTGATCAAAATTTAAACAAGGGCAGACAAAAGACCGTTTTACCCCTACTGCCACACAAATTACCATTTTGCCCCTAAGGCATTTAGACCAAAATTTGAGCCGTCCGAGGTTCGATGACAGCGTGCCGCCTGTGGTTGTACTCAGGGAATCGAGACCTACTTAATGGTCCTCGAAATACGTTAAAAATACTTTTCGTATAAAAAGTCAACAATTTGCTCCTTTTCAACCAGATTACCAAAATACCCCTGAACTTCCAAACATCATAACTTCTTCCTCGAATGTCAGAATAAGACATGCCACCTGTATATGAACTCGTGACGTCTCGTACTACGTCACAGTCATTGACCCAAGTCCATTTGAACGTCCGAATCAAAAGTCAACTTTTTGCCCATTCTAGGGACAAAACCGTCATTTCGAACCGTCCGTCCGAAATCACCCTACTAATCACCAATTAACTGCACTAATTCGTCATTAATCACTAATCTAATTCCGAACTCCAGGACGAGTCATTACAATTACTGTAACTAAACTAATCAAATGTTAATTCATAGCAACGATCTAAGGACTTGCTTTCTCTTGGCCTAGCTGTCCATTTCTTGCCTTCATTCACCCATCATCGTGTTAATTTTCTTTAATTGAATTGAACAAGGATCTGCTCATATAATTAGAGTAGCACCTTGCCGAGATCAGCTAATATAATTTCTATGTGTGAGAAATCTCTTCGTTATCCCAATTCTATCTGCTCATATAAGTAGAGCATCGTCTAGGAGGTAACACTCACTACATGTGACGACCCAGAAATTAGAAAAATGAAAAATTGGAAAAATTGGAAGGAAATGACGATTTTGCCCTTGGTTATAAGGGCCGAAAGTTGACTTTTTGTTCGAGATGCCTTTTGAACTTTTGGCCATGACGCTGAATTCATAGACAGACGGCATGCGTCAATTAGAGTTCGGATGACAAAGTTACGGGTCTGGGTATATGAAGGGCATTTTGGTTAATTGTGAGGGCAGGGGTAAAATGGTAATTTGGGGCTAATTGGCTGATTAAGCCACTTTTGATGAGTCCTAAGGTTTCTAGGCGACATCTGTCACTCAGCAAAAAGGTATTAGTGGCAGTTGCCGCTTAAACTCACTAAAATCAATTACATGAACAAATTACACCATATATATATATATATGCTTGATCATGTATACTAGATACTTACCCTTGTCTGACAATGTGGTAGTGTACTATGTATGTTTATATTTGAGCCCATAAAGGGTATTTTCGGTATCTTGAGTATTATTGTCAAACGGGAGCAGGGCACGTCCCACTCTAGTCCCAGGGGGATCGGGACGGGTCCTTTCAGCTTAGTATCAAAGCATTAGGATAGTGGTCTGTACATTATACAATGACTTTCTTAATATGTCGTTCTGATCTATACCTCTTAATAGATAAACATGCCTCCAAGCTGAGTAGCCCCTGCACACTCTGATGATGATGTCTCTAGGGATTTATAGGGCGCTAGCATTGAGAGATCCCAGTGCTTGGGGGCGACGGTGTTTAGTGGTAGGTCCGACCTTGAGGAAGCCCACCAATGGATTTTTCGGATGGAGCAGATCTTCATGGTGATGCGATGTCCTCCAGAGGATCAGGTCATGCTAACCACCTTCTTGCTGGATGGTGATGCCCATGAGTGGTGGTACGGCTTGGAGATGTCTAGTTGGGATGTCCAGACAGTGACATGTGGGGTCTTCAGAGAGCGTTTTCAGGAGAAGTACTACCCTTGCTCTTTCTGTGACGCCAAGGAAGCAGAGTTCTTACAGCTCTGGCAGGGGAGCATGTCAATTGCAGATTATGAGCAGTGTTTCTAGAGATTGTTCTGCTTTGCTTCTGCATTCGTGAGTACTAAGGCCAACAATTGTCACCGATTCGAGATGAGCATGCAAGGAGAGATCCGTGATATAGTGACACTAGGATCCTATGCTACACTAAGGGATCTAATCGATGCAGCTGTGAGAGTGAAGGAATTTTTTTCGACTCGACAATAGTTTTCTAGGGATGGACGACACCGAGAGCATTCGTATGCTGGACCTTCGAGATAGAGAGCCCCAAAGGGAGGCTGTTTCATTGAAGCCTCATCCTCATCTGGCAGTGGACGGTTTGGCAGGCACATCGGTACTCAGAAATTTGGCTATAGAGCACCACAACCTCCTCAGATGAGTGGTATTTCAGTGGGATCTACGAGTAGACCGAGGGTGCTAACCTATTATGTATGTGGAGAGCTTGGCCACTTCGGGCAAAAGTGCCCATATCTGAAAAGTAGTGGTGGTTTTGGTCGGAGTGTAGTAGGATAGGATTCGCGTGCGGCCACAACTTCATACGCGATTGGTGGCCGAGGTTATGGAGGAGACAGAGATGGTTACCGTGGATTACGAGGATGTGGTCGACCGTCGGGACCATATGCTTGAGTGTTTACAGTGACTAAACAATAGGCCATAGCAGCCTCGAGAGTAGTGACAGATACGCTCACTATTTTAGAGCATGCCGTACACATTTTGATAGACCCTGGAGCTACACATTCATTCATATCTCGGAGTTGTACATTGTTAGTGGATAGAGAGGTGTCCGCACTTGGTTATGATATGGGAGTAGGTACATCAACCGGGGATGTGTACATTGTGAATCAGGTATTGAGGGATTGTCCGATGAGGATATGAGATGTGGATTTTGTAACAGACCTGATACTTCTGGATCTACACGATTTTGATGTCATCCTTGGGATGGATTGGATGACCTATCATCATGCATCGATCGAATGGTACGATAAGAGGGTGACCTTTCAGAGTCTTGGACTACCCGAGACTACCTTTCAGGGAGATCAGAGGGTGTTATCCTCTGGAGTTATATCAGCTTTGAAAGAAAAAAAGTTGCTGAGGAAAGGCTGTCAAGGCTACTTGGCTCATGTTATGGATAGTTGGGGTACACCCTAGAGAGCAGAGGACATACTAGTGGTGCAGGAATTTCCAGATGTATTCTCGGAGGATCGGCCAGGATTACCACCCCACCGAGAGATTGAGTTCACCATCGATCTTCTGCCAGGTACGAGACCTATATCGCAAGAGCCGTATCGTATGGCACCGACCGAGTTGAGGGAACTGAAGGTTCAATTACACGAGTTGGTGGATATGGGATTTATTTGACCCAGTACATCGCCTTGGGGAGCTCTGGTGTAGTTTGTAAGAAAGAAGTACGGTAGTCTGCGATTTTACATAGATTACCGGCAACTCAACAAGTTTACGGTGAGAAATAAGTATCCCCTGCCCCGGATAGATGACTTGTTTGATCAGTTGAGAGGGCTAAATATTCTCGAAGATTGATCTTCGGTCGGGATACCACCAGTTGAGGATTACCGAGGAAGATGTTCTGAAGATTGCTTTCTGGACGAGATATGGCCACTATGAGTTTCTGGTGATGCAATTTGGATTGAAAAATGCACCAGCTGCATTTATGGGTCTGATGAACTGAGTGTTTCAATCATACCTTGATCGGTTTGTGATAGGATTTATCGATGATATCCTAGTATACTTAAAGAGTGCTAGAGCGCACGAGAAGCATTTGAGATTGGTGCTGAACAGACTGAGAAGGAATAAGTTGTATGCTAAGCTGAGAAAGTGTCAATTATGGCTGAACAATATAGGCTTCTTAGGCCATGTGATTTCGGCTTAGGGGGATTAGTGTGGACCCCAATGAGACAGAGGCCGTGAATAATTGGGAACAATCGAAAACTGTTACTGAAGTCCGCAGTTTCCTAGGGTTGGCTTGATACTATAGACGTTTCGTAGAGGGTTTCTCTACCATTACTGCTCCATTAACCTGTTTGACCAGGAAAGGGGTTAAGTTCAATTGGAACGAACGTTGCGAATAGAGCTTTCAGGAGTAAAAAAGATGGTTGACTTCTACATCGGTATTAGCTCTTCCAGATGACAGTGGGGAGTTTGAGGTATACAGTGATGCTTCGTTGAAGGGATTGGGATGCATGTTGATGCAGCATTGGCGGCAGTGGCACATGCTCTGAAGATTTGGAGACACTCTCTATACGAGGAGACGTGCAGGATTTTCACGGACCATGAGCCTGAAGCACTTTTTCACTCAAAAGGAACTGAATTTGACACAAAGACGATGGTTGGAGCTGATCAAGAATTACGATTGCACCATCGAGTATCATCCCGGGAAGGCAAATGTGGTGGCAGACGCTTTGAGCAGGAAGTTTTCAAGTTCAATGGCTCATCTGAATATGGTGTATTTGTTTTTGTTAGTAGAACTCTGAAAAGGTGGAGTCATTCTCGGAGTGGATGATGGGGGAGCTTTGTTGGCTAGCTTCCATGTGAGACCCATCTTGATTGACCAGATTATAGAGGCTCAACTTTAAGATCCTATATTGTGTATTCTAAGGATAGAAGTTGAAGTAGGTGATCAGCAAGATTTTACTATCAGCTGTAATGGAGCCTTACTGAAAAAGGGCTGATTGTGTGTGCCTGCAGATGCAGAGTTGAGGTTCGAGATACTTGAGGAGGCCCACATTTCAGCGTACGCAATGAATCCAGGAGGAACAAAGATGTATCGTACACTCAGAGAGTATTAGTGGTGGACTGGCATGAAGAGAGAGATTGCAGAGTATATTGGTAGATGTCTAACTTATCTGCAGGTAAAGGCTAAACGACAGAGACCATATGGAGCTTGGCAGCCTCTTCCGATCCCTGAGTGGAAATAGGATCACATCACCATGGACTTCGTGTTTAAGTTGCCTAAGACATGAAGAAGTTTTGATAGAATTTGGGTGATTGTGGATAGACATACGATGTCAGCTCATTTCTTGCCAGTGGGTGAAACCTTCAAGCCAAATCAGTTAGCTCATATGTTTGTTGATGAGATTATTAGGCTGCATGGGACACCAGAATTGATTGTGTCGGATCGGGATCCACGGTTTACATCTATATTTTGGTAGAGTTTGCAGAGAACCCTTGGTACGAGGCTGCATTTCAGCACTGTTTTTCATCCGCAGACCGATGGACAGTATGAGTGGACCACCATCATCGTTTCACGGGAGCTTGTTAAAAGAAGTTTCAACATTTC
Organism: Prinsepia uniflora; assembly: GCA_032719365.1. Taxonomy (NCBI): domain Eukaryota; kingdom Viridiplantae; phylum Streptophyta; class Magnoliopsida; order Rosales; family Rosaceae; genus Prinsepia; species Prinsepia uniflora. The sequence continues at coordinate 41,030,690 of CM064867.1, read as the reverse complement.
GAAGGTACATTGTGCAAAATGTAACTGACTCTTTTGCAATGTATGCCTCCCTTCAGGACATGTCTTGTTGCGGACCTACCACTTGTAGGTATCTATCATTCTGCAACTAAATATACAAAATGCTTTAAATATGTACAGTATATTAAGGACACAGTACCAGTATTATGAATATTTTATACCTTTTGATTAGGTACGTTCAATGATATTGAACGGGGCCAACTAGCACTGCCACTCTAAATGATGTATTAGTAGGTATACCATTACACCAAAGAATGTTGTTGGAAATATTTACTCAAGCCGACACATGATATACACAATATCTCTTTAATTGCTTCAAGATCCACCTTTCCTAGCAACTTGGCACATAGTATCTGGAAAAATTAAGACAAATAAACTATCATCTCAACAACTTTAGGCTCCAAATAAGTCCAAATGCCAATCAGAATAGGTCGTTGTAAGAAAACGTGATAGTCATGCCTTTTCATGCATTATATGGTGCTACCATCAATGCTAACATTTCAAGAGATGTTGCTTGCATAACCACCGGGGAATTTCACACTCTGCAACCACTTATGACATTTTTTCCTTATTTTTAGCGTAAATGTATAACCTGGATGAGCCATGATGTATTTTCCATTCACAAATTTTGGCCACACATGTCGCCGAATGCCCATCTCTTGCATACCCAGACGAATTGTTTTGGTGTCTTTTGACTTGCTATCAATAAGTAAAATTGTTCCGACAAGACTTTCAACAACATTCTTCTTAATAAGAATGTGATCTGCGATGTGCCTGATTTTCAATTTTTCTGTTCAGTAGGTTTTAGGCTTTTGTGATGAATGTGAGAATATTATTTAAGATGTCCAATATCTCATCACCCGACCTCTCTCTTGGTCGTGGTGGTAGCTCTATTTTACTATCAAATGAGTCAGAATGCATATGGCATTGATGATACTAGGGTAGTTATCTTCTTGTGCTCAGATAACATACCTTTGATGTGTGCCAAAATGATTTTTTGTCTAGTCCACATGTTGGACAAGTAAGATAGCCTTTGGTGCTCTATCCAGTCAGTATCTCGTAAGGAGGAAAATCTTTGATTATCCACATTACGTCCGCAAGATAGCCCTTGGTGCTCCATCCCGCCACCCCTCAACTTTTTGTAGGTTTAGACACTATTTTCCTATAAACCTATAAGCTCAATCAATCAACGGACACAAATAAATGTCGATGGAAATACTCTGCGATTTGGGCCCCGATATCGAAGTACTGAGGATTGTGAATTCTTTTTTCATGCATCTCCAATGAGGCAAGTTATACGGAACTACAACTACCAACCAAGTGCTATAGGTCCTTGCAAAACTTTCAAAAGGATTAAAACCGTCAGTAGCAAGTCCTAATATGAGATTTCTTGGCTTTGATGCAAAATCGGGATACATCTTATCAAATTCCTTCCAAGCATCTCCATCGCCCGGATGACTTAGTGAATCATCACCAGTGCGTTCATCCTTGTTCCACTTCATATCATGGGCTATGTGAAACGTGTAACACCCCGGAAATTCGAGGATTTTAATATTGTAATTTGATGTATGTATTGACGCTTTTACCCTTGTGATTCGCATGGCCAAATTGTTGACTTTTTGATTGGTGGATTAAATGGACTTTGACCTATGACCGTGACGTAGTTCGGGACGCCACGAGTTCATAGACAGGTGGCACGTCCAATTCAGACGATCAGGGAAAAAGTTATGACTATCTGAAGTTCAGGGGCACTACCGTAATTTTGACGGTTGGGGCGAAAATGTTGACTTTTCGTTTGACAATTAATTTTCACGCGACTCAAGGACCGATATGTAGGTCTCGACGTCCTGAGTCCGTAGACAGGCGGCACGCCGAAATCGGACTTCGTATGGCTGAGTTACGGGTCTAGAAAGTGAGGGGCAGTTTGGTAATTATTTGAACTAGGGGCATTTTGGTCATTTTGCCCTGGTCACTGTAGCAACCGCGGGGGAACGACTGCTGCACCACCGTGTGCGGTGGTTCTGAGTCCCCTTTTAATTAATCAATGTGTGAGTTGGAAAGTTGGGATTGTTTAAGGCCCTATGGACATTAGAACATGGCCGAACATGGCCACCATTTTTAATTGTAAGCTTCGAAGCTTTTCGGGGAACAACTCTCAGTGGACAGTTTGGCTTCCACGAGCTGTTGGACAGCACGGTACCATTAATTGCGTGGGAATCTGAGTGACCCTTTATTTGCTGAGGTGAGGGCTGTGAGTTGGAGAGGAGAAACCAGAGAAACCGAAATTCTGGGATTTGGAGGGAAAATCAGAGTTTAATTTCTACGGTGTGTTGGACCAATCTAATCGCAGAGTAAGCTTTCTGGGAGTGTTTAGAACACAACCATATCAAAATCGAAGGCAACCAGCCACGGGTGAGCTGGGACGGTGACTGCCGTGTTCAGAAGAATTTCAGAGGTTTGGACGACTACTTCAAGGTGAGTGTTGGTTCAATTGAGTGTGTTTTCCAGTTCGTTCTGATACTATAATGCTTCCTGTAAGGTTAATTTGATTTTGGTTTAGAAACCAGTGAGTTGGGGTGATCAACCCGTTTGGATGATCACGGGCAGAAGGGCCATTTAAGGTTTTGATTTGGCTAATTAATAACTCAGAACTTAAATTAGATGCTTAAATAACATGTTAGGATCAAATTGGATTGAAATCGAGTAGGAATTGATGGGTAATTAACCGGGTCAAGCCGCGGGTGGCAGGCCCGAATTACAGACAAACGGGTGAAGATGCTGACACTGTAGCTACAGTGTCAGGCGCGTGACTTTCACGCACAGCCACTTTGGGCGGCGCGTGAGGGCGCGTTGGGGCTTATCTCATTCCTCTCATTATTCTGAACATTTTTGGTGAATTAACCATGTTGATTTGAGATAGTTTGAAGGGTTAGTTTAGGGCCGGTTGCCTCGGGAAACGTGTCGACTGTTTCCCCGAACCGGTTTCTGTTTCGAACTTTCTTTTGAATAAATATTAAGGACTTGTAGTGACCCTTACGTGTGAATTGAACTGACAGGAATTGTACGATAATCTCGGTACAGGTCCGTACGCGCAGATTCGCAGCGGAATCGTACAGTGAGTGGGCCCGATTTCATTAAACACTTGCATGCTCAAAATGTTTTCCGATTTACTTATTTATTCACATGCTAAAATCAAATAAACGGTTATGATGATATGGAAATTATGGTTATGACACGTTTCACGGTATTTGGGCTTGAGACCCGTCCGATGGAACATAAGGTTTGGTTTGGATTTTATCTATGTATAAATATATGCCTTGCATGTGGATATCAATAAAATGTATTTGTTACTGCACTGTATAGATCCATTCATATGATACTGTCTCCTCTGGATGAGGTACCCCGGAGAGGTCACGGACGTCTAGAACGTCCAGCGTCTATGACGCTAAGCATCGGGGATGCTGTAACCGAACAGGGTTCGGGGATTGAACTCGGAATTGAGACCCGAGTGGCACGCGTAGCCTTGTGATTGTGACCTTATTGTACGTCAGGGACGTCAAACATCAGGGATGTCGAATTGGAGTGTATAGTGCAGTGGCTAAAATGATATTATGGTTTTATTATATGCCTTATGGTTCATATCATATGATTGATGGTTTTAAATACTGTTGCATGCATGTTTGGAAAACGGAGGGGTAAATTATATGTTTTACTTATCAAATGATTTTATAAACTTGAGTTTCGGTCCACTCACCCTTAATGTTTTTGGTAACCCCTCCAGGTCGTGATACTGAGGTAGAGGAGGAACCTGAGGCTGAGGCATAGATCTACTTCTGCGTACCTGAACCCCTGCTGGGTGGTTTACCCGCAGGTTTATCTTAGAGTCGTGTTCGCAACTTGTAATTTTGGATTTCATCCCTTGTCTGACATCTGTTTAATTCGGATTTGTTGTATGACTTTAATTTGGTTATTTATACATTTGATGTTTTGAGGTTGAAATTGGTATGAATTATTGGGTGCCAGACGGGAGCAGGGCACGTCCCCTTGTGGTCCCTGTGGGATCGGGGCGGGTCCTGTCAGCTTGGTATCAGAGCACTAGGTTGTGGTCAGTACTAGGTTATGGTCAGCATGCTAGACTAGCGATTAGTACTAGTTACTTTTCGACTTTTAAGAATATTGTTATCTGATGTATGCCTCTTGACAGTTGGTTATGCCTCCTAGGAGAATTCCTCATACACGAACTGACGAGGATCTGGAAAGGGAGATGGAATGCGCGAGCATTGAAAGGGCTCAACGTTTGGGAGCCATTCCTTTATGCGGGGGATCAAACCCCGAGGATGCTCATGATTGGATCACCAAGTGGGAGAGGATCTTCTCGGTGATGCACTGCCCTCCGGGCGAACGAGTGACCTTGGCGGCCTTCTTACTGGAAGGAGGAGCCTACCAGTGGTGGCACAGACTCGAAATGTCTGGATGGTCTGTCCATACCACTACTTGGGAAGTTTTTTGTTCCCGATTTCTGGACCAGTACTACCCGCGGACGTTCCGCCCGGCACGGGAGGCTGAGTTCCTGCGACTGGAGCAGGGTGATATGTACGTTGCAGACTACGAGCAAACTTTCGGAAAACTATCCCAGTTCGCTGCATCATTCGTGAGCACGGAGGAGGACAAATGCCAAAGGTTTGAGCTTGGACTCCGAGGGAAGATCCGGGCAAGTGTGACTGCTGCTACTCAGGCTTCTCTAAGAGATATGGTCGACGCTGCGGTGCATGTCGAGGCCAGTCTGGTGGCACACCAGACACGACAGCCTTCGAGCGAGGGGCGACGTCAGGATCGCCCACATCGTGGGCCATCGGGCCAGAAGAACAACAAGGGAGGGGGCTACAGGGGAGCACCCTCATCCTTCAAGGGTCGTGGCTGGTCAGGTCGATGCGGAGGCTCTCAGGGCAGGGGATCAGGATACAACTCTGGGCAGCGCTCATCTTGGAGCGGTGCTTCTGGTGGGCATTCGGACAGGCCAAGGCCAGTAACTTGTTTTGCTTGCGGATAGGAGGGCCACTATGCCTGTGATTGCCCGCAGTTGTCCAAGAACAACGACGCTGGGGGCTCTAGTGTGGTGCAGAGCACGGCTTCCCACACTAATGGAGGTCGCGGTCAGGGACGTGACCGTGGTGCTGGGCGTGGCGCGCGTGGGCGCGGACGGAACGGAGGGCCGAGGGCCCAAGTGTTTGCAATGACCCAGCAGCAGGCGAGGACTGCCCCAGGCGTGGTCACAGGTACACTACATATCTTAAATCTTCTTGTACGTGTATTGATGGATGCGGGGGCTACACATTCTTTTATTTCGAAGAGTTGTGCTGGTATGCTTGATTGTGTGGTATCAGCTTTAGATTGCGAAATGGGTGTTGGCACCCCGATGGGCATCGTGTACCTTGTGAATCAGGTGATTCGGAGGTGCCCGGTAAGAATTGAGGATGTGGATTTACCAGCAGACTTAATTATTCTGGATATCCACGACTTCGATATAATCCTAGGGATGGATTGGCTATCGGAGCACGGATCACTCATCGATTGCTGTAGCAAGCAAGTGATTCTGCGGAGCCCGGGTTTGCCGGAGGTTATCTTTCAGGGGGAACGTGACGGTTCGCCTCCTGAAGTGATTTCTTCACTTACTGCTACCAAACTTCTACGGAAAGGATGCCAGGGTTATCTGGCGCATGTCGTGTCGGAACAGGTTGATACCCCGGGTATCGACGTGATACCGGTGGTATGTGAGTTTCCGGATGTATTCCCGGAAGACTTACCTGGACTACCGCCATCGTGGGAGATCGAGTTTACTATTGAACTACTCCCTGGTACCCGACCTATATCCCAGGCACTATACCGGATGGCGCCGGCCGAGTTACGAGAACTCAAGACTCAATCGCAGGAGTTGGTGGATTTGGGATATGTCCGACCGAGTACTTCACTGTGGGGAGCACCGGTGTTGTTCGTAAAGAAGAAGGAGGGAAGTTTCAGTTTGTGTATTGACTATCGACAACTCAACAAGCTGACACTGAGGAACCAGTATCCTCTACCCAGGATCGATGACCTTTTTGACCAGTTGCGGGGAGCTGAGTGCTTCTCGAAAATTGATTTGCGGTCTGGGTATCACCAACTGAAGATTTCGGAGGAGGATATTCCGAAAACTACTTTTCGAACCCGTTATGGACACTACGAGTTCCTGGTTAAGCCATTTGGTTTGACAAATGCTCCGGCAGCATTCATGGATCTGATGAACTGGGTCTTCCGACCCTACCTGGATAAGTTCGTGATTGTGTTCATCGATGATATCTTGGTGTACTCAAGGAGTGCCCATGCACATGAGGAACATCTACGGTTGGTCTTGGAGAGGCTGAGACAAGAACAGTTGTACGCCAAGCTGAGCAAGTGTCAGTTTTGGCTGAGCAGTATTGGTTTTCTGGGACACGTGATATCGACGGATGGGATTTGCGTGGATCCCCAGAAAACAGAAGCGGTGACCAATTGGGCTAGACCGACAACAGTGACCGAGGTGCGGAGTTTCGTCGGATTAGCAGGTTACTACCGGAGATTCGTGGAGGGTTTCTCCAAAATTGCTGCACCATTGACTCGTTTGACTCGGAAGGGAGTGAAGTTTATCTGGGACGAGCAGTGCGATCGGAGTTTTCAAGAGTTAAAGGATCGATTGACCACTGCACCTGTCCTTGCATTGCCGGATGACAGTGGAGAGTTTGTGGTCTTCAGTGATGCATCGCTGCAAGGTTTGGGCTGCGTGTTGATGCAAACTGGCAAGGTTATCGCCTACGCATCCCGGCAGCTGAAGACTCATGAGTTGAACTACCCTACCCATGATTTGGAGTTGGCGGCGGTGGTTCATGCTCTAAAAATCTGGAGACATTACCTGTTCGGCGCAACGTGTCGGATATACACCGACCACCAGAGTCTTAAATACCTATTCACTCAGAAGGAGCTTAACATGAGACAACGGAGATGGTTGGAGCTGCTGAAGGATTATGACTGTACGATCGAGTACCATCCGGGTAAGGCCAACGTGGTGGCGGATGCACTCAGCAGAAAATCAGCGGGATCAGTTGCACACCTGGGGATGGTGTATCTTCCTTTGCTGGTGGAACTCCGGAAGGCGGGAGTTATTTTGGGTACGGATGAGCATGGAGCTTTGTTGGCCAGCTTCCATGTACCACCAGTACTGATTGATCGGATCATCGAAGCACAACTTCAGGATCCGATACTCTGTATTTACAGGATTGAGGTCGATGCGAATGGGAGACAGGATTTTTCCATCCGGGACGATGGAGCACTTGTGAAGATGGGCCGTTTATGTGTACCTGCAGTGGCAGAGTTACGGGCCGAGATTTTTGAGGAGGCCCATAGTTCGGCTTATGATATGCATCCGGGAGGTACAAAGATGTACCGTACCCTCCGGAACCATTATTGGTGGCCAGGAATGAAGAAGGATATTGCTGAATTCGTGAGCAAATGCTTAACCTGTCAGCATGTTAAGGCGGAACGACAGAGACTGTATGGGGCTATGCAGCCACTTCCGATTTCCTAGTGGAAGTGGGATCACATCACCATGGACTTCGTCTTTAAGTTACCAAGGACTCAGAGTGGAGTTGACGGAGTATGGGTGATCGTGGACCGGTTAACCAAATCAGCCCATTTTCTGCCAGTTCAGGAGACCTATAAACCTAACCGATTGGCTCAGTTGTTTGTGAAGGAAATCATACGATTGCATGGTACGCCGGAATCGATCGTGTCTGATCGTGATCCGCGTTTCACATCCAGGTTCTGGCGGAGTCTGCAAGCTACTTTGGGAACAACCCTACGTTTCAGTACTGCTTTCCATCCACAGACCGATGGGAAGTCTGAGAGGACCATTCAAACCCTGGAGGACATGATGAGGTTATGTGTGCTACAGTTTCAGGACTCTTGGGATACTCATTAGCCATTAATGGAATTCGCTTACAAAAACAGCTATCAGGCAAGCATCGGGATGGCACCCTATGAGGCACTGTATGGTCGACAGTGCAGGACACCTATCTGCTGTACGGAGATAGGAGAACGAGCGGCTGTAGGGTCGGAATTGATGGAATTAACCATGGAAACTGTTCGTGTTATCAAGGAGAGATTGAAGGCGGCACAGGATCGCCAGAAGAGTTATGCTGATCGACGGATTCGAGACTTGGAATTTGAAGTGGGAGATTTCGTCTTCCTGAAGTTATCTCCGTGGAAAGGGATTATCCGTTTTGGCCGACGGGGGAAACTGAGTCCGCATTTTATCGGACCTTATGAGATCGTGGAGAGGATTGGCAGAGTTGCATACAGATTGGCACTACCTCCAGAACTTTCTAGAGTTCACGATGTTTTCCACATATCGATGCTACGGAAGTACGTACATGATGCTTCGCATGTACTAGGGGAACAACCTGTCGAACTACGGGAGGATTTGAGCTTTGATGAACAACCAGTACAGATCTTGGATCGGAAGGACAAGGTACTACGTCGGAAGACGATCCCTCTCGTCAAGATTCTCTGGAGAAACCAGAATGTGGAAGAAGCCACATGGGAGCCGGAGGCTCAAATGCGAGATCAATTTCCTCATTTGTTTCTTTGAAATTTCGGGACGAAATTTCTTAAGGGGGGAAGGTTGTAACACCCCGGAAATTCGAGGATTTTAATATTGTAATTTAATGTATGTATTGACACTTTTACCCTTGTGATTGGCATGGCCAAATTGTTGACTTTTTGATTGGTGGATTAAATGGACTTTGACCTATGATCGTGACGTAGTTCGGGACGCCACGAGTTCATAGACAGGTGGTACGTCCAATTCGGACTATCAGGGAAAAAGTTATGACTATTTGAAGTTCAGGGGCACTACCGTAATTTTGACGGTTGGGGCGAAAATGTTGACTTTTCGTTTGACAATTAATTTTCACGCGACTCAAGGACCGATAGGTAGGTCTCGACGTCCTGAGTTCGTAGACAGGCGGCACGTCGAAATCGGATTTCGTATGGCTGAGTTACGGGTCTAGAAAGTGAGGGGCAGTTTGGTAATTATTTGAACTAGGGGCATTTTGGTCATTTTGCCCTAGTCACTGTAGCAACCGCGGGGGAACGACTGCTGCACCACCGTGTGCGGTGGTTTTGAGTCCCCGTTTAATTAATCAGTGTGTGAGTTGGAAAGTTGGGATTGTTTAAGGCCCTATGGACATCAGAACATGGCCGAACATGGCCACCATTTTTAATTGGAAGCTTCGAAGCATTTCGGGGAACAACTCTCAGTGGACAGTTTGGCTTCCATGAGCTATTGGACAGCACGGTACCATTAATTGAGTGGGAATCTGAGTGACCCTTTATCTGCTGAGGTAAGGGCTGTGAGTTGGAGAGGATAAACCAGAGAAACCGAAATTCTGGGATTTGGAGGGAAAATCAGAGTTTAATTTCTACGGTGTGTTGGACCAATCTAATCGCAGAGTAAGCTTTCTGGGAGTGTTTAGAACACAACCATATCAAAATCGAAGGCAACCAGCCACGGGTGAGCTAGGACGGTGACTGCCGTGTTCAAAAGAATTTCAGAGGTTTGGACGACTACTTCCAGGTGAGTGTTGGTTCAATTGAGTGTGTTTTCCAGTTCGTTCTGATACTATGATGCTTCCTGTAAGGTTAATTTGATTTTGGTTTAGAAACCAGTGAGTTGGGGTGATCAACCCGTTTGGATGATCACGGGTCGAAGGGCCATTTAAGGATTTGATTTGGCTAATTAATAACTCAGAACTTAAATTAGATGCTTAAATAACATGTTAGGATCAAATTGGATTGAAATCGAGTAGGAATTGATGGGTAATTAACCGGGTCAAGCCGCGGGTGGCAGGCCCGAATTACAGACAAACGGGTGAAGATGCTGACACTGTAGCTACAGTGTCAGGCGCGTGACTTTCACGCACAGCCACTTTGGGCGGCGCGTGAGGGCGCGTTGGGGCTTATCTCCGATCACGATCAACATGACTTTTATTCCTCTCATTATTCTGAACATTTTTGGTGAATTAACCATGTTGATTTGAGATAGTTTGAAGGGTTAGTTTAGGGCCGGTTGCCTCGGGAAACGTGTCGACTGTTTCCCCGAACCGGTTTCTGTTTCGAACTTTCTTTTGAATAAATATTAAGGACTTGTAGTGACCCTTACGTGTGAATTGAACTGACAGGAATTGTACGATAATCTCGGTACAGGTCCGTACTGTAACGACCCGAACCGAGAATAATAATATTTTAATGTAAAAAGACTATTTTGCCCCTGAAGGGGGGAAACTTTGACTTTTGACCCGGGAAATAATTTGGACTTTGACCCATGACTATGACGTAGATCGGGACGTCACTAATCCGTAGGCAGGCGGCACGCCGAAATCGGAGTTCGTATGAAGAAGTTATGGTCAAGGATGCGTTTTAGCGGAATTTACGAACCGAGAACAACGGAATAAAATATTAATTTATTATGGGAATCCGTGCCAAACTAATATTTAAATCAAACCAGTGGATGAGTGACAAGTGTCACCCATCCAAGTCCATACTATTCCAATAAAGCAACATTACACTATTTAACCATTTTATACTAATTTAATTTTCCCTCCCTAATCCCTAGCCATTGGATTTCTGCCTAAACTAATCCTAGCCTTCCATTTCCTCAGTTTTTTCTTCTTCATGCACGATCACTCCCTGTCTTCTCTCAAACACACACAAACACACATCCATCCCCCCTAACCCGTGCATTTTCTTCCCATTTTCTCTCCACCCAAACACACAAACCAGCCACCCTCATCGCACCAGACGACCACCAACAGCACCACCATCATCTGCTCATCATCACCGTGCATCACCGGTGACCACCACCCCATTTCCCCCGCCTGAACAGCCGTGAAAAACAAAGACCCGAAACACAGAGGAATCGGGTCCAAGAAGCAAACCGCGACATCCACACCACCTCCACGCAGGGGAAGCTCCAGTCTACACCGTGAGGACCCCAGGAAGGCATGTTCATATACCTCGGGCAGTGACCGAGATACCGGGAGCTGATGTACCTAGAGAGTCTCGGGTGTGAGACCCTGAGTGGCAACTCGTAGCCTTAGAACCGTGACATCATTTGGGTTGGGTTTTACAGTGCACTGATATGTTAGTTTCTCCTTTCGATTATTATTGTGGTTTTATGGTTATGATTTAATTATAATATTATATTTTCACTGCATGCAAGATTTGGAAAACGGAGGGGTAAAACCTTATGATTATTTATTATTAAATTGATTTATAAACTGTTATTTTTGGCCCACTCATCCTTGTGTTACTGACCCCTCCAGACCCTGACACGGAAATAGATGAGGAGGACCCGGAGGAGGAGGCAGAGGTTTAGTTTGCTTAGCTGTGCACCTGTACACCCACTTGTGGTAGGTTGAGCACCTAATAAATGTACTCTGACTATTGTGCTCTCGTGTTGTATTTTACTTTCCCTTGTCTGACAGTATCGTTTTAAACACTGTTGTAGTACATTATCTATCTATTTAAGTATTCGGTTTTTATTTAAGGGTAATTTTGGTATGTTTAGAGTCATTGTCAGACGGGAGTGGGGCACGTCCCCGGGTGGTCCCAGTGGGATTGGGACGGGTCCTGTCAGCTTGGTATCAGAGCATTAGAATTAGCAGTCAGAGTACTAGGTTAACGGTTTGTACTTTGTACATGGTCGCTTTCGATGTCTTTTAACCTGTTTGCCTCTTAACAGTTGGATATGCCTCCCCGACGTGAACCCTGTGCACGTGTTGACGAGGGCAATGGAGGGAATGGAGACACTGCGAGCATTGAGCGAGCTCAGCGCCTGGGTTCTACGCACTTTAGTGGGGCAACCACCCCGAGGAAGCACACCAGTGGATTGACCGCTAGGAGAGGATCTTCGAGGTCATGCACTGTCCACCGGAGGAGCGTGTCGTACTGGCAACTTTCCTACTGGATGGGAGCGCCTATCGATGGTGGCACAACCTTGTCCTGGCCGGCTGGACCTTTCACACCATTCCATGGGAGACCTTCCAGGAGTGGTTTCTCAACCAGTTTTATCCACGGTCGTTTCGCAACGCCCGTGAGGCGGAGTTTCTGCAACTCCGGCAGGGAGACCAGACTGTAGCAGAGTACGAGGAGACCTTCCTGATGTTGTCTCGCTTTGCTGAGAACTTCATGATCACCGAGGAGGATCGATGTCGCAGATTTGAGTGGGGCCTGCGACCTGAGATTCAGGCGATGGTGACTGCAACGTCCTTTGCTACCATGAGGGATCTAACTGATGCGGCGACCAGGGTTGAGAATAGTATCCTGGCACGTCAGCGAGCTGAGGGGGAGACACGGCGACGTGATCGCCCGCACTTGGGATTCTCGGGCCGTCGGGGCTCGAAGGGAGGACATTCTGGTGGATTTTCATCTTCGAGCAGCCGAGGACGTTCTGGTCAGTTCAGGAGTCCTCAACGGTCTGGACAGCGTTCTGGGGCTTGGCAGCAGCCGTACTCACCGATGAGCATCTCACCGGGAGGATACTCGGGTCGACCTAGGGAGGTCTCTTGCTTCGCTTGTGGTGAGCCGGGGCACTATGCTTCTGAGTGTCCACTGATTCGGGGCAGCACTATGCCAGCACAGAGCTCAGCATCTCAGCCTGACAGTAGCCGGACACGCGGTGTTGTGCGTGGCCGTGATCGAGGAGCTAGAGGACGGGGACGACCTGCAGAGTCTATGGCTCGTGTCTATGCTGTTACCCAACAGCAGGCCAGATCCATTCCGGGAGTGTTGACAGGTACTGTACATATTTATGGCATGGTTGTTCGTGCATTGATGGATTCAGGGGCAACTCATTCTTTTATTTCACCGCGTTGTGCGGGTCTGTTGGGCCGTGAGGTGACTGCACTTGAGCACGAGATGGGTGTGGGAACACCGATGGGTGTGACCTACCAAGTGAACCAGGAGATACGAGCTTGCCCTGTGGAGATTGAGGGAGTCGAATTTCCGGCAGATTTGATTCTGATGAATGTGCACGACTTCGATGTGATACTTGTATTTGATTGGTTGTCGGAGTACAATTCGCTTATCGACTGTAGTAACATACGATTGACTTTGAGAGGTTCGGGATTGCCGGAAGTGATATTTCAGGGGGGGTATGGAGACGCATCACCCAAGGTAATATCTACACTCACAACTACAAAACTTTTACAGAGGGGGTGTCAGGGTTATCTTGCTTATGTGGTAGAGTCTACGGATGAATCTTTGAGAATTGAGGATATTCCGATTGTGCGGGAATTTCCTGATGTCTTTCCAGGGGATTTACCTGGATTACCACCACCCAGGGAGATCGATTTTACGATCGAGTTACTCCCCGGGACTCGATCGATTTCACAAGCACCGTATCGTATGGCACCGGCAGAGCTACGGGAATTGAAAATCCAATTACAGGATCCGACCCAGTACATCACCATGGGGAGCGCCGGTCTTATTTGTGAAAAAGAAGGAGGGTAGTTTGCGGTTGTGTGTGGATTATAGGCAGTTGAACAAGGCCACGGTAAGGAATCAGTATCCCTTACCCAGGATCGATGATTTGTTCGATCAGTTACGAGGAGCACGATATTTCTCCAAGATAGATCTGAGGTCAGGATACCATCAACTGAGAATAGCCGAGGGGGATGTTCAGAAAACAGTTTTCGAACGAGGTATGGGCATTATGAGTTCTTGGTGACGCCCTTTGGACTGACGAATGCACCAGCTGCATTCATGGACTTGATGAATCGGGTCTTTCGAGCGTACCTGGATAAATTTGTGATTGTGTTTATCGACGACATCTTGGTGTATTCCAACAGTGTCAGGGCTCATGAGAAGCACTTACGAATGGTATTGGGTAAACTACAACAGGAGCAGCTATATGCCAAGTTGAGAAAATGTCAATTTTGGCTAAATAGGATTGGATTCTTGGGTCACATTATATCACCCGAGGGGATAAGTGTGGATCCTCAGAAAACGGAGGCTGTGACAAATTGGCCAAGACCGACCACGGTGACGGAAGTGCGAAGTTTTGTTAGGTTAGCGGGCTACTATCGGAGATTCGTGGAGGGTTTCTCCCAGATTGCCGCACCATTGACTCGGTTAACCCGGAAAGGGGTGAAGTTTGTGTGGGACGATCAGTGTGAACAGAGTTTTCAGGAATTAAAGTTCCGATTAACCACTGCACCTGTCCTTGCATTACCGGACAGCCATGGAGAGTTCGTGGTATATAGTGATGCATCGATGCAGGGCTTGGGTTGTGTATTGATGCAGAATGGAAAAGTGATTGCTTACGCATCCCGGCAGCTGAAGACGCACGAATTGAACTACCCTACTCATGACTTGGAATTGGCAGCGGTGGTTCATGCCCTAAGGATATGGAGACATCATTTGTTCGGTGTGACATGCCGAATATTCACCGATCACCAGAGTCTTAAACATCTGTTCAGTCAGAAGGAACTCAACATGAGACAGCGGAGATGGTTAGAATTGTTAAAGGATTATGACTGTACCATCGAGTACCATCCTGGAAAGGTAAATGTCGTAGCCGATGCACTTAGTAGGAAGTCGGCGGGATCAGTTGCGCATTTGAGATTGATATACCTTCCCTTGTTGGTGGAACTCCGGAAGAGCGGAGTTATGTTAGGAATGGACGATCAAGGAGCCTTGTTGGCTAGCTTTCATGTGCGACCCGTGTTGGTCGACAGAATCATCGAGGCTTAACTTCAAGACCAGATACTCTGTGACTACAGAAACGAGGTTGAATCCGGACAGAGACAAGATTTCTCCATCTGGGGTGATGGAGCATTAGTGAAGCTTGGGAGATTGTGTGTACCTGCGGTACCAGGGTTGAGGAGAGAGATTTTAGACGAGGCCCATAGTTCGGCCTATGCTATGCATCCAGGAGGGACGAAGATGTACCGTACTCTCCGGGACTATTATTGGTGGCCAGGGATGAAGTGGGAGATAGCTGAGTTTGTCAGCAAATGTTTGATCTGTCAGCAGGTCAAGGCAGAACGGCAGCGTCCGTATGGGGCTATGCATTCCAATTCCGCAATGGAAGTGGGATCACATTACCATGGACTTTGTCTTCAAGTTACCGAAGACAAGGAGTGGATTTGATGGAGTTTGGGTGATAGTAGACCGGTTGACTAAATCAGCGCATTTTCTGCCTGTACGTGAGACGTACAAGCCCAACCGTTTGGCCCAGCTATTCATTAATGAGATCATCCGACTACACGGAACCCCAGAGTCGATCGTGTCGGATCGAGATCCGCGTTTCACATCCAGGTTTTGGAGGAGTCTACAGACTACTTTGGGTACGAAATTGCACTTCAGTACGACATTCCACCCACAGACCGACGGACAGTCCGAAAGGATAATACAGACTCTCAAGGACATGATGAGAGCCTGTGTGTTGCAATTCCAAGATTCGTGGGCTGATCGATTGCCATTGATGGAGTTTACCTACAATAACAGCTACCATGCGAGTATAGGGATGACACCCTATGAGGCACTGTATGGTCGACAGTGCAGAACACCGGTATGCTGGATGGAGATCGGAGAAAGAACCGCAGTGGGGCCGGATTTGATGGATATGACCCAGGAGACAGTTCGGGTTATTCGGAAGAGACTGAAGGCGGCCCAGGATCGTCAGAAGAGCTATGCGGATCGACGGATCCGAGATTTGGAGTTTGAGGTTGGTGACTTTGTCTTTTTAAAGTTATCGCCGTGGAAAGGAATTCTCCGATTTAGACGACGTGGGAGATTGAGTCCCCGTTATATCGGACCTTATGAGATTGTCGAGAGAATTGGTCCAGTGGCTTATCATTTAGCACTACCTTCGGAGCTTTCCCGAGTACATGACGTATTCCATTTATCTATGCTACCGAAGTACCTTCGGGATGACTCTCATGCGCTGCCAGAACAACCACTGGAACTGATGACAGACTTAAGCTTCGAGGAACGGCCAGTGCAGATTCTGGATAGGAAGGAAAAGGACTTAAGGAATAAGACGATTTCATTGGTTAAGGTGCTATGGCGGAACCACGATGTGGAGGAAGCGACATGGGAACCCGAGGAATTGATGAGAGGACAGTACCCACACTTGTTCGAGTAAATTTCGAGGACGAAATTTCTGTAAGGTGGGTAGATTGTAACGACCCGAACCGAGAATAATAATATTTTAATGTAAAAAGACTATTTTGCCCCTGAAGGGGGGAAACTTTGACTTTTGACCCGGGAAATAATTTGGACTTTGACCCATGACTATGACGTAGATCGGGACGTCAGGAATCCGTAGGCAAGCGGCACGCCGAAATCAGAGTTCGTATGAAGAAGTTATGGTCAAGGAAGCGTTTTAGTGGAATTTACGAACCGAGAACAACGGAATAAAATATTAATTTATTATGGGAATCCATGCCAAAATAATATTTAAATCAAACCAGTGGATGAGTGACAAGTGTCACCCATCCAATTCCATACTATTCCAATAAAGCAACATTACACTATTTAACCATTTTATACTAATTTAATTTTCCCTCCCTAATCCCTAGCCATTGGATTTCTGCCTAAACTAATCCTAGCCTTCCATTTCCTCAGTTTTTCTTCTTCATGCACGAACACTCCCTGTCTTCTCTCAAACACACACAAACACACATCCATCCCCCCCTAACCCATGCATTTTCTTCCCATTTTCTCTCCACCCAAACACACAAACCAGCCGCCCTCATCGCACCAGACGACCACCAACAGCACCACCATCATCTGCTCATCATCACCGTGCATCACCGGTGACCACCACCCCATTTCCCCCGCATGAACAGCCGTGCAAAACTCAGACCCGAAACACAGAGGAATCGGGTCCAAGAAGCAAACCGCGACATCCACACCACCTCGACGTAGGGGAAGCTCCAGTCTACACCGTGAGGACCCCAGGAGCGTAACTGGACGACGGCGAAGCCTGCGGCGGCGACACGGCGGCGGTAAGGCCGAAAACCCGAGAACCCGTTTTCACTCCCCTGTTTCGAACCAACCCGTTTTAATGCCTAGAAATTGATCTATTGTTTATGGACATGTCCTAGGGCTAGAGACGAGTTGGTTGGGACCAGTTTGGACGACTGAGACGGCGTTGATCGACGGAGACGACGACTGGATTCCTGGCCGTGAAGTTCAACAAGGACTGGTGAGTTTCTTCTCGTTTTCTTTCGGTTTTGAGGTTGTAGAACCATAGAACAGACCTAGACGACCCTATAGGGATGAACCCCGTTGAAAATGGTGGCCAGAATCGTACGGTGGAATCGGGTCAAGCCGTGGGTCGACGGCGACCCGGTTCCAGTCAAACGGGCTGACCCGGTACTGTAGCATGATGACGTCATCATGCTGACGTCATGATGACGTCATCCTGTCAGATGTTGTCAGACCAGGGACCAATCAAAACATGCCATGTGTCACCTGACAAGTGTCAGTGATGACGTCATGCTGACGTCAGCAGTACTGTAGCAGCGTTGACCCACGCATTGACCAGGCGCGTGGGGGCGCGTGTGAACAGTGATTTTGGTGGGGCCGGTACCATTTTCAAGGTTTCGACGATACGGATCCAATGGAGGTGGTTTCGTGTCGATCGGAGATCGTTAGATTAGTCAAAATGGGGTTTGAAGCACTGGGAATAATGCCCGGGATGCGATTTTGAGGCGGATTTGTTCTAGGGTCTTGGTATTGATGTTATAGGGTCCTTAAGTAACCCTCAGGTATAAAAATACAGGTTTTAGAGATCGTTGAGCAGCAAGGACCGAGTGTGAGTGGGCTGTTTGGTTTATAAAAGGCTTGCATGCATAAACTGTTTTACTATTTCCACTTATGATTTCGATGAGTCTTATATGAACTGTTTATATATGCTATTACAATGTTTTGGGCATGAGACCCGTC
The DNA here is from genome assembly GCA_032719365.1 of Prinsepia uniflora. Taxonomy (NCBI): domain Eukaryota; kingdom Viridiplantae; phylum Streptophyta; class Magnoliopsida; order Rosales; family Rosaceae; genus Prinsepia; species Prinsepia uniflora. Next base: position 41,012,648 of record CM064867.1, on the reverse strand, counting down.
TGGATTATATGTGGATTTTTTTTGGGATATCCGGGGGGACATAGGGTAAACTATACTGTTATTGTACTGTACTTTCCTACCTGTGTATATTGTCTCCTCCAGGGAGGGTCGTTGGCCTGGGTGGACCCTGGAGTAGTCACGGGGCCCTGACTGAGTGGATTTGACCCCCGTTGGGCTGCTTACTCTCAGGAAGGCATGTTCATATACCTCGGGCAGTGACCGGGATACCGGGAGCTGATGTACCTAGAGAGTCTCGGGTGTGAGACCCTGAGTGGCAACGCGTAGCCTTAGAACCGTGACATCATTTGGGTTGGGTTTTACAGTGCACTGATATGTTAGTTTCTCCTTTCGATTATTATTGTGGTTTTATGGTTATGATTTCATTATAATATTATATTTTCACTGCATGCAAGATTTGGAAAACGAAGGGGTAAAACCTTATGATTATTTATCATTAAATTGATTTATAAACTGTTATTTTTGGCCCACTCACCCTTGTGTTACTGACCCCTCCAGACCCTGACACGGAAATAGAGGAGGAGGCAGAGGTTTAGTTTACTTAGCTGTGGACCTGTACACCCACTTGTGGGTAGGTTGAGCACCGAATAAATGTACTCTGACTATTGTGCTCACGTGTTGTATTTTACTTTCCCTTGTCTGACAGTATCGCTTTAAACACTGTTGTAGTACGTTATCTATCTATTTAAGTATTCGGTTTTTATTTAAGGGTAATTTTGGTATGTTTAGAGTCATTGTCAGACGAGAGCGGGGCACGTCCCCGGGTGGTCCCAGTGGGATTGGGACGGGTCCTGTCACGTACGCGCATATTCGCAGCGGAATCGTACAGTGAGTGGGCCCAATTCATTAAACACTTGCATGCTCAAAATGTTTTCCGATTTACTTATTTATTCACATGCTAAAATCAAATAAACGGTTCTGATGATATGGAAATTATGGTTATGACACGTTTCACGGTATTTGGGCTTGAGACCCGTCCGATGGAACATAAGGTTTGGTTTGGATTTTATCTGTGTATAAATATATGCCTTGCATGTGGATATCAATAAAATGTATTTGTTACTGCACTGTATAGATCCATTCATATGATCCTGTCTCCTCCGGATGAGGTACCCCGGAGAGGTCACGGACGTCTAGAACGTCCAGCGTCTATGACGCTAAGCATCGGGGATGCTGTAACCGAACAGGGTTCAGGGATTGAACTCGGAATTGAGACCCGAGTGGCACGCGTAGCCTTGTGATTGTGACCTTATTGTACGTCAGGGACGTCAGACATCAGGGTTGTCGAATTGGAGTGTATAGTGCAGTGGCTAAAATGATATTATGGTTTTATTATATGCCTTATGGTTCGTATCATATGATTGATGGTTTTAAATACGGTTGCATGCATGTTTGGAAAACGGAGGGGTAAATTATATGTTTTACTTATCAAATGATTTTATAAACTTGAGTTTCGGTCCACTCACCCTTAATGTTTTTGGTAACCCCTCCAGGTCGTGATACTGAGGTAGAGGAGGAACCTGAGGCTGAGGCATAGATCTACTTCTGCGTACCTGAACCCCTGCTGGGTGGTTTCCCCGCAGGTTTATGTTAGAGTCGTGCTCGCAACTTGTAATTTTGGATTTCATCCCTTGTTTGACATCTGTTTAATTCGGATTTGTTGTATGACTTTAATTTGGTTATTTATGCATTTTATGTTTTGAGGTTGAAATTGGTATGAATTATTGGGTGCCAGACGGAAGCAGGGCACGTCCCCTTGTGGTCCATGTGGGATCGGGGCGGGTCATGTCAAAACGACATGAAGAATCTTTGTAATTTGGCTTCAGTGGAAAATAACGCAACACTTTATTCAAAATCTTATCCTTTCGAAACCTAGGCTCATTACACATAGGACATTTGTCGAGTTGCTCGAATTCACCGTAAAATAATGCAGAGTTGTTCTTACATGCATGAATCTTCACATACCCTAAACCGATATCCTTTAAGAGCTTCTTTGAGTTATAATGATCTTTAGGGAGATTGTTATCTTCATGGAGCATTCGGATGATGATGTCCATCGTGTGATCAAAATGCTTGTTCGTTTGATTATACTCTACTTTCATATGTAGTGGAACTGCCCCTACAACCGAAAAGGATTTACAACCATGGTATAATTCGTGCTGAGCTTCTTTCAATAACCTCTCGTAATAGAGATCTGACTCTTCGGGTTAAGGCCTAGGGGCATCATTATCCATATAATCAGATGCAGAAGGAAAAATACCGGTTAATATCTCAACAAATTGATCATTATCACACTGATTAACTGTAACGACCCGTCCCTAATTTTCAGGATTAATTAGGGATTAATGACGGATTAGCCTTGCTAATCGAGGACTAATAAGGGATTAGCCGAGGATTAATGGGCGTTCAGGGTGAAATTACGATTTTGCCCCTAGACGAGGGCGAAAAGTTGACTTTTGACCCAGAAGGTCCGATGGCCGAGGGCCGAGGACCGTTACCTAGATCACATCTATACGAATCCATAGATAGGCGGCACGTCGAATTCGGACGTTCGACGGTGAAATTACAGTTCACGGAAGTTCGAATGAAGGATTACACGTTTTACTAGTCAAGGGACTTTTGGCAGCAAGCGGCCCCAGATATTTGTCCCTGGCCCAATGGATGAGTGACAAGTGTTACTCATCCATTGTACACTCAAACATATTCATGCATCTCCTTCCCCTTTTCTTGTTCGACCATTTCGACACCAAACCCGATCACCCTTCCAACCCCAATCAAACCTTTCCCCCATATGATCATGCTTGAGAGACCAAGAGAGTGAGAGGAGGGCAGGATGATGGTGGTGGCTAGCTAGGAGCAGCGCCGACGTGGACGGCGGAGGACCTCAAGCAAGGTAATCGTTTTTGCCCTTTTTCCTTTTATTTTTTATTCTTGAAGTTATGGACGGTTTTAGTCAATTAGAAAGGGGTTATTAAGGTGATGGGAGGGTTTTAGGAAGGTTTTGGTGGTGGCTAGTGGCTGAGGAACCCCAGGGAGAAAAGTGGGATGTTGGACAGTGAGGAAGAAAATTGGACCGTTGGGTTTTAAGGGGTTTTTGGTGATTTTGATTTCGTTATTAGGTTCCTAGGATCAAAATAGGAGGATTGGAATTGATTAGGAAGAAAAAGGACGAAGATTGAATGGTTTAGGGGCCTGGACCTATCACGCCAGTCAAGTTGGGCCGGAATTGCAGAGAAAACCGGACCGGCCAGTTCGGACCAGTCGGCTAGAGCTTGAAGACAACACTGTAGCTGGTGCGTGGTTCCCACGCGCAAACACTTCAGGCGGCGCGTGCGGGCTTGTGGGAGAGAGTTTTGGGAAACTTCCAAGATGTAATTTTATCTATTCAATGTAACGAACATTTTGGGATTGGTTTCGAGTCGATCAGACATCATCTCGATATATTTCGGGTTGTTCGAAAGTTTAGGATAGCGTTTAAAAATAGTTAAAAATCCCGAAAAATTAGGGGGCTTTAGTAAGGGGTTAATTAAGTAGTTACTAACCCTCTAAAGTGATTTGGACAGGTTTGGGAACCCCGGAGATGGCAATTGACCCGGGAAGGCGTATAGTGCGCGTATCGAGGCGGCATCGTAAACGACCTGTGAGTGGACTTTCTTTTATGAATCGATGCACGCATAAATGTTTTATAAGTACTGTAATATATATTTTGTGATGCCATGAGTGCATGTTGTGTGTGTGTTTACGTATGGACACGTATTTCAAGGTTTTCCAGTTTATACGTGCTTATACGCGCTTATGTTTCGATTTTAATAAAATGGTTTGAAAAAGGTAAAATCGGGCATGCGACCCATTTGCTTTTGGCTTTGGCTCGGGCATGAGGCCCTATTGATGACCTACGGGTCTGAGTCATGGTCGTGACAGGTGTTGTGTGCACGGCGACGGACGACGTGATGCTCGCCTCCGGACTGGGGATGTGTTCTCTCCTGATAGGTCACAATGCACTTTCCGTGGTCGAGCAGCCACTGGAGGCTTAACTTCAGAGTGCTGACAGTATAGCAGAGCGATCGGCGATGTGTGCACCATGTCCCAGAGATGGTCGCGGTAGTGATATGTTCACGGAAACATACCAGGATTGAGAGCGGTCCTGGACTGATGGTTGGACGCATCACTATGATCGGAATCGTGACTGACCCTGTGGTTTCGGGCTTGATGCCCAGTTGATTGTGAATTCGGGCTAGAGGCACCGTTGGGTCATAAGTTTGGGTTGGAGGCCCAGTTAACTTGTGGTATCGGGCGTGAGTCCCGTTTGTGGTTTTTCATACTAGTATGTATATGCCCTCCTTATGAGCGTATTAGTCTGCTCCAGACGTCGTTGATCTTGGAGTGTCACGATCCACTGCCTGGGATGAGTGACTTCAAGAGGGAGCACATTCCAGGAATGAGAGATATGGTATAGTCTCGGGTTGGGTCCGCAGACTGTCCTCCAAACGTTGTAGATCCTGGATTTTGGATGATTCCTCCTAGACGTCATAGATCCTAGGGGTAGACTCAGAGTGAGACCCTGAGTAGTGCGCACACTGATAGATTTATCGTGACTGGTTATTGATTTGGGGCACATGAGGTGCTGATGATGGGTTTTATATATACATGGTTGTATGAGTTTTCACTGAGATGGTTTTGGGCTGAGACCCACGTGTATTGGTTTTGGGCTGAGACCCATGTGTATTGGATTTGGGCTGAGACCCCGTGTTTCATGATTTGAAGGAAGACTCGTTCTGGGCTTCCTTATTTTGGGTTTTGGGCCAAGGTCCCGTGTTCTATGTTTGAGAAATGATTTTCGAATGCATGCATGCTTTTTAGTGAAGGGCATAAAGGTCTTTTTGATGAAATGTTTTTATAAAATATTTGTTTTGTCCACTCACAGTTTTGATGTTTTGAATGCCCTTCAGGTTGATCGTGGATGTGGGCAGTAGCAGAGACTAGACATCACACTCATCCTCCAGATCCTGGTGCTCTCTGATAGTCTCGGTTGGGCTAAGAACGGAATTATCCCTGGTCTGATACTTCGTGTCAGACAGGAGCAGGCGCGTCCCACGTGAACTGAAGATATCGATGTAGTAAAATTTTGTTTACCGTAATAGATCCAATTAGTGTAGTTATGTACGATTCCATTTTGTGCCAAATGCAAATGAACAACACTGAGCGACATCTAAGAACAGTGGTTATATTTATGGCACGAACATAATATGCGCCTTTGATCACTATAGTGACTACGTGCAAAAGCGATGAAGCTGTCGATCCCATCTAAATACTGATAAGAAGATCTATCCAAAATTTGCATCCAGCCAATCTCCATTGTGCTCGCTTCTACAAAATAGAATCAATGTAAGTAGATAATTATAGAGTTTGTGACTATCCCATCCAAAACTCGCTCGTCTCCTTATGCCTCCGGTGATTTGGTCATATCTCATTCAAGAGTGCACGTTTTTGTGCTCTATAGTTTGTGACCTACGAGTCGAAGTTTCGATCGAAGGAAATTTCGAAAGCATCACCCTACAGTTGTCCAAATGCACAATTTAGATGTTTTAAACGAATATCTAGAATGCATTCGGAGAACACTGAGGGGATATAAAATGAATTTCCCAGAATCCAAGCCTAACCACATAGACAACAAACTACACAACACATAGTTGCTCACTCCCAAACTGTCCCGAGAAATGGACAATTTAAGAGTCGATCAATCAATCTGATTCACTGAATTTTCCATCGGATTTCGTTATAAAAATTTAATCAACCCGATTAACTTCGCATTAACGGATAAATCACAATTCCCTAACACAATTATATCCAGAATTCTAAGTATTTTCCACCATAAATCATAATTTTCAAACATAATTAAATATAAATTTTTTAGCAAAATTAAATTCAGAGCCAAACACACATTAACGCAGCACGAAGTATAATAGGGTAAACAAGCGTAAAACCCTAAAGAACAAACATTGGAATCCACCAGAAGATAACAGAGAAAAATCTCAAATTTGATTGAATAAAATATATGATAAACCAAATACAACGTTTAAAGGTTGTTTAAATACCTAGGAAACCCTAAGGTGAAACCTAGATCAAAAAGGAAAAGAAAACTCTAATTAATTAAAATTCTGAAAATACTAGAAAAACTTTAAAACTACTTTTTGAGGCCCTAAACGACGAAATTCGGCTACGGAGACCAATATGTCACAACATAATCAGTGAGTTTGATTTGTCTCGTCGTTCCCTTTCCGGAAAGGTATCATAAGCCCCATTCTGAGCTCGGACGCCAAATCTGTAAATTCTGCTTACGTCCTTTTTGCAATTTTCGCTCCATCTCTTCCTCAATCCATTCCGCCATTTGTTCTACATCAGACCCCTTCACTTCAGAAGAATTCGACCCCGAGTTATCATCTGGATAGAGAGCTACATCTTCACGGTACTCATACATGTCAGCCACATTGAAAGTATTAGCAATTCCCATGGATTCTAGCAAGCCTAACACATAAGCATTGTCGTTGATTCTCTTCAGCACTTTGAATGGCCCGTACTTTTTCTATTTGAACTTACTGTATGTACCCGCAGTGACACTTTCCTTCTTCAAAAACACCATAACAGAATCACCCTCTTGGAACACCTTAACTCGCCTATGTTTGTCGGCTGCTGCTTTATACTTAGCATTGGTCTGCTCCAACTTCTGTTTAACTTCATCCCTAACAGCCACTACACCTTCAGTGTGACGACCCGTCCCGAATTAACGGGATTAATTAAGGACTAATTACGGATTAGCGAGACTAATCGGAGATTAGACGAGGATTAGCGGACGTTCAGGCGAAATGACGATTTTGCTCCTAGAATGGGCAAACCATTGACTTTTCATTCGGACGGCCAAACGGACTTTTACCGATGACCGTGACGTATTTCGTGACGTCACGAGTTCATAGACAGGTGGCGCGCTCGAATCCGACGTCCGAGGAGGAAGTTATGACGTTCGGAAGTTTAGGGGCATTTTGATAATTTTGGGAAAAAGGGGTCAAAAGTTGACTTTTTGACCGGGAGGTCCGATGGCCGAGGGCCAAAGACCGTTATGTAGATCACGAAAATACGAATCCGTAGACAGGCAGCACGTCGAATTTGGACGTTCGACGACGAAGTTACGGTTCACGAAAGTTCTGAGATACTATTCACAGTGACGCGTTTTACGAGGCGCTTTTGGACTTTAGTGGGCCCAGTTGCTTTTCAGCAACCAATGGATGAGTGACAAGTGTCACTCATCCACTGGCTACCATTCCACATACATGCATATCATCCCTTGCATTTTGCATCGATCTTTCCCATTTTCCCCAAAACCCGATCACCATACCCACCCTAAATCCAAACCCTTAACCCTTTAAACATGACTGGGAGGCCAGAGAAGGAAGAGAGGACCAGACGGAGGTGGTGCCCGGCCCAGGAAGCACCGCCATGGACGGCGGCGGGGGCTCTCCGTACAGGTATCGGTTAACCGATTTTAACCCATTTTCCGTTTTAATTATTATGGGTTGATTTGGACGGGTTTACAGCATTAAATAGGTTATTAGGATTGTTTTCGGGTGGTTTTGGGAGTACTGGACAGCTGTGAAGCCGTGGGTAAGGTTTTGGATAGTTGAACCGAAGAGGGAGTTTTGGACCGGGTGGGTTTATCGTGTTTTAGGTGGTTTTGTTGATTGGGTTAGATAGGAAATGAGAAAAGAGGAATTTTAGGATTGAAATGGGACAAAACGGACAAAAAATGAGGGTTGTAGGAGCCTGGATCGGTCTCGCCGGTCCAGTTGTAGGGTTGGACCGGGCCGGCCGGTCTGAACCGGTCGAAGAAGGTTAAAGACGATCTACAGTACCCTGGCGCGTGAGGCCCACGCGCAGGGCTTGTTTTGGACGCGTGAGGGCGCGTGTCCAGTCTTTTGGGGTAGTGTCCAACATACGAAATCATCTATTCGATGTAACGAACATTTTGGGACTGGTTTCGTGTCAATCGGACATCGTTTTGATAGGTTTCGGGCTGTCCGAAGGTTTAGGTTCGCGTTTAAAAATAGTTAGAAATTCTGAAAAATCACGAGGCTTTAGTGAGGGGTTATATAAGTAGTTAATAACCCTCTAAATGAATTTGGACAGGTTCGAGAATCCCGGAGGTGGCGTTTGACTCGGGAGACGATTATGGCACGCGTATCGAGGCGCGGATTCAGACGGTCTGTGAGTGGACCCTTCTCTCGAAATTGATGCATGCATAAATGTTTTATAATTGTTTTAATGTATGTTTTATGTTGCCTTGAGTGCAATTGGTTGTGGTAGCTTAGGATCGACATAATTGCTCGTATTTCGAGGTTTTCGGCTTTATGTCGTACCTTTGCGTATCACGATTTCAACGAGGGTTTAATGAATGGATTTCGGATTTAGAAATATGAAATCGGGTGCGAGACCCATTTGATTTACAACTCTCGAACTTGGATTCCATTTGATTTGACGAGGAATCGGACCTATGGTCCATTTGAGCTATACGAGCGGACCGAGGGTCCAGTTGGTTTACGATTCGGGTTTGAGGCCCAGTTAGTAGTACCATCGGGCTTGATGCCCCGTTAATTGATGATATCGGGCCTGAGACGCATTTAGTTGAGATTTCGGGCTTAAGGCCCCGTTGGTTGTGAAACCGGACATGAGGTCCTATTGAGTCATGGTTCGGGCTTAGGGCCCTGTTGATTGTGAAATCGGGCTTGAGTCCGAGTTTGATTTATGAAATGAGTATTCGGGCATGAGACCCTGTTGAACTTTGGATTTAGGTCGAGGCCTTTGAAATGGTTTCGAATCGGATTCGAGGAATCCTATTGGCATGAATTGGGTTTGAGACCCAGTTGAGAAATGAGATTTGAGAAAGAAAGAAAAGAGTATTTGTAACGACCCATCCCCAAATATCGGGATTTAATAATATTTAATTATGATTTACTAATCTGGGATTAGTTGTGTGATTTCGGACGAATTGTGCAAAATGACCGTTTTGCCCTTGGGCGTGGGCAAAACGTTGACTTTTATTTCGGATGGTCAAATGGACTTTGACCGATGACCGTGATGTAGTTCGGGACGTTACGAGTTCATAGACAGGTGGCACGTTCGATTCCGACGTTCGTGGTGAAAGTTATGATGTACGGAAGTGCAAGGGCATTTTCGTAATTTGGACGATATAGGGGGAAATGTTGACTTTTTGATCGGGGGGTCCGATGGCCGAGGACCGAGGACTGTTAGGAAGGTCTCGATGCCCTGAGTTCGTAGACAGGCGGCACGCATCAATCAGAGTCCGTATGACCGAGTTACGGGTCGGGATGCGTGAGGGGCATTATGGTAATTTTCTGCACAAGGGCAGAATTGTAATTTCACATGGGACACTATTTCATTGAACTGGCCGTGAAGTGGATGCTTTGTGCGATCGATCCCATGATTTGTTTATCAATTTAATGGCTGAATTGGGACAGTGTGAGGTGTGATTGCACATGTATTGTGCTGGCAATCGATTGCACGACATGGGCATTGGTTTGTTTAATGGTTTCGGGTCAGTGCAGGGGAACTTTGCACAGTCGTTTGAGGACGGTTTTGGGTGCCTTTAACAGCTAAATTGGATTAAAGGAATGGAATATATGTCGAGTGGGTTACTCTGGGATTGAGAATGAAAGGAAATGAGGGAAATTGGTGTTGGATTTCTCTGAAAACCCGAAACTAGTTTCTGGGAAATTCAAATGCAAACTTCTAGTTTTAGGCCAGCCCAAGCCTAATTGATGATGGATTGAGCTTCCTGGAACTTCAACGTGTCGAACCAGGTCAAATGGGGCAAGCTTTGGGGCTCCTAGGGCCGTGGACGGACGAGGTGGACGGCCAGAAAACTCAAGCTTGAGTCGTGGTGATTGAGGTAACGTTGTGTTCAATTAATCATGTGAATTGGTTCGTATTAATCCTTATAAGCTTCATGTGAAGTTAATTTGACAATGGTTGAGGATTGATGGAGTTTTGGTGATTGACCCGTTTTGGGTGATCACGGGTTGTTGACACGATTAATCGATGGTTGATGTTGATCATTGACACAGAACTGAAATTGGTTGGTTGATGATTATTATAGGATCAAGAACGGATCGAATTGATGTCGAATTGGGTGTGATTGAACCGGATCCTATCGCGGGCTTTCCAACCCGTTTACCAGACAAACGGGTGAAGAAGGAACACTGTAGCAGTCACTGTAGCAGGCGCGTGGCTTTCACGCGCAGCCACTCACGGCGGCGCGTGACGACGCGTGGGCACGAATCTCGAGGTGAGGTCAACATGACTTTTGTCCTATACAATGTAACGAACATTTTGGGATTGGTTTCGTGTCGATCGGACACCGTCTCGATATTGTTCGGGATGTCCGAAGGTTTTAAATCCAGTTTAAAAATACTTAAAAATTCGGGAAAATTACGGGATTTGAATAGGATGTTAATGATGAGGTTAGTAATCCTCTAATGTGATTTGGACAGGATTGGGAGTCCCGGTGATAGTGGTGTGGCCCGGGAAGGCCTATGGCACGCGTATCGAGGCGCTCGGTTAAACGGTCTGTGAGTGGACATTGGTTTTATAAATTCGATGCATGCATAACTGTTTCATGATTTTTATAATTGTGATTATATGATTTATTTTGGATATTAGTGAATTTATATGTTTTCACGCATTTCGAGGCGATTTACGTGTTTGCACGTGAATCGAGGTTTTCTGGATTTGCACTGATTTCCATAAATATGGATGGATATGATTTCATGAAACGGTTACGGATTTCATAAAGTAAAATCGGGCCAAGGGTCCAGTTAACTTGTGAAATCGGGCTAGGGGCCCAGTTGACTTATGAAATCGGGTCAGGGGCCCAGTTGATTTATATATGCGATTTCGGGTCGGGGACCCTAAAATGGAATTGAATAAATGATTTTGGATTTAAATCAACTATTTGGACTTATGACGGTTTTATGGAAATTCGGGGCAGGGCCCTTGTGATATTTTGGAAATGAATAATAAAAGGTGTTCCATAAAACCATCTCGATATGAGGATATATATATATCCTAGTCTCCTCCAAGTGTCGGGGGCACTGGAGAAGTCACGGTGCATTGCCTGCGAGGGCTCATTGTACGGAGCTACCAGACCGTATAGTGATCCAGGAGCAGGATTGCTAGACGTCAGAGACGTCAGACATCGATGATGTCAGAGATATGGACCCGGTGAGACCCCGGGCAGCACGCGTTGCTTAATACCGTGAGATATGACGTCTGGAACGTCAAGCGTCTAGGACGCTAGGCATCGGGGATGCCGGAGATGGAAAAATAATAAATGAATATTACTGGATTGATGAAATAACTCTTGGATTGACTTTTGGAAATTGAAACTATGCTTTGGTTTCCGGGCTAAGGCCCTAATGGTTATTTCTAAATAAATGTGTGATCATTGGTTTTTGGCGCATGCATATGTTTTTACTGAGGGGCATAAATGTCTTATAAATGTTTTAAACAGACTTGTTAATTTTTGTCCACTCACAGCTTTTGTTTTTAATGCCCTTCAGGTTGATTCGCGATGCGACTGCAGTAGAGACTTGAGCATCATACACCTCCTCCATCGATCCTTACGCACTCTGGTAGCCCGGTTGGGCAGTGGCAACAGGTTATCCCTTGTCTGACACCTCTTGTCAGACGGGATCATGACACATTCCATGGTAATCCCGGGGGGATTGGGATGGGTCGTGTCAGTATTTGAAAAAGTGAATGAACCCTCCATATGATTATATGGTCTCCTCCAGCGTCGACCTGGAGAGTCACGATCCACAGACCAGAGTGGGTATCCCCATAGTGATCCCGTTCCAGGAGTGGTGGTTTCTTGTTATGATGTGGTCCCGAACCAGATTCCGGAGAGATGTGTGGACTAGATCCAGAGAGAGAGCTCGGACTAGATCCAGTGATTGAGCCTCCCAGATGGAGATTCCTGGGAGAAGACTCGGAGTGAGACCCCGAGTAGTGTGCACACTAGTATAGATTTGACATCGTGACTATTTCGGGGATGTGTTCCCTAGGGGCTGTGTGCCCTGAGTTGGCATCTTCTCGGAAGTTCCTCGAATGGGTTATACGTATGACGGTACGTATGAGATTTTATGGAAAAATGATAATTTGAGGGCGGAGACCCTATGTTTTGTGTTTCAGAAAGTGATTTGGGGCGGAGACCCCCGTATTTGAAATTGTGAAAGTGATTTGGGGCGGAGACCCCGTTTGTGATATTTTGAGAATGGTTTTGGGCTGAGACCCACGTGATATTTTGAGGTACGAGTTTTTGGTGATTTCGGGTCGAGGACCCAAATGGATTTACGGTTCATGACGGTTTATGGGAACCGGCATGAACCTTTGAAAGGTGTTTGTGGGTCATGACAGTTTATGGGAACCGGGCATGAACCCTTGAAAGGTTTTGTACATGATTTATAAATGATTTTATGAATGTTTGATAAACGGTTTTTGGTATGCATGCATATGTTTTTATTGAAGGGCATAAATGTCTTTATGTGAAAATGTTTTATTAAAATATTAAATTGTCCACTCACAGTTTTTGTGTTTTAATGCCCTTCAGGTTGATCGCGGATGCGAGCTGTAGCAGAGACGAGACAACACTCCCCTCCTCCTACGATCCTGACACACTCTGACAGCCCCGACGAGGGCTAGAGATGGAATTTTCCCTGGTCTGACACTTCATGTCAGACGGGATCAGGCGGGTCTCACGTTAATCCCAGGGGATTCGGGGCCGGTCCTGACATTCAGCCATATTTTCTGCAGCAACACTTACTCCATGACCATTAGGCAGCTTCACGAGGTCCACCACATGACTAGGTACAGCAGTATAAACAATGGCAAATGGCGACTTCCCTGTGGCACTATGAATTGCACTATTGTAAGCGAACTCCACCTGTGGAAGGGCATAGTCCCAATGCTTCGACTTATCACCACAAATGCTACGCACCATGTTCCCCAAAGTTCTGTTTGTCACCTCAGTTTGACCATCAGTTTGAGGATGGGCAGTGCTACTACGATTCAAAACAGTCCCGAACATCCGCCACAAAGTAATCCAGAAATGGCTAAGGAACTTGGTGTCACGATCAGAAGTTATAGACTTAGGCACCCCATGCAGTCGAACAACCTCCCTGAAATATAGTTTGGCTATGTTGGACGCATCCGCTGTCTTCTTACAAGCTATGAAGTGCGCCATCTTGGAGAATCTGTCAACCACAACAAAGATAGAATCCACTCCTCTTTGTGTTCTAGGTAATCCGAGCACAAAATCCATAGCTACATCCTGCCAAATATCTTTAGGAACAGGTAAAGGCATATACAACCCAGTATTTTGAACTTGACCCTTTGAAGTTTGGCACGTATAACACTTTGACACGATAGCTCCAACATCCAGTTTCAACTGTGGCCAATAGTATCTCTCCTCCAAGCTTGCAATGGTTTTATCTCGACCCAAATGGCCACTCAATCCTCCTCCATGTAAATCCCGAATCAGCTTCTCCCGCAAGGATGAGATAGGGATACACAACTGGTTACCTTTGAACAAATACCCCTCATTAAGAAAGTAATCCGCTGTTGGTTCAAGATTAACACACTTTCGCCATAATTCTTTGAAGTCCTCGTCACTTTCATACAACTCCTTCATAAATTCGAACCTAACAATTTCTTGAGAAAGTGTAACCAGCAAGGTTGCTCGTCTACTTAGAGCATCAGCCACACGATTTAGGGTCCCTGATTTATGTTTGATAACAAATGGAAAATTTTGCAGAAAAGTCACCCACCTTACATGCATCTTATCAACGTGTTTTTGGCTATTAATGAACTTCAAGGCTTGGTGGTCGGTAAACAGTACAAACTCCTTTTGAACGAGGTAGTGCTCCCATTGTTTCAAATCCCTCACGACCGCCTAAAATTCATGGTCATAAGTACTCCACTTCTGCCGTGCTTCACTCAACTTTTCCGAAAAGAACGCTATTGTTTTATTTTCTTGTGAAAATATAGCCCCCACTCCTACTCCATTAGCATCACATTCGACCTCGAATACTCTCTCAAAGTTCAGAAGAGCGAGAACTGGGGCGGTGCAAAGCTTTTCTTTGATGAGGGCAAAGCTCTTCTCTTGCTCGTCCCCCCACTGGAATTTTCCCTTTTTCAAACATTCGGTGATAGGTGCCGTAATGGTGCTAAAGTTCCTTACAAACCTCCTGTAGAACGTGGCAAACCCGTGGAAACTTCTCACTTCAGTCACCGACCTTGGAGCCGGCCAATCACGGATTGCCCGAATTTTCTCATCATCCACCTGAATGCCATCCTCACCAACCACAAATCCCAAAAACAACAACTTATTTGTACATAAATTACATTTTTTCAGGTTCACATACAACTTATTTTCTTGCAGAACCCCAAAAACTTGCCTCAAATGCACCATATGTTCTTCTTTTGTTTGACTATAAATTAAAATATCATCAAAGTAAACCACAATAAAAGAGACAAGGAATGGACGAAGAACCTGATTTATAAGTCTCATGAAAGTGCTAGGTGCGTTTGACAACCCGAAAGGCATGACCAACCATTCGTATAATCCATCTTTACTTTTAAATGCCGTCTTCCACTCATCACCCGGTCTGATTCGAATCTAATGGTAGCCACTCCGCAAGTCTAACTTCGTGAACACCTTAAAACCCTCAAGTTCATCCAACATGTCTTCCAAGTGCGGTATGGGAAATTTGTATTTTACTGTTATTTTGTTGATTGCTCGGCTATCAACACACATACGCCAAGCATTCTCCTTCTTAGGAACTAGAAGGACAGGAACCGCACAAGGACTCAAACTCTCTCTGATAAATTCCTTCTTCATCAACTCCTCAATCTGCTCCCTCAAAATCTCATTCTCCTTAGGACTCATACGGTAATGAGGCAGATTTGGTAGGCTAGCTCCAGGTACTAAATCAATTTGATGCGAAATATCCCGCATAGGTGGCAGTTCGTTAGACAATTCCTCAACCACGAGCTCCTTGAATTCCCTCAACATCTGCTTCACATTAGTGGGAATTTCGACCTTTTCTTTGCTTGTGGTCATTAATGTTAGGACCGGCCCCGAATCCCCTGGGATTAACGTGGGACCCGCTTGATCCCTTCTGACACGAAGTGTCAGACCAGGAAAAATTCCGTCTCTGGCCCTCGCCGGGGCTGTCAGAGTGCGTCAGGATCGTAGGAGAAGGGGAGTGATGTCTCGTCTCTGCTACAGCCCGCATCCGCGATCAACCTGAAGGGCATTAAAACATCAAAAGTCGTGAGTGGACAAAAATAAACATTTCATTTAAAAACCTTTTCGCACAAAGACATTTATGCCCTTCATAAAAACATACGCATGCATTCCAAAAACTGTTTAGTAAAACATTCATAAAATCCATCAATTCATCAAACATATTTTTGAAATCATTCAAGGGTTCATGCCCGGTTCCCATAAACCGTCATGACCCACAAACACCTTTCAAAGGTTCATGCCGGTTCCCATAAACCGTCATGAACCATAAATCCATTTTGGTCCTCGACCCGAAATCACCAAAAACTCGTAGGTCAAATCAATAGGAACTCAGCCCAAATCACATCAAGTACGGGGTCTCCACCCCCAAATCATTTTTTTACATAAAATCTCATACATACCGTCATACGTATAACCCATCCGAGGCACTTCCGAGAAGATGCCAACTCGGGGAACATAGCCCCTAGGGAACACATCCCCGATATAGTCACGATTTCAAACATCTCTATCTAGTGTGCACACTACTCGGGGTCTCACTCCGAGTCTTCTCCCAGGAATCTCCATCTGAGAGGCTCAATCTCTGGATCTAGTCCACATATCCCTTCGGAATCTGGTACGGGACCACATCATATCTAGTAACCACCACTCCTGGAACGCGATCCCTATGGCGATACCCATTCTGGTCTGTGGATCGTGACTCTCCAGGTCGACGCTGGAGGAGACCATATAATCATATGGAGGGTTCATTCATTTTCAAATACTTTCTTTCTTTCTCAAATCACTTTTCAACTGGGTCTCATACCCGATTCATCTCAATAGGATTCCTCGAATCCGATTCAAATCCATTTCCCAGGCCTCGGACTAAATCCACAGTTCAACAGGGTCTCATGCCCGATTCTCATTTCATAAACCGAACTGGGACTCAAGCCCGATGTTACAATCAACTGGGCCTTAGGCCCGAAACCATTACTAAATAGGACCTCACGTCCGATTTCACAACCAACGGGGCCTTAAGCCCGATATTTTAAACCAACGGGGCATCAAGCCCGATAGTACCACTAAATGTGCCTCAAACCCGAACCGTTAAACTAACTGGGCCTCCGGCCCGATCGTATAACACAAATGGACCCTCGGTCCGATTCCTCGTCAATTCAAATGGACTCCAAGTCGGAGAATTCGTAAATCAAATGGGTCTCATGCCCGATTTCATATTTCCAAATCAAAAACAAAATCATTAAACCCTCATTGAAAACCTAGCACGTATAAGCCTCGTAGAAAACCGAAAATCTCGAAATACGTGCAAATACGTAAATCCTAGGCTACCACAAACAATTTGCACTCATGGAAACACAAAAAATGTATTAAAAGCATTTATAAACATTTATGCATGCATCGAATTCGAAATAAAGGTCCACTCACAAACCGTCCGAAGCCGCGCCTCGATACGCTTGTCATAATCGTCTCCCGGGTCAAACATCGCCTCCGGGATTCCCGAACCTGTCCAAATTAATTTAGAGGGTTATTAACTACTTATATAACCCCTCACTAAAGCCCCGTAATTTTTCGGAATTTCTAACTATTTTTAAACGTGAACCTAAACCTTCGGACGTCCCGAACTATATCGAAACGATGTCCGATTGACACGAAACCAGTCCCAAAATGTTCGTTACATCGAATAGATGATTTCGTATGTTGGACACTACCCCAAAAGACTGGAAATGCGCCCTCACGAGCCCAAAACAGGCCCTGTGCGTGGGCCTCACGCGCCAGGGTACTGTAGATCGTCTTCAACCTTCAGCGGCCGGTTCAGACCGGCCGGTCCGGTCCAACCCTGCAACTGGACCGGCGTGATCGGTCCAGGCTCCTACAACCCTCATTTTCGTCTGTTTTCTTCCAATCCAATCCCTAAAATCCTCTTTTTAAGTTTCCTAACCATTCCAATTAACAAAACTTATCCAAAACATCTAAAAACCCCCGGTCCAAAACTTGGTTCACGATCCAATTTTCCATTCTTCTTCCCACGGCTTCTCAGCCTTCAACCAACACCAAAACCCCACTAATAACCCCCTAGCAACCTAAAGAACCCATTGAAACTGATACAAACAGCCCATAATTACAGAAATGGAAAAATGGATTTAATTGGTTAAACCGATACGTTGATCGGTTTTTCTCCCTCCGCCGTGCACGGCGGCTCTGTCTTGGGCCAGCCACCATCTCCAGCTGGTCCCCTCATCTTTCTCTGTCCTCTCACAAATGGTTTTAGGGTTGAAGGGTTCGGATTGGATTGAAAATGGGATCGAATTGGATTGGGAAAATATGGAAAATGGAATGCACGGTTAATGGTTTTGGTGCATGAATGGAAAGGGATGCCCAGTGGATGAGTGACACTTGTCACTAATCCATTGGCTGTCTAAAAAGATGGGCCCACTAGAGAGAAAACTGCACTTTTTGTCTCGTAAAACGTGTCATCGTAAATAGTATCCCGGAACTTCCGTGAGCCGTAACTTCGCCGTCGAATGTCCGAATTTGACGTGCCGCCTGTCTACGGATTCGTATCGTCGTGATCTACATAACGGTGATCGGCCCTCGGCCATCGGACCTCCCGATCAAAAAGTCAACTTTTGACCTCCTATTCACCCAAATTACCAAAATGCCCTTCGACTTCTGAACGTTATAACTTCCTCCTTGGACGTCAGAATCGAGCGTGCCACCTGTCTATGAACTCGTGACGTCACGAATTACGTCACGGTCATCGGCCAAAGCCCATTTGACCACCTGAACGAAAAGTCAACGATTCGTCCATTCCAAGGGCAAAATCGTCATTTCGCCCGAACGTCCGCTAATTCTCGTCTAATCTCTGATTAGTCTCGCTAATCTGTAATTAATCATTAATTAATCCCGTTAATTCTGGACGAGTCGTCACAATTAATCCTGTAACGCCCCGGAAATACGGAAAATGTAATATTGTAAAATAATGAATAAAATGACGTTTTTACCCTTGAGATTCGTATGGACAATTTGTTGACTTTTTGATTGGGGGGTCGAACGGACATTGAGTGATGACCGTGATGTAGTTCGGGACGTCACGAGTTCATAAACAGGTGGCACGTCCGATTCGGACGAACAGGGTGAAAGTTATGACGTTCGGAAGTCGAGGGGCATTATCGTAACTTGAATAGAATGTTAATGAAGGGGTTAGTAATCCTCTAATGTGATTTGGACAGGATTGGGAGTCCCGGTGATAGTGGTGTGGCCCGGGAAGGCCTATGGCACGCGTATCGAGGCGCTCGGTTAAACGGTCTGTGAGTGGACATTGGTTTTATAAATTCGATGCATGCATAACTGTTTCATGATTGTTATGATTGTGATGATATGATTTATTTTGGATATCAGTGAATTTATATATTTTCACGCATTTCGAGGCGATTTACGTGTTTGCACGTGAATCGAGGTTTTCTGGATTTGCACTGATTTCCATAAATGTGGTTGGATATGATTTCATGAAACCGTTACGGATTTGTTAAAATGAGTCGGGCCAGGGGTCCAGTTAATTTACGAATCGGACCAGGGGCTCAGTTAACTTATAAATCGGGCCAAGGGTCCAGCTAACTTATGAATCGGGCCAGGGGCCCAGTTGACTTATGAAATCGGGTCTGGGGCCCAGTTGACTTATATATGTGATTTCGGGTCGGGGACCCTAAAATGGAATTGAATAAACTATTTCGGATTTGATTCAACTATTTGGACTTATGACGGTTTTATGGAAATTCGGGGCAGGGCCTTTGTGATATTTTGGAAATGAATAATAAAATGTGTTCCATAAAACCATCTCGATATGAGGATATTTATATCCTGGTCTCCTCCAAGTGTCGGGGACACTGGAGAAGTCACGGTGCATTGCCTGCGAGGGCTCATTATACGGAGCTACCAGACCGTATAGTGATCCAGGAGCAGGATTGCTAGACGTCATGGACGTCAGACATCGGGGATGTCAGAGATATGGACCCGGTGAGACCCCGGGCAGCACGCGTTGCTTAATACCGTGAGATATGACGTCTGGAACGTCAAGCGTCTAGGACGCTAGGCATCGGGGATGCCGGAGATGGAAAAATAATAAATGAATATTACTGGATTGATGAAATAACTCTTGGATTGACTTTTGGAATTTGAAACTATGCTTTGGGTTCCGGGCTAAGGCCCTAGTGGTTATTTCTAAATAAATATGGGATTATTGGTTTTTGGTGCGTGCATATGATTTTACTGAGGGGCATAAATGTCTTCTAAATGTTTTTAACAGACTTGTTTATTTTCGTCCACTCACAGCTTTTGTTTTTAATGCCCTTCAGGTTGATTCCGGATACGACTGCAGCAGAGACTTGAGCATCGCACACCCCTCCATCGATCCTTACGCACTCTGGAAGCCCGTTTGGGCAATGGCAATCGGTTATCCCTTGTCTGACGCCTCTTGTCAGACGGGAGCACGTCACATTCCATGGTAATCCCGGGGGGATTGGGATGGGTCGTGTCATTAAGGTCTCAAATAACCTCATACTAATTTCCCATAATTTTTTTCGGGAATTAAACGTTAATTAAAAATGTAACCTAAACCTTCGGACCCTCGGAATAACATCGAGACAGTGTCCGAAAATTTCGAAACCAACGCTAAAATGTTCGTTACATTGTGTAGGGCAATAGTCGTTTTGAACTCACCTTGAAAATCGGACCCACGCGCCGTCACGCGCCGCCGCAAGCGGCTGCGCGTGACACCCACGCGCCTGCTACAGTGAAGGTGAACAGTTCGCCTTCTTCGCCCGTTTCCTCTGCAAACGGGTCCTGCAACCCGCGTGACGACCCGGTTAGATAGCTATCAATTCTCAATCAATTCCTTCCCTTTTTGATCCTAACCTCTTCTATAACCATTTAATTCCAGTTCTATGTCATCTATTAGCCTCGACATTGACTAAATCGATCCATCCAAACTCGGACCTCAAATCGGGTCGACATTCCAAACTCACTCAACTCACTTCCATTTCCAAATTAACCTAAACAGGAGCTTAAGGGGACCCAATAGAACACTCTAACACGACCAATTGCACACGAACTCACCTGGAAGTCGTAGTCCACAGTCCCTGCACAACTCTGAAACAGGAACCAGTGATCATGGCCAAACAGCTATCGAATCCCCTGCCAATAGTTACAGTTGATCTCCAAAGGGTCCCAGAAGACGATTACTGTCCCAAGTTTCGTCCAACTCCTCACACAATTCAAATTTCGATTTTTCCCTCAAATTTCGATTTTTCCTCCGAACTCCATTTCTCTCATTCTCACCTCTCTCACAGGTTCGAAAATGAACCTCACACCCTCCACTACTCAGCTAAACGATCGAGCAGACGGCAACCTGTGGGAGACACTCTCAGACTCACTGAGAGTTGCTTCCCGCAAACGGAGCCCAACAAATTTTTAAGTTTTCCCGTGCTCTGAAACTGCCCAAGCCATACAACCGTGTCCCCATTATCCTCAAACCAATTAAACAAACCCCTGAGACAGTCCACCACTGATTAATCAATTGGAGTGTGCAGAACCGCCACACACGGTGGGGCAGCAACGGTCTCCCACGGCTGCTACAGTAACCCGTGGTGAAAGGACCAAAATGCCCTCAGGGCAATAATTACCA
Source organism: Prinsepia uniflora (assembly GCA_032719365.1). Classification (NCBI taxonomy): domain Eukaryota; kingdom Viridiplantae; phylum Streptophyta; class Magnoliopsida; order Rosales; family Rosaceae; genus Prinsepia; species Prinsepia uniflora. The sequence goes on along the minus strand of CM064867.1, from coordinate 40,991,583 downwards.
AATTGCCCTCCAGCTTCCGTGACCCATAACTCGGTCATCCGATGTCCGTTTCAAGCGTGCCGCCTGTCGTTGTACTCAGGGTATCGAGACCATCCTAACGGTCCTTGGCCCTCGGCCATCGGACCCCCCGATCAAAAAGTCAACATTTTCCCTTAATTCGTCCAAATTACGGAAATGCCCCTGGACTTCCGAACGTCATAACTTCCACCACGAACGTCGGAATCGAACGTGCCACCCGTCCATGGACTCGTGACGACCTAAACTACGTCACGGTCATCGGGCAAAGTCCATTTGACCGCCCGAATAAAAGGTCAACGTTTCCCCCACGACTAGGGGCAAAACGGTCATTTTGCCACGTTCGTCCGATTCCACCCAACTAATCACCGATTAACCCCCAAAAATCATGGTTAGTTGCTAATCTAATCCCGAATTCCGGGACGGGTCGTTACAATCTTCCCCCCTTAAAGAATTTCGTCCCCGAAATTCCAACTGATCAAAACTCAACCGTTCCTCCCTCCTAAAACCAGTTTCGTTCTCGAAATTTCCAATTATCCACATCTACCACGTGGAAAACTTTTGACCGCGTAACACGTGTACACCCGTACACCAACTAACTCATCTGCACCCAGACGTCCCAGCACCGACCACACTCGACCACCTCGAGTGAAAATGATCACTTGACGTCTGCTCCCACTGGGAGTCACCAAATCTTACCTGTCAGCTCGTGCTGATGCTGCCAGCCCAACGGTCACCACTAAACTAAACCTCCCTAGTAATGCGGCCATCAACAGCCGATCGGTGTTACTCAAGGTAGCGTAAGATCAATAACACGATCCCATCTTGCAGGGCAAGCCCAACCCTGCGGCATATATCAAGCTCAAATTCCAGTTTCACAACCACTCCAAGTGTGTCGGAACTAAGCCGAATGCAATCAAGTACCACCACACCACTGGTACCTCCCACGTACCGTCACTAGATACCACTCGGCCCTTCCGGTACCCATCCTCGTACACCGTACAGGGTACGTACACCCATCTCTAACATGTCCACTACAAGGTTCACAGTCGATCACAACCTGACACTGGGGTTTCATGTCCAATCACTTACTATACAAATTGGTCATTCCAACTCATCATCCATTCTAGGTCCCATGGTCACCCGACCAGTGACACAAAATCGACTCCCAAACACGTCATCCAAGATGTACCAATCCAAGCACGCTCACCAAGGCGTGTACAGTTATGCCGAAAGGGCATCTAATCTTACTCACAATTACCGAGGCGCACCAACCCCGAATCTATACTCGCTCAACGGTTACCACGTCACAGCCGATTGACTTCGAAAAGAAGCCAATCCCAATCGCCCATCTCTATGACTGACCAATTAGACCCTGTTGGATATCCACTCATCCACGGGTCAAGCCTCGAGTCCAAAACATAAACGTTCCCACTCGCTCGAGTACGGATTAACTTCGAAAAGAAGTTCAATCCAACTATCCTCATTTTTAAACATTTACGACAGAGCGAGAAGCTTTTCACCTAGCCTGATCAAGGCGATCGCAATTCGATTCCGTTACCGCGTCACCCGACTGGTAACACCACGATCCTAGATCGTCACCACGCCCAAGGTCCCACAACCTCATCAACCAGGTCCACCTAGGATCCACACATGCCCACAGCTGGCAATCCACCTGGGACCCGACAATAGGGTCTTACACCCACTAGATTCTTGTCAACCACCCAACACTCCTCAACTATTTTCTCCCCAAACAATCAATCAACAACGTAACACATCCACTCTGTGGATCCCCTCCGTTTACCTCATATCGATCCTGCCACTCCACCTAGGAGAGGCCAAGGATGATCCAATACGATGTCATCGACATCCGTCCTCTGTGAGTGCAAACATAACTCACTGCACCCACCGTACCGAATATCCAACATCGTCTGCCACCAAGCAGGAAATGGGTATCCCGTTTACCCCAACCTCGGGAATGCAACTCCACCCGATGACCCCAAAACACACATGGGTCCACCACCCAATACCCGCTCATCATACTGGTATCCGCCATCAAGTCTGCCAGGGCAGAAGGTAAGAAGTCATCCCTAATGACTTCGGAATACCTAGTACCATTGCGGAAACGAGCACTCCTCTCGTCCCACAGTCACAACTCTCCTTGGAACTAAGATTCCACCTACGTTGAAAATAGACACACTCCCCAAGAGATGTCAAGTCCAACCGCTGGACTCCCTACATCTGTATCTCACTTGGATAACCACGCGTCCACAATCAGCCTAATACTCAGACCTTATGTCAAATAATGACTAATTAGGCACATACACCGATTCCGACTGATAATTACTCAACTCTTGTCACCTCGTCACTATTGGGACTTACCCCAATACCTCTCAATCTCCGCTGGATCCTATCCAGTCCATGGGTCAGCCACTACTGAATCTCAAATACCAACACACTCTCATCATGACAGAGTCACACCCCAACTCGTGGCTCAACACAATCTCACTCACAGACACTGGCACCAGCGCCCACATAAAACATCCACATAAGCACACCGTGTGCACAGTGGGTAGCCCTGGATCTCCGCTCATACCGATCGACGATCTCGCATCACTACTCGTACCCCGCAACCATGGGTACCACCATCCCGACAATCCACATCAGGACAATGGACGTTCCCTGAACGCCCCCGAATTCTCAACTACTACCACTACACCAAGTACCCCAGACCAACAGCTAAACTCCACAAGACCACCGTCTCACAAAACCAAGCCACAATTTTCTAACTCATTCAATACCTGACCATAAACTGGCCCTTGGCATTCTAAGTGCCAAACGTTCCTCACTCAGCCTTTCTGGCTCCACTCAAGCCTTGACACCATACCATGACTCACCTCACGTTCCTAACCCCAAGTCCTGACTCATCGTGAGTCCCACATCCACATCATTACTCCTTCTGAGTCCAATCTCATACCAAACTAATCCTGTCATCACTGACGTACCCAATCCCCGAGCAATATCCAATGCTCAACCACTTCTATTCGACCAATAGGGCCTAAGAGAAGGTACAATTTGCCCAAAAATGCGGCCTCCCAGCCACCGGTCTCGTTCGTCCTTGCGACCCACATAATTCTACGTCTAACAAATCGCAGTTCACAGCGTCCACTACCCGACATCTGACCCTCAAACCAGGGTCAATCTCACCCGAGATCTAACACGAGGTCCCAAACACCCTCGCCTACTCGTCTCATTACCAGGACGCGCACGAGGCTTACGCTCCGGAGGCATGATGTGGCAACAGAATCAGCAACCTGGCTCTGATACCAAATTGACAGGACCGCCCCCGAAAGGGGCATCGATAACCGTGCCCGGTCCTTCTCCCGTCTGGCAAGATGACTGAAAATCCCAAGTTACCCTCAGTACTTGCCAAACCAGGGATAGCCACACGTACTTACTCATGCCTCCGCCCCTCGTATAGCCTCGAACAACGCGCCACGACCTGGAGGGTCAATAAAAACCAAAAGGTGTGAGTGGACAAAAATAAATCAGTTTAACAAAACAGTTACAACAAACATTTTTACCCTCCGCGTAAAAACCAATGCATGCATACAAAAACATTTCGTCATCGGTTAAGATTTTCCGCATAAGTAAAACTGTGTATCAAATTTCAACATAAAGAAAAACTCGTATGAACCTCAAAATCATTTTTCCTTTCTCAACCATCGGGTCTTAGCCCGTAACCATTATCACCGGGACTCAGCCCCAAAACCACGAATCAAAACCAAAGGCACAACATGATCCCAAAACCAACAACCATATACCGGGCCACTGCCCCACTCAACCAAACATCAGAAATCTTCAATAAATCTCAAGTCAATCATTTTGCTGGATAACAAGTGCGCCCGAGTCTTTAAACTCAAAACGTGCTCCAGCAATAGCACCGGGTTTTTTTAATCCAAAACAGTTTTCAAACACAACAACGGGTCTTTAAACCCCAAGCAGTTTTCAACGGGTCTTTAAACCCCAAAACAGTTTATCAATCACGACAACGTGGGATCCATCCCAAAATCACATTTTTCACAACAGGACGCATGGTCCGAATTTCCACATTCAATCCTCCAAATCATACTTCACAAACATAATCAAATCATTAAACACAGGGCATGTACAATCATACCAAATCACTTTATTAAATCCTTTTTCATTCCCGAATTCGAATTCGCGATAATGATTCCGTAAGCCGGCATTCGGAAGCATCATCCCGAACCCAAACCAAGAATCCTCTTAAAATTTCCGAAAACTGAAAACTCGTTATTCCAAGTTACCTTTATGCCCCAAGCACCAAACCAGAAATCATCTCTTTCGAAATCCATTTTAATTCCTTGAAATCACTTCATTTCTCAAATCACATTATCCGGGCATCAAAGCCATGACCATAATCACTAAAATCCCGATCTAGTCAAGCATACTCAAAATCAAATTTAAAATCCTCGAAATTGCAAACCTCAAGTCACATTCCAAATTCAAACAACAAATAGTGATCAAATCACCATAACCTCAAATCTCGTAAAACGTGCAAAACCGCAAAAACCTTGAAAACCGTGTAAACACCGTGAATCGCACTCACAATCATAAACAACATTCTTAAATCATCATACGCCCATTTCATATAAACTCTTCCATTAAACCATTTTTAAGCACAAAAGTAACCATAGTCTCGAAATACGTATAATTTCTCATATATAGAAAAAAATACGTATAAATACGGGAATCAAAATCAATCACAACTTATAATCATAATCATAAAATCATAGAAATAATTTATGCATGCATTAAATTTTGAAAGCAAGTCCACTCACACACAAATTTTAAGGCTCGATTTCGCGCCATACGCGCTACCGTAATTTCCGGCATTTTTCAGAAACTCGAATCCTGTCCGAAAACACATTACCGAGTCATTAAGGTCTCAAATAACCTCATACTAATTTCCCATAATTTTTTTCAGGAATTAAACGTTAATTAAAAATGTAACCTAAACCTTCGGACCCTCGGAATAACATCGAGAGAGTGTCCGAAAATTTCGAAACCAACGCTAAAATGTTCGTTACATTGTGTAGGGCAAAAGTCGTTTTGAACTCACCTTGAAAATCGGACCCACGCGCCGTCACGCACCGCCGCAAGCGGCTGCGCATGACACCCACGCGCCTGCTACAATGACGGTGAACAGTTCGCCTTCTTCGCCCGTTTCCTCTGCAAACGGGTCCTGCAACCCGCGTGACAACCCGGTTAGATAGCTATCAATTCTCAATCAATTCCTTCCCTTTTTGATCCTAACCTCTTCTATAACCATTTAATTCCAGTTCTATGTCATCTATTAGCCTCGACATTAACTAAATCGATCCATCCAAACTCGGACCTCAAATCGGGTCGACATTCCAAACTCACTCAACTCACTTCCATTTCCAAATTAACCTAAACAGGAGCTTAAGGGGACCCAATAGAACACTCTAACACGACCAATTGCACACGAACTCACCTGGAAGTCGTAGTCCACAGTCCCTGCACAACTCTGAAACAGGAACCAGTGATCATGGCCAAACAGCTATCGAATCCCCTGCCAATAGTTACAGTTGATCTCCAAAGGGTCCCAGAAGACGATTACTGTCCCAAGTTTCGTCCAACTCCTCACACAATTCAAATTTCGATTTTTCCCTCAAATTTCGATTTTTCCTCCGAACTCCATTTCTCTCATTCTCACCTCTCTCACAGGTTCGAAAATGAACCTCACACCCTCCACTACTCAGCTAAACGATCGAGCAGACGGCAACCCGTGGGAGACACTCTCAGACTCACTGAGAGTTGCTTCCCGCAAACGGAGCCCAACAAATTTTTAAGTTTTCCCGTGCTCTGAAACTGCCCAAGCCATACAACCGTGTCCCCATTATCCTCAAACCAATTAAACAAACCCCTGAGACAGTCCACTACTGATTAATCAATTGGAGTGTGCAGAACTGCCACACACGGTGGGGCAGCAACAGTCTCCCACGGCTGCTACAGTAACCCGTGGTGAAAGGACCAAAATGCCCTCAGGGCAATAATTACCAAATTGCCCTCCAGCTTCCGTGACCCATAACTCGGTCATCCGATGTCCGTTTCAAGCGTGCCGCCTGTCGTTGTACTCAGGGTATCGATACCATCCTAACGGTCCTTGGCCCTCGGCCATCGGACCCCCCGATCAAAAAGTCAACATTTTCCCTTAATTCGTCCAAATTACGGAAATGCCCCTGGACTTCCGAACGTCATAACTTCCACCACGAACGTCGAAATCGAACGTGCCACCCGTCCATGGACTCGTGACGACCCAAACTACGTCACGGTCATCGAGTAAAGTCCATTTGTCCGCCCGAATAAAAAGTCAACGTTTCCCCCACGACTAGGGGCAAAACGGTCATTTTGCCACGTTCGTCCGATTCCACCCAACTAATCACCGATCAACCCCCAAAAATCATGGTTAGTTGCTAATCTAATCCCGAATTCCGGGACGGGTCGTTACAATTATGATATTTCTGCTTTACGTGAATGCATGCTTTTCGATGTGAGGTATCGTATTTTACGTATTTCGAGGCTATGGTTTCTCTGATACTTTGATGATGATTTGATGAGTGATTTTATACGATTTGTACATATTACATTTTAATGATGATTTGATTTTGATTTGTGAGTAAGATTCGGGACTTGAATGTGAAATTCGGACATAAGTCCTATTTTGATAAAATGTGATTTAGGATTGGTTTTGGAATTTGGTTTACGATGGATCCTAAATTTGTTATGATTTACACATGATTTTGGGTTTAAAGACCCAGTACGATTGCTGGATCTGGTTTTGGGTTTAAAGACCTGGTTAAGGTATGACGGGGGAGGGCCCTTGATTGAGACATGTTGAGTTTAAAGACTCGGTTACTGTGATGTCCCCCGAGGCCTATTGATTGTGCTTTGAGTTTAAAGACTCGTTGATATCCCGGGAAGGCCTGATATATGAGTTTAAACACTCGGATGGATCCAGCAGATTTGACTCGTTGATGTTACATTCTGTTTTACATGGTTTTATAGTTATCTACTGTAACGGTTCCTATACGGTTTATATAAGTGTTTTTTGGATACTTAGTTATGCATGCGTGTTTTGAAACTGGAGGGTGAACCCTGATTTCTTTAACATGTTTTCCATAACCATTTGTTTTAGTCCACTCACACTTTTCTGTTTTAATACCCTCCAGGTCGTTGTACAAGTTTTGGGGGCTAACGCCGACGTAGAGGTAGAGGCAGAGGCGTAAAGTTTTCCCGTTGCGGCGTCGTTAGTTCACAGAGTAGGATTTTATCCTTATCTTGTTTTATAACCATGCTCTGTGATACTGTTAACTGGTTGTACCGTTGGTTGTATCATACTTTCTCCCTGGTCTGACAGTACTTGTAATGTATTTTTGTGTGGTTATTTTGGTTGTTTGTGTTCGATTGTCAGACGGGAGCAGGATTCTCCCCGGTTATCGAGGCGATAATCAGGGCGGGTCCTGTCAATTGGTATCAGAGCATAGGTTTAAGGTTTATGTCTGGCACTTGGATGTGCCTAGGTTGTTGTACTAACTTATGCCTCTTTCAAAGAACGATCGGCCATGCCTCCGCGACGTGAACCCCCTCCACGACCTACAGAAGGCGTTGTTAGTGATGCCGAGAGTGCCACGATCGAGCAAGCCCAGCGCCTTGGGGCTACGGTCTTTAGCAGTGGGGCAGATCCCGAGGAAGCCCACCGATGGATTTCTCAGTTTGAGCGGATTTTTATTGTGATGCGATGTCCTCCTGAGGAGCGAGTGGTGTTGGCCACCTTTTTGTTGGATAGGGCCGCTTATGAATGGTGGTATACTCTGGAGTTATCAGGTTGGGATGCTCATGCAGTGACTTGGGAGACCTTTCACGAGCGGTTCCTTGATCAATACTATCCCTATTCATTTCGTGATGCTAAAGAGACTGAATTTCTGCAGCTTCGACAGGGGAGCATGTTTGTAACAGAGTACGAGCAGAAGTTTCAGATGCTAGCCCGTTTTGCTCCTACCTTTGTGTCTATTGAAGCTGAGAAATGTCATAGGTTTGAGCTTGGCCTGCGAGGTGAAATACGTGCCATTGTGACAGCTGGAGCTTTTACTACCCTTAGATAGTTATCTGATTCTGCAGTACGGGTGAAGGCTAGTTTACCGACACGTCCACAGTTCTCAGGTGGTGGACAACGTCGAGAGAATTCATTCCTAGAGCGTCGAGGTAAAGAGCTCCGAAAGGGGCTGTTACAGCGGAGCTTCGTCTGCGGGGAGTGACCGTTTTGGTAGGGCCGGAAGTTTTTAGAGTTCCGAATTCCGAGGACCCAGAGCACAGCCGGCTCCATAGGCAAGTGCAACCTCAGTTGCTTCCACAAGAAGACAGAGTGGCGGATTTACTCCAGATGTTCCTAGTGTTATCTGTTTCTTCTTTGGAGAGCGGGGCCACTACCGGAGAGAGTGTCCATCTTTATTACAGGGTAGTGGCGCAGGTCGGGGTGCAGTGGAACATGGGCGGAGTACAGCGTCAGTTTCTAGGACAGCGAGTACTAGAGGAGGTGCTGGAGCTACGAGTGGATAGAGGGGTTGTGGGCGAGCAACAGGACCACATGCCCGAGTTTTTGCAGTTACACAGCAGGAGGCCCAGGCAGCACCTAGTGTTGTGACAGGTACACTTATAATCCTTGGTCATAATGTTTGTGCTTTAATAGATCCCGGAGCTACCCATTCTTTTATATCACAAAGTTGTGGTTTGTTAGCGGATAGAGAGGTGTCCGCACTGGGTTGTGACATGGGTGTGAGTACGCCCACAGGGGAGGTGTTTGTGGTAAACCAAGTGTTGAGAGAGTGTCCCGTGTTGGTAAGTGACGTTGGGTTGGTAGCTGACCTGATACTCCTGGATTTGCATGACTTTGATGTTATTCTGGGGATGGATTGGTTGACATTACATCATGCTTCTATCGAGTGTGTTGATAAGAAGGTAACTTTTTGGAGTCCAGGGTTACTTGAAACTACCTTTCAGAGAATACAACGAGCAATCTTGTTGGGGTGATTTCAGCTCTGAAAGCCAATAAGTTGTTAAGGAAAGGGTGCCAGGGATACTTGGCTCACGTGGTGGACACACGTGCTGCACCATTGAAGGTGGAGGATATACCGATAGTGCGGGAGTTCTCAGACGTCTTTCCGGAGGATTTGCCGGGATTGCCACCCCACCGAGACATTGAGTTCACCATTGATCTTGTTCCAGGTACACAACCTATTTCTTAGACTCAGTACGGTATGGCGCCAGCTGAGTTGAAGGAATTGAAGGCGCAGTTGCAGGAGTTGGTCGATATGGGCAACTGAACAGGGTAACAATCCGGAATAAATACCCCCTGCCTCGGATCGATGACCTGTTTGATCAGCTGAGGGGAGTTCAGCACTTCTCCAAGATCGATCTTTGTTCTGGGTATCATCAATTGCGGGTTAAAAAAGAGGATGTACCCAAAACAACCTTTAGAACCCGATATGGTCATTATGAGTTCCTAGTGATGTCGTTCAGGTTAACTAACGCACCAGCGACATTTATGGATTTGATGAACCGAGTGTTGCAGCCATACTTGGATCACTTTGTTATTGTATTCATTGATGACATTTTAGTCTACTCAAAGAGTGCGAAGGCGCACGAAAAGCACTTAAGGATGGTGCTTGGTACCCTAAGGATGAATCAGTTGTATGCAAAGCTTAGTAAGTGTCAATTTTGGCTAACCAGCGTGAGTTTCTTAGGACATGTGATTTCGGCTGAAGGAATCAGTGTAGATCCCCAAAAGATTGAGGCAGTAGCAAAGTGGGAACAACCAAAGACAGTCACTGAAGTCAGAAGTTTCTTAGGGTTAGCTGGTTATTACAGGTGGTTTGTAGAAGGATTTTCTACCATTGCTGCCCCATTGACACGGCTGACGAGGAAAGGAGTCAAATTTGTTTGGAATGAGGATTGTGAACAAATTTTTTAGGAGTTGAAGAAAAGGTTGACATCTGCTCCTGTATTGACCCTTCCGGACGATAGTGGGGAATTTGAGGTGTACAGCGACGCATCCTTACAAGGATTGGGATGCGTGTTAATGCAACATGGGAAAGTGATTTCCTATGCCTCTCGCCAGTTGAAGTCTCTGAACACAACTATCCTACCCATGATTTAGAACTAGCTGCAGTGATACATGCTCTAAAGATTTGGAGACATCATTTGTATGGTGCAACCTGTAGACTGTTTACTGATCATAAGAGCCTGAAGTACTTGTTCACACAAAAGGAATTAAATGTGAGGCAAAGACGATGGTTGGAGCTGATTAAGGACTATGACTGCACGATTGAGTACCATCCTGGAAAAGCTAATGTGGTAGCTGATGCTTTGAGTCGGAAATCAACACATTCTGTGGCACAACTACGGATGACCCATTTGCCCCTATTGGTTGAACTCCGTAAGACTAGCGTTAATTTGGGACTTGATAGCCAAGGTTTCTTGCTAGCTAGTTTCCAGGTGCGGCCAATCCTAATTGATCAGATCATTGATGCTCAATTTCAAGATCCTATCTCGTGTGTTCTTCGGATTGAAGTGGAAGCAGGAGAACGGCAGGATGATACAGTCAGAGATGACAACGCCGTACTAAAGGAAGAACGGTTGTATGTGCCTGGAGACGTCACATTAAAGAAAGCGATTTTGGACGAAGCACATAGTTCAGCGTACGGTATGCATCCAGGTGGAACAAAAATGTACCGTACGCTTCGAGAACATTATTGGTGGCCAGGTATGAAATGGGAGATCGCTGAGTATGTCAGTAGGTGTTTGATTTGCCAGCAGGTAAAGGCTAAGAGGCAAAGATCCTATGAAGCGTTGCAACCACTTCCTATCCCAGAATGGAAATGGGACCATATAACGATGGATTTTGTGTTTGGACTTCCTAGGACACCCAGAGGCCACGATGGAGTTTGGGTGGTTGTGGACAGACTCACCAAGTTAGCGCATTTCTTACTTGTAAAGGAAGACTTCCAGATGACACGGTATGCCAGATTGTTTATTAATGAGATTATACGATTACATGGCACTCCTGCTTCTATCGTATCGGATCGAGATCCGCGATTTACATCCAGATTCTGGTAGAGTTTACAGGAAGCTTTTGGGACAAGATTGCATTTTAGCACATCGTTCCACCCTCAAACGGACGGACAGTTGGAGCGGACTATTCAAACCTTGGAAGATATGATGAGAGCATGTGTTTTACAATTCCAAGGCACTTGGGAGTCACACTTAAAATTGATGGAATTCGCTTATAACAATAATTACCAAGCGAGTATTGGGATGGCACCTTACGAAGCCTTGTATGGAAGGCAGTGCAGGACCCCTTTGTGTTGGACTGACGTGGGCGAAAGGAAATTGACTAAATCCGAATTGGTGGAATTGACGACAGAGAAAGTCAAACTCATTAGAGATAGACTCAAGGCAGCCCAAGATAGACAAAAGAGTTGTGTGGGCCGTCAGATTAGAGATCTTGAGTTTGCGGTCGGAGATTGGGTATTTCTGAAGCTATCTCCTTGGAAAGGTATAGTGTGGTTTGGTAGGCAAGGGAAATTGAGCCCCTGTTTCATCGGGTCATACTAGATTGTTGAGAGGATTGGCCAGGTTGCATACAGATTAGCACTACCTCCAGAACTTTCTAAGGTCCACGATGTATTCCACGTGTCGATGCTACGGAAGTATGTGTTTGATGCATCTCATGTATTAGAAGAGCAACCCCTTGAACTCGGAGAAGACTTAAGCTTTGAAGAACAACCCGTACCGATTAGGGATCGAAAAGATAAGGTACTTCGTCGGAAGACTATTCCCCTAGTAAAAGTTCTCTAGAGAAATCAGAATGTGGAGGAAGCCACATGGGAACCCTAGACACAGATGCGAGAGCAGTATCCATATTTGTTTCATTAAAATTTCGGGTCGAAATTTCTTAAGGGGGAAGGTTGTAACGCCCCGGAAACTCGAAGGATGTAAATTTGTAAAATAATGTATGAAATGACGTTTTTACCCTTGTGAATAGTATGGTTAAATGTTGACTTTTTGCTTGGCAGGTCAAACGGATGTTGGCGATGACTGTGACGTAGTTCGGGACGTCATGATTCCGTAGACAGGTGGCACGTCCGATTCCGACGATCAGGGAAGAAGTTATGACGTTCGAAAGTTCGAGGGATTTTCGTAATTAGGGCAAAATGGGGGAAATTGTCGACTTTTTGCTTGACCACTATTTTTCACACAATTCAAGGACCGTTAGGTAGGTCTCGATACCCTGAGTCTGTAGACAGGCGGCACACTGAAAACGGACCTCAGACGAAAAAGTTACGATTCTATAACAAGGAAGGGCATTTTGGTAATTTTGTGAAGGAATGGTAAAATGGTAATTTTGAGGGTGCAGTTTGAGAACAACCATGAGTGGATTTTTAAGAGAATTGTTTAACAAATCAAGTGACAATTCTCACTAACAGAGGTTGGATTAGTGGTAGTTTTGGGCTGAGTGGAAACATGCGTGCTGGGTGGACTGTGTAGAACAGAGCACGGGAAGAAATTTTAAATGGTTTTGGGTCAGTTGCGGGAAACAGGGTCATAGTGGGTCTGAGGATTCTTTTAGTTTGCTGTGAAGGTTGGATTGAAAACAGAGAACTAGAAGTCATTTGAGAGACCATTTGGAGAGGAAAAACCGAGAAACCAGAGAGAAAACCAAAATAGGAAAAACTGGGAAAATGGAGGGAAAAATTCGAGTTTGATTTGTGAGGAGAGAGGAGCTAAACAGAGATTGGAAATAGCCTTCTGGACTCATTTCGACTTCAACCATACAAAAATCGAAGGAAGTTGATCGCGGTTTGGCCAAGAACTGAAGTTCCAGATTCTGGAAAATTACGAGGTTGAGTACGATTACCTGCAGGTAAGGATTTGTGAAATTGGTTGTTGTAGAATGATTATTCAAGTCATACGATGCTTCTATATCATTTAATTTGAAAACTGAGTCGATTTGAGTGAGTTTCGAAAGTTAAGACCGCGTGTTTGATCTTGAGAGAAATGTTGGATTAAAAGCTTGATGTGTGTAATTAGTAATGGAGAACCTAAATTAACATGTAATGGAATGATTTTGGTGGAAAAGCTGAAGGAATTAAGCTGGAATTGAAGGAGTTTGAATCGGGTCGTGTCGCGGGTTTGTGACCCGTTTAGCAGTGAGTCACGTAGAGAATACGACACTGTAGCTTACTGTGCAGGGCGCGTGGCTTTCACGCGTAAACACTTTGGGCGGCACGTGAGGCCATATCTCCGGTCACGACCAACATGTGATTTGATCCTTTCAATGTAACGAACATTTTGAGTTAAGTTTTGAGTCGATCGGACGTCGTTCGGGATAGTTTGGAGAGTTCGAAGGTTTAGGATTTTTCATTTAATTACGTTGAAAAAATCTCGAAAAATTAGGGAAATTAATATAAGCTTCATGAACGTGTTTGTAACCCAAATTGTGATCTTTGACAGGCCAGAACATTCCCGAAGCAACCGAGGAGCGTACGGGACGCGATTGACGCGTTCGAACTTCGTGAGTGGACTTTTGATTTCTAACCGAGCATGCATAACTGTTTTTACTCACTTGTTTTATGTTTCTATATATGATTTTATGATTATAATTATGATATTTCTGCTTTACATGAATGCACGCTTTTCGATGTGATTTATAGTATTTTACGTATTTCGAGGCTATGGTTTCTCCGATACTTTGATGATGATTTGATGAGTATGTGCATATTACATTTTAATGGTGATTTGATTATGATTTATGAGTAAGATTCGGGACTTGAATGTGAAATTCGGACATAAGTCCTATTTTGATAAAATGTGATTTAGGATTGGTTTTGGAATTTGGTTTACGATGGATCCTAAATTTGTTATGATTTACACATGATTTTGGGTTTAAAGACCCAGTACGATTGCTGGATCTGGTTTTGGGTTTAAAGACCTGGTTAAGGTATGACGGGGGAGGGCCCTTGATTGAGACATGTTGAGTTTAAAGACTCGGTTACTGTGATGTCCCCCGAGGCCTATTGATTGTGTTTTGGGTTTAAAGACTCGTTGATATCCCAGGAAGGCCTGATATATGATTTTAAAGACTCGGATGGATCCAGCAGATTTGACTCGTTGATGTTACATTCGGTTTTACATGGTTTTATAGTTATCTACTGTAACGGTTCCCATACGGTTTATATAAGTGTTTTTCGGATACTTAGTTATGCATGCGTGTTTTGAAACTGGAGGGTGAACCCTGATTTCTTTAACCTGTTTTCCAAAACCATTTGTTTTAGTCCGCTCATACTTTTCTGTTTTAATACCCTCCAGGTCGTGGTACAAGTTTTGGGGGCTAACGCCGAGGCAGAGGCAGAGGCATAAAGTTTTCCCGTTGCAGTGTAGTTAGTTCACAGAGTAGGGTTTTATCCTTATCTTGTTTTGTAACCATGCTCTGTGATACTATTGACTGGTTGTACTGTTGGTTGTATCGTACTTTCTTCCTGGTTTGACAGTACTTGTAATGTATTTTTGTGTGGTTATTTTGGTTGTTTGTGTTCAATTATCAGACGGGAGCAGGATTCTCCCCTGTTATCGAGGCGATAATCAGGGCGGGTCCTGTCATATACCACCACCGGACTAACCGTCCAAACGTCAACTCCTCTATGGGACTTAGGAAAATTCACAACTCACCCGAACAACCTTCTCATCCATAAACAATCCAACTCACCGACCAACTCACCTGTCGGTTAACACCATTTATGTACATGCAAAAGGATGTCAATCATCACTCTTTCTGATTATCGCGTCTCAACCTTTTCGAGGTTCAAATCAGAGCATTACTAAAGTACGAGTCACCAACTCTCGAGATCACAATCAACGATCACTCACCTCGGACTCCTCAGCAACTATCCTCGAAGTCGTCAATCACCAATCTCAGGGAATCACCAAGGACTGGCCTCGACATCACCCATGACTATCCTCAGTAGCACCATATGCCAACACACTTCGACACAACCAACATCTACTGACTCATTCGTCGCATCCTGCGGTATCTACAAAAACTAAACTCACTCATGGTTAACTCGACCATACCAACCTAGCCCGCTTTTGACCAAAGCCTAGGTCCACCATGCTTCCGCTAAGCTACTCTGATCAAACTAACGACAACCTGACCGTTCGTACCGAAACATGACCTGCCAATGGTCATCGTATATCCTAGCTTGGTTAGTGGTTCCTACCAGACACCGGCACCTCACGACTGGTCACAACCTCAACTCACGATGTGCCTATCCTACCATTCACAAGCATCCCAGCTCGTGGCACATCATCTCTGATCTAGGGCTCACAACATACTAATCTTGAATTTCCACTCATACTGAGCCAAAACCCTCAATCTACACTCGGGTCGGGGAAACTGACCTCTCTCGTATTCCTCCACAACTCTAAGAAACTCAACGCTCCACGGTCTCTCTAGACTTGACCAGTCATACACCAAGCCATCCAATAGCTCGGATGCGCCCAGCAACACCATCTCTAATCTGGCCGAAAGTCAGCCCAAGCCACAACAACTAACTAACTACAAACCCCAACTCACATTTTCCAGACTACGCACCTATATTGGGGTTTCTCACTAAGTTACTCACATTTACCAAACCAGCCATCCCAACGGGGTTCCTCAAATCACCATCACTCGGGTTATTAAAACCCACAACATCCATTAGCTCACAATAACTTCACCACTCGGGTCGTCACACCCGGCTAAGAACATATCTTAACGTAATATCTACACACAAACTTCAACCAGTAACCATCACTAGGGGGAATCCATCAATTCCTAAAAGAGGGTTCCTTTACCCTAGCAACTCGAGGCATCCAGCTACTCGTAGCCGCACAAGTCGAATCTCGAAAAATCTGACCAAGTGGTCACAATTCCATACTATCATCATCCAATCGCCATCCAGCCCAACAGGGCGCCGTCAACCGGCCACACAGGTTGACCAACCAACCATCAATCGTATCTCACCATCCGGGAGAATCACCCTAGCACACAGCCAACTATCGATCATGGCTTGCGCCAAACACGTCATCCACTCCGGCCATAAGCCAATAGGTATCACACCCCATCGCGTATCAGGCAACCAGCATTCCGTCGCTAGTGATCTCGCCACTAACTAAGACACTAACTAAGGTACTATCACTCGCGTGTCCAAGTTGATTACGGGCCATTCTGCGTTGATACATCACATCCACAGCAGCATCACAACACCCAAGTTGACGAACCCACTACTCTGGAAGCCAAAACCTAGCGCAGAGCGCACAAATTTTCCTCTGATACCAAATTGACATGACCCACCCCCAATCCCTCGGTATTAAGGAATAAGTCATGCTCTCGTCTAACATGCATGCGACACGAAGGCTAAACAATCGTTCAACCCCAGTGGAACACGCAAGCCAGAAAAGGGATCCTAGGTCAACGTCATCCGAAAACCAACTTAAGTTAACCAAAGTGCGCAGAATCACTGGGGATCGCATGTGTGATGTCTCTGTCTTACTAACAACAGCTCGCACCGCATCAACCTGAAGGGTATCAAAAAATATAAAAGACTGTGAATGGACAAAAATCAATAATAAGTTCAAAAAATGTTTATAAGAAAATACATTTATACCCTCCACGCAAAATCAATGCATGCATTCAAAAACCATTTCTTAAAACCATTTCATTTCCAAAATAATAGAATCGTTTACGAAAAACCAGAAATCATTTCTTTACTCAAGTCTGTTTCTCAAATCCAGGGCCTCAGTCCAAAACAATAAATCAACATCAAGGTACGGGAACTCAGCACAAAAATCCACATATCCAAAACATCAGGGCCACTGCCCAAAACATCTGAAAACCACAAGAAAAATCAATAGAAAATCAAGTCAATCAATCTGCTAGATCTCAAGCACCGAGCCTTTAAAATCAAAACACATGTGCATCAGGCCTTCCCGGGATATCAACCAGTCTTTATACTCAAAACACAATCAATAGGCCTCAGGGGATATCACAATAACGAGTCTTTAAACTCAAAACATATTAATCAATGGCCCTCCCCCGTCATCAATCAACCGGGTCTTTAAACCCAAAACCAGATCCAGCAAGAACAACCGGGTATTTGAACCCAAAACCAATAGCAACGGGTCTTTAAACCCAAAACCAATAGCAACGGGTCTTTAAACCCAAAAACAATAGCTACGGGTCTTTAAATCCAAAACCAATTGAAAATCATAGGAACTCAAGTCCAAAACCAAATACGAAATCATCATTGGAAATCTCGATTCAAATCCTGAAATCACATGAAAACCAAAAATAGAAATCATTAGAAACGGGGCTTCATGCCCAAAAGAACTGTCCGAAATCCATTTATAAATCCTTGAAATCAAATCATAATTCAAATCCCAAAATGAAATCATCAAAATCATATCAAATCACAACTCAAGACAGAATCTCGAAAAAAGTGCAATTACGTAAAATATTTCGAAAGACGGACAAAACGGAAATCATAAAAATCGCAAGCATAAACATAGAATCTCATATAGAAAACATATAAAAACATTTATGCATGATGACTACGCGTGTAATTACGCTTTCTTGTTTAATCCACTCACAAACATTTATCCACTCACAAACCATTCCCGCTGCTGCCTCGATACGCGTGTAATTACGCTTTCTTGTTTAATCCACTATCACCGAACTTCCCGAGCCTGTCCAAATCACATTCTAAGGTCGCTAACCACTTCATCATGCTTCTACTAAATCCCCGTAATTTTTCCGAATTTTTAACTATTTTAACCTAGCCTTTAAACCTTCGGACATCCCGAAACATATCGAAACGATGTGTGATCGACTCGAAAACAGTGCCAAAATGTTCGTTACATCGATACGATAAAAAATCGTGTTGAAACCTTTCCCATAACATGCCTCACGCACCCTCACGAGCCGCCCAAAGGGGCTGAGCGTGGGCCTCACGCACCAGGCTCAGGTTGTCTTCAACCTCGGTCAAACTGGGTTCGAAACGGTCCGATCCAGCCCGATCCAGCCGAGCTGGAGAGGGCCGTTCAGGGTTTTAACTTCTACCTTTTAACTCCTTTTTGATCAAAGTGCTATAGGTTTGTCTCAACATTATCTATCAATCTACGATATAAAACAACGAACTTTAGCCCAGAATTATACCTCCCCGAACCATGATCAGATGCTTGATGTTCCTCCATCGTGTTAACACGATCCCGACCACCTCCAGCTGTGGTTTCAGTCTCAAGCAACTCCTAGTACCTCCAGGAACTTCATCCAAACAACTAATGTAATTAATCATCACGAAAGCACGGTTTTCCATTTTCATATAAAGATAGAACTTTCACGGGAATCTGACCTTACCATTACTATCGTACCTTGCTGTGGCCACCATCACGTTCATCTCGACTTCCTTCATCTTTGTGATTCACAACCGTCACACAGAAGATCACGTTTGAATCAATTGAACCTCACGGTTACTTTCACGGGTTCTCTGTTTTTCACAAGCTGTCTCACGGGCTTCAGGCCACCGTTCACGGCAGCTTATCACGGTGGCACCACCAAGTTCCTCATATTCCACTCTCTTTCTCCCATTCACAAAGTATATCTACTTGATGATTGCTGATGATAAAAGGGAGTGGAGAGGTGCGTTTCTCTCAATTCTCATTTTGTTCTTCCTACAATCGCGTAACCCGCTTTAAAAAAATAATCACTTTGTTTAAAATCCATCTGAGGCTGTGTCCAATCTTCTACTGCCTTCTAGATAGGGGACAATTGTCCCAAAACCATTGGGCACAACTCCCAAGGCAACATAAATGACCAAAATGCCCTTGAGGCTAACTTACCAAAATGCCCATATCCTTCCGAACATCACAACTTCCTCCTCGAATGTCCGAATTGGACGTGCCGCCTATCTACGAACTCGTGACGTCCCGAACTACGTCACAGTCATCGGCCAAAGTCCGTAGACCGCCTGAACCAAGCAACAACATTTCGCCCATTCTAGGGGCAAAACCATCATTTCACACCGTCCGTCCGAAATCACCCAACTAATCACCGATTAACTTCATAATACGTCATTAATCACTAATCAAAATCCAGAAATCCGGGACGGGTCGTTACACAGTATCACGAGAGAGGCAGGTTTTGTTTGGTTAACAAGTTAAATAAAAACAAGAAAAAGTAGGGATCATCCTTGTTTGACGGAAGATGTTAGACATGAGCAGGATCGATTCATTTTCGAGGTAAATTCGGACAAGTCCTATCAACATGGTATTAGAGCATCGGTACTAAATAACCTTGTTGTGAAATATTAGTTTTGTGTATGGAATATTTTAATTGTTTTATTACAAGATTTACATACTGATGGTATTGATTATGATTTTTCTTTAAAATGATTTTTGAAAATTTTATGCAATTATTTGAAGTACACATTTTACGAGACTTCTTATAAACAGTGTTTAGATTAAAGCTTGGGTTGAAATTTTATTTTGACTTTGATTTAAAGTTAAATGATTTTTGATGATTTTTGAACCTTTCAAATTAATTTCGAATACACGTTTCATGAGGTTTTATGGGATTTGTACTGGATCTTAAACCCAGACTTCAAAGTACTGTTTTGGCCCCTAAGAATTTGATTTATGCTGATATAATTTGAATCTAATTTTCAAATGCTTACTTGGTGATTTTTTGAAAAATAAATATGGATTGTTTTACATGCACGTTTTACGGAGTTTATAGAAATTGTGTTTGAGCTTAGTCTCAGAACTTGAAATTTGGATTTGATATTGAGAAATTGATATTTGTTATCTCGATACTTGTGCATTCCTATGGATTACTAGTTGGTACTTGGATGTTGTATCCCCGAGTGGTTATGTGGGTAATGGTGATGATTAGTCTTGGACGTCGTGGTAAAACTCCGTATTTTCGAGACTAATATTGTGGCGAGTAGTCTCAGACGTTGAGCATGGGCTCTATTTTCTGAGACTGGTACTGGGTTGTTACGAGAACCCAGATGGTGTTTCATACAATTATCAGGGGATATTGTGGTAACCTGAATGGTGCTTCGTGCAATTCCCCGAGGATGATGTGACAATCTAGATGGTGCTTCATGCAGTTCCTAGACGTTGCTAGATGGTGCTTCGTGTAGTTCTCATGGGATGTTATGAAAGTCTAGATAGTGCTATGTGCAGTTCTCAGACATGTCTGGATGGTGCGTTAGTGCAGCTTCCGGACTAGGCCTAGATTGTGCTTCATGCAGTTCCTGGGTCAGTTTATTTATTGATTTATGATATATTGTGATGAAAATTTGAGATGAGAATTGGTTAAGTCGAGTTATGAGGCTTGTGTGTATATTCATTATTGGTGAATGTGAAAATGATTGGGCATGACTCGGATGTGACTTTGTGCAGTTCCCAAGGTCTGTGTGATTTTCAATCATGAGAAATGGTTACGTAAGTATAATTTGGTCCTAATTTGATGTTCCCTTACATTGATTTAATTATGAATATCATTTGAAAATTTTGGTACTCTAAAACTTATGTCTGTTTTTATATTTTTAAGATTTTATGATGGGGTTGGTACAAATTGATTGAGTTTGGTTGTAGTCTGGTTAATATAAGGGATGCTTGGTGTTATATTAATCCTGAATATGATTCGGAAAGTTGGTTTATTTTATGCAATTTGGTTATTCAATATGAGTATGAAAATATGTTTTAGTTTGTTCTTCAATTTCGAGGACCAAATTTTTCTAAGGTGGGTGAGTTGTAATACCTCGGAACATTAAGAAAATAAAAATGACCATTTTGCCCCTAGTGGTTAAAAAGTTGACTTCTTAACCCGAGGACTTGTTGGAAATTTTGTGAAGACCATTACGAAGGTCTGGGATTCGTGAATTTATAGGCAGTTAGTATGTTGAAATCAGAGATTGTAAAGCTTCGGTACAAGCCAAATTGAAGTAAAGGGTATTTTGGTCATTTTGACAAGAAAGACCTATACTATTCTAGATTGTACTCTTCCCTTATTTCTTGGTTTCTTACCGACTTTCCCTTCTTTCTATATATGTGTGTGTAATCATGTTTGAAGGGAGTTTGGTGGAAGGCCGAATTGGAGAAAAGAGTGAAACTGTGAGGGAGATGAAATAGAACTATGGAGAAAGAGATAAAAGGAAGAGGAGAGAATGAAGGAAGAACAAGACGGAGAAAAACTATAATACACGGTGTAGGAGGAGGGTAGGTTGTGAAGTGAAACAAGTTTACCTGAAAAAAGTTTTATGCTTGGAACTCTGAAACAAGTTTACCTAGATCCTTTTTGAAGTTACACAAACTTATACATAAGAGTCCTTGAGTTCTAGATCTTTTTGGTTACTTTTCTGATTATAGATCTCCCCTTCGGCCAGTTTCTAATAGTTTGGACATAAAATAGGAGAAAACCGTTGAGTTTTGAGGGAAATACGATCGGGTATATGGTCACCAGGTCGTGTAACTCGAGTTGCAGATCTAGCTCGAGGTGGCTGGTAACAGGCTGGCGCGTGAAGCCTACGCGCAGAGGCCTTGTGACAGGACCCGTCCCCGAAGGACATAGATAACCGTGATCGGTCCTGCTCCCGTGTGACAAGTCAACTAAAGTTCCAAAATTACCCTCAGCACTTGCCAAACAAGGGATAACCGCACCTGTGTCCACTAATGCCTCCACCTCCCGAATAGCCTCGATCGTCGCGCCACGACCTGGAGGGTCAATAAAACAGAAAATGTGTGAATGGACAAAACAAAGTTTTAGAAATACATTTATCAAAAATACATTCCTACCCTCCAGTTTCACAAACATGCTTGCATATCATAAATAATGAGTAAAATATATCTGGGCACAAATGTTTATAAATCACAAATCTCAATAAAACCACAGGACTCATTTCCATATCCAATCTCATATAGTCACGTTATCCCTGCAATGCGTGCAAATCAATAGGCTCAAGGACCGCTCAAAATCCGAACATCCGTCGTTGTGAACACCTCACCAGCCGACAATCCAGATCGTCGTGAACACATCACCGACCGATCTCGATATAATCCAGCACATCTGATCTGATTGGAGCCTCCCTCGGCTGCACGACAACAGACCGTGCTACGTGACCTCTCCAGGCGAACACATCCTATCCCGGAGGCGAGCGTTATATCCAGGTTTCATTCCGGGGAAACACATTCTCAACCGGAAGCCCTAA
This sequence comes from Prinsepia uniflora, assembly GCA_032719365.1. Taxonomy (NCBI): domain Eukaryota; kingdom Viridiplantae; phylum Streptophyta; class Magnoliopsida; order Rosales; family Rosaceae; genus Prinsepia; species Prinsepia uniflora. Next base: position 40,969,156 of record CM064867.1, on the reverse strand, counting down.
TATCCATAATCCAGGGTGCACTCCGGGGGAAACATATTCCACCCCGAAAGCCCTATATATCCGCAACATATCATCACCATGAAAACCAATGAAAAATCGTTGCATCTGAAATCAAAACCATTTTCAATATAGGGTCTCAGCTCAAAACATAATTTCCTCAAAATCCATAAAACTAGAGTCCCGATTATTTCATAAATCCGAAAACCATCAATATCATCATGTAATCACATGGAAATACCAATCCAATCAAAATCACATTTCCATTTGGGTCTCAGGCCCAAATATTATTTTCACGCAAATCCGTATAATCGCAACTTCAGTTGCCATTTTCACATTTATTCATCAAATCAATCCATGACTCATAATCCGAGTCAAAACCAAGCTTAAATCCCGGGCCTTCGCCCAAAACAGCAATTTCACAGTTATCTCGAAATTCGTGCCCAAAACAATATAATAATCCAGAAAATCGATAAATCATCATATCGAAACATCAATCATGTCAAATCATATAATAAAGCATTTAAAACATATATGCATGCATTCTGGGTAGAAAACAAAAGTCCACTCACACACCGTCCATATCGCTCGCTTTCCGAGTTGCACGTTTTTCCGTAATTTCCGACACTTTCTGTGGAATCAATTACATCAATAGTTGGCTTAAATTAATCCAACTTAATACAAACTTTCGAAGGATGTTCGTTGTCTGAGTTCATCAAATCATCATTCAATCCTTCAATTAATTAGTCAGACATCATCGTAGCCTCATTTTAACGATGATGTTGAATTCAATTTCGAAAGCTTTTACCTCTAATCACCTGAACTCAGCCATGGTATTTCCAAACTGTCGCGGGTCTAGTTCTTGATCAATTCTTGATCAAGTCCCTTCGATTTTGATACGGTCTTAATCAAAAGGGTTCCAGGAAGCTCACACGATTCTCAATTGTAGTCATCACGGCCTCTAATTTGGAATTCAAATTTTTGAAACATTTGGATTCCACGGGTTTGGGTCTCGGGTTCTCTGGGCTTCATTCACAATTTCCCTTCCCTTTCCTCTCAATCTTTCTCGTTTTTCTTCCTTCAATCTCTTATCTTTCTATCCCTCACAGAGCTCGATTAGAAGGGGAGATTGGATGAGCTGTTTGAGCATACTGCTCTGTTTTGTCCTTTGCAAATACACACACATACACATATATGTATTCAAACCAAATATCATCAATCCTTGCCACTAATCTCTTTCACCAAGTGACAGATGTCACTTAATGACCATTCCACGCCCGATTCAGCATTTCCAGGTGTCCAATGTTTGATTTAAAACAACATTAATATAGGTGAATCAGCCATCATAGCTAAACTACCATTTTGCCCCTGCCATAACAATTTACCAAAATGCCCTTCATGTATCTAGACCCGTAACTTTGTCATCCGAACTCTGATTGACGCATGCCGCCTGTCTACGGATTCAGTGTCTCGAGACCTACCCAACGGTACTTACGGAAAGTCCAAACACGGTCCCGATCAAAAAGTCAACAAATGGCCCCTTTTTTAACCAATTTACCAAATTACCCTTAAACTTCTGAACATCATAACTTTCTCCTCGAATATCGGAATCGGACGTGCCACCTGTCTATGAACTTGTGACGTCCCGAACTACGTCACAGTTATCGGTCAAAGTCCGTTTGACTGCTCTAACCAAAAGTTAACCGTTCGCCCAATTCTAGGGACAAAATCGTCATTTTCCTTCAAATTTTCCTAATTTTCCTTTTTCGAATTTCCGGGTCGTTATACCTTGCGACCACGCTTGAGGTGCTTACAAAAGTTTTTGGAGTTGTGGCCAACATGAAAGTTCTTCGTTTTAATCTTATGAATCCAATGATATATGGCTTGAGTGAGTTAGACGTCTTTTAGGTACAATTTTGGATGTTTATATAATATGTTCATGTTTTAAGTATGGGATTATTGTCAGAAAATCATGGGACTTAAGCCAAAGGTTATATTGATGCTAGAAAACGCTAAAGAGAACTGTAGTTGATAGAAGAGTGCTGGAAATTGTGAGTATTTTGGTTTATATAAGATTTTCCTTTTGTTGATAGTATTCTGATGATGTTGAATGTGTATTTAGTGATCATATGTTCTTACGGATGTATTAATATTAATATGGTGGAAGGATGGTGCTTTGATGCCACGTATGATAATTAATTATGAAAAGAAAAAAGTTTAAGGAAAGTGTGTTTAAGGTGTTTTATATAAGGATTTGGATTTGTGGGTATAAACATGTCCTAATGAAGTTATTACTATGTAAAGGTTAGGATTTATGTTTGGATTGAGTCATCTTTTGTAGTGTGAAATATTTGTTACTATATGTGCAAATCTACGGAAACTACTTGTCCTTATTTTTCATTTCAATATGAATAATTGATAGTACAAGTAAAGATAACTTCTAATAATAAAAGTAAAACCGGAGTATAGTTGACTTAGTAAAATCCACCACTTGATGGGGTAAGAGGGTTGGACGTGAGTGGTACCCCGTTAGAGGTGGGTTTTTTTTGGTTAACGTGTAAAATAAAAACAAGAACAAGTAGGGAAATCCCTTGTCAGATGAGATTCATGATGGGAGATGTCAGATGAGAGCAGGATCGGTTCGTTTTCAAGGTAAATTCGGGACGGGTCCAGTGATTGGTGACACCCATAATGAAGTGTTTGAGACTTCTGTCACTTTCTAAATTGTAGAACAATCACACCTTTTAGTAAGTGATTTTTAAATCATCATCATGAATCTCATGATTGCTTTGCAAAGCATAAAAGGCTTGTCAAAACAAAATATAACAGCTTTGGTTGTAAACATTCTTATTTTGAGCAAGTGATGCATGTCCTCTATAAATTGGAAAAATCAGAAAACCAAGTAAGACAATTCCTTCGAGAGTTGTCTTACTTGTCAACTCTCAGAATCCACTATATCAGTTTTCTCGAATTATATTTAGCGTCTTTATTTTATGTTTAATACTTTGGCATTTAATAGAAAATATCCTATCAACACAAAAAAACCAAACATCATAATTTGTTCAAAGTTCAGATTTAAACACATGATAAAAAAAATAAAAAATAAAAAGTCAAGAATGCATTATAAATAGACCTGAAATTTCTCTGTCAATTCCTTATTTTAAATTGATTCCGACCCAAGGAAATAACCCTCAGTCGATTTTAGGTTTGTAATTGGCATTTACGACGGTTAAGGAAAAATTTGATCATGAGTTATGATTGTGTTCTAAAAAAGATCTCATTATTTAGTGTATAGGCATTGTTCAAACAATCAAAATACGTATCTAAATTTCAATCAATTGTCAATTATACACAACAAAATTCAAAGAAAAATGGAAATCAAGAAGAACTGTGATTTGAATGAACTTAGGGTCTAATTGATCTGCTTTGATACCAATTGTTAAAATTTCAATGATGTAACACATAATAGGATCATCAATCATCTCCTAAATTACATTCACATTTAGACATATTACTACAACTTCAAAGCAAAAGAGGATGAACATTTACTTGTTGGAGATCAACGTTGAGACCTTGGAAGCAGGGCTCACGAGTGCAAGAGAGTGGTGATCTCTTCTTTTAATACAAAATGATCAAATTCAAATAGGGGAAGTGAGTATCTTGATCAGGTTATTTGAGAAAAGGGACCAAGATCTCCTTTTATACACAATTCCTTAATCGACCAATGTCTATCATTGGGCAGTTAAGACTCCTCATGACAGTTTCAACTTTGGAACTGTGTAATTTGAATTCAAACCAAATTTGATTTCCTCTCCACACGTGTCTTGGCATTCATTAGGTGCCCATATGTATAAGCTTGTGTACTTAGTTCAAATAATCTCACACATCTTACACATACTATGCCGGAGCGGCTTAGGGATATCCAGCATCGCCCTAACCCTTAAGATCTTCCTCACGTCTTCAAATTTCTTGCTTTGATCCTTTAGAGAATGTAACGACGTTCCCCCAAATTCATTCCCAATTAGCTTGCCCATTTCACGTGTCATGCAAGCGAGCGGAAGGCCCTTGACTTGTACCGAGAATTCTTGCTGCCATAACGGAATAGAACCGGGGTTGGTGATGCTATCTGCCTCGGCCAACACCAAGAGGAGGCCATTATACAGCCATGCCCGCCCCCACCCCCGGAGAATTATTGCTCGCTCATTCTTGCTGTTGAAAACAAAAGAGTACTACCTTCGCTTTTTGTCGCCATAGAGTTTGAAAAGTTCGCCTCATTGCCTCCTAGCTTGTACTTTTTTGTTGTCAGTACTACCCGACTAACCAGCATTTGCCGGTTTTATATCGAACCTCCTCCTCTGCTAAAACGATCAGTTGTTTCCCTTCCTTCTCCGTGATCGCAAAACGAGTGCAAAATGTCAAGGAGATAATATTTGTAAACGCACACACTAGTTAAGACATATGTTGGCCCTAATTATACTAGTGGGTCTTGTCGTGTGTTTATAAATGGTAATTTATGAATGTGAAAAGACATACTTATGAGGTACATTACATGTTCCAACTGTTAAATTCTCAGAAAATACATATATATATATATGTATGTATGTATATATATATATATAAGCAGATAAAATATGCTACATAAGCAGATTCACTAAATCACTTATACAATGACCTCAAGTTATTACTTTTTCACACAATATCGTGAGAGGAGAATCCCAGGCTTTCCAAAAGCCTCTATGAACTATAAAAATCACAGGAAAATGCATGAAGAATTAAGAAACAAAAACAAAAAAGTAGAAGAAGAGGTTTGTAAATGAGATAAAAAAAAAATATTAAAGAATTCTATTCTTTACACAATTGAATGACTTTACTCATGATCTTCAGAAGCTGAGCATCCCAAAGCCTGAACCATAACTTGCATGAGCCTCACTCTACTTTGCAAAGACAAAATATAATCAGCTGTCTCTCTGAAAAACTCATCCAACCCCATGGATGAGTCACTGGTTGGAATCAGCCTCTTCAAGGTTTTCACCCTTCTTTGGATCCCAGCATTGCCTCTCCTACGAGCACTTTGGATTCGCGTTCCCATTGGCATTCGTGTCCCCCGCTTCTTTAAAACCCTACTTCTTGTTGATGATCGCCTGCTCTTGGCAACTTGCCCACTTTTCCATGTGGTGATCATATTTGGTTTGTTCCATAATGCCCCATATTTGTAGGACTTTCCCTCATTTTGTGGGACCATACCCTTCAAGCCAAGGGAAACAAAAAGTGGCGGTTGAGAACCCATGTATGATTCAAATGAATTAGGCCTAATATTTCAACCAAAGATTGACAGCAGATTATTTCCTCCAAGAAATAATTTTCCTTATGGTTAATTAAGCCTTTCCAAAAGTGCCAACTTTGGTTGTCAAAACAAAACACAATATATTGCGCAAATGGCACAATGGTGGGGTTTTTATAGGGTACGTCTGGTAACTAGGTTGGCGGCCATTATAATGATAATACACGTACCTTTTAGTTAATTCCAATATAATTTAAGTAATAATAATGCATGAAATTAAGAAATAAATGTAGGGGCCACAAGACAATTTCATAGAAGGCCTCCAAGGGAATGGGGATGATTCATCATGATTAATGTACATGATTTGCTTCTTGTTGCTTTGGGCATGTTCTCCAATTTCTATACGCACATGCAACCACATGATTCTTCTTTTCCACCTAAGCCCTTAATTAAACCACCACCTTTCATCACGCCTATCCCATGCATTAAGAACACCCTGGATTATTCTCCCCCACTTTCCAAATTCAATGCTTTAGATAAATGTGCTAATTGGGGTCCTTAATTCCAGCTCAATCAACACCGCATCCCACATTTAAAATTAATTCCACTTTAAATATAATACCTATGTATATATAGATTAACATTATCAGTATGCGCGTATTACATATATAAGTTGAATTATATATATTCCTCTTCATTTTGTGAATGAAAATTCTTTAAATTCGGCTCACATAGACAAAGAAGACAATATATAAGAACCAATCGAATTATATTTATATTTACTTTGAAATTCAATTATGACTGTCGACTTTTTAAAAATATGGAATATTGTTATATACGATTAAAGATTTAATTAATTACTTTTGAATCCGGTTTGATGGTTACTAGGATGGCCTTGTTTCTACTTTCTAGCTAGGCAGGAAACCCAGAATAAATTAATTATTAAAAAAATATATTAGTTAGGGAATTAGAGTGGCCACACACATAATTAATAGGATGATGACTAGGTAGCATTTGGGTTGCGAACTGCTGGACAAATTAGATCTTAATGTTGGGATAAGGTAGATTTGGTTCTGACATTCATGAACCCCATTGTGCATCAAAGTGATGATTGATGTCTCAAAGTCTAATAAAATTTAAGAATTCATCCTAACCCATGTTTGTAACATGTCTGCGCCATATATACTATACTATATAGTACCCACACAAAAACTTAAAACCAGCATAATAATCTCCCAGGCAAAGATGCATGCATCTCTTCCTTCTCAGTTCTCTCACTTATGCTACCTTTCGGTGGAGATACAAGCTAGCTTTATGAGACTATATATATAAATATATTATTAGGAGGAATTCATCCTTAATTTTAATAGATTTTCTTGCTTAATTGTTCTCAGCAAAATAGTTAAAAATACTTTTTTTGTATGCACAAAATAATGAACATGATTGTGATTTTTGAATAAATTAGGGCAAGCTATTTGTTTGGACATATATTTCGATTAATTTTTTTTTGTTGGATTTCACAAATTTTAGTAAATTTGAATGATGTGTGTTTTGATATTTTTAAGTTTATACTGTAACGACCCGTCCCGAGAGCCGTGATTAGCAGAGTGATCAAGAACAGATTAGTGAGCTTAATCGGTGTTTAGTTGGGCCGTTAGCGAAGAATGGCGATTTTGCTCCTGGTTTGGGCAAAAAGTTGACTTTTAGTTCGGGCAGTCAATTGAACATTGACCGATGACCGTGACGTAGTTAGGGACGTCACGAGTCCATAAACAGGTGGCACGCCCGATTCCGACATCCGATGAGGAAGTTATGATGTTCGGAAGGTTGAGGGCATTACCGTAATTTAGGTAAAATAAGGGGAAAACGTTGACTTTTTGCTAGGCTTGTCATTTTCACGTAGACCGAGGACCGTTAGGTAGATCTCGTCGTCCTGGGTACAACGACAGGCGGCATGTGTAACGACCCGTCCCGAGAGCCGGGATTAGTAACGTCATTAGTAACGGATTAATGAGCTTAATCGATGATTAGTTGGTTACTTTCGGCTGTTTGGGTAGAATGACGATTTTGCCCCTAGTTTGGGCAAATTGCTGACTTTGAGTTCAGGCGGTAAAGTGGACATTGACCAATGACCGTGACGTAGGTTGGGACGTCACGAGTCCGTAGACAGGTGGCACGCCCGATTCCGACATCTGAGGAGGAAGTTATGCTGTTCGGAAGGTTGAGGGCATTATCATAATTTGGTTAAAATAGGGGGGAAAGTTGACTTTTAGCACGATTGAGTTTTTACGCGTAGACCGAGGACCGTTAGGTAGGTCTCGACGTCCTAAGTACAACGACAGGCGGTGTAAGACCCGGCCTTTGAAGCAAGAACGGTGAGCAAGACCCGTGAGCTTGAGAAGCAAGATCGGTGAGCAAGACCCGTGAGCTTGGAAAGGTAAGATCAGTGAACGATCCCACATCGCTCAGGGAGGGAAAGGTGAAGTGCCTTATATGTGTGGGCACGTATCTATCTAACACAAGGCCTTTTGGGAGCTCAGTGGCTTTGGGGGGGATTGGAACCCCAAAGTTAAGCGAGTTGAGGCCAGTGCAATTCCATGATGGGTGACTCCCTGGGAAATTGCACCATGAGCTCCCGAAAACAAAACCGTGAGGGCGAGGCCCAAAGCGGACAATATTGTGTTAGATGGGCCGGGTCGTGACAATTGGTATCAGAGTATAGGTTTGTCGAGTTTGTTGGGTTTGTCGGTATGTGAGGTTGTGTTTAGGTTGTTTGACTGTTTCTATGCCTCTTTCAGCGTGCGATTGACGATGCCTCCGAGACGTAGACCCTCTCCACGACCTGAAGACGAAGCAGCAAGAGGAACAAAGAGTGCTACGATTGAGCGAGCCCAGCGGCTCGGGGCTACTACTTTTAGTGGTGGGGCAGATCCTGAGGAAGCTCAGAGGTGGATTACGAGACTTGAGCGGATCTTTGCAGTAATGCATTGCCCACCGGAGGATCGAGTGTTACTGGCTACGTTCTTACTGGACGGTGCGGCGTAAGAGTGGTGGTATACCCTCGAGTTGTCTTGCTGGGATGCCCACACGGTGACCTGGGAGACGTTTAGGGAGCGGTTCTTAGATCAGTATTACCCTCGTTCTTTCCGAGATGCCAAAGAGGCTGAGTTTCTGCAGCTCCAATAGGGGAATCTGAGTGTGGCTGAGTACGAACAGAAGTTTCAGATGTTGTCTCGGTTTGCTCCTGCTTTTGTGGCTACTGAAGCCGAGAAGTTCCGTAGGTTTGAGTTGGGCCTACGAGGTGAGATTCGAGCCATAGTGACGGCTGGATCGTTTACTACCCTTCGAGAGTTGTCAGACGCTGCGGTGAGGGTTGAGGCTAGTTTGCCGGTGCGACGCCGGGAGCCATCTTTTTCCGGAGCTTCGAGTCAGAGGACATCGAAGAGAGGTAACTTCAGTGGAGCGTCGTCGTAGGGCGATGATCGTTTCGGTAGACCTGGTAGTTTCCAGAGTTCAGGATTTCGAGGCTACCGAGCACAGCCGACTCCACAAGCTAGTGCGACGTCTGTTGCGTCGACAGGGAGACCGAGTAGTGGACCTGGTCGAGATGTTTGTTTCTACTGCGGAGAGCGAGGTCACTTCCGACGTGAGTGTCCACTGTTACCACAGGAAGGTGGTGTAGGCCGAGGAGTTGCGGAGCCCAGACAGAGTACAGCGTCAGGGACAGCGGGCACTAGAGGAGGTGGTGGTGCCACTAGTAGTTGGAGGGGACGTGGTAGATCTTCAGAATCTCAGGCCCGAGTGTTTTCGATGACTCAGCAGGAGGTTCAATCGGCACCAGGTACGGGGACAGGTACTGTTACTATCCTTAGTTGTTTTGTTGGATCCCGGGGTAGAGTTTAGGATTTTCCGTAGGTGACCTGGAGTGTTACGATAAGTTCTGTTGAAGGAGGACGGAAGGATTGATGTAGGATTAGATTTATCCGGTCTGGAGTGTGACCTAGAGTTTGCCTTTAGGACTTTGTAGATTTATCCGACAAGTGGTCGAAGTAACAGCCGAGGGAGTGAGCCAGTAGGTAGGATTTCCTGTAGGATTAGATTGTCCTGGGTTAGGACTCGAGATGGGTTCTGGAAGGTGAGGTGGCAGTACGTGAGGATGTACTCTATGAATTCTGTTGGGTGCTCCATATGAGGTATTTTAAAATACCTTTGTTTTCTGTTCATAGAGTTTCCCTTGCGTACACCATAAAGTTTTAGTGGTACGGAGAGAGGGCTAGACGTGGTGAACTGGTAGTTGGGGATGGTGTGAAATACCCAAGGTCGAGATGATAGACAAGAAACCCAGGAGAAGTTGTTGTTGACCTAGTGTTGCTTACCGGGTAGGAGACCCCTAGGTGTCGGGAACTAGCTGTGGAATTTCGGGGACGAAATTCTTTTTAGGTGGGTAGGTTGTAACGACCCGTCCCAAAAATTAGGGATGAGACAGTGATTAAGGTGAGATTAGTGAGCTTAATCGGGGGTTAGTTGGTCCCGATAAGGTCGTTAGCCTAGAATGACGATTTTGCCCCTAGTTTGGGCAAAAAGTTGACGTCTAATTCGGGCGGTCAATTGGGTTTTGACCGATGACCAGGACGTAGTTTGGGACGTCACGAATCCGTAGGTAGGTGGTACGCCCGATTCCGACATCCGAGGAAGAAGTTATGATGTTCGGAAGGTTGAGGGCATAACCGTAATTTGGCTAAAGTAGGGGAAGTTGACTTTTCGTACGATCGGGTTTTGACTTGTTGACCTAGGACCGTTAGATAGATCTCATCGTCCTGAGTTCGATGACAGGCGGCACGTATTCATCGAACTTACGATGTGTGAGTTACGGGTCTAAAACGATAAAGGTAAAATCGTAATTTTGGTTTAAAAGAAGGGGCATTTTGGTCTTTTGCACTTTGGGATTTGTGCAACAGAGAGGGACAAATGGATGGCTGAGATTGAGCCACTTGGGAGAGGAAGAGGGAGGATGGTGACACGTGTAGGGAGTCTGGTTGGTTCTAGTGAGTGCACGGTCCAATTATTTGGCGTGTAACCGTCTGTGATGTGTGTGTGTGTTCGAAGAACAGAAAACAGAGGGGGAGATTGAGAGAAAACTTGAGAGGTGATTGTGGGTGTTGGTGTGTTCTAGTGAGTGAGGAGTGACTCAGAGAGTGAGAGGGAGACAGTGAAGAGGTTTGGAGGTGCGGTGGTTGTGTGTGGGTGAGAGGTGAGCCACGGGAAACCAGGGGGAAAACAGAGAACATAGAGGAGTTTTGGGTGGTGGAGCTGCCGTGTTCGATCAATCGAGACCGGTGGAGGTGTCCAGAGGCTGGAGGTGGACTGGAGGAGTCGTGTCCTCACGGCTGAGCTCAAGGCGGCGACAGGAAGGCAGGTAATTCCTCAACTTTTCCTCTATGCTCTGTTTTGCCGTCGAGTTTCAAATCGAAATTCGTGGACTTAGGGAGTGAGTCGAGAGACTTGGTGAATTGGGTGAGTATCAGTGAGGTCTTAGGAAGCTCTGGGTGTCGAAGCCGCGACGGGGGAAGACCTGGGTGGTCGGAGAAGAGAATAGGGGAAGTGTTCGAGTTTTTGTTCGAGTTTGAGTCGACAGGTTTTAGGTCGATTCGAGGTGTTTGAGTGAGGGGACTGGATTGCTGAGTATTGGAAGATGAAGATGGTGAAGGAAGGAGCAGTTTTGGTGGCAGGACGGTGGAGAACCGGCCACGCCGGTTTGAGTTGCAGGGACTGGTTCGAATCGGGTCGACCAGAGGTTGCTGGTGACACTGTAGTTGGCTCGTGAGGGCCACGCGCAGCCACTTTGGGCAGCGCGTGGGGACGCTTGGGGCGGCGGTTGGGAAAGAAGTCAACATGGTTTTTGGTCTAGGTGTTGTGACGAGTCCATTGGAATTGGTTTCGGGTTGATCGGACGTCGATTCAATGTAGTTCCTCGAGGGTGAAGGTTTAGGGTTTAGGTTCGTTATGTTTAGGACCCGGGGATTTTTGGGGAAAATTAGGAGAGTCTTGGTAGACGTGTTAGTAATGTGCTTGGGTGGTTGTTGACAGGACCGGGACTTCCCGAGGAAGCTGAGGAATGTACAAGACGTTCGGGAAGCGATTGAGGGCTCGATACTGTGAGTGGACCCCTTCTCTAAACTCGAGCATGCATAACTGTTTTTCTATAATTGTTTTATGGTTTTAATCATGATTCTATGTTTATCGAATATGTTTAGTTGGTTTTACATAATTACACGTTTTTCGAGGAAGTTCGGTTTCAGCACGTTTTACGAGAAAAGGGTGATTTTTGAATATGATGCTGTGGTTTTGGGATTTCAATGGATAAGTGGTTTGAATGTTTATAAAGGGATTTTGAAACATGATTTGGTGATTGAAGGGTTTCGGTTTTGAAATCGGATTTCGGTAAACGAGATTTGGTTTTAAAGTTGGAAAGTCGATTTCCGGATTTGGGTTCGGAATGACGGTTCTGGATCCCGGAAGGGCATCGGACCAGTGATTTCGGATTCGGGTTTGGACATGGCTTTAGAAATGGTTTTGATTGGATTTACTGGATCTGGTTATTGGGTTTCAAGACCCGGATTATATTTGACGGGGGACGTGCCCGGATTGGGTCTAAAGACCCGGATTGAGTTTAAAGACTCGGGAGTTTAAAGACTCAGATATATTGATATTTCCCCCGTAGGCCTGTTGAGTTTAAAGACTCAGGAGTTTAAAGACTGGGATATTATTGAGGCCTGGATTGAGTTTAAAGACACGGGAGTTTAAAGACTCGGATAGATCCAGCAGGTTTGATAGGAGAATGATGACTTGATATTTATGTTTTATGATACGGTTTTATGACGCTGATGATATGATTTCTATAACTGTTTTTATAGTGTTTCTGTAAATGTTTTTATAGTGAGGTTTATGTGATTTATAACTGTTTTTAGTAACTGGGTTATGCATGTGATTTCAAAACGGAGGGCTAAATCCGGTTTTCTTATAAAATGGTTTTGGAAACTTTTCCTTTATTCTGGTCCACTCACACTTTTCTGGTTTTAAATTGCCCTCCAGGTCGTGGATCTAGCGCATGGTTTTGACGTTGAGGCAGCGTCGGAGGCATAGAGGTTACGTGACAGGACCCATCCCAATCCCCCCGGGATTAGTGCGGGATGACCCTGCTCCCGTCTGACACGGAGTGTCAGACAAGGGATAATTTCGACCTTTGCCATCCCGGGCTATCAGAGTACGCCAGGATCCGGAGGAGGTATGTGATATCTCGGTCTCTGCTACAGTCCACATCCGATGTCAACCTGAAGGGCAGTCAAAACATTAAAAACTGTGAGTGGACAAAACAAAAGTTTATAAAAACATTTTAACGAAGACATTTGTACCCTTCACTAAAAAGCATGCATGCATTCGAAAACCATTTATCCAAAACAAACCATATGTAGGACTAAGCCCAAAGCAGATATAAACCAAGGTCGAAAGGACCACAATGAAAACGACCGTATGGGCCACTGCCCAAATCCATAAGGGACTCGGCCCCAAACCATAAAGAAACCAAGTACACGAGCCACTGCTCAAATCCTGGGCACACCTGTGCACACCACATATCATATATCATATATACATATAAGTCACACAACCAATCCTGTCACGGTATCCAAAGCTACGCGCGTGCAACCCGGGTCTCAATCCGAGTCTTCTCAAAGTCAAGGTCAATGTCGGCAGACCACTGATCCTACTCGAGGTAATAGTAATCATAGCCTTCCTGAGAATAAGGAACCCAACTGGGGGGTGACTCCACTCAGTCGGTGCTCCGTGACTACTCCGGGGTCCACCCAGGCCAACGACCCTCCCTTGAGGAGATAGTAGAACATGTAAACGAAGGTAGATGAACATATATATACATAACATAACCATTCATGTTCGGTTCCCCTGAACCGTCATGATCCATAATATCCATAATCAGGTAACATGCCGGTTCCCATAAACCATCATGTACCGTAATAACATAACAAGGGTTCATGCCGGTCCCCATAAACCGTCAAGAACCAGAATGACCTTTCCAGAGTTCATGCCGGTTCCCATAAACCGTCATGAACTTGGAAATCTATCTAGGGTCCCTGACCCGAAATCATAAACCATAAAATAACTGGGTCTCGTGCCCTAACATATGACATCAGCTGGGCACCGTGCCCGAAATCTGGGGTCATATGCCCGAGACAAAACCAAATGGGTCTCATACCCGAGTTTATCATTTTATAAATCCAAAGCCATTTCATTAAAACCAATAAGAAATACAGACCCGTATAAGCACCGTATAAGGTCGAAACCTCGAAATACGTGCTTATACGTAACCACCCACAAATGCACCCATGGCATCATCAAACAAGTAATAAAACATATAATAAACATTTATGCATGCACCAATTTAGAAAACAAGGTCCACTCACAGACCGTCCGAGCTGCCGCCTCGATTTGCGTGCCATACGGCTCCCCGAGCCGATCACCATCACTGGGACTCCCAAACCTGTTCAAATCGTAATAGAAGGTTAATAACTACTTAATTAACCTCCTACCAAAGCCCCGTAATTTTCCCGATTTTCTAACTATTTTTAATCCCGAACCTAAACATTCTGATGCCCCAAAACATATCGAGATGGTGTCCGATCGACACGAAACCAGTCCCAAAATGTTCGTTACATCGAATAGAAGATTTCCCGTGTTGAACACTTTCCCATATTCTCTGACACGCGCCCTCATGCGCCGCCTGAAGTGGCTGCGCGTGGGTTTCACGCGCCAGCTACAGTACCTGCTGAAGTCATCGCTGACGTCAGCATGACGTCATGTGACAGCTGTCAGGTCTGACATGTCAGACTCTGACAGGTGCCACGTGTCAAGCTCCCATTGGTCCACGTCACTGTGGTGTCAGTGCCACGTGGCAGTCTAACATGTGCCACGTGTCATCACGGCACTGGTCCACGTCAGTGACACGTGTCAGCCCCTGATTGGGCCACGTCACTTACATGTCAGTGCTGACTGTGCACTGACATGTGACACGTGTTGCACTCCTATTGGACCATTTTCTGACATGTCAGCTGACATTGTCAGATCTGAAAATGCTGACGTCATCCTTGACATGATGATGTCAGCAGGATGACGTCACCTTTCATCTCTGTCCTCCCGCTGGTCGACCCGAATACCAGTAACCGGGTCGCCGTGACCCGCGGCTTGACCCGGCCGGTTCTCCGCCGTCCGGCCACCAAAACCGTTCCCGTTTGTCCCATTCTCTTCGTCTCAACCTAACCTACCGTCCTATGACTTAAAACGGAAGAAAAAACATCGAAAACCCGTACCTTCAATCCAGCCATGGCGACCGTGACTTCTCCCGCCGTTCACGGCTGTTCCAAGCCATCCAACGCCTCGAAACCAAACTCATTCATCTCCTGGGATCCCTAGAAACCTTACCCAATTAATGGAATCGAGTAAAAACCATTAAAATCCAATTTAGAATTTTTGAACATTTTCTTACCTCACGGGTTCGACTCCCCGCCGTGGCCACCGCCGTCCCCGGCCGTGGCTTGCCATCCTCAGCCTCTCACCACTTCCTCACGGTCATATTCATTGTAGCACACTCACAAGATGAGTGATGGAGGTGGGAAATATGTGTGTTTGTGTTTTGAAGAAAATGGAGAAAATGGTGAAGGGGGGGGGGGGGGGGGGGGGGGCGCGGTTTCGGGTGTGAGGAAACAAAGAAGAAGGAGATGATAG
This sequence comes from Prinsepia uniflora, assembly GCA_032719365.1. Classification (NCBI taxonomy): domain Eukaryota; kingdom Viridiplantae; phylum Streptophyta; class Magnoliopsida; order Rosales; family Rosaceae; genus Prinsepia; species Prinsepia uniflora. Next base: position 40,954,083 of record CM064867.1, on the reverse strand, counting down.
CTGATGAGAGAAGAGAAATGGAGGGTGAGGATTGAATGATTAAAATAGAATGGATGGTTAAGATTTAAGGTTGTTAGGATTTATTATAAAATAATTAAAATATTATTATTTAATTACTTAGATCCACATTTTGGGGGAATTAGCCAATAGGATGAGTGACACTTGTCACTCATCCATGGGACCCACCAAAATATCTGTCCAATCAGATTTTGCCAAGTCGTTCCCGTCTCGAAATTCGTGCATAGTGAAATCGAACTTCCGTGACCCATAACTCTCCCGTTCGAAGTCCGATTTCAGTGTGCCGCCTGTCTATGGATTCGTATCGTCCTTATCTACGTAACGGTCTTCGGCCCTCGGCCATCGGACCTCCTGGTCAAAAAGTCAACTTTTGACCCCTTTTAACCAAAATTACCAAAATGCCCCTAAACTTCCGAACGTCATAACTTCCTCCTCGAATGTCGGAATTGAATGTGCCACCTGTCTATGAACTCGTGACGTCACGAACTACGTCACGATCATCGATCAAAGTCCATTTGACCGCCCGATTGAAAATTCAATGTTTTGCCACCACTAGGGGCAAAACAGTCATTTCGCTTCGTTCGTCCGATTCCGCCCAACTGATCACGGATTAACCTCACTAATCGTGATTAGTCACTAATTGTGATTAGTCACTAATCTAATCATGGAATTTGGGACGGGTCGTTACAACCTTCCCTCCTTAATTAATTTCGTCCTCGAAATTCCAACCGACCCAAATTAATTTGGGACGAGTATTATCCTGATTCCACCTCCACCTTGTGGAAATAATTCGATCTACCTCGCAACACGCGTACACTCGCACACCAACTAACCAGAATAATACTTACTCGTCTGCCGCCAGACGTACCACTAACACTCACGTCGTATCGACTACGTTCGACCACATCGAAGAACAGTAGTCATACGCTCCGAACTGACACCACTTGTCAGATCTACCATTTCGTTGACACAACAACTCTACGGTTCCTTCCTCAATCTCCAACCTATCCTGACGTCTGCTCCCACTGGGAGTCATCCACGCTGACACCTCTGAGAAACTGTCACCACTTGACAGTCGTCAGTCGCAAACTGATATGACACACACTCGTGGTTACACTAACCACAAGCATTTCACTCGACCTGTGTGTAACTAGACCCATCAGAAATACCATGACCCAATGCACAGTATCCAATGCCTAGTTCACGACCTAGACAAATCCAGTGGTTTCGGAACAAATCCGACTACCAACACTGTAACGACCCGTCCCGAATATCGGGATGTAATAATATTTAATTGTGATTTACTAATCTGGGATTAGTTGGGCGATTTCGGACGAATAGTGCAAAATGACCGTTTTGCCCCTAGGCGTGGGCAAAATGTTGACTTTTAATTCGGATGGTCAAATGGACTTTGACTGATGACCGTGACGTAGTTCGGGACGTCACGAGTTCATAGACAGGTGGCACGTTCGATTCCGACGTTCGTGGTGAAAGTTATGATGTACGGAAGTTCATGGGCGTTTTTGTAATTTGAACGTAATAAGGGGGAAATGTTGACTTTTTGATCGGGTGGTCCAATGGCCGAGGACCGAGGACCGTTAGGAAGGTCTCGATGCCCTGAGTTCGTAGACAGGCGGCACGCATCAATCGGAGTCCGTATGACCGAGTTACGAGTCAGGATGCGTGAGGGGCATTTTGGTAATTTTCTGCACAAGGGCAGAATTGTAATTTCACGTGGGGTACTGTTTCATTGAACAGCTGTGAAGGTGGATGCTTTGTGCGATCGATCCCGTGATTGTTTCTCAATTTAATTGAGTTAATTGGACCAGTTTTGGTGATTGACCCGTTTTGGGTGATCACGGGTTAATGGCTTGATTAAGGAATAGTTGATGTTGATCGATGTCACAGAACTGAAATTCATATGCTAATGATTGTTTTAGGATCAAGAACGGATTGAATTGATGTCGAATTGGGAGTGATTGAACCGGATCCTATCGCGGGTAATCAGACCCGTTTACCAGACAAACGGGTGAAGAAGGAACACTGTAGCAGTCACTGTAGCAAGCGCGCGGCTTTCACGCGCAGCCACTCACGGCGGCGCGTGACGGCGCGTGGGCACGAATCTCGAGGTGAGGTCAACATGACTTTTATCCTATACAATGTTACGAACATTTTGGGATTGGTTTCGTGTCGATCGTATCCCGTTTCGTTATTGTTCGGGATGTCCGAAGGTTTTAAATCCAGTTTAAAAATACTTAAAAATTCGGGAAAATTACGGGACTTGAATAGGATGTTAATGATGAGGTTAGTGATCCTCTAATGTGATTTGAACAGGATTGGGAGTCTCGGTGATTGTGGTGTGGCTCGGGAAGGCCTATGGCACGCGTATCGAGGCACTCGGTTAAACGGTCTGTGAGTGGACATTGGTTTTATAAATTCGATGCATGCATAACTGTTTCATGATTGTTATAATTGGGATTATATGATTTATTTTGGATATCAGTGAATTTATATGTTTTCACGCATTTCGAGGCGATTTACGTGTTTGCACGTGAATCGAGGTTTTCTGGATTTGCACTGATTTCCATAAATATGGATGGATATGATTTCATGAAACGGCTACGGATTTGATAAAGTAAAATCGGGCCAGGGGCCCAGTTAATTTGTTGAATCGGGCCAGGAGCACAGTTAATTTGTTAATCGGGCCAGGGGCCCAATTGAATTATGAAATCGGGCCAGGGGCCCAGTTAACTTATGAATCGGGCCAGGGGCCCAGTTAACTTATGAATCGGGCCAGGGGCCCAGTTGACTTATGAAATCGGGTCAGGGGCCCAGTTGACTTGTATATGTGATTTCGGGTCGGGGACCCTAAAATGGAATTGAATAAACTATTTCGGATTTGATTCAACTATTTGGACTTACGACGGTTTTATGGAAATTCGGGGAAGGGCCCTTGTGATATTTTGGAAATGAATAATTGAATGTGTTCCATAAAACCATCTCGATATGAGGATATTTATATCCTGGTCTCCTCCAAGTGTCGGGGACACTGGAGAAGTCACGGTGCATTGCCTGCGAGGGCTCCTTATACGGAGCTACCGGACCGTATAGTGATCCAGGAGCAGGATTGCTAGATGTCATGGACGTCAGACATCGGGGATGTCAGAGATATGGACCCGGTGAGACCCCGGGAAGCACGCGTTGCTTAATACCGTGAGATATGACGTCAGGAACGTCAAGTGTCTAGGACACTAGGCATCGGGGATGCCGGAGATGGAAAAATAATAAATGAATATTACTGGATTGATGAAATAACTCTTGGATTGGCTTTTGTAATTTGAAACTATGCTTTGGTTTCCAGGCTAAGGCCCTAATGGTTATTTCTAAATAAATATGGGATTATTGGTTTTTGGTGCATGTATATGATTTTACTGAGGGGCATAAATGTCTTATAAATGTTTTTAACAGACTTGTTTATTTTCGTCCACTCACAGCTTTTGTATTTTAATGCCCTTCAGGTTGATTCCGGATACGACTGCAGTAGAGACTTGAGCATCGCACACCTCCTCCATCGATCCTTACGCACTCTGGAAGCCCGTTTGGGCAATGGCAATCGGTTATCCCTTGTCTGACGCCTCGTGTCAGACGGGAGCACGTCACATTCCATGGTAATCCCGGGGGGATTGGGATGGGTCGTGTCAAGTGGTATCCGAGCAGGTTTTGCTCTTTTGTGCTCAAAGGACGAGGGTGTGATGTCTCTTTGGGCTGCAGTTCCGTTGTCAACCTGATAGATAGTTTTGAGTTTGTATGGTGAATTGGGTGTGTTTGGCCCGATACGTCGTGCCTTGATGCGATTCAACCCAAGTAGGGTTGTATACGATTAACTGGTATTGTGGGACCGTCGGTTCGGTCATGTGATGATGGATTGTTGTGCCACTCAGCACAGCTGGGTTCAGGGAACCCCATTGGAATAATGTTATGGAAATGCGAAACTCAGTTGAGTATTGGTCTAAGTTTTGGACCCTGGTAGTGTTGGCTAGTGTACGGGGTGTTGGTGCATCGGAGTTAGCCGATGACCTTCGTGGTGGAACCCACGATGGAACCCACGTTGAGTTGACAATTGGATTGGATTGGACGTCTATACGATGTCAGGACCGCGGGGTCGGTCAGGTTGTGGATTTTACTGCAGAAGGCAGTTGGGTTCGGTGGAACCCTAGGGTGTGATCTTGGAACCCTAATTTATAATCGATGGACCGAAAGGTGAACCTTAAGTGAGAACTGGTGCTGCGACGAGCGGCTGAGGTCGTGGATGACTCTAGTGAGTCTTATGGGTTTCGATCTACGGATACGGGTATGAAATATGGAATCCCGTGTCGGATTGAATATTAGTGTGATGTGTGGATATGGATCTTGACAACGATGACTGTTGGTAGACAGTTGTGTCAAGATGACTAGCTATCGAGGGTATTTTGTGTGGCTTTCACACTTGAGGATCAGGGGATGTTCAGGGAACGTCCATTATCCTGATGTGCCGATGGCAAAAATTGTAGGTACCCATAGTCGTGGGGTACGAGTGGTGTTACGGGATCGTCATTCCGAATGAACGGAGATCCAGGGTAACAACTTTGCACACAGTGTGCTAGTGTGGATGTTCGTGTGCTATGTATGGATGTTGTTATGGTGATACCTTTATGCCAATACTGGTATGGATGCCTGTGTGCTGATACTAGTGTTGATGATGGTGCGTTGATGCTGGTACTAGCGCTGGTGCTGGTGACAGTAGTTGTGATGACGATGAGCCACCAGTTGGGGTGTGACTCTGTCATGATGAACAGATGATTGGTATCTGCGACTCAGTGGTGGTTGAGTCATGGACTGGATGGGATCCAGTGGAGGTTGTGTCGTGTTGGGATGAGTCCCAACAGATATACGATGACATGTGATGAACGGATAAAAATGGTATGATTGAAACTTGGGGAATCTAGGGACGATGTTCCCTACGTCATGAGAATCAGTGGATTTGGGGAGTTGTTTTCAACTCCGAGATTGGTAAGATTGTTTACTTTTTATATCCCCAGGAAGTACAAGGAAATTATTGAAACTCGAAAAGTCGGGGAAACCATTCGTGGTACTGATGTGAGATTTTGTGATTGTGAATCACTTGGAACCCGAGGATTGAACCTGTTTAGGTTGAGATGTGAGACGGAGGCAGTATGGTATGCACATTCAGGCAAAATTGGAGATATTCCGTTCGGAATCGGGGTGTGTGCATACATGATTATTGACGGACGTGAGGTCCGAGTAATGAATTGATTGTGGACACGTGGTGGTCCAAGTGAGGTATGGACGTGGGCAGTCCAGTGGTTGGACTTGACATCTCATTGGGAGCATGTCTGTTTCCAACATGGTTGGAACTCCCGATCCGGGAAGAGTTGTGATTGGGGGAACGAGAGGAGTGCTCATTTCCGCATCAGTGATTGGTATTCCGAAGTCATTAGGGTTGACTTCATATTTCCTGCCGTGGCAGATGATGATTGTTTCTACCAGTACGTTGAGCGTGTATTGGTAGGTGGACCCATGTTTGGCTTGGGTTCATTGGACACAAGAAGTTTTGTATGATTTTGGATTTGGTGGTGATATGCGTGGTCATCTTTCCACCAAGGGAAATTTGGCGAAGGATTCAATTGAGGGTGTAAGACCCTACGATCAGCTTTCAGATGGATTGCTTGCTATGTGAGCATGTGTGGATCTTAGGTGGATCTGGTTTGTGATGTTGTCGACTTTGGTCGATGTGGCGATCTAGGATCGTGATGTTACTTGTCGGGTGACATAGTGATGGAGCTGGATCGCGATCGTGATGATCCAGATTGGACGTGAGTTTATCACTCTTACCTTGATATGTGAGTCGTAAATGACGGGACTGAACTTCTTTTCGGAGTGAGTCCATATGGTTTGTGACTTGGTTGAGTAGGTTTCCGATGTGGTCGAATTTTGTCAACCTTTGACGTGTGGATATTGGGATTGGATTCCCTATGAAGTCAATCGAGTGTTTTGGACAGGCAACCGATAGATTCGGTTATGTTACGTCTTGATGGACGTAAACGAGATTTTGGGTTTTGGAACCGAGTTTCTGGGTGACGATTCAGGATTCGATTGCGAAGCTCGAAAATGGATTACCGGATTTGGGTGCGGAATGATTATTCCAATGCTAGCTTACGGAATAATGATTTCGGATTCGGATTTGGACATGGATTGACAATATGATGTCTGGGTTCGGGTTCGGGATTTCTTACGAAATTGAGGATTCGGATTCGGAATTGGAACTAGATGACGGGTGGAGCTCGTTTTGTCTCATGATGGTTTGGACAAATGTACTCCATGATTGGAACATGTTTGGCTACGACCTAGGTGGTTGTAGGCGGATTGATGGATTGAGGTACGTACAGGGTACGTTGTGCGAGGATTGTTACGGGTTAGGCTGAGTGATGCCTAATGGCGGTACATGGGATGTACCGGTGGTGTATGATTAAATGTGTTGGTAATCGGCTTGGTTCTGATAGCATTTGTTTGGCTGTATTGTGGACTGGACATTGGATACTGTGCGCTGGGCAGATTGATCTTGTCGGGTTCAGTGATTTTATGAGCAGGTGCTCTTAGCCATGGTTGGCTTGTGGAACCCTAGTATTGAGATGTGTGTTCACTGCTGGGCTGGTATTCAATGTGTTCCAGTTACACCACTTGATTGTGTGAGTTGATGGTATACGTACACTCAAGATGAGTGAATTGGTGGTCTGAGTAACCACGAGTAGCCTTGTGTGATTTTATCACACCGTGATTTCCCAGCGTTTTGGTTCGCTGAGGGAGTCGGCGATTATGGACATTGAGATTATTTTGTGTCGCAGGATTGGGCTTGCCCTGCGAATTGAGATCATGTGGTTGATCTTACGCTACATCGAGGGTGATGTAGTACGTGGTGTTGTCACAGACGGACAGATGGTTGGGGCTTTACTAGGGTGGTAAAGCTTTGCGGTGACAGTTTGACTGGTGGTGTCAGCGTGGACTGACAAATGAGATTTGGTGACTCCCAATGGGAGCAATGTAAGGATATATTGGCAATGGAAGGGAACCGTTTAGCTGAAGGAGTCAGCTAAATGGTTAAGCGATTTTATCACGAATCAGGTGATTATGTCCACTCGAGGTGGTCGAATGTTGTTGATTGTGACGTATGACTGTGATGGGATGTCTGGGTACAGACGAGGCTGGTGTTGACCCAGCAAGTGGGTGTACAGTTGTACACATGTTATGAGGTCGAAATGTTTTCCACAAGGTGGTTGTGGAATAAGGTTGTTGGTAATTTCGAGGACGAAATTCTTTAAGGAGGGAAGGTTGTAACGACCCGTCCCGAATATCGGGATGTAATAATATTTAATTGTGATTTACTAATCTGGGATTAGTTGGGCGATTTCGGACGAATTGTGCAAAATGACCGTTTTACCCCTGGGCGTGGGCAAAATGTTGACTTTTAATTCGGATGGTCAAATGGACTTTGACCGATGACCGTGACGTAGTTCGGGACGTCACGAGTTCATAGACAGGTGACACGTTCGATTCCGACGTTCGTGGTGAAAGTTATGATGTACGGAAGTTCATGGGCGTTTTCGTAATTTGAACGTAATAAGGGGGAAATGTTGACTTTTTGATCGGGTGGTCCGATGGCCGAGGACCGAGGACCGTTAGGAAGGTCTCGATGCCCTGAGTTCGTAGACAGGCGGCACGCATCAATCGGAGTCTGTATGACCGAGTTACGAGTCAGGATGCGTGAGGGGCATTTTGGTAATTTTCTGCACAAGGCAGAATTGTAATTTCACGGGGGGTACTGTTTCATTGAACATCCGTGAAGGTGGACTCTTTGTGCGATCGATCCCGTGATTGTTTATCAATTTAATTGAGTTAATTGGACCAGTATGAGGTGGAATTGCACATGTTTGGTACTGGCAATCGATCAAAAGGACATGGGCACTGGTTGTTTAATGTTTTCGGGTCAGTGCAAGGGAACTTTGCACAGTCATTTGAGGACACTTTTGGACGCCTTTAACGGCTGAATTGAATTAAAAGAATGATGAGTGAGTCGTGAGTGGTTCACTGAGATTGAGAATGAGAGGAATGAGTGAGTTTGGGGCTGGAATTCTCTGAAAACCCGAAACTGGGTTCTGTGAAATTCAAATACAAATTCCTAGTTTTAGGCCAGCCCAAGCCTAATTGAGGATGGATTGAGCTTTCTGGAACTTCAACGTGTCGAACCAGATCAAATGGGGCAAGCTTTGGGGCTCCTAGGGCCGTGAACGGACGAGGTGGATGGCCGGAAAACTCAAGCTTGAGTTGTGGTGATTGAGGTAATGTCGTGTTCAATTAATCATGCTAATTGGTTCGTGTTAGTCCTTATATGCTTCATATGAAGTTAATTTGACAATGGTTAAGGATTGATGGAGTTTTGGTGATTGACCCGTTTTGGGTGATCACGGGTTAATGGCTTGATTAAGGAATAGTTGATGTTGATCGATGTCACAGAACTGAAATTCATATGCTAATGATTGTTTTAGGATCAAGAACGGATTGAATTGATGTCGAATTGGGTGTGATTGAACCAGATCCTATCGCGGGTAATCAGACCCGTTTACCAGACAAACGGGTGAAGAAGGAACACTTTAGCAGTCACTGTAGCAGGCGCGTGGCTTTCACGAGCAGCCACTCACAGCGGCGCATGACGGCGCGTGGGCACGAATCTCGAGGTGAGGTCAACAAGACTTTTATCCTATACAATGTTACGAGCATTTTGGGATTGGTTTCGTGTCGATCGGATCCCGTTTCGTTATTGTTCGGGATGTCCGAAGGTTTTAAATCCAGTTTAAAAATACTTAAAAATTCGGGAAAATTACGGGACTTGAATAGGATGTTAATGATGAGGTTAGTGATCCTCTAATGTTTTTTGAACAGGATTGGGAGTCCCGGTGATTGTGGTGTGGCCCGGGAAGTCCTATGGCACGCGTATCGAGGCACTAGATTAAACGGTCTGTGAGTGGACATTGGTTTTATAAATTCGATGCATGCATAACTGTTTCATGATTGTTATAATTGGGATTATATGATTTATTTTGGATATCAGTGAATTTATATGTTTTCATGCATTTCGAGGCGATTTACGTGTTTGCACGTGAATCGAGGTTTCTGGATTTGCACTGATTTCCATAAATATGGATGGATATGATTTCATGAAACGGCTACGGATTTGATAAAGTAAAATCGGGCCAGGGGCCCAGTTAATTTGTTGAATCGGGCCAGGGGCCCAGTTAATTTGTTAATCGGGCCAGGGGCCCAATTGAATTATGAAATCGGGCCAGGGGCCCAGTTAACTTATGAATCGGGCCAGGGGCCCAGTTAACTTATGAATCGGGCCAGGGGCCCAGTTGACTTATGAAATCGGGTCAGGGGCCCAGTTGACTTGTATATGTGATTTCGGGTCGGGGACCCTAAAATGGAATTGAATAAACTATTTTGGATTTGATTCAACTATTTGGACTTACGACGGTTTTATGGAAATTCGGGGAAGGGCCCTTGTGATATTTTGGAAATGAATAATTGAATGTGTTCCATAAAACCATCTCGATATGAGGATATTTATATCCTTGTCTCCTCCAAGTGTCGGGGACACTGGAGAAGTCACGGTGCATTGCCTGCGAGGGCTCATTATACGGAGCTACCTGACCGTATAGTGATCCAGGAGCAGGATTGCTAGACGTCATGGACGTCAGACATCGGGGATGTCAGAGATATGGACCCGGTGAGACCCCAGGCAGCACGCGTTGCTTAATACCGTGAGATATGACGTCAGGAACGTCAAGCGTCTAGGACGCTAGGCATCGGGGATGCCGGAGATGGAAAAATAATAAATGAATATTACTGGATTGATGAAATAACTCTTGGATTGACTTTTGTAATTTGAAACTATGCTTTGGTTTCCGGGCTAAGGCCCTAATGGTTATTTCTAAATAAATATGGGATTATTGGTTTTTGGTGCATGTATATGATTTTACTGAGGGGCATAAATGTCTTATAAATGTTTTTAACAGACTTGTTTATTTTCGTCCACTCACAGCTTTTGTTTTTTAATGCCCTTCAGGTTGATTCCGGATACGACTGCAGCAGAGACTTGAGCATCGCACACCTCCTCCATCGATCCTTACGCACTCTGGAAGCCCGTTTGGGCAATGGCAATCGGTTATCCCTTGTCTGACGCCTCGTGTCAGACGGGAGCACGTCACATTCCATGGTAATCCCGGGGGGATTGGGATGGGTCGTGTCAAACACGCTCACCAACATACCTCTGATATAACCTATATACCATCTCCAGGCATCACAAGTCTGCCCGGTATCGTACCTCGAACAACGTACAAGGTACGCACATCTACCCATCAATCAGCTTACAACCACCTAGGTTGTAGCTAATCACGTTTCTACTATAGAGTCCATCTGTCCAATCCCGTACCAGACAGATCAAAACTCCGACCCATTATCAATTTCCAAATCCGAATCCGAATCCGCAATTTCGTAGGAAATCCCGAATCCAAACCCAGAAATCATATCCATATCATGTCCAAATTCGAATCCGAAATCATCATTCCGTAAGCTAGCATTTGGAATAACCATTCCGAACCCAAATCCATAAAAGAAAATCTATAGTCAAGCTCTAGAATCAAATCCTGAATCGTCACCCAGAATCCGATTCCTAAACCCAAATCTAGAAATCCTCTTTCAAGTTCCAAAATCAAATCCTGAATCGTCATCCAGAAATCTGATTCCAAAACTCGAAGTATCGTTCACGTCTACTGAGAAGTACCAAAACCGAACCTCTCGGTTACCTGCTCAACCGATTACCACATTACCATCGATTGACTTCATAGGGAAGCCAATACCAAAATCAACACATCTAAGGCTGGCCAAATCTGACCTCGTCGGACACCTACTCAGGCGTAATATACCATATGGGATTTACCTCGAAAAGAAGTTCAGTCCCATCATGTTCCACTCAAACTCTCCACCTATCTGGATCATCAAAATCACGATCCAGATCCATAACGATACCCAAAGTCCTAAACCAATTCCCACATCTAAACAGATCAGTCAACGACGAGACACGTCGAGACTGTGGGTTCTCACTGATTACCTCGTATCGATCTTTGTCATTCCACCTAGGAAAACCAAGAACGATCCAACACGAAGACACCAAAATTCATCATTTGTGAATGCAACCAAAACTCATTGCATTCACCACGTCACGTAACCAACATCATCTGTCACCAAGCAGAAAATGAGAAATCTCAGTCACCCCACTTCGATATGCTCAACTCCACCTGATGACCCAAGACAAATCCCGGGTCCACCAACCAATACACGATCAGCGTACTGGTGATGCAACCATCCTCTACCGTCATCTACCATCATCTACCACGGTAGAAACTGAGAAGTCACCCAAAATGACGTCGAAATACCCAATACCAATGCGAAAAACCCGCATTCCTCTCGTCACCTCAATCGCAACCTTTCGCGATTCCGAAGTTCCAACCAGATTGGAAACAACATACCTGGACATCAACCACGTGTCCCCTAACCAATTTAACTCTATCTGAGATCCACTCTGGGACCACAGATACCAAACCTAAGCCCATCATGACGGATGTGACTCAACGTCATCACAATCACCGGCACCAGCACCAGCACTAGTACCAGTATCATCACCTGTCAGCATAAGCACAAAGTGTGCAAATCAGACAATCCTGGATCTTCTCTCATACCGAACGACGACCCCGTACCTCTGTTCTAAAAGGAGAACTCTGCCTCCCTCGTACCCAACAACTCTGGGTACGGTCACCCTGACAACTCATACGAGAAAAGGAAACGCTCCCCGAACGTCCCCAACTCATTCTGCGATCGTACTCAGCCGTAACCGAGTCGAATCCAGAATCACTGCTCGTACATATGGGTTACTCACGCACCCCGTATCATCGTCACGACTGACAATCCCATCTTCACAATCGTCACGGTAACCTGAGTCTACTCGACCTGATAAGACTCGACTACGTCCATCGATAGTAGCGTCTGTCCCAACCTCGTGCAGACCTAACTATCAGGAATCACGATATACAAACTCTGTATCCAACGGAATCAACCGCTCGTACCAACTACTCCGTATCCCCGCTCCGGGATTCCATCGACAAGTACCAACCTTGATAACTTGTCCCACCAATCACTAACCAGCCGTACTCCGACTAACCCAAATGTCGTCTACCACGTCGCCCACGACCTTAGTTGCACCAACAGTCCATCACAACTGAAGTAGCACGACAACCAACTCGGTCTAACTGATACGTACAACCCTGACTGCGAAGTGCAGTCCCAACACAAGCTGACATGACTAGACCGACTAACGAATCCAAATCCGAATAGTCGTCCAAGTCAAACCACTCGTCAACTCCCATTTCTGAACCATACACATACGGTAGGGTTCCACGATCACACCTAGAGTTCCCCTGAACCCACCTGCGAAAAGCAGTAAAATCAACAATCTGACCGACCCCGCGGCCTTGACATCGTAAAGACGTCAATCCAATCCTACCGTAAGTCCAACCAGGATTCCTCGAATCCGGCTGCTAACTGCCGACTGCAGTAAATCCATTTAACTCAACAAAATCCGAACATCGATGGTCATAATTCCCAACCAGTCGTCGGAACCGATCCTACGACATCGTGAAGATGATCCCAACTAACCGTCTCACGATCCAAAACTCTAACGTAATACTACGTTAACCCTTTCATAGGGCCCCACACTGTCAACCTTGACAGAATTATGGTAACCCCGACATACCATGCCGAACTAAGACATATCCCGATTCCATCCTACTAACTATCGTATCGGCATCCCAACAATCAGGTTGACCACGAACTGCAGCCCCTTGAGATATCACTACCTCGACCAGCGTACATAGCAAGAGCTCCGCGGTTGCTCGAATAGAGACAACCCCGCTCTGATAAGCATCCTATGAGCAATCCTATGCTCTGATACCACGTTGACAGGACCCATCCCAATCCCCCCGGGATTAGTGCGGGATGACCCTGCTCCCGTCTGACACGGAGTGTCAGACAAGGGATAATTTCGACCTTTGCCCTCCCGGGCTATCAGAGTATGCCAGGATCCGGAGGAGGTATGTGATATCTCGGTCTCTGCTACAGTCCACATCCGATGTCAACCTGAAGGGCAGTCAAAACATTAAAAACTGTGAGTGGACAAAACAAAAGTTTATAAAAACATTTTAACGAAGACATTTGTACCCTTCACTAAAAAGCATGCATGCATTCGAAAACCATTTATCCAAAACAAACCATATGTAGGACTAAGCCCAAAGCAGATATAAACCAAGGTCGAAAGGACCATAATGAAAATGACCGTACGGGCCACTGCCCAAATCCATAAGGGACTCGGCCCCAACCCATAAAGAAACCAAGTACACGAGCCACTGCTCAAATCCTGGGCACACCTGTGCACACCACATCTCATATATCATATATACATATAAGTCACACAACCAATCCTATCACGGTATCCAAAGCTACGCGCGTGCTACCCGAGTCTCAATCCGAGTCTTCTCAAAGTCAAGGTCAATGTCCGCAGACCACTGATCCTACTCGAGGTAATAGTAATCATAGCCTTCCTGAGAGTAAGGAACCCAACTAGGGGGTGACTCCACTCAGTCGGTGCTTCGTGACTACTCCGTGGTCCACCCAGGCCGACGACCCTCCCCGGAGGAGATAGTAGAACATGTAAAGGAAGGTAGATGAACATATATATACATAACATAACCATTCATGTTCGGTTCCTCTGAACCGTCATGATCCATAATATCCATAATCAGGTAACATGCCGGTTCCCATAAACCGTCATGTACCGTAATAACATAACCAGGGTTCATACCGGTCCCCATAAACCGTCAAGAACCAGAATGACCTTTCCAGAGTTCATGCCGGTTCCCATAAACCGTCATGAACTTGGAAATCTATCTAGGGTCCCTGACCCGAAATCATAAACCATAAAATAACTGGGTCTCGTGCCCTAACATATGACATCAGCTGGGCACCGTGCCCGAAATCTGGGGTCATATGCCCGAGACAAAACCAAATGGGTCTCATACCCGAGTTTATCCTTTTATAAATCCAAAGCCATTTCATTAAAACCAATAAGAAATACAGACCCGTATAAGCACCGTATAAGGTCGAAACCTCGAAATACGTGCTTATACGTAACCACCCACAAATGCACCCATGGCATCATCAAACAAGTAATAAAACATATTATAAACATTTATGCATGCACCAATTTAGAAAACAAGGTCCACTCACAGACCGTCCGAGCTGCCACCTCGATTTGCGTGCCATACGGTTCCCCGAGCCGATCACCATCACCGGGACTCCCAAACCTGTCCAAATCGTAATAGAAGGTTACTAACTACTTAATTAACCTCCTACCAAAGCCCCGTAATTTTCCCGATTTTCTAACTTTTTTTAATCCCGAGCCTAAACCTTCCGATGCCCCGAAACATATCGAGACGGTGTCCGATCGACACGAAACCAGTCCCAAAATGTTCGTTACATCGAATAGAAGATTTCCCGTTTTGAACACTTTCCCATATTCGCTGTCACGCGCCCTCACGCGCCGCCTGAAGTGGCTGCGCGTGGGCTTCAGCATGACGTCATCTGACAGCTGTCAGGTCTGACAAGTCAGACTCTGACAGGTGCCACGTGTCAAACTCCCATTAGTCCACGTCACTGTGCTGTCAGTGCCACGTGGCAGTCTGACATGTGCCACGTGTCATCACGGCACTGGTCCACGTTAGTGACACATGTCAGCCCCTGATTGGGCCACGTCACTGACATGTCAGTGCTGACTGTGCACTGACATGTGACACGTGTCGTACTCCTATTGGCCCATTTTCTGACATGTCAACTGACATTGTCAGATCTGAAAATGCTGACGTCATCCCTGACATGATGACGTCAGCAGGATGACGTCACCTGTCATCTCTGTCCTCCCGCGGGTCGACCCGAATACCAGTAACCGGGTCGCCGTGACCCGCGGCTTGACCTGGTCGGTTCTCCACCGTCCGGCCACCAAAACCGTTCCCGTTTGTCCCATTCTCTTCGTCTCAACCTAACCTACCGTCCTATGACTTAAAACGGAAGAGAAAACATCGAAAACCCATACCTTCAATCCAGCCATGGCGGCCGTGACTTCTCCCGCCGTTCACGGCTGTTCCAAGCCGTCCAACGCCTCGAAACCAAACTCATTCATCTCCTGGGATCCCTAGAAACCTTACCCAATTAATGGAATCGAGTAAAAACCATTAAAATCCAATTTCGAATTTTTGAACATTTTCTTACCTCAAGGGTTCGACTCCCCGCCGTGGCCACCGCCGTCCCTGGCCGTGGCTTGCCATCCTCAGCCTCTCACCACTTCCTCACAGTCATATTCATTGTAGCACACTCACAAGATGAGTGATGGAGGTGGGAAATATGTGTGTTTGTGTTTTGAAGAAAATGGAGAAAATGGTGAAGGGGGGGGGGGGGGGGGGGGGGGGGTTTCGGGTGTGAGGAAACAAAGAAGAAGGAGATGATAGCTGATGAGAGAAGAGAAATGGAGGGTGAGGATTGAATGATTAAAATAGAATGGATGGTTAAGATTTAAGGTTGTTAGGATTTATTACAAAATAATTAAAATATTATTATTTAATTACTTAGATCCACATTTTGGGGGAATTAGCCAATAGGATGAGTGACACTTGTCACTCATCCATGGGACCCACCAAAATATCTGTCCAATCAGATTTTGCCAAGTCGTTCCCGTCTCGAAATTCGTGCATAGTGAAATCGAACTTCCGTGACCCATAACTCTCCCGTTCGAAGTCCGATTTCAGTGTGCCGCCTGTCTATGGATTCGCATCGTCCTTATCTACGTAGCGGTCTTCGGCCCTCGGCCATCGGACCTCCTGGTCAAAAAGTCAACTTTTGACCCCTTTTAACCAAAATTACCAAAATGCCCCTAAACTTCCGAATGTCATAACTTCCTCCTCGAATGTCGGAATTGAACGTGCCACCCGTCTATGAACTCGTGACGTCACGAACTACGTCACGGTCATTGATCAAAGTCCATTTGACCGCCCGATTGAAACGTCAATGTTTTGCCACCACTAGGGGCAAAACGGTCATTTCGCATCGTTCGTCCGATTCCGCCCAACTGATCACGGATTAACCTCACTAATCGTGATTAGTCACTAATCTAATCATGGAATTTGGGACGGGTCGTTACATTACGAGAGTGACCACGGAGTGTTTTAAATTTTCCGTGTGCGTGTACCTAGTTACCGGTTTTCTTTCTTTTGTATTCAGTACTATGCTCTGTAAACCTTTACTTCGGAATGTTTTGTATAGTATCTCCTGCGTCTGACTGAGTACTTTGGTCGTTCAACGTGAGTTTACTTTGGTTTTGTGTCGGGGTGTCAGACGGGAGCAGGGTTTACCTTCGTTTTCGGGGTGAAACCGGGGTGGGTCCTGACAGGCGGCACGCTGTCATCGGACGTCGGACGGTTTTGTTATGGGTCTGAGAAGTTGAAGGGTAAAATGGTAATTTTGACTCACAAGGGGTATTTTGGTCTTTTGGTGCCTTGGGATTCGTGCAACCAGATTGGGACAAGTGTACAGGGGGATTGGATATTTTGGAATTGGGCCATGGGATGGAGGACACATGGAAGTGACCTAGAGGTGTCTAGGTGGTTACAATGGACACGGGTATAACTTGGTCGATTTCAAACTGTGCATTTTGGGTTTGAGAAACAGAAAACAGAGAGGTGAGGCGGTGAAGTTCTTGATCGATTCAGTGAGTGTGTGAGGTTTTTATGATTTGTGAGAGTGACAGAGGGAAAAAGAGAAGCTGGTGACTGGAGTTGGGAGTAGAATCGGGCAAAAAAAACAACGTGGGTGTGAGGTTCAATTTCTCTGGGAAACAGAGGGTTGTCGCAGGAATTGGTGGTGGTTGTGCCGTGTGTTGGTCCAATCCAGGCTGAGAGGAAGCTAAGACGGCTGAAGGAGACCCAGTGGACATCGTGGTGCACGACGGTGCGAACGGCGAAGGACGAATCGACGGTAAGCCCAAATCCTCTGTTTTTCCCGTTTAACTTAATCCAAAAGTCGTGGCTTTTGGGACTGATTCGAGGGATTTCGCGAGTGGTGTTAGACTCAGGAGGTTCCTGGGAGTCGTCTAAGGTGGTTGCCGTGACGGGGGAGTGTCTGGGTGGCCGGGAACCGAAATAGGGGTTTCGGGCTGTTTTGTTTCGAGGTTGAGGACGACGGGTTATAGGCTAGGATTTCTAGATTTTAGGATTTGAAATGGTTTCTGGGAATTGGACGAAACTTTTGGGATTGGAATGGTTGAAAATGATGGAGGAATGGCAGAGAAACTGGTACGCCGGTTCAAACCGGTTCACCGATTGAAGACGACGATGAACAGTGCACTAGTGCAGGCGCGTGAGGCCCACGCGCAGCCACTTTGGACGGCGCGTGGGGGCGCGTGCGGGGTTATCTGGGGAAGTGTCCAACTAAGATTTGAATCTAATTGTTGTAACGAATCTTTTTAGATAGGTTTCGGGTTAATCGGACGTCGATTCGAGTTAATTTTGTGGGATCGAAAGTCTAGGGTCCCGTTTAAAGTATGTTTAGAAGTTTGGGAAAATTATGGGATTTGAGTAAGACTTTTTTGAAGTAGTTAGTAACCTCGTTATGGGTTTGGACAAGTTCGGGAAATTCGAGGATAGCCGAATGACTGGGAACGGCGTAAGTGCCAGCGTATCGAGGCGACGTCGAATGGTCTGTGAGTGGACTTTGCTTTCTAACTCTTGATGCATGCATATATGTTTTAATATGTTTTCATACGTGATTCTATGATTTGATTTATGGTTGTGATGGTTTACGGTTTTACACGTTTTTCGAGGAAATGATGGTATTTCACGATTTATGAGGTTTGATGGATATTGTGATTTAACCTGGGTTTCATGAATTGATTTCGGGAATTGAAATACGATTTGATTTCAAAGAAATTAAAAGGATTTCGGAAAAGGGTTTTCGGGCTTGAAGCCCAGTTCAGAAAAGTGGTTTTTTCAGGACCCGTCCCAAATATCACCTCGATACGCGAGACGAACCCTGCTCCCGTCTGACAATCACACTTAAAGTACCAAAATAACCTCAACACAATCATAAGCATAACTATCAGACAAGGGAGAAATATAATACAACCGTAATTCAGAGCATAGTTAATACAAAACAGGCACAAAATCCTACTAGGCTAATCTCGCAACGGAAGAACGTCGTAAGCTCTATGCCACGATCCCTGCCTCAACGTTCACCCCAGCGCTATCACCACGACCTGGAGGGTAAGTTAAAACCAAAAAGTGTGAGTGGACTAAAAGAAATAAGAATTTCAAACACGATTTAGAAAGCAACAAGGATTGAAGGAAAACCATAAGATTTTACCCTCCGTTTTAAAATAAAGTATGCATGCCTAATGAAGTATCAGAAAACCACAATACAAAACAGTATAGCAAGATCATATCATCAAACCAAATCCACCAAGTCCAAAGTCCGATCAAACCTGCTGGGTCTATCCGAGTCTTTAAACTCAACCAGGCCTCAAATGTAATCCGAGTCTTTAAACTCCCGAATCTTTAAACTCAATAGGCCTACGGGGGTAATATCATAAATATCCGAGTCTTTAAACTCAATCCGGGCCCGTGCCCCGTCCATCAGAATCCGGGTCTTTAAACCCAATATCCAGATCCAGCAAATCCAATCCAAAACCAATTCTAAAATCCATCTCCAAACCCGAATCCGAAATCACTGGTCTGATGCCCTTCCGGCATCCAGAACCGTCATTCCGAACCCAAATCCGGAATTCCATTTTTTCCGACTTTAAAACCAAATTTCGTTTCTCGAAATCCGATTTTAAAACCAAAACCTTGATAACCAAAATCATACATAATCCACTTATAACCATCAGAAAACAATTATAGATTGCAACATGGAAACATAACGACAAAATTAGAAATCCAGCTTTTCCTCGAAAAACGTGCAAAAACCCAGAAAATGTCTCGAAAAACGTGCAAGCATATCAACCACATATAATCACCATTAAAAAGCATAAAAACATACTTTAAATGATAAAACGTGAATAAAAACAGTTAGGCATGCTCGTAAGAAAAGAAAGAGTCCACTCACGAATCCGAAAGTGTCAATCGCGCTCCGTGCGCTCTTCAACCGTCTCAGGCGTCTCCCGTCCTGTCAATAAGCACCAAATAGGGTCACAAATACGTCAAATAGGTTAACCCTAATTTCCCCAAATTCCCGGGGATTTATACGTAATTTAAACTTAATCCCTAAACCGTCCGGATCCTCGAACTATCCCGTAACATTATCCAATTAACCCGAAAGTTACACCAATGGATTCTTAGAACATTTAGAACAAAACCCATGTTGGATGTTTGTTCAGAATCCTCCCCACGCGCCCCCACGCGCCACCCAGAGTGGCTGCGCGTGGGCCTCACGCGCCAGCCATAGTGCATGGTCTACCTTGAGTCACCCGGTTCAACTGTGTTGAACCGGCGCGACCGGTTCTCCTCCATTCTTCCACCATTTCCGTCCAATCCAATCCCAGAAGCTTCGTCCAATTACCTGCAACCAAACCCAGTCCTAAAACCTGGAAATCGACGCCTAAAACCCATTGTCTTCATCCCTGAAACAAACTGCCCGTTTGCCCTGTTTTGGCCTCCGGCCACCCAGGTCATCCCCCGTCACGGCACCAACCTCAGACGACTCCTGGGACCTTCAGGAGTCTCACACTAAC
The DNA here is from genome assembly GCA_032719365.1 of Prinsepia uniflora. NCBI lineage: Eukaryota > Viridiplantae > Streptophyta > Magnoliopsida > Rosales > Rosaceae > Prinsepia > Prinsepia uniflora. Next base: position 40,934,072 of record CM064867.1, on the reverse strand, counting down.
CACCAAAACCTTCGTCTCTAACCCTAAGTCTACAACTTTTGAAAACAATCAAACGGGAAAAACAGGGGAATGGGATCTCACCTACGATTCTTCCTCCGCCGTCTGCACCACCGTGTGCCACGGTGCTCGCTGAGTCCCCTGCGGTCGTCCTAACTCCTCCTCAGCTTGGATTGAGCCAAGACACGGCACAGCCACCACCTCTGTCCCACGGTCTCTCTGTTTTCCCTGAAAACTCAGCCTCACCGCCGCTTGTTTCTTGCACGATCTCACTCCCAAAACTCAGTCACCAACTTCCTCTCTTCTCTTTGTCACTCTCACAACTCACCAAACACTCACCCACACACTGAATCGATCACAAACTCTCACTTCTTCACTCTCTGTTTTCTATTCTTCACAGCACAAACACGATTAAATTTTGGACAATTTGTGGCCGTGTACATTGTACACAATCGTAGAACCATCTAGGCATTACCACGTGTCCCCTTCTCCATGGTCATCAGCAAAAAATATCCAATCCCACTCATGCCACTTGCCCTTATCTGATTGGGCCTAAGAGAAAAAGACCAAAATGCCCCTAGGTTTAAAAATTAACATTTTGCCCTCAAACTTTCCAGACCCATAACTATTCCGTCCAACGCCGATGACAGCGTGACGCCTGTCGCTGTGTTCAGGACTTGGTACCTATCTAACGGTCCTCGGTCTACGTGAAAATCACAAGTCCACTAAAAAGCCAACATTTTCCCCTAATTACGGTAACACCCTCAATCTTCTGAACGTCATAACTTTTTCTCCGATAGTCCAAACCGGACCTGCCACCTGCCTACGGACTCGTGACATACTAAACTACGTCACGGTCAATGGTCAACACTCGTCCAACCTGTAAACTAAAAAGTCAACTTTTGACACACTATTCACGAGGGCAAAATCGTCCTTTTATCAAATCTTTTACAAAATTACATTTATACCCTTCCTAAAGGTACAGGTTGTTACAATATACCCCCCTAAAAAGAATTTCGTCCCCGAAATTCAGTGAAACAAGTAAGGGTACTGTTCGCGCATTAAGGCCTCCGGTTCCCAGGTAGCTTCTTCCACCTAATGATTCCTCCATAATACCTTAACTAAGGGAACCGTCTACCTTCGTAAAACTTTATCTTTCTGATCCAAAATCGCTACAGGCTGCTCTTCAAAGCTCAAATCTTCCCTAAGCTCAACAGGTTGTGCTTCCAGAACATATGAATCATCTCGTATATACTTCCGAAGCATAGATACATGAAAGACGTTATGTACCTTTGCCAAGTCTGCTGGTAAGGCCAATCGATAAGCAACAGGACCAATCCGCTCCAAGATCTCATAAGGTCCAATGTAACGAGGACTCAACTTTCCTCGCCTGCCAAACCGTACGATACCCTTCCAAGGAGATAACTTCAAGAAAACCCAGTCTCCTACTGCAAACTCCAAATCTCTGATCCTACGGTCGGCGTAACTCTTCTGTCGGTCCTGTGCCGCCTTCAGGTGATCTCTGATCAGTGCCACTTTTTCTTGAGTAAGGTCTACCAGCTCGGAAGTAGTCAGTCTCCTCTCACTAACCTCGATCCAACACAATGGAGTCCGGCACTGTCGCCCGTACAAAGCCTCATAAGGAGTCATCCCAATACTCTCCTGATAACTGTTATTGTAGGCGAACTCCATCAAAGGTAAATGTGACTCCCAAGTACCCTGAAACTGTAAGACACACGCTCTCATCATATCCTCGAGAATCTGGATGGTCCGCTCAGACTGTCCATCGGTCTGAGGATGAAAGTCAGTACTGAAATGCAGCTTTGTTCCAAAACCTTCTTGTAAGCTCTGCCAAAACCGAGAAGTAAACCTCGGATCTCTGTCAGATACTATCGACTCTGGAGTACCATGCAGCCGAATAATCTCATCAATAAACAACTGTGCAAACTGCGCCAACCTGAAGTTCTCTCGTACTAGCAAGAAATGAGCAGACTTCGTAAGTTTGTCCACGATCACCCACACGCCATCATGTCCCTTCGGTGTCCTGGGAAGCTTGAATACAAAATCCATCGTCAGGTGATCCCATTTCCAGTCGGGGATCGGCAAAGGTTGCATTGCTCCATAGGGTCTCTGCCGCTCGGCTTTCAGCTGTTGACAGATCAAGCATCTACCGACATACTCTGCAATCTCACGTTTCATACCTGACCACCAGTAATGCTCTCAAAGTGTACGATACATCTTGGTCCCACCAGGATGCATCGCATAGGCTGAACAGTGAGCCTCATCCAGTATCGTCTTCTTCAATGCTTCGTCCTCGGGTACACACAACCGTTCATCCTTAACCAAGGCTTCATCCTCGCGAATCTCAAAGTCCTGTCTCTCTCCAGCCTCGACCTCAATCCGGATGATGCCCAAAATGGGGTCTTCAAACTGAGCATCAATAACCTGATCAATCAAAACAGGTCGCACGTGGAAACTCTTTAGGAGTGCTCCCTGACCATCCACAGTCAACTCTACTCCAAGTCTATGGAGCTCAACCAACAAAGGTAACCGGACTGTCCTCAAATGCGACAAAGAACTAGCTGATTTCCTGCTCAAGGCATCGGCTACCACATTAGCCTTTCCTGGGTGATACTCAATCGTATAATCATAGTCCTTAAGCAGCTCTAACCATCGTTGCTGTCTCAGATTCAATTCCTTCTGAGTAAACAGATACTTTAAACTCTTATGGTCTGTGAAAATCCTGCACCTCTCGCCGTACAAATAACGTCGCCAAATCTTTAGTGCATGAACCACCGCAGCAAGCTCCAAGTCATGTGTAGGGTAGTTCATCTCATGGGGTTTCAACTGTCGGGAAGCGTAAGCAATCACTTTCCCGTGCTGCATCAACACACAGCCCAAACCCTGTAAAGAAGCATCACTAAAAACCTCGAACTCCCCACTGTCGTCTGGAAGGGCCAACGCAGGAGCCGATGTCAACCGTCTCTTAAGCTCCTGGAAACTCTGTTCACAGTTCTCATCCCAATCAAACCGAACTCCCTTCCGAGTCATCCATGTCAACGGAGCAGCAAGAATAGAAAAACCTTCAATAAAGCGCCGGTAATAGCCTGCTAAACCCAAAAAACTCCTGATCTCTGTCACCGTCTGGGGCTGTTCCCAATTTGCTACCGCCTCAACCTTCTGAGGATCTACTCTGATGCCCTCGGCTGAAATCACATGTCCTAGAAATCCAACACTCGTCAACCAAAACTGGCACTTGCTCAACTTCGCATACAACTGATGCTCTCTCAGGGTCTTAAGCACTATCCTCAAATGCTTCTCGTGTACCTTCGCACTCTTCGAATATACCAAGATGTCATCAATGAAGACAATCACAAAACGATCCAAGTATGACCGGAACACTCGGTTCATAAGATCCATAAAAGCTGTTGGGGCGTTAGTCAATCCAAAAGGCATCACAACAAACTCATAGTGACCGTACCTGGTCCGAAAGGCTGTTTTCAGTACATCCTCCTCTTTAACCCGTAGCTGATGGTATCCGGAGCGAAGATCAATCTTCGAAAAGTACTGTGCTCCCTTCATTTGGTCAAACAAGTCATCAATCCGGGGTAGGGGATACTTATTCCGAATAGTTACCTTATTCAACTGTCTGTAGTCAACACACAATCTCAAACCTCCATCCTTTTTCTTGACAAACAGTACGGGCGCTCCCCAAGGTGACATACTCGGTCGAATGAATCCCATATCGACCAACTCTTGTAACTGTGCCTTTAGTTCCCTCAATTCTGCAGGTGCCATGCGATAAGGAGTCTGTGAAATAGGCTGTGTACCTGGAAGAAGATCAATCGTGAACTCGATATCTCGATGAGGTGGTAATCCTGGCAACTCCTCGGGAAAAACGTCGGGAAACTCCCGCACCACTGGAATATCCTCCGCCGTCACGGGCGTAGCACGTGTATCCACCACGTGAGCTATGTAACCCTGGCACCCCTTCCGCAACAGCTTGCTAGCCTCAAGTGCCGAAATAACTCCTGTAGGAAGTGCACGCTGATCACCCTGAAACGTGGTCTTTGGTAATCCTGGACTCCGAAAGGTCACTCTTCTATCGAAACACTTGATAGAAGCATGATGTATAGTTAACCAGTCCATACCCAGTATAACATCGAAGTCCCGTAGATCCAGCAGTAACAAGTCCGCCACTAACTCAACCTCGCCTACCATCACCGGACACTCTCTCAGAACCTGAGTCACTACCAACACCTCCCCAGTAGGTGTACTCACCCCTAAGGCACAATCCAAGGTAGACACCTCTCTCTCCGTAACCAGACTACAACTCCGGGCTATAAACGAGTGAGTAGCCCCGGGATCTATCAAAACAAAAACAGTGTGACCAAGTATGGTGAGTGTACCTGTCACCACTCCCGGTGCTGATCTGGCCTCCTGCTGGGTCATAGCGAAAACTCGCGCTTGAGGTCCTGATGACCTACCGCGCCCTCTGGAACTGCTCGTGGCACCACTGCCACCTATAGGGCCTGCCGTCCCTGACACAGATGCAGTACTCCACCCAGGTTCTGCTACACCTCGACCTGCTCCACCCTCCTGGGCTAATAACGGGCACTCTCTCCGAAAGTGGCCACGCTCTCCACAATAATAGCAGACATCTCTACCGGGTCCACCAGTCTGTCTCCCAGTAGAAGCAACAGAAGTCGCACTCGCCTGAGGAGTCGGCTGTGCTCTAGCTCCCCGAAATCCAGAGCCCTGAAAACTACCTGGCCTGCCAAACCGGGCACCACCAGCTGATGAAGTACCACCATAGTTGCCCCGCTTCGGGGTCCTCTGACTCGACGCTCCAGGAAAAGAATGCTCACGGCGTCGCACACTGCCCGAGTACTGTGGCTGGGCAGGCAAACTGGCCTCCACTCGCACAGCAGCGTCTGACAACTCCCTGAAAGTAGAAAATGAGAGGGCTAAGATAATGGCTCTAATCTCTCCTCGAAGACCCAACTCAAACCGACGACACTTCTCAGCCTCGGTAGCTACAAATGCAGGAGCGAATTGGGATAACATCTGAAACCTCTGCTCATACTCGGCCACTGTCATGCTCCCCTGTTTCAACTGAAGGAACTCCGCCTCTTTAGCATCCCGAAAAGAGAGAGGATAATACTGGTCCAAGAACCGCTCCCGGAAAGTCTCCCAAGTCAAGGTATGAGCGTCCCAACCGGATAACTCCAGCGTATACCACCACTCATACGCTGCACCGTCTAGCAGAAACGTAGCCAACAACACACAGTCACCTGGAGGACAATGCATCACCCTGAAAATCCGCTCAAGCCGGGTGATCCATCGATGGGCTTCCTCTGGGTTTGCCCCACCACTGAACGTAGTAGCCCCGAGCCGCTGGGCTCGCTCAATCGATGCACTCTCTGCTTCTTCAGGTCGTGGAGGGGGTTCACGTCTCGGAGGCATGGTCGAACGTACGCTGAAAGAGGTATAGAGTTAGTAAAACAACCGAAAATCAACCTCGTTCCGACACAAACCGACGAACCTATGCTCTGATACCAATTGCTAGGACCCGTCCCAAATATCACCTCGATACCCGGGACGAACCCTGCTCCCGTCTGACAATCACACTTAAAGTACCAAAATAACCTCAACACAACCATAAGCATAACTATCAGACAAGGGAGAAATATAATACAACCGTAATTCAGAGCATAGTTAATACAAAACAGGCACAAAATCCTACTAGGCTAATCTCGCAACGGAAGAACGTCGTAATCTCTATGCGTCGATCCCTGCCTCAACGTTCACCCCATCGATATCACCACGACCTGGAGGGTAAGTTAAAACCAAAAAGTGTGAGTGGACTAAAAGCAATAAGAATTTCAAACACGATTTAGAAAGCAACAAGGATTGAAGAAAAACCATAAGATTTTACCCTCCGTTTTAAAATAAAGTATGCATGCCTAACGAAGTATGAGAAAACCACAATACAAAACAGTATAACAAGATCATATCTTCAAACCAAATCAACCAGTCCAAAGTCCGATCAAACCTGATGGGTCTATCCGAGCCTTTAAACTCAACCAGGCCTCAAATGTAATCCGAGTCTTTAAACTCCCGAGTCTTTAAACTCAATAGGCCTATAGGGGAAATATCAAAAATATCCGAGTCTTTAAACTCCCGAGTCTTTAAACTCAATCCGGGCCCGTCCCCCGTCCATCAGAATCCGGGTCTTTAAACCCAATATACAGATCCATCAAATCCAATCCAAAACCAATTCTAAAATCCATCTCCAAACCCGAATCCGAAATCACTGGTCTGATGCCCTTCCGGCATCCAGAACCGTCATTCTGAACCCAAATCCGGAATTCCATTTTTTTCGACTTTAAAACCGGATTTCGTTTCTCGAAATCCGATTTTAAAACCAAAACCTTGATAACCAAAATCATACATAATCCACTTATAACCATCAGAAAACAATTATAGATTGCAACATGGAAACTTAACGTCAAAATAAGAAATCCAGCTTTTCCTCGAAAAACATGCAAGCGTATCAACCACATATAATCACCATTAAAAGCATAAAAACATACTTTAAATCATAAAACATGAATAAAACAGTTAGGCATGCTCGTAAGAAAAGAAAAAGTCCACTCACGAATCCGAAAGTGTCAATCGCGCTCTATGCGCTCTTCAACCGTCTCAGCATCTCCCGTACTGTCAATAAGCACCAAATAGGGTCAAAAATACGTCAAATAGGCTAACCCTAATTTCCCCAAATTCCCGGGGATTTATACGTAATTTAAACCTAATCACTAAACCGTCCGGATCCTCGAACTATCCCGTAACATTATCCGATTAACCTGAAAGTTACACCAATGGATTCCTTAGAACATTTAGAACAAAACCCATGTTGGAAGTTTGTTCAGAATCCTCCCCACGCGCCCCCACACGCCGCCCAAAGTGGCTGCGCGTGGGCCTCACGCGCCAGCTACAGTGCATGGTCTACCTCGAGTCACCCGGTTCAACTGTGTTGAATCGGCGCGACTGGTTCTCCTCCATTCTTCCACCATTTCCGTCCAATCCAATCCCAAAAGCTTCGTCCAATTCCCTGCAACCAAAACTAGTCCTAAAACTTGGAAATCGACGCCTAAAACCCATCGTCTTCATCCCTGAAACAAACTGCCCGTTTGCCCTGTTTTGGCCTCCAGCCCCCCATGTCATCCCCCGTCACGGCACCAACCTCAGACGACTCCTGGGACCTTCAGGAGTCTCACACTAACCACCAAAACCTTCGACTCTAACCCTAAGTCCACAACTTTTGAAATCAATCAAACGGGAAAAACAGGGGAATGGGATCTCACCTGCGATTCTTCCTCCGCCGTCTGCACCACCGTGTGCCACGGTGCTCACTGAGTCCCCTGCGGTCGTCCTAACTTCTTCTCAGCTTGGATTGAGCCAAGACACGGCACAGCCACCACCTCTGTCCCACGGTCTCTCTGTTTTCCCTGAAAACTCAGCCTCACCACCGCCGTGTTTCTTGCACGATCTCACTCCCAAAACTCAGTCACCAACTTCCTCTCTTCTCTTTGTCACTCTCACAACTCACCAAACACTCACCCACACACTGAATCGATCACAAACTCTCTCTTCTTCACTCTCTGTTTTCTGTTCTTCACAGCACAAACACGGTTAAATTTTGGACAATTTGTGGCCGTGTACATTGTACACAATCCTAGAACCATCTAGGCATTACCACGTGTCCCCTTCTCCATGGTCATTAGCACAAAATATCCAATCCCACTCATGACACTTGCCCTTATCTGATTGGGCCTAAGAGAAAAAGACCAAAATGCCCCTAGGTTTAAATTTTACCATTTTGCCCTCAAACTTTCCAGACCCATAACTATTCCGTCCGACGTCCGATGACAGCGTGCCGCCTGTCGTTGTTTTCAGGACGTCGAGAGCTATCTAACGGTCCTCGGTCTACATGAAAATCACAAGTCCACTAAAAAGTCAACATTTTCCCCTAATTACGGTAACGCCCTCAATCTTCCGAATGTCATAACTTTTTCTCTGATTGTCCAAACCGGACCTGCCACCTGCTTACGAACTCGTGACGTCCTAAACTACGTTACGGTCAATGGTCAACACTCGTCCAACCTGTAAACCAAAAAGTCAACTTTTGACAACCTATTCACGAGGGCAAAATCGTCCTTTTATACAAATCTTTTACAAAATTACATTTATACCCTTCCTAAAGGTACGGGTTGTTACAGGTTTTGAGGAACGTGATTTCGAGTTTGTGAATCGGATTTCCGGATGACGATTCGGGAGTCGATTCGGGACTTGAAGTGGATTCCGAGTTTGGGTTCGGAATGATTATTCCGGATGCCGGCTTACGGAATGATGGTTGCGGACTCGGATCTGGAAAGGAGATGGATATGAGTTCTGGATTTGGATTCGGAATGACGGTTCTGGATGCCGGAAGGGCTTCAGACCAGTAGTTTCGGATTCGGATTTGGATATGGATTTAGAAGTGGTTTTCAAATGGTTTTGATTGGATTTGCTGGATATGGTTATTGGGTTTAAAGATCCGAATATGATTATGACGGGGGACAGGCCCAGATTGGTTTTAAAGACTCAGGAGTTTAAAGACTCGGATATATTGATTTTCCTCCATAGGCCTGTTGAGTTTAAAGACTCGGAGTTTAAAGACTCGGATTATTGAGGCCTGATTATTGAGTTTAAAGACTCGGGAGTTTAAAGACTCGGATAGATCCAACAGGTTCGATGTGAGAATATGGCTTTAAATGTGTTTGGATTTCACTGAGAATTGGTGATAATGGTTTTTCGATGTTTTGGGCAGTGGCCCGGGTGCAATTCTTTTTCGATGGTTTTGGGCTGAGGCCCGGGATTTGAGAAAAAAGGAAAATGTGTTTGGTTTTCGTACATGGTTTGATGATATGAAATTGATATGCATGCATTAGTTTTGAAACGGAGGGTATAAATGCTTTTGTTTTATGAAATGTTTATGAACTTAAACTTTATTTTTGTCCACTCACAATCTTTTCGTGTTTTCGATACTCTCCAGGTTGTTACGGCGTGAGCTATCGGTCGAGAGGGATGGAGACATCTGACTACGCCCAAACAACGCATTAATTTAAACACGTAATTTGAGTATTGTGCAATTTAAACCCTTTTTGTGTAGATGTAGTATTGATAAATAGGGATCGTTCTTAACCGGGGAAATTAGGGAACATTAATAATGTGTTAGTGGGAGATGAATAAAAGAATAATGAATTAAAGAATTAAATAATGAAAGAATTAAATAATCAAAGAATTAATAAATTAAAGAATAGATGAATAAGAGAATAAAGAAATAAAATAATCAAAGAATAAAGAATTAAAAGAATTAAAGAATAAAAGAATAAAGAATAAAAGGAATAAAAGAATAAAAGAATAAAAGAATAAAGAATAAAAAGGGGGGTTTTGAAAAGATTTGTAATTTAAGCTAAAGACAACACTAACTAAAAATTAAAATGCAAATGTTCATGCTAATTAGAACTTACAAACCATAGAGTAGTTTCATAGACAAAACCCACACTTTTACGTAAGTAATTTCGAATTAACAATCACATTAATTCTAACATTTTGCTCATAATAAACCAATCACGAAATCCTACCTTCATCATCTCAAATACTTACATACATCTTTCAATATTATAAATGCATCAACCAATAATGTGCGTCAAACATCAATATGCTTCAAACATTTACAACATGATTTACCTTAAGTTTATAATTAAATGCGCCGACAGCGATCAACATTTAATCTCTTCAATTCTACTCTAAGTGCACCGACAGCGGATAAAACACTTAACATCAAATTGAAGTTTAAGCACTAAAACATATGAAGTAAAAGAAATTCAAAAAGTAAAACACATGGAGATTGCATTCTTACTTACAAATGTTAGAAAGATAATACCAAGATCAAAGTAAAGAAGAAATGAAAATAACATAAATTAAGAATAAGAATTAAAAGGAAACTACTTAATAAGAAAATCTACAAGAAGTTAAAATGGTCCGCAAAAATGTCTCTCAAAAGAGAGAAACAAAAGAACTAAACTAAGAACTAAGAACTAAGAACTAAGAAAAATGAAAGAAATGGAAGAATGAAACTAATGGGGGACTCCCAAAATACAAGAATTGAAGCCCTATTTATAGGTGGAAAAAGCTATCAAAAATAATATAAAAATACAATAAAATGTGGAATAATGGAATGATGAGTAGTAAAGATTTGTGATGATGTTTAGAAATGGTTTGAGTTGTAAAGTTGTAAAATTGGGTTGGAAAGTGGAAGGAATTTGGGTGGAAGTTGGGTGGAAATTGGGTGGAAGCTGCTGGAAAAGAATTCAGCAGAGAGCTGCTGAAAAGAGAAGCGGAGATTCGGCTGATGGCTGCTGAAAAGGAGAACTGAATTTCGGCAGGCGCGCGCCGAAGGATGGGCAGCCACTTCGGTAGGCGCTGCAGGCGATGAGAATCGGGCATGGGTTGCCTGGACTGTTGGGACGCGGGCCTGGTTGTCTGGGCCGCACGGATGGCGGGCTGGGCTGATACGGACTGGGCCTTTTATTTCTTTTTTTTTTCTGTTGGGCTGCAGCATCTTATTGGGTTTGGGCTGCACAAATTAATTAATTTAATTAATTTAGTAATATTTCACCGAAATTCGTCCATAATATTTTCGTTAAAATTCCGATCGAGACGATTCTTTCGCCAAAATACTCCAAATTACAAACTTTATTTATTTAAACAAAAATAACACAAAATAAATTAATTTATCTAATTATTTATTATTTTAATATTAAAAGCTAAGTATAAAGGGTATAAAATAATAAAAAATAATGCTTATTTGAGGACCTATCAACATCACACGCACAATCCACAGTAGACTCTGTGCACTCGGGGAAGTTCGAAAGTTATTGAGTTGGTCGGATCGGAACTCCCTTGTCCGACTTACGTGTCACACATAGGTTAGCCGTCTGTTTGGCCCTTGTGTCATGCGTAAGTTAGACGGGAGCGGGGTTTAGCTCTTAATCCCGGGGGATTAGGGGTGGGCCCTGACAGCATGCCTTCATCGGACATTGGACGGTTAAGATACTGGTCTAGAACGGTGAGGGGAAAAATGGTAATTTTGAGTCATAGGGGTAATTTGGTCTTTTGCACATTGGGATTTGTGCAAAACAGATTGGGACAAGTGTTCAGTGTTGATTGGGATATTTTGTGAGAGGGGCTACATGATTGTGACATGTGGCATAGGTCTAGTGGGTTCTAGGCGTGTGCACGGTTCCAATTAAACAGGCCGTGTGTGTGTTTGTGTAGCCGTGTTTGAAGAGAAAAACAGGGACTGAGTTTGAGGGAGGAGGTGATCGAATTGCAGGGAGATAGTGAGTTCCTGAGAGTGAGGGAGTGTGATCAGAAATGTTTGAGAGGAAGGGAGTTTTTGGGGAAGTTTGAAGGGTCGATTGAGTGTATGCAGAGAGTGGGAAAACCAGAGAACAGAGGGGTTGTTTGGTGGTGGTGCTGCCATGGTTGATTAATCGAGGCGGGTGGTGGTGTCCAGAGGACGGAGGATGATTAGAAGAGTCGCGTGAACACAGTGGAGCTCACGGTGGAGAGCAGGATGTAGGTAATTCCTTCCACCCATTTATATGCTCTGTTTTTCCGTTTTGTTTCAAACGGTTAGTCGTGAAGCTAGGGGCTAAGTCGAGGTGTTTGGTGAGTTCTAGTGGACTCCGTGACGGGGGATTGTGTAACGACCCGGCAATTCGAACAACAAAAATTTGGAAAAATTTGAGGAAAATGACGATTTTGCCCCTAGTGGGAAGCGCTAAAAGTTGACTTTTTGATCGGGACCTTGTTTGGACTTTTCGGAAGTACCGTTGGATAGGTCTCGGGACGCTGAATCCGTAGACATGTGGCATACGTCAATCGGAGTTCGGACGAGAAAGTTGTGGGTCTGGAAAAGTCAGGGGCGAAATGGTAAATTGTGACATGAAGGGTAAAATGGTAATTTGGGTCGTCAAAGTCCTAAACGGTGCCACAGCTGATTTTAAATAGTTTAACTTGGCTGATTCAGCCTATTTGGATTGAGATTAATTACTAAGTGACATTTGTCACTTGCTTAAGTAAATTAGTGGCATTATTTGAATGCCTAACATGGACAAAAACCACCCCTTAATCCTTGTTTAAATTTCAACTCCAAATTGATCGATGAAGAGGAGAAACGGAGAGATTCTGAAACGGGAAGAGGAACCCAGAGAGAAAACGAGTAAGATTGAAGGAACAATTGAGAGAAAACTGAGCTGGAAACCCAAGAACAAAACCCGAAAATCACCTAAGAACACCAAATGTCGATTTTGATTTTGTACAATGTTTCGGGTGAAATTGATTAGATACTTAGCCTTATGGGAGCTCAACGAAGAGAACCAAATCAATTGGACAAGAAGTTGGAGGTGAATCGACAGAGAACAGGCTCTGCGACTCCTTTGAAAATGGGAGCTTGAGTTCGATTACTTAGAGGTGATGATTCTTGAAATTGACTTCGATTTCATGTTTAGAATGACTGTTAGATGCTTCTGGTGTATTTAATTGAATGTTACAGGTCGTTTTTGGGTAGAACCCGAGTTAGGACCCGTCGGGTATCCGTGTTGAGTCGTGAGTTTTAAGACATGGTTTAGTGAAATTGAGGTCACAGATCGGTTATAGATAGGGAAGGGATAAAAATAAGTGAAAGAACGGGAGGAATTGGGTTCAATTTGAGGGAAAATGAATCGGGTTGCGACGCGGGTCGCAAACCCGAATACCAGAGAAGACGGGTTACAGCGACGACACTGTTCATGTTACTGTAGCAAGGCGTGTGAACTCACGCACAGCCGCTTGCGGCGGCGCGTGAGGGCGCGTGGTGGCTTTTCAGGGAAAGTGTCCAACAGGTGTTTTACTCTATACAGTGTAACGAACATTTTGGTTTTGGTTTCGAGACAATCGGACACCGTTTCGATATTGTTTCGAGGGTCCGAAGGTTTATGTTACGTATTTAATTAATATTTAAATCTCGGAAAATTATGAGGAATTAGTATGATGTAAATTGAGTTGTTAGTAACCTTGAATAATGATTGTGAACAGGATTCGAGATTTCTAGCAAGTGTTGAAAATTACGGAAACGCGTGCAGCGCGGAAAACGAGCTATCAGACGGTGTGTGAGTGGACGTTTGTTTTATAAATTGATATGCATGCATAGTTAAATGTTTTATATGATTTATGGCATGATTTGAATTTCAATAATTTGATATGATTATTTTGCGATTTAATGATTATTTTAATCGGTACTTCGGGCACGTTATTTGAGAAAATGTGAAATGACTACGTTGGGCGCAGACCCGGGATTTGTGATTGGTTTTGGCTTGGATTATGAGTTGGAAAATTGATTTAATGAATTTGTGATGTTTTAGATATGATTTTACGGATTTACGTGCATTGAATTATTTAATGCTTTTATGGATTGACAAGAAATGAGATTTGGGCATGTGGCCCCATGATAATGGTTTTGACATGGTTTTGATACTTGATTTGAAATAATGCTTTTGATTGTGTATTGATGTTTGATGCCCCCAGATGCGTAATTCCTGGAGGGACCAGATGTGTAATTCCCAGTGAGGCTGGATGTGTAATTCCCAGCATTGGATGATGATTCTGGATATGTAATTCCCAGAGGATCCTCGGATGTGTAATTACCGAGTTATATGCTTTATTACATGGTGAACTGATTTTTTAAAATGATTTAAATGATTCATGTGTTTTATCCTATGCATGCATGGTTTAAAAACTGTAGGGTAAACGATGTGTTTGATAACTATATTTTAAATGATGTTTTTGTCCACTCACACCTTTGTTTTTGATGACCCTCCATGCGGTGGCATGACATTCGGGGCAGATTGCGAACCGGAGGCATGAACAGAAATCAGTGCAGTTATCCCTGGTCTGACAGGTATTGAAGGGTACTTTCGGGATTTCAGTCAACTTGTCAGACGGGAGCAGGAACGGGCACAGTTATCGAGGTCTAGTTGGGACAGGTCCTGTCAAATTGGTATCAGAGCATTTGGTTAGCGATTTCTATTGTTCCGTGATGCCTCTGAGACGTGCGCCCCGTGCACGGCCTGAAGATGAGAGGGGTTTTGAGGTTGAGTCGAACTGTTTTAGGTGTTTTAAGGAGTCCAGTGAGTTGTCTTTCAGCTTAGGGAAACAAGTTGAGGCTGGGGGAATGGACGGGTGGCCGTATTAAAGAACAAAGTTTTGGGAGGTTACGGGTTCGAGTTAGGGACGTTGGTTTAGAGGCTGTGTCGTCGTGTTTGGTTGAGGGGAATAGGTTGCTGGGCTGAGGACGAAGAAAACGGTGGACGGACGGCGGAGAACCGGCCATGCCGATCCGGAACAGTGCACGGGTCGAGAGGTTGAAGATGAACAGTGACTGTGCAGGCGGATTGGTCTAGAAGTTGTAACGAATCTTTCGAGATAGGTTTCGGGCAAATCGGACATCGATTGGAGTTAGTTCCGCGGGATCGAAGTTCTAGGGTTTCGTTTTACTAACGTTTGAAGTTCGGGGAATTTGGGGAAAATTAGGAGAACCTTCGTTAACGTGTTAGTGACGTAGTTTGGCGACTGTTGACAGGATCGAGGAACGCCGAAGAGGTCGAGGAACGTACGGTACGTACGGGACGCGAGTGACGTGCCTGGTATTTTTGAGTGGACCCCTTCTCTATAACTGAGCACGCATAACTGCTTTTAATTACTTGTTTTATGGTTTTACATGAGATTTCATGATTTTTTATTATGCTATAACTGTTTTACTTAATTGCACGTTTTTCGAGAAAGTACGGTTTTTGGCACGTTTTACGAGAAAGACTTGATTTCTGTTTGGGATACTATGATTTTGGGATTTCAGACGATAAGTGATTTTCAATGATTATAAAGGGATTTTGGAACATGATTTCAATGATTAAGGGTTTTTGGTTTTAGAATCGGATTTCGGAAAGCGGAATTTGGTTTTAAAGTTGAAACGTGGATTTCCGGATTTGGGTTCGGAATGACGGTTCTGGATGGCGGAAGGGATTCGGACCAGTGGTTTCGGATTCGGGTTTGGATATGGATTTAGAAATGGTTTTGAATGGTTTTGGATTGGATTTGCTGGATCTGATTATTGGGTTTAAAGACCCGGATTGAGTTTAAAGACTCGGAATTTAAAGACTAGGATATATTGATATTTCCCCCGTAGGCCTGTTGAGTTTAAAGACTCGGAGTTTAAAGACACGGATTATTGAGGCCTGGATTGAGTTTAAAGACTCGGATAGGTCCAGCAGGTTTGATCGGATAATGATGATTTGAATTTATGTTTTATCGTACTATTTTCATGATGCCTATTTTGTGAAGTATAAATGTTTTTATGATGCTTACTATATGGTTTATAGCTGTGTTTAAATAAATAGGTTGTGCATGCATGTTTTCAAAACGAAGGGCCAAACCCTGGTTTGTTTATAAAATGGTTTTTGAAACTTTTATTCTTTATGGTCTACTCACACTTTTCTGGTTTTAAATTGCCCTCCAGGTCGTGGAGCTAGCGCGGGGGTTGACGTTGAGGCAGCGTCGGAGGCATAGAGTACTCGAGAGTTTTCCTAGAGTGTTTCTGATTTTCCGTTGTGCGTATACTCTGTGTATCGGGTTTAATTTCCTTAATTTAGTACTATGCTCTGTATAACGGTTGATATGTTTTAATTTCTCCTGCGTCTAGCAGAGTAATTCGTGGTTTTTGTGAGGTTGTTTCGGTCTTTCGTTTTTGGGTTGTCATACGGGAGCAGGGTTTAGTCCCTAATCCTGGGAGATTAGGGGTGGGCCCTGACATATACTGAAAATGATTGATTTTCTTTATGATACTTGACAAAAAGGTGATATAGTATAAATAACTATTATTTTTGTTTCATTGCATGATTTCCAAAAGCAATTGTGAAATCCAAATCACCAGCAAATTGTGAAGCTGACACGTGACTCATAAATCATATAATGTCCAAATTGCTCTTGGTAATGATATTAATAGCTCACAGACATCGGCCCACACATTAAATAATGTATTCATTATCTGAATATATTATTGAATCGGGTTCAAACTTTAATAATACTAATATTCTCCCTGAGAATTAATTGTCATTATTATTCTTAACAATGAACAATTATTGTTAATATTAAATTATTAAATAATATTTTTTATTAAAAAGAATTATTTATTAATTACAAGAATCCATCAACCAATCAGAATACTTCAAGACTTAAAATATTTCTCTATAAATAAAGACGCTCATTTTATTTTCAAGATAATTCGACTCATTACTTCTTAACCCCACGGAGCCTCGATCGAAACAAAGGATAGCCTTTTATTTGTTATTTGTAGGGATTAAAGAGACTTTTGCGAGCGCGTATGAATTATACTTCAACAATTGGTGCTTTCATTGAGAGTCGAATTGAGAAATACTCAAGAGGAGCTCTAACTCATTCATCACTCATCAACGTTGTCCATCGTTTATCAAAATTTTTCATCGTTCATCATACTTCGTTCGTCGTTCATCGACTCTATGACGACCCGTCCCGAATTAACGGGGATTAATTAAGATTTATTGATGGATTAGCAAGACTAATAGGAGATTAGACGAGGATTAGCGGACGTTCGGGCGAAATGACGATTTTGCCCTTCGAATGGGCGAATCGTTGACATTTTAATCGGACAGTCAAATGGACTTTGGCCGATGACGGTGACGTAGTTTGTGACGTCACGAGTTCATAGACAAGTGGCACGCTCGATTCTGACGTTCGAGGAGGAAGTTATGACGTTCGGAAGTCCAAGGGCATTTTAGTAATTTAGGTGAAAAGTTGACTTTTTGACCGAGAGGTCCAATGGCCGAGGGCCGAAGATTGTTACGTAGATCGGGACGATAGGGATCCTTAGATAGGCGGCACGTCGAACTCGAACGTTCGACAGCGAAGTTACGGTTCACGGAAGTTCCGAGATACTATTTACGGCGACACGTGTTTCGAGACAAAAAGTGAAGTTTTGTATTTAGTGGGCCCAGTCACTTTTCAGTGGACCAATGGATAAGTGACAAGTGTCACCCATTCGCTGGCCCTTAGCTTTCATTCATGCACCTCGTACCTTCATCGATCATTCATTTTCTTTGTTTCCAAACAAACCCAACCCGATCCACCCTTCACCCAAATCCAAACCCATGACCCTAGGACCAAGACTGAGGGGCAGAGAGGGAGAAGAGGACCAGATGGAGGTGGCTGGATGGCCAGAACCGCCGTGGATGGCGACAGGAGGAGACAAAACCGAGAGGTACTCGGTTTTCCCAAATTTCCATTTTGTTTTGATTTCAACGTTTTAGATTGTTTTGGATGATTAGGATGGAGTTTGTGAGTTAGTTAGAAGATGTTAGGGTGGTTTTGGTGGTGGTTGGTGGCTGAGGAAGCCCTGGGGTGGCCGGGAAAAACAGAGGCCGTGAGCCTCTTTGAACATGGTGAGGTTTTAGGTGGTTTCAATTAGTTTTGTTAATTGGATTGGATAGGAAACATTAAATTAGGAATTTTAGGATTTATTGGGACTGAAATGGACGAAAATTGAAGCGGGTAGGGGCCTGGACCGGTCACGGCAATCCAGTTGCAAGACAGAACCGGACCGGCCGGTCTGAACCGGCCGTTGGAGGACAGGGATGAAGTATTTTAGCCGACGCGTGGGCCCACACGCAGGCCACTTCCAGGGGCGCGTGACGGCGCATGACGGGTAATTTGGGGGAGGTTCCAACATGTAATTTCATCTATTCGATGTAACGAACATTTTGGGACTGGTCTCGTGTCAATCAGACATCGTTTCGATAGGTTTCGGGATGTCCGAAGGTTTAGGTTCGCGTTTAAAAATAGTTAGGAATTCCGGAAAATTACGGGGCTTTAGTGAAGGGTTATATAAGTAGTTAGTAACCTTCTAAATTAATTTGGACAGGTTCGGGAATCCCGGACGCGACGTTTGACCCGGGAGACGGTTATGGCACGCGTATCGAGGCGTAGCTTCAGACGGTCTATGAGTGGACCTTTCTCTCGAAATTGATGCATTCATAAATGTTTTATAATTGTTTTAATATATGTTTTGTGATGCCATGACTGCATTTGTTTGTGGTAGCCTAGGATTTACGTATTTGTACGTATTTCGAGATTTACTGTTTTATACGATGCATATACGTTCTAGGTTTTCAACGAGGGTTTAATAAATGGATTTCGGATTTAGAAATATGAAATCGGGCACGAAACCCATTTGATTTACAACTCTCGGACTTGGAGTCCATTTGATTTGATGAGGAATCGGACCTAGGGTCCATTTGAGCTATACGATCGGACCGAGGGTCCAGTTGGTTTACGATTCGGGTTTGTGGCCCAGTTAGTGTTACTATCGGGCTTGATGCCCCGTTGATTTATGGTATTGGGCCTGAGACCCATTTAGTTGAGATATCGGGCTTAAGGCCCCATTGGGAAATCGGACGTGAGGTCCTGTTGAGTAATGGTTTCGGGCTTAGGGCCCAATTGATTGTAACATTGGGCTTGAGTCCCAGTTCGAATTATGAAATGAGAATTCGGGCATGAGACCCTGTTGAATTGTGGATTTTGGCCGAGGCTTGTGAAATGGATTTGAATCGGATTCGAGGAATCCTGTTGAAATGAATCGAGTATAAGACCCAGTTGAAAAGTGATTTGAGAAAGTAATTGAAATGAATAAACCCTCCATATTGATTATATGGTCTCCTCCAGCGTCGACCTGGAGAGTCACGATCAACAGACCAGAATGGGTATCCCCATAGGGATCCCGTTCTAGGAGTGGTGGTTACTTATATGTTGTGGTCCCGGACCAGATTCCGGAGAGATATGCGGACTAGATCCAGAGAGAGAGCTCAGACTAGATCCAGAGATTGAGCCTCCCAGATGGAGATTCCTGGGAGAAGACTCAGAGTGAGACCCCGAGTAGTGTGCACACTAGATAGATATGATGACATCGTGACTATATTGGGGATGTGTTCCCTAGGGGCTGTGTGCCCCGCGTTGGCATCTTCTCGGAAGTGCCTCAGATGGGTTATACGTATGTCGATACGTATGTGGTTTTATGGAAAGTGATTTGGGGGCGAAGACCCCGTATTCCGTGTTTTATGATTCGGAAAGTGTTTTGGGGCGAGACCCCGTATTCGATGTTTTAGAAATGATTTGGGGGCGGAGACCCAGTATTGTATGTTTTGGTATTTCACTGAGAATGGTTTAGGCTAAGTCCCACGTATGTTGATTTGGGTTGAGTTCCCACATATATGAATTTACGGGTGTTTGTGATTTCGGGTCGAGGACCCAATTGGTTTATGGGTCATGACGGTTTATGGGGTCGGGCATGAACCCTTGAAAGGTTTTCTAAATGTTTGATAAATGGTTTTGAATGCATGCATATGTATTTATGAAGGGCATAAATGTCTTTGTATGAAAATGTTTTTAATAAATTATTTTTTTGTCCACTCGCGACTTTTAATGTTTTAATGCCCTTCAGGTTGATCGAGGATGCGGGCTGTAGAAGAGACGAGACATCACTCCCATCCTCCTACGATCCTGACGCACTCTGATAGCCCCAGCGAGGGCTAGAGTTGAATTTTCCCTGGTTTGACATTTCGTGTCAGACGGGATCAGGCGGGTCCCACGTTAATCCCGGGGGATTTGGGACCGGACCTGACAGACTCTATTTGAAGTTCTTGAAACTTTGGGCATTGTTCATCAAACTTTCCTTTCAATCCTCATAACTCAGCATTGTTAGGGCACGACGATCTGCTCGATCATCCGAAGATGGTGTTTTAGCCTCTGCAGTTCAGATTGGGAATGAAGCACACACTATGACTTAAGAAGAACATCAAACTGATACCCCTTTTGTTACTATCATGGCACCCATTTGGTCACACGGGTCGATTCCAACATTTGGTTTCAGAACATTCCATACCCAACATCTCTAGTGGTTGCATTAGGAGTAGAAACTACAGCCTTTCAACAAACTGACGGGCGATTGGTGGGAGAGACGTCAAGGCAAAATTAGCCCCATGCAAATAGGGATCTACGAGTATTCCTAGATTGACTCCGTGATCTACTAGGGTAAAATCAAGCACAAGAGGCATTTGATACAAACCACCAACTTTAAAATACAAGGCTGGGTCATGTGATATGCGTTAGATGCAAACACCTAAATGCCTGCTCCCTCAAGAAAACCTATCACAAAGAGTTGAAAGGTTAATCAACCAAGTCCAAACACAATTAGAGTTTCAGTAATAGCTTTTGGTAGAACGAACAACTCAAGTGGTTGGGAGACACTCCACATCACAGGGAAAGTAGGAGGATGTTCTACGATGCCATGAAAAATATACAATGTGATGTCGAACAATGTCATATGATACTTTTCTAAGTGACTTCAAAGAAGAAAATCACACTTGCAGAACAAAAAGCCAACAACATCCAAGGCTGTCAGTGCATGAGTGACTTGGAGAACGTGTAGAGACATCATCGCGAATTGATCATTTCGATGGGAGTTTGAGGCAACACATAGCTTCCTGGAACACTCTAGGATGCACGGATTATCACAACAAGGAAGAAGATGAGACATACTAGCCCACACGTTCTCAAAGATCAAAAACTGAGATTGGACGAGTTCAATGACGATTGGTACATAAGGACTCCCTACCAAAGAATATTGGATCGACACCTCCACGTCCAACATGATGGTGATCTCGAAGTTGATCTACGCCACCAAATGCAACCGTAATAATCCTCACCTTTTGTGAGAGACATTGAGGAGGAACTTTTCCCTCAAAGGTTCACAACTCCAAACTTTAGTCAAACAGTGTTTTGGGCATAGGCCCTTGCTTAAAAGCTTTAGACTTGGAGTTGGAGTTAAAGTTATCTCTTAAAATAATGTTTTCAGTTTTATTACCTTGACTGTTTCCACGGTTATCTCTATGACGTCTAGAGCGAGGCTCCGTAGATCCTATGATAGATATGCCAGGGCATATTCTAAGACATCCGGAGCAGGGCTCTGCAAATCCTAAGGCTGTTTACGGGTAACATAGGGTTTCGGTTGGCAATGGTCAGATATGGAGGAAGGGGTATCATGGTTACCAGTTGTGGTGTCTTGGATATTTTTCCCAGTGGTTTTATTCGGGGGTAATTTAAGGAAATGTGGGCCCTGGTATTTGTATATGCATTTTATGTTTAAACAATTGATTTGAAACATTTTCTTATATGCATGCATGTTTTGGAAACTAGAGGGAAAATCTTGTTTTCTTGATTAGTGTGTTATAATTGTTTATTTTGGTCCCCTCACATTTTCGTGTTTCCACTTACACTCAAGACTGTGGCTTAGGTGCGGGGCATACTTAGGATGAAGGCTCACTTTCGATTTTCTTGCGTGTTTTTTATCCTCAGAGTAGGTTCCTTGTACGTTTTATCACGTTCCCTTCATCTAGTGGCTCTGTCACTATTTGGACTTTTGTATTTAAGTAAATCATCCCTTGTCTAACATGTGTGATGGGTAATTTGGGGTTTTCCAATGGTTTTGTCAGATGAAAGCAGGACCCTTCAAGAGTTTTTATGGGTTTTCTGGGTTGGGTCTTGTTAATTTGGTATAAGAATAATAGGGTAAGTTCCTGAGGGCTACACACTCGGTGTGTAATGTATTTGTGGTACTGATTTTGTCTTTTCAGATTACGATGCCTCCAAGAAGCGGCCCCCACTAAGGCTACGCGTGCCACTCGAGGTCATAATCTCGAGTACTCCCCTATGTCCACTAGTGTTCGGGCGTTTCCCCGAATCACTGCTCGGGGTATACTAATAGCAATCCTGATCCTGAGCCTCTCTACGGTTTCTCACGTAAAGTGGCCGCTTTTAGGAAATGCGCCATGACTACTCCAACGTACCAAGTTGTAGGAAGGTGTAGGAATGTTTTAGGAAGGTGGAACACGGCTGGACGACCCAGGGAACAAACGAAAAAATTGGGCCGTGAATGGGGAATTCGAACCAATGGGTTCTAGGGTTTGTTTCTAGGATTTAAGGACATAAGATGGTAGGAAATATTGTTAGGATTGTATAGGAGCTGGAATGGAGGAAAAAGGATGAAAAAAAAGGACATACGGAACCGAACCGGTTCTGCCGGTTCGGCTGGACCGAACTCCAAATCGGACCGGACCGACCGGTTCGGACCGGCCCTACCGAGCTTGAAGATGACACTGTTCCTAGCGCGTGGGTTTCACGTGCAGGAACTTCAGGCTGCGCGTGAGGCCTCTTTTGGGGATGCTTCCAACATGTAATTTCATCTATTCGATGTAACGAACATTTTTTGACTGGTTTCGTGTCAATCAGACATCGTTTCGATAGGTTTCGGGGTGACCGAAGGTTTAGGATCGGGATTAAAAATAGTTAAAAATTCCAGAAAATTACAGGGCTTTAGTGAGAGGTTAATAAGGTAATTAGTAACCCTATATTACGATTTGGACAGGTTTGGTGGTCCCGGTGATGGTGTTTGGCCTGAGAGAGCCATATGGCACGCGTATCGAGGCGGCAGCTCGGACGGTCTGTGAGTGGACCTTGTTTTCTAAATTGATGCATGCATAAATGTTTATTATATGTTTTAATACATGTTTTGTGATGTCATGAGTGCATTTGTGTGTGGTTACGTATTGACGCGTATTTCGAGGTTTCGACCTTATACAGTGCCTATACGGGCTTGTATTTCTACGATGGTTTAAATGAAATGGTTTTGGATTTAAAAAGGATAAACTTGGGCATGAGACCCATTTGGTTTTGTCTCGGGCATGTAGCCCTATTGGTGACCTACAGGTCTGAATCGTGGTAGCGGCGAGTGCTATGTGCACAACGACGGACGATACGACGCTCGCCTCTGGACTGGGATGTGTTCCTTCCGGAGTGGTCATGATGCACGATCTGTTGTTGGGCAGCCGATGGAGGCTCTACTTCAGAGTGCTGACAGTTCAGGATATCGATCGGTGAAGGGTGCACCATGATCATGTAGTGGTCGCGTCGGTTGATACGTTCACAGCGACATACCAGGATTATGGGCGATCCTGGACGGATGGTTGCACACATCACTACGATCGGAGTCGTGACTGACCTTGAGATATCGGGCACGATGCCCAGTTGAGTCATGTGTTCGGGCACGAGACCCAGTTACTTTACGTTTATGTTTTCGGGTCGAGAACCTTAAATGGATTTCCAGGTTCATGAAGGTTTATGGGGACCGACATGAACCCTTGAAAGGTTTTATGGTTCATGGCGGTTTATAGGGACCGGGAATGAATGTTTTCGTTATATATATATATATTCATATACCTTCCTTATTTGGAATGTCTCCTCCAGGGAGGGTCGTTGGCCTGGGTGGACCCCGGAGTAGTCACGAAGCACTAATTGAGTGGAGTCGCCCCCGTTGGGTATCTTACTCTCAGGAAGGCATGGATTATAACCTCAGGGAGGGTCATTGATCTACGGACATTGACCTAGGTGGACCTTGAGAGGCTTGGGCTTTCAGACCCCGGGTAGCACGCGTAACTTTAGAAACCGTGACAGGATTGGTTATGTGATTTATATGTATATGGTATATGTTATATGATATGTGATGTGTACAGGTTTTGGGCTGAGTCCCACATGGATTTGGACAATGGCCCGTATGATTGATTTCATTTAAGGTTTTGGGATAAGGCCTTAATGGTTTGGTAAATGGTTTTCGAATGCATGCATGCTTTTTAGTGAAGGGTACAAATGTCTTTATGAAAATATTTTTAAAAATTATTGTTTTGTCCACTCACAGCTTTTAAATGTTTTGGCTGCCCTTTAGGTAAATAGCGGATGCGGGCTGTAGCACAGACCGAGATATCACATACCTCCTCCGTATCCTGGCGTACTCTGATGCCCGAGAGGGCTAAAGTCGGAATTTTCCCTTGTCTGACACTCCGTGTCAGATAGGATCAGGGTCGTCCTGAGTTAATCCCGTGGGGATTGGGAGGGCTCCTGAAACCTTAGCCCAAAACCATAAAGAAAAACCAAATATGGGAACTTAGCCCAAAAATCTACCAATCCAAATCATCAGGGCCACAGCCCAAAACATCTGAAAACCATTTGAAAACCAGTGTCATATCACATAAATCCAAAAGCAAATCAAAACACATTTCAATCAATCAAACCGCTGGATCTCAATCGAGTCTTTAAACTCAATATATATCTGAGTCTTTAAACTCAACAGGCCTTTCAAACTCCCGAGTCTTTAAACTCAATCGGCCTCCGAGGGAAATCAAAAACCGAGTCTTTAAACTCACCGGATCTTAAAACACAAATCACATATCTGGGCCCGCCCCAGTCACAATCAATTACCGGGTCTTTAAACCAAAAACCAGATCCAGCAAATCCAATCCAAAACCGTTTTAAAATTATTTTATCAAATCTATAAATCCTTTTCCAAATCCGAATCTGAAATCATCATTTTGAAACCAGAATCTAAATCCAGAAATCCATCCAAAATCACATGTAAACCGAAATCCAAAATCATTTGTTATCGAAATGGGTCTCATGCCCGAACTCACTTTCCAAAGCCAATATCATATCCTCAAAGCATTAATAAAACACAATACGTATATCATCCATCAAAATCATCATCAAAGCATAACATAAACCATATTCGCGAAATACGTGCAAGTACGTAAATCACATCGAAATACGCGTAAATACGTAAATCATAAATACCATAATCATAAGCATAGAAATCATAAATAGAAAACATATAAAATAGTTATGCATGCATTGAAATTTAGAAAGCAAAGTCCACTCACAGACCATCCTCGCTATCGCCTCGATATGCGTTCCATACATTTTTTCCGGCTAATCCATTGTCACTGAACTCCAGATCGTATCCAAATCACATTCTAAGGTCTCTAATTACTGCAATAACTTTCCATTAAATCTCCGTAATTTTCCTGAATTTTTAAACGTATGTAAACTACATCATAAACCTTCGGCCATCCCGAACTATATCGAAACGATATCCGATCGACTCGAAACCAGTCCCAAAATGTTCGTTACATCGAATACTTAAAAACTAGTGTTGATCGTGCCTCGAAATAATTGCCCACGTGCCCTCACGTGTTGCCCAAAAGCACTGTGCGTGGGAGCCACGCGCCGGCTACAGGTCATCATCTACCTCCAGTGAACTGGGTCCAGACCAGTTCATTGTAACCCAGTCCAGCTGAACCGGCGTACCCAGTTCTCCCCTGATTTCGACCCTTTTCAAATCATGTTAAGTCTTATAGCTTCGTCCCAACGTTCCTAGTCGATCTACATGATCAAATTCATGAAAGACCAACGAATTATACCTATTTGAACATGAAACAGAGAGTCCAGATTCCCATCGTCCAGGTCTCCTGTTAACAGCCACCTCTGTCCTCAGTTCCAGGCTTAATAGCTTCGTATTGACCTCCAGAACATCATCCCAGCAACCAATTGGATCAATAATATTTAAAACTAAGTTTTCCATATTTGAAGGAAAATAGGGCATTTTCGCGGGAAAACCACCTTATCGTCCATCTCAGGCCTCAAAACCAGGCTTATTCGGCTCACAGGACCTCCAACAACATGTGAATCGATTAACAACTGTTCGAATCGAAAGTACCATTTTCAAATCGAAACAGAACCTTCTCGGGTTTCTTACCTCAACTCGCCGTTGCGAGCTCCACCGTGGACACCACCGCACTCGTCTCAACGTCCTTTCACTTGTTTCTTCACAGAGTACACACAATCGATGAGGTTTAAGGGGTTGTATGGATGGTTTCACATGGTTTCTCTATTTTTCCTCTCTTG
This sequence comes from Prinsepia uniflora, assembly GCA_032719365.1. Lineage (NCBI taxonomy): Eukaryota > Viridiplantae > Streptophyta > Magnoliopsida > Rosales > Rosaceae > Prinsepia > Prinsepia uniflora. Next base: position 40,908,053 of record CM064867.1, on the reverse strand, counting down.
GCCTAACTCCACCGAACACAACAATTGCACGACTTCACATTTTTTTAAAAACATGTAAGGCGGTTACTGAGGCTTCCACAGCCTTCCAGACATAGGACAAGTGTCCTTGTCTGATTAGGCACAATCCCAAGGCAACCAAATGACCAAAATACCCTTTGCACAAAATTACCAAAATGCCCCTCAACTTTCGAGCCTCATAAATTTCCTGTCGGACATCAAAATCGGACGTGTCGCTTGTTTACAAAGTCGTGACGTCCCGAACTACATCACAGTGATAGGCCAAAGTCCGTTTGACCGCCCAAGTCAAAAGTCAACGTTTTGCCCCCTAAAAATATTTTCGTCCCCCAAATTCCGAATATCATACGTCCACAACTAACTGGGGGAATCCAGCTTATCTTACATCTGGGCCTCCTATTTGGTGTACACCACCTGCCAATCCGATTCTTCTCCTAGCACTTCTTCAAACAACCACAACAACTATCATCACACCTCTCCGCCAATTGGACCAACGCATACCAACTTTTGGTCCATCTGGCAATCATCTCATTCTTACCGAGGGGTAACACATCTCCCATTCATGTCTACCTCATTCCATAGGTACTTGTAGCATCGCACCAACCGACACTCGTGGCTCAGCCGTCACTAGTAGAATCACTACAGCAACCCTAACTCACCTCCGAGTTATACCAAGCATACCTCGTACCAACTCCCTCAGTATAACGTAAGATTATGCCGTCAACAGGCACGAGTCTCACCTCGCAGGCATTTATCGACCTTGTTACTCTTATCTAACAGGACCCGTCCCAAATCCCCCCTGGGATTATCGAGGGACGTGCTTGCTCCCGTCTGACACGAAGTGTCAGACAAGGGATAATTCCAACCTTAGCCCAACTGGGACTTCCAGAGTGCGCCAGGATCGGAAGAGGAGTGTGATGTCTCGGTCTCCGCTACAGACCGCATCTGCGATTAACCTGAAGGGTATTTAAATCATTGAAAGCTGTGAGTGGACGAAATAATAATTTATAAAAAAAATTCACGAAAAGAGTCATTTATGCCCTTCACTTAAAAGCATGCATGCATTTGAAAACCATTTGCCATTAATTAAACTATTTCGGCATTAGCCCAAATTTGTAAAACAAGTATGTGGGAACTCAGCCCAAAACCAATAAAAGTGGGTCTTAGCCCAAAACCAATCATCGGCATCCCTGATGACTAAAATCCCAGATGTCATAATCAATACCACTGTCACTGTTCCAAGCTACGCGTGCTACTCATAGTCTCAAATTCCAAGTCTCCCTAGGGTCCACCAAGGTAAATGACCCGCAGATCAATAACCCCCACCCCCCGGGGGAGGGGGAGGTTTTAACCTCTGGCAATCTTTCTTCTGAGTCATTATACGAACCGGCCGCTCCTTGCAATGACCCCTCGCAAGCAATGCCCAGTGACTACTCCAGGATACTACGAGATGTCTAGAGGAGACAACCCGTCACTCTAAGATACTACGAGATGTCTGGAGGAGAAAACCTGCCACTACAGGATACTACGAGATATCTGGAGGGCAACTGTTAGTGAGGATGGTATACGGAAAACCATTTTACAATTCAACTCAAAACCGTTCAAAGGGCCATGCTCGGGTTTTCCATAAAACCATCATAAATCCAAATCCATTTGGGATCCCCGACCCAAAATCACCTTTATAAACCATAACTGGGCCTCATGCCCGAATTCGTAAACCAACGGGCACCTGGCCCGATCAAAGAAGTCAAATGGGCCTCCATCTCGATTTCTCATCAAATCAAATGGACTCCAAGTCCGATGGTTTCCAACCAAATGAGTCTTATGCCCGATTCCATATTTCCAAATCCAAAACCAGTTCATCAAACCATCATAGAAAACACAGTACATATAGGCCCGATATAAAATTAGAAATCTCGAAATACGTGCAAATACGTAAATAAAAAATACCACAACCATATGGACTCATGGTATCTCAAATCATGTTCGTAAACCCATATAAAACAATTATACATGCATCAAATTAGAAAACAAGGTAACTCATAGACCATCCATGATGCGCCTCGATACTCGCACCATAAGCCCTTATCAGGCCAATCACCATCTCTGGGACTCCCGGACCTGTCCAAATCATATTAGAGGGTTACTAACTACTTTAATAACCTCTCATTAAAGCCCCATAATTTTCCGAGATTTTTAGCATATTTTAAACTCGGTCCTAAACCTTCGGACATCCCGAACTATATAGAGACGATGTTCGATCGACTCGAAACTCGTCCCAAAATGTTCATTACATCAAATGGATGATTTCGTATGTTGAACACTTCCCTAAACAGTGTCCCACGCGCCCCCATTCGTCGTCCAAAGGCCCTACACGTGGGAGTCACGTGCCACTGATAAGTCACATATTAAGCATCATTTCAACGTTATTTCTTATCCCTTTTACTTATCTTTTGATTATAATCATTCAAACAATAGGGGGAAATGATCTCTTTTGTGAAGTTTGTGCAGATTGCGTAGTTGAGGTTTAAATCATGTTTTGCAATGAAATGTGATCTTTCCAAGGATAAATCTTTAAGGACTCATCAAGGACTCATAAAGGGCCTCATCATCTCCCATTTACATGACCAAGATCCACCAAGATCCTAAAAGTCACGGCCTAGCCCCTAGAAGCCCACAAAATGCGGTTAAGGGTGTTTTAGGGGGTTTACTTGTGCATCAAGCAACTTTGGACGAATTTTCCTACCTTTCTCAATGAGGAATGACATGTATTGACTTGGATAAGAAGACTTAATTATATTCCTAATCAGATCTTGAAGTTAAAGAGGCAAGAAGAAAGGAAAATGAAGTTTCTTGGAAATTAAGAAACCATCTTGTACATGGCTAGGGTTAATTAACTTCCCTAGCCACAATTTATCATGTTTCCTTTATTTTAGGGCAATGTAATCTGATTTAGGATAGCATTAAATGAATTCCTAGTCAAAGATAAAGTCAAGAAGTGGAAAGAAGGAAGGAAAGGGACTCCTTGTACAACGACACAAAAAACGGCTAACTATGGTTTTTCACGGAAACAAGGAGTTTTCCTCCTCGTTTTGGGGCTGTTTTCCCTTTTCTTTGAGGGAGATGTTAGGGCAGGTGTTAGGGGATATAAATAGATATTTTCTCATTGTTTTTGGACGTCCAATTTACCTCCTAAGGTCCCAAAACTCTGCAAAAATTTCTTCTCAAAGTTTATACACAAAGTAGCCGCAATTTACCCTTTTGTTCATGCTTTTGGATTCAAGTCTTTCATCTTCTTTGTGACGTGAAGCTTGGGAGAAGAAGAATTGTTTTTGCCACTTCTCTCACACATCATTCATCTTAGTATTTGTGTTTTTTAATCCCTAATCTCTTTAAGTTTTTATGCATTCAATTATGATGTTTGTTAACTTAGTTATGTTTGAGTAGTTTCCTTTAGGATTAGGGCTGTTTGAAGCCCTAGCCATGTTAGTTTATAATTAGATTTCTGGCTGTTGATTATGGTTGTTATGTATGCCTGGATTTTTTGGATTACTATGCTTCATGAACTCAATTTATGCTTGTAAGTTTGATCACCTTATCTGCGTATAATTGTCGATGTAATTGCTTGACGGATCACCTTGATGTTTGTGTTCACCCTGCAATTTGTAGCATCACGTTTAAGAGGAGGAATCTTATTCGTAATCTAAACTCATGACTTCCTAGGATTGCACATCACTTTACTAGGGATAGTGTAGTGTCATTAAATCTTCTTCATGTTTCATGCATTATCACGCACCATCGGTAATAATTGTTTAAGGGCGGGTACATCGCGCTTAAACATGCAATCTAAGAGAAGATAAATATGTGGGGTGAGCCTTAGCCGGACCCTTACATAGGCACTTAATTCAGATACATGCATAATTAATCTAATCAACGAAATCTAAGGAGAACAATAATTGGTAAAGGTGGATAACATGTCCTAATTTGTCCTAATCATCCAATAAACTTTCAAATCAAGTTTTTCATCATTTTACACTTGTTTTCATCATTCAATTTTGTTCTAATCATCACTCAAAGCCCCCCAACATTTTTGTACTTTTTCTCAAGTTGTTTCATTCCAAACTAAGTGGATTCACGTTAAACAAGTCCTCGAGGGATCGACCTTTGCAAACCTACTATATTCGTCATACGATTTTGTGCACTTGCAAAGTATTACATTAGGAGTTATCATTCATAATTTCTTGGTTGATAAATCTTCTATCAGCCACTGCACCTGTTCATCTTCTTCCTCGCACAGACCGATTCGAACCGGTTCACTGATCCGGTCGGTCCAGTCCAGGCTCATATCTTCCCACTTTTTTGCCCTTTTTCTTCCTTCTTTCCACCAATCCTTCCTAATCTATCCTGGGAATGTTCTATGCAATCAAATTGAAGAAAACAATCCTAAAACTCATTGGTTCAATTAACCCATTTAAACCCAATCTTTCCTCCCACAATCTGAGCACATCTAGGGGTCAAAACTACCTCTTAAGGGTTCCATTAAACTCCTAAGATGCATAAAAAACAGGTTTGGAGGTTCGATTTGAGTTTACCTAGCCGGAAGCCGAATTCAGTGGCCTAGCATCGAAAATCTTCTCGACCATCAGTCTGGGCCGCTCGGCCCTCCTCAGCCACCGTTCTCGATCCCATACAACTCGTACAACCCCAACAACCACCATCCAATCCTTAGAACACATCCAAAATGTCCAAACCCAAAAATCCAAAATTTGAAATTAACGGGGTTACTGGTTTTACCTTGGTTCGGGGTTTCCTCTGCCGCTCACGGCTGTCCTGCCGTCCCTAGCCTCCACTCAGCCTCACAAGGTCATCCATCGATCCAGAAAGGGAGAAGGGGGGTTTGGGTTCATCGGGTTGGAAGGTCGATCGAATGAAAATGCAAAGGAAAACAGATGCATGTATTTGTGTAATGGGAGCAATGGATGAGTGACACTTGTCACTCATCCATTGGGCCTGGGAAAATATCTAGGCCCACTCCAGAAAAAAGCCAAGTCAACTGCCTCATAAAATATGCCACTGTAAATAGTTCCTCGGAACTTCCGTGAACCTTAACTTTCCCGTCCAATGTACGATTTCGACGTGCCGCCTGTCTATGGACTTGTATCGACCCGATCTACGTAACGATCCTCGACCCTCGGACATCAGACTTCTCGGGTCAAAAGTCAACTTTTTACCCTCGTCTAGGTGCAAAATCGTAATTTTGCCCTAAACGTCTGATAATCCTCAACTAATCCCCAATTAGCCTCACTAATCCATAATTAATTCTTAATTAATCCCTAAAATTAAGGATGGGTCGTTAAAAAATCCCTTCCTTAGAGAATTTCCTCCTCGAAATTCAAACCGACCCAATTCCATAATCAAACTGTGGAATCCAATCATGTCCCCCTACTCGGGCACTCTTGTGTAAAAGTAAACGTCCGGCACAACTACCATACTCGTCGGTACGCACTATCACTGGAGCTTCCAAAGCTCCAACTCACTCTCGAGAAACCACACGTCGGCTCGTTAGTCTCACTCGAGACACCGATATCTGTCGATCACGCCTCATACTCACTCTGACAGGTCAGATGTACTAGGTTGTCATCCAAACGACTTTCAGCCTACCACTCTGACACGTTCCAACCAATAACCATCATGCTGGAATACGTATTCCCACTAAGGGCTATCACATCCAAGCTAACATCTTGCTCAGCGTCTGACCAGGCAACATCAGCTAGATCCTGCCGTCACCATGGCACAAATCACATCTCACAGGCCATACTTAAGCATGCGGCATTTATCGGTTCCAGTACTCACATCAATCGCTTCCTCGGTTTCCCATGCCTATGCTGACTCTTACTAGAGTCTCATCACTACAAACCAATCCGAATATTCCACCAAGGTGTACCCATTCATGTCCAATGAGCATCCGACAGATTCGAACATCTGCCGACCTCCAACCCATTAGATTACCATATCATACCAGATTGACTTCGAAAAGAAGTCAATTCCATCAACAATTATCATGACCAGCTGGCAACTCCCAGCTCCACTGCACTTTCGTTGCGCTACTTTGATTTTGACTCGCTCTCAATTCCCAAACCGTCACATCACATACCCTGTCAAAACACATTTGAGATCGTACCCATCCTGGGTGTATCTAGAACCCATTGAATACTTGCTAGCAGAGTTAACCACACTTAAAAATCATTAGGGTTCCTCAGGCCCACCTGGCCCTGAGTCCTCAGCTCACGCAATCACTGAACCTTCTCAACTACTCTGCTCGAGCACACAGTATTCGACGTCCAGTCAACATCTTATCATGTCAGAACACATTCGATCATAATCCTCGTCAAATTTCACAATCGGATCCAATCCGATCACTATCTCATGTCCAACTAGGATTCTATACATTCGGTACACATTCATCCCTTTCAGTAACTCTCAACCTGACATACCGATTGACCGTGGTCAATCCAATCATCCAACATGCACTACATACCGGTGCACCCCCATCATATCAATCATCAAGGCACTACTCGGCCTACTCAAGGACTGCGCTCTGGTATCGTCCAATCACATATTACTGTCCGCACTCCAAACATGGCTCGGACCTCAACCGTCCGTCACCACGCGAACATCAATCTGTCACAATCTCTACTTTCATATCCAGGACAGATCATACACTCCCATATCCAACTTATGTCTTGTCTTCTCACTAACTATTCCAAGAGATTCTTCAACTATCTTATAATATTATTCTCCTATGTTCCTAGCTTAGAATAATCAGCAAGGCAATTCATCCAGATGACGATCGACTTCGGTTTACTCGACCCAAGGTCGCCACAATCATCTCAGTCATCTCGATCGATTAGATAGTCACCAAACTACTCGATCCAAACTCCCTCGATCCACTTGATCCTAGGAGGATCCACACTAGCTCTCGCAGTCAATGTAACATAACCCATAACACCAACATGGGTCCACTACCTCGGATACTTACTCGTCACATCTCGTGACGCTAAATACCATCTGCTCATCAAGTCATTCAGATTTGACTCACAGCCTAGGTGTTCGGTTCTTACACCCACTTTGAACCCTTTAACTGTCATATCACTCCTCTTCATCCCACCTAGGGAAGAATCAAGGAGAATCCAAGATGATGACATCAAAGTTCATCCGATGTTATCCTGCGGCACCTAGCACTATCTGCTAAAGAGCAGAAAACGAGAAGTCTTCGTCGTCACTATAACACGAGCCTATCCAACTTGATAAGACTCGTTTACGTCCATCGATAGTAGTGTCTGCCAACCGCTCAACATGTAGTATCCCAGATCATTCCAACTCAGGATCCAGTCCACAAGTACCACTCTCCTGCTAACTTGTCTGATCAATCACCAACTAGGGTTATCGGGAACCTGGCTACTCACTACAACATATCCATCCTGGCCGATCCATCGCTCTCAACTCTGAAAAGTAGTCACTCTGATAATAGTATACCACCATCCGAGGACCTCGTCCTCTCGTAACTCTACGGCCTCCAATAGCTGGACCCAGAAGAAACTAGCCCTCCTCGGTGTCTACCACTGATAAACCACAACATGTCATACCATACAACACCTATACCATGGTAATACCTATCAGTCGACATCCTTCTAGAACTTGACACACTGAGACATGGCCTCTCATGCCAAATAGGATAAAACATTCATATTCCCAACAGTCTCATCTAGGGTCATCCGTGACCTCCACTGATATCACCTTGCCAAAATCCATATCCGCCATGACCGCTCAACGGTCTCGACTCTGAGGTCGTCATACTGTGTGTACTGGTCCACTGGATCTTATCCACCAGTAACAATACGGCTCTAAGCTGCTGGATCCCCATGCACATCGATCCTACTCGAGATCCAACCTCACTACCATGCGGCATCCCATGCCAATCAAACCCTAAACCATTGCACCTCGTGCCAATCATAAACTAACTAGGGTTTGATTCCACTGAATCCTCATACTCTTACCCTAAATATCAGATTAATGACAGGCTGTTACCACTGCAGAGGCATCACATCTTCGACTTGCGCGTACCACAAGAGCAACCGTGCTGTAATACCACCTAACATCAGGGTACCCCATGGTAACCCTACTCTGATACCACTTTGACAGGACCTATCCCAAATCCCCCACCCCCCCCCCCCCCCCCCCCGAGATTATCACGAGACGTGCCTGGTCCCGTCTGACACGAAGTGTCAGAAAAGGGATTATTCCAACCTTAGCCCAACCAGGGATTCTAGAGTGGCCAGGATCGGAGGAAAAGTGTGATGTCTCTGTCTCCGCTACAGCCCGCATCCGCGACTAACTTAAAGACATTAAAATCATTGAAAGCTGTGAGTGGACGAAATAAATAATTTATAGACAATTTCACAAAAAGAGACATTTATGTCCTTCAATAAAAAGAACACATGGATTCGAAAACCATTTTTCATTAATCAAACCATTAGGGCCTTAGTCCAAATTCGTAAAACAAGTATGTGGGAACTCAGCCCAAAACCAATACAAATGCGTCTCAGCCCAAAACCAATCCTCGGCATCCCTGATGCCTGACATCCAAAATATCATAATCAATACCATTTTCATGGTTCCAAGCTACGCGTGATACTCAGGGTCTCAAATCTCAAGTCTCCCCAGGGTCCACCCAGGTCAATGACCCTCCCTAGAAGAGAGGTTTTAACTTCTAGCAATCCTGCTCCTGAGTCACTATACGGATCGATAGTTCCATGCAAGGACCCCTCGCAAGCAATGACCCGTGACTACTCTAAGATACTACGAGACGTCTAGAGGAGACAACCCGCCACTCCAGGATACTACAAGACGTCTGGAGGGCAACCGTTCGTAAGGATGGTATACGGAAAACCATTTTACAATTCAACTCAAAACCGTTCAATGGGCCATGCTTGGGTTTTCCATAAAACCATCATAAATCCAATTCCATTTGAGATCCCCAACCCGAAATCACCTTAATAAACCATAACTGGGCCTCATGCTCGAATTCGTAAACCAACGGGTCCCCAGCCCGATCATAGAACTCAAATGGGCCTCTAGCCCGATTTCTCATCAAATCAAATAGACTCCAAGTCCGATGGTTTCCAACCAAATGGGTCTCATGCCGGATTCCATATTTCTGAATCCAAAACTAGTTCATCAAACCATCATAGAAAACACAGTACATATAGGCACGACATAAATTTAAAAATCTCGAAATACGTGCAAATACGTAAATAAAAAATACCACAACCATATGGACTCATGGTATCTCAAATCATGTTCGTAAACACATATAAAACAGTTATACATGCATCAAATTAGAAAACAAGGTCCACTCATAGACAGTCCATGCTGCGCCTCGATACGCGCACCATAAGCCCTTCTCAGGCCAATCACCATCTCCAGGACTCCCAGACCAGTCCAAATCATACTAGAGGGTTACTAACTACTTTAATAACCTCTCATTAAAGCCCCCTAATTTTCCCATATTTTTAGCATACTTTAAACTGGGTCCTAAACCTTCGGACATCCCGAACTATATCGAGACGATGTCTGACCGACTCGAAACTTGTCCCAAACTGTTCGTTACAACGAAATGATGATTTTTTATGTTGAACACTTCCCCAAATAGTGTCTCACGTGCCCCCACGCATCGCCCAAAGGCCCTACGCGTGGGATCCATGCGCCACTGCACCTGTTCATCTTCTTCCTCGCACAGACCGGTCCAGACCGGTTCACTGTTCCGACCGGTCCAACTGAACGGGTGTGACCGACCCAGGCTCAAATCTTGCCATTTTTCGTTCTTTTTCTTCCTTCTTTCCACCAATCCTTCATAATATATCCTACGGATTGTTCTATGAAATCAAATTGAAGAAAACAATCCTAAAACTCATTGGTTTAATTAACCCATTTAAACCCAATCTTTCCTCCCATGGTTTGAGCCCATCTATGGGTCAAAATTACCTCCTAAGGGTTTCATTAAGCTCCTAAGATGCATAAAAAAAAAATAGGTTTGGAGGTTCGATTTGTGTTTACCTGGTCGGAAGCAGAATTCGGTGGCTAGCCACCAAAAATCCTCTCGGCCGTCAGTCCATGTCGCTAAGCCGTCCTCCGCTACCATTCCTGATCCCATACGACTCGTAAAACCCCCACAACCACCATCCAATCATTAGAACCAATCCAAAGTGTTCAAACCCAAAAATCCAAAATTTGAAAATAACGGGGTTACGGGTTTTACCTTGGTTTGGGGTTTCCTCCGCCACTCACGACGGTCCTACCATCCTTGGCCTCCACTTAGAGTCTCACTCAGCCTCACAAGTTCATCCATCGATCCAGAAAGGGAGAATGAGGGTTTGGGTACATCGGGTTGGATGGTCGGTCGAATGAAAATGCAAAGGAAAACAGATGCATGTATTTCTGTAATAGGAACAATGGATGAGTGACACTTGTCACTCATCCATTGGGCATGGGAAAATATTTAGGCCCACTCCAGACAAAAGCCAAGTCAACTGCCTCGTAAAATATGCCACCGTAAATAGTTCCTCAGAACTTCCGTGAACCTTAACTTTCTCGTCGAATGTTCGATTTCGACGTGCCGCCTGTCTACGGACTTGTATCGACACGATCTACGTAACGATCCTCGGCCCTCGGGCATCGAACTTCCCGGGACAAAAGTTAACTTTTTACCCTCGTTTAGGTGCAAAATCGTAATTTCGCCCTAAACGTCTGATAATCCTCAACTAATCCCCAATTTGCCTCGCTAATCCATAATTAACTCTTAATTAATCCCTAAAATCAGGGATGGGTCGTTAAAAACTCCCTTCCTTAAAGAATTTCCTCCTCGAAATTCAAACTGACCCAATTCCATGATCAAACTGTGGAATCCAATCATGTCTCCTTACTCGGGCACTCTCGTGTAAAAGTAAACGTCCGACACAACCACCATACTCGTCGGTACGCACTATCACCGGTGCTTCCAAAGCTCCAACTCACTCTCGAGCAACCACACGTCGGCTCATTAGTCTCGCTCGAGACACCGATATCTGGCGATCACGCTTGTCGCTCACTCCGACAGGTCAGATGTACTAGGTTGTCATCCAAACGACTTTTCAGCCTACGACTCTGACACGTTCCAACCAATAACCATCAAGACTAACACCGACAGAGCTTTCGCCATAGCTAAAACTATATACACTTACGTATGCAAGACAGACCACACTCACCATCACCATATCCAACATCTCCAAAATATTCAACGTATCCAACCTAACCATCACTATGTCCACATCATATCACTTATGATATCCACCCACGCTCACTCCTACAAGACAGAGCAATGTCATCATCCACATATCCCACATATCCAACCTCTGTCTTGTTCTATCTTACAATACAATTCTCCTCTGCTCTTAGCTTAGCATAATTAGTAATACAGTTCTTCTAATCCTATCCCAATCCTTATCCACCGCCTCCTAAGTGGATCCTGCTAATCCTCCTATGGTTTGACGTCCTCTTTGAACCCGTGTACTATCACATCACTTCTCACCATACCACTACATCTGATCGGATCGCGCAAGAATACTATACAACTTGAGACACATCTAGATTGTGGGTTCTCATCAATTACCTCATATCGATTAGTTATAGTCACTCCTTATTATCAGCATTTCGTTATCATCACCCTTTTGTTACCCTACAACATAACTCAAGAAACTTCACAACCATAACATCACAATCCATTCATCCTTAATCCCCACTAAACATAATCCCACTATACTCGCCACACCCACCAAACGTGGCGTCACCAAGTACTCTCTGCTCCTAAACGCATCCACATTTATCCACAATCAGGGGGGGTTCCACAACTCCTAAAGGTCCATCATATACATCATGAGTCTCCCTTACTAACTCCAGAGTATCCATCACTCAATACTCAACATCTAACGCCAATTCGGAATCAAACACAACTTCTCATCGTCTCAATCACAACGTCTCCTGATTCCGAGATTCTCACCATAATGGAAGTGTACCCATCTTTTCTAACCATGGGACTTAATCCTCAACAAGTCTACTACCACTGGACTAGCCAACCAAACATCAACTCCTCTACTAAACTTAGGAAGATCGTGGACTTCCCATGACTCTTACAGACTACAGTCCCTTGTCCGTACACAAGCCAACTCACCGACCAACTCGCATGTATGTTACCATCGTTTATGTCCATCCAAAAGGATGTCGATCATTCATCTAGATTCTCACGTCCAATGTAACGACCCATCCCAAATTCCATGATTAGTGTAACGACCCGTCCCAAATTCCATGATTAGATTAGTGACTAATCACGATTAGTGAGGCTAATCCGTGATTAGTAGAGCGAAATCGGACGAACGATGCGAAATGACCGTTTTGCCCCTGGTGGTAGCAAAATGTTGACTTTTCAATCGGGTGGTCAAATGGACTTTGACGTAGTTCGTGACGTCACGAGTTCATAGACAGGTGGCACGTTCAATTCCGACGTTCGAGGAAGAAGTTATGACATTCGGAAGTTTAGGGGCATTTTGGTAATTTGGGTGAATAGGAGGTCAAAAGTTGACTTTTTGACCGGGAGGTCCGATGGCCGAGGGCCGAAGACCGTTACGTAGATAAGGACGATACGAATCCGTAGACAGGCGGCACGTCGAATTCGGACGTTCGACGGCGAAGTTACGGTTCACGGAAGTTCCCAGTTACTATTCACGACGGCACGTTTTACGAGACAAAAAGTGCAGTTTTGTCTCTAGTGGGCCCAGATATTTAATGGAGGCCCAATGGATGAGTGACACTTGTCACCCATCCACTGGCCAACCTCACCCACTCATGCACCAAAACACTCAACCGTGCATCCATTTTTCCATTTTCCTCCAACCATTTTCCCGACCCCATTCCTCTCATCTGTGCGACCCAAACATCCAACCTTGTTCGATCATGAACCGAGAAGCCCAGAGGTGGAGAGGATGAAGGCTGGACGCTGGTGGCCGGCTGGAAGCCACGCCGCCGTGGGCGGCGGCCATGAAACCCGAGAGGTACTCGGTTTGCCCAAATTCGATTTTTAATTTGTGTTTTACATTATGGATCGTTTTGGTTGCTTAGGGAATGTTTGTTAGATTGTTTAGGGTGTATAGGGATGAGTTTGAACGGGGGTTGACGGCTGAGCAGCCGTGTGGGATGATCGGAAAAACAGGGACCGTGAGGTCCATTTTGAACCGTTAGGATTTTGGGTGTTTTAGCTAGTTTGGTTAATTGGGAATGATAGGAAAGATTAAAAGATGAATTTAGGGATTGAAATGGAGGAAAACGGATGAGAAATGAGGGCGTCGGAGACCTGGACCGGTTACGCCGGTCCAAGTTGCAGGAAAAACCGGACCGGACCGGTTCGGACCGGTCTAACCGATGTAGGGGATGACTGATGACGTCATCCTGATGACGTCATCATGTCAGGGATGACGTCATCATGTCAGATCTGACAATGTCAGACTGACATGTCAGACAGTGGGCCACTGGGAGCGTGACACGTGTCACTGTCAGGGGCTGTCAGTGATGACGTCATGCTGACGTCAGCGATGACGTCAGCAGGTACTGTAGCAGGCGCGTGAAGCCCACGCGCAGCCACTTCAGGCGGCGCGTGAGGGCGCGTGGCAGGGAATCTGGGGAAGGTTCCACCATGTGAAATCTTCTATTCGATGTAACGAACATTTTGAGACTGGTTTCGTGTCGATCGGACACCGTCTCGATATGTTTCGGGGCATCGGAAGGTTTAGGTTCGGGATTAAAAATAGTTAAAAATACGGGAAAATTACAGGGCTTTAGTGAGGGGTTATATAAGTAGTTAGTAACCCTCTAAATTAATTTGGACAGGTTTGGGAGTCCCGGTGATGGTGATCGGCTCGGGGAGCCGTATGGCACGCAAATCGAGGCGGCAGCTCGGACGGTCTGTGAGTGGACCTTGTTTTCTAAATTGGTGCATGCATAAATGTTTATTATATGTTTTATTACTTGGTTGATGATGCCATGGGTGCATTGGTATGTGGTTACGTATAAGCACGTATTTCGAGGTTTCGGCCTTATACGGTGCTTATACGGGTCTGTATTTCTTTATTGATTTAAATGAACTGAATTTGGATTTCAAAATGATAAACTCGGGTATGAGACCCATTTGGTTTTGTCTCGGGCATATGACCTCAGATTCCGGGCACGGTGCCCAGTTGGTGTCCTATGTTCGGGTACGAGACCCAGTCACTTTACGGTTTTGATTTCAGGTCAGGGAACCTTAAATGGATTTCCCGGTTCATGACGGTTTATGGGAACCGGTATGAACTCTTAATATGGTATCATGGTTCATGACGGTTTATGGGAACCGGCATGAACCCTTGTTGGTTATTACGGTACATAACGGTTTATGGGAACCGGCATGTTACCTGATTATGGGTATTATGGATTCATGACGGTTCAGGGGAACCGGTCATGAATGTTTATGTTATGTATATATATGTTCGTCTACCTTCCTTTACATGTTCTACTATCTCCTCCGGGGAGGGTCGTTGGCCTGGGTGGACCCCGGAGTAGTCACGGAGCACCGACGGAGTGGAGTCACCCCCCAGTTGGGTTCCTTACTCTCAGGAAGGCTATGGTTACTATTACCTCGGGTAGGGTCAGTGGTCTGCGGACATTGACCTTGACTTTGAGATGACTCGGATTGAGACCCGGGTAGCGCGCGCGTAGCTTTGGATACCGTGACAGGATTGGTTGTGTGACTTATATATATGTATGTGATGGATATATGATATATGATATGTGGTGTGTACAGGTGTGCACAGGATTTGGGCAGTGGCCCGTATGGTCGTTTTCATTGTGGTCCTTTCGACCTTGGTTTATATCTGCTTTGGGCTTAGTCCCACATATGGTTTGTTTTGGATAAATGGTTTTCGAATGCATGCATGCTTTTTAGTGGAGGGTACAAATGTCTTCTCGTTAAAATGTTTTTATAAACTTTTGTTTTGTTCACACACAGTTTTTAATGTTTTGACTGCCCTTCAGGTTGACATCGGATGTGGACTGTAGCAGAGACCGAGATATTACATGCCTCCTCCGGATCCTGGCGTACTCTGATAGCCCGGGAGGGCAAAGGACGAAAATATCCCTTGTCTGACACTTCGTGTCAGACGGGAGCAGGGTCATCTCGCACTAATCCCCGGGGGATTGGGATGGGTCCTGTCAATTAGATTAGTGACTAATCACGATTAGTGAGGTTAATCGGTGATTAGTTAGGCTAAATAGGACGAACGATGCGAAATGACCGTTTTGCCCCTAATGGTGGCAAAACGTTGACTTTTTAATCGGGCGGTCAAATGGACTTTGATCGATGACCGTGACGTAGTTCGTGACGTCACGAGTTCATAGACAGGTGGCACGTTCAATTCCGACGTTCGAGGAGGAAGTTATGACGTTCAGAAGTTTAGGGGCATTTTGGTAATTTTAGATAAAAGGGGTCAAATGTTGACTTTTTGACCGGGAGGTCTGATGGTCGAGGGCCGAAGACCGTTACGTAGATAAGGACGATACGAATTCGTAAACAGGCGGCACGTCGAATTTGGATGTTCGACGGCGAAGTTACGGTTCAAGGAAGTTCCCGGTTACTATTCACGAAGACACGTTTTACGAGACAAAAAGTGCAGTTTGTCTTTAGCAAGCAAGTGATTCTGCGGAGCCCGGGTTTACCGGAGGTTATCTTTCAGGGGGAACGAGACGGTTCGCCTCCTGAAGTGATTTCGTCACTTACTGCTACCAAACTTCTTCGGAAGGGATGCTAGGGTTTCCTGGCACATGTCGTGTCGGATCGGGTTGATACTCCGGGTATCGACGAGATACCGGTGGTGCGTGAGTTTCCGGATGTGTTCCCGGAAGACTTACCTGGATTGCCACCATCGCGGGAGATCGAGTTTACAATTGAACTACTCCCGGGTACCCGACCTATATCCCAGGCACCATACCGGATGGCGCCGGCCGAGTTGCAAGAACTCAAGACTCAATTGCAGAAGTTGGTGGATTTGGGATATGTCCGACCGAGTACTTCACCGTGGGGAGCACCGGTGTTGTGCGTAAAGAAGAAGGAGGGAAGTCTCCGTTTGTGTATTGATTATCGACAACTCAACAAGGTGACGCTAAGGAACCAGTATCCTCTACCCAGGATCGATGACCTTTTTCACCAGTTGCGGGGAGCTCAGTGCTTCTCGAAAATTGATATGCGGTCTGGGTATCACCATTTGAGGATTTCAGAGGAGGATATTCCGAAATCTGCTTTTCGAACCCGTTACGGACACTACGAGTTCCTTGTTATGCCATTTGGTTTGACGAATGCTCCAGCAGCATTCATGGATCTGATGAACCGGGTCTTCCGACCCTACCTGGATAAGTTCGTGATTGTGTTCATCGATGATATTTTGGTATACTCGAGGAGTGCCCGTGCACATGAGGAACATCTACGGTTGGTCTTGGAGAGGCTGAGACAAGAACAATTGTATGCCAAGCTGAGCAAGTGTCAGTTTTGGCTGAGCAGTATTGGTTTTCTAGGACACGTGATATCGACGGATGGGATTTGCGTGGATCCCCAGAAAACAGAAGCGGTGACCAACTGGGCTAGACCGACAACAGTGACCGAGGTGCGGAGTTTAGTCGGATCAGCAGGATACTACCGGAGATTCGTGGAGGGTTTCTCCAAAATTGTTGCACCATTGACTCGTTTGACTCGGAAAGGAGTGAAGTTTATCTGGGACGAGCAGTGCGATCAGAGTTTTCAAGAGTTGAAGGATCGATTGACCACTGCACCTGTCCTTGCATTGCCGGATGACAGTGGAGAATTCGTGGTCTTTAGTGACGCTTCACTGCAAGGTTTGGGCTGCGTGTTGATGCAGACTGGCAAGGTTATCGCCTACGCATCCCGGCAGCTGAAGACTCATGAGTTGAACTACCCTACCCATGATTTGGAGTTGGCAGCGGTGGTTCATGCCCTGAAAATCTGGAGGCATTATCTGTTCGGCGCAACGTGTCGGATATACACCGACCACCAGAGTCTTAAATACTTATTCACTCAGAAGGAGCTTAACATGAGACAACGGAGATGGTTGGAGCTGCTGAAGGACTATGACTGTACGATCGAGTACCATCCGGGTAAGGCCAACGTGGTGGCTGATGCACTCAGCAGGAAGTCAGCAGGATCCGTTGCACACCTAGGGATGGTGTATCTTCCTTTGCTAGTGGAACTCCGGAAGGCGGGAGTTATCTTGGGTACGGATGGACGTGGAGCTTTGTTGGCCAGCTTTCATGTACGACCTATACTGATTGATCGGATTATCGAAGCACAACTTCAGGATCCGATACTCTGTATTTACAGAATTGAGGTCGATGCGGATGAGAGACAGGATTTCACCATCCTGGACGATGGGGCACTTGTGAAATTGGGCCGTATGTGTGTACCTGCAGTGGCAGAGTTACGGGCCGAGATTCTTGAGGAGGCCCATAGTTCGGCCTATGCTATGCATCCGGGAGGTACAAAGATGTACCGTACCCTCCGGAACCATTATTGGTGGCCAGGAATGAAGAAGGATATTGCCGAGTTCGTAAGCAAATGCTTAACCTGTCAGCAGGTTAAGGCGGAACGACAGAGACCGTATGGGGCTATGCAGCCACTTCCGATTCCCGAGTGGAAGTGGGATCACATCACCATGGACTTCGTCTTTAAGTTACCGAGAACTCAGAGTGGAGTGGACGGAGTATGGGTGATCGTGGATCGGTTAACCAAATCAGCCCATTTTCTGCCAGTTCAGGAGACCTATAAACCTAATCGACTGGCTCAGTTGTTTGTGAAGGAAATCATACGATTGCATGGTACGCCAGAATCGATCGTGTCTGATCGTGATCCGCGTTTCACTTCCAGGTTCTGGCGAAGTTTGCAAGGTACTTTGGGAACAACCCTACGTTTCAGTACTGCGTTCCATCCACAGACCGATGGGCAGTCTGAAAGAACCATTCAGACCCTGGAGGACATGATGAGGTCATGTGTACTACAGTTTCAGGACTCTTGGGATACTCATTTGCCATTGATGGAATTCGCTTACAACAACAGCTATCAGGAAAGCATTGGGATGGCACCTTATGAGGCACTGTATGGTCGACAGTGCAGGACACCTATCTGCTGGACGGAGATAGGAGAGCGAACGGCTGTAGGGCCGGAATTGATGGACTTGACCTTGGAAACTGTTCATGTTATCAAGGAGAGATTGAAGGCGGCACAGGATCGCCAGAAGAGTTATGCCGATCGACGGATTCGAGACTTGGAATTTGAAGTGGGAGATTTCGTCTTCCTGAAGTTATCACCGTGGAAGGGGATTATCCGATTCGGTCGACGGGGGAAACTGAGTCCGCGTTTTATCGGACCATATGAGATCGTGGAGAGAATTGGCAGAGTTGCTTACAGATTGGCGCTACCTCCAGAACTATCTAGAGTTCACAATGTTTTCCACATATCGATGCTACGGAAGTACGTACGTGATGCTTCTCATCTGTCGAACTACGGGGGGGTTTGAGCTTTAAGGAACAACCAGTACAGATCTTGGATCGGAAGGACAAGGTACTACGGCGGAAGACGATCCCTCTCGTGAAGATTCTCTGGAGAAACCAGAATGTGGAAGAAGCCACATGGGAGCCTGAGGCTCAGATGCGAGATCAATTTCCTCATTTGTTTCTTTGAAATTTCGGGACCAAATTTCTTAAGGGGGGAAGGTTGTAACACCCCGGAAATTCAAGGATTTTAATATTGTAATTTAAGGTGTGAATTGACGCTTTTACCCTTGTGATTGGTATGGCCAAATTATTAACTTTTGATTGGTGAATTAAATGGACTTTGACCTATGACCGTGACGTAGTTCGGGACGTCACGAGTTCATAGACAGGTGGCACGTCCATTTCGGACGATCAGGGAAAAAGTTATGACTATCGGAAGTTCAGGGGCATTACCGTAAGTTGGACTTCACGGGCGAAAATGTTGACTTTTTGTTTGACAAATAATTTTCACGCGACTCAAGGACCGATAGGTAGGTCTCGACGTCCTGAGTCCATAGACAGGTGGCACGCCAAAATCGGACTTCGTATGGCTCAGTTACGGGTCTAGGAAGTGAGGGGTATTTTGGTAATTATTGAACCAGGGGCATTTTGGTCTTTTTGCCCTGGTTACTGTAGCAGGCCGCGGGGGACAAGGGCGGCACCACCATGTGCGGTGGTTCAAACGTGCAATTGTTTGTGCGATTGTGTGCTGGAAAGTGGGGAGTGTCTGATGCTTTAGACCGTGGTCTGTTGCATCCACCGTGCACGACCCTATTAATTATTCAAGTTCGAAGCTTTTCGGGGGACATTTTTCAGTGGACAATTGGACACCCACGAGCTTCTGGGACGGCTTGAAATTAATTAAAACTGTTTATATAGTGTGTGAGCTTCACTCTGTTATTGAAAGGACTGAAAATAAGGGTGGAACCAGAGAGAAACCATTTTGGGAATTTTTGGAGGGAAATCGGGTTTTTGATTTCTACGGTGTGTTGAGCCAATCTAATCGTAGAGTAAGCTTTCTGGGAGCATTTGGAACACAACCATATCAAAATCGAAGGCAACCAGCCACGGGTGAGTTGGGACGGTGACTGCCGTGTTCAGAGGAATTTCAGAGGTTTGGATGGCTACTTTCAGGTGAGTGTTGATTCAATTGAGTGTGTTTTCCAGTTCGTTGTGATACTATGATGCTTCATGTAAGGTTAATTTGATTTCGGTTTAGAAACCAGTGAGTTCTGGTGGTTGACCCGTTTGGATGATCACGGGTCGAGGGGCCGTTTAAGGATTGGTTTTGGATAATTAATAGCTCAGAACTTAAATTAGATGTTTAAATAACATGTTAGGATCAAATTGGATTGAAATCGAGTAGGAATTGATGGGTAATCAACCGGGTCAAGCCGCGGGTGGCAGGCCAGAAATACAGACAAACGGGTGAAGGTGCTGACACTGTAGCTACAGTGTCAGGCGCGTGACTTTCACGCGCAGCCACTTTGGGCGGCGCGTGAGGGCGCGTTGGGGCTTATCTCCGATCACGATCAACATGACTTTTATTCCTCTCATCATTCTGAACATTTGTGGTGAATTAACCATGTTGATCTGAGATAGTTTGAAGGGTCCGGTTAGGGTCGGTTGCCTCGGGAAACGTGTTGACGGTTTCTCCGAATCGGCTTCTGTTTCGAACCTTCTTTTGAATAAATGTTAAGGACTTGTAGTGACCCTTACGTGTGAATTGAACTTACAGGAATTGTACGATAATCTCGGTACAGGTCCGTACGCGCAGATTCGCAGCGGAATCGTACTGTCAGTGGGCCCGTTTTCATTAAACCCTTGCATGCTTAAATGTTTTCTGATTTACTTATATGTTCACATGCTGGAATCTATAAAAGGTTTTGATGACATTGAGATTTTGGTTATGGCACGTTTCACGGTATTTGGGCATGAGACCCGTTTGATGAAACGTAACGATCGGTTCAGATTTTACCTATGTGTACATATATGTTTGCATGTGGATATCAATAAAATGTATTTGGTACTGCACTGTATAGATCCTTCCATATTATATTGTCTCCTCCGGATGAGGTACCCCAGAGTGGTCACGGACGTCTAGAACGTCCAGCGTCTACGACGCTAAGCATCAGGGATGCTGTAACCGAACAGGGTTCGGGGATTGAACTCAGAAATTGAGACCCGAGTGGCACGCGTAGCCTTGTGTTTGTGACCATATTGACGTCAGGGACGTCAGACATCAGGGATGTCGGATTGGAGTTTATAGTGTAGTGGCTAAAATTATGGTTATGGTTTTATTACATGCCTTATGCTTCATATTATATTATTTATGATTTTAAACGATACTGCATGCATGTTTGGAAAAGGAGGGGTAAATTATATGTTTTACTTATCAAATGATTTTATAAACGTGAGTTTCGGTCCACTCACCCTTAATGTTTTTGGTAACCCCTCCAGGTCGTGATACTGAGGTAGAGGAGGAACCTGAGGTTGAGGCATAGATCTACTTCTGCGTACCTGAACCCCTGTTGGGTGGTTTGCCCGCAGGTTTTACTTTAGAGTCGTGCTCGCAACTTGTAATTTTGGATTTCATCCATTGTCTGACATCTGTTTAATTCGGATTTGATGTATGACTTTAATTTGATTATTTATGCATTTGAAGTTCTGAGGTCAAAATTGGTATGAATTATTGGGTGTCAGACGGGAGCAGGGCACGTCCCCATATGGTTCCAGAGTGGATCGGGGCGGGTCCTGTCACCCATTTGGTTTTGTCTCGGGCATATGACCTCAGATATCGGGCACGGTGCCCAACTGATGTCCTATGTTCGGGTATGAGACCCAAGCTACTTTACAGTTTTGATTTCAGGTCAGGGAACCTTAAATGGATTTCCCGGTTCATGACGGTTTATAGGAACCGGCATGAACTCTTAATATGGTATCATGGTTCATGACGGTTTATGGGAACCGGCATGAACCCTTGTTGGTTATTACGGTACATGACGGTTTATGGGAACCGGCATGTTACTTGATTATGGATATTATGTATCATGACGGTTCAGGGGAACCGGACATAAATGTTTATGTTATGTATATATATGTTCATCTACCTTCCTTTACATGTTCTACTATCTCCTCCGGGGAGGGTCGTTGGCCTGGGTGGACCCCGGAGTAGTCACGGAGCACCGACTGAGTGGAGTCACCCCCCAGTTGGGTTCCTTACTCTCAGGAAGGCTATGGTTACTATTACCTCGGGTAGGGTCAGTGGTCTGCGGACATTAACCTTGACTTTGAGATGACTCGGATTGAGACCCGGGTAGCACGCGCGTAGCTTTGGATACCGTCACAGGATTGGTTGTGTGACTTATATGTATATATATATATATATATGATATGTGGTGTGCACAGGTGTGCACAGGATTTGAGTAGTGGCTCGTGTACTTGGTTTCTTTATGGTTTGGGGCCGAGTCACTTATGGATTTTGGCAGTGGCCCGTATGGTCGTTTTTATTGTGGTCCTTTCGACATTGGTTTATATCTGCTTTGGGCTTAGTCCCACATATGGTTTGTTTTGGATAAATGGTTTTCGAATGCATGCATGCTTTTTAGTGGAGGGTACAAATGTCTTCTTATTAAATGTTTTTATAAACTCTTGTTTTGTCCACTCACAGTTTTTAATGTTTTGACTGCCCTTCAGGTTGACATCGGATGTGGACTGTAGCAGAGACCGAGATATCACATACCTCCTCCGGATCCTGGCGTACTCTGATAGCTCGGGAGGGCAAAGGTTGGAAATATCCCTTGTCTAACACTTCGTGTCACACGGGAGCAGGGTCATCCCGCACTAATCCCGGGGGGATTGGGATGGGTCCTGTCAGCGTGGTATCAGAGCATAGGATTGCTTATCAGAGCGGGGTTGTCTCTATTCGAGCAACCGTGCAGCTCTTGGAGTATGTACACAGGTCGAGGATGTGATATCTCATTGGGCTACAGTTCGTGGTCAACCTGATGTTGGGATGCCGATACGATAGTTAGTAGGATTGAATCGTGGAACGTCTTGGTTCGGCATTCGATGCCGGGGTTGCCATAGTTCTGTCGTGGATGACAGTGTGGGACCCTACAAAGGGATAAACGTATTCTTATAGATTTTGATCGTGAGATGGTTAGTTGGGATCGTCTTCACGATGTTGTAGGATCGGTTCCGGCGACTGGTTGGGAATTATGACCATCGATGGTCGGATTATGTTGAGTTAAATGGATTTACTGCAGTCGGTAGTTAGCAGCCGGATTCGGAGAATCCTAGTTGATTGACGGTAGGATTTGATTGACGTCTTTACGATGTCAAGACCGCGGAGTCGGTCAGATTGTTGATTTTACTGCCTTATGCAGTTGGGTTCAGTGGAACTCTAGGTGTGATCGTGGAACCCTACCGTATGTGTATGGTTCGGAAATGGGAGTTGACGAGTGGTTTGACTTGGACGACTATTCAGATTTGGATTCGTTAGTCGGTCTAGTCATGTCAGCTTGTGTTGGGACTGCACTTCGCAGTCGAGGTTATATTTATCGGTTAGACATAGTTGGTTGTCATGGTACTTTAATTGTCGTTTGGTGCAACTAAGGTCACCAATTGGTGACCTGGTAGAGGACATTGGGTTAGTCGGAGTACGGCTGGTTAGTGATTGGTGGGACAAATTATCAAGGTTGGTACTTGTCGATGGAATCCCGGAGCGAGGATACAGAGTAGTTGGTACGGGCGATTGATTCCGTTGGATACGGAGTCTGGATATTGCGAGGTCTGGTAGTTAGGTCTGCACGAGTCTGTGGAAGGCACTACTACCGAGAGTGGTTGTAGCTGTGGTTGTTGGGAATCGGGGACGTTCAGGGGACGTTTCCTTTTCTCGTATGAGTTGTTAGGGTGATTGTACCCAGAGGTGTTGGGTATGAGGGAGACAGAGTTTCTCCTATTCGAGCAAAGGTACGGGATCGTCGCTCGGTATGAGCGGAGATCCAGGGTTGTCAGTTTTGCACATGGTGTGACGATACTGATGCTAGTTGCGTGTACCGATAGTATTGTGGGTTGGCGCTGATACTAGCGCTGGTGCCGGTGATCGTGATGACGATGAATTACGTATCGGGATGTGACATTCGTTGTGATGGGCATATGTTCGGCATCTGTGGTTCGAGAGTGGATCACGGATAAAGTTAAACTGGTAATGGACACGTAGATGATGTCTAAGTACGTTGTTTCCAATCTTGTTGGAACTTCGAAATCGCGAGAGGTTGCGATTGAGGTGACGAATGGAACGCGGGTTTTCCGCATTGGTATTGAGTATATCGAAGTCGGGTGACTGAAATTTCTCATTTTCTGCTTGGTGGCAGACGATGTTGGGTTACATGACGTGGTGAGTGCAGCGAGTGTTGTTTGCATTCACGTAAGATGAATTTTGTTGTCATTATCTTGTATCATTCTTGGTTTTTCCTCGGTGGAATGATAAGGATCAATACGAGGTAATCAGTGAGAACCCACAGTCTCGGCGTGTCTCGTCGTTGACTAATCTGTTTAGATGTGGGAATTGGTTTAGGACTTTGGGTATCGTTATGGATCTAGATCGTGGTCTTGATGATCCAGATAGGTGGAGAGTTTATCGCTCATACTTGGATGTTTGAGTGGGGCATGTTGGGACTGAACTTCTTTTCGAGGTAAATCCCATATGGCTTACTACTCGCCTGAGTAGTTGTCCGATGAGTAGTTTTCCGACGTGGTCGGATATGGTCAGCCTTAGGGATGTGCGGATATTGTGATTGGCTTCCCTATGAAGTCAATCGATGGTATTGGAGTAATCGGTTGAGCAGACAACCGATAGGTTCATGATTGATACGTCTCGGTAGACGAGAACGATATTTCAGGTTTTGGAATCAGATTTCTGGATGACGATTCAGGATTTGATTTTAGAACTTGAAAAAGGATTTCTAGATTTGGGTTTTGGAATCGGATTCTGGGTGACGATTCAGGATTTGAGTCTAGAGCTTGACTGTAGATTTTCTTTTATGGATTTGGGTTCGGAATAGTTATTCCAAATGCTAGCTTACGGAATAATGATTTCGGATTCGGATTTGAACATGGATATGGATACGACTTCTGGGTTTGGATTTGGGATTTTCTACGAAATTGCGGATTCGGATTCGGATTTGGAAATAAATAATGGGTCGGAGTTTCGATTTGTCTAATACTGGATTAGATAAATGGACTCCATCGTAGAAACGTGATTGGCTATGACCTAGGTGGTTGTAGTCTGATTTATGGGTAGATGTACGTACCTTGTACGTTGTTCAAGGTACGATACTAGGCAGACTTGTCGTGCCTGGTGACGGTATATAGGAGATACCGGTGGTGCGTTGGAGAGCGTATTGGTAGTCGGATTGGTTCTGATACCATCGGATTAGTTGAGGTCGTGGACTAGACATTGGATACTGTGCAGTGGGTCAAGGTATTTCTGATGGGTCTAGTTACACACAGGTCGAGTGAAATGCTTGTGGTTAGTGTAACCACGAGTGTGTGTCATATCAGTTTTTGACTGGCGACTGTCAAGTGGTGGCAGTTTGTCTGATGTGTCAGCGTGGATCGTTGAGTGGAGATTTAGTAAGGAACCGTCGAGTTTTTATGTCAACGAAATGGTAGATCTGACAAGTGGTGTCAGTTCGGAGTGTATGACTTCTGTCATTCGACGTGGTCGAATGTAGTCGATACGACGTGAGTGTTAGTCGTACGTCTGGTTGCCGACGGTTATCGTTCTGGTTAGTGGGTGTACGAGTGTACACGAGTTTCGAGGTCGATTCTACTTTCCACGGGATGGATGTGGAATCAGGATAGTTGGAGTTTCGAGAACGAAACTAATTAAGGAGGGAAGAACAGTTGGATTTAGGTCGATTGGAATTTCGAGGACGAAATTAATTAAGGAGGGAAGGTTGTAACGACCCGTCCCAAATTCCATGATTAGATTAGTGACTAATCACGATTAGTGAGGTTAATCGGTGATTAGTTAGGCTAAATCGGACGAACGATGCGAAATGACCGTTTTGCCGCAAATGGTGGCAAAACGTTGACTTTTTAATCAGGCGGTCAAATGGACTTTGACCGATGACCGTGACGTAGTTCGTGACGTCACGAGTTCATAGACAGGTAGCACGTTCAATTCCGACGTTCGAGGAGGAAGTTATGACGTTCAGAAGTTTAGGGGCATTTTGGTAATTTTGGATAAAAGGGGTCAAATGTTGACTTTTTGACCGGGAGGTCCGATGGCCGAGGGCCGAAGACCGTTATGTAGATAAGGACGATACGAATCCGTAGACAGGCGGCACGTCGAATTCGGATGTTCGACGGCGAAGTTACGGTTCACGGAAGTTCCCGGTTACTATTCACGATGGCACGTTTTACGAGACAAAAAGTGCAGTTTGTCTTTAGTGGGCCCAGTTGCTTTTTAGCAACCAATGGATGAATGACAAGTGTCACTCATCCACTGGACAACACATTACATACATGCACTTCACTGTGCATTTTCATTTTCTTCGTTCAAACACAACCGACCCGATCTCACCATTTTCTCTCATTCCCGTGCAACCCAAACCCAGCCAACCATCACCCATGACCAGGCAGAGGACCAGGGAGATCGAGGGAGCTGAGGTGGCCGGCCTGGAGGCCTGAACCGCCGCCCACGGCGGCGAGAGGAGGAGAAACCCGAACGGGTACCCGGTTAGCCCATTTTAATCCATTTTTCCATTTTCGTTGTTATGGTTAGTTTTTAATGGTTTTAATGAGTGCATTAGGTTTCTAGGGACATTTTAGGAAGGTTTTGGTGGTGGTTGACGGCTGAGCAGCCGTGTAGGCTGATCGGGAAAAATCGAACCGTGAGGTTCAAATTGGACCGGTCGGATTTCGTAGGTTTTAGGTTGTTTTGTTAATTGGGTTAGATAGGAAACGTAAAAATAGGAATTTAGGAATTGGAATGGAAGCAAACAGACCGAAAATGAGGGAGAAGGAGACCTGGACCGGTTACGCCGGTCCAAGTTGCAGGAAAAACCGGATCGGACCGGTTCGGACCGGTCTGACCGATGTAGGGGATGACAGGTGACGTCATCTTGCTGACGTCATCATGTCAGGGATGACATCAGCATTGTCAGATCTGACAATGTCAGCTGACATGTCAGAAAATGGGCCAATAGGAGTGCGACACGTGTCACATGTCAGTGCACAGTCAGCACTGACATGTTAGTGACGTGGCCCAATCAGGGGATGACACGTGGCACAGACGTGGACCAGTGCCGTGATGACACGTGGCACATGTCAGACTGCCACGTGGCACTGACATCACAGTGATGTGGACCAATGGGAGCATGACACGTGGCACTTGTCAGAGTCTGACATGTCAGACCTGACAGCTGTCAGATGACATCATGCTGACGTCAGCAGGTACCGTAGCTGGCGTTTGAAGCCCACGCGCAGCCACTTCAGGCGGCGCGTGAGGGCGCGTGGCAGGGAATTTGGGAAAGTGTTCAACACGGGAAATCTTCTATTCGATGTAACGAACATTTTGGGACTGGTTTCGTGTCGATCATACACCGTCTCGATATGTTTCGGGGCATCGGAAGGTTTAGGTTCGGTTTTAAAAATAGTTAAAAATACGGGAAAATTACGGGGCTTTAGTGGGAGGTTAATTAAGTAGTTAGTAACCTTCTATTACGATTTAGACAGGTTTGGGAGTCCCGGTGACGGTGATCGGCTCGGGGAGCCGTATGGCACGCAAATCGAGGCGGCAGCTCGGACGGTCTGTGAGTGGACCTTATTTTCTAAATTGGTGCATGCATAAATGTTTATTGTATGTTTTATTAATTGTTTGATGATGCCATGGGTGCATTTGTATGTGGTTACGTATAAGCACGTATTTCGAGGTTTAAGCCTTATACGGTGCTTATACGGGTCTATATTTCTTTATTGATTTAAATGATTTGATTTTGGATTTCCAAAAGGATAAACTCAGGTATGAGACCCATTTGGTTTTGTCTCGGGCATATGACCTCAGATATCGGGCATGGTGCCCAACTGATGTCCTATGTTCGTGTACGAGACCCAAGCTACTTTACGGTTTTGATTTCAGGTCAGGGAACCTTAAATGGATTTCCCGGTTCATGACGGTTTATGGGAACCGGCATGAACTCTTAATATGGTATCATGGTTCATGACGGTTTATGGGAACCGGCATGAACCCTTGTTGGTTATTACGGTACATGACGGTTTATGGGAACCGGCATGTTACCTGATTATGGATATTATGGATCATGACGGTTCAGGGGAACCGGACATAAATGTTTATGTTATGTATATATATGTTCATCTACCTTCCTTTACATGTTCTACTATCTCCTCCGGGGAGGGTCGTTGGCCTGGGTGGACCCCGGAGTAGTCACGGAGCACCGACTGAGTGGAGTCACCCCCCAGTTGGGTTCCTTACTCTCAGGAAGGCTATGGTTACTATTACCTCGGGTAGGGTCAGTGGTCTGCGGATATTAACCTTGACTTTGAGATGACTCGGATTGAGACCCGGGTAGCACGCGCGTAGCTTTGGATACCGTCACAGGATTGGTTGTGTGACTTATATGTATATATATATATATATATATGATATGTGGTGTGCACAGGTGTGCACAGGATTTGAGCAGTGGCTCGTGTACTTGGTTTCTTTATGGTTTGGGGCCGAGTCCCGTATGGATTTGGGCAGTGGCCCGTATGGTCGTTTTTATTGTGGTCCTTTCGACCTTGGTTTATATCTGCTTTGGGCTTAGTCCCACATATGGTTTGTTTTGGATAAATGGTTTTCGAATGCATGCATGATTTTTAGTGGAGGGTACAAATGTCTTCTTATTAAATGTTTTTATAAACTCTTATTTTGTCCACTCACAGTTTTTAATGTTTTGACTGCCCTTCAGGTTGACATCGGATGTGGACTGTAGCAGAGACCGAGATATCACATACCTCCTCCGGATCCTGGCGTACTCTGATAGCTCGGGAGGGCAAAGGTTGGAAATATCCCTTGTCTGACACTTCGTGTCAGACGGGAGCAGGGTCATCCCGCACTAATCCCGGGGGGATTGGGATGGGTCCTGTCATCCACCTTCCGAGGTTCAACTCCCGAGTAACACTAAAATATCAGTCATTGATTCTCGGGATCCTCAATCATCAATCACTAACCTCGGACTACTTCGCAGTCACCATTCTCAGAGATGTCAATCACTAGTCTCGGAATCACTAAGTACTAGCCCCGACATATGCTGACACATTCCAGCACACACCGACAAATCTGACACATTTCTGAGGTGTCCATGAAAACCAACCTCACTGAGGTCAACCTGACCATACCAAACTATCCCGATCCAAAACTAAGCATAGGTCCACCGTGCTTCCTCTGTGCTACTCTGAGTCAACCAACACCACCCTGACTAATCGTATAGGAACATTACGTTGGACTTCTATCGAATACCCAAATGAAGTAGTGGTCCATACCACACACAAGCACCTTAGCTCGTAGCACATCATGACACGACTCATCCCAATCCCCCCGGGATTAACGTGGGATGCGTCATGCTCCCGTCTGAGACAAAGTGTCAGACTAGGGATAATACGTACCTCAGCCTGTATGGGGCTCTCAGAGCGCGCTAGGATCGGTGGAGGAGTGCGATGTCTCGGTCTCTGCTACAGCCCGCATTTGTGATCAACCTGAAGGGCAGTAAAACCATTCAGAACTGTGAGTGGACGAAAATCAATAAATTCATAAAAACACATTTCATAAAGATATTTATGCCCTTCACTAAAAAGTATGCATGCATCGAAAACCAGTAATCAAAACATTTACTCAAATAAGCCAATAGGGCCTTAGCCCAAAAACCGTAAATCCAAAACCAAGTGGGCCACTGCCCAAATCTATAAACAAAAATCCAACCGAAAAACCATTTCGTAGGTCCAATAGTCCATATTTACCACATAACCATCCTCGGCATCCCAGATGCCTAGCGTCCAAGATGCTTGACGTCCCAAACGTCATATCTCACGGTAATAAGCAACGTGTGCTATCCGGGGTCTCTCCTCGTCAATATCTCTGACATTCTAGATGTCTGACGTCCCAAACGTCTAATCGTAGCATTCCTACTCATGAGTCACTATACGCTCCGGTAGCTCCGTATAATAACCCCTCGCAGGCAATGCACCGTGACTTCCCCAATGTACCAGACACCTGGAGGAGACCATCACATATCCTCGTATCAAGATGGTATATGGAAAACAGTTTTACAAGTCATTTCAAAACATCTCAATGGGCCCTGCCCGAAATCTCTATAAAATATCACAAAACTATTTAGGGTCCCCGACCCAAAATCACGTTGATGAAACATAGGGTCCCAGACCCGAAATCACATTTATAAAACTCAACTGGGCCTCATTCCCGATTTTGTAAACCATTGGGCCCCTGACCCGATCACATACTCAAAAGGGTCTCAGCTCGATTTCGTAAACCAACTGGGCCCCTGGCTCGATTACATAATTCAAATGGGTCTCATGCCCGAATTTATCTTTCCAAAACCAAAACCATGCCATAGAACCATAATTAGACTCACAATCACATAGCCATAGCATGAACTCGTAAACCTTGAAAAGCGTGTAAATACGGGATTACCTCAAAATACGTGCCACCATATAAACCACCAGTGCCACAACCATCATAATAGAAATCACATATGTAAAACATATAAAATAGTTATGCATGCATCACAGTTTAGAAAACAAAGTCCACTTACAGACCGTCCTACGCTACCGCCTCGATACGCGTGCCATAAGCCCTCCCGGGCCCCATCACTATCACTGGGACTTCCAAACTTGTCCAAACCAAAATAGAGGGTTACTAACCTCTTCATTAACCTCCTATTAAAGTCCCGTAATTTTCTCCAATTTTTAATTATTTTTAAACTCGATCCTAAACTTTCGGACACCCCGAAACATATCGAGACGATGTCCGATCGACACGAAACCAGTCCCAAAATGTTCGTTACATCAAATAGATTATTTTACTTGTTGAAAGTTTCCCCAAAAAGCCCCTCACGCACCCCCACACGTGACTTGAACTCCCTGCGTGTGAAACCCACGCGTCGGGCACTGTTCATCATCTACCTCCAGCGAACCCTGTCTGAACAAGTTCACTGGTTCGGTCCTGTTCAACCGAACTGACGGATGGACCCGACCGGTTCTCCCAATTTGGCCCACAATTCTCAACGGGATTTCCACCTACATGATCGTCTAATCCTCCTCTAGGGTTCTATGACATCAAAAACAACAAACACACACGAGATCATTACTTGTAGCTCAAAACCCAGAGCCCAGATTCCTCCTCCCTGTTCCAAGATTTTCCGGCCATCTGGGTCCACGAAACCAACGCCAAAACTCTTCATTTTGTTCCTAGAACCAGTCCTAACACTCAGAAACAACCTAAACACGTCAAGATTTGTGGTTACGAAAATGAGAAAAAATAGGGTTTCTCGGGTTTCTAGCTTACCGCCGTCGTGCCACTACTGTGGGTTCCTCCTGTCCCTCCCCTGGTGTCCTAGTCTTCTCCTGGATCCAGTCTAGTAAGGGTTTGAGTTAAGTTTGTGTGGTTTGGACGGGTAGTCAGTTTGGGGTATGGGTTTTTGTGTTCTTCCCAGTTTGGAAGATGTTGAGAGAGAGAGATGCAGGTGATGGTGATGAGGATCAGCTAAGAGGGAATGAAGGGTGCAGATGCAATCTTGGAAATGAGATGGAAGGTTGGGATTTCATGAAGAAAATAAATCATATTTTAAGCGACCAATAGGGGCAAGATCCACATTTTAGGGAAAAGGGAGTGTGGGATGAGTGAGTCACTCATCCAAGGGTCCAGATTAATTCCAGTTTTTGATCAGATTACAATATTATAATATTATTTTAATTAAACCCTCCGTTCGTACATTTAATCAATTTCGCTCCCGTGACCATATCTTTTTCGTCTGACGTCTGAATTCGGCATGCCGCCTGTCTATGGATTCGTATCGACCCGATCTACGTAACAGTCCTTGGCCCTCGGCCATCGGACCTCCTGGGTCAAAAGTTAACATTTTGCCCATGCCTAGGGGCAAAACGGTCACTTTACACCGTCCGGTCGATTTCGCTCAACTAATCACCGTTTAACCTCACTAATTCTTGATTAGTAACTAATCTAATCCCGGAATTCGGGATGGGTCGTTACACATTATCTCTTATCTCGGGCTCATAGGACACTACCCCGAATCGCTGCTCATACCGATCCAAAACCGTACATCCACACTTGGGTCGGGGGATTGTTACCTTCCTCACATTCTCCAATGATGGGCCACTCAATGCTTAATGGTCTCATCTAAGATAACCTAGGGTCAACAGAACGCAACCCGATCCACTGCACAACAATCTCAACGACTAGTAGGGTCGATACTCTGCTAGTGAATGCCATCACATCACATAGCGTCAAGCCAATCAATCTCCACAATCTCACTAGACTCGACCAGAGTCATCTGCCAGGCCATCCATAACCTCAGCTATACCAAACAGCACAATCTTCAATCTAGCCAGACAGTCGGTCCACAATAACATCTAGTTAACTCACTTTTCTAGAACAACTATCAATTAGGGTTCCTTACTAAAGGCATTTACTACCTCATTGATACTCACATTCATCGAACCAGGCAGCAAGGTTCATAAAGCACCCAACCTTTAAGGCGTCAAACCCAACTAAAAACATCCACTAACTTAGTGTTTTCCCACTCGTTAAACCAGCATTCATCGCTAGGGGGATCTCTCAACTCCGACTATATTGGGTTCTTTAATCCCCGTAATTCGAGGAATTCCGCTACTCTTAGCCTCAAAAATCCAATCAACAAGCTCTGACCAATCACTGGTCACCAAGCCACACTATCTCATCCGGTCCTGTAGGCCGACCAACCAACCATCGCTCAGATCTACCTCAACTGGTTACCATTCCGGTTAACCACTCCGGCACACAACCGATCCTATTGTCCAACTAACTTGTGACCATATCCAGCTCCAGACACGCTATCCGCTCCGGCTCTGAGCCGACATACATCACACTACACACCGCGTATCGGGCAACTATCACCCAATCACTAGCTATCACCACTAACTAACGTACTATCACCCTAGCGTTCAGGTTGATGACGGGCTGCTCCGCGTAGAGACATCACATCCATAGTTACATGATTAGACTAACCAACTGCTCTGGAAGAGAAAACCTCGCTAGCCGAGCGCCCTAACCTTGCTCCGATAGCGCAAACCTTGCTCTAATACCAATTTGACATGACCTATCCCTAATCCCCCCTGGATTAAGGGATGTGCCATGCTTCCGTCTAACCCACGTGCGACACGAAGGCCATACACTAGTCCAACCTGCATGTTACACGTATACCAGACAAGGGATCCAAGGTTAACGGTCCAAAATAAACATTCGGCTTCCCAGAGTGCGCAGGAACCACCGTTGATCGTGTGTGATGTCTCAGTCTCACCAACAGCCCACATCCGCATCAACCTGAAGGGCATCAAAAACAGAAAAGATTGTGAGTGGACGAAAATAAATGAAGTTTATAAAATATATTAAACAGAAAAGACATTTATGCCCTCCACGTAAAAACCAATGCATGCATTCGAAAACCATTTCAAGTTTCAAGATAAGAAAACCGTTTATAAAACCGAAAGCATTTTCTTTTCTCGAAACCCCAAACCTTAGCCCAAAATCATAAAGCAAAACCAAATACGGGAACTCAGCAAAAAATCCACCAATCCAAATCATCCGGGCCACAACCCAAAACATCTGAAAACCATTTGAAAACTAGTGTCATATCACATAAATCCAAAAGCATATCAAAACAAATTTCAATCAATCGAACCTGCTGGATCTCAACCGAGTCTTTAAACTCAATATATATCTGAGTCTTTAAACTCAACAAGCCTTTCAATAACCGAGTCTTTAAACTCCCGAGTCTTTAAACTAAATAGGCCTCGGGGGAAATCAATAACCGTGTCTTTAAACTCACCAGGTCTTTAAACCCAAATCACATATCCAGGCTCTCCCTCGTCACAATCAATCACCGGTTCTTTAAACCCAAAACCAAATCCAGAAAATCCAATCCAAAACCGCTTTAAAATCATTTTATCAAATCCATAATTCCTTTTCCAAATTCGAATCTGAAATCATTATTTTGAAACCAGAATCTAAATCCAGAAATCCATCCAAAATCACATGTAAACCGAAATCCGAAATCATCTGTTATCAAAATGGGTCTCATGCCCGAACTCACTTTCCAAAGCCAATATCATATCCTCAAAGCATTGATAAAACACAATACGTATATCATCCATCAAAATCATCATCAAAGCATAACATAAACCATATTCTCGAAATACGTGCAAGTACGTAAATCACATCGAAATACGTGTAAATACGTAAGTCATCAATACCATAATCTTAAGCCTAGAAATCATATCTAGAAAACATATAAAACAGTTATGCATGCATTGAAATTTAGAAAGCAAAGTCCACTCATAGACCATCCTCGTTGTCACCTCGATATGCGTGCCATACGTTTTCCCGGCTAATCCACCGTCACTGGACTCCCAATCCTATCCAAATCACATTCTAAGGTCACTAACTACTTCGATAACCTTCCATTAAATCCCCGTAATTTTCTCAAAATTTTAAACGTAATTAAACTTCATCCTAAACCTTCGGACATCCCAAACTATAACGAAACGATGTCCGATCGACTCGAAACCAGTCCCAAAATGTTCGTTACATCAAATACTTAGAAACTCGTGTTGATCGTGCCTCGAAATAAGGGCCCACGCACCCTCACGCAGAAACTAGGGCCCACGCGCCCTCACGCGCCTCCCAAAGGCACTATTGATCGTACCTAGTTCTCCCTCGATTTCGACCTTTTTTCAATCATGTTATGTCCTATAGCTTTGTCCCAACGTTCCTAGTCGATCTACATGATAAAATTCATGAAAGACCAACAAATTATACCTGTTCGAAGATGAAACAAAGAGTCCAGATTCTCGTCGTCCAGGTCTCATGTTTCTGGCCACCTTCGTCCACAGTTCCAAGCTTAATAGCTTCGTATCGACCTCCAGAACTTCATCCCAGTAACCAATTGGATCAATAACGTTTAAAACTAAGTTTGCCATATTTGAAGGAAAACAGGGCATTTTCGCAGGAAAACCACCTTACCGTCCATCTCAGGCCTCAAAACCAGGCTTATTCCACTCACAGGACCTCCAGCAACATGTGAATCGATCAACAACTGTTCGAATCAAAAGTACCATTTTCAAATCGATACAGAACCTTCTCGGGTTTCTTACCTCAACTCGATGTCGCGAGCTTCACTGTGGCCACCACCGCACTCGTCTCAACGTCCTTTCACTTGTTCCTGCACATAGTACACACAATCGATGAGGTTTAAGGGGTTGTATGGATGGTTTCACACGGTTTCTCTATTTTTTACTCTCTCGACCTAACTTCACTGAACACAACAATTACACTACTTCATCTTCTTTTTAAAAACATGTAAGGCGGTTACTGTGGCTTACACAGCCTTCTAGACATAGGACAAGTGTCCTTGTCTGATTAGGCACAATCCCAAGGCAACCAAATGACCAAAATACCTTTTGCATAAAATTACCAAAATGCCCCTCAACTTCCGAGCCTCATAAATTTCCCGTCAGACGTCAGAATCCGACGTGCCACTTGTCTACAAACTCGTGACGTCCCGAAATACATCACAGTCATCGGCTAAAGCCCGTTTGAATGCCCAAGTCAAAAGTCAATGTTTTGCCCACCTCCAAAGGTAAAATAGTCATTTCACATCGTCCATTCGAAATTACTCGACTAATCACCGATTAATCTCACTAATCCTTCATTAGTCACTAATCTAATCCCAAAATTAGGGACGGGTCGTTACATGACATCTGACATGATGACGTTAGCATTGTCTTCTTCCTTTGGTCTCTCTCACTCTCGTACACTCGCTCAATGATGAAGATTATGGAGAAATAGAAGGGTGAGGTGAGGTTGTTTAAGGTGTTTAGTTGGTGTGTGTGTGTGTGTGTGTTTTTTTGCAACAAAATAAAATATGAAGGAAAGATGAAGATAAAACCCTAGATCTGATCCAAGTGTATGGGAAAATGAACCAATGGGATGAGTGACACTTGTGACTCATCCAAGGGTCCCACTAGATATTTTAGACCAATCAAAATCAGCGATTTAATTCAAATTTTGAAATACGTGAATAGTCCCATTTTGCGCCCTTGACCATAACATTTTCGTCCGACGTTCGATTTCGACGTGGCGCCTGTCTACGGACTCGTGACGTCCAGATCTACATGACAGCCATTGGTCAAAGTTCAAAAGGTAACCCGAGTCAAAAGTCAACATTTTCCCCATTAGGGGAAAAACGATCATTTTATATTAAATTTTTGAAATTACAAATCAAATATGGTTCGGGTTGTCACAACCCTCAAGACATGTATCAGTTGTCCCAGATCCTGAGCTTCACCGGTATTTACAACGAACATATGTCCCTCGCAGTGGATAACTCAAAGAGGGGAGTCGACAGGAAACCCACTTTTATCCACTGAAGCTAATGAGTCAAGTTCTTGATCCAACGAAGTATGATCTGGTAGGGAGGATACCTAGAAAGAGGATGGATCAGCTTTAGTTATATGGGGGAAATAAGCTGTAATTAAAGCCAACAAAGGAATGAAGATTTATCGGCATGCGCCCCAACCCAAGATCATTAGATGATTCTGGAAAATGCGCCACGGAAAAAGGAAACCCCACAGTTGGCTATTGTGCTCATATGTCCTCACCAAGCTCAAAACAGGGTGATTCATTCTGGACCTCAATTTGCGGTATTCCCACTAGCTAGGAAAGATCTGGAGCCAAAATTGACAAAGATGCAGGAAGAAGGGTCGAAGATTACTAAAAGTCTCGAACCCCTTTTTCACTTGAGATGGCCAGGTTCGCTAAGAATTCCAGACGATTCAAGACCTCTAGATTGTAAGGGGCATCCTCCATCAAAATCAAGGGATCACCAATCCTCACCACCAGTAGGTCTATTTCAGGATACTCTACGAAAGACATCAAATTAGAGAAAAGCAATGAAGAAAGAGATAAAAGTCGTTTCTCGAAAAGAACATAACTATTGAAAGAACTTCATTAGCTTCTGAAACCCAATTCGGAATTAAAACTGAGATGAATTGGTCACAACTTAAAAAGTGGTCCAAACGTTTAAATTTATGGCTCCAGGCTGTAGAGAACAAGGCTAAATATATGGTTTTGAATTGGGTGGCCCACCATGTAGCAAATTGGGGCGTACAAATATAACGGGCATGCAAGACATTTGGAATACGCACAGGCGTGGATCGAAGAATATCCCGAGCAGTCAAAATATCTTTATCATTAAGGTCGTGATGGCGATATGAAGTACCCTCGTTAACTCCTCTCAGAAAAGGGATTGGTATGGCTTAACAAAAGCCAAATTGACGAGCGCAGAAATTTGGTTGATACACTTCGAAACTTGGAGATGTTTTTGAAACCTTCCCTCCACCCTTCAAAAGGTCCCGGGTAACAATACAACTCATGAAACCCGACCAAACGTCTTTCGACGTACAGAGTGAGCAAGAAACCCAGAAACTTTCCTTTAAACCAAGGATAATTCCTAACTATACTTGCCTCCCAATGAGTGCTAGGACGGGAGGAGAAGGTACGAAAGAAATTAAAGCAGTCCTTGATGGAAAGAAAGACTGAAGGCAGGGACATCAACATTTGAGTTGGGATAGTTTCCTCAGGCTAAATAGTCTCACGCCCTCGAAATTGGGGGAACAACCAATTTAGCCACACTTGAAGCATCCATAGACGACCATCCAAAGGAAAGAACCACAAAGGCTTGTAGGTGATGTTCCTAAGCAGACCATACAATTGCGCTAGGACTAATGTCCCCATAGCTATATTGGAACATGAAGCTAATGTTTTAGCCAAGGGCATCCATTTCTTCGACAAACTTTTCAAAACGTTGGGGAACAGAAACCAATCTAACCAAATCCTCAAAGGAAGATCCCAGATACCCAAATACCCATCCTCAAAGTCGAAACCCTTGAAATCTGCCTCCAAGTGAGTATTGCCATTGTTATGAAATGGGGAAAAGAATCAATAATTTCTCGAAAGGAAAGCTCGCTGATAGTTGGTGAAGGTAACCTCACAATCGAGGAGCCAGAATCCAGTTGAGGAGAAGATAAGATGCAGTTAGCAACATGTCTCAAAACGGTTAACCTGAACATAGCAGACATATCCAACATGGTTGGGGTCATCGGACCAACGCATAAATTAAAAGTGTTAGTACAAGTATTCCAAAAACACATGGCCGCTACGTTCAAATGGAAATCAGGGGAAAAGGAAGCAATTTAGGAAAGACTAACCAATTCATAAATTCCATTACTCCGAAGCTCATCTGGGTTCCACCGTTTCATTCGTTGGACCCATGGTACCCAAATTTTCGAACAGTCATGCTGGACAACCTAAGGGAAAATAGGCTCCCAATCTTGCTTATGCTCTTCCCACGGAAAGGGTTCTTGCTTATAAATTGGGGAAGCTCGAAGACTCTTCAGTGAGAGCTAAGAACGTCAGTCGCGGTTGGCACGGAACTACGCCAACAAGGGCCTAGGGTAAAGTGGCGCTCTGAATCAACCAAGAAGCATCGGTCCTGACTAATGTCACCGATCTCTAAATAAGAAAGGATACCTCAAGAAACGACAACATCGTCCTTGAAAGATAGGCCACAGATCTAAGGGGAGGTAGCAGTTGGTCCACGAGTCAAGAGAGGATCTTTTTCCCCATTTCTCTTTTTGAAAGTTAAAGTAGAAGCCATAGATTTGGTTGAAGGCAACAAAAGGAAAAAGAAAACTTTAAGGATTTTGTAGCTAGGACGTTAGAGAAAAGAGGAACCGTGTTCAACTGCGAAAACACGGGTGATAGGGCCGTCAGAATCGCGAAATAGTGGGCAACTGGAATCCGAAAGCTCTTCTAGACCAAGAGCTTTCAAATTCAATGGTAATGTTTACACCCGAAAAATACCACTACGGGACTCGGGTGGGGTTTTATGAAATTAAAGACGCAATCCGATTTAAGCTCAAACCCAAACAGTATCCATAGCTGGATAATGGGAAAATGCGAATAATGAGTCACCAATAACTCTGACACGACACCGAAAATCATCAAAAGGGGCAAGAGGACAAGTGACCAAAGTCGTCGCAACTAAGATGCACGTAGAAATGCACGTGTCGACCATCCACTACCACATGCCGCCTATAAAAGGAGAAGAAGACCTCTTCTCAAAGGACAACCAACTTAACTCTAACAAATATAATTGATCAAACCCAATCAATTTAAACAACTGGAAAACCCTCAAAAAATTTCGTTCTTATTCAAAAGCTAGCCTTCTTGGCAAACCTGTATCCTCGACCTAGTCTTGGACTCAGTTCTTTTCTCTCAACCTATCTCAAAATCTTTCAATCCAATCCGACTTACAACCCAAGCTCGCATCTAGAGATTTCCCGACCTTTACACTACTTTCCGATTAAGCTTCCTTTGCTTGTTCCAAGATCAAAATCCTCACTAAGACTGCCTTCAATCAGTCGCTTGAGACTCCACACCCTCACAACCTCACAAGCTCACTTTCGACATCATCATGTGTTTTTATTGCTCTGCCAACACCCTTGGTATGATTTCCAACGAATGTTCATATCTATTGATGATCTCCGTCGACCAACGCCAGCTCATGGGTTAGTCTAGGGATGATTTACTCCACGCACATGTTATTCCACCTTCAGTGAAACTACCTAATTTATGCTCTAAGTGTTTGCATCCCCTCCTCCCTTTTCTTTGCTCCATTGGATCCTCCAATTCTTGGCTCCGATAACTAGAAAATATCAACCAATGGTTCTACAGGCTG
This sequence comes from Prinsepia uniflora, assembly GCA_032719365.1. Lineage (NCBI taxonomy): Eukaryota > Viridiplantae > Streptophyta > Magnoliopsida > Rosales > Rosaceae > Prinsepia > Prinsepia uniflora. The sequence continues at coordinate 40,868,223 of CM064867.1, read as the reverse complement.
CTTAAACCGTAGAACCATCGCTGTGTTCTGGTTCAGTATTCGCGCAACCTGACTTGTAAGGGTTTATATCTCAAACCCCTTCTCCCAACTCTGGGAAACTACATTGCATGTCGCGAACATGAACACGCCGAACATTGAATTTGGACTAGGCGCAAAAGAAAATATTTAAAGTCCTCGTGAGAGACATAGAAAAGAAAAACGCAAGCAAGATGCCCACTTGCCCCACTTTCACTTGATTTCGAACAATGGTTCATGGACAGCAATTTAGAACCAACCACTAACCTTGTCTAGTAGGAGTTTATATTAGTGACACGCCTACTTGAAGGCAGCTAGAAGGCCAAGCTAGCAGGACCATCCCGCAGGGTCACGACATCGTGGCCCGAAGCTTCTAGCCTTCCCCCCATTCGCCCTAGTTACTTATTCTAAAACCCCTTTGGAGCGAGCTATAGTGAAAAGATCCTCGCTTCAACTCAAACACCCGCATATCCGTTCTTTCGGAAGCTTGCCACCGAATGGCGACCCCGGATTCCGTTACGACAACTTTTTGGGTACGAATAATAACAAATAAGACAAATACACCAAATCTAGTAAGCTTTTACCCAAAAAAATAAAGGCCCAAGTCATTAATAAATCAAATCTACTAAGTGCTAAGTGCTTATTGGTGCAACAATCAGGGCAAAACATGAAGAACAATCTTGAAATATTTCTTTCCCGAAAGGTCGTACAAATATCTACCTTTTTTTTTTTAATGTAAGGAAGATCAAGGCCCGAAAGATCTTACAGAAAATCTTATGTGCATTTATGAAAATTTTTAATCACTTAAATTATAAATCTCTTAAATGAAAATATCGAAATCTTTGAACTTTGTAACCATAGTGATTGTTGTAGGAACTTTGCCCCCTTTTAACTTCTTAATTCTTATGCACGATCATGGAACAACTGTGGGCACTATGTGATGTAAAAATGAAGTCATTATGCTTAAAGAGTAACTTCAGTTGATCTCCTGTTGTAGCAGTGCAAGCAGAAAATACGTACAAAATGGAAAATGTTACAGTCGCAATCAAATCTCCAAGCACTTTGCATTTAGTAAAGGAAAAAAAGAACATGTCCATATAGGCCCTAACTTCAAACAAACAGATGAAAAAAGAAAGAAAAAGGGTAAAAAAAATGGCCTAGAACAAATTTGATTCGGATCTCATTAAGATCAAAAAGCAAAAACCATATCAGAAATGCCAGCAGCTCTTCAACCCAAGGAATATCCAAGACCAGTTTTCCATCGCCAGACCACTCGAAATCTGCGTCAGCTCCATTCAAGTAACATTTCTTTGGAGACTCACTTGAGTAGGCCAAGAAGTTGCCTCTACCTTTAACTTTCAGTTTGGCTATTAACTCAACCTCAGTACTTTTGTACTCCAACTCTTGCACCGTGCCTCCGCTGTTAAACATGTTTATGAGTCCAATTGGCGCGAATTTGATGCTGTTTCCGAGCTTTTGAATTGGCACAAAGCTGAAAATCTCGAATGTAGATGGTTGGATGGTGATTTCAATTGCAGCAGATTTCGGGGTCATTAGGCGGAGTTCATCAGTCTGGTTGAGGTACACCACATACTCATGAGCCCTGCCCAGATGGGCAGCTTCTAATTTTTGGTCCCATTCAATTTCGGAAACATGCAGTGAACAAGAGATTGGCTTGTAGCAATCTGAGTAGCCTTTGATCCTCTTCTCCTTAGGGTCCCAGCCAGCCCCCTGGCAGTTGAATGCTCCGATAACACCACCACACTGTATAATCATAATAAAAGAATAATTTTAAGAATGAAATCGCGCGGTGCCTTGATGGTCAAGAAATTGTTATATTGAGGAACATACCTTGTTGAGGTTCCAAATTTTTAGGACGGTTTTTTCATCGAATAAGGGGTTTTTAAAGAGGCAATCCCTGGTTGGAAGAGCAAAATGTTGACATTTGGGAATTGTACCATCCATATGAACAAGCTTCTTAATGAGATCGAAATCATGACCAGAAACTGAGTCGCTGACATACACCGGACCTCCACAGATTGCTCGAGATCCGGCATGAAATTTGGAACACAGATGGTCTGACTGGAACATGTCCCAATCTGGCTGTATCATATGACCCATCCACATGCTGTTGTAGGCACAATGGATCATATGAACACCTTGTAACCAGTACACTCCCATCGGGTCTCCATTAGGATCCTGGAACCAAAAATCATCACCTGCAACAAGCATAACATCAATCATCGGTGTCATTAACAACTTCCTCGGGTTTAAGATAAAGACACATTTTTCGTGGAATTGTTCATACCAACTCTGCCTATAGAGATTTGGTGTGTCCCAAGGAAAAAGAAGTCGTTGCATTGCTGCATGCTGGCAATAAGTCCAGAGCCATTGAAGTTGTTCTGTAGAGAATGAGTCAGCCCCTTGTAGTACTCCTTGGCAAGCTCAACCCGGCCTCCATATTCCTCAGAAACATATTCAAGAGTCTGTACGTACATAAAGCCATATGAACAATCATATATGAAAATGTCTAAAGATGATGGAAGACAACTAAAACGGAGACTCTGTACAAGACTTACATGAATGACATCCACTTTGACACCTGTGATGCCAACTTCGGAAAAGTACGAGTGCATAGAATTATAAAACTTGTGCGCTTGATGAGGATGAACAAGCCCTATCCCGCCTTCCACGATTTTCACCACGGCAAGATCAGTCATTGTCCCATCAAGTCCAGGAGAGACTTTGCAGGGGATGATCTTCGAATCGAGATGAGTTGAGCATGGCCTGACACCACCCCAAGCACCACAAAGAGCATGCCACACATATATATCATCCAACGCTTTAAATTTGGTTCTTAAGTCCTTTGTGAAGGCCTTCATTCCCGAGTTTTCACACCAAGCACTGCTCCTTTCTTCTTGTTTGTCGCCTTCATTAATCATCTCATTCAACTCCAGCTTCAGCTGCTGAATTTTAGTTTGGAATTCGCTCAAGTCAGCAACTCCAAATTGAATAGCCTTGTCCCGATCCTTCTCAGCATGCTCGACGTCAATTGCCTTGGAAATCAACCTCTTAGGCCTTTTGGGATCAAAGGAAGGAGCATTAGGACCCAACATAGACCCACCAATGTAGCTCTTGAACTTCTTGCACTTCTCAAACCTGTGAAGCCTAGCAGTCATTCGAGTCCCACCAAGAACAAGATTCTCTAAATCCTCATTCACATCCTGACAGTCCAAATTGATGCTCTGCCAGCCATCATCGATGATCAGAAACCTCGGGGTCACGCCGCCCTCGACAAATTCCTTCACCCCATGCCAGACCCCAACAGGTTCCACAGTCAAGTAAAAGGCATCCCAAGTGCACCAACCAAACTTATCGACTAAAGTTGGAACCTTTTTCTCTTCCAACAATCTGAAGGTGTTGAGATGAACCCTGAGAGCACTATATGCCTCTTTCATCAAGTTGTACGGATTGTCACTGACATGAACATAGGCAATCGCTTCAAAATGCGACGATTTCACTTGGGAAGAGCCACTTTCAGCAGAGATCATGAAATGGTCATTATTTCCAGGATGAAGAGCAGACCTGAAGCTGCCTTCAATGGTGGGAATGATGACGACATAGGATTTGATTTCGGGAACATGTATGAGGATCCATTGGGTTTCCATTTGGAGGTCGGAGCCAGAGTTCCCGACCCACATGGTGGACCACCACGTTTTGAACCTGAATATGCTGAGAAAATCCCTATGGCTGAATTTGCCCAAGGAGTTTATCAACCTATCGGAGGGGTCCAAGCCCACCTGGTTGAATCCGAGAAACCCTCCCTTGTGGGACAAGGCACCGACGCGGCGGAGCAGAGGAGGAGGAGCAGGGGAAGAAGAACGACAAATCGAATTAAAGGGGCTGAAAGTGACATTGCTTGGTACTTCAGACAGCAATTGAACACCTTTGACGGTTAACTTTCCATCCGACAAATCGAAGAATTTTTCGAAACTCTCTGACCAACAGTTAAGGATTCGATTAGCAGGGTCGTTAGGAGGTTCCATGAATAGATGAATATCTGAATAATTTTCTTCTTTCTGAATTAAATTGTTGAAAGTTATGATCTTTGAAATAAGAAAATGAGATAAAAAGAGAGACTTGAGAGAGGTTTCGCAAGTGAGTGAAGAAGATGAGCTTGGTTTTGGGTTATGGAGGGAGAAGAGGGGAGGGTGTGAAGGTAATTTATAAGCAGAGGTGGTGACAGAGGAAATTAGAGAATGGAAGAGGTGGGTGGAGATTGGAGAAGATGAAATAAAATAAAATAAAATAAAATTGAGAGTGAGAAATATACTATGTTTGGACAAAGAAAAAGAGATAAACTTTTGTTCCGAAAATTTCTGATTAGCAAACCGACTTCTTGGAGTGCGATTCGAAAATCTTTATCGCATCCCAGAACGTGGGGACCAGCCGGAGCAAATTGAAACTAGAAACTATATAGTAAAGATTTTATAGTTACAACTTAGCAGTGTTTGGTTTCGGAAAGGAATTTATGACATATCTTTTCTTATGATTTCGTAAATCGTTATTTATATCTGGACATATCAAAGTATGTATTATGAAATTATTGTGAAATCTGTTGTAATTAATTTTCATCTTTTTTCTTCTTTTCAAGCTAAAGAAGAAGAAGGATTTTATTAAATATTAAAAAAAAAAGATCAAAACTTTATTATAAAATTCAGTAAATCTCATCACCAATTCCATCACATTTTAACCAGCTGCTCAACCCTGGAGCCAAACAGAGCAGCAGAACGTCCCTTACTCCTGGAGATCAGCCGTGAGATGGATGCTCCTCTCGCCATGGAGGTGCAGCGTCAAACCATAGACGCGGTGGCTGATTCCTTAGGGAAAATTGGAAGCGCGCCTTGATGATGTACAATTGATTGATCAGCCAAATGAAATCACATCGCAAAGCAACACCCCTTAGTACCTGAGACCAGCAAACCATGGGAGTCGTTGATTACATCCATCGACAACCTGTTTTGCATTCATCTTCACGACTACACCACACCCCTTAAGAGGCTTAGAACCAGCCGTTGCACCAAGAGGAAATGGCTAAAAAGTGTCATACATTATTACTGAAATGAAATTATAGCATATTGTATAATCTTTATTATTATAAAGTTACAAAATTAATAAACTTCATTAAAATATTAGACGAAATTATTCTTTGACGACAAGCTTTGAAAAATAAAAATCATTTAATATTATTATACAATTAAAAATTAAATATTATATTTATAAATTGAAAAATAATAATAATTAATTGAAGGAGTAGGGTGTAAATTTAAAAATAAAAAAGTTGTGAGTAAATAATGGGTATAATGTACTCTGATAATTACTCCTTCCATTTTATTAAAAAAATAAAAACTTTTTTTTTTTATTTTAATATTTATAAAAAAAAATTACCAATAGATTAATACATCTTAAAATGATGAGCATCTACTATATCTCGTAAGGAGGGTTTGGCATAATGACTTTGCTGCTAAGAAACAGCTTAACAGGAAAAATAAAAATTGTAATTGAAACAGGAAGTTTCTGTAGGAGTGACTTTAAAGGTTAAGTGTGAACGGACTAAATTTTTAGATAAATTTAATTTAAAATAATCAAAGATTAAAATTAGATTTTCTATATTTTTATTAATTTTAAATATTAAATTTTGTTTTGTTAAATTTAAATATATAATAACATAATTTTTTTTTATAATGGTTAGTTTTTAACATAATTTTTTAATGGTTCAAATAAATATGTATACTTTGGATGCAAAATTGATCCAACCATAATTCATGCAATTTACTCCATACATATCTATTTTTTTTTAAAGATTCAAATAAATATGTCTATTTTAACGGAGCTAAATATAATAGTTAAAATTTCAAATAGGAATTTGTCTCAAGAGGAAAGAAGAGTAACAACTGTAAACTTCAAGTCCTTATTTAAGAGACGATACATGTAGCGAAAGATAATTTTAGCATCCAAAAAAGTATGGAGTGTCATTTCACTCAATGTTACTATCGTAGTTTATGATAAAACTTATAATTTTTCTTTCTTCTTTCCTACTAATTATTAAATGTGTTAAAATTATCATACCCAAGCTCCGTTTGTGGCAACTCGGCCTTCCTAATCGTGACTTGAAAGCTGTCAAACATCAAAATCTCTATTTCCAATATACCGGGAAAAAAATCAATTTTTTTACAATGCTATAAGAAAAGTCTGAGTCAATCAATGATCCCAAAAAAAAAAATTATTTACTTTTCTTTGAATTTTTGGATAACCACAAAAATTCAGAGTTTTTGAATATAAATGATGATGAGTTTTGAGAATGAAGAAGAATGTGAAGAAAAGAGGATGAAAATGATGAAGGAGAGATGAGAGAGAAACGAGATAAATAAATAGCTAGTTGGAGACAGCTATCTATTAGTAGCTAGTCCAATAGAAAAGTTAAATTTTATGTTAAATTTACTAGTCTGCTGCAAGCCCATTTTGATGGTTTTGGATAATTTCTAGCTTAAAGTTGTCCAAAATTTAAATTTGACTATTTTGTTGCAGATGCTCTGAGTTATAGTAAAGATGAAAATGTCGTTTTACACGAAAATATCGTTTTTTCATAAAATATCAATAGTTAAATTTATGTAAATATCAATTTCAATTTCGATATTGATATCGTTCAATACTCAATAAAAAAATGTCAGAAATTCAGTTTAAAACTTAAAAATTTTGAATAAAATTTTAGAAAAAAAAACTTAATCACCCAATAATATTTATATAAAATTAATACTTATATCATGAAAATTAAGGGGATATTTTTCTGCCCTCTCTATTTTTATGGCAAGACACTTAAATACAGTTATATTCATGGAAATATGGCGGATATTTTTTTCCTTTTATTTTAATGTCGAGATCCAAAATATTGATATATCGACGGAAAATTTACGGATATTATGGATATTTTCATCCATGATTATGGGTGACAATTTTGACATGACTTAGTAAATGATCTGAAAGTTGTACGAAATTTATTCGTGTCAATCTATACAATTAAAATTTCGAGTTATTTTTGGATCAACTCATTTTGACACGATAGTGAGTTTTCGGTGAAACTGTTAATTTGCATAATGGCCTATTAATTCGTTTAATAAACGTGTCGGTCATTAACTTATATATCTATTCATTGGCCTATTTATATACCTATTAACATTTTTTAATAATTTTAAGGTTATTCGAATTAAACAGATTATAGTTTAATTGGACTTTAAATGCGACATGGCTATTAAATATGTTATACGGGTTACTTATTAAGCATATTTAGATAAAATATAATTTATGAGACAATACGAATTCGCCGGGACTAGATCCATTGTCAATCATGTGTGGCTTCATGGTGTCTTTCTTTGTTTTTGTGTGTTTTTTTTTAAGGATTGGCTCAAATATAATATTAGCCTATAAGATATTGTAGAAAAATTATTCATTTTTTTTTTTCAAAATTAATTGACGAAGTGACCATTTTTACTTGGGAAGGACCCAAGGAGCGACATGCCATAAATGAGGAGTATAACGCATGCACATTTGAGTTCTTTTTTTTATATCAAAAGTATTAAGCTTTTCTATTACAATGAATAGACAATTACAAAATATCAAAGGTTCAAAACAGAGAAAACCCTAATAAGAAAAATGAAGTGCAAATGATAAAACCAAAAAGGCTCAAATGCAACCCAAATTCCAGAAAAGTTAAAATTAAAACAACTTGAAGGAAACACTATATCTGAAAATAGAAAAGGCTCCACATTTCCAACAGCTGCCCACCAACCTGCAACGATTGCCACAACATTGCATAAACCACCGATACTAATAATAATGGAGGAGAAACAAAAGAACAATTCGGAAAATGGGGGTGTGCAAGCCACCCGCGCATAAGCGCTCCCATAATCCATTAAAGAGTTGCATTTAGCACTTTATCATTAACCCACAACCACAACCAGACACAGACAATCTGAGAAGGAAGCAGAGAGGTTAACAGGTGAAGTTTAGCTACGGGAAAACCATAAAGAGTGACAGTAAAGAGCATCCAGTGAGGGGAGATGACATGAAAGAGGGTGGATGGATATAACCTGATATGATGATGAAATACCAGATCCAGATGAACCACAAGTTTCACCATGGGAGCTGAAGATAAAATCTCCACAAAGAGAGGAGCCAAGGTAATGAAACTAGAGAACTAACAAAAACAAGAAAAAGAAACCAAACAAAACTGTAAATAGAAAGAAAAAACAGAGAAAACCACCCCAGGTTGTAACGACCCAGACTTTATTATTATTTAATTAAATGGAAATTATATGTAAAATGACCATTTTGCCCCTGATCAAGGCAAAATGTTGACTTTTGACCCGAAGCACTGTTTGACTTTGACTTTTTGACCGATACGTAGATCGGGTCGCCCTGATTACGTGGACAGGCGACATGCCGAATTTAGAGACCCGGAGCGAAAGTTAGGGGTCAAGGACGTTACGGGGCACTATTACGTTTTTCGAGACACGGGAGGATTAAAAGGGATTTACTTAGTCAAACTTGGACCTTTGAACCAATCAGATGAGTGACATTTGTCACTCATCTAACTAGCCCAAAAGCCCAATTATTTGGATGCATGAACCTTGGCCATTCTTCTTTGGCTATTCACATGCCCCCCACGTGTTGACCAGGCGCGTGGGGGGCATGTGAATAGTAATTTTTGTGGGGCCAGTACCATTTTCAAGGTTTCGACGATACGGATCCAATGGCGGTGGTTTCGTGTCGATCGGAGATCGTTAGGTTGGTCAAATTGAGGAAATTAGCCTCGAGAAGCGTGTTCAGAGCGCGTTCCCGGGCTGGTTTCACCCTAAGTTTTTATGCTAGACCTAGTAGGGTCAAGTAGTGACCCTTAAGTATATTTGGACAGGTTCGGACCTCGTGTTTAGCTTCAGGACAGGTGTAAATGGTTCGTTAGCGCAGCAAGGACATGTTGTGAGTGGACCGTTGATTTTATAAATTAATACATGCATGAATATGTTACTTGTTTTCTAAATTGTTTTATGATAAATGTTTTATGATGTTGGGATTTAAGAACTGGATTTCGGATTTCGAGAAATGAATGGATTTTACTGGGAAAAAGGGACTTATCGGGCTTGAGACCCAGTTGACGAGCATTGACTCGGATTTGGGCCAAAGGTATTTTGAAATGATTTGTGGACCATGGATTATATTGATGATTTGAGATGATTTGAGACCTTCAACTTAAAGACTTGTTTATAAAGAATTATGGGAAAAGATTTTAACGTGATTTTGAAAGGTTTCATTAAGTACATGTTACACCCTTCCATATTTGCGAATTGGTCTCCTCCAGACGTCGACCTGGAGGGTCACTATCCACTGACCAGAATGGGCTTCCCCATTGGGAACCCGTTCCAGGAGTGGGAGATTGTGTGTGGTCCCGGACCAGATTTCCGGAGAGATACTCGAACTAGAATCCGAGAGAGAGCTCGGATTAGGTTCAGAGACAGAGCCTCCCAGATGGAGGATTCCTGGGAGAAGACTCGGAGTGAGACCCCGGGTGGTATGCATACCTTATTAGAGATAAATCGTGACCATTATCGGGGATTTGATCCCTAGGGGCTGTGTGCCCCGAGTTGGCATCTTCTCGGAATAGCCGAGGAAGGGGTTGTGGATACATGATTACTGGTAGAGTTATATGATGTTGCCCAAATGTGTTCTTACTATAGATATACGTATATGTATAGATATGTTCCATGTTTTTATATGTGATCGTATTTCCTGTTTTATACGGCATGCATGTATGTTTCCATAAACGAAGGGTCAAACTATATATATATATATATATGTTCAAATGGATTTATAACTGCTTATTTTTGGTCCACTCACACTTTGAATGTTTTCTTGACCCTTAAGGAGAGGAAACTGAGGAGGGCATCGACTCCGGGGCCGAGGCATAAATACCACCGTTGCGTTTACACCACCCTGAGGGGTAGGTTTACCTTTATTTTGTATTAGTACGAACATAATGCTCATTTCCCTTTGTCTGACATGTTGTATTTTGGAAACACACCGGTGTGTATCTAGAACCCCCAGTAGGGGTATTTGTGTAATAAAACCCTTGGAAGGGTATTTGTGGTCTTTTGGTGTACGTGTCAGATGGGAGCAGGCTTCCCCAGTGGTCCCTAGGGGGAAAACGGGGCGGGTCCTGTCAAGTTGGTATCAGAGCCGAGCATTATGTTAGCGGTTGGTACAGGGTACTTTGACACGCATGTTTTGTCGTACTAATTTATTATTTATGCCTCTGTACAGTTCAGTATGCCCCCCGAGAGGAGGGATCCCGTTTACACCACCTGACACGGGCCTCGCTGGAGGCTCTGGAGATGTGAGTGCTCGGAGTTCATTGATTGGTATGGCACGTTACCTGGGTGCCACGGTATTTAGTGGTGACGCCGATCCTGAGATGGCTCACCGTTGGATTCTGAGACTGGAAAAGATCTTCCTGATGATGCCATGTCCACCTGAGCAGAGAGTACTGTTGGCCACCTTTCTACTGTTGGCCACCATTATCCCCGTGCATTCCGCGAGGCGAGAGAGATCGAATTCTTGCAACTTCAACAGGGGACCTCGACTGTTGCCGAGTATGAGCAGAGATTTCAAAGGTTGTCAAGGTTCGCAGAGGTTTATGTGAGGACTGAGGCAGACAGGTGCTGCCGTTTTGAGCAGGGTCTGAGAGGTGACATCCGAGCTATGGTAACTTCTTCTGCTATGATTTTTACTACATTGCGAGAGTTGGCCGATGCTGCAGCTAGGGTGGAAGAAAGTTGGACCAACCGCCAACAGGAGACTGATGTGGGAAGACACAGGGACCGTTCCTTTTCTGGACCATCGGGCCACAGGGCCCCGAAGGGTGGTTGGTTTGGTGGAGGACAGTCCTCCTACAGTGGGGGATCATCGAGTAGTGGTTGGTTTGGCAGATTTGAGAGAAGCCATGGGACGGGTTACAGTACACCGCAGCAAAGTGGCACTTCCGATGGGCCTGCAAATTGGATGAGGCACGTGACATGCGACACTTGTGGAGAAACTGGTCATGTGTCGAGAGGATGTCCGCAGTGGTCAGGCGGTAGTGCAGCGGGATCCACACCGAGCACCGTGTCAGATGCTGCTAGAGGCAGAGGACAGAGCAGTTATCGCGGAGATCATGGGGGAACACGAGGACATGGTCGGGGCATGGGACCCCAGGCACGAGTGTTCGCAATCACTAGGCAGGAGGCCAGGACTGCTCCTAAGGTGGTGACAGGTACACTTACTATCTCTAACATGTCTGTACGGGTATTGATGGATCTGGGAGCCACCCATTCCTTTATTTCACGTAGTTGTGTTGGGTTATTGGATCGATAGTTGTCTGTACTTGAGGATGACTTAGGTGTTGGAACCCCGACTGGGGATGTGTATATAGTTAACCAAGTGCTAAGAAACTGTCCAGTGAGAATAGGAGATTTTGAATTGTTGGCGGACCTGATAGTGTTAGACTTGCATGATTTCGATGTAATCTTAGGCATGGATTAGTTGTCTGAGCATGGAGCACTAATGGACTGTAGAAAGAAGAAGGTATTGATTCAAAGTCCGGGCGTGCCTAACCTGACTTTCCAGGGAGATATTGCAACTTCTCCACCAAGAATTGTTTCAGCTCTCACGACACGGAAGCTACTGAAGAAAGGATATCAGGGGTATCTAGCTCATGTAGTGGACACGAGTATAACAACCCCAAGAATAGAAGATATACCTGTAGTGCGGGACTTCGTGGATGTGTTTCCAGAAGATTTACCAAGATTGCCCCCAACCCGAGAGATTGATTTCACGATAGAGCTACTTCCAGGGACTGGACCTATCGTACAGGCGCCCTATCGTATGGCTCCGGCAGAACTGAGGGAGTTAAGAGAACAGTTACAAGAATTACTCAAGTTGGGATTCATCCGGCCAAGTGTATCGCCGTGGGGAGCACCGGTCCTGTTAGTGCGGAAAAAGGAGGGTAGTCTCAGATTGTGTGTGGACTACCGACAATTGAACAAGGTAACGGTGAGAAATCAATACCCTTTACCTCGAATAGATGATCTTTTCGACCAGTTAAAAGGAGCAAGGTACTTTTCAAAGATTGATTTGAGGTCTGGATACCATCAGTTGCGGATTGCCGAGGAAGATGTTCCGAAGACAACTTTTCGGACTAGATATGGGCATTTTGAGTTTTTAGTGATGCCCTTTGGATTGACCAATGCACCGGCAGCCTTTATGGATTTGATGAATCGAGTGTTCAAGTCCTATTTGGATAGGTTTATGATTGTATTTATTGATGATATTCTGGTGTATTCGAAAGGCGCAAGGGCACACGAGAAGCACCTAAGATTAGTGTTGGCAAGGTTGAGGAAGGCTCAGTTGTTTGCAAAGTTCAGTAAGTGTCAATTTTGGCTGAATAGTGTTGGATTTTTAGGTCATGTGATTTCAGCGGAGGGGATCAGTGTGGACCCCCAAAAGACGGAGGCAATCACAAATTGGGAACAACCTAAGACGGTATCTGAGGTTCGGAGCTTCTTGGGGTTGACAGGATATTACAGACGATTCGTAGACGGTTTCTCTACTATCGCAGCACCTTTGACCCGTCTGACGAGAAAAGGAGTTAATTTCATTTGGACCGAGCATTGTGAAAACAGCTTTCAGGAATTAAAGGAAAGGCTGACTACTGTTCCTGTTTTAGCCTTCCCTAGTGACAGAGGAGAGTTTGTGGTGTATAGTGATGCATCCTTACGGGGTCTGGGATGTGTGTTGATGCAGCACGGGAGAGTTATAGCCTATGCCTCCCGAAAGTTGAAGCCACATGAGATGAACTACCCAACTCATGACTTGGAACTAGCAGCAGTGGTGTACGCTCTGAAGATTTGGAGACACTACCTTTACGGGGAGACGTGCAGGATTTTTACTGATCACCAGAGTCTAACGTACATATTCACGCAGAAGGAGTTGAATCTGCGACAGAGGAGATGGCTAGAGCTAATTAAAGACTACGACTGTACTATTGAGTACCACCCCGGAAAAGCGAACGTCGTGGCGGATGCTTTGAGCAGGAAAGCGATTGGTTCAGTTGCTCATCTGCGTATGATCTATTTACCGTTACTAGTAGAACTCCGACGGGCCGGAGTTAGTCTTAGTATGGATGATGATGGGGCCCTGTTAGCAAGTTATCGTGTGAGACCGTTACTGTTGGACAGGATCCGTGATGCTCAGCTCAGTGATTAAACACTATGTAGTATCCGATTGGGAGTGGAAGCCGGGGAGAGACAAGATTTCACTATCAGGGACGACGGTGCAGTTTTGAAACAGGGTCGACTATGTGTGCCAAGGGATACGACACTGAGGATAGAGATATTGGAGGAAGCTCACAGTTCGGCGTATGCCATGCATCCTGGGGGAACCAAGATGTATCGCACACTCCGAGAATACTATTGGTGGGCAGGAATGAAACGAGAGATTGCGAAATTTGTAAGTCAGGGTTAGATCTGCCAGCAAGTGAAGGCGGAAAGACAGAGACCATATGGACCCTTACAGTCCCTTCCAATTCCGGAATGGAAATGGGACCATATTACCATGGACTTCGTATTCAAGTTGCCAACTACTTGAAATGGATTCGATGGTGTGTGGGTAGTAGTGGATCGCCTTACTAAGTCAGCGCACTTCCTACATGTGCGCGAAACTTTTAAACCCAACCGACTGGCACAGTTGTTCATTGATGAGATAGTCCGACTGCATGGTACTCCAGAGTCAATCGTGTCAAACCGAGATCCGCGGTTTACCTCGAGGTTTTGGCAAGGCCTACAGAGAGCGCTTGGCACGAAACTGCACTTCAGCACGGCTTTTCATCCTCAGACTGATGGGCAGTCAGAGAGGACCATCCAGATCTTGGAAGACATGATGAGAGCGTGTGTGTTACAGTTTCAGGGTTCTTGGGATTCCTACGTACCCTTAATGGAATTCGCTTATAATAACAGCTACCAGTCGAGCATTGGGATGGCACCGTTTGAGGCACTGTATGGGCGACAGTGTAGAACACATTTGTGCTGGACCGAGATAGGGGAGAGAGCCTTGTTGACTCCAGAACTTATGGATGTAATGCAAGAAAAAGTCAAGATCATCAAGGAACGCCTGAAGGCAGCCCAAGATCGTCAAAAGAGCTACGCAGATCGTAGAGTGCGTGATCTTGAATTTGAGGTTGGAGACTGGGTATTTCTGAAATTGTCGTCGTGGAAAGGTATTGTTCGCTTTGGGAGACGAGGAAAACTGAGCCCTCGGTACATTGGACCATTTGAGATACTGGAGAGAGTGGGTAAAGTGGCGTACCGATTGAATTTGCCTTCAGAGTTAGCACGAGTACATAGTGTCTTGCACGTGTCAATGCTTCGAAAATGTGTTAGGGACAAATCACATATCCTGACGGAACAACCATTGCAACTCAGGACAGATTTGAGTTTTGAAGAACAACCAGTGCAGATCCTGGATTGGAAACAAAAAGTTCTAAGGAACAAAACCATCCCGTTAGTGAAAGTTCTGTGGAGGAATTCTGTGGTCGAGGAAGCAACTTGGGAACCGGAAGCCTTGATGAGAGAGCAGCACCCCTACCTGTTTGAGTAATTTCGGGGACGAAATTTTGTAAGGGGGGTGGATTGTAACGACCCAGACTTTATTATTATTTAATTAAATGGAAATTATATGTAAAATGACCATTTTGCCCCTGATCAAGGCAAAATGTTGACTTTTGACCCGAAGCACCGTTTGACTTTGACTTTTTAACCGATACGTAGATCGGGTCGCCCTCATTACGTGGACAGGCGGCATGCCGAATTTAGAGACCCGGAGCGAAAGTTATGGGTCAAGGACGTTACGGGGCACTATTACGTTTTTCGAGACACGGGAGGATTAAAAGGGATTTACTTAGTCAAACTTGGACCTTTGAACCAATCAGATGAGTGACATTTGTCACTCATCTAACTAGCCCAAAAGCCCAATTATTTGGATGCATGAACCTTGGCCATTCTTCTTTGCCGTGAACACCATACACACACCCAAACACTCTTCCTTCTTCCTTTTCAATTTCTCTCAGCCCAGATCGATTTCTCTCACCCTCACTACCCCTCACTAGACATCATCATCATCATCACCTTCACCGTCGTCGTCGCCAGCCACCGCTGCCCCCACGACAACCCAAACCCGCGACGGCTCAAACTCACCCCAAACTGTCGACCGTGCAAACCCCGTCTTCCCCTTCCGTCTGGAGCTCGACCGTGGACAAAGAAGAAGACAGGAGAACCGACTAGAGCTCACGACCGGCCGGTTCGACGCGTGACGCCGCCTGACGCGACGGAGAGGAACCGGGAAAACTGGGCAGAAGTTCATCACGGTAAAGGTAACGATCTCGATCTTTTTCTTCTTTTTGGAGGTTACAGACGTCTAGGTAGGGTTTAGACGAGTCTCTAGGGCCAAATTTCGAAGAAAATGGTGACCGGAGGAGGAAATTCTGGGCGGGTCTTGGCCGTGGGTCACGGTGGCTCTGCCGCTGGGTTTTCGGTAGGATCCCACCGAGCAGCGCCACAGGCCTTCGGTGCAAGACAGCCGAAACTTGGACTGAGAATTCAGTAGGACTCCACCGAAGATGACGTCATCATTCTGACACTGTTCTGACAGCATGATGATGTCATCTTGTCAGTTTTGTCAGAGTTGTCAGAGCAGGGACCAATCACAGGCTGACACGTGGCGTCTGACACCTGTCAGAGGATGACATCATGTTGACGTCATCAGTTACTGTAGCACCATTGACCGCGTGTTGACCAGGCGCGTGAGGGCGCGTGTGAATAGTACTTTTTGTGGGGCCGGTACCATTTTTAAGGTTTCGACGATACGGATCCAATGGCGGTGGTTTCGTGTCGATCGGAGATCGTTAGGTTGGTCAAATTGAGGAAATTAGCCTCGAGAAGCGTGTTCAGAGCGCGTTCCCGGGCCGGTTTCACCCTAAGTTTTTATGCTAGACCTAGTAGGGTCAAGTAGTGACCCTTAAGTATGTTTGGATAGGTTCGGACCTCGTGTTTAGCTTCAGGACAGGTGTAAATGGTTCGTTAGCGCAGCAAGGACATGTTGTGAGTGGACCGTTGATTTTATAAATTAATACATGCATGAATATGTTACTTGTTTTCTAAATTGTTTTATGATAAATGTTTTATGATGTTGGGATTTAAGAACTGGATTTCGGATTTCGAGAAATGAATGGATTTTACTGGGAAAAAGGGACTTATCGGGCTTGAGACCCAGTTGACGAGCATTGACTCGGATTTGGACCAAAGGTATTTTGAAATGATTTGTGGACCATGGATTATATTGATGATTTTGAGATGATTTGAGACCTTCAACTTAAAGACTTGTTTATAAAGAATTATGGGAAAATATTTTAACGTGATTTTGAAAGGTTTCATTAAGTACATGTTACACCCT
The DNA here is from genome assembly GCA_032719365.1 of Prinsepia uniflora. Lineage (NCBI taxonomy): Eukaryota > Viridiplantae > Streptophyta > Magnoliopsida > Rosales > Rosaceae > Prinsepia > Prinsepia uniflora. The sequence goes on along the minus strand of CM064867.1, from coordinate 40,851,615 downwards.
TCCATATTTGCGGATTGGTCTCCTCCAGACGTCGACCTGGAGGGTCACGATCCACTGACCAGAATGGGCTTCCCCATTGGGAACCCGTTCCAGGAGTGGGAGATTGTGTGTGGTCCCGGACCAGATTTCCGGAGAGATACTCGAACTAGAATCCGAGAGAGAGCTCGAATTAGGTTCAGAGACAGAGCCTCCCAGATGGAGGATTCCTGTGAGAAGACTCGGAGTGAGACCCCGGGTGGTATGCATACCTTATTAGAGATAAACCGTGACCATTATCGGGGATTTGATCCCTAGGGGCTGTGTGCCCCGAGTTGGCATCTTCTCGGAAGAGCCGAGGAAGGGGTTGTGGATACATGATTACTGGTAGAGTTATATGATGTTGCCCAGATGTGTTCTTACTATAGATATACGTATATGTATAGATATGTTCCATGTTTTTATATGTGATCGTATTTCCTGTTTTATACGGCATGCATGTATGTTTCCATAAACGAAGGATCAAACTATATATATATATATATGTTCAAATGGATTTATAACTGCTTATTTTTGGTCCACTAACACTTTGAATGTTTTCTTGACCCTTCAGGAGAGGAAACTGAGGAGGGCATCGACTCCGGGGCCGAGGCATAAATACCACCGTTGCATTTACACCACCCTGAGGGGTAGGTTTACCTTTATTTTGTATTAGTACGAACATAATGCTCATTTCCCTTTGTCTGACATTTTGTATTTTGGAAACACACCGGTGTGTATCTAGAACCCCCAGTAGGGGTATTTGTGTAATAAAACCCTTGGAAGGGTATTTGTGGTCTTTTGGTGTACGTGTCAGATGAGAGCAGGCTTCCCCAGTGGTCCTTAGGGGGAAAACGGGGCGGGTCCTGTCACTGGTAGAAAGTCTGTCTAAAGGGGAAGCAGGGGACCGGTTGCTGCACCCCCACCAACGTAGCAAAGTCAAGGACAGAGCACCACCGTCGACCGCAACAAGTGTGCTCCACTAAAGGCCACGTCTGGTCAACCCAGCAGCGACGAGACACAGGGAGGAGATCCCACCACCGCAGCCCAAACCTTGGGGTGAAGACGCTGAACCAGTCCAACAGGAAGGGTAGGACAGCCACCAGGGAACGGGGACGTGTTGCGGCACGAAAGCACCAAGATTAGCACAAAGCGGTTCCAGCGACCAAGAGCACCGACAATGGTGACAGGCGAAGAGTCAGCAAAAAAAGTTCAGTGGGGGTCTTTGAGGGTCAGTGAGAAGTAGTCTCCACAACCAGGAGATGTGGCTAAGGTCGGGTGGTGAAGATCAAAGAGGAACCCCACCCTATCTAGGATTTGGAGGCTAGCCTCTCATCTCTCCCTCTTTTTTTTCTTTTTTCTTTTTTCTTTTTTCGGGTTAAAATTTCATGATCACAAGTAATTATAATAATAATTATAATAATAATAATTCACAATGGTATCCATTAATAATAATAATAATTAGACGGAATCCATTAATACTCATTTCTGACCACAAGTAATTATAATAATAGGATTTGGAGGCTAGCCTCTCATCTGCTCAAAATGAAATTATAATAATATTTCACAATGGTATCCATTAATACTCATTTCTGACCACAAGTAATTATAATATGCTAACCCGTTACCTCCAAATGTTGCAGTCATTATTTTTTGTAAAAATTGATTATCTATAAGAGATTTCAAGTTTAGTCTCGTAAAGCAAAATATCGATATATGTATAGTATATTTTTTTTCATCTCTATTATTATCTATATATATAAAAAATAAAAATAAAGTGAGCTCCATTGTATTTGCGTCTAGGTTCTGAAATTATTCGAACCGCTCACTGTGGCACATTAGTAGCACTCCCCTTTCTAAACTAATATAACAATGACGAAGTGCCGTTTCATAAGACAAGGATGACGAAAAGGAATATGACCCTCAACATAATTTCAAGTTTCAACGAACATTCAACCCTATTTGATGAGGAATTCAAATTTTATTTTTTTCTTTCCATTTTCTTTTCAAATGTTTATTATTTTATTCTTTTTGTCGTCACTTATTTTGGTCTAAATTGATGCACCGTTCGAAAATGCAAAGGGCAAACTCCACATTTTGATTTTATCAGTTAGGCTAGTACATCAAATGGCCTAATTATACATTAGCTTTATTCAGGGGTGATAAATATTAGCTTTATTCAGGGGTGATAAATTAAGTTATTATATTTTGTAATTTGCGATGTTAGATTAGTCATTTTTTGTTAATTTTGACTATTTTATTCTTTATTTAATGTACCGTTAACATATTTACCAATTTTTAAAATTTTAACAAAAATATCAAAATATTTAACTTATTTTCATTCTCATCACCTAGTAAGATATTATGAATTTGCCCCTAAAGTAATTTCCTTACACCATTTTGAGTTTCAATTATTTTTTTGGTTAAAAAATTAAAAAAGCATAGTTAACATGACACACCTTGGTCCAGAAAGTCCACTAAGACGCCAAGACTGAGACATGCTGGTTGATATCCGGACAGTGACTGTCAGGACCCGACCCTCCTCGGTCAGGACCCGACCCTCCTTGATCAGGACCCAAGTCATCTAGCACGATATTGTCCGCTTTGGGCCTCTTTGCCATCACGATTTTGTTTTCGGGAGCTCACGGTGCAATTTCCTAGGGGGTCACCCATCATGGAATTGTACCAGCCTCAACTCGCTTAACTTTGGAGTTCCAACCGAACCCAAAGCCACTGAGCTCTCAAAAGGACTCGTACTAGATATGTGTGTGCCTGCACCTTTAAGACACACCACCATTCCCCTCCCAGACCGTTCACCCATTGCAGGAATGTGGGATCGTTCACCGTTCCTTCCAGGACACGGGTCTTACAGTGACGCCTAGATGACGAAAGCTAATTAGTTGAACGATTGTGTTTTAGGAGGTCGTGTGTAACATAATTAGTTGAACTATTGTGTTTTGGTTAGCATTGATGTTGGTAAGTATCTTGTTGTCACGGGTCAGTCCTTGAGTAGTTAGTGTAATACGCACCTAGAAGTCGCCGGTATCCCAATGCCATGTCTGTTCAACCACAGACTATGTTCTACGTGATTGTTTACCCACGATGCTTGTAATACTAGTTAAATAGCACTAACTTGTCCCCGAGCTCTAGAGGACACATGGTAACACACGCGATGCATCCAGCCTTCATGTGGATGTGGTACACGTGCTATTATGGCTACCAACTTGGCATGTGTGCATGCCTCAGGCGACTCAGCATTAATTAATAGTTCGAGTTGACTATAATGATTGATGATTATTTTGAAATTATATTTCGTATTACGTGCAAGTTAAGACTTTTGATAATGAGTTTTCATCAAAACTAAGGGGTTAAAGTATGTTTTATAATTCGTGGTTTTACATTGAAATAATTACTAGTTCCACTCAACCTTATGTTGTTGTGTCCCTTAGATCCTAGTGTTACTTTGCGTACTTCGAGGAGGTTTTGGTAGCTGCTCTAACATTCATGCCAATATTTTGGGGCTGCACAATGGAAATCGAGATAACTCGAGTAGTTATTTGAGATGTTTGATTGTCATTAGTGTTCTATGCTCATGATACTTTTGTTGTCGCAGTGAAATTTTAAATTATTGTTGCACCGTGAGCTCCCGAAAACAAAACCGTGAGGGCGAGGAGGCCCAAAGTGGACAATATCATGCTAAAGTCGGGTCCTGATAGAGAAGGGTCGGGTCCTGACACTAAGGGAATCTATAAGCAATACAATCAATCTATAATAAATGCAATCAATCTATAAGCAATACAATCATACTTGGGTAAATCAACAAGTAAATCATATGCTAACATGCTCGTAGAAAACATCAAGTGAGAACGAATCATAATCTAGCATGTATCATAAACAAGTACGTAAAATGTGTGTTGATACCATATTGGACTAGACTCAATGAGTCTAATACCTCAAGCCCAAGATGCACTTACAACTTCAAATAGCCCAAGCCCATGCTAGCAAACAAACCCTAGCTCACCAGCTGACAAGTGGATGAAGCCATTCCATCTATCAAAAGGCCATGTGCTAGTCCCACAACATATGAACATTTTCCCACATCGAAATAACTTTATTTATCCCTCACTTACCCATACAAAATGGGTCAATTTCCCAATAAAGGTAAGGAATTTTTACTATCTACATCCACTTGCAAATTACTATTCACTAACCTGCACTAACTTGGTCGTCAGAGTATCCTTAAGTCGGCACCACACTAACGCCCACCTCTAACCGACGACCAGTCTACCCTCATTTGAAAGGTCAAACCATGGACACGTGGGTAAGCAGGATTCCATCTCTAAGTTGGCATATTTTATACATCAACAGTTTGGCGTTAACTATGAGAATTCTAACTAAGCCTACCCACCACTCTACTGAGTCAAGCACCACTCCCCTTGTCAGTCTATCTGACAGGACCCATCCCAATCCCCCCGGGATTAGTGCGGGATGACCCTGCTCCCGTCTGACACGAAGTGTCAGACAAGAGATATTTCCGACCTTTGCCCTCCCGGGCTATCAGAGTACGCCAGGATCCGGAGGAGGCATGTGATATCTCGATCTCTGCTACAGTCCACATCCGCTGTCAACCTGAAGGGTATTAAAAACAGAAAGACTGTGAGTGGACAAAAATAAAGATTTTATAAAAACATTTCCATAAGAAGACCTTTATACCCTCCACTAAAAAGCATGCATGCATAGTAAAACCATTTATCCAATAATATATGTTAAAACATCCATAAATAGGGTCTCAGCCCCAAATTCTGTAAATACAAGTCTCACGGGCTCCTGCCCAAAACCAATTTACAGAAAACCAGAACATAGTAAACATGTGTGGGATCTCAGCCCAAATCCATTTATCATCATAAAACACAGTTTTCCCAAACCAATTGAAACCATGTTTATCCAATATATTCATATCCAGAACCTGTCACGGTAAAATAAAGCTACACGTGTGCTAACCGGGGTCTCAAACCCAAGTCTCTCCAGGGTCCACCCAGGTCAATGTCCGTAGATCAATGACCCTCCCTGGAGGTAACGAACCATGCCCATCCTGAGAGTAAGGAACCCAACTGGGGGGCGACTCCACTCAGTTAGTGCTCCGTGACTACTCCGGGGTCCACCCAGGCCAACGACCCTCCCCGGAGGAGACAATCATATATAAAGGATGGAATATGAAAAACCTTTTGAAACCATTCTTGAAACCTTTCAAGGATTCATGCCCGGCCCCCATAAGCCGTCATGAACCATAAAATCCTTTCATGGGTTCATGCCGGTTCCCATAAACCGTCATGACCCGTAAATCCATTTCAAGGGTTCATGCCGGTTCCCATAAACTGTCATGACCCATAAAAACCATTTGTAACACATAATTGGGCACTAGGCCCGAATTCACATAGAAACTGGACCCCCGGTCCGAATCGTAAACCAATTGGGCCTCCGGCCCGATTCCGTAAATCAAATGGACTTCAAGTCCGAGAATTACCTTTTCAAATCCAAAATTATTTCATTAAATTATTTCCAAGACCATAAGAATGGAAAATCGGAGTAAAACCGAAAAACCTCGATTTACGTGCAAGCACGTAAATCACCTCGGAATACGTGAAACCATATAATTCACAAGTATCCAAATCAACATTATCAAATCAAATTCATTATCCTTTTGGAAATTCAAAACCATTTCATTTAGATCAATAAAGACCTACAGCCCCGTATAGGCACCGTATAGGGCCGAAACCTCGAAATACGTGCCTATACGTAACCACACATCCAAATGCACTCATGGCAACACAAACAAGTATTTAAAACATATAATAAACATTTATGCATGCACCAATTTAGAAAACAATTTCCACTCACAGACCGTCCGAAGCCGCGCCTCGATACGCGTGCCATACGGCTCCCCGAGCCGATCACTGTCACCGGGACTTCCAAACCTGTCCAAATTAATTTAGAGGGTTACTAACTACTTATATAACCCCTCACTAAAGCCCCGTAATTTTCCCGTATTTTTAACTATTTTTACTCCCGAACCTAAACCTTCCGATGCCCCGAAACATATCGAGACGGTGTCCGATCGACACGAAACCAGTCTCAAAATGTTCGTTACATCGAATAGATGATTTCGTATGTTGGAACCTTCCTCAAAAACCCTAGCACGCGCCCGCACGCGCCACCTGAAGTGGCTGCGCGTGGGAGCCACGCGCCTGTGAACAGTACTCCTTCAACCTCTCGACGGCCGGTTCAGACCGGCCGGTCCGGTTCGTTTCTGCAACTGGACCGGCGTGACCGGTCCAGGGTCCTACAATCCTCATTTTTCATCCGTTTTCTTCCATTTTAATTCCTAAATTCCTATTTTTGTGTTTCCTATCAATCCTAATGAACAAAACAACCTAAAACCGATTAAAACCCGTGAACCCAAAAATCCCCTCACGGTTCAATTTTTCGAAATCCTCCCCAGAGGTCCCTCAACGTCCAAACCTTCCCAAAACCTTCCTAATGGCTTCTTAACATCCTAACTAATTCATTAAAACAATCAAAAATGACCCATAACCACTAATATTGAAAATGGACAAAATCGGGTAAAACCGATTACCTCGATCTCCTCCTCCTCCGCCGTCCACGGCGGTGCGTCCTGGGCTGGCCACCAGCGTCCACCGATCCATCCTCACTCTTTGGTCTCTCCTGTATGATCATTGGAAAGGGTTGAATGGGTTTGGGTGAGAAATGGGATCGGGTTCGGTTGGAGGAAAAATGGAAAAATGGATGCACGGTTGAATGGTTTGGTGCATGAGTGGGTGAGGTTGGCCAGTGGATGGGTGACAAGTGTCACTCATCCATTGGGCCTCCATTAAATATCTGGGCCCACTAGAGACAAAACTGCACTTTTTGTCTCGTAAAACGTGCCGTCGTGAATAGTAACCAGGAACTTCCGTGAACCGTAACTTCGCCGTCGAACGTCCGAATTCGACGTGCCGCCTGTCTACGGATTCGTATCGTCCTTATCTACATAACGGTCTTTGGCCCTCGGCCATCGGACCTACCGATCAAAAAGTCAACTTTTGACCTCCTATTCACCCAAATTACCAAAATGCCCTTGGGCTTCCGAACGTCATAACTTCTTCTACGAACGTCGGAATTGAACGTGCCACCTGTCTATGAACTCGTGACGTCACGAACTACGTCACGGTCATCGGTCAAAGTCCATTTGACCGCCCGATTGAAAAGTCAACATTTTGCCACCACCAGGGGCAAAACGGTCATTTCGCACCGTTCGTCCGATTTCGCTCTACTAATCACTGCTTAGCCTCACTAATCGTGATTAGTCACTAATCTAATCTAGGAATTTGGGACGGGTCGTTACAACCTTCCCTCCTTAATTAATTTCGTCCTCGAAATTCCAACCGACCTAAACCCAACCGTTCTTCCCTCCTTAATTTAGTTCCGTTCTCGAAACTCCAACTATCCTGATTCCACAACCTCCACCTCGTGGAAATAATTCGATCTCACGACACGTGTACACCCATACACCCACTAAACAGAATAATCCTTACTCGTCTACAGGCAGATGTACTGCTAACCTCCATGTCGTATCGACTACACTCGACCACGTCAAACGACAGTAGTCATACGCTCCGACTTGACACCACTTGTCAACTCGATGGTTCCTTTCTCAAACGCTAATCTATCCTAGCGTCTGCTCCCACCGGGAGTCACCAGACCTCACTGATCGATCCACGCTGACACCTTCGACAAACTGTCACCACTTGACAGTCGTCAATCGCAAACTGATATGACACACACTCGTGGTTACACTAACCACAAGCATTGCACTCGACCTGTGTAACTAGACCTATTAGAAATACCATGACCCAATGCACAGTATCCAATATCCAGTTCACGACCTCGACTAATTCAATGGTATCGGAACCAAGCCGACTACCAACACGCTCTCCAACGTACCACCGGTATCTCCTATATACCGTCGCCAGACATCCCAAGTCTGCCCGGTGTCGTACCTCGAACAATGAACAAGGTACATATAACTACCCATCAATCAGCCTACAACCACCTAGGTTGTAGTCCATCACGTTTCAATTATGGAGTCCATCTGTCCGATCTAGACAAATCGAAACTCCAACCCATTAACTATTTCCAAATCCGAATCCGAATCCGCAATTTCGTAAGAAATCCCGAATCCGAACCTAGAAATCATATCCATAATCATGTCCAAATTCAAATCCGAAATCATCATTCCGTAAACTAGTATTAGGAATAACCATTCCGAACCCAAATCCATAAAAGAAAATCTATAGTCAAGCTCTAGAATCAAATCCTGAATCGTCACCCAGAATCCGATTCCAAAACCCAAATACAGAAATCCTCTTTCAAGTTCCAAAATCAAATCCTGAATCGTCATCCAGAAATCTGATTCCAAAACCTGAAATCTCGTTCTCGTCTACCGAGACGCACCATATCCGAACCTATCGGATACCTGTTCGACCGATTACCACAACACAATCGATTGACTTCATAGGGAAGCCAATCACAACATCACACACAACACCAAGTCTGACAAAACCCGACTTCGTCAGACACCTACTCCTCGGACAACTACTCAGGCGAGTAGTAAGCCATATGGGATTTACCTCGAAAAGAAGTTCAGTCCCATCATGCTCCACTCAACCAAGTAAGAGTGATAAACTCTCCACCTATCTGGATCATCCAAATCACGATCCAGATCCAACACTACGTCAACCGACCATAAACGTCACGATCCCCGATCGTCACGACGTCCAAAGTCCTCAACCGTTTCCCACATCTTAAATAGATCAGTCGACGACGAGACACGCCGAGACTGTGGGTTCTCACTGATTTTCTCGTATCGATCCTTGTCATTCCACCGAGGAAAATCAAAGATGATACAAGACTATGACATCAAAATTCATCCTATGTGAATACAACCAAACTCGCTGCATTCACCACGTCACGTATACCAACCTCGTCTGCCACCAAGCAGAAAATGAGAAATCTCAGTCACCTAACTTCGATATACTCATTTCACCTGATGACCCAAGACAAATCACAGGTCCACCAACCAATACATGATCAGTGTACTAGTGGCAACCAACAACATCAATAACATCTACATCATCAATATCATCTACCACCATCAATTATGGTAGAACCTGAGAAGTCACCCAAACGACTTCGACATACCCAATACCAATGCGGAAAACCCGCATTCCTCTCGTCACCTCAATCGCAACTTCTCGCGATTTCGAAGTTCCAACAAAATTGGAAACAACATACCCAGACATCAACCACGTGTCCCCGTTAGACTGGTTATGGACACATGACCATTTACGACCGTATATGTACATCCAAAAGGATGTCAATTCATCTTAACCTGATGTACCACTCTACTGAAAAGTCACAACAGACCCCTGCTGTGATCTGCAGTCAAATCTCTGCAAACCACCATATCTGACCACTCCTGACCAATTCTGACCAACTGGTCGCTAAACCCCGCGACAGAACGAGTCTGACCAACCGGTCACTAATCCGTCATGATAATACTCGATCCTCACTCCTCAACTACCGCTGGATCCTATCCAGTCCGTCACTATCCGTGATTCACTCCCGAACCACAGATACCAATCATAAGCCCATCACGTCGGAGTCACATCCTGACTCGTAACTCACCGTCATCACAATCACCGGCACCAGCACCAGCACTAGTACCAGTACACCACCTGTCAGCATCAGCACAAAGTGTGCCAATCAGACAACTCTGGATCTCCGCTCATACCGAACGATGATCCCGTACCTTTACTCGAATAGGAGAAACTCTGCCTCCTTCGTACCCAACACCTCTGGGTATAGTTACCCTGACAACTCATACGAGAAGAGGAAACGTCCCCCGTACGTCCCCGTCTCATTCTGCGATCGCACTCAACCATAACCAAGTCGAATCCAGAATCACTATCCACACATATGCGTTATTCACGCACCTCGTACCATCGTCACGACTGACAATCCCATCGTCACAATCGTCACGACAACCTGAGTCTACTCAACCAGATAAAATTCGACTACGTCTATCGATAGTAGCGTCTGCCACAACCTCGTGCAGACCTAACGACTAGACATCCAGACTCCGCATCCAACGGAATCAACTGCCTGTACCAACTACTCTGTATCCCACTCAGGGATTCCATCGACAAGTACCAACCCTGGTAACCTGTCCAACCCAACTCTAACCATTCGTAACTCGACTAAACCAATGTCGTCTACTAGATCGCCCATGACCTTAGTTGCGCCAAACCACAACTGAGTAGCACGACAACTAACTAGGTTTAACCGGTAAGTACAGCCCCGACTGCGGAGTGCAGTCCCAACACAAGCTGATATGACTAGACCGACTAACGAACCCCAACTCCGAATAGTCGTCAAAGTCACACCACTCGCCAGCTCACATTTCCGAACCATACACATACGGTAGGGTTCCACAATCAAGCCCTAGGGTCACTCTGAACCCAACTGCATAAGGCAGTAAAATCCACGATCTGACCGACCCCGCGGTCTTGACATCACAAGGACATCAATCCAATCCTACCGTAAGTCCAACCAGAATTCCTCGAATCCGGCTGCCAACTGCCGACTGCAGTAAATCCATTTAACTCAACATAATCCGACCATCTAATGGTCACAACATCGAGTCAGTCGTCGGAACCGATCCTACGACATCGTGAAGACGATCCCAACTAACCGTCTCACGATAACACTCCCGAATACGAACACGTTAATCCTTCCGTAGGGTCCCACACTGTCAACCTTGACAGAACTATGGCAACCCCAGCCTCAAATGCCGAACCAAGGCATGCCAATCCTACTAACTATCGTACCGGCACCCCAACATCAGGTTGACCACGAACTGTAGCCCATTGAGATATCACATCCTCGACCAGCGTACATGCTCCAAGAGCTACACGGTTGCTCGAATAGAGACAACCCCGCTCTGATACCACGTTGACAGGACCCATCCCAATCCCCCCGGGATTAGTGCGGGATGACCCTGCTCCCGTCTGACACGAAGTGTCAGACAAGGGATATTTCCGACCTTTGCCCTCCCGGGCTATCAGAGTACGCCAGAATCCGGAGGAGGCATGTGATATCTCGATCTCTGCTACAATCCACATCCGCTGTCAACCTGAAGGGTATTAAAAACAGAAAGACTGTGAGTGGACAAAAATAAAGATTTTATAAAAACATTTCCATAAGAAGACCTTTATACCCTCCACTAAAAAGCATGCATGCATAGTAAAACCATTTATCCAATAATATATGTTAAAACATCCATAAATAGGGTCTCAGCCCCAAATTCTGTAAATACAAGTCTCACGGGCTCCTGCCCAAAACCAATTTACAGAAAACCAGAACATAGTAAACATGTGTGGGATCTCAGCCCAAATCCATTTATCATCATAAAACACAGTTTTCCCAAACCAATTGAAACCATGTTTATCCAATATATTCATATCCAGAACCTGTCACGGTAAAATAAAGCTACACGTGTGCTAACCGGGGTCTCAAACCCAAGTCTCTCCAGGGTCCACCCAGGTCAATGTCCGTAGATCAATGACCCTCCCTGGAGGTAACGAACCATGCCCATCCTGAGAGTAAGGAACCCAACTGGGGGGCGACTCCACTCAGTCAGTGCTCCGTGACTACTCCGGGGTCCACCCAGGCCAACGACCCTCCCCGGAGGAGACAATCATATATAAAGGATGGAATATGAAAAACCTTTTGAAACCATTCTTGAAACCTTTCAAGGATTCATGCCCGGCCCCCATAAGCCGTCATGAACCATAAAATCCTTTCATGGGTTCATGCCGGTTCCCATAAACCGTCATGACCCGTAAATCCATTTCAAGGGTTCATGCCGGTTCCCATAAACCGTCATGACCCATAAAAACCATTTGTAACACATAATTGGGCACTAGGCCCGAATTCATATAGAAACTGGACCCCCGGTCCGAATCGTAAACCAATTGGGCCTCCGGCCCGATTCCGTAAATCAAATGGACTTCAAGTCCGAGAATTACCTTTTCAAATCCAAAATTATTTCATTAAATTATTTCCAAGACCATAAGAATGGAAAATCGGAGTAAAACCGAAAAACCTCGATTTACGTGCAAGCACGTAAATCGCCTCGAAATACGTGAAACCATATAATTCACAAGTATCCAAATCAACATTATCAAATCAAATTCATTATCCTTTTGGAAATTCAAAACCATTTCATTTAGACCAATAAAGACCTACAGCCCCGTATAGGCACCGTATAGGGCCGAAACATCGAAATACGTGCCTATACGTAACCACACATCCAAATGCACTCATGGCAACACAAACAAGTATTTAAAACATATAATAAACATTTATGCATGCACCAATTTAGAAAACAAGGTCCACTCACAGACCGTCCGAAGCCGCGCCTCGATACGCGTGCCATACGGCTCCTCGAGCCGATCACTGTCACCGGGACTTCCAAACCTGTCCAAATTAATTTAGAGGGTTACTAACTACTTATATAACCCCTCACTAAAGCCCCGTAATTTTCCCGTATTTTTAACTATTTTTACTCCCGAACCTAAACCTTCCGATGCCCCGAAACATATCGAGACGGTATCCGATCGACACGAAACCAGTCTCAAAATGTTCGTTACATCGAATAGATGATTTCGTATGTTGGAACCTTCCTCAAAAACCCTAGCACGCGCCCGCACGCGCCGCCTGAAGTGGCTGCGCGTGGGAGCCACGCGCCTGTGAACAGTACTCCTTCAACCTCTCGACGGCCGGTTCAGACCGGCCGGTCCGGTTCGTTTCTGCAACTGGACCGGCGTGACCGGTCCAGGGTCCTACAATCCTCATTTTTCATCCGTTTTCTTCCATTTTAATTCCTAAATTCCTATTTTTGTGTTTCCTATCAATCCTAATGAACAAAACAACCTAAAACCGATTAAAACTCGTGAACCCAAAAATCCCCTCATGGTTCAATTTTTCGAAATCCTCCCCAGAGGTCCCTCAACGTCCAAACCTTCCCAAAACCTTCCTAATGGCTTCTTAACATCCTAACTAATTCATTAAAACAATCAAAAATGACCCATAACCACTAATATTGAAAATGGACAAAATCGGGTAAAACCGATTACCTCGATCTCCTCCTCCTCCGCCGTCCACGGCGGTGCGTCCTGGGCTGGCCACCAGCGTCCACCGGTCCATCCTCACTCTCTGGTCTCTCCTGTATGATCATTGGAAAGGGTTGAATGGGTTTGGGTGAGAAATGGGATCGGGTTCGGTTGGAGGAAAAATGGAAAAATGGATGCACGGTTGAATGGTTTGGTGCATGAGTGGGTGAGGTTGGCCAGTGGATGGGTGACAAGTGTCACTCATCCATTGGGCCTCCATTAAATATCTGGGCCCACTAGAGACAAAACTGCACTTTTTGTCTCGTAAAACGTGCCGTAGTGAATAGTAACCGGAAACTTCCGTGAACCGTAACTTCGCCGTCGAACGTCCGAATTCGACGTGCCGCCTGTCTATGGATTCGTTTCGTCCTTATCTACGTAACGGTCTTTGGCCCTCGGCCATCGGACCTCCCGATCAAAAAGTCAACTTTTGACCTCCTATTCACCCAAATTACCAAAATGCCCTTGGGCTTCCGAACGTCATAACTTCTTCTACGAACGTCGGAATTGAACGTGCCACCTGTCTATGAACTCGTGACGTCACGAACTACGTCACGGTCATCGGTTAAAGTCCATTTGACCGCTCGATTGAAAAGTCAACGTTTTGCCACCACCAGGGGCAAAACGGTCATTTCGCACCGTTCGTCCGATTTCGCTCTACTAATCACTGCTTAGCCTCACTAATCGTGATTAGTCACTAATCTAATCTAGGAATTTGGGACGGGTCGTTACACTATCAACATGCAAGATCCAGTGGATGGTAAAATCAATCTGACCCTAGGGAACTGGGGAATCGAGGGATACTTCTCCGTACAAAGCCCAAAGACTAGAAAGGTTACAATGCAACATGACCATAATAAGTGCCAACGGAAACCAAGTCGTGGTTTGATACAAGATGATGTGTGGGTAGTACACCATTGTGGTGGCACATCTAATAGTCGTTGAAGCCGAGCTAGCCGCCCGTCATGCTCAAGAGTAAGACTGTGAGGCCAAAAAGGTCGCCGTCGACTGCATTGGGCGCGTACGCTGTACAATCAAGAAAGAGAGGGTCCCCGTCACAATCGAACCAACTAACAAGGCTTCCCAGCTCTTGATCATTCCAGGAAAGGGCCCATGAGGAATTAGAATCTAAGATACGCTTGTGAAACCCTGAGTGGCACATCCTAGTGAGACTCCGGACAACTCATTCCTATCAAGCTCACCTTTCCCTAGGAGAATGAGCCACCACCGAGGGAGCCGACCGGTTAGTCGTATTTTGATGTCGATCCACGCCAGTCCGCTCTCATCGAGGAACTAGCTCACATCTTAGTCACCGAGGGTACTGACTCATCCTAAGAGGTCGCCAACATACGATGATACGACCAACCTCCCTACAGCACCCGACCCAAACGACACAAGGGAAACTCCTCCCTACAAGAACTCGATCAACCCCTCCAGAATCTGACTATGGGGGCCGAGTGCTGACCCACTCGTCCAATAGCTCCTAGAACGAGCAAGGACCCTCGAAGTTGAGAAACAGCAACCCCGAACACCAACTTGGGGTAAAACCAGCCTAGGTCTGTTCACCAAAAAATCAACCAGTACCAGCACGATCACGAGATCAAGCTCAAGATCCCCTTCTATACAGAAAAAGGAAAATCCTATGACCCGCCTCAATACCTACTGGTTGGTTTTGGTCTTCAAGAAATTGTCTAACGAACCTTGGTGCCTCCTCTTCAATTCCATCCTCACCAAGGCCGCAATCAATTGGTTCTACCGACTGGAGTCCAGTATCATCGACTCATTCAAGCTGTAACAACCCGTTCTAGAAATCAGGATTAGATTAGTGATTATTGACGTATTAGTGAGGTTAATCAGTAATTAGTTGGACGATTTCGGACGGACGATGCAAAATGACAGTTTTGCACCTAGGATGGGCATAAATGTTGACTTTTTGTTCAAGCGGTCAAATGGACATTGACCGATGACCGTGACGTAGTTCAGGACGTCACGAGTTCATAGACATGTGGTACGTCCGATTCCGACATCCGAGGAGGAAGTTATGACGTTCGAAAGTTTGAGGTTATTTTGGTAATTTTGTTAAAAAGGGGCAATTTGTTGACGTTTCATTTGACATGGAATTTTCACTAACTTTGAGGACCCTTTGGTAAGTCTCGATCCCCTGAGTACAACGACAGGCGGCACATCATCATTGGACTTCGGACGAATTAATTATTGGTCTAAATGTACGAGGGGTAAAATGTTAATTTTGCAAGACAGGGGTAAAATGGTCATTCGGTTGCATTGGGATTTGTGCCAATTGGATTTGGACACATGGCTGATCTTGGGAATCTTGCCCACAAAATGATGGACACCTGGCCCCAATCTGGAGGCCTGTAGAATCCTCTCACCGTTTCAAAATATCTTAGAGTCTTTTAAAAAGGTTGTGCACTGGTGGGAGAGACTGAACAGAGTGAGTGTTAACCGTGAGAAATTCCCTCAGACAATTCCTTCAACCCTTTATCGATTGCTCCAGCTTGAGAACTGAAGATAAGAGTTAGGAAGGACGGGAATAGGGGGGGTGCCACCCTGAGAGGCTACCGTGGACGGTGGTCCTCTGGGAAAACAGAGACCAGGAAAATCGTGACATCCCAACCCCTCTCAAATCCCATCCTTTGCACTTGTTGTGGGAATCAAAGTTGAACTTGATGGTGTAGAAAGTTACCTGGTGGTCACGGCGAAGCTTGACGGTAGCAGACGACGGCGATTCCCGCAACTGCTCTGTTTTGTACCATTGGCAGTTGGACTTTTGGGGACGAGATGGTCATTTTGAGGATAAGGAGAAGGTTCAGAATGGTCGAATGTGACGAGTAGGGCCAAGCTCGAAGCTCTCCGTGGACGGTGGCTGTGGAACTTCAAAATGGTAAGTTTCCTTCCAAAAATGGTAATTAGCGTTTCAACCATTGAAAATCATTTGTGTTTATTGGGAGTCGTTCTTGGAGGTCCTAGGGACTGTTTGGAACTGGACTCACGGCTGGGGATGGGCAAAATGACGAGGATACAGAGGAGGAACTCTCGGGTTTTCTTCTTCGATCTGGAAGGTATAGTTCAGGGCCTTAATTCATGTTTTTATTGGATAGATCACTTGTAGAATGTAAGACAAAGATTTTGGGATTAAAACGAGTTAAAAAGATGGAAAAATGGACGAGAACCGCCTGCGCCGGTTCGGTCGAACCGGGCCGGCTCGAACCGGTCTGAAACATGCTTAACAGAGGTTGAAGTTGAACAGTGTATGGCGCGTTAGGCCCACGCGCAGCCTTTTTGGGCGGAACGTGTGGGCGCGTGGCACACTTTTTGAGGAAGGTTCCAACATGACTTTTAAATTATTCGATGTAACAAACATTTTGACACTGGTTTTGAGTCGATCGGACATCGTCTCGATATGTTTCGGGATGTCTGAAGGTTTTAGGCATAGGTTAAAAATAGCTAAAAATTCGGGAAAATTACGGGGCTTTAGTATAAGCTTAATGAACTAGTTAGTGACCTTATTATGGGATTTGGACAGGTTCAGGAGAGCCGGTGATAGTGGATTAGCCGGGAACGGCGTAAGTGCACGCGTATCGAGGCAGCGGTAAAATGGTATGTGAGTGGACTTTGCTTTCTAACTTATGATGCATACATATATGTTTTTATATGCTTTCCATAAGTGATTCTATGATTTGATTTATGATTTTGATGAGTTACGGTTTTGCACGATTTTCGATATATTTATGGAATTGCGCGTTTTACGAGATTTCAATTTATCTTGTGATTTGATCATGGTTTTGATGATTTGATTTCGGGATTTGAAATATGATTTGATTTCAAGGATTTGAAATAGATTTCGGAAAAGTGATTTCGGGCTTGGAACCCTGTTTCTGAGATTTCGGATTTGGTTTTGAGACTTGGAAATGAGATCTGGATTTGGGTTCTGGATGATGGTTTCGAATGCTAGCTTACGGAATCATTGTTGTAAATTCGGAGAAGGATTTTCTATGGTTTTTGAATGAAAAATGGTTTTGGGTTTAAAGACCCGGAAAAAGAAAAGAAAAACCGTTGGATCTGGTTTTGAGCTTAAAGACTCGGTTGATTGATGACGGAGAAGGAGGAGGGGAAGGGCCCTGGATTGATATGTTTTGAGTTTAAAGACTCGGTTATTGTTATACCCCCCCAAGGCATGTTGATTGTGTTTTGAGATTAAAGACTCATTGATATTTCCGGAAGGCCTGATTATTGCGCATGGTTTTGAGTTTAAAGACTCGGGCGCACTTGAGATCCAGCAAACTCGCATGATTGATGTTTTCACTGGTTTTTAGATGTTTTGGGCAGTGGCCCGGATGAATTGGATTTAATGAGTTTTGGGACTGAGTTCCCGTACCTTGAGATTGAATTGTGACTTGAGGCTGAGGCCTGGATTTGAATGACGAAATTGATTCGGGTTTTCGATAATGGTTTCCATTGATGTTTTAAATATGAAATGATTTCATGACATGACTTGATATGCATGCATTGGTTTTTGCATGGAGGGTATAAATGTACTTTTCTATAACTGTTTTATAAACTTATACTTTATTTTTGTCCACTCATAGTCATTTCATGTTTTCGATACCCTTTAGGTTGTTGCGGTGCAGGCTGTTGGTCGAGAGAGACGGAGGCATCACACGTACGATCCACAGTAGATTATGTGCACTCTGGGAAGTCCGGATGCTGTCGGACGGTCGAATCGAGAATCCCTTGTCTGACTTACGTGTCACATGGAGGTTGGACGTCGGTTTAGCCTTCGTGTCATGCGTAAGTTAGGCGGGAGCAGGGTTTAGCTCTTGATCCCGGGAGATTGGAGATGGGTCCTGTCACAAGCAGCTCCAGACGGTCTTCATCAACCATTCCAAGATACAGATTGGCTGTATGTTCTCCGCTGAAGGCATGTTCCTCTTGAAGTAGGGAGACCGGGCAACGACAAAAGTACACAACTCAGTTCAATCATGAATACTTTCACTCCACTGAGACAAACAACAGGGCAGCCTTCACCTTCTTTAAAGGTGGCCTCCGAGAGTCACATTTCAAGGACCCCGCGCATACTCAAGGCTTGTCCACCTAAAATGAACTTATGAAACACACTGCGATTCTTGCCAAGGCTGAGTTGGTGACAAAAACAGGGGACTTGGCCAACACATACCGTGAAAGGACCCGTCCTGAAAACCGAACCGATCTTGCTCTCGTCTGACAAGATTTATCAGACAAGAAACTTAAAATGTTAACCCGATTCAGGACTTCATTAAATAAAATAAATTATTCCCACCTTGCGGGATTTCCCGCCGACATCTAACCCACTATCCCGTCAAGCGATAGAACTTAAGTATCCATCCCCAATCGGACCTTAACGTTGTTATTATCCTTGTTAGAACCTAAACGGATTCACATAAAAATTAATAAATAATAATTAATGAAAAGTCTGTTCATATAATTATATACTACACGCATAACCAATTATCCTTAATTTTTTTCATAAGAATGTTCAATGATAAATATTGTTAGATTTTTGTAACGCGTACATAATAGGATAACTACATCCTCCAATTCGATGCTCCATGTACCACATAATTGCTCAATTTATTTATATCCATATTTGTAATTTTAAATTCATTCTTATCTGAATAACCCTATACCCAAAACTCTGATCCTTCCTAATATCAAATTCAAAATATGCCAAAAGACTAAAACATACGTATATATGCACAATGATCCGTATCGGCTTAAGGAAAGGCAAGCCAAAACTTATTTATCTCTTAAAATCCAAATTTCCTTTGTTTTTCCAAAATTATTCTCATACATACTCTCTTTATAATCGTAAGCCCTTACAACCAACATAACCAACATGACATTCCTCAAGGTCCAGTATCACTACACATTGGCTACCCTTAATACTCTTTCATTTTGTTCTATGCACATTTCAATGTTAATAGAATTCTACAACAATCAAACACTAAATTCCCCTAAATTCCTTTCACAATTAACCCTTCATTTTCCTACCCAACCCACTTTTAATAATTAGTATCTTAACTACTATCATATCACAAAATTTAAAATACGGTAAACATGGTCTTAGCCAAAGGGTATAATAATTGCAATTATTTTTAAAGCAACATATACTTAAAATTCGTTAATATAACCATACAACATCTAATTAACTCGAATTTCATAGCATTATGTCCAGAATTGAATTACCAGGGTTTTCCATGTCGATCGAATAGACGGACCGAGGCCGCACACGCTGCCACGTGCGACCAAAAGGCCACTGCGCGTGGTGTTTGGTTCACTGGGTCATCCGACCTGCAATGATGACCCGGTCTTTTCGTCATCATTTTACGTTCGTTTTCATTGTTCCAAACATTAAACTTCATCTAAATTAGCTAAATAGAAGATCCATAAGGTTAAAAATGGAAAATACTTATAGCATCTCAACAAACCACATTCCTCACATTTCAGCCATGGCTTTCCAGCCGTGTCCACGACTTCTCTAGCGTCTACGTTCTCCTTTCTCAGTCGTAGGATGATCATAGGATCTTCAGAGGATGACTACCATGTACATCTTTGAGATCCCTAACCTAAAACTCAAAAACCCAAAGTATGTGTCTCACAGGTCTTCCTCGACCTCTCTGTGATTCAGGTCATCTCCTTTGTTCCTCTCTGTTTTCTTTCCCTATCACCCTCTCTTCACTTATTCTTTCTCAGTTTCCCCTTTTTCTCTTTAGGTAGTTTCTCCCCTCTCAGGTTTCCTCAATTTCTTCTGTATTTTCTGAGTTTCGGTGCTTCTCCACTGAGTTCCTCTTCCCACCATACACACCCATATATATATATATATATATATATATATAACAACACCCCAAGTCGGTGAAGAAATGCGGGAAACCAAACTTCACAAAAATTCTAGGTCAATCTAGAATAATCAAGTCCTTTGATGTAAAATTACAAAAATACCCTTCATGGTAAAATGACCAAAATACCCCTAAGCCTTCATTGACCTATAACGAATCGATTCGACTTCCGTTTTTGACATGCCGCCTGTGTATGTACTCAGGAGGCCTAGTAACATCTCAGACATTTGAAAAATAGAAAATGATAAGTTTACTCCTAAGTTAAAATGTTGATTTTTTTACTATGAACCTTCTTTGAGAATTCCAGGAAGACCGTTACAAAGGTCTGGAAACGCTGAGTTCGTAGACAGGCGGGACGCTAAAATTGGGGTTCGAAAAAGGTTCGTTATGGGTAAAAACTCTTAGGGGTATTTTGGTGATTTGTATGAAGGGTAATTTGGTAATTTTACTTTGTAACATGTGAAACACATGGAGAGTTTCTAGAAAAATCTCCGACCTCCCTTTCTAAGACCCCCACCGACTTACACATTTTGTATAAGGTAGGAAGAGGAATTCGGCCAAGGGGAAGTCAAGAAAGGAAAGAAAAAATGGGAAAAAGAAGACGAAAAGAGAGAAAGTGAGGGAGAGATGAAAACAACAGCAGAATAGCAAAAAGAGGAAAGCATAGAGATTAGGGGTGAGAAATAGGATCAAATCGAATCAATTGGAGGTCTGGGATGCCTCAAAAATGAAAACCTGAAAGCCTACAAAGTGGCCAAGAACCCTTACTCAAGTTCTGTAGTCCTTGGTACTCATTTGGGAACTCGAGGTAGCTAGGTAGGTCTTTAGAACCATGTTGGAACAAAGATGAAGAGGAATAACAGCTGGAAGGCTGCAGATTAAGGCCTGGAAGCCATAGCCGAGAAGGATGAAGGTGGTCTCACGAGTTATTGTATGCATTCTCCCATTTTAACATTATAGATCTCTTTTATAGAAGGATTATATGAAGATTGATGAAGAAAACGTAGAAATTTGAGGTACAATTAAGAAGATAATATTGAGTCGGGTTGTTGGGTCGAATAACCCAAATCCCAGACCCGTGAGAGGCTGAAGATAACCCTTGCGTAGGTACGTGAGGCCCACACACATAGGTTGTCTTCAGCCTCCGACGATGTGTGACAGCCGGTTGACTGGAATCTGGGGAAACAATCAACGGGCGAAATGTTCTACTTAATGTTCTGAAGCTAATGGTCCAAAGATCAAATGAATTGGATTACAACGGAGGTAGCTAAGTCTGTCTAAAGTCAATATTGTAGGGTTTAAATGAATGTTACTTAATTAATTATGGGACTTAGTCTTAAGCTAAAGTTAATCATTGAATATGACAGGATTGAAAGATTGAAAGGTTGAATGATGATAGGTTAACTAGTTAAGATTATTAAGTGTTAAACTTATAAGGAAGTATTGCCTTATATTAGCATATTTATTATCATAAATGTTTGGTTGGGATTTACATTAGTAGGTGACTTAAGATGAGACATTTAATGGTACTTATCAAGATTCGATTATCTTGTTCAAGTGAATAATTTAATTTTCCTTATTATTTTGACGTAGATTTCCACCACTCAACTGGGAAAGCGAGTTGGATGTGGGTGGAAACCCTGAACGGGTGGTTTTGATGTGGATAAGTTATTTAAGTAGTAATTTTCAATGATTTTGGTAAAATCGCTAGTCTAACTTGAGCTATTAGATGGGAGTAGGACCAATCTAGGTTTCTTTTCCTTAATTGGAGATTGTGGAGCCATAAATTACCGAAATATTCTGGAGCCGCCACATGACCAACAATCACCATGATGCCGATATTACCCTTGATAAAATTGACATCAACATGTAACAGTCTTCGCATTAATTTAATATATTTACCAGCTAAATATATTAATTAATCAGATTAATGTCGATAATAAATAACTTCCCAGCGAATTATTTATTCTTTAATAAATAAGTGATTACACTCGGTACAATCACTTATTTAATATTTTCCCCTTCAACCAATCAGACGCTCCGGTGACCCTCAAGGATTCACTAAAAATAAAAGACCACATTTCACTTCTGAAGGTAATGAAAAACTCCTGCAAACACTCTGTCGGTTTATTCTCTCGAAAAACTGACTTAAGCATCGGAGCGTTTACGGTTGAACCACCCCCCCGGGATTCAACCTTAACCTCATTTTATTTTCATTCTTGTGTGTAGGGATCGAGAAGGAACTTTACAGAGCCGGACGATTTCTGCATCAACAACTGGTGCTTTCATTGAGAGCCGATTTGAGAAATACTCAAAGCGTGCTCTTTAGTTTTTCCTTGAAAAAACTCCATCATTACACTTTCGACACTTACCGTTCTTCACATGGCCAGAACACGCCAATCCGTGCAGGCCTCCGAGCCTGCCACATCCGGCGCTGCGGTCGCTGCCGTGAGCGAACCACTGCTTGAGATTCTGGAGGAACCATTTTCATGTCTCCTGCACGGCCTGCACCACGCATCAATTCACCTACCGTTCGGAATGCTGGATTGGACACCTACGTTTAGTTTCGGAACGTTCCCCATGACCGCTGCTACTGTGTAACACCCCGTCCCGAGAGCCGGGATTAAGATAGTGATTAAGGTGCGATTAGTGAGGTTAATCAGTGGTTAGGTGGTCCCGAGGGGTCCGGGAACTTAGCATGACGATTTTGCCCCTGGGTCGGGCAAAAATGTTGACTTTTATTTCGGGTGGTCAATTGGGGATTTACCAGTGACCAGGACGTAGTTTAGGACGTCATGAACCTGTAGACACGTGGTATGTTTGATTCCGACATCCGAGAAGGAAGTTGTGATGGTCGGAAGGTCGAGGGTATTATCGTAATTTTGATAAAGTAGGGGGAATAGTTGACTTTTTGGATAATCGGGTTTTGGTAGGTTGACCTAGGATGGTTAAATAGTTCTTGTCGTCCTGAGTTCGATGACAGGCGGCACGTATTCATCGGACTTACGAGGCGAGAGTTACGGGTCTAGGAAGTTTCGGTAGAACCGTAAAATGAGTAAAACAGAAGGGTATTTTAGTCTTTTTGGGTTTATGGGGATTTGTGCAGAGAGAGAAGGAATGGACGGCTGGAGTTAATCAGGTGAGATAAGGATGGATGGGATTGTGACACATGGCAATTGTGTAGTGGGTTCTGGGGGGTTCTTCTGTGTGTGCACGGTCCCAAATAATTGGGGTGCACTCGTGCAACCGTGCAGTCCTTCGATACACAGAGAAACAGAGTGAGAGCTTGAGGGGAAATCGACCGATCTGGGTGCGAGGGTGAGTGACTGGGGAGTTGTGAGAGTGACAGTGAAGCAAGGAGGAGCTGCTGGTCGTGTTTTGGCAGTGCAATTGTGCACGGTGGCACGGTGGAGGTGAGGAGAAGAATTGGGGGTGAGTCGACGGTGTAGGAAGGTTGGTCTGGGTTCAGTGAGGTTCAGGGAAGCGTTTGGTGAAGCCACCGTGAAGGGTGGTGAGCTGGGTGGTCGGATCGTGAAACAGAGTTTTGGGGAGGTTTGATTTCGAGCTTGAGACGACGGGTAGGAGGCTGTGTCGAGGTGATTGGAGGATGGGGATGCTTAGAGTAAGGTTGGACGAAGCTTTAGGTGAAGAAAGGGAAGGAAATCGTGCAGGTACGGCGGAGAACCGCTAACGCCGGTCTGAGTTGCAGACCACTGTGGCGAACCGGGTTTGTCTGAGGAAGGAGGTGGTACTGTAGCAGCGCGTGAGGGCCACGCGCAGCCACTTTGGGAGGCGCGTGGGGGCGCGTGCGGCGGCGGATGGGAAAACGGTCAACATCGTTTTTGGTCTAGGAGTTGTTGTGAGTTCAATGGAGTTGGTTTCGAGTCAATCGGAAGTCGTTTGAGTGTAGTTCCGCGAGGGTGAATGTGTAGGGTCCCGGGGTTTTAAGTCTTTGGTCCGGGGATTTTTGAGGGCATTTAGGTGAACCTTTGTAGACGTACTAGTAACGTGAGTTGACGGTGTTTGACAGGATCGGGATTTCCCGAGGAAGCCGAGGAACGGGCTGGACGTTCGAGACGCGAGTAGGGCTCAGTACTGTGAGTGGACCCTTTCTCTAAACTCGAACATGCATAACTGTTTTCTATAATTGTTTTATGGTTTTAATCATGATTTTATGTTTATCGAATATGTTTGGTTGGTTATACATTATTACATGTTTTTCGAGGAAATTGGTTTTTAGCACGTTTTACGAGAAAGGGTTGGTTTCTGGAATATATGTTATGATTTTGGGATTTCAAATGATACGTGGTTTTCAATGGTTATAAGTGGAGTTTGGGAACATGATTTCGATGATCAAAGTTTTCGATTTTAGAATCGGATTTCACTAATCGGAATTTGGTTTTAAGATTGGAAAATGGATATTTTCCGGATTTGGGTTCGGAATGACGGTTCTGGATGCCGGGAGAGCATCGGACCAGTGATTTCGGATTCGGGTTTGGATGAGGATTTGGTCAATGGTTTTCAAATGATTTTGAGATTGGATTTGCTGGATCTGGATATTGGGTTTAAAGACCCGGATATATGTGACGGGGGACCGGCCGGATTGGGTTTAAAGACCCGGATTGAGTTTAAAGACTCGGGAGTTTAAAGACTCGGATATATATTGATTTTCCCCCGTAGGCCTTGAGTTTAAAGACTCGGGAGTTTAAAGACTCGGATATGATTAAGGCCTGGATTGAGTTTAAAGACTCGGGAGTTTAAAGACTCGGATAGATCCAGCAGGTTTGATCGGGACATGTATGAGTTAATGTTTATAGTTTCTGATATAGTTTTCTGATACTCCTGTGGTGGTTTCTTATGATATTTTATAGTGTTTCTGTTTCTTATGATGTTTAAGAATGATTCTTTTATTAATGTGTTTATAACTGCTGGTTATGCATGTGGTTTCAAAACGGAGGGTTTAACTCGGTTTTCTTATAAAATGGTTTTTGAACTTTTGTATTTTCTGGTCCACTCACACTTTTGTTTTAAATTGCCCTCCAGGTTGTGGAGCTAGCGCGGGGTCTTGACGTCGAGGCAGTGTCCGAGGCATAGAAGTGACGTGAGGGATCCTAGAAGAGTTGGAAGGTTTCTGTGTGCGTGTACTTTATCGGTTTTTTATTTTCTTTGTAATGTAGTGCTATGCTCTGTAAACGATAAGGATTTTGGGATATTTTGTAATTACTCCTGCGTTTGACTGGGTTCGAGTGAGTGTTCCTTAGGTGTTGTGTCGGGGAGTCAGACGGGAGCGGGATTTACCTCGGGTTTCGGGGTGAAACTGGGGTGGGTCCTGACATACTGTGAACCCCCCCTCCTGCAATGGGGGCAGGCGTAGCTTTTTTCCAACGAACAGATGGACTACTAGCGGGAGAAACATCTCTAAGGGTCCCGAATCAGCTCCCTGCTTACTTGGACCTAAGGAGACACTTGGACGCCCTGCGGAACTCACAGGCCGACACCCAAGTTCCAGAGAGACGTGGCCCATCACATCCGACTGAAGGCACGCGACGTGCTCCCCGACATGCCACTCACCACGAGCAAGCATCTAGGGGCTCGCCTCCGCGGCTTGGACTGATGCAGTTGGTTGAGCAACTGAGCAACCAAGTTTGGACCCAATCAGAGCTCCTACAACAACTATTGGGAGACATCGTGACGTCCAGAACCTCCGAGAAGTACAATGAACCTCACGAGGCACCCAAGGGACATCCCAAGACGCACCAACAAGGAGCATGTTCGCTGCTGGACAAGGTCCCGAGAAACGTAGCTAGGCGACTCAGGGGAAGAAAGCTGCACCCCCAGAGCAGGAGGCCAAGGACTACCGAGGCCTTTGGCTCGGGAGCGACTCGGAGGATGCCCAGAGGTACTTTCTCGCATTGAGTACCCGCGCAACAAGCGACAACAACAAGCAGTCTCCCGTAAGTCACGCACTCACTCAGATGGACAGACCCATCGTAACTCAAGAAGCACAGACGACCGCAACAAGGAGGACGAGACTTACTCGTCAACACGCACGAGTGTCATTCCCGCTGCAACTCGAGTGAGTCGAAGCCACTTGACCAGACACGGAATTCCCCGCCACAAAGGACCATTGCACGCTGAAGACGTCCGAAGGATGCTAGATTGACGCCTCCAGGGAGTTCAACGTGACGGAGACTTATAGGATGACCTTTGGCGCCAGATTCAAACGTCATCAACTTCGCCGTTCATGAAGGACATTGAGGAGGAGCCATTCCCACAACGATTTTCAACACCAAACTTCAATCAGTACAAAGGAACCTCCAATCCAATAAAGCACATCAATTACTATCGGGGGGTCATGGTACCTCACATGCACAACGACGCGCTCATGTGCAAAGTTTTCCAAGTCTCGCTACAGGGTCAGGTGACGACATGGTTCAACCACCTCCCCCGGAGATCAATCACTTCCTTCGAAGAGTTGGCCCTTGCTTTCTTGGAGGAGTACTCGCAGCATCACACCGTCGAAGTCAAGGATGACCACCTCTTCACCATCTGAAAGAGGTCTAAGGAAGCGTTGCGGCAATACATCTGGAGGTATTGCGAAGAGAAGTCCCTCATCGTTGGTTGCAGTGACCTCATTGCAGCCATGGCATTTAAGCAAGGCCTACCGCGGGAGAGCCAACTCTACGGAGACATCGTCATGAGCAACGCCCGAAGTCTCACCAAGACACTGTCCCTGGCGGAGCGACATGCATGATGGGAGGACGAGAAAAATGCCGCACATGCCGGCAACCACGTCGAGGAAGATGAACATCTCACAAGGGCGTTTGCGCAGCCAAATGATGATGCCCACCACGGGAACTCAGTCGATAAAGCCAAAAAACGCAAAGGGAACCCGTCATCCAACACCTACGCTAGTGCAAAGCCAAACACACAGTTTTCGATACCTTTCCTTCAAATATACAATCAGATAAAGGAATAACCGTGGTTCGAAAGACCAGCTCCCGTCAAAGGTAACCAGGAGGGGGCCGACAAGACAAAATGGTGTGCCATTCACAATTGTTATGGACACGACATAAGCTCTTGCCAGACTTTCGAAAGATACCTTCAAGATCTCTTGAAGGAAGGACACTACGTCGAATACGTCAGAAAAAAGGCAATGGATCGTCTCGGAAACAAAGCCCCCTCAGGAACCCGCACAAAAGATGATCTGTGTGGACACCATTATTGCCGAGTCCGAATTGCAGGGAACAACCAGGAAACTGAATCAGTGACCAAGTCATCATCAAAGGCAAAAATTGTGTGATTAAAATTCGGCTCAATGCCTACATTTCTCTCATAACATCTTTCAATAAGATTCAAGATGTTTCGTTTCAACGTAAAATGAAATTATCTCATCATCCAAGCCTTTGGCATGCAAAGCACCCGAGTCTTCGCCATGCGAAGCACTCCAAGCCTTCGTCATGCGAAGCACTCCAAGCCTTCGTCATGAGAAGCACTCCAAGTGTAACGACCCATCCCGGAATTCGGGATTAAGTTGGTAACTAATCATGAATTATAGGGTTAATCGGTGATCTGTTGGGCGAATTCGGACGAACGGTGCAAATGACCGTTTTGCCCCTAGTCGTGGGTAAAACGTTGACTTTTAATTCGGGCGGTCAAAAGGACTTTGACTAATGACCATGACGTAGTCTGGGACGTCACGAGTTCATAGACAGGTGGCACGTTCGATTCCGACGTTCGAGGTGAAAGTTATGACGTTCGGAAACCCAAGGGCATTTTCGTAATTTGGACAAAATAAGGGAAAATGTTGACTTTTTGATCGGGAGGTCCGATGGCCGAGGGCCAAGGACCTTTAGGAGGGTCTCGATGCCCTGAGTCCGTAGGCAGGTGGTACACGTCGATCGGAGTCCGAATGACCAAGTTACGGGTCTGGATGCTTGAGGGGCATATTGGTAATTTGTCAACCTGAGGGTACAATGATAATTTGGTTGCTGCCGGTGGAAACAGCCGTGTATAGGCTGAGTACATTTTTCTGAATTGAAAAATAGAGAGT
The DNA here is from genome assembly GCA_032719365.1 of Prinsepia uniflora. Taxonomy (NCBI): domain Eukaryota; kingdom Viridiplantae; phylum Streptophyta; class Magnoliopsida; order Rosales; family Rosaceae; genus Prinsepia; species Prinsepia uniflora. The sequence continues at coordinate 40,823,362 of CM064867.1, read as the reverse complement.
GGGACTTTGTTGTGCAGTGTGTGATGAATTGTTTAAGCAACCCTTGATTAGTATGTGAGTAATGGGTTGGAAATTTGAAGCCACGGGTATGAAGTTGTGTGCCTGGAGTGGGAGTGCAGGCCACGGGTGCCATTTTTAAACGGGTTTTGGGAGCTTGCGGGAGACAGTTACACAGAGGGGCCAGAGTGACTTTCCACGGGTGTTGGGGTTTTGTTTGATCATCAGAGCAGTTGGAGGAGTGTTGGGGATCATTTCCAACTAAAGAGAGGCCTGAGTGTTGAGAGGAAACTGAGTTCGAAGAAAACTGTTTTTGGGAGGGAAAATCCAATTTCGATTTGCAGGCCAACCCAAGCCGATTTGAGGCTGGAAAAACTCTTCTGGGACCTCACTTGGTCGATCCAAATCATGGGATCGAAGCGTGGTGCCCTGGGAAGCCAAGGACAGACACGACAGGTTCAGAAAAATTTGAAGTTTGAGTCGTGGAAGTTGAGGGGTTTGAGGACGCAATTAAGATCGAAGATATGTTCCTAGGGACTGTACGACGCTCCTGGTGTGATTAATTGAAGAATAACATCGGAAATCATGGGACATTTTCGACTGAACAGGGCTGACTGTTCTTCGGGAAAACCAGACTCGAATTGATGGTTTAAGGCAAGTGTTGATGGACTTTACATTTCAGACCTGTAATTAGACTTGAATCGAAGATAAATAAATGTTCAATTGAAGTAATCGAGGCTGAATTGATAGGAATTGAACCGGGTTGTCACACGGGTTGCAGGACCCGTTTGAGGAGGAAACGGGCGAAGAAGAGGAACTGTTCACCTTTACTGTTGCTGGCGCGTGACGGTGCGTGGGCACGAATCCCGAGGTACGGTCAACACGACTTTTATCCTATACATTATAACGAACATTTTAGCGTTGGTTTCGAATTTATCGGACACCGTTTCGATGTTATCCCGAGGGTCTGAAGGTTTAGGTTACGTTTTTAATTAATGAATAATTCCCGGAAAATTATGGGGAGTTGGTACGTTGTTATTTGAGACCTTACGGACCCTGGAATGTGATTTCGGACAGGATTCGGGTTCTCTGGAAAATGCCGGAAATTACAGGAATGCGTGCGGCGCGAAATCGAGCCTTAAGATTGGTGTGTAAGTGGACGTTGCTTTCAAAATTAAATGCATGCATAAATATTTCTATGATTTCTATGATTATGATTACGATTTTGTGATTGATTTCGATTTCCGTATTTATACGTATTTTTGATATGCACACGAATTTGCACGTATTTCGAGATATGGGTCCCGTATGTTTTGGATGATGATTTAACGAAAGATTTTATATGACTTGTGCGCATCATGTTTTTAAGATGTTTTGATTGCGGTTGTGAGTATGGTTTACGATTTTGACACGTTTTTTGGGAATGTCCCGGATTTGCACGTTTTACGAGATTTCAAGTCTGTTGTGATCGGACCGTGATTTTGGTGATTATGCTTGTGGTTTTGAGGTTTTAATAATAAGATTTGAAAATGATGAGATTTCAAGGATTTAAAATGGATTTTGAAAAAAGGTGATTTCGGGCTTGATGCTCGGGGCATAAAAGTAATTTTGTTGATACGAGGTTTCGGTTTTCCGAAGTTTGAAAACGGATTCTGGGTTTGGGTTCGGGATGTTGCTTCCGGATGCCGGCTTACGGAATCATTATTGCGAATTCGAATTCGGGAATGAAAAAAAATTTAATAAAGTGATTTGGTATGATTGTACATGCCCCGTGTGTAATGGTGATTTGAATATGTTTTGTGAAGTATGATTGGCAATTCGAATGTGGAAATTCGGACCATGAGTCCTGTTGTGAAAAATGTGATTTTGGGATGGATCCCACGTTGTTGTGTTTGACAAATGTTTTGGGTTTAAAGACCCGTTGAAAACTGTTTTGGGTTTAAAGACCCGGTGCCATTGCTGGAGCACGTTTTGAGTTTAAAGACTCGGTTAATGGATGATGGGGGAGGGCCCTTAATGAGTTTAAAGACTCGTGAGTTTAAAGACTCGGTTATTGTGATACCCCCGAGGCCTATTGATTATGTTCTGAGTTTAAAGACTCGTTGATATCCCGGGAAGGCCTGATTATGCGCATGGTTTTGAGTTTAAAGACTCGGGCGCACTTGATATCCAGCAAAAGGATTAACTTGTGATTCATTGTTAATTTCTGATGTTTCGGATGTGTGGGGCAGTGGCCCGGTTTTATGGTTGATGGTTTTGGATTATGTTGTGTTCTCGGGTTTGATTCGTGGTTTTGGGCTGAGGCCCGGTGTTTATGATTGCGGGCTAAGACCCGATGGTTGAGAAAGGAAAAATGATTTTGAGTTTCATACGAGTTTTCCTTATATTGGAATTTGATACACGGGTTTTCTTATGTGGAAAATGTTAACCGACTACGAAATGATTTTTGTATGCATGCATTGGTTTTACGCGGAGGGTAAAAACGTCTTTTGTAACTGTTTTATAAACTGATTTATTTTTGTCCACTCACACCTTTTGGTTTTTATTGACCCTCCAGGTCGTGGCGCGTTGATCGAGAGGCGGAGGCATGAGTAAGCACGTGTGGCTATCCTTGGTCTGGCAAGTACTGAGGGTAACTTGGGAATTTCAGTCGTCTTGCCAGGCGGGAGCAGGACCGGGCACGGTTCACAATGCCCTAATTGGGGGCGGTCCTGTCACCAAGCCTTCATCATGCGAAGCACTCCAAGCCTTCGCCACGCGAAGCACTCTAAGCCTTCGCCCCGTGAAGCACTCTAAGCCTTCGTCATGCGAAGCACTCCAAGCCTTCGCCACGCGAAGCACTCTAAGTCTTTGCCACGCGAAGCACTTTAAGCCTTTGCCATGCAAAGCACCCGAGTCTTCGCCATGCGAAGCACTCCAAGTCTTCGCCCGCGAAGCACTCCAAGCCTTCGCCCGCGAAGCACTCCAAGCCTTCGCCCGCGAAGCACTCTAAGCCTTCGCCCCGCGAAGCACTCTAAGTCTTCGCCCCGCGAAGCACTCCAAGCTTTTGCCATGCAAAGCACTCCAAGCCTTCGCCACGCGAATCACTCTAAGCCTTCGCCCCGCGAAGCACTCTATGTCTTCGCCCCGCGAAGCACTCCAAGCTTTTGCCATGCAAAGCACCCGAGTCTTCGCCATGCGAAGCACTCCAAGCCATCGCCACGCAAAGCACTCTAAGCCTTCGCCCCTCGAAGCACTCTAAGTCTTCACCCTGCGAAGCACTTCAAGCCTTCGTCCCACGAAGCACACTAAGCCTTCACCATGCGAAGCACTCCACACCATGCGAGGCACTCCAAACCTTCGCCATATGAAGCACTCGAAGTCTTCACCATGCGGATCACTCCACGACTTCGTCATGCGAAGCGCTCAAGGCTCGTCTCAGTGAGGCACATGGAACCATCCAGGAACTTGACTTGTTGGAGTCGGAAAGCTACTAAAAAAACTCTTCCAACCCCACCAAGAGGGGCAACCACCAGGCCATGACAAACAAGGGGCAAATGTTTTAACATACGAAGTCCAATTCTGCATTTCAGTGCACAGGATCGAAATTCATTCGATCATAGCTCACTCAATTTTGCTTAGCCTGACATGAACTTGATGGCCCTAAAACGATACGGAAGTCAGCTTTCCCACGCCGTTGACCTCACTCAATTCCGAGTTGTGACGAGTTCCCAGCGAACGTTTTTGTACACGAAGGTCAGCTGCACATACCAGCGCACGAGGACGAGATTCATTCAGTCATAGACCACTAAATTTTGATCACCCTGACATGAGGTCGATGGATTTAGAAATATATGGAAGTCAGCTTTCCAACTCCGGTGACCTCACTCAATTCCGAGTTGTGACGAGTTCCCAGAAAACATTTTTTCACACAAAGGTCAACGACATGAACCAGCGCACGAGCACAAGATTCGACCAATCTTACAAGGCTCAATTCGGATCATCTTGGAACAAGCGTGGTGGCCGTAGAAAGGTATGGAACTCAGCTTTCCAACCACACCAACGGCACTCAATTCGGAGTTCAAACGAAGTCAGAAGACCAAATTTACTACACAAAGGTCAAATCTGCCAAAAATCACAAAACACTCAAAAAAAAAGTGGAAGGCTTCTATTAATGAAAATTAAAGAAGTTGGCAATTCACAAATTGAATGCTTGAACATGTATTCAATGCTAAGATCAAGCCACGGGCCAAGAAGGATCATGAAGCTCATCACCAGGAATGGCACGACCTCGGAGTCTCTCCGTCAACCCATGAGCAACCTCGGAGGCCTTCAATCATCTCATAGTGGACTTCCAGTGACACATTGTCCATGAACTTCTCCAAACAATGGGGGCAACCTCCTCGACATCGCCTACTTGGCATATACGGCATCTCCAAGCTCTCTTCCTTCAATTAGGTGATGATGTGCAACGTCTCGAGCATTGCAGGGGGCATGATCGATCCTCCATGCTCCACCTTGTTACCACTACATTTTGAGCTCAACAAACCCTTGAAGATCTAGTCTCTAGAAGGTCATCTGTCATCCAAAGCAACTCCTTGGAAGGCTTCAGTCACTTCGTGACACTACATGCACCTCGCGCCTCGTACCCTGCTGCACCTCGCGCCTCGCACCCTGTTGCACCTCGCGCCTCGCCCCCTACTGCACCTAGCGCCTCACACCCTGCTGCACATCGCGCCTCGCACCCTGGTGCACCTCGCGCCTCGTACCCTGCTGCACCTCGCCCCTCGCACCCCGCTGCACCTCGCACCTCGCACCCTGTTGCACCTCGTGTAACGACCCGTCCCGAATTCCGGGATTAGATTAGTCACTAATCTCGTTTAGTGAGGTTGAACGTTGGTTAGTAGGGCGAAATCGAACAAATTGTGCAAAATGACCGTTTTGCCCTTGGTCGTGGGAAAAATGTTGACTTTTTGATCGGGCGGTCAAATGGACTTTGACCGATGACCGTGACGTAGTTCGGGACATCACGAGTTCATAGACAGGTGGCACGTTCGATTCCGACATTCGTAGAGAAAGTTATGATGTTCGGAAGTTGAGGGGTATTTTGGTAATTTGGCATGTTAGGGGCCAAATGTTGACTTTTTGATCGGGAGGTCCGATGGACGAGGGCCAAGGACCGTTACGTAGGTATCGTCGATACGAATCCAACGACAGGCGGCATGCCGAAATCGGAGATTCGACGACAACGTTATGGTCAAGGAAACGAACTAACGAACCGAGGCCCCGATTAAAATAATATTATAATAGTGAATAGTGACCGTTGACTGTGCACCTCCGGATGAGTGACAAGTGTCACCCATCCCCTGAATTCTGATCCATGTTTCCCTCCCGACATCATCATTTCCTACATCATCATTTCTCCTTCATCATTTCCTCCATTTTCTCCCTAATTATCTCCATATTTTCCTTACACCGTGAGCAAAACAGAGAGTGAGTGAGCTGGGAGAATTGGCTCCCTTCCTTGGCCGTTCTTGAGAGAAAATTGAAGGTTGAGAGAGACTGAATTGGCTGGGAAACACGAGAGGCAGAGAGGATGCTGGAAATCGAAAAATTGAATTTTAGGAAATTGGGGGGGAAATTCGAATACTGGGGATTAGGCCGTGAGGATCGCAATTGAGCTTACAATTAGCTTCCTGGGATCACAACGATCAGAATCGTCGAAGGAACGAAGGGAATTGGTGCTGTTTTGGCTCTGATCACACTTGGTGACAGAGGAGTAAATTCGACCTTGAGTCGTGAAGTTGGAGGCTTCGATGGACGGAATTGAGGTGGGGAAACTACTTCTCATGATCCCACGATGCTTCTGGGTTCATCAATTGAAGGAAAACGGCTGTGGTTGACAGAACTCCATGGTTGAACAGTGACGGTGTTCGAGCTTGAGTCGTGACAATTGAGCACAGGATTGATGCAATTGAGTTGGGGGAAATGCTTAACGGAGTTCACTGATGCTTCTAGTTGAATCAATTTAATGAAATCGATCGAAATTGAAGGGATTCCATGAACGAACAGTAACCTGGGTGTTCTTCATGTTCATCATCGAGTCGATGGGTTGTAGGTAAGGTTTTGTGTAATAACCATTACAGAACTTAAATTGAACTTAAAACGAAGCTAATGGAATGATCAATTGATGTAATTAAGGTCGAATTGATAGGATTGGAACCGGGTCATCTCGCGGGTTAATTGGACCCGTTTACCAAACATACGGGTTAGGACGATGCACTGTAGCAGGCGCGTGGATTTCACCCGCAGCCACTCACGGCGGCGCGTGACGGCGCGTGGGCACGAATCTCGAGGTGAGGTCAACATGACTTCTGTCCTATTTAATGTAACGAACATTTTGGAATTGGTTTCGTGTCGATCGGACACCGTCTCGATATTGTTCGGGATATCCGAAGGTTTTAAATTAAGTTTAAAAATAGTTGAAAATTCAGGAAAATTACGGGACTTTGATAGGATGTTAATGATGAGGTTAGTGACCCTCTAATGTGATTTGGACAGGATTGGGAGTCCCGGTGATAGTGGTGAGGCCCGGGAGGGCCGGTGGCACGCGTATCAAGGCATACCGTTAAAACGGTTTGTGAGTGGACTTTGGTTTTATAAATTCTATGCATGCTTAAATGTTTTATATGGATTATGGTTGTGATTGTGTGATGTTGATTTGGTTGTTGGTAAATTGTACGGTTTCACGTATTTCGAGGCGATTTACGTGCTTGCACGTAAATCGAGGTTTCCGGTTTTACATGGATTTTCCATATTTGTGATTTGGATATAATATGATGAAATGGTTTTGAAATTGGAAATATAAACTCGGGCTTGAGGCCCAATTATGTTGGAAATTTCGGACTTGGAGTCCATTTGAGAATCGGGCCGGGGGCCCAGTTGGTTAATGAAATCGGGCTAGGGGCCCAGTTGGTATGAAATCGGGCTAAGACCCATTTGAGTTATGTTATCGGGCCAGGGGCCCAGTTGGTTTACGAATTCGGGACGTGGGCCCAGTGGGTTTATAAGTCGGGCTGCGGGCCCAGTTGGTTTACAAATCGGGCCGTGGGCCCAGTGGTTCATAAAATCGGGCATGAGGCCTAGTTGGATTATAAGTGTGATTTCGGGTCAGGGACCCTATGTTTAATAAATGTGATTTCGGGTCAGGGACCCTATGTTTAGTAATTGTGATTTTGGGTCAGGGAACCTAAATGGATTTACGTGGTTTTATGGAAATTTCGGGCAGGGCCCATTGTAATGATGTGATAAAAGGATTTAATAAAACTGTTTTCCATATACCATCTGGATACAAGGATATATGATGGTCTCCTCCAGATGTCTGGGACACTGGGGAAGTCACGGTGCATTGCCTGCGAGGGGTCATTATACAGAGCAGCCGGACCGTATGATGACTCAGGAGCAGGATTGCTATGATTGACGTCAGGGACGTCAGACATCAGGGATGTCAGATATATGGACCCGGAGAGACCCCGGGCAGCACGCGTAGCTTATGAAACCGTGAGATATGACGTCAGGGACGTCTAGCGTCTGGGACGCTAAGCATCTGGGATGCTGGTGATGGTAATGGTAAAATATGGATTAATGGATCTATGAAATGGCTTTTCGGTTGGATATGTGTTATGTGGTAAAAATGGATTATTGGTTATGAAATGTTATGTCGGGTCAGGGACCCTAAATGGTTTTGGATTTATTGATTGATGTTCATTTATGGTCATGGGTGGTGACCCACATAGTTGTTTATGTGTAGTTGTGGTATTTCACAGTTTTGGGCTGAGTTCCCACACTTGGTTTTTGGTTAACGGTTTTTGGGCTAAGGCCCTAATGGCTCGGTTGAGCAAACGTTTTGGTTACCGGTTTTCGTGGCATGCATATGTTTTTATTGGAGGGCATAAATGTCTTATAAATGTATTTGGTAAACTTATTGATTTTTGGTCCACTCATAGCTTTTGGTTTTAATGCCCTTCAGGTTGATTTCGGATGCGATTGCAGCAGAGACTGGGACATTACACACCTCCTCCATCGATCCTTGCGCACTCTGGATGCCCCGTTGGGCAGTGGCTCTTGGTTATCCCTTGTCTGACACCTCTTGTTGGACGGGAGCAGGGCACATTCCACGGTAATCCCGGGGGGATTGGGATGGGTCCTGTCACCTCGCGCCTCGCCCCCTACTGCACCTCGCGCCTCGCCCACTACTGCACCTCGCATCTCGCACCCTGCTGCACATCGCGCCTCGCACCCTGTTGCACCTCGCACCTTGCCCCCTACTGCACCTCGCGCCTCGCACCCTGCTGCACATCGCGCCTCGCACCCTGTTGAACCTCGCGCCTCGCACCCTGCTGCACCTCGCACCTCGCACCCTGTTGCACCTCGCGCCTCGCCCCCTACTGCACCTCGCGCCTCGCACCCTACTGCACATCGCGCTTCGCACCCTGTTGCACCTCGCGCCTAGCACCCTACTGCACCTCGCACCTCGCACCCTGCTGCACCTCGAGCCTCGCACCATGTTGCACCTCGCGCCTCGCCCCCTACTGCACATCGCGCCTCGCACCCTGCTGCACATCGCGCCTCGCACCCTGATGTACCTCGCGCCTCGCACCCTGATGCACCTCGCGCCTCGCACCCTGCTGCACCTCGCTCCTCGCACCCTGTTGCACCTCGCGCCTCGCACCCTGTTGCACCTCGCGCCTCGCACTCTGCTGCACCTCGCGCCTCGCACCCTGTTGCACCTCTCGCCTCGTACCCTGTTGCACCTCGCGCCTCGCACCCTATTGCACCTCGCGCCTCGCACCCTGCTGCACCTCGCGCCTTGCACACTGCTGCACCTCGCGTCGCACTCTACTGCACCTCCACGTTGAAGGCCTTGATGTTGGCTCCGCTCACACTTGAAGATGGTGAGTCCGTCAGCACGCCAAGCTCTTCTTTTCACAAAGCATCATAAGCATGTCAACTGGAGAAGCATCTTGGTGTCAAGTCCATCATCTCTTGAAATCGGAAGCTCCAACAAGTCCCAGACATGCCACTAGATGGTACTCCACAATATGAGATCTTCAAGACTACGCCAGAAGTATGTCTTCATACATCTTGAAATGACCGTCTCGATGAGTAGAGCGCACCACCGATTGAATCATTGCAATTGGACATCCGCAACTCTCAAAATCTGCGAAAGATTGAAGCTGAACAAAATAATAGATAATCATTTATATATATATATATATATTAAAAATATATAAATACATAATATATTTTATTATGTATATTGTATTATATATATATTAAAGAATATAAACATATAATATATTTTATTATATATATACACATTATATTGGAAGCGTGAAAACGCTTTTGGTTCTACAAAAGCAACATAACAAAAGCTGTTGCTTGCAGCTGAAAAAAAAAAGGTGAAAGGCGGAAGAAATGAGCGCCTGTCTCCTCCCGCGCAGAGCAAGCGCTCGCCAGCCCACGTGCGCACGCTGTTGCAATCCTCTCCACCTTTGTATCTCCCTTCTCCTGTGATGCCGAAAACCCAGATGGGGGAAACTTCGCGCCGCGGGCACCCACCAACCCTCTGCATCATCTTCTTGCTGCAATACCCTCTGCATCATCTTCTTGCTTCAACCCGATTCAGCCCCTTCAAACAACTCCACCTCCGGAAATTGAGAGCAATACCAACAAAAATAATAAAGAGCACAAGAGGATTGCTACCTCATCAGATAGTAGCTCACAAACCGCGCAGATTCAAGAAGTCAGACGAATTCCTTCAACAATACAACAATATTAGGGTTTGTCCTTTCTTTGTAAAAATAAGAATTACATACTCTCATTTAAATAAAGAAAATTAAGCAAATCCTAATAGTTAATTGGGCTTGCAAAACCAACTCAAGACAGGACTACAAGCCCAGGGAATCCGTTTTTGGGACAAGATCAAAATCAATCTGCAGCTACATTCAGGAAAGAGGAGTCCTACTCCTATACAAAATATTAAGACATGATTTATTGGAACCACAAGGAGACTACATCACTTAGGATTCCTCGAATTCCTAAGCGAAGTGGGGGCATTTGTGGAGTTATAAATTACCCGAATATTCTGGAGCCGCCACATGGCCAACAATCACCATGATGCCGATATTACCCTTGATAAAATTGACATCGACATGTAACGGTCTCCGCATTAATTTAATATATTTACCAGCTAAATATATTAATTAATCAGATTAATGTCGATAATAAATAACTTCCCAGCGAATTATTTATTCTTTAATAAATAAGTGATTACACTCGGTACAATAACTTATTTAATATTTTCCCCTTCAACCAATCAGACGCTCCGGTGACCCTCAAGGGTTCACTATAAATAGAATACCACATTTCACTTCTGAAGGTAATGAAAAACTCCTGTAAACACTCTGTCGGTTTATTCTCTCGGAAAACTGACTTAAACATTGGAGCGTTTACGGTTGAACCACCCCCCGGGATTCAACCTTAACCCCGTTTGATTTTCATTCTTGTGTGTAGGGATCGAGAAGGAACTTCACAGAGCCAGACGATTTCTGCATCAACAGAGATGGGTCCTGTTAATTTTGTATCAGAGCACGGTTTTGGGTTATGAGATTTCTGACATATCTTTGAGCAAGTGTGACTTGTGTTCTAGGTCGAATTCTGAGTTATGGAAATGAATTGCGAAACAATTATAAGTAGGTATTGTTCTGATATATGATGATGGTTCGGGTATGATATTTTGTTTAAATAATGTTCTGATATTTTTATGGAATTTACTTGAATTCTTTTTATGTAATTTGGAATTAAAGGTCAATTTACGATTTGCGTTTGACTATGTGTTGATTTTATAAGTTATAATATGTGAATATTGAGAATCGTCGAATAAATAGGAAATAGGGTGATTTGGAAAATACATCAAGATCGTTGAACAATTAATTGAATTTGATTTCGTATATGTATTAAGGAACTTTGATCACTTGGACCATTGTACGAGATTTAGCGGAAATTGTGACCATTGAAATTTTAGGTTTAATGTAATTATTGGTTTCTCTTTGCGCGGACAATGATTGTGGGTTATATGTTGCTTGTGGTGTTTTTTTTAGTGATCACGTTTTCAGGAAGAATGACAATACATGTTACAAATGAGTATATGATGTTTGAATAACTTATGGTTGGGAACTTTATATATGCTGAATTACTTGTTGGGTTTTGGGACGTTAGGATGCTCACAAAATAATGGTATGAGTATGTATATGATGAGTAAAATGATGTCTTGGTGTTCTAAATGATGTTAATGTTGCTGATGAGAGACAAACATATGGATGAGGTAGTTACACCTGGAAGAATATATGGATGCGATGACTATATATATATATATATATATATATTTCTTTGGTATTATGGAAATTTGGATGCAGGGATCTTGGGATACTGACTGCTACTTGGACAATGTATTCTGAGTGGTTGTGTGAGATGATGGACAATCTCAGACGTCTAGGTAATGCTCCGTAGTTCCTGAGATTGATATTTTGATGGATAGTCTCGGACGTCGGGGTGATGCTCTGTAGTTCCCGAGACTTGTGGGTAGTCTCAGACGTTGAGGTAATACTCCGTAGTTCCTGAGACTGGGATCGTGACTCAAACGTCGAAGTAATGCTCCGTATTTCTTGAGTCGGTTCACACTCGGAAGTTGAATCTGGGACTCCGTAGTTCCCGAGTGATGAATCTATTGGTAGAATAAATGTGACCCTTGAGGGAAAAGTTGAGATAATGTGTGTTATGTGATGATTCGGACGTCGAGTCTAGGGCTCCGAATCTCGAGCAAGTATATGGCATGCTTAACAGTAAGTGCACTTAGGATGTGATGATTGATGTGGTACTCTCATATAGATAACGAGTTGGTTGAATGTGCGTTCACGATGTGCTTGCTAATGGGGAAATGGTTGTTGTGGATTAGTGATAGTGTTCGTCAAGGTTTCGTAAACTACATTTTTAGTATCATTCGAACGTAGTTTTGGTTTGGATATAACTTACGATATGAGATATGATGATGTTGGAGCCTTTGTGCTTTCATATGATTGTTAAATAATTTTTTTGGAAGTCTTTTGACATCGTATTTTGCAAAGAAATTGGGTATTTTACGCCCTACCTTATTATCGAGTTTTGGAAAAATGGTTTTACGGTGATATTGGTCATGGCCTGAGTATGTCGCATAATTGTGAAGATTTTGAAATTGATTATCATGGTAATTATTGTGTGACTGTTCAATTATTGTAGTGATTTAAGTGATTGTGTGAAGGTGGTTTCCAATGATTTTGGGTTAGATCTTGGCATTGCTGTGATGGTTCCATATTGATTATCTTAATGATTGTTGTGTGGGTTTTATGATAATTGTTGTGGCAATCGAATGTCGTTGGTTGTGAGTTTGGATGTTGTTAGATTGTGGTTGATGTCCTAGATGATAATTAAGGAATGATACTAATTATGACTGTTATTTGGAACTACCGCCCATAGGATTAATGATCTGAGTAACAAATACGGGATATTAATTGGATATGTGAGTGGACTATGGTTCCTAAACCCTATGCAGGTTTACATGATGTCACATGATTTAATATGTAACTTGTTGAGGGCGGTATATGTACAATTTATGGATCTTGTATCATATTACATGTCACATGATTTTACGGTAATTACTTGTTACACGTTTTACGGGCAATTGCCTTTACGGTGTCTCGATGTAATAGTAAATTATGAAATCAGTTTTATACCTGAAATAACCTTTTCATGTGATTATGATGAAATTGAACTAAGTAGAACTTTTACAGAAATCATGAATTTAAATGGAAAACGGGAATTGCAATATGACATGTTTTGCGTAGAAATTGGGTTTATTATTAAGGTGTTTTGGGTTTAAATTTTGAGGACAAAATTTTTAAAGGGGGTGAGATTGTAACACCACGATCATTTGAAAAATAGAAAATGACAATTTTACCACTAAGTCAAAATATTGATTTTTTACTATGAACCTTCTTTGAGAATTCCGGGAAGACTGTTGTGAAGGTCTTGGAACGCTGAGTTCGTAGACAGACGGCACACCAAAATTGGGGTTCGAAAAAGGTTCGTTACGGGTCAAAACTCTTAGAGGTATTTTGGTAATTTGTATGAAGGGTAATTTGGTAATTTTACTTTATAACATGTGAAACACATGGAGAGTTTCTAGATTAATCTCCAACCTTTCTATCTAAGACGCCCACCAACTTACACATTTAGTATAAGGTAGGAAGAGGAATTCGGCCAAGGGGAAGCCGAGAAAGGAAAGAAAAATGGGAAAAAGAAGACGAAAAGAGAGAGTGAGGGAGACATGAAAAACAACAACAAAATAGCAAAAAGAGGAAAGCAGGGAAAATAGGGGTGAGAAATAGGATCAAATCGAAGCAATTGGTGGTCTGGGATGCCTCAAAAATGCAAACCTGAAAGCCTACAAAGTGGCCAAGAACCGTTAATCAAGTTCTGTAGTCCCTGGTACTCATCTGGGGACTCGAGGTAGCTATTTGATAAGCCTTGAATTAAGTATGATTTTATACCATTTATAATTATATTTTAATATTTAAATACCAAATAATAGGAGAAAATAATATCTTTTGTGAGAAATGTGCAGAATTGGATGGAGCTCGGAATTACGAGAATTTAGGCGAAAGAATCAGCTCAATCAGAGCTATAACGAAGAATTTATGATCAAAACAAAGGAGGCTACCAAAAAGTATAACCAATTTCGGTAGAAAGTTACCAAACCCATTTAATCAGTCCATAAAATCAACTGGCAAGTAGTGGCCGACCAGGTTTGAAGATGTTTGGCGCACACGTCCCGATGTCCCTCAGCTCTGTTCGACACGCGTGTATCGAAATGATCCCTTCCTTCCTTTGCCCCGCCGCGTTAAGTACGCGGTTGACTATCGAAGTCCTTCAGTTTTGTTAGGCTTGCGACTCCCGAAAGGAATCCTTAGTTCCTTGTGTGCCTGCCGATTATCCTTGCAAGTTCCATCAGGCTACTACCGAGCCGTTTCTTGTTACTATTCTAGCAAGCAACTCCAATTTTCCTTTTTTTTATTAGGTTTTATATTTTCTTTTTAATTAAGATTTGTTCTACCTTTTTAATTAGGATTTAGATTACTTTTTAATTAGGATTTTTTAAATTACTTTTTAATTAGGATTTTTATTACCTTATTTCTTTAGGATTTTAATTTAATTAGTTTAGTCCTTTTCCTTTTAGAAATTAAATTGTAAACTCCTATCTATTTGGGGATTATTTTCTCCTATAAATAGAGAGACTTAGATTATTTGTAAGAGGTCACTTATTATTTACACCTAAACTTTGCTTAAACCAATTTTCCCTTTTCAATAAATTCGAGATTTCTTGTGCAAAAGTAAACTACACCATCCTCCATAATTCACCATCCTCCATTGACATATAAGGCGTATTCTTGAGTGTCTCGTCAAGAGTATCGAACCACCTAGCATCTATAGGGCATATTTCCGAGGATTCAAAGTGTAACTCAACATCTCTCTTTGTACTTGAATATCGTGTTGATTGGATTGATCATTAATTTTATTATTGTTAAATATTTTGTATTAATTTCAATAATCTTACATGCTATGTTTATGCTTAATGTTTGATTAGATATATGGCGTATTCCTGAGTCTAAATCATTGAAAGTGTATAAGGCATATTCCCGAGCACGTGCTTAAGATAATGTACACGTATTTCATTAAACTACGGTTTTGGAATTTCATTGATTATGGAAATTGATATAATTTATGAATGAGTTAGGTTAAAGATGAGTTGACCATGTAAATATTATATTAGTTTAATTACTTAGGAATTTTAAATCAATCTCTTTACCCCCCAATTAACTAATCGAACGATAATCATGTTTAGGTACTTTCAATCCCCGGTTAAGAACGATTCCTATTTACCAATGCTACATCTAAAAAAATGGTTTTTAATTGCATACGTTTTCTTAAGTGTTGAGTGTAACTTTGTGTTTACTTTAATGCTTAGTTTTTGGGTATCAATTTTTGGTGCCGTTGCCAGGGATTGAAAAATCTTTTGTGTGCTTTCGTTTGTGTAAATATGTTCATAATGTAAATATCATACTTGTGCATAACTATCACACTTGTAAATTGTGGAAACATAGTCTTAGTTCTATTTACATATTTGAAGAAATTAACTTGTAAAGTATAGTACTAACTTAATTTATGAAGAAACATGAAAAGAGTTCAAGGGAAATGGCTACCAATTGAAGATGTACCTCGAGGAAATTAGTGCACACGATGTGGAGTTCGAAAGAGTGCATAGACCTCGTATCAAATGAGTTGATTAAAGCACTTCGTCTAGGCTGAAGACGTTAAACTTAAGCGCAACCCAGTGGAGAATTCTACAATAGATTTGCATTCTCTTCCCTTATCTTTTAATTTTGTTTAACTTTATTCTCTTAGTTATTTTTGTTAAACTCTTTCTCATACAGTCTTCACAGTACATCCATACGGTATCCCGATCAAAATTTCAAAATTTTGACTTTTTAATCAAAAGTCAACTTCTATGACTTCCAGTAGCAAAATGGTCATTTTTATTTCCCCGTATGTCTGGGTGTTACAATCTTCCCCACTTTAAAAAATTCCGTTCTCGAAATTTCAGAACAATCTAACCTAGTTTTGTAATTCAATTGAATTGTTCAAAACAAATTAATTATACTAAGGGATACAATACTAGGCATCACCTACATTTACCAAATCATTACCAAGCTCAATTACCATACAGTAGTTAAGGCGTCAAAACTTTTCAGCAATCTAATTCCACTTTTTCAATACCGTCTTCCACATACCCACACATTCAATTCTTTTCGATATTTTATTGTAACCAGTTCCTTAAACATATTAAGAAAGGAACGAACTAACACTAATACCATATATCATGAAATCGTCGATTAGATTATCACACCTATGCAACCTTCTATCAAATTCGAGTCTTCATCAATTAAAACCTATTTGAAGATTCATAACCAAACTCAACCAATTATTTTCTCATATCCGAATCATATCACACAACGGCACTACGCGTAGGCCATTACCATAACCACTTTATGAATTCATTCCAAGAACAGTACCAATCATAGTATCAGACCAATTTTCCTAGGGTATCTAACAGGACCCACCCCCAATCCCCCGGAATTAAGGGCTAAGTCTTGCTCTCGTCTAACTTACGCATGACACGTAAGCTAAACCGACGTTCAACCTTCATGTGACAGGTAAGTCGAACAAAGGATTCTCGAGTCAACCCTACAAAAGCTCCCGGACTTCCCAGAGTGTGCAGAATCTACTGTGGATCGTGTGTGTGATGTCTCCGTCTCTCTCAACCAACAACCCGCACCGTATCAACCTGGAGGGTATCGAAAAACACGAAAAGTGTAAGACCCGTGTCCTGGAGGGAACGGTGAACAATCCCACATTCCTGCGAGGGGGGAATGGTCTGGGAAGGGAATGGTGGTGTGCCTTAAAGGTGTAGGCACACACCTATCTAGCATGAGGCCTTTTGGGAGCTCAGTGGCTTTGGGGGGGATTGGAACCCCAAAGTTAAGCGAGTTTAAGCTGGTGCAATTCCAGATGGGTGACCCCCTGGGAAGTTGTACCGTGAGCTCCCGAAAACAAAACCGTGAGGGCGAGGCCCAAAGCGGACAATATCGTGCTAGATGAATCGGGACCTGACAGAAGAGGGTCGGGTCCTGACAATTTGGTATCAGAGCCAGACCCCGACCGGGAAGTGTGCCAGCGAGGACGCTGGGCCCTAAGGGGGTGGATTGTAAGACCCGTGTCCTGGAGGGAACGGTGAACAATCCCACATTCCTGCGAGGGGGGAATGGTCTGGGAAGGGAATGGTGGTGTGCCTTAAAGGTGTAGGCACACACCTATCTAGCATGAGGCCTTTTGGGAGCTCAGTGGCTTTGGGGGGGATTGGAACCCCAAAGTTAAGCGAGTTTAAGCTGGTGCAATTCCAGATGGGTGACCCCCTGGGAAGTTGTACCGTGAGCTCCCGAAAACAAAACCGTGAGGGCGAGGCCCAAAGCGGACAATATCGTGCTAGATGAATCGGGACCTGACAGAAGAGGGTCGGGTCCTGACAAAAAGACTGTGAGTGGACAAAAATAAAGTATAAGTTTAAAAAGGTTTATAGGAAAAGTACATTTATACCCTCCAATTAAAAACCAATGCATGCATATCAAGTTCTTGTCGTGAAACCATTCAATATTTAGGTTAAGCAAACCATGTAAGAAAAACCGAACACAGTTTCCTTTTCTAAAATCCCGGGCCTCAGCCCAAAACCATCGAAAACCATTTCATCCTGGCTATTACCCAAAACATCGGAAGACCATTATTAAAAACCATCACCATCAAGTATCAGTGAAAACCAAAACACATTTGAAACCACATTTCCATCGATCGAACCTGCTGGATCTATCCGAGTCTTTAAACTCAATCCAGGCCTCAATATAATCCGAGTCTTTAAACTCCCGAGTCTTTAAACTCAATAGGCCTACGGGGGAAATATCAATATCCAAGTCTTTAAACTTCCGAGTCTTTAAACTCAATCCGGGTCTTTAAACCCAATCTGGGCCCGCCCCCGTCATATCATATCCGGGTCTTTAAACCCAATAACCAAATTCAGAAAATCCATTCCATGACCACTATCCATATTCGAATCCGAATCTGGAATCTCATCAGGATCTCGGATCCAAATCCAGAACTCATACGTCTGTGAGATGGGCCACACATGTCCTGCACAATTCCCAGGTGGTCAAACTATCCAAATTGTGTCTCACAGGCGATCCTCCTACTCCACAACTTCTCAAACCTGTTAGAAACAATCCAATCTCGATCCACACACTCTTAAGTGGATCCTACTGACTAGGTTTCAGACTACTGCATCAAAGCCAAACGATCTTATATACCGCACATCTAGATTGTGGATTCTCTTCAATAACCTCATATCGATCAGTTATAGTCACTCATTTTCTTTCCGGGACGGGTCGTTACAGTATCACACCACTATCCACATGGAAACCGACTCAGGATACAGAGCTCCCAACTCGACGTCTAACCCGTCACCATAATGCTAGTGTCAAGATATAGAGCCTAGCTCGACGTCTGAGACTAACCCATATCCACATACAAACCACTCGGGATATAGAGCCCAGCTTGATGTCCAAGTGTATACTTACTCAGGGTACAAAGCCTTCGGCTCGACGTTTGAGTCAGCGTTGGTCTCAGGATACAGAGCCTCGCTTGACGTCTGAGACGCACCAACCACCATCCACTCATGAACCGAAGTCTAACTCGACGTCTGAGTGGTTACTCATATCACACCAGTCTTAGGATTCGGAGCCCCAGGCTCGACGTTTGAGACTGTCCATAACCAACTCCAATATATCATCATAACATCATGTCAACGCATAACATCACATTAAGGCTTCATATCATCAAGTTATCAAATATATCATCACATACGTTATCATCATTATCACCATGCCATTATATCACCCAATATTATGTCATGAAGTAATCATACCATCAAACCTTTATACTCCTATGGTGGCATTATTTCATTATCATCAATCACGTATCATCAAGCCATAACATATGTATTTATTTCTATTCATGTTCTATCATTAATATAGGTAAACATAACATCATTCATTACATATTTCTACATACCTCAACTTTATGGATCAATTCCACAATTCAAATTCTAGAATTACGCCCAAAACTACCGATCATCTCAATTCCCGTAAATCGTACCATTAACAATGCTAGTTACTTATCATACTCATCATCATAGCATCACCTATATATCCTCGTCATCTCGTCATCAACCTTAACATACTCTTCTTAAATTATATTTATCACATCATATACATCACATTAAGTCCAACAAAACATAATCTCATATAGGACATCATCATCATTATCATCTCATATGCATATATAGTATTCATCATCACATATTTCAAACGTTATTTCGTCATGCATATCAACATATTATGGTTATATAAATGTCATAATTTCCAAAAAATCATGTTTAAATTATGCTGATAACCAAAATCCCAGGTTTAAAATTCAAATCAAACCAAATTCTTGATTTATAAAACATATTTTCCGAAATCTTCCATGAACATTCAAAACCAAATTTCAATTGTTATGACGAGAATATGTGACTTCTATTAAAATCTCATAAAATGTGCACATGCATACTTTCATCAAAACACTAATAATCTATCATCACAATCTCTCATGTGATAACCCTCATTCGCAATCCAATTTTAAATTAGTACCTTAATCATTATATGGCAGTACCTTTCATATCTTGGAAGTACATGCCCATTATCCTAGCTCTGATACCAAGTTGACAAGACCCATCCTGAAAACTGGACCTATCCTGTTCCCGTCCGACAACCTTTATCAGACAAAGGAACTTAGAATTTTAACCCGGCTCAAGACTTCGTTAAATAAACTAAATTATTCCCACCTTGCGGGGTTTTTCACCCACGTCCAACCCACTACCATGTCAAGTGGTAGAACCTAAGTATCCATCCCCAATCGGAGCTGTTGTTAGAACTTAAACGGATTCACATAAAAATTAATAAATAATAATTAAAGAAAAGTCTGTTCATATAACTACATACTACAAGCATAACCAATTATCCTTAGTTCCTTTCATAAGTATGCTCGGTGAGAATTATTGTTAGATTTTTATTAAGGCTTACATAACAGGATAACTACATCCTCCAATTTGATGCTCCATTCACCACATAATTGCCCAATATATTTATATCCATATTTCTCATGTTAAATTCATTCTTATCTGAATAACCCTATACCCAAAACTCTAATCCTTCTTAATATAAAATTCATAATATGCCAAACTAAAACATACTCATATATGCACAATGATCCGTATCGGCTTAAGGAAAGGTAAGCCAAAACTTATTTGTCTCTTAAAATCCAAATTTCCATTATTTTTCCACAACTAATCTCATACATACTCTCATTATAATCGTAAGCCCTTACAACTGATGTTACCATCCATCCTTACTTATCCTCATAACCAATATGACATTCCTCAAGGTCCAATATCACTACAAATTCGCCACCCTCAATACTCTTTCATTTTGTTCTATGAAAAGTTCAATGTTAATAGAATTCTACAACAATCAAACTCTAAATTCCCCCGAAATTCCTTTCACAATAAACCCTTCATTTCCCTACCCAACCCACTTCTAATAATTTGTATCTTAACTACTATCATAGCACATAATTTAAAATACCGTAAACATAGTCTTAGCCAAAGGGTATAATAATTGTAATTATTTTTAAATTAACATATATTAAAATTCGTTAATATAACCATACGACATCCAATTAACTCGAATGTCATACCATTATGTTCAAAATTGAATTATCAGGGTTTTTCATGTCGATCGAACGACTGACTAAGGCCACACGTGCCACCACATGCAGCCGAAAGGTCTCTGCTCATGGTGGCCACGCGTCGTACGGAGGTTGTCATCTACGTCGCTCCAGACCCGGTTGTCTAGTTCACTAGGTCGTCCAACCCGCGATGATGACCCATTCTTTTCTTCATCATTTTAAGTTCGTTTTCATTGGTCCAAACATCAAACTTCGTCTAAATTAGCTAAAGAGAAGATTCATAAGGTTAAAAATGGAAACTACTTACAGCATCTCAACATACCACCTTCCTCACATTTCGGCCATGGCTTCCCAGCCGTGTCCATGACCTCTCCAGTGTCTATGTTCTCCATTCTTAGTCCTAGGATGATCACAGGATCTTCAGAAGATCACTACCACGTCCATCTTCGAGATTCCTAGCCTAAAACTAGAAAACCCAAAGTATGTGTCTAACGGGTCCTCCTTGACCTCTTTGTGATTTAGGTCATCTCCTTCGTTCCTCTTTGTTTTTTTCCCTATCACTCTCACTTCACTTATTCTTTCTCAGTTTCCCATTTATCTCTTTGGCTAGTTTTTCCTCTCTTGGGTTTCCCCAATTTCTTCCTCTTTGTTTGGGTTTTGGTGCTTCTCCACCGAGATCCTCTTCCCACCATACACACCCATACACATATATATAAAACATTACTCCAAGTTAGTGAAGATATGTGAGAAACTAAAATTCACCACAATTCTATGTCATTCTAGAATAATCAAGTCCTTTCATGTAAAATTTAAAAAATGCCCTTCATGGTAAAATGACTAAAATGCCCCTAAGCTTGCTTTGATTTATAACGAATCTATTCGATTTCGGTTTTTGACATGCCGCATGTCTATGTACTCAAGAGGCCGAGACCTTGGTAACAATCTTCACGGTACATCCATATAGTCTCATGATCACAAAGTCGACAAAAAGTGAACTTCTATAACTTCTAGAGGTAAAATGGTCATTTTTATTTCCTCGTGTGTCCGAGGTATTACATACCACCCTATCAACCCCAACATATAGCCCTTGACTCAACAACCAACCTTGAGCTAGAACTACAGCTAACACTCCCTGAGTGGGAAGATGAAGGACTATTCTCATTCATATAGCCCAAGCAAGAAGGGGAAGAGCCATGGCCACCACAAAAATCTCCATGGACAACACATATATGATTATTAGCCCAACAACACTAATTCCGACGAGCCATCCCTCGATCGAAGTATGAGATGTACTCCATCCTGAACACCACCTATGAGAACATGCTCATGGGCATTGGGAACATGATGCCAAAGCCAACCTAGCCACCAGCAATAGGCCGACTAGATAACAACAATGGTACATATTTCTAGTAACACAAATAAAAATCATAGCATTGAATAGTACATCACCTTAAGGGATCTAGTGGAGGAACTCGTGTGAGATGAGAAGATCAACCAGTTCTTG
Source organism: Prinsepia uniflora (assembly GCA_032719365.1). NCBI lineage: Eukaryota > Viridiplantae > Streptophyta > Magnoliopsida > Rosales > Rosaceae > Prinsepia > Prinsepia uniflora. The sequence continues at coordinate 40,801,341 of CM064867.1, read as the reverse complement.
AAAAAAACACCTTAGCAGCCCTGCCATCCTCATATCAACACGATTCATGGCAGCCCATCCATCTCTTCACCTTTGGCATCAAACGGAGCAAAGAAGAACTTCCACCGTGCCACACAACACAACTAGCAAGTCATCCATATCGAGGAGGGCTGAGCTACAAAAATTGAGAAGCTAGCTGGGAAACCATATCTTTCTTAGAAGAGGAAGAACGAGGAGTGATCTACCCACATGATGTCTCGATCATCATCCGAGTCGAGATCGCCAACTTTGATGTCTATTAGATCATGATAGACACAAGCAGCTCGGTGAACGTGATCTCCATGGAGGCTTATCGACAGCTCCGTATCCCAATATTCGACATGGATTAGACTCCAACCCATCTTTTTGGTTTAACAGAGGACTCAATCGTACTAGTTGGCACTATGACCCTGCCTCTTTCCATCGGGGACACCCTAAGTGGGCCACCATCCTAGCTCCATTCCTGGTGGTGGTCTAATCAGCCAACTCTGAGAGATCATCAGCATCAACCTTGGACGACAATCGACCCGCATGGCACTTGGATGTAGATGGTTATGCCTGCCATAGTGGCTCAAGTGTAGGACTCATCCTCACCACCCCAAATAAACTACAACTAGATTACGCCCTCCATTTCATATTCAAGGCCTTTAAAAACAAGGTAGAGTATGAAGCTCTACTTGTAGGTCTTCGACTGGCCAAACACATGGAAACCGAGCAGATCCACGTATACAACAGCTCTCAGTTTGTGGTCGACCAGGTCAGCGATGAGTTTGAGGCCAAAGAAATTTCCATGGCTCTATACAAGACGATGGCCCAGTCACTCCTAGGTAGCTTTAAGGCCCATGTACTCACACGGATCCCTCGATACAAGAATAGCCACATCAATGCACTCACCCAATTTTCTTCATCATTTAACAAGAAAAAGGGTTGGAACGTCTCGATCGAGATACTCCAGCGGCCAAGAACCACCTCTTCGTCGGTTCACTTCATCAATACCAACTCAACATGGATGGCTCCCCTGATCAACTTCCTGACCGACGGCAACCTACCAACTGATAAGGTTGAAGAGAAAAAAAGTTCGTTGATAGGTAGCTCAGTATACCCTCATTAACGGTCATCTCTACAAGCGGGACTACACACTCCCCTTACTCAAATACCTCGACTTATAGGCTGGGAATCCTCTTCGAGAGGAAACACGCAAGCTTCTGCTCTGACCACTCAGACCCCTAATCCCTAGAACATAAGGCTTTCTGCCAAGGTTTCTATTGGCTGAGCATGCACGTCGACGCAGCTGAATTCACTATTTGTTGCGACAAGTGCTAGCGCTTCACCATGTTCATTCTACTTCCATCTAAGAACTTGATGCCCATGTTTAGCCCATGGACCTTTGCCCTTTGCCTAACAGGGACTCGACCAAATCGATATGATTATGATCTAGAAGGACCACACCAAGTAAGCGGTCGTCATTACGGACTATTTCACAAAGTAGGTCAAAGGAAAAGCACTTGCCACCATCACCACGGTTCATATCAAGATTTTCATCATCCAGGACATCATCTGTTGATTCAGCCTATAAGACCCATGTATTGGTTAGAACGGTGAACAATCCTACATTACTCGGGAAGGAAAATGTGAAGTGCCTTATATGTGCATGCACATATCAATCTAACACGAGACCTTTTGTGTAACGACCTGTCCCGAATTCCCGAATAAGATTAGTGACTAATGAAGGATTAGTGAGATTAATCAGTGATTAGTTGAGTGAAATTGGACGGACGATGCGAAATGACCATTTTTCTCATGGATTTAGGCAAATGTTGATTTTTGACTCGGGGAGTCAAACGTACGAGGACCGTTGATCGTGACGTAAATTGGGACATCATGAGTCCGTAGACAAGCGACATGTCGAAATCAGAGGTTCGACTGAAATGTTATGTTCACGGGATCAAAATCGGGAACTTACGTCTCGGGATTCGAATTAAATAAACCTAAAAATCTGATTGGTTGATATTTTATGTGGGGCCCTTGGATGGGTGACAAGTGTCACCCATTACATGGCTTGAGATCCCTAAATTGTGGATCTTGTTCCCATTGGTCCATTTGTAATAAAATCAAACACACACATCTCTCATCCCACCCCTTCATTTCCCTCAATCCTCTCATCCTCACCATTCATTTTCCATCAGTTGATCATCATCATCGAGCATCCACACAATTTCTGCTAGACCGTGAGAATACTTCCACCCAATTCCTTCGATCTTTATCATTTTTTCACGACTCATCCAAATCCCCCCGGGATTAACTCAGGATGTGTCATGATCCCGTCTGACACAAAGTGTTAGACAAGGGATAATTCAAACCTTCAGCCCGACAGGCTTCTATAGCGCGCCAGGATCCAGTGGAGGAGTGTGATGTCTTGGTCTCTGCTACAATCCGCATCCATGATCAATCTGAAGGGCATTAAAAACAACGAAAACTGTGAGTGGACGAAAATCAATTGTTTAATAAAACACATTTCATAAAAGACCTTTATTCCCTTCACTAAAAAGCATGCATGCATTCGAAAACCATTTATCAAACCACATATTCAAATAAACATTATTAGGGTCTCAGCCCCAATTTCCGCAATCCAAAACATACGAGCCCCTACCCAAAACCATTTACACAAATCCATAATTCATTTAAGCCATATGTGGGAACTCAGCCCAAAATCGTAAATCCGAATATGTGGGTCATTGCCCAAATCCATTTAATATTCACAAAACATAATTTCACAAATTCAAGAAATCGTGTTCACCAATATCATATAAATATCATATAACCAATCCTGTCACGGTTTCCAAAGCTACGTGCACGCTACCCGGGGTCTCAAATCCCAAGTCTCCCTAGGGTCCACCCAGGGTAATGTCCGCAGATCATTGACCCTCCCTGGGGGTTAGAATCCATAAGCCTTCCTGAGAGTAAGGTACCCAACAGGGGCGACTCTACTCAGTTAGTGCTCCGTGACTACTCCGGAGTCCACCCAGGCCAACGACCCTCCTCGAAGGAGACAATCCATAAATAATGGATGGTATATGAAAATCCATTTCGAAATCATTCTTAAAACCATTAAGACATTTCAAAGGATCCATGCCCGGTCCCCATAAACCGTCATGGAACCCGAAATCCATTTATGGGTTCTCGACCAGAAATCACAATCGTAAACCATAGCTAGGCCTCAAGCCCAAATTCGTAAGCCAATTTGGCCTCGTGCCCGATTTAGTAAACCAACTGGGCCTTGTGCCCGATTTCGTAAACCAAATGGGCCTCGTGCTCGATTTCGTAAACCAAATGGGCCTCGTGTCTGATTACGTAACACAATTTGACCGCCAGACCAATGCCTCATTAAATCAAATGGACTTCAAGTCCAAAAGTTTGTAAATCAAATGGGTCTCATGCTCGATCCATATTTTTAAATCAGAAATCAATTCAAAAACTAATTGGGCCTTTGGCCCGATAACGTAACTAAATGGACTTCAAGTTCAAGGGTTTCCAAAACAAATAGGTCTTGTGCCCGAGTTTACCTTTTTAAATCCAAAACCATATTGAACCATTACCGAAACCATAAGCACTATAATCAGCGTAAAACCACAAACTTCGATATACTTGCAAATACGTAAATCACCTTGAAATACGTGCAATCATGTAAATCACCAATCAATAATCATTATGATAGAAATCATATCTATAAAACATATAAAACATTTATGTATGCATCACAGTTTGGAAATCAAGGTCCACTCACAGACCGTCGTAGTTGTCACCTCGATATACGTGCTGTAAGCCTCCCCGACCAAATCATGGTCACCGGGACTCTCAAACCTGTCCAAATCACACTAGAAGGTTACTAACTACCTTATTAACCCCTCATTGAAACCCCGTAATTTTCCCGAATTTTTAACTATTTTTAAACTCAATCCTAAACCTTCAGACATCCTGAACTATATTGAAACGATGTATGATCGACACGAAACCAGTCCAAAATATTCGTTAGATCGTATAGATGAAATTAAATGTTCGACACTTCCCAAAAGGACAGCCCACGAGCCTCACGCGTCACCCAAAGGGGATGTGCATGAAAGCCACGCGCCTGCTACTGTGTCATTCCCTACCTCTGTTAAACCGGTTTAGACCGGTCCTCTGCAAGTCCGGTTCAACCGAACCGGCGAGGCCGGTTTTCCTCATTTTTTCCATGTTTTTCAATCCCTTTCCTTCCTATGCCTTCCTCCTATCATTTCTTAGCATGCTAAATAATCAAAACTATGAAAATGGGTCAAGAAGTTACCCGTTTGGATCGAAGAATGTGCCCTGTTTTTCCTCCACTGTTTCCTGCCATCTCTGATCACCTCAGCCCCCGATTTCAATCCCTACCATCTCATATGATAACCAAAAACCCATTCATATCCTTGAAATCAACTAATAACCCCTAAAACTCATATTCCAATTTCAAACCAAACCATACCTCGCGGTTTCCGGTTCTCTTCCGCCGTGGCCACCGCCGTGGCCCGTCGTTCGTCATTACATCATCTCAGATCGTACAAGAAAAAAGGAAACGTTCCCTGAATGTCCCTCGATTCGCAACAACCACAACTACAACCACTCTCGATAGTAGCGCCTGCCACAACTCGTGCATACCCATCTACCATACATCGCTATCGAGACTCCGCATCCAACAGAATCAGTCACTTGTACTAACTACTCCGTATCCTCACTCTGGGATTCAATCGACAAGTACCAAACCCTGATAACCTATCCAACCAATCTCTAACCGATCCTAACTCGACTCAACCAATGTTATCGACCAGGTCGTCCATGACCTCAGCTGCACTAATCATCCATCACAACTAGAGTAGTACGACAACCAACTAGGTCTAACTAATTAATACAACCTCGACTGCAGAGTGCAGTCTTATCACTAAAGCTAACATGACATGACCGACCGACGGTCTCGGCTCCGAAAAGTAGATAGAACCAAACCACTCGTCGACTTACATTTCCGAACCATACAAAAAATATTAGGGTTTTCTTCAAAGGTCATCTACCAACTCTGTTGTACTCACATTCTTCACACCATCAATCACTGCTAGGGTTCGGAAAACCTGACTACTCCCAGCAGCATAACTCCCGACTCAACATGATCTGACCATCTACTGGTCACAATTTCGCACTATCGTCTTATCCAATCCTGAAATATCATGATAGACAATCCCGACATCACCGTCCCATGATCAAAACTATAAAGTACTGTTACGTTCATCCCATAGTAGGGTCCCACACTTCCGAACCACGACAGAAGTTATGGCAACCCCGGCATCAAGTGTCGAACCAAAACGATCCACGATTCATTCCTACTAACTATCATGTCGGCATCCCAACTATCAGGTTGATAACAAACTACAGCCCATAGAGACATCATATCCTCTACCTACGCGCACCACAAGACCAAACCTGCTCTGATACCACTTGTCACGACCCATCCCAATCCACTTGGGATTAACACAGGATGTGTCATGATCTCGTCTGACATGATGTGTCAAAGAAGGGATAATTCAAACCTTCAGCCCGACTAGCTTCCAGAGCGCGCCAGGATCCGGTGGAGGAGTGTCATGTCTCGGTCTCTGCTACAGTCCGTATCCGTGATCAAACTAATGGGCATTAAAAACAACGAAAACTGTGGGTGGATGAAATCAATAGTTTAATAAAACACATTTCATAAAAGACCTTTATTCCCTTCACTGAAAAGCATGCATGCATTAGAAAACCATTTATCAAACCACATATTCAAATAAACATTATTAAGGTCTCAACCCCAATTTCCGTAATCCAAAACATACGGGCCCCTGCCCAAAACCATTTACACAAATCCATAATTCATTTCAGCCATATGTGGGAACTCAGCCCAAAATCGTAAATCCGAATATGTGGGTCATTGCCCAAATCCATTTAATATTCTCAAAACACAATTTCACAAATCCAAGAAATCATGTTCACCAATATCATATAAATATCATATAACCAATCTTGTCATGGTTTCCAAAGCTACGCGCGTGATACCAGGGGTCTCAAATCCCAAGTCTCCCTAGGGTCCACCCAGGTCAATGTCCGCAGATCATTGACCCACCTTGGGGGTTATAATCCATAAGCCTTCCTGAGAGGAAGGTACCCAACGGGGGCGACTCCACTCAATTAGTGCTCCATGACTACTCAAGGGTCCACCAAGGCCAACGACCCTCCCTAGAGGAGACAATCCATAAATAAAGGATGGTATGCGAAAATCCATTTCGAAATCATTCTTAAAACCTTTCAAACCTTTCAAAGGATACATGCCCGGTCTCCATAAACCGTCATGGAACCAGAAATCCATTTATGGGTCCACGACCCGAAATCACAATCGTAAACCATAACTGTACCTCAAGCCTGAATTCGTAAATCAACTGGGCCTCGTGCCTGATTTCCTAAACCAAAAGAGCCTCGTGCCTGATTTTGTAAACCAACTGGGACTCATGCTCGATTTCAAAAACCAAATGGGCCTCGGGCCCAATTTCGTAAACCAAATGGGCCTCTTGCCCGATTACGTAACCCAACTAGACCTCCAGCCTGATGCCTCATTAAATCAAATGGACTTCAATTTCGATAGTTTGTAAATCAAATGGGTCTCATGCCCGATTCCATATTTTCAAATCCGAAATCAATTCACGAACCAGTTGGGTCTCTAGCCCGATAACGTAACTAAATAGACTTCAAGTCCGCGGGTTTCCAAAACAAATGGGTCTCGTGCCCGAGTTTACCTTTTCAAATCGAAAACCATTTCATTGAACCATTGCCGAAACCATAAGCACGTATAATCAGCGTAAAACTACAAACTTCGATATACGTGCAAATACTTAAATTGCCTCGAAATACGTGTAATCATGTAAATCACCAATACCTAATCATCATGATAGAAATCATATCTATAAAACATATAAAACATTTATGCATGAATCACAGTTTAGAAATCAAGGTCCATTCACAGACCGTCCTAGCTACCGCTTCGATATGCGTGGCATAAGCCTCCCTGGGCTAATCACGGTGACCAGGACTCTCAAACCTATCCAAATCACAATAGAGGGTTACTAACTACCTTATTAACCTCTCATTGAAGCCCCGTAATTTTCCCGAATTTTGAACTATTTTTAAACTCGATCCTAAACCTTCGGACATTCCGAACTATATCGAAACAATGTTCGATCGACACGAAACTAGTCTCAAAATGTTCGTTACATCGAATATATGAGATTGCATGTTGGACACTTCCCCAAAGGATAGCCCACGCGCCCTCACGCGCCGCCCAAAGGTGCTGTGCGTGAAAGCCACGCGCCTGCTACAATGTCATCCCCTACCTCTGTTAAACCGGTCCAGACCAGTCCTCTGCAAGTCCGGTTCAACCGGACCAGAGAAGCCAGTTTTCCCCATTTTTTCCATGTTCTCCAATCCCTTTCCTTCCTATGCCTTCCTCCTTTCATTTCTTAGCATCCTATATAATCAAAACTACGAAAATGGGTCAAGAAGTTACCCATTTGGATCGAAGAATGTGCCCTGTTTTTCCTTCACTGTTTCCTACCATCTCTGATTGCGTCAGCCCCCGATTTCAATCCCTACCATCTCATATGATCACCAGGAAGCCATTCATATCCTTGAAATCAACTAATAACCCCTAAAACTCATATTCCAATTTCAAAACAAACCTTACTTCGCGATTTCCAGTTAATAAAATAGATTCATAAAACAGATTAATAAAACAGTTATGCATGGATCATAGTTAAGAAAGTATTGTCCACTCACAGACCGTCCTACGCTGCCTCCTCGATTTTCGTGCCATAAGTCTCCCCGGGAAAATCACCGTCACCGGGACTCCCAAACCTGTCCATATGAGATGGCTTCCTGGTGATCATATGAGATGGTAAGGATTGAAATCGGGGGCTGAGGCGATCAGAGATGGTAGGAAACAGTGGAGGAAAAACAGGGCATATTCTTCGATCCAAAGGAGTAACTTCTTGACCCATTTTCGTAGTTTTGATTATATAGGATGCTAAGAAATGAAAGGAGGAAGGCATAGGAGGGAAAGGGATTGAAAAACATGGAAAAAATGTGGAAAACTGGCTTCTCTAGTCCGGTTGAACCGGACTTGCAGAGGACCGGTCTGGACCCGTTTAATAGAGGTAGGGGTTGACACTGTAGCAGGTGCATGGCTTTCACGTACAACACCTTTGGGCAGCGCGTGAGGGCGCATGGGCTATCCTGTGGGGAAGTGTCCAACATATAATTTCATCTATTCGATGTAACGAACATTTTTGGACGGTTTCGTGTCAGTCGGGCATCGTTTCAATATAGTTCGGGGTGTCCGAACGTTTAGGATCGAGTCTAAAAATGTTTAAAAATGTAGGAAATTTACAGGGCTTTAATGAGAGGTTAATGAGGTGGTTAGTAACCCTCTAGCATGATATGGACAGGTTTGGGAGTCCCGGTGACGGTGATTAGCCTGGGGAGACTTATTGCACGCAAATCGAGGCGGCAGCGTAGGACCGCCTGTGAGTGGACAATGTTTTTTAAACTGTGATACATGCATAACTATTTATATGTTTTATATATGTGATTTCCATAGTGATTATTGTGGCATTGGTGATTTACATGGTTGCACGTATTTCAAAGTAATCCCGTATTTGCACGTATATCGAGATTTATGTTTGTACTGTAGTTTTACGTGCATGTGGTTTCATTAATGGTTTGATGAACTAGTTTTGGTTTTGGAAAGATAAACTCAGGCATGAGACCCATTTGAATTATGTGATCGGGCCGGGGGCCCCAATTGGTCTACGAAATCGGGCTAAGACCCTTTTGCGTTATGTGATTGGGTCGGGGGCCCAGTTGGTTTACAAAATCGGCATGAGGCCCAATTGGGTTTTATGAATGTGATTTCGGGTCTGGGACCCTATGTTTATAAATGTGATTTCGGGTCGGGGACCCTAAATGGATGTGAGATGTTTTATGGAAATTTCGGGCAGGGCCCTTTTAGATGTTTTAAAATGATGTTATAAAAACTGTTTTTCCATATACCATCTTGATACGAGAATCTGTGCATGGTCTCCTCCAGGTGTGTGGGACACTGGGGAAGTCACCGTGCATTGCCTGCGAGGGGTCATTATACTGAGCGACCGGACCGTATAGTGACTCAAGAGCATGATTGCTATGATTAGAAGTCTGGGATGTCAGAGATATGGACCTAGATAGGCCCCAGGCAGCACGCGTTGCTTATCCCGTGAGATATGACGTCTGGGACATCAAACGTCTGGGACGCTAGGCATCTTGGATGCCGAGGATGGTTATGTGTTGAATATGGATTATTGGATTTAAGAAATTGTATTTCGGTGTTTATGATTTTGTGGTTATGGATTTGGGCAGTGGCCCACTTGGTTCTAGTTTTACGGATTTGGTATTTTATGGTTTTGGGCTGAGCTCCCATATACGTTTGGATTTACGGTTTTTGGGCTAAGGCCCTAACGGTTTATTTAAGTAAATGTTTTGATTACTGGTTTTCTACGCATGCATACTTTTTTAGTGAAGGGCATAAATGTCTTTTTATGAATGTGTTTTATGAACTTATTGATTTTCGCCCACTCATAGTTTTTAATGGTTTTAATGCCATTCAGGTTGATCACGGATGTGTGCCGTAGCAGTGACCGAGACATCGCACTCCTCCACCGATCCTGGCGCGCTCTGGGAGCCTCGTATGGGCCGAGGTATGAATTATCCCTTGTCTAACACTTTGTGTCAGACGGGAGCATGACACATCCAACATTAATCCCGGGTGTATTGGGATGGGTAGTCTCATTTTGGGAGCTCATTGGCTTTGGGTATGGTTGGAACTCCAAAGTTAAGTAAGTTGGGGTTGGAGAAATCCCAGGATCGGTGACCTACTCGGAAGTTGCACGTGAGTTCCTAGAAACAAAATCGTCAGGCTTGGGCCCAAAGCGAACAATATCGTTCTAAGGAGGCCTGGTCCTAACAAAATGGTATCAGAGTTGGAACCCAACCAGAAGTGTGCTAGTGAAGACGTTGGGCCCCAAGGTGGGTGGATTATAAGACCTGTTTCTTAAGAAAAATGATGAACAATCCCACATCACTTGGGAAGGCAAAGGTGAAGTGCCTTATATGTATGGGCATGAATCTATCTAGCACGAGGCCTTTTGGGAGCTCATTGTCTTTGGGTTTGGTTGGAACTCCAAAGTTAAGCAAGTTTGGGCTATAGTAATCCCAGGATCAGTGACCTACTAAGAAGTTACGCGTGAGTTCCTAGAAACAAAACCGTCAAGGCTGGGCCCAAAGAAGACAATATTGTGCTAGGGGGTCGGGTGGTGAAACAGCCTCCCCTGCGCCATCATCACTGACAACGGAAAGCAATTTGACACCTATCATTTCAGGGTTTTCTACGTTTTGCACAATATACATATTTGTTTTTCCTACCCTATTCATCCTCAGTTCAACGGCTAGGTCCAGGCTGTTAACAAGATCATCAAACATGCTTTGGAGACTCAGCTTGAAGAAAAAAAGGAGAAATGGGTAGAAATCTTACCTAATGCCCTCTGTTCGTAACGAACCTCATACCAAACAGTCACCAATAAGACATAATTTTCTCTGGCTTTCGGTACTGAAGTATTCATCAGAGTTAAAATACATGAGACCTTATACTGAATCCTCACCTATGATGCCAACCAGAAAGATGCCTAGATGACACTCAGCATAGATCTCGAAGAACGCCAAGATGAAGCCCACCTCCAAAACGTTGCCTAGAAGCAGAAGCTCTGCCAAAATCATGACTCCAATGTCAAATCGTGCACCATCTAGGTCGGGGACTTGGTACTCGAGAAAGTTAGTTTGGCCACTAAGGACCAGTCGGTAGGAACCCTCGGATCAAAATGGAAAAGCCTTTACAAGGTCACTCAAATATGTCGCTCAAGCACCTATAAACTCTATGACACCAAAGGCCAAACCCCTCGGCCACCCGTGGAACACCAACCATCTCAAAAGGTACTACATCTAGCTTGGCTTTTGCCCAAAATCTTGTAAGCCACACTAAGCCCTCATTGCACATGTTCTAGCTGGCCACAAAAAACAACTATAAATCACAAGACTCTTTTTCTTTCTCTTTCTCTATCTCGCTCAACACCCACTAAGCTACCATCTAACACATCTACATTGAGCGCACACTTACCACTTATTACCACATTCACCACTTAGTGCCATACTCACTCGATACATGGGGAACAAACCATATTACACAATACACAGTGGTTGGTTCATGCTAAACACTTGTACCCAAATTCCCACACTATAGTCATTTAATACTCCAATCCTTATCAAACAAAAATTACAAGCACAATACTTAAAATTTTCACCTCTGCTCCCTCATCGGCACCACACCTTAACCGAGCATTTGGGGGATTGAAGGACCCAAATGCTCACACTATAGTCATTCAACACCCCTAAGGCATGAGCTCAAACCAATACCGAGTTCCAAGCCTACTTTACAGACACATCGGCATACATTTGCTAACTTAAATACATGCCGACCAAAAAACTCAAGGTCAGTCTACAAAGGCATACATATATGCAGATCGGACACCCCACCGATTGGTCTATGGGAGCATATATTTTCCCAATTAAATACATGAACACACACAACAAACAGAGCAACGCTCGGAGAACTCAAGACTTAAAGAAAAATTTAGACATGAAAATATGCTTGATTGATAACAAGAAAAAGAGCATCTGATCTGCCAAAGTTACAGAAAGAAAATGTAGAAAAGAAATCCTATGCTACCCTAACTTGCAAGTCTATTAAAACAACTTTAGCTTAACATTCTAGGAGAAGAAAGATCGGTCTGACGAGCATCATCTATAGTTGTTCCCACATAGCTAGCCCCTTCACCGGTTAGATCAAGCAAAACGGACTCGGCCACTAGAGCCAGCTTGGGAGGCTCGAGGTGAATTGATGAGTCCACCTCCAGATCTCCTTACTCGCCCTCTTCATCGTCAAACTTCACCTTCCGCTTAGCCACCAAGGTAAAAGTTGTCCTACTTCTTATGATTCTTCTCTGATCGTAGAAACTATGTTAGAGCATCTCACTTAGCTTTGGCAACCTTGGCCCTTAGAACCTCCATATCCACCTGGAATTCCACCTATTCTACTTTCAGACGCATCACCTCCACCTTTAGTTGCTCCGTCTCTATCTCCCTCTTATCTTTCTTTTCCTCCACCTGAACCAGCTCAGCCTTTAGCCGGTCGGCCTTAGCCTCAGATTCTTGGGCTACCTCGGCCTCCTGCAGGTATAACCCAAGCCGAGCGGTCTACTCATCAATGGTCAGCTGCTATTGCTAGAGCTTCCTCTCCAAGTCAGACTTAGGCTTAATTGCTAGCTCCGCCTCTTGAGCTTGTTAGACAGAGCTACCGATAACCTAATAGAGGCTAATCCAGACGTCTGTTCCCCCTCTAGCAGTCGATCGGGGAGACCTGGGCAAGACAAGTAATAGGATTTTATCCAAAAACAAGCTCCTTTGGTAGGACCTATCTAACTAGGTCCATCATTTTCTTCTTATTCTAACTGGATGATTGGGATCAATTATTCATCAACCGATTCATGAGGCAAACCAACAACCATATTCTTCAACCTAGGGTAGCCCTCTTTGCCTTCTCGGTTTTTTTCTTCTCGACCAAGAGACGCACCCTATTCACGTTCCTCTCATTGATGACTAGTGACCCTTCGAACTCGGACACCCTACTGGTAATCATCACCTCATTCCTCTTCTTTCTAGTAGCCAAAACCTTGTGGGGGAAGTGTCACAGCCAGATCACAAGTTGAGCCGTGTTCGACCATAGTAGACATACTCTTTCTGTTCACCTCCAATGCCTCGTTCGTTGACCGACTAATACCCTTCCATGTGTTTTTCGGTTTAACTATAGCAAAAATAATAAGTACACCGACTCTTAAGAAAAGGAAACTTTCACCAAGCTAAGATTCATACCTAATGAAGGAATTAAGCCGACCTCCAACAAGGCCTTCGGTAACAAAGGACGAAGCAATCACGTCTGATTGGTCCGATAATCTTCCTGACCAGCTCAGAGCCTTGTGCTCATCTGTAATTGCTACCTCCGAACGAGTACCTGTATACGTGAACTTAAGGAATGACCTGGGAAGTCAGTCGCACAACACCACTACTGATAGTGGGAAGTCAGTCACATGACAACATTTAGCATTAAAAAAAATGAGCAACTACTGCAAAGACCAACACTAGTCATCCAAATTCTTGAGTTCCGACAAAATGCCCTCCTTACCCCAGTCCCTACCTACGAAGGTAAACTTTCTCTTGAAAGTCTTCTAGGATGATGGTAGACTTAGGATCAACTTCCCTCAGATACTCTTGTCTCGGTACCGAGCATGTACCCAGCCCCTACTTTACTGATGTTGAACAAACTCGTACAAGTGCAATACTTACTCATAGGTCGCCTTAGACTACCCTGCCTTCCAGACCATCTTATGGAGCCAGGGAAACAGCGGGAGCCTCCTCCCAAGCATGTACAACTTAGGGTAGAAAAATGAATAGCCCAGGGGAGGGTTACTTGGCACATCGCAGGGACTAAATAGTTTCAAATCCACCTCCCAAGGGACATTCCAAATCGTCCAAAACTTTTGTAGACTCGCCTCGATCTCCCTACCATTCTGCACGTCCACAGAAAACTTAGCTCACTTTAATGGTAGGACCACAGTTTTGGAGCCTTTTCATTCCGCTCCTCGTTGATCTTCACTACCCCACTCTCTCGATCGGAAGTAACTTTAACAGCACAGACCTCTACCGACTGTTCACCTGCTGTCTGAACAACCTCTTTGGTGCCCTTCCTCTCTCAACGCTAGTCTGATCACCCCAAGAAAGTTTCTTCCTGATCTTCCCACTATCACTAATCTCGACCGAGAAAAGTTTCTCCACCAACATAGGTGGAGAAAAATGAGAGGACGCCCCTGATTGGTCGTCATCACTGAACCAGTTCATCCCAAGTTTATACCACAAATGAAAATTTGATTCACAAGAGTAGGGAAGAGATTAGCATACCTTGTTTTCACACGGTGGAAACCATTTTTAGAAATCACCTCGGTGAAGACACTGCTGCACTACCTCTCACTGGAACTGAAAAGCACAGGGATTCACCAAAACAAGAGTTTGAAAAAGTGAAAGTGATTTTTCAAAAACCTAACCACCCCGTGCACCCCTTCTCCTATTTCTATTTATAGAGGCACTATCGGCATGCGAAAGGTCGCCTTGCTAAAAATGTAGCATTTATTATCACCTGCCACCTATTGCACTCCCATTGGCCTTACACATACCCAAGCTCACATGCTGAAAATTCAGAGGTCGTAGGCTGAGCCACACTTATGACGACCCCTGACCTGCCCCACCCAAGCCGACTGCTTAAAACATCACCTAGCACACCACGATAGTGGGAATTCAGCCAATTTCATATACACTCTTATGGCATCAATGACACGACTCATCCCAATCCCCCAGGGATTACCGTGCGATGTGCCATGCTCCCGTCTGACACGAAGTGTCAGACAAGGGTTAACCTAATGCCATTGTCCATTCGAGGCTTTAAGAGTGCGAAAGGAACGATGGAGGAGGAATGCGATGTCCCGGTCTCTGTTGCAGTCCGCATCCGTGTACAACCTGAAGGGCACTAAAAACAACAAAGGCTGTGAGTGGACGAAAATAAAGGAGTTCATAAAACACATTTAACAAAGATATTTATGCCCTTCATTAAAACGTATGCATGCATTGAAACCAGTTAACAAACCATTTACTAAAAGAAACCATTAAGGCCTTACCCCAAAATCCGTAAAACCAAAATGTACTCCAAGTCCGAGGTTTCCAAAAAAATTGGGTCTCATGCCCGAGTTCATCTTTCCAATTTCAAAACCATTTCATCAAATCATTCATGAAATCGTAAGCATGTAAAACCAAAATAAACCCGTCAGCCTCGATATGCGTGTAATATGAAAAACATCTCGAAATACGTGTAACATACGTAAAATCAATAATCATAATCATCATCATAGAAATCATGTATATAAAACATATAAAACAGTTATGCATGCATAGTATTTAGAAAACCAAAGTCCACTCACAGACCGTGCTACGGTGTGCCTCAATACGTGTGCCATAAGCCTTCCCTGGCCACACCATTATCACCGGGACTTCCAAACATGTCCAAATAACACTAGAGGGTCACTAACTTCTTCATTAACCCCTCATTCAAGTCCCGTAATTTTCTCGAATTTTTAACTATTTTTAAATTTGATCCTAAATCTTCGGACATCCCAAAACATATTATCGAGACGATGTCCGATCGACACAAAACCTGTCCCAAAATATTTGTTACATCGAATAGATTAAAAGTCATGTTGGAAGTTTCCAAAAAAAAAACCTTCACGCGCCCCCATTAGTCGTTTGAACCCCCTGCACGTGAAACCCACGCGTCGGGTACTGTTCATCGTCAACCTCTGGTGAACCAGGTTCACTAGTTTGAACTGGTTCAACCGAACGACTGAACCGACCTGGCCGGTTCTCAGCCGTTCCTCAACCATTTTCAGTGATTTCAATTCCCACAAGTTCTTTTAATTCCCTAGGTTCGATTTCTAACTTCAAAATCAAAAAATGAGATCAAAATCTCACCTGTTGGAGAAGGAACAGTGACCGGCTACCTACAACAGTGTTCTGCCATCAATTCCGGCCATCCCAGCCCTCGAAACCAGTCTCATTCGTCGCGTCTGAGTCCCTAGGTTGTGCTAGGATCGAAAGGGATTCAAAACTACAACTAAAACTCATGTTTCAATTTTTGAACACAAACGGGTTCTCGGGTTATACTTACCTCCGCCGTCGTCCCCGCCATGCCCAGCTCATCACCGTCACGTCTCAGCCACCCTGGTCATTCCCTTACTATCGCAGTCTCTCAAACACAAGCACAGAGAAGGTATGGCGATGGAGTGTTGTGTTTGTGGAAATGGTTTCTTCACGGACAAAGGGAGACTGAGAGTGAGAGAGAGAAATATCTGATCAGTTAAAAAAAAGGAAAAATAGAATGAAAGGTGGAGATGCAATCTTGAGAATAAGATGGATGGTTGGGATTGGATGTGGAAATAAAATCATATTTTGAATGGGCTAATGGGACAAGATCCCCATTTTAAGGAGATTAACCAATCAGATTGGTGACACTTGTCACTCATCTTGTGGTCCTTCAAGAAGGTTCCCCAATCAGAACCTGCCACATGTCCCCGTTTCTCGATTTACGTGCAATAGTGTCGTTTTCCGTTTTAGACCCATAACTTCGCCGTCGAACCTCTGATTTCGACGTGCCGTCAGACTATGGACTCGTGACGTCCCGATCTACGTCACGATCATTGGCCCTCGTATGTTTTACTCCCCGAGACAAAAGTCAACATTTTCCCATTTTTAACTAAATTACCAAAGTAGCCCCGAACTTATGAACATCATAACTTCGTCCTTGAATGTCGGAATTGGACGTGCCACCTGTCCCTGAACTCGTGACGTCCGGAACTACGTCACAATCATCGGTCAAAATCCATTTGATCGCCCGAACTAAAAGTCAACCGTTTTGCCCATTCTAGGGGTAATACCGTCATTTTGCACCGCCCGTCTGAAATCTCTCAACTAATCCCCGATTAGTTATTCTAACCCATAATTAATTAATATTTAATCCCGGTATTCGGGGCGGGTCGTTACAACTTTCCCCCCTTAATTAATTTTATCCTCGAAATTCCAACTATCCTTATTCAACATCTACCTCGTGGAAAACTAGTTCGACCCCACATCATATGTACGCGTGTACACCCACTTACTAGCACAATACTCGTCTGCACCCAGAAGTTTCACCAATACTCACATCATATCGTATACACTCGACCACGTCGAGCGAAATTGACCACACAATCCGAGTTAAGACAATTCTACCTTTATGCTGACCAATTTTGCTGAAGCACTTAGCTTGACGGTTCATCTCAATCTCTAATACACCCTGACCTCTGCTCCTATTGAGAGTCACCAAATCTCACTCGTCAGTTTACGCTGACACTACCAGCTAAACTGTCACCACAAGCTCTACCACCCTAGTAAAGCTCCAACCATTATCTAGTCAGTGACATCACCTCGTACCAAAACTCCCTCAATGTAGCGTAAGATCAACAACAGGATCTCACCTCACAGGGCAAGCTCAATCCTGCGACATATATCGATCTCATCGTCCACAACTATCAACTCCCTCAGCGATCCATGACGCAAAGCAACTTCACGCAAAGCAACCTATGGTTACACTAACCATCAACTCCCACATCCTGAGTATACGTATACCGTCATCTCACTCAATCAGGTGGTGTAACTGGAACACATTGAACACCAGCCCAGCAGTGATCACACATCTCAACACTAGGGTTTCACTAGCCATCCATGGCTAAGAGCACCTGCTCATACAATCACTGAACCCAACAAGATCACTCTGGCCTAATGCGCAGTATCCAATGTCCAGTCCACGATCACAATCAATCCAATGATATTGGAACTAAGCTGATTACCAACACGTTCATCCACATACCCTTGGTACATCCCATATATCACTACGCTCAATCACACAATGTACATGATACGTACATATATCCATCATTTAGCCTACAACATAGCTCGTGACTAATCACGCCTCAATTCTAGAGTCCATCTGTCCAGCCCAACACTAGGCAGACCAAATACTCCAACTCATCACCTATCACGAGTCCCATGGCCATTCGACCAACATCAAAAAGTCTACTCTCAATCACGTCATCCAAAATGTACCAATCCAAGCACGCCCACCAAGGCGTACCCATTCATACCAAATGAACATCCAATCTCACTCATGTCTACCGAGATGCACCAACTCTGAACCTATCGGATACTCCCTCACTCGATTACCATATCATATTCGATTGACTCCAAAAGGAAGCCAATCCCATCATTCACATATCCAACACTGACCAATCTGACCCTGTCGGATATCCACTCATTCAATTAATATATCACACAGGATTAATGTAACAACCCGTCGCGAGAGCCGGGATTAGTAGGGTGATTAAGGTGGGCTTAGCGAGGCTAATCGGTGGTTAGTCGGTATCGATAAGGTCATTAGCGTAGAATGACGATTTTGCCCCTAGTTAGGGTAAAAAGTTGACTTTTCGTTCGGGTGGTCAATTGGGTATTGACCGGTGACCAGGACGTAGTTTAGGACGTCACGAATCCATAGGCAGGTGGCACGCCCGATTCCGATATCCGAGGAGGAAGTTGTGATGTTCGGAAGGTGGAGGGCATAACCGTCATTTGGGTAAATTAGGGGGAATAGTTGACTTTTTGTGTAATCGAGTTTTGGTATGTTGACCTAGGATGGTTAGATAGCTCTCGTCATCCTGAGTTCGATGACAGACGGCACACATTCATCGGACTTACGAGGTGGGAGTTACGGGTCTAGAACGTTAGTGGCAAAACCGTAAAATTTGGATAAAATGAGGGGCAATTTGGTCTTTCTGCACATTGGGATTTGTGCAACAGAGAAGGAAAATGGATGGCTGAGATTGGGCCATGTGGGAGTGTGTGGATTGGATGGTGACACGTGTTGGGGGGCTAGAGGGTTCTGGTGGAATCCTGTATATGCACGGCCCAAATAATTAGGGTGCACCCGTGCTGTGTGTTCGTGTTCTTCGACACAGAGAGAAACAGAGGGAGAGAATTGAGAGGCTTGAGGGCTGATTGAGAGTGTGTGAGGGAGATTAGAGAGTGAGAGAGAGCTGTTGAGAAGGTTGGGGAAGTGAGGAATCGTGGTGTGTGTGAGTTGTGGGCTGCGGGGAAATCAAAGGAAACAGAGAAGGTTAAGGGCTTGTGGTGGTGCTGTGGCTGTGTGCGGGTGTGTTTGACCTCGAGAGGAGGCTGAGACGGCGTTGTAGACTCCAGAGAACACGACGGCGAGCACGGTTGCGGATGGTTGCAGGTAATCCCTCATCCTTGTACAATTACCCTGTTTTTCCGTTGAGTTTCAAATCGAGAGTCGTGAGTCTAGAGGACGAATCGAAGTTCATAGGGAGGTTTAGGGGACTCAGGTGAGGTCTGGGAGTCCTCTGGTTGTGCTGCCGTGACGGGGAGGTACACGGCGGAGGATGGCACGACAGGGGTATTCTGGTGCTCTGTTTTGGCCGTGAGTTTCAAACGGCGAGTCGTGACGTTTGGGCGAGAGTCGACGGTCAAGGTGAGTCGGGTTAGGCTTAGAGAGGTCTAGGGAAGAGTCTGGTGTAGCCACCGTGAAGGGAGGTGAGCTGGGTGGCCGGGAAGGAAAACAGGGGCTTTTAGACCGTCTGGTTCGAGCCTCAGTCGACGGGTTAGGGATAGTGTCGAGGTTAGAGGCGTTGGGGAATCGATAGGGTAGGCCTGGACGAGGAGACTGGTGAAGGAAGGGAGGAGTATGGAGGCCGGACGGCGGAGAACAGGTCTCGCCGGTCCGAGTTGCAGGCTGCTGTGCTGAACCGGGTCTGCTCGAGGATGAAGGTGCACTGTAGCACGCGCATCCACTTTGGGCGGTGCGAAAGTGGCTGCGCGTGGGGGCGCGTGCGGCGGCGATGGGGAAAACGGTCAACATGGTTTTTGGTCCAGGAGTTGTGTTGAGTTTATTGGAAGTGGTTTCGGGTTGTGCGGACGTCGTTTGAGTTTAGTTCCGCAGGGTGAAGGTTTAGGGTCCCGGGTTATTAAGCTTTCGATTCGGGGAATTTTGAGGGAATTTAGGTGAACCTTCGTAGACGTGTTAGTGACGTAATTTGGTGGTTGTTAACAGGATCTGGACTTCCCGAGGAAGCTGAGGAACGTGCTGGACGTTCGGGACAAGA
The DNA here is from genome assembly GCA_032719365.1 of Prinsepia uniflora. NCBI lineage: Eukaryota > Viridiplantae > Streptophyta > Magnoliopsida > Rosales > Rosaceae > Prinsepia > Prinsepia uniflora. The sequence goes on along the minus strand of CM064867.1, from coordinate 40,781,284 downwards.
TTGAGGGCGGGGTACTGTGAGTGGACCCTTTCCTTAAACTCAAGCATGCATAACTGTTTTCTATAATTGTTTTGTGGTTTTAATCATCATTCTATGTTTATCGAATATGTTTCGGTTGGTTTTTCATTATTACACGTTTTTTGAGGAAATCAGTTTTTAGCACGTTTTACGAGGAATGGTATCAGAGCTAGACCCCGATCGGAAGTGTGCCAGCGAGGATACTGGGCCCCAAGGGGGTGGATTGTAAGACCCGGTCTTGGAAGCAAGAACGGTGAGCAAGACCCGTGAGCTTGAGAAGCAAGATCGGTGAGCAAGACCCGTGAGCTTTAAAAGGTAAGATCGGTGAACTATCCCACATCGCTCGGGGAGGGAAAGGTGAAGTACCTTATATGTGTAGGCACGTATCTATCTAACACAAGGCCTTTTGGGAGCTCAGTGGCTTTGGGGGGGATTGGAACCCCAAAGTTAAGCGAGTTGAGGCTGGTGCAATCCCATGATGGGTGACCTACTGGGAAGTTGCACGTGAGCTCCCGAAAACAAAACCGTGAGGGCTGGGCCCAAAGCGGACAATATTGTGTTAGATGGGCCGGGTCGTGACAATTAACCTCGAAAAGAAGTCATTTCCAACATCTCCATATCCAATATCCAAGTAAGAGCAATAATCCCTCCACCTACCTGGATCAACAAGGTCATGATCCAAATCCATTGCTACAGTCACCTGATCATTAGCGTCATGATCCCAGATCATTAGCATCACATCATCCGTTCATCCACATCGCGATCCAGATCCACCATTTAACCTAATCATCAAGATCACAGTCTAGATCCAACCCAGCATCACCCGATCATTAATATCACGATCCAAGATCGTCACAACACCCTATATCCTCAACATCACAATCCTGATCCACCTAAGATCCACATAGTTAACTACCAAATTTCAAACCATAGGGTTTTACACCCTCAACGAATCCGCATCCTACCACATCGTCCCATAACTGTTTCACATCTACTCATTCAGTCAAAAATGGAACACGTCTAGACTGTGGGTCCTCTCCAATTGCCTCTTATCGATCCTTGTTATCCCACGTCATCTTTCTCCTCATCTTACCCTAATTGGACTCCCTCGTCATATTTCCCTACGTGGAATGATGACCTCGATTTTCACCACCAATACAGAATTAAACACAACTTCTTGTGTCCAATGACCCAAAGACAATCATGGGTCTACCCACCAATACACGCTCAATGTACTAGTGACAATAATCATCATCTGCTAGGGGCAGAAAATAAGAAGTCACCCCCAATGACTTCAGAATACCTATCACCAAAGTGGAATCAAGCACCCTTCTCCTCGTCTCAATCACAACTTCTCTTGATTCTGATGTTCCAACCATGTTGGAACCAACTCACTCGGACACCAACCACGTGTCTGCAACCAATCTATCACTCAGACCTCATGTCCATTTATACCGTTTGTGAACATCCAAAAGGATGTAATTCGTTACTATCTTGTTCTCACATCCCAACCTTTAAGGCTCAACTCTTGGTTTTCCATGTTATTCACAATCACACAAGTTTCAAAGTTGATGACAACTCCCCGAATCCACTAATTTCCATGACGTCCCATGCGTCATCCAAAACTCCTCGTGTCTCATTCATACCCTTTCATCCACCACTTAGTCATCCCATACCTGTTGGGACTTAACCCAACACATCTCAACTCCCTATTGGATCTCATCCAGTCCAACACTCACCTACTACCGAATCTCAGATACCGAACGTATGTCCATCATGACGAAGTCATATCCCAACTCGTGGCTCATTGTAATCACAATCACCAGCACATAGTGAGTGAATCAGACAACCCTGAGTTGTTACTCATACTGAGCAACAACCCCGTACCTCTACTTAGGTTAAAGGAACTTTACCTCTCTCGTACCCCAAAACTATGGCTACAATGACCTGACAAACCATACAAGAAAAGAAAACGTTCCTTGAACATCACCGATTTGCAACAACCACGAATACATGCAGCCTCGATGGTGGTGGCTGCCACCCACTCGTGCATACCCAACTACCAGACATCGCTATCGAGACGCCGGACCCAACCAGAGTCAACCACTCATACCCACTACCATGTATCCCCATTCCAAGATTTCATCGACGAGCACCACACCCTGCTAACCTGTCCAACCAGTCTCTAACCAATCGTTAGCTAATCTTAACTCGACTCAACCAGTGTCGTCCACCAGGTCACCCCCGACCTCAGCCGTTCTCTACGACACAATTTCAATCTACCAGTCATAATCTGCGGTTCTACCCGACAAACTACCTCGACTTCAGAAAGTCACCCAATCCACGACAACTACGAACACATAATTTTTAATTCATCAGTCACAACTAAAGTTCACCTTTCCAGTCCATCCATCATGAATTAGGGTTCCACAATCACACCCTAGGGTTTCTCTGAACAAAACTGCTTTCTGCAGCACAATATACAACCTGATCGACCCTACGGTCCTGACATCGCATGGCCGTCAATCTAATCCTACCATCAACTCAACGGGGGTTCCACCACTAAGGTTATCTGCTAACTCGTGTACTAACATTCCCCATACCAGCAATCACCACTAGATTTCACATTCCCAGACCATCACTCAACTGGGGTTCACATTTCCAGATCACTACTCAAATGGGATTCCCCGAACCCAGCTGCGCCCAGCAGCACAACAATCTTATATCACGTAACCGAACCGACGGTCCCACATTACCAGTTCATCATATACAACCCCATTTGGGTCAAATCACACTGACGCACGGCGTATCAGACCAATCATACTCTATCCACTATTCATTATTCATTCTCACTAACCATTAATCTGACATCCTAACTATCAGGTTGATACCGAACTGCAGCCCAAAGAGACATCACACCCTCGACCTACGCTCACAAAAAGAGCAAACCTGCTCTGATACCACTTGACACGACCCATCTCAATCCCCCCAGGATTACCGTGGGATGTACCATACTCCCGTCTGCCACGAAGTGACAGATAAGGGATAACCTAATGCCACTGCCCATTTGGGGCTTTCAGAGTGCGCAAGGATCGATGGAGGAGGCATGTGATGTCCCGGTCTTTACTGCAGTCCGCATCCGTGATCAACTTGAAGAGCATTAATAACAACAAAGGCTGTGAGTTCAGGAAAATAAAGGAGTTCATAAAACACATTTCACAAAGATATTTATGCCCTTCCTTAAAACGTATGCATGCATCGAAACCAGTAAACAAACCATTTACTAACAAAAACCATTAAGGCCTTAGCCCAAAATTCGTAAAACCAAATCACGTGGGTCCCTGTCCAAATCCAAGAATACCGAAAACCAAAACATATACTCCATAAATCCGACATCCATATACCAAATCTAGTTCCAAGTGGGCCACCGCCCAAAAGCATAACCATAAATACCATTCAAGAAAAACATGTTTAAACCATCCTGGGCATCCGAGATGCCTAGCGTCCCAGATGCCTAGCGTCCCAGACGCTCGACGTCCAAGACGTCATATTTCACGGTATAAGAAACTCGTGCTGCCCTGGGTCTCACCTGGTCCATATCTCTAACATCCTAGATGTCTGACGTCCCAAAAGTCAAATCATAGCAATCTTGCTCCGAGTCACTATACGGTCCGGTCGCTCAGCGCAGTGACCCCTCTCAAGTAATGCACTGTGACTTCTCCAATGTCCCAGACATCTGGAGGAGACCATCCACATATCCTCGTATCAAGATGGTTTATGGAAAACGGTTTTATCAAATCATTTCAAAATATCTCAAGGGCCCTGCCCGGAATTTCCATAAAACAATCACAAGTCCAAACATCTGATTTCTCAAATCCAAAACCATTTATTCAAATTCATTTAGGGTCCCCGACCCGAAATCACATTTATAAACCACTTGGGCCTCATGCCCATTTCATAAAGCAACTGGACCCCAAGCCCGATTACGTAACTCAAATGAACTCCAAGTCCGAGGTCTCCAAAACAATTAGGTCTCATACCCGAGTTCATCTTTCCATTTTCAAAACCATTTCACCACATCATTCATGAAATCGTAAGCACATAAAACCACAATAAACCCGTTAGCCTCGATATGCATGTAATACGGAAAACATCTCGAAATACGTGTAGCATACGTAAAATCAATAATCCCAATCATCATCATAGAAACCACGTATATAAAACATATAAAACAGTTATGCATGCATAGTATTTATAAATCCAATGTCCACTCACACACCGTCCTACGATGCACCTCGATACGCGTGCCATAAGCCTTCCCTAGCAACACCACTATCACCGGGACTTCCAAACTTGTCCAAATCACACTAGAGGTCACTAACCTCTTCATTAACCCCTCATTCAAGTCCCGTAATTTTCTCCAATTTTTAACTATTTTTAAATTTGATCGTAAACCTTCGGTCAACCCAAAACATATCGAGACGGTGTACGATCGACACGAAACCTGTCGCAAAATGTTCGTTACATCAAATAGATTAAAAGTCATGTTGGAAGTTTCCAAAAAATACCCTTCACGTGCCCCCACGCGCGTGAAACCCACAGGCCGAGTACTGTTCATCGCCAACCTCTGGTGAACCCGGTTTACTAGTTCGAACCGGTTCAGCCAAACCGCTGAATCGACCCGGTCGGTTCTCAGCCGTTCCTCAACCATTTTCAGTGATTTCAATTCCCAAAAGTTCGTCTAATTACCTAGGTTCGATTTCTAACTTCAAAATCAAGAAACGACATCAACATCTCACTTGTTGGAGAAAGAACAGTGACTCGCTACCTCCAACAGTGTTCTGCCATCAATTCTGGCCGTCCCAGCCCTCGAAACCAATCTCATTTGACTCGTCTGAGTCCCTAGGTTGTGTTAGGATCGAAAGGGATTCAAAACTACAACTAAAACTCATGTTTCAATTTTTGAAACAAACGGGTTCTCGGGTTATACTTACCTCCGCCGTCGTCCCTGCCGTGCCCAGCTCATCACCGTCACGTCTCAGCCACCCTGATCATTCCCTTACTATCTCAGTCCCTCAAACACAAGCACATAGAAGGTATGGTGATGGAGTGGTGTGTTTGTGGAAATGGTTTCTTCACGGATAAAGGGAGACTGAGAGTGAGAGAGAGAGAAATATCTGATCAGTTAAAAAAAAGGAAAAATAGAATGAAAGGTGCAGATGTAATCTTGAGAATAAGATGGACGGTTGGGATTGGTTGAGGAAATAAAATCATATTTTAAATGGGCCAATGGGACAAGATCCCTATTTTAATGAGATTGACCAATCAGATGGGTGCCACTTGTCACTCATCTAGTGGTCCTTCCAGAAGGTTCCCCAATCAGAACCTGCCATATGTCCCCATTTCTCGTTTTACGTGCACTAGTGTCGTTTTCCGTTTTAGACCCATAACTTCACCGTCGAACCTCTGATTTCGACGTGTTGCTAGTCTAAGGACTCGTGACGTCCCGATCTACGTCATGATCATCGGCCCTTATACATTTAACTCCCCGAGTCAAAAGTCAACATTTTGCCCACCAAATTACCAAAGTACCCCCGAACTTCTGAACATCATAACTTCGTCCTCGAATGTCAAAATCGGACGTGCCACCTGTCCATGAACTCGTGACGTCCTGAACTATGTCACAGTCATCGGTCAAAATCCATTTGACGGCCCGAACTAAAAGTCAACCTTTTTGCCCATTCTAAGGGTAAAACCATCATTTCGCACCGTCCGTCCGAAATCTCTCAACTAATCCCCGATTAGTCATTCTAACCCATAATTAATTAATATTTAATCTCGGTATTCAGGACGGGTCGTTACAATCAAACTATCCTAGAGCACATATACCGGTCAGTCCATCATGGCTACACTGATCGAGCCCTACCATGGAGACCGATCTGAACATCTTTGACCGACCTACGACTCTGCTCGGTGCTTTCACTCACTTGGGGGACTTGGGAAACTAGAGGTATATCCTTAGATATAGTCTGGGATAGTTTACAAGTCCCCAACCAAGAAATTCCACTTCGTTTAAGAAGTTTGGAGACTTCTGTTGATACCACACTAGACCAGACTCAATGGGCCTAATGCCTTAAGCCTAAGACACAATTACAAGCATAAACTGTCGAAGCCCACGCTAGCAAACAAACCATAGCAAGGGCTGTTCACGAGCTGAAACGTGGATAAATCCCCTCCATCCATTAGGAGGCCACATGTCCCACAAGGGATGTAAATTCCCCCACATTAAAATTACTCATTATTTATCTTTCACACACCGATACAAAAGGGAGTCCATTTCCTCATAATGTTAAGGAAGCTTTACTATGAACATACACTTGAAAATTACTAATCATCACATACTTCTTACACTCACTGACCTGTACTAAATTGGGCATCAAAGTATCCTTAGGCCGGCACCACACTAGTGCCTACCCCTAACCGATGACCAGTCTACCCTCTTTTGACAAGCCAAACCAAGGACACGTGGCTAAGCATGATTTCATCCCTAAGTTAGCACATTTTGTGCATCAACAACATGCAAGTAGGAAATCAAAATTACCAAAAAGGGTAAAGGAGTTCCAATTACAAACTAGTCGGAGAGTCAAAATCACCTGACGTATCCAGCTAGCACAAGCTCCATGTTGATCCAACAGTAAAAAAATCATTTGTAAAGGTTACCAATGACTTCAAAATCGAATTCTAAGAAAACCTGTAACGACCTGGAAATTCGAAAAAAGGAAAATTTGGAAAAATTTAAGGAAATGAGGATTTTTCCGTTGGTTATAAGGGCCGAAAGTTGAATTTTTGATCTGGACACTATTTGGACTGGTCGTAAGGACTGTTGGATAGGTCTCGAGACACTGAATCCATAGACAGGTGGCATGCGTCAATCGGAGTTTGGATGACAAAGTTACGGGTCTAGATACATGAAGAGCATTTTGGTAATTTTTATGGTAGGGGCGAAATGGGAATTGGGAAAATGAATGGCTGATTCAGCCGTGTGGGTGACTCAGTGAGGTACTTGAGTGACATCTGTCACTTTGTAAGAGAGATTGGTGGAAAGTATATGATGATGCTGGATTTGAGTACGTATATGTACATGTATGTGTGAAATTGCGGAGGAAGAACAGAGCAGCAAAACCACTCATCCGATCGAGTTCTGAGAGGGATAGAAAGATAAGAGGATTCAAGGAAGAAAAACGAGAAAGATTGAAAGGAAAGGGAAGGGAAATTGTGAAAGAAAACCCAGAACCTGAGCTCAAACCCTTCGATCTTTCCACTTGATAAAAAATCGAATTTGAAACTCTGAGCCATAAACACTGAAATTGGCCTTGAATTAAGCCTCTTGAGCTCAAGGTGAGTCGAACCCAATCAAGAACGAAGACAATTGGTGTCATTTTGGCCTAGAACAGACCGGACGGACAAACAGGAAATTGAAGGTTGAGTCGTGCAATTTGAGGAAAGAAAGGATGAAATTGAGATTGGGAAAATGTTTAGAAGGGTCCTGCGAAGGTCTCTTAATGATTACCTTTAAGAAATCAATGGGAATTGAAGGAATTTTAAAAAATCAATGAGATGATGAACATTTTGGCACTGGTTTCGAGGAAATCGGATACCATTTTGATAGTGTTTTGTGTATCTGAAGTTTTAATATACGTTTAAAATACGTATTTAAATCCCAAAAAAATTGGAGAAAATTATATGAGGTATATTGGAATGTTAGTAACCCTCGATAATGGTTTTGGACAGGAATGGTGACTTTCGAAATTTACGGAAAAACGTGTGGCTTGGAAAGCGAGCGATATGGACAGTGTGTGAGTGGACTTTTGTTTTCTACCCAGAATGCATGCATATATGTTTTAAATGCTTTTATATATGATTTGAAATGATTTGGCATGATTAACTTTTCGATATGATGGTTTATCGATTTTTTGGATTATTATATTATTTTGGGCACAATTTTTGAGAAAACTTTGAAACTGTTGTTTTGGGTGAAGGCCCGGGATTTGAGATTGGTTTTGACTCGGATTATGAGTCAGGGATTGATTTGATGGATTTTTAATGCTTTTTGGAAATATTCTATGGATTTATGTGAAAATGACAACTGAGGTTGCGATTGCACGGATTTGCGTGAAATTGATATTTTGGCTTGAGACCCAAGAGAAATGTAATTTTGATTGGATTGGTATTTCCATGTGATTACATGAGGATATTGATGGTTTTCGGATTTATGAAATAATCGGGACTCTGGTTTTACGGATTTTGAGGAAACTATGTTTTGGGCCGAGACCCTGTGTTGAAAATGGTTTTGATTACGAATGCAACTTTTTTCACAGGTTTTCATGGTGATGATATGTTACGGATATTTAGGGCCTTCGGGTGGGAATATGTTTCCCCCAGAGTGTACCCTATGTTGTGGATATTAGGGCTTCCGGTTGGGAATGTGTTTCCCCAGAATGAACCCTGGAGATAACGCTCGCCTCCGGGATGGGATGTGTTCGCCCGGAGAGGTCACGTAGCATGGTATGTTGTCGTGTAGCCGAGGGAGGCTCGACTCAGATCAGATGTGCTGGATTATATGGAGATCAGTCGGTGATGTGTTCACGACGATCTGGATTGTCGGCTGGTGATGTGTTCACAGCGACATGCTCGGATTTTGAGTGGTCCTTGAGCCTATTGATTTGCACGCGTTGCAGGGATAACGTGACTAATGAGATTGGATATGGAAATGAGTCACGTGGTTTTATTGAGAATTGTGATTTATAAACATTTGTGCCCAGATATATTTTACTCATTATTTATGATATGCATGCATGTTTGTGAAATTAGAGGGTAAGAATGTATTTTGATAAATGTATTTATAAAAGTTTGTTTTGTCCACTCACACCTTTTAGGTTTTTATTGACCCTCCAGGTCGTGGCGCGATGATCGAGACTGATCGAGAGGTGGAGGCATGAGTAGGCACAGGTGCGGTTATCCCTTGTTTGGCAAGTGCTGAAGGTAAATTCGTAACTTCAGCTGACTTGTCAGACGGAAGTAGGACCGGGCACGGTTATCAAAGTCCTTCGGGGACGGGTCCTGTCAAAACCCAAATAGGGTTATCCAAAACGGTATTTAAATCACTATGAATGGATCAAAAAGTGCTTAAAGTGATCTGAAATACCTTAAAACTAGGTACAAGCGCCGTCGTGGGATGAAAAACTGTTTCTATGAGCTACTGTGGGCTGAAAAACTGCCCCTATGCACCGACAAAAAGCTAGAAAAGCGCCTTACATGTTACCACGCAATGGCTTGAGGACAAAAAATTCCTTATGCGTCGCCACCTGCTAGGTAGAGGTCAGACACGCCAGCGATAGAGAAATAACCCAGACGCCAAGCTGGGCTCTGAATCCTAGGGAATATCATTTTGGATGGTGCAATTTTACGATTTGACTCAAATGATGTTTTGGAGTATTAGCCTATGCGTAATGTGGAGGTTTGCTATAGTCCATATTGAGTTGCTAATGGGTTAAGCCGAACTAGAAGACTTGGGTAATTTAGCTTATGAGCTATGTTTGGTACTATGTTGTTAAGTGTTTTTTTTTGAATATGTTATAGAGGGTGTTTAGTGTAATTTCTAAGGTTTCTTGGTGTCTTAGCATAGATTACACGGAATCCTGGAGCTGTTTGTGTCTAAATCGATAAGTTGATTAACTTTTGAGAAACTCAGTTGTCTAATCTGAGTATAGAGATAAGACTGGATCTATTTTCCCGAAGTTTTATGTTGGGAAACTTGTTGATATGTTAGCTATGATTGTAGGGCTTAAACCCGCATATAAATTAGTTCTCGATTCTACCCCAACTAATGGTTTAAAGTGTTGAGAATGAATTTTGTTTAAAGGGGGTAGGTTGTAGCTACCCGAAAATTTAAGAAAAGTTAAGTGATAGGTTTTCCCCTATAAGGTCAAAAGTTGACTTTTTGACTTACACACTTTCTAGACATTTCGTAAAGACCGTTACAAAGGATTTGGACTCCTAAGTCCATAGATAGGTAGTATGCCAAAAAGGTTGATCAAATAGGATCGATATGGGTAAAAAATGACTACAGGCATTTTTGTAATCTTGTCTTTATGGGTATTTTAGAAATTTCACATGGGAATGTGTTAAGATGGTGACATGTGTCTAGATTAATCTGGTGTCTTCCCTTCCTTATCCCTCCGACTTAGTCCTAATATATATATATATATATACATGCTTTAGTGTGTGTTAGCCCTGTTAATTGGTTCAAAAAAAATCCACCGAAAAATCGGACTGAACCGAAGCCCAGCCCTTAGTTGTTAGCAGGCCCTCCTCTTAGCCAAATAACAGCACTAAAGCCCCACCCCGAAGCCCTTAACCCCTACCCTTTTAGCTCAATAACCGAAGCTCAAATCCCTTAGGCCTTAACCCCACCCAAACCCGAATCCCCAGCCCCGAAGCACTTAATCCCGAAGCATTTAAATCCCTTCCTCCTCACTTCGTGAGTTCGTTCGAGTCTTCAATACTAATGAAAACTGAGAAACCACAATTCCCAAACACATAAACCTTTGATGTCGAAGGCGAAGCCCTTAACCCCAAAGCCCCTCATCATCTCTCGTATGTCTTCCTCATCTCTTCCCTCATCTCTCTCATATGTCTCCTTCATCTCCATCTGAAGTTCCGAACACAGAAATCGTTCACGGCCTCACTATTCAGTCACTCACGTCTCACCACTCACCACTCACGGCCTCACCGCTCACCACTCATGGCCTCACCGCTCACTGCCTCATCACTCGTTCACGACCTCAATCACTCCAGTCTCAATATCCCTCAATCTCTCTCAAGATTCCCATAATCGGTTGGTTCCCAGTCAATCTCCCTCGAGCTCGGTCGCTCACTCCCTTGATCCCTCACTCCCCATCGAGATCGATGAAAACCGATTCAAAACCGGTTCATAGTTGAACCAAACTAGTTTAATCGGTTTTCGCTTCAAACAGTTTTGAGGGTGAGAAACTGGACCGAACCGAAACCGACTGCCTACCCGTTTCGATTTTGGTTTCAACAAAAAATTTGAACCGAAAAACCAATTAATAGGTCTTGTGTGTGTTGTGGGGAATCAGTGACATGGCAACTGAAAAGGAACAACTGTGAAGGAATGAAACTAGAGAACCAGGGAGGAGAGAAGAAAGAAAGTAGGAAAAAACAAAGAAGGATTTTGGTGAGGAAATAAGGAAATAACAGTGGAAGAGAATAGAAGATGTAACGACCCGTCCCAAATTCCATGATTAGGTTAGTGACTAATCAAGGATTAGTAAGGTTACTCGGCGATTAGTTGGGCGAAATCGGAAGGAAGACGCAAAATGACCGTTTTGCCCCTTGTCGTGGGCAAAATGTTGACTTTTGACTTTGGAGGTTCGATGGCCGAGGGCCGAGAACTGTTACGTAGATCGGGTCGATACGAATCCATAGACAAGCAGCACGCCGAAATCGAACTTCGGACGTGAAAGTTATGGGTCATTGAAGTTTGATTGCAGTATGCATGCATTACGAGGCAGAGATTAGGTGGCAATATCTGATTGGTAGTGGGACCTATGGATGAGTGACAAGTGTCACTCATCCTATTGGTCATTAACCCCAAATTATGGATCTAAGATGTGAATGGTGCGATTTGGATTAAAATAATATTATTTTTATTATTTTATAATTCCCACTTCTCTCATCTCTTAATCCCAGCCATCCATCCTTATATAATCTCTCATCTCCACCATCCATTTTCTTGTCTCTCTTATCTGATCATCATCAGATATTATCTTCATTTTGCATCCCTTAACTTGAGGACCCCATCTTCATTTTCTCTCTACAACAAACAACACACATAGCACTTAGCACCTCACCACCATTATCCATCCTTGGGCCCGTGAGAGAGACTAAAAGTGTTGAGGACGACGTGGTGGACGGCAGGCCACAGCGGTGGCCACGGCGGAGGAAAACCCCTAAACCGTGAGTAAGCCATTTTGAATTTTGGACTTGAGTTATAAGGGTTTTTAGTTGTTTTCATTGATTGGGTTAGCTTTCTGGTGACCTAAGGAGAAGGTCTGGATTAGTTTCGAGGGCTAGAATGGTCGGAGTCGACGGTGGCGATCGATTGCAGGTGGCTGGTTCGTAGTTCGATCATGGAGGCAATTTCTCGACCGTTTTTCATGATTTTTAATAGCTAGATCGATAGGGTTTAATGCTAGAAACCTTTAGGATTAAAAATGGACTAAAATGGATCGAAAAAGGGTGAGTTATAGGGTTGAACCATGACCGCCGGTTCATTTTGGACCAAACTGGTCTGAACCGGTCGGGCAGAGGTTGAAGACAATGAACAGTGCTGGCGTGTGGGCTTCAGGCGCAGCCCCTTTAGGCGGCCCATAGTGGCGCGTGAAGCATCCTTTGGGGTTGACTTGAACATGACTTTTACTCTATTCGATGTAACAAATATTTTGGGACTGTTTTCGTGTCGATCGGACACCGTCTCGATAATGTTCAGGACATACGAAGGTTTAGGATTGGGTTTAAAAATAGTTAAAAATTTGAAAAAATTACGGGGCTTCAATGAGAGGTTAATATGGTAGTTAGTAACCCTCTAGATTGATTTGGACAGATTTGGGAGTCTCGGGGACTGTGATTAGCCCGGTGACGCTTACGGCAGGCAAATCGAGGCGGCAGCTTAGGACAGTCTGTGAGTGGACCTTGATTTCTAAACTGTGATGCATGCATAAATGTTTTATATGTTTTATAGATGTGATTCTAGGATGATGATTTGGATGGTCGTGATTTATATTATTTCACGCGTTTTGAGCCGATTTACGTGCTTGCACGTAAATCGAGGTTTACGGTTTTGCACTGATTTTTCGTGTTTATAGTTTTAGAAATGATTTCATGAAATGGTTTTGGATTTTAAAAGGTAAACTCGGGTTCGACTCTCATTTGTATATGGATTGTCTCCATATATATACCATCCTTATATATATGGATTGTCTCCTCCGGGGAGGGTCGTTGGCCTGGGTGGATCCCGGAGTAGTAACGGAACACTGACTGAGTAGAGTCGCCCCCGTTAGGTTCCTTACTCTCAGAAAGGCTATGGATTATAACCCCTAGGGAGGATCAATGATCTACGCACGTAGCTCTAGATACCGTGACAAGATTGGTTATATGATATATTTATGATAAACATGATTTCTTGGTTTTGCGAAATTGTGTTTTATGGATAATAAATGGATATGGGTTGAGTTCCCACATATGTTTATTATGTTACGTATTTCTGTAAATGGATTTGGGCAGGGGCCCATATGATTTGAATTTACGGAATTTGGGGTTGAGACCCTATAAATGATTGTTTAAACATATGTGGTTTGATAAATGGTTTTCCTATGCATGCATGCTTTTTAGTGAAGGCATAAAGGTCTTTTATGAAATATGTTTTATGAACTCTTTTATTTTAGTCCACTCATAGTCTTTCTGTTTTCAATGTTCTTCAGGTTGATTTCGGATGCGGACTGTAGTAGAGAGACTGAGACATCACATACCTCCTCCAGATCCTGGCGTACTATGGAAGCCGATCGGGCTAAATTTTTTAATTTTCCCTAGTCTGACACTCCGTGTCAGACGGGATCAAATGCATCCCTCGTTAATCCCGAGGGGATTGGGACGGGTCCTGACAAGTGGTATCAGAGCAGGTTGGCTCTTATGATACTTAGGACGCTCTGATATTGACAAGTGGTATCCGAGCGAGGTTGTCTCTATTCGAGCAACCGCGTAGCTCTTAGATTATCGTGCAGGTCGAGGATGTGATGTCTCAATGGGTTGTAGTTCGTTATCAACTTGAAAGTTAGGATGCTGGTACGATAGTTAGTAGGATTGAATCGTGGATCATTTTGGTTCGGCATTTGATGCCGGGGTTGCCATAATTCTGTCATGGTTGGTAGTGTGGGACCCTACTGAGGATGAACGTAATAGTACGTTAGAGTTTTGATCGTGAGACTGTTAGGTTGGGATCGTCTTTCTCGATGTCGTAGGATCAATTTTGACGATAGTTCACTGTTGTGACATTAGATGGTCTGATTTTCTTGAGTTAGGTGGCTATGCTGCTAAGAGCAGCCGGGTTCGAGGAACCCTAGTTGAACTGACGGTAGGATTGGATTGACGTCCATACGATGTCGGGACCGCGGGGTCGGTCAGATTGTGGATTTTACTGCCTTCTGCAGTTAGGTTCAGAGGAACCCTAGGTAGCGATCGTGGAACCCTATGGTAGTATGTATGGTTCGGAAAGGTGAGTTGGCGAGTGGTTTGACTTTGAAGTCTTTTCGGAGTCAATACCGTCAATCTGTCTAGTCATGTCAACTGTAGTGATGGGACTGCACTCTACAGTCGAGGTTGTGTTAACCGGTTAGACCTAGTTGGTTGTCGTACTACTTTAGTTGTGATGGATAGTTCGTGCAGCTAAGGTCATGGACAATCTAGTAGATGACATTGGTTGAGTCGAGTTACGATTGGTTAGTGATTGGCGGGACTGGTTACTAGGGTTGGTACTTGTCGATAGAAATCCCGGAGTGGGGATACAAAGTAGTTAGTACGGGCGGTTGATTCCGTTGGATGCGGAGTCTCGATAGCGATGTCTGGTGTTTAAGCCCGCACGAGTCTTTGGCAGACACTATTACCGAGAGTGGTTGTAGTTATGGTTGTTGGGAATCGGAGACGTTCGGGGAACATTTCCTTTTCTCGTGTGAGATGTCAGGGTGACTGTACCCAGAGTTGTAGGGTACGAGGGAGGCAGAGTTTCTCCAATACGAGCAGAGGTACGGGGTCGTCGCTCTGTATGAGCAAAGACCCAGGGTTTTCTGATTTGCACACGGTGTGCTGGTACTAGTGCTGGTGCTGGTGCCAGTAATTGTGATGACGATGAGTCACGAGTCGAGATGTGACTCCGTCGAGATGGGTATATGTTCGGTATCTGTAGTCCGGGAGTGGATCCCGATTAGAGTTGGACTGGATGAGATCCAATAGTAGTTGAGACGTGAACATCGAGTAGTGATGGTCCACATCCTTTTGGATGTACATAAACGGTATAAGTCGATAGGCGAACTTGGTAGTGAGTTAGACTGGTTACGGACACGTGATTGATGTCCGAGTGGGTTGGTTCCGACATGGTTGGAACTTCGGAATCGAGAGAGGTTGTGATTAAGGTGACGAGGGGAGTGCGGGTTTTTCGCATTGGTAATGGGTATCTTTGAAGTCATTTAGGGCGACTTCTCAGGTTCTGCCATGGCAGATGATGGTTGTTGTCACCAGTACGTTGATCGTGTATTGGTTGGTGGACCCGGAATTTGTCTTGGGTCATCAGGAGGAGTTGAGTATTTTGAAATTAGGTGAATGAGATTTCTCATTTTCTGCTTGGTGGCAGGCAATGTTAGGTTACATGGCGTGGTAAGTGCAGCGAGTTTTGGTTGCATTCCCGTAGGATAAATGTTGATGTCACCATATTGGATCATCCTTGGTTTTTCCTAGGTGGAATGACAAGGATCGATACGAGGTAATTGGAGAGAACCTGCAGTCTCGATGTGTCTCCTCTTTGACTGATCTGTTTAGATGTGGGAAATGGTTGACGAGTGATGTGACTGACGAAGGATTCAAAGAGGGTGTAAAACCCCATGATCACATTCCAGGTGGATTGTTAACTAAGTGAGCATGTGTGGATCCTAGGTGGATCGGGATTCTGATGTTGAGGATGATGAAGCTGACTTTTTTTCGAGGTTGATCCTGTATGGTGTAGTACTCGAGAGAGTCGGTTTCCAACGGGGTCGGATTTGGTCAGCCTTAGATGTACGTATGATGGGATTGGCTTCCCTATGAAGTCAATCGAATGTATTGTGGTAATCTTTTGAGTAGGTAACCGATAGGTTCGGAGTTAGTGCGTCTCGGTATACGTGGGAAAGATTGGATGCTCTTTTGGCATGAGTGGGTATGCCTTGGTGGGCGTGAGTCGGATTGGTACGTATTGGATTACGTGATTGGGAGCAGACGTCAGGATAGTTTGGTGTTTGAGTAAGGAACCGTTGAGTAGTTTGTGTCAGCAAAATAGTAGATTTTTTTCGGGTGGTATCAACTCAAAACGTGTGATTACTTTCATTCGAAGAGGTCGAGTGTGGACGATGCGACGTGAGCGTTAGTGGAACGTCTGGTTGCAGACAAGTATTGTTCTGGTTAGTTGGCGTACAAGTGTACATTTGATGTGAGGTCGAGTTTGCTTTCCACGAGGTGGTTGTGGAATTGGGATAGATCAAATTTCGAGGAAGCAATTAATTAAGGAGGGAAGGTTGTAACAACCCGTCCCAAATTCCGGGATTAGATTAGTGACTAATCAAGGATTAGTAAAGTTAATCGGTGATTAGTTGGGCGAAATTAGACGGACGATGAAAAATGACCATTTTGCCCCTAGTCGTGGGTAAAATGTTGACTTTTGACTCGAGAAGTCCGATGGCCGAGGGCCGAGGACCGTTACATAGATCGGGTCGATACGAATCCATAGACAGGCGGCACGCCGAAATCGGACTTCGGACGGGAAAGTTATGGGTCACAGAAGTTCAATTACACTATGCATGCGTTACAAGGCAAGGATTAGGTGGCAATATCTGATCGGTTGACTTTTTAAGTGGGACCCATGGATGAGTGACATGTGTCACTCATCCTATTGGTCATTAACTCCAAATTATGGATCTAGGATGTGATTGGTGAGATTTGGATTAAAATAATATTATTCTTATTATTTTATAATTCCCACTTCTCTCATCTCTTAATCCCAGCCATCCATCCTCATCTAATCTCTCATCTCCACCATCCATTTTCTTCTCATCTCTCATCTGATCATCATCAGATATTATCTTTATTTTTCATCCCTTAACTCGAGCACCCCTTCTCCATTTTCTCTCTAAAATAAACAACATACATAACACTTAGCACCTCACCACCATTATCCATCCTTGGGCCCGTGATAGAGATTGAAAGTGTTAAGGACGACATGGTGGATGGCAAGCCACGGTGGTGATCACGGCGGAGGAAAAACCCGAAACCGTGAGTAAGACATTTTGAATTTTGGACTAGAGTTTTAAGGGTTTTTAGTTGTTTTCATTGATTGGGTTAGCTTTCTAGTGACCTAAGGAGAAGGTCTGGATTAGTTTCTAGGGCTAGAACGGCCGGAGTTGACAGCGACGATCGATTGCAGGTGGCCGGTTCGTAGTTCGATCATGGACGTAATTTTTTGACCATTTTTCATGATTTTTAATAGCTAGATCGATAGGGTTTAATGCTAGAAACCTTTAGGATTAAAAATGGACTGAAATGGATCGAAAAAGGGTGAGTTATAGGGTTGAACCATGACCGTCGATTCATTTGGATCGAACCAGTCTGAACCGGTCGGCCAGAGGTTGAAGACGATGAATAGTGCTAGAACGTGGGCCTCACGCCAGCCCCTTTGGACGGTGTGTGGGGGCGCGTGAAACATTCTTTGGGGTTGACTTCAACATGACTTTTAATCTATTCGATGTAACGAACATTTTGGGACTGGTTCTTGTCGATCGGACACCATCTCGTTAATGTTCGGGACATCCGAAGGTTTAGGATTGAGTTTAAAAATAGTTAAAAATTTGGGAAAATTATGGGGCTTCAATGACAGGTTAATAAGGTAGTTAGTAACCCTCTAGATTGACTTGGACAGGTTCGGGAGTCCCGGTGACGGTGATTAGCCTGGTGAGGCTTACGGCACGCAAATCGAGGAGGAAGCTTTGAACGGTCTGTGAGTGGACCTTGATTTATAAATTTTGATGCATGCATAAATGTTTTATATGTTTTATAGATGTGATTCTATGATGATGATTTGGATGGTTGTGATTTATATAATTTCATGCATTTCGAGACGATTTACATGCTTGCACGTAAATCGAGGTTTATAATTTTGCACTAATTTTCCGTGCTTATAATTTTGGAAATGATTTCACGAAATGGTTTTGGATTTGAAAAGTTAAACTCGGGTTCGAGACCCATTTTTTTGGAAACCCTCGGACTCGAAATCCATTTAGTTACGTTCTTGGGCCAGAGGCGCAATTGGTTCTTGAATCGATTTCGGATTTGGAAATATGGACCAGGCACGAGACCCATTTTGTTTACGAAATCGGGCATGAGGCCCATTTGGTTTGAGAATTCGGGCTTAGGGCCCAGTTATGGTTTACGTTTGTGATTTCGGGTCGGGGACTCATAAATGGTTTTTATGGTTCATGACGGTTTATGGGGACATGGCATGAACCCTTGTAAGGTTTTGAGAACGATTTCAAATGGTTTTTCATATACCATCCTTATATATATGGATTGTCTCCTCCGGGGAGGGTCGTTGGCCTAGTGGACCCCGAAGTAGTCACGGAGCACTGACTGAGTGGAGTCGCCCCCGTTGGGTTCCTTAATCTCAGAAAGGCTATGGATTATAACCCCCAGGGAGGGTCAATGATCTATGGACATTGACCTGGGTGGACCCTAGGGAGACTTGGGCTTTGAAACTCTGGGTAGCACGCGCGTAGCTGTAGATACCGTGACAAGATTGGTTAAATGATATATTTATGATAAACATGATTTCTTGGTTTTACGAAATTGTGTTTTATGGATAATAAATGGATTTGGGCTGAGTTCCCACATATGTTTATTATGTTACGTATTTCTGTAAATGGATTTGGGCAGGGGCCCGTATGATTTGAATTTACGGAATTTGGGGCTGAGACCCTATAAATGGTTGTTTAAACACATGTGGTTTGATAAATGGTTTTCCTATGCATGCATGCTTTTTAGTGAAGGGCATAAAGGTCTTTTATGAAATATGTTTTATGCGCTCTTTTATTTTAGTTCACTCATAGTCTTTCTGTTTTCAATACTCTTCAGGTTGATTTCGGATGCGGACTGTAGCAGAGAGACCGAGACATCACATACCTCCTCCGGATCCTAGCGTACTCTGGAAGCCGATCAGGCTAAAGGTTTTAATTTTCCCTAGTCTGACACTCCGTGTCAGACGGGATCAGGAACGTCCCTCATTAATCCCGGGGGGATTGGGATGGGTCCTGACAGAAGAGGTCTGGGATGAACCTAGAACCTCACGCCGAAGCATCCATATTTTTGGCCCGCGAGGTGTCAAGGAATTTTGATGCCTCCTCACGTGTGTTCAGGTATTTTGGGATGTCATTTGAGTCCTTAATGACAATTTAAGATAGGAAGGATGAAGGTTGAACGTAGGAAAACCTCCGTAACAAACTTTGAACAAAAGCTGAAAGATCAGCAAGTCGAACCATGGCGTTGAGGTAAGTTTTTTCTTGATTTTGAGTTCATAGATTTTTTTTCTAGAATCCCTTAGACGAATTTAGACATTTAAAAACAAAAAATGGTGAAGAAAGGGTCGGTTTCAAGTGGGGTCTAGGTAACTGATTGAACGACCCGCTTTGTAAGAAAACGAGTCGAGCTTAAAGATGACCTTATAGGTGCGTGGCCACCACGCGTAGAGGTCCCCGTCGGCGCATGAGGGCACGCGCGGTGTGCTCTCAAGTTGCTGTCAACATGAAAATTCTTTGTCTTGAAATTCTTAGTCCAGTGGTACAATGTTTGAATTAATTGGACATCGTTTGAATTAATTGGACATCGTTTGAATATGTTTCCAAATTTTTGATATAATGTGTTTATATTTAACTTAGAATTTTATATAAGGAATTTGAGTATATAAACTTAAGGTTAATTTGGACATTACTAGCCTTCATAAATTAAATTATTTTGATGGGAGAAATTTACAGGAATTAGTGCACGATTATTATGTAATTTCACTATAATTTTCAAAGAATATTTGAGATATGGTTGTGTGTGATTACAAAGTAATGAATTGGCTTTCTACTTAATGTATCAATATATATTTCTCAACATTCGAGATACGGTTTGAGTATGATTAATAAAGGTGTATAACTAAGAAGCTGGTTAATTGTGCGATATGTGTGAATATATTTTAATTATACATATTTCTTTATATTATGATTTCATTGAAACGACATAAAAATAATGTTGAATAATGATTTAATATAATTATTTTAGTGAGCTAATCTATGAATGGAGTCAAAATGGTAGATTCCATTATTTAACGGGGTCAGTGGGTTGGATGTGAGCAGTACCCTACAAGTGAAGGATTCTGTTTGGTTAACGAATCAAATGAGAATATGAATAGCAATAAAAAAATCCATTGTCTAACAAGAGTTGTCAAAAGGGAGTATGACCAGCTCGATTTTCAAAGTAAATCTAGGGACGGTTCCTGTTAGGCCTTACTGAATTCCATTCCACCGTTCGAGCCATGACTAACCTTGTGGCTCACGATCTAGTCCCAATTGTTGACAGTGAGAATCTAAAGAGGTTGAATGGTAGTTTAGATTCTAGTTCGAAGCCTCGAGTTGTTAGGGTTGATGGTTTTCTTGAATTACAGCCGTGGAGTAGATGTGTGTAGGGACGAAAGGATCGAGAGAGTGTGAGATGGAGGGAATGGGTCTACAATATAAAATCAACTTTGGGTTAAGGTACTTTGGGTCAAATGTCTAGTGGGCTCACACTAAAACTTACAAAAATTAACATGTAGCCATTGCCCAAAGGTCTTGTGGGGTCAAAGTTTGTTTGCAAGGTACCAAAGGCTTGGGTCAGTGGTGCTTTACAATTCCAAATGCGCTTCTCCATGTTGGGATTTTAGGTACATCTATTCAAGTAACTCACTGAACGAAGGGTGATTAGAGGTAATTTAGTAAATCTTAAATTCCCATTTCACATTTACGGGACGAGGTGTAACATATTGAATCCTTTAAATGGCAGGGCATTGCTTCATATGGCTTATAATAATTTTTTACTATGCGATTAAAATGTTTTGCGAAATCTCAAGAGTCGAATTTTTCACATAAACTATGAGTTATATAAACTTACGAATTACGTCGATTTATGAAATTTCGACAAAATCATCAAAATACTTATCATATTTTCATTCTAATCACTCTACAAGATAATTTTAAATTAATAAAGAAGCTTACTAAATCTTTTTTATTACAAATTCACTTCCAAGCCCTATTAGTAAATTTCGTTGAATTTCATATTTTTTTTTAACTTGATCGATTCTTAAAAAGTAGTGTATGCACATTTTAAATGGTCGAACATGTCTCAAATCACTTATAATAATTTTTTTAATCCGCATGTTTGTGCGAGGTCGTAATCAGACCAGGTCGAAACCCAAAACCTTAAAATGCTAGCTTTTGGGCATAAAATAGGTTCAAGGGCTAAATACAGCTAGAAGCCCAAAATAGCAAACTCGGTCGAAATATTTAAAAAATAATAATACGACCACATGCAAAAAGTCATTTTTGGACTGATTTCGATTGTTTACCAGAAGATAAGAGATTCAAACAATGGAATGAAGATCAAACCATGTCTCAAATCAGTCACATCTAACATTTATGGAATTAAACTCAACTTTGGCTGGAATTGTGTTGTTGAAGAATTAAAGATGGTAAACATCAATCATTTTAAATAATGAAGTAATCGTACTAATTGGACGACTTGACAAATTAGGATCCCTCTCTGTTTATATAAATATCAAGTTTTGAAAAAAAGAAAAGACATCTCTGACATAGCACACACCTCATCTTATTACTTTCTCTTCAATTCCTATCCTACGAATCGTCCTTAGCCTAATTTTTATTTTTTCAACCCTAGCTTCTAAAGCTTTTGATTATGTATTTTCCATTTCCATCCATACCTTTTAATTTAATTTAAATACATTTTTTCTTTTACTATTCATTGTTCTAATTAATTTCTTGTCTTTTAATTATTTATTTTATCATGTGTTTTACTTATTCATATTTAAATTATTTATTTTTTATGCAATTTAATTTAATGTCATTGTCATTTTAAATTGAATTATGCACTTTTAATTTAATTTAAATTATTTTCCGTCAATCACTTTCTAATTTTCATTACATTTACTTTTATTTCTTATTCAGTTTACATCTCTAGCAATTACTTTAGTTCTTATCACATTTGCTTTCAATTTTTATATATATATTTTTTATTTAGTCTTCGTTTTTACAAACTTCATTTTATTTGATTATTTATTTAAAATCTTGACCCCAAGATAGTGAAAAGACATAAGATTTTTCACAAAAAGTAGGAACTAAAGCTTCACACATTTTAGTCAATCTTTCAAAGTTCGACAAATCCATCAAAATTATTATCCTAGTTTTAATTCTCAACACCGGTAATACATGTAACCATGACAAGCCATTCGAACGATAGAGTAAAAAAGTCGAACCAATGGTTAAATATGAGAATGAAGTAAATGATGGTTAGTTCAAAAACAAGTATTGCCTTAATTCCTCATCATCTCTCCATAACAAAAACCAAACCTAGAATTTTGACTCAAATTTTTCCTATCTATCTAGTTTCCGATCACAGTCTCGCCAGTTTGATATCGAAGTCAACCTTGGACTGTAACAAAGAGATGAGAGACACTACAATAAAATATATCTTGTTCGTCGAGAGTTTGCCCTACGCAGCCACATTCACCAGTAAATGAGACTTTGCCCGGTGAATGTAGTGAGACTTGCTTGGCATATCATGCGCGGGAGGCCGTGGTGTTTGACTCGCAAAAGGGGGTAAGTTTGCCCGCCCAGTGGTCAACATCTGCCAGGGAAAACATTCCTTAACGGTGTGTTCGCCGGAAACATCATTCCTGTTGACCCGTGCAGGGAAAAAGTTTGGCGCGAATGTGTCTTGGTGCCTATACTTTGCCCGACGGGTCATTAAGTTGGCTCGACGAAGCTTCGCCAAGAAAAAGTGCAATCTGCATTTATTCAGACAACAGATTCATTTCTTCATCTTATTCCTCATTACTCTCTCATTACTTTCACTCATTCACTCTCATTCACTTTCAACTTTCTTACATAATTTCATCATTATTTCATCATCATTTCTGCATCACTTCATCATTACTTCATCTAAGGTTTAATGATTTTATTTTATTATTTTGTTTTGTTTTTAGATTTTTATTTGTTAGTATAAGCTAAAATTGGTTTTTTTTAGGTAATTTGTGGTTGATTTGAAGGATTACTTATAAAAGGAATGTGTGTTTGCCTCTCAATTTAATTTTGCTAAAAAAATTGTATTTAATTATGTTAGAAAATTGTGATTTATTGTGGAAAATGCTTAGAATTCTGGATATAATTGTGCTAGGGAATTGTGATTTATCCATTAATGTAAAGCTAATTGGGTTGATTAACTTTGTATACCAAAATTTGATGGAAAACCTTAGACCCGTTTGAGAGTTAGTGAATCAGATTGATTGACTAACTCTTGAATTATCCATTTATCGGGATAGTTTGGGAGTGCACAACGATGTGTTGTGTAGTTTTCTGTCTATGTGGTTAGGTTTGGATCGTGGGAAATTCGGTTTATATCCCCTCAGTGTTCTCCGGATGCATACTAGATATTCGTTTAAAATATCTAAATCGTGCATTTGGAGAACTGTAGGTGATGCTGCCAAAATTTCCCTAGGTCAAAATTTTGCCTCATATGTCACAAACTATACAGTACATAACGTGCACTCTCGAATGGGATAGGGCCAAATCACCGGAGGTATAATGAGACAGGCGGTTTTTTGATATTAATTTGTTCCAACTACAAGACAATATATAATTATCTATAATTATCTACTTACATTGATTCTATTTTGTGGAAGCAGACATGACAGGACCGTCCCCTGAGGAACATTGATAACCGTGCCCGATCCTGCTCCCGTCTGACGGGTCAACTGAAGTTCCCAAATTACCCTCAGCACTTGCCAAACAAGAGATAACTGCATATGTGCCCGCTCATGCCTCCACCTCTCGATCAGCCTCGATCATAGCGCCACGACCTGGAGGGTCAATAAAAACACAAAAGGTGTAAGTGGACGAAAATAAATCAGTTTATAAAACATGTTACTGAAAGACATTTCTACCCTCCACTTAAAACCAATGCATGCATTCGAAAATCATTTCATAACCCTTTTCATTTCCAATATAAGAAAATCGTGTATGAAAACTAAAATCATTTCCTTTTCTCAATCCTCGCGCCTTAGCCCGAAACCATAAATACTGGGCCTCAGCCCAAAATCATGAATCAAAATCCAAGTATGAGAACATAGCCCAAAAATCCATAAAGCTATATAAACTGGGTCACTGCCCAACACATCCGAAAACATCGGAAATCAATAGTAAATCACAAGTCAATCAATCTGCTGGATCTCAATCACCGGGTCTTTAAACTCACACATATCAGGCCTTACCCGGATATCAACGAGTCTTTAAACTCAAAACACAATCAATAGGCCTCGGGGGATATCACAATAACCGAGTCTTTAAACTCAAAATATATTAATCAAGGGCCTCGGGGGATATCACGAATCCCGTGGAGATGATAGAGATTCGGATCATCAGTGTGATAATGATCAGTTTGTTGATATATTAACAGATATTTTTCCTCCTGCATCTGATGATATGGATGATGATGCCCCTAGGTCTTAACCCGAAGAGCTAGATCTCCATTACGAGAGGTTATTGAAAGAAATTCAGTGCAAATTATACCCTAATTGTAAATCTTTTCGGTTTTAGGGGCAATTGTGGAATTGATGCACATGAAAGTTAAGTATAAACAAATGAACAAGCATTTTGATCACATGGTGGACATCATCATCTGAATGCTCCTTGAAGATAACAATCTCCCTAAAGATCATTATAACTCGAAGAATCTCTTGAAGGATCTCGGTCTAGTGTATGTGAAGATTCACGCATGAAAGAATAATTGTGCATTGTTTTACGGTGAATTTGAGAAACTCGACAAATGTCATGTGTGAAGTAAGCCTAGGTTTCGAAAGAATTAGATTTTTAGTAAGGTGTTGCTCTATTTTCCACTGAAGCCAAAGTTACGAAGATTCTTCATGTCGTCTCACATAGCCCGTGATATGGAGTGACACAAGAATGAACGCATTAATGATGATTCACTAAGGCATCTGGCCAATGGAGATGCTTGGAAAGAATTTGATAAGATTTATCTTGATTTTGCCTCAGAGCCAAGAAATCTCATATTAGGACTCGCTACTGACAATTTTAATCATTTTGGAAGTTTTGTAAGGCCCTATAGCACTTGGCCGGTAGTTGTAGTTCCGTATAACTTACCTCCTTGAAGAAACATAAAGAAAAAATTCACAATACTCAGTACTTTGATACCGGGGCCCAAATCGCCGAGTAATTCCATCAATATTTATTTTTGGTTTTGTTAATTATATATATTAATATATTTTTAAAAATGTATATTCATATAAATATATAATAATATATATGATATATGTTCATATTTATAATAATATATATTAATTATAATAATATATAGATGATATATGTTCATATATAAATATATATAATAATAAATATTAATTATATGTATTGTTGTTAATATAAAATATATAATAGATCTTGCGCTGTGAACATTCGCCCAGCTAGAGAAACAATGCTCGGAAAACATACAACATTCGCCGAGCAAGTGCTAATAAAATATATAAAAATATAATAAAATTTATAATATTATATATAATAATATATAATCAAATATATTAATATTTATAATATATATGTTCATAATATATATATATATATATATAATATCTTTATATAAAATATGTTAATGAGTTTGATGATTTTACAATTTTTCATAATTTTTCTACATGGTTCGAGTAATCCAACCGTCCACATTCATGAGCAATATTCATAGATCAGCTTCGCAAAACATTATGAAACATCGAAGTCTCGAGATTAGGTAACAGTGAGAAACGAACCGATAGTAACAAATCGTTGTTCGTTGATCCAACGGCTTTAAGTGCTCAAAACGTCACGACTTTTAATAGGTGATGTCTAGACATGTCGTATCACAAACTAAACGGTCAAATTTTTCAAATTCACTCGTTAGTATATCTATCAAACCAAAAAACCAAGATTAGTATTGAAGTTTACTTCAAAAGTTTCTAAGTGTTAATGAGTTTGATGGTTTTACAATTTTCTCCACTTTTTTTTTCATGGTTCAAGTAATCCAGCCATCCACATTAATAAGAAATACTCATAGATCATCTCCGCAAAAAATGAGGAATTTTAAAGTTCCGAGATTAGGTAACGGTGCGAAACAAATCGACGGTAAAAAATCGTTGTTTGTTGATCCAACGACTTTAAGTGCTCAAAATGGTACAATTTTCGACAGGTGAAGAATAGACACAAACTGAACAGTCGAATTTATCAAATTCACTCGTTAGCATATCAATCGAACCAAAAAACCAACATTAGTATTTTTTGAAGCATTAAATGTTCAGATATGGTGTCAACAGTATTGAATACCTTACTCAACGGATGAGTTATATTCGCCGAGCAAGGTTAAATTTCATGAAGATTCAAAAATTCCTCCAAACAATTTGTAAAAAATTGAAACTACTACTCAACGTCGCTCGGCGAATCATTAATGTTTGCCCGAAGGATTGATTCGTCAGGCAAAATCCCCCGCTCACTTAGAACAACTGCGACCTTTCCTTTTCCTTCGTCAGGCAGTACACCGTGACTTCCCTAGTGTCCCAGACACCTGGAAGAGACCATCACATATCCTCGTATCAAGATAGTATATGGAAACCAGTTTTATCAAATCATTTCACAACATTCAATGGGCCCTTCCCGAAATCTCCATAAATCAACTGGGCCCCTGGCCCGATAATATAACTCAAATGGGTCTCAACCCGATTTCGTAAACAACTGGGCCCCTGGCCCGATTTCATAAAGCAACTGGGCCCCCGACCCGATTACGTAACTCAAATGGACTCCAAGTCCGAGGTTTCCAAAACAATTGGGCCTCAAGCTCGAGTTCATCTTTCTAATTTCAAAACCATTTCATCACAGTATTCATGAAACCACAAGCACGTAAAACCACAATAAAACCATCAGTCTCGATATACGTGCAATACGGAAAACATCTCAAAATACGTGCAACATACGTGAAATCAATAATCACAATCATCATAATGGAAATCACGTATATAAAACATATAAAACATTTAGGCATGCATAGTATTTATAAAACCAAATCACATTACCGGGACTTCCCGTGCTATACCACTAGCACCGGGACTTCCAAACCTTTCCAAATCGCATTAGAGGGTCACTAACCTCTTCATTAACCTCCTATTAAAGTCCCGTATTTTCCCGAATTTTTAACTATTTTTAAACTCGATTCAAAACCATCGGACGTCTCGAACAATATCGAAACGATGTCCGATTTCCTCGAAACCAGTGCCAAAATGTTCGTTACGTCGAATAGATTAAAAGTCATGTTGGAAGTTTCCCCAAAATACCCTCCACGCGCCCCCACGTACCTCTGCAAGAGGCTGGGCGTGAAGACCATGCGCAGTGAACAGTGTCATCATCTTCCTCTGGTGAACCAGGTTCACTGGTTCGAACCGGTTCAGCCGAACCGCTGAACCGACCCGGCCGGTTCTCAGTCAATCCTTAACCATTTTTAGTTCTAATTGTCCCTACATCTTCGTCTTACTATTTCCGGTTGATCCATGATTTCAAAACTATAAAAACAGACTCCTAACTTACCTCCTTGATCGAGAAACTCACGACCAAAACTCCTCTGTCGACTACTCCTAGCTCTGACCACAACTTCTTTCGCAAACGATCCCCATAGACTCGATTCATCCTCAAGATCAACATCCTGATCACCAGATCGATTGAAATACGTTAAAACCCATCCTGCCAATTTTGTACCCGAAAACAAGCCCACGGGTTTGATGGCTTACCTTGTCGCCGTGGGTCACCACCGTGGCCACCTCCACGCCTAATTTGACCTCAGGAACTTCCTTCATCCTTCTAAAAGGATCGCAACCAGCCTACATCGACTTTCCAAATTTTAAATTTTAGCTCCTCTGTTTTTTTTTCGCCGCCGTCGTCCCCACCGTGCCTAGCTCACTGTCGTGTCGTCCACAAACTCTCAGTCTCTCATAGTCCTCCACATGGCCTCATGGATACAGATATGGTGGTGATGTGTGTTTGTTTCACAATGCTGAGCCGTGTGTGTGTGTTCACGGGTGGCGAAAATATAACAGAGTGAGAGAGAGAGATGATGGACCAGATGAGAGGGGATGGAGGGTGCAGATTCAATCTTGGAAATGAGATGGGCGACTGGGATTGCATGAGGGGAATTAAATTTAAGCTAAATAGCCAATAGGGACAGGATCCATGAATTAGGGAAGTAAGTGTGGGGATGAGTGACACTTGTCAGTCATCCAAGGGTCCAGATTAATTCCAGCATTTCGGTCAAATTTTAATATTATATTATTATTTTAATTCAAGCCTCGGTCTATTCGGTTAATCGATTTTACTTCCGTGACCGTAACTTTTTCGTCGTACGTCCGTTTTCGGCATGCCGCCTATCTATGGATTCGTATCGAATAGATCCACGTAACGGTCCTTGGCCCTCGTCCATTGGACCTCCCGGGTCAAAAGTCAACATTTGGCACCTTTTAACCAAATTACCAAAATACCCCTCGACTTCCGAACGTCATAACTTCTTGCTCGAACGTCGGAATCGAACGTGCCACCTGTCTATGAACTCGTGACGTCCTGAACTACGTCACGGTCATCGGTCAAAGTTCGTTTGACCGCCCGATCAAAAAGTCTCAATATTTTTCCCATTCTAAGGGCAAAATGGTCATTTTGCACATTTCGTTCGATCTCACTCAACTAATCCCAAATTAGTCATTCTAAACCATAATTAATTAATATCTAATCCCGATACTTGGGACGGGTCGTTAAAATCTTCCCTCCTTAAATAATTTCGTCCTCGAAATTCCAACTATACTTATTCCACATCCACCTCGTGGAAAACAAATTTGGCCTCACCACACGTGTACACTGGTACACCCACTAACCAACACCAAACTTGTCTGTACTCAGACGTCCCATCTTGAACTCACCTCGTACCGACTACACTCGACCACCTCGAGTGAAATTGATCACACGATTCGCGTTAAAACTGCTTGTCAATTTCACCATTAAGCTGACTTCTTCAGCTTGACGGTTCCTTTCAATCACTAATACATCCTATCATCTGCTCCCATTGGGAGTCACCAAATCTCACTTGCTAGTCCACGCTGACACTACCAGTCAAGATGTAACCACTAAGATTTACCACCCTAGTAAAGCTCCAATCATCAACCAATCAGTTACATCACCTCGTACTACAACTTCTTCAATGTAGCGTAAGATCAACAACAGAATCTCACCTTGCAGGGCAAGCTCAATCCTGCGACAAATATCAATCTCAGTGTCTACAACTATCAACTTCCCCAGCGATACAAAACACTGGTAAAGTCACGGCGTGATAACATCATGCAAAGCAACTTGTGATTACTCTAACCACCAATTCCCTCATCCCGAGTATACGTATACCAACATCTCACTCAATCAGGTGGTGTAACTGGAACACATTGAACATCAGCCCAGCAGTGATCACACATCTCAACACTAGGGTTTCACTAGCCATCCATGGCTAAGAGCACCTGCTCACACAATCACTGAACCCAACAAGATCAATCTGCTCAATGCATAGTATACAATTTACAGTCCACGTTCACAACCAATCCAATGATGTCGGAACTAAGCTGATTACCAACACGTTCATCCACATACCCCTAGTATATCCCATGTACCGTCACTAGGCACCACTCAGCCTATCCAATGTCGATCCTCGTACAACGTACAAAGTACGTACATCCAAAATGTACCAATCCAAGCACGCTCACCAAGGCGTATCCATTCATGCCAAATGAGTATCCAATCTCACCCACGTCTATTGAGACGTACTAACTCCGAATCTATCGGATACTTGCACAAACAATTTCCGTACCACATTCGATTGACTTCGAAAAGAAGCCAATCCCATCATTCACATATCCAAGATCGACCAATTTGACCCTGTTGGATATCCACTCAATCACAAGCCAAATCCTCGAGTCAAGTTGTAAACATTCCAACTCGCTCGAGTATCGTCTCATACCGGATTAACTTCAAAAGGAAGTTCAATCCAACCATTCCCATATCCAAATATTTAAGACACAGCAATAGGCTATTCACTTAACCTGATCAATAAGATCACAACTCAAATCCATCACCACATCACCCAACCGGTAACATCACGATCCTAGATCGTCACCATGCCCTATGTCCACAACATCACAATCCAAATCCACCTAGGATCCACACATGCTCACGTAGCTAGCAATCCACCTGAAATCTGATCGTAGGGTCTTACACCCTCTTTGAATCCTTCGTCAAATTTCCCTTGGTGGAAAGATGACCTCGATTTTCACCACCCAAATCCAGAATTAAACACAACTCCTTGTGTCCAATGACCCAAAGCCAATCATGGGTCCATCCACCAATACACGCTCAACGTACTGGTGACAATAATCATCATCTGCCAGGGGCAGAAAATAAGAAGTCACCCCCAATGACTTTAGGATACCTATCACCAATGCGGAAACGAGCACTCCTCTCGTCTCCTCAGTCACAACTCTCCTCGAATCTGAAGTTCCAACCATGTTGGAAAGAGACATGCTCCCAACGAGATGTCAAGTCCAACCATTGGACTTCCCATATCCTCAACTCACTTGGACAACCACGTGTCCGCAATCAATCCATTACTCAGACCTCAAGTCCATTCATAACTGTTTACGTACATCCGGAAGGATGTCATTCGTTACTATCTCGTTCTCATATCCCAACCTTTACCGGTTCAACACTCGGTTTTCCAAGTTGTTCACAATTACAAATCCCCACATCTATACCACCAATGAATTTCCTCGTTTTCCAATTTTCAATACTTTCCTTGTACTTTCTGGGGATATTAGAAACATACAATCACACCAAGCTCGGAGTTGACAACAACTCCCCAAATCCACTAATTCTCATGACGTAGGGGACGTCATCCTAAGATTCCTCAAGTCTCAATCATACCTTTTTATCCACTCATCACTTGTCATCTCATAACTGTTGGGACTTATCCCAACACATCACAATCTCCACTGGATTCCATCCAGTCCATCACTCAACCACTACCGAATCTCAGATACCGAACATATGTCCATCATGACGGAGTCACATCCCAACTCGTGGCTCATCGTCATCACAATCACCGACACTAGCACCAGTGCTAGTACCAGCACCAACGCACTATCATCAACACTAGTATCAGCACACATGCATCCATACTAGCATCAACACAAAAGTACCAACATCAACACCACATACAAACATCCAAACTAGCACACAGTGTGCAAATCTGACAACCCTGGATCTCGGCTCATATCGAGCGACGATCCCGTACCTTCGCTCTGGTGAAAGGAACTTTGCCTCTCTCGTACCCCACAACTATGGGTACCACCATTCTGACAATCCACGTCAGGATAATGAACGTTCCCTGAACGTCCCCTGATTCTTAACTACTACAACCACACCAAATACCCTCGATAGCCAGTCATCTCCACACGACTATCGACCAACAGTCATCGCTATCAAGATTCGTATCCACACATCACACTAATACTCGGTCTAACTCGGGATTCCATATCTTATCTCAATCCGTACTAGTGGATCGAATCCCATAGTTTTGACTAGACTCACTAGAGTCCTCTACATGGTCATCCATGACCTCAGCTGCTTGTTGTAGCACAAGTCCTCATCCACCAGTCACAACTAAGGTTCACCTTTTCAATCCATCATATACTAGGGTTCCACAATCACAACCTATGGTTCAGAGGAACCCAACAGTCATCTGCATTGTATTCCACAACTTGATCGACCCCGCGGTCCAAACATCGTGTAGACGTCAAATCCAATCCTACCATCAACTTAATGTGGGTACCACCACTAAGGTCATCGGCTAACTCCGATGTACCAATATCCCTTACACTAGCAACCGCCACTAGGGTTCACATTTTTAGACCATTACTCAAATAAGGTTCCTCGAACCCAGCTGCACATAGCAGCACAACAATCTAGTATCACATGACCGAACCGACGGTGCCACATTACCAGTTCATCACAAACAACCCCACTTGGGTCGAATCACATTAACGTACGGCATATCGGGCCAATCACACTCTATCCACCATTCAAACCCACGCACTATCTATCAGGTTGATAACAAACTGCAGTCCAGAGAGACATCGCACCCTCGACCTGCGTGCACAAAAGAGCAAACCTGCTCTGATACCATGTTGACACGACCCATCCCAATCCCCCTGGGATTACCGTGGAATGTACCATGCTCCCGTCTAACAGGAAGTGTCAGACAAGGGATCACCTGATGCCACTGCCCAAACGGGGCTTCCAAAGTGCGCAAGGATCGATTGAGGAGGCGTGCGATGTCCTAGTCTCTGCTGCAGTCGCATCCGTGATCAACCTGAATGGCATTAAAACCAATAAAAGTTGTGAGTGTACGAAAATGAACAAGTTCATAAACACATTCATAAAGTCATTTATGCCCTTCATTAAAACGTATGCATGCATCGAAAACCAGTAACCAAAACATTTGTACAACCAAGCCATTAGGGCCTTAGCCCAAAACCGTAACTCAAAACAAGTGTGGGAACTCAGCCCAAAACTGTAGGATACCAAATCCGTAAATACAAAACGAAGTGGGCCACCGCCCAAATCCATAAACATAAATACAACCGAAAAACCATTTCATAGATCCAATAATTCATATTTACCACATCACCATCTCCGGCATCCCAGATGCCTAGCGTCCCAAACGCTGGACGTCCAGACGTCATATCTCACGGTATAATAAGCAACGCGTCCAGCCATCCACATTAATAAGAAACACTCATAGATCATCTCCGCAAAAAATGAGGAATTTTAAAGTTTCGAGATTAGGTAACGGTGCGAAACGA
This sequence comes from Prinsepia uniflora, assembly GCA_032719365.1. Classification (NCBI taxonomy): domain Eukaryota; kingdom Viridiplantae; phylum Streptophyta; class Magnoliopsida; order Rosales; family Rosaceae; genus Prinsepia; species Prinsepia uniflora. Next base: position 40,748,115 of record CM064867.1, on the reverse strand, counting down.
ATCGACGGTAAAAAATCGTTGTTTGTTGATCCAACGACTTTAAGTGCTCAAAATGGCACGATTTTCGACAGGTGAGGTATAGACACATCGTATCACAAACTAAATAGTCAAATTTATCAAATTCACTCGTTAGCATATCAATCGAACCAAGAAACCAACATTAGTAGTGAATACCTTACCCAACGGATGAGTTATATTCGCCGAGCAAGGTTAAATTTCATGAAGATTTAAAAATTCCTTCAAACAATTTGTAAACAATTGAAACTACTACTCAACGTCACCCGACGAATCATTAATCTTTTCCCGGAGGATTGATTCGTTAGGCAAACTCCCCCGCTCACTTAGAACAACTGCGACCTTTCCTTTTCCTTCGTTAGGCAATGCACCTTGACTTCCCCAGTGTCCCAGACACCTGGAGGAGACCATCACATATCCTCGTATCAAGATAGTATATGGAAAACAGTTTTATCAAATCATTTCACAACATTCAATGGGCCATGCCCGAAATCTCCATAAATCAACTGGGCCCCTGGCCCGATAATATAACTCAAATGGGTCTCAGCCCGATTTCGTAAACAACTGAGCCCCTGGCTTGATTTCATAAAGCAACTGGGCCCCTGACCCGATTACGTAACTCAAATGGACTCCAAGTTCGAGGTTTCCAAAATAATTGGGCCTCAAGCCCGAGTTCATCTTTCTAATTTCAAAACCAATTCATCACAGTATTCATGAAACCACAAGCACGTAAAACCACAATAAAACCATCATTCTCGATATACGTGCAATACGGAAAACATCTCGAATACGTGCAACATACGTGAAAACAATAATCACAATCATCATCATGGAAATCACGTATATAAAACATATAAAACATTTAGGCATGCATAGTATTTATAAAACCAATGTCCACTCACAGACCGTCCAACGATACACCTCAATACCCGTGCCATAGGCCTTCCCGGGCCATACCACTATCACCGGGACTTCCAAACCTGTCCAAATCGCATTAGAGGGTCACTAACCTCTTCATTAACCTCCTATTAAAGTCCCGTAATTTTTCCGAATTTTAAACTATTTTTAAACTCGATTCAAAACCTTCGGATTTCCTCAAAACCAGTGCCAAAATGTTAGTTAAGTCGAATAGATTAAAAGTCATATTGGAAGTTTCCCCAAAATACCCTCCACGCGCACCCACGCGCCGTCGCAAGCGGCTGCGCATGAAGCCCACGCGCGGTGAACAGTGTCATCGTCTTCCTTTGGTGAACCGGGTTCACTGGTTCAAACCGGTTCAGTCGAACCGCGGAACCGACCCGACCGGTTTTTAGTCAATCCTACCCATTTTTAGTTCTAATTGTCCCTACATCTTCGGCTTACTATTTCCAGTTGATCCATGATTTCAAACCTATAAAAACAGACTCCTAACTTACCTCCTTAATCGAGAAACTCACGGCCAAAACTTCTTTGTCGACTGCTCCTAGCTCTGACCACCAATTCCTTCGCAAACGATCCCTATAGACTCGTTTCATCCTCAAGATCAACATCATGATCACCAGATAGATTGAAATACGATAAACCCCATCCTGCCATTTTTGTACCGGAAAACAGGCCCACGGGTTTGGGGGCTTACCTCGCCGCCGTGGGTCACCACTGTGGCCACCTCCACGCCTAATTTGACCTCAGGAACTTCCTTCGTCCTTCTAAAATGATCGCAACCAGCCTAAATCGACTTTCCAAATTTTGAATTTTATCTCCTCTGTTTTTGTTTCGCCGCCGTCGTCCCCGCCGTGCCCAGCTCACCGTCTTGTCGTCCACAAACTCTCAGTCTCTCATAGTCCTCCACACGGCCTCATGGATACAGATATGGTGGTGATGTGTGTTTGTTTCACAATGGTGAGCCCTGTGTGTGTGTGTGTGTGTGTGTGTGTGTTCACGGGCGTGGAAAATATAACAGAGTGAGAGAGAGAGATGATGGACCAGATGAGAGGGGATGGAGGGTGCATATTCAATCTTGGAAATGAGATGGACGGTTGGGATTGCATGAGGGGAATTAAATATAAGCTAAATAGCCAATAGGGACAAGATCCATGAATTAGGGAAGTAAGTGTGGGGATGAGTGACACTTGTCACTCATCCAAGGGTCCAGCTTAATTCCAGCTTTTCGGTCAGATTATAATATTATATTATTATTTTAATTTAAACCTCGGTTCATTCGGTTAATCGATTTTACTACCGTGACCGTAACGTTTTCATCGTACGTCCGTTTTCGGCGTGCCACCTGTTTATGGATTCGTATCGACTCGATCCACGTAACGGTCCTTGGCCCTCGTCCATTGGACCTCCCGGATCAAAAGTCAAAATTTGGCCCCTTTTAACCAAATTACCAAAATACCCCTCGATTTCCAAACGTCATAACTTCTTCCCCGAACGTCATAACTTCTTCCTCGAACCTCGAAATCGAACGTGCCACCTGTCTATGAACTCGTGACGTCCTGAACTACGTCACGGTCATTGGTCAAAGTCCGTTTGACCGCCCGATCAAAAAGTCAACATTTTGCCCATTCTAGGGGCAAAACGGTCATTTTGCACATTTCGTTCGATCTCACTCAACTAATCCCAGATTAGTCATTCTAAACCATAATTAATTAATATGTAATCCCGATACTCGGGACGGGTCGTTACAAATATTGCTTGTTAGTGAATTATTGAGATTTTTTAAAATTATTGGAAATTTTTGAATTTTTGATATTTTTGGAAAATATTGTATTATTGACATTTTTTAAAATTTCTGGAAATTATTATATTTTTTTGGAAATTATCGAATTTTTTGGAAATGTTGGGAAATTATTAGAAATTATTATATATTTAAAAATTTGTATTTCAGATGTCTTCGCGTAGATTGATCACTTCGGGAGTTCACTCCACGGAGCCAACAGAGCTACCATCTTTGGGATTAGCACCTTCCTCAGCGAGGCGCCGCACTAGCTTGAAACGGAGGCAACCCCGTACCGACCCCGAGGCCTTTGGCTTTGATGTTCAAGAGGGAGTCGATGCAGAGATCCCGTCGGGTAATTTCAATATCTGATTGAATTTAAAAAAATTATTTTATTTTATTCAAAATATGTACTAATGTTAACTGAATTTCTAAGGAGAACCATAAAATTGTGTGGCATTAGTAAGGGGTTAAAGTCCCAACATATCTATAGGGCGACAAGCAACGAGATCCAAGTCGTGTGGGTGGAACGACTTGGCTCACTGTACCCCAACATTCATGCTTTGCTAGTGCAGGACACGGGTGCGATTCTTCGTACCAAATCGTAGATGGTGGCAGAAACCTTTAGAACCCAATCCCCGACGAACTCGAAAGATGTTGGTCTACTTTACGGGTATGACATTTTTCTTAAAATTTTTAAGATTTTTATTATTTTTATTATTTTTAATAGTATAACATGCTTTAATATTGGATTGCAGATTAATTTTGAATCGGATGTGACCAACATCGCTCTTATGGCCCATATAAACTTCCATTGGCAAAAGCGGTATACCGACTAGAAGTTCGAGCTCCATGCGTACTACGAACGCTGGAGATCGCATGATCTGGCTAAGGAAAATCCTCCAGAGGAGATGTAAGGGGGACAAGCTGGAGGAGCGGCTCTAGTTATGTGACCATTGGATATCCGAGAGATTTATGATAAATTTAATTTTTATTTCTTTTATTGAGAATATTATTTTCCTTAGTTCCTTATTAGTAATAATTGTTTTTCTAATGTGCAGGTAAAATCAAAGGCCAACGAGACTAACCAGGAAAAGAAGCAATATGAGCACCATGGGGGATCGTGCCCCCTTGTTGGCTTGACATGAGGCCCATCGCGCAACTGGGTCGCTGTTTCCTGAAGTAGACACCTGGGGAAAGGTTTATGCTGGGTGAGGCAATTAGGCAACTAATGCTATTCACGTAAGTTCAATGCTTGCAGTCATTAAATATTTTATTATTTTAATTAATTAATTAATTATTAAATTATTCCAATTTGTAGGCGGCCATAGTGGAGGATGTTAGGTTAATTATTTAGCATCACTTTGATGAGATCCCTTATCCTTTTTCTTATCTTTTGACATGAATCATGGAATAAAATAGGAGAAAGTAACCTATTTTGTGAGACTTGTGCATAATGTTAATCTAGGGCCAAATCCTTTGCATTTTTGAAGGAAAAACCAAAATTGTGCCAAAAGTGTAGAAGGACCCCAACAGTGGTCCGGTGCCAAGATCTTGGCATTGGACCAGAACCGTGTGCCTATACCCGTCCCTCCTCATGTTCCGGCCTTGTTCCACCATTAGGTCGTGTTCCAGGTCCGTGTTCCAAGTTTCAGTACCATGGGTCATCACATGTGCCAGTGATATGCCACTGGTGACACGTCCCCTGAAGGACCTACTTGTGTTTCAATAGTTACCCACTCAAGGATCAGACCCTGAGCCAACCAAAGGCCAAGACATGTCCCTAATGATCTATTTTGAAGCTTTGTTCTATTTTGTTCCATCAAAGGCCACCAGTGTTCCACATCTTCAATTTGAGTCCCAGCCGAGGACTAGGACCTGGTCCCTATGACAATATAGTGTTCCAGTGGCATGTCACCAGAACTTGGGTCAGGCCCATGCTATGCCCCAAAGCGAGTGAGTATAAGTTCTCAAGGAATCCTACTAGAACCAGGACTCAATGACACAGATCAAGGTCTTCAGCAGTAAAGTAGGCGTCCGAGTGAATTCTGTGTGCTTCAAGGAACGGTGCCCTAAGTTTTAGTGATAGACTTAGGGCCCGATTTAAGTACCTATTCGATAAGAAAGTTTCTAGGGTTTTTTTCCCTACTTAAACCTTGAATTCATTCATTCAAGGGACAACCGTTTTCACCTTTTTTGGTCCCAAATCTCTGTCAAACTGTAGACTCAATTACACTTAATTTAATTTCTGTTTTTAGTTCAAGGAACTTAAAGGGTGGCTTAATCATTGTGAAGTTCACCATTCCATTTCTTTGTAACCTAGTATCATAACTCTAATATCTATATTTTTCAATGCACCATTTGATTATTTAATTGTTTGTTTCAAAGGTACGTGAGTAGTCTTTTTAAGGATCAGGCCTACTGTAATCCCTAACTGACAAGACCCGTCCCAATCGCCCTGCATTATTGTGGGACGTGCCTGCTCCCATTTGACACTGCGTGTCAGACTAAGGATAAACTCGTCACCTGCTCGGGGTCCATCAGAGTACTCCAGGATCGACGGTGGCATGTGATGTCTCGATCTCTGCTACAGCCCGCATCCGCTACCAACCTAAAGGGTATTAAAACCATAAAAGCTATGAGTGGACAAAACAACAGTTTATAAACATAATTTATATCGGAAAGACCTTTATACCCTTCACGTAAAAACATGCATGCATCAAAAACCACTTTATTTCAAATACTTTCTCGGAAGCAAGACGTATTGCTTCCCAAATCAAAATACAGTGAAAACTGATTCTCAATCGAAGCTATCATCTCAGTAAGGTCTCAGCCCAAAAGAAGATCATAGAAAACACATACAGAAGCTTAGCCCAATCCATAGAACACGTGAGAACATATCCCATGGGAACTAATCCCAATATCAGTCACGATTCTCATCCTAGTACATGTGGCATATTGCTCAGGATCACTCACAATCCTAGCATGTCATCGTGAACACATCGCTCGCCGCGACTGTCTCTAGATCATCGCGAACTCATCGCTGATCGATCTTAGAATATCTCATCAGCACTCCTAGGTCGAGCCTACATCAGTCAATGCTTTTCGCGACTACTCGACAGCAGGCAGTGCACCGTGACCTCTCCGGAAGGAACACATTGCAATCCAAAGGCGAGCGCCGTAACACCCGGGATGAACCCGAATGTTATCATCATACATAGGGCCTCAAACATGGAACATCATCAAATGGGTCACAGCTCGAAAATCCAGTGTCCTACGACACTTAACATCCCAGGATTCCTCGAATCTTATCAAATCCACAACTGGGTCTCATGCTTGAAATATCTTTCATAAAACTCATAACTGGGTCACTGCCCGACTTATCTCACGTTTGACTATACTCTAAGTCAAACCTCAAATCAACTGGGTCATATGCCCGAAAGATATTTCCAAAGCTGAAAATCAGTTCTCATTTTCAAAATAATTTCAATCATAGTTCAACTGTTACTCGTGCCCATATCTCGATTTCACGCATCTCCGTGAAATCCTCAAAATCGTAAATTAGTTCCTCGATTTCACGCCTCTCCGTGAAAACTTCGGAATCACATATAACTCATACAAGTAGTATACTCGGTCGAAGCTCAAACAACATGTACAACATAAATCTCGAACTACGTCCAATAACGCATTTTCCTCCGAAAATGCCCAACAAATCATATTGAAATCTCATGCACTCATGGCATCTCAAAACATGTTTATAAAAACATATAAAACATTTATGCATGCATCATATTCCTAAAACAAAGTCTACTCACAGACCGTTCAAGTTGCCGCCTCGATGCACGTGTCATGAGCCTCCCCGGGCTAAAACACCATCTCCGGAACTTCCAGACCTGTCCAAACCACACTCGAGAGTCACTAACTACCTCAAATAGGTTAACTTTGAATCCCCCAATTTTCGGGATTTTTAAACGTATTTACCCTAAACCTTCGTACACCCAAAACTACCCCGAAACGGTGTCCGATTGACTCGAAACTTGTGCCAAAATGTTCGTTACGTCGAAAGGGTGAAAACACATGTTAACCATGACCCTCAATTCTACCCCATGCGCCCCCCCCCCCCCCCCTCCTCCTCTCGCGCGGGAACAGGGTCATCTTCAACCTCCAGACGAACCTGGTTCAAACCGGTTCTCCAGTTTTCAGTTCGACCGGGCTGGTGAGACCGATTCTCCCAACTCTGGCCACCATTTTCAAAATCGTTCATCCCTATAGCTTTGTCCAGTCCTCCCTAGGTGGTCTGTGGCTTCAAAATAGGGAAAACAGGTCTAGAAAGTACCTATTCGATCATGAACCTCACGACCCAGTTTCCAGGCCTCCGTCCAGATTGCTCCGCCATCCTCCTCCGTTCAAAACCTTCCTCCTCGACTCGTAGGAACCCCAGAAGTGCAACCCAATAGTTAGAACAACCCTTAAACGTCCAAAACTAGAATTTGAAAATTCAAAATCCAAATGGTTCATCAGGTTTACCTGGGTTCTGGGTTTCCTCCGACGTCCACGGTGGTCCTATCACCCACACCGTTGCCGTCATCCACGACGACATACTAGGATTGAGAGCGGTCCTGGATTGATGGTGGCACGCATCGCTATGATCGGAATCGTGACTGACCCTAAGATATCGGGCTCAATGCCCCGTTGATTCGAGTTCGGGCTCGATGCCCAGTTTATTGTGAAATCGGGCTAGAGGCCCTATTGAGTTTTATGTTCGGGCGGAAGGCCCAGTTGAATTGTGTTTCAGGCATGAGTCCCGTTTTTATATGGTTTTAGTATATTGGTATGTATATACCCTCCTTATGAGCATATTTATTGGTCTCCTCCAGCGTCGACCTAGAGAGTCACGATCCACAGACCAGAGTGGGTATCCCCATAGGGATCCCGTTCCAGGAGTGGAGGTTACTTATTATGTTCTAGTCCCAGACCAGATTCCGGAGGGAGATGTGGACTAGATCCAGAGAGAGAGCTCGGACTAGATCCAGTGATTGAGCCTCCCAGATGGAGATTCCTGGGAGAAGACTCGGAGTGAGACCCCAAGTAGTGTGCACACTAGTATAGAGATGACATCGTGACTACATCGGGGATGTGTTCCCTAGGGGCTGTGTGCCCCGAGTTGGCATCTTCTCCGGAAGTGCCTAGGATGGGTTATATATGTATATATGTATATGTGGATGAGTTTTCACTGAGATGGCGTTGGGCTGAGACCCTCGTGTACTGGTTTTGGGCTGAGACCCATATGAGATGGTTTTGGTACGAGTTCCCACGTGTTTTGGTTTGGGCGGAGGTGCCATGTGTTATTTGACTGATTTCGGGCTAAGGCCCAAATGGTTTGATGGTTCATGACGGTTTATGGGAACCGGGAATGAACCATAGAAATGGTTTTCGAATGCATGCATATGTTTTTAATGAAGGGTATAAAGGTCTTTTATGAAATGTTTTATAAAATATTTGTTTTATCCACTCATAACTTTTATGTTTTGAATGCCCTTCAGGTTGATCGCGGATGTGGCTGTAGCAGAGACGTGACATCGCATTCCTCCTTTGGATCCTGGCGTACTCGGATAGCCCCGGTTGGGCAAAGGACGGAAATATCCCTGGTATGACACTTCGTCTTAGACGGGAGCAGACACGTCCCACGCTAATCCCGAGAGATTTGGGACGGGTCCTGTCACAACCCACACCCTCAAACCAGCAACCTCACTCACTATTGACGGTGTGAACATGAAAATGAAAAGGCAGTCTGAGGCAAACCGGACGGTGGCAGCGAGGTGGGCGGTCGTGCTGGGTGGCCGGAAAACCGTCGAGGTAAGGTGTTGATTCAAAAATCAAAGGTGGGATTTTATGGTTGATCGAGCTATCCGATGGACTGGGACTTGACCTAGGGACCATGATGAGCATATGAGACTCATTTTCGAAGCGAATGGTGGCCGGAGTCAACGGTAGAGAAGGGTTGCAGGGACCGTCATCATTTTTCAATCAAGGAGGTACCTTCTCGTGTGTTTCTTGACCATTTGAGATTATAGAACGATTAGGAATGATTAGAAAGAGCTTTAGGGATTAAAAGGATTGAAAAACAAGTCGAAAAATGGAGGAAACCGGCCATGCCAGTCCGGTCCAGTCAAGAACCAGCGAACCGGTTCAGACCCGGTTTGCTGGAGGTTGATGGTGACTGTAGCTAGGCGCGTGGCCTTCACGTGCAGCCCCTTTGGTCAGCGCATGGGGGCGCGTGAAGCATAATTTGGGGGTGATTTCAACATGACTTGTAATCTATTCGATGTAACAAATATTTTGGGACTGGTTTCGTGTCGATCAGACACCTTCTAGATAATGTTCGGGACATCCGAAGGTTTAGGATCGGGATTAAAAATAGTTAAAAATTTGGGAAACTTACGGGGCTTCAATGAGAGGTTAATAAGGTAGTTAGTAACCCTCGAGATTGATTTGGACAGGTTTGAGAGTCCTAGTGACAAGGATTAGCCCGGTGAGGCTTACGACACGCAAATCGAGGTGGCAACTTAGGACGGTCTGTGAGTGGACCTTGATTTCTAAAATGTGATGCATGCATAAATGTTTTATATGTTTTATGGATGTGATTCTATGATGATGATTTGGATGACTGTGATTTATATGGTTTCATTCATTTCGAGGCGATTTACGTACTTGCACGTAAATCGAGGTTTACAGTTTTTCACTGATTTTCCGTGCTTATAGTTTTGGAAATGATTTCATGAAATAGTTTTGGATTTGAAAAGGTAAACTCAGGTTCGAGACCCATTTGTTTTGGAAACCCTCGGACTCGAAGTTCTTTTAGTGACGTTCTTGGGCCAGAGGCCCAATTGGTTCTTGAATCGATTTCGGATTTGGAAATATGGACCGGGCACTAGACCCGTTTGATTTACGAACTCTCAGACTTGATGTACATTTGATTTAACAAGGCATCGAGATGGAAGCCAGTTGATTTATGTATCGAGCTCGAGGCCCAATTGGTTTGCGTATCGGGCTCAAGGCCCAGTTGAATTACGTATAGGGCACGAGGCCCATTTAGTTATGAAATCGGGCACGAGGTCCATTTGGTTTATGATATCGGGCACGAGGCCCATTTGGTTTATGAAATCGGGCACGAGGCCCGGTTGGTTTACGATTCGGGCCGGAGGTCCAGTTTGTACGTAGATTCGGGCTTAGGGCCCAATTATGTTTTAAGTTTGAGATTTCGGGTCAAGGACCATAAATGGATTTTTGGTTTATGACGGTTTATGTGGACCAGCATGAACCCTTGAAAGTTTTTTATGGTTCATGACGGTTTATGGGGACCGCCATGAACCCTTGAAAGATTTTTATTGGTTCATGGAGGCTTATGGGGGCCGGGCATGAACCCTTGAAAGGTTTTTCGTATACCATCCTTTATATATGGATTGTCTCCTCCAGGGAGGGTCGTTGACCTGGGTGGACCTCGGAGTTGTCACGGAGCACTGAATAAGTGGAGTCGCCCCCGTTGGGTTCCTTACTCTCAGAAAAGCTATGGATTATAACCCCCGGGGAGGGTCATTGATCTACGGACATTGATCTGAGTGGACCCTAGGGAGACATGGGCTTTGAGACCCCGGGTAGCACGCGCGTAGCTCTAGATACCGTGACAGGATTGGTTATATGAAATTGGATAAACATGATTTCAATTAGTTTGCGAAATTGTGTTTTATGATTGATAAATGGATTTGGGCTGAGATCCCACATAAGTTTACTATGTTATGGTTTTCTGCAAATGGTTTTGGGGCAAGGGCCCGTTTGATTATGGTTGTTTAAACATATGTGGTTTGATAAATGGTTTTACTATGCATGCATGCTTTTTAGTGAAGGGCTTAAAGGTCTTTTATGAAATATGTTTTATAAACTATTTTATTTTTTCCACTCACAGTCTTTCTGTTTTCAATGCCTTCAGGTTGAATACAGTGCAGACTGTAGCAGATACCGAGACATCACATACCCCCTCCGGGTCCTGGCGTACTCTGGAAGCTGGAAGGCTAAAGGTTTTAATTTTCCCTGATCTGACACTCTGTGTCAGACGGGATCAGGAGCGTTCCTCGTTAATCTAGGGGGATTGGGACGGGTCCTGACAACTTAGTCATCACAGTAGGGGGTGAAATGGGGTGGTGTTGTGGATGGGGTGTTTTTGGGTTTCGGGTTGGCTTGATCAAATGAAATAGATGAGGATGAAAAGGGTGGGTACATGTATCTATGTAATGGGAACAATGGATGGGTGGCACTTGTCACTCATCCATTAGGCCTATTCCAAAATATCTGGGCCCACTTAATGACAAATGGCACTCGGCTCATAAAAACGTGCAATAGTACCTTGGAACTTCTGTGACCCTTAATTTTTTCGTAAAACGTTCGATTTCAACGTACTGCCTGTCTACGTACTCGTATCGACTCGATCTACGTAACGGTCCTCGGTCCACGGGCATCGGGCCTCTTGGGTCAAAAGCTAACTTTTTACTCTCGTTCAAAGGAAAAATCATAATTTTGCCCTAAACGTCCGATAACCCTCGAAGAATCCCCGATTAGCCCTGCTAATCCATAATTAATTCTGAATTAATCCCAAAAATTTGGGACGGGCCGTTAAACTAACCATGAGTTGTTGTACTTAGATTCTGGTTTGATTGTCTTCATCGTGTGAATTGGATTGGTTTGATCTACTATCCTTAATGAACTCAATTGGTGTATGTAAGAGTATCTACCTTATTTCATTAAAATTGTAGATGGCATGTGCTAGGTGTGACTATCATATCAATCTAGTTAATGTAAGCATCACGAAAAGGGGTGGACTCCTGGTTGTAGACTGAGCCCATGAAGCTTAGGGTTGTATTTATACCCATAGGTTAGTATGGTGTCATCAAATCCTCTTTGTGTGCAAAGCATCACCAAAACGTTGTGGTAGACACATGAGAGTATATGCCCTGCCTTGAGTATACAAAGTAAGAGAGGATGAATGTGTCTATTGAGCATATGCCCTGCCTTAGGTATGGGCACCTAATCCATGTCACTAAATGAAGATAATTAATGTAGTCTAAGGAAGATAACAAGTGGCAGGGTAGATAGTTGGCCCTAATTCTATCTTTAAAAGCAATCTAATAACTTAATAATTTCATTACTTGCAATACAAGAAATCCGAGAAGAAACCCCCCTATTGTCTTATTTTTCACCCTAAGTCACTTTGATTGAACTTGTTGGACATCTTTGAATAAGTCCATGTGGGATAGACCTTTGTTGTGCTACTATACTCTCTACACGTCTTATGCACTTGAAAAGTATTACACATAGAGAACTAGTCTTAAATAACTATTGTGTGGACTTGCTATCTATCAAGTTTTTGGCACCGTTGCCTAGGACTTGTCCCTCAACGGTGTTCATATTGTTTGATCCAATTGACTTAGTGTGTTCTATTATTTCAGGTGTCTTGCATGAACTCAACTCTAGGGATTTGCCTAGGATCAATTTCAGGCTCCACCACACCATCAAGGATCACATCCACCCTATCTTCAAGGAATTCATCGATCCACGAGAGTCCTCCATGTGATCCAAGATGTTGAGTCATTATTCATGCGTCTTTTAGATGTCATCTAATGCTCATTTACTTGTCTTTTGTGAATTTTAATTGCCATCCATTGTTGAAAGTGATCAATCTTGTGAAGTGTGTGCAGAAGTAGAAGAGTTCATTTGAGTATGGAAAAGGAAGTATAAGCATGCCAAAAAGGGAAAGTTCCACATGAGGAAAGCCTAAGATCACCAAAGAGGAAAGTGACATCCAAGGAAGTCTTAAGAAGGCCAAATGTGCACCTTACTACGCTCGGAAAGTCCAAGACATCAGTTACCTTCATTGCATCACATGTCAAGAGGATTTCAGCCAAAGAACAAGACAAGGGGCCTGATTTTTAGGACCCTTGTCTCAGCCGTATTAAGAAAAAAACGTTTTAGGAATTTATCATTTTTTTAAAACCTGATTAGGACTCTTTTTAATTCAGAAAAAGTTTCCTTGTTTTCTCCTAACTTCTAAGGATTGTACACTCATATTTAAAGGATAGTTTATGATTTTAGGGGGGAAAAGCCCTAGCTGCAACATTCATTTTATTTTTCCTCTTAGAATAGTTTTTTGGCATTGGAAGAGGAGGGAGAGCAGAGTTTCTTGTTCTTCAAGGGGGCTGGAATGCAGAAGAGGATTGGAGGCTGCTGAGACATCTTCTTTATCCATCATCCCATTCAATGTTCTTATTTCTTCTTCCTTATTTTGTTTGCACAATGAATTCAACTATATTTTTTGTCAATAATACGTCTGAGTAGTTTTTCTTAGAATTAGGGCTGCTTAAAGCCCTAACCATGTTGATTGTTTAACTTGATTTTGGCCCTTGATTCCTTTAATATGATTGCTAGATAAAATCAGATTACTACTTCAATGGCTAATCCTGTATGTTTATGAGATTGATCACCTTCTTTGCATAAATTAATGATGGAATTGCTTGGTTAACCACCCTTATCACCTTGTAATTCAATTAGCATCAAGAAGTTGAGGTTAAGAAACAATTTTGTAATCTGAATTCATGACATTCCTAGGATTTCACATCACTTTTTAGGGTTAGTATGATTGCTCAGATTCTCTTTTGTATTTCATGCATCACCTTAACTAAGAGTTGATAGGCATTTTAAGTGCTCACATGGCTTAGAACATACAACTATGAAGAGGGTAATATATGTGAGGTGAGCCTTAATCGGACCCTTGCATGGGCACCATATTCAGACATTTCGTAGTAATTGAATCAAGGAAATCTTGTTAGGAAGTTGAACTGCTTAGTGGTGGATAGTTAGCTTTAATTCGAATTTTGTTAATCAAATCATGAACATCATTCGATGCTGCTTATTTTTCCTTTCTTGATTGTTCTTGTTGCAACTTTCAATTTCAAAACACACAACCTACACCCCCCCCCCCCCCCCCCCCTCCTCCAATTACTTCTTTGTTGTGGGTCCTGTCTTTTAGAGTCTTTTGTGTTTATTATTCTCTGAGTTAGCATCTTAGTGCTTCTATTTGTACCTAGGTCAGTTCTAAGTGTTCTTATTAGTGTCCTTGTGTGTCATCTTGGTGTCTTGCACATCTCAATTAGTCTTTAGTTTGTCGTTCGTGTTTTCTTTTCTATTTTTGAGTTTGTAATTGAGTTAATCAATCTGAATAAAAATTGGATTTAACGTTGATACAAGTCCTTGTGGGATTTGACCTTTTCTTGTCACATTACTATCTTAATCGATTTTTACACTTGCAAAGTATAACTAAATAGACTAATTCTCATTATTGTGTTGCTTATTCTGTCCAACACAAGACTAATGAAGGAACCACCACAAGTGTAGCCCCTTGCACGACCAGCCCCAAGGCTCGTAAGTGTAGCCCCTTGCACGACCAGCCCCAAGGCTCGTAAGGGACTATACTACACCCTATGTACATGAGGATCAGTTCCCCATCGTTTTCCCTAAAAGCACAATGGAAAACTTTGAGCTTAAGTCATGTACCATTCATATGCTTCCTATTTTTAAAGGTTTAAAAGGTGAGGATCCTCACCTAAAAATTAAGGAGTTCTTTCAAGTGTGTTCCACACTTAGGATCAATGGATTGACTGAGGCTGAGATCAGGCTCAAGTTGTTCCACTTTTCCCTCAAGGATAAAGCTAGGCTTGGTTCTATTCCTTAGCCTCAGCTTCTATCCACACTTGGAGAGACTTGGCCTCCAAGTTTCTCACGCACTATTACCCAATAAAGAAGTCTAATGAGTGGAAAGCAAAGATCATGAACCCTAGACAGTTTTTTGATGAAGCTTTCTATGAGTATTGGGAGAGATTCAACGAGATGTTGAGAGCTTTCCCTCACCACAGCATTGCTGATGAGCACCTCATGATGCACGTCTATGGGGGACTCAATACGGGGGATAGGAACAGGGTAGATTCCCAATCTCAGGGAATCTTGGAGGGCACAACAGAGCAAGCCAGGATGGCCTTTAAGAACATTGCTCAATAGAAGAAGATTTAGTTGTAGGGGACATTCATTTAAGCCAATAGTGGAAGCTAAACGTGATGACAAGGACGACACCATTGACCAACTTGCTGCCATGGTTAAGAAGCTTTGTAATGAGAAAGCTAAGGGACTGAGTGTATGTGATGTGTGTTCCATGCGGTGACACACCTCTCAGGAGTGTGTCATGGCCGAGGACATCAACTACATAGGTGGGTTCAACAATTACCCAAGACCTCGTAATGATCCCTACTCCAACACATACAATCTAGGGTGGAATAACCACCCAAACTTTAAGTAGAGCAATCAAAACACTACTAACCCTTTTCCACCACCAGGATTCCAACAGCTAGGTCCTCATAGCAAGCTTCCTCACTTAAACCTCAGGGCCCCTCCTCGAGGCAAGGAACCTCGGGAGAATCATGGAAGGATGCCTGAGCTACCTTAGCCCACTAGAGTGCCCAACTGACCCAAAAATCTCAACACCCTAACCCAAGAGCTAAAAGGGAACCAGGCTAAGCATGAAATTACCATAGCCAACTTGGAAAGGCAGGTGGGACAGATTGCCAATCAGCACAACCACCATGAGGAAGGCAAGTTCCCTAGCCAACCCTTGATCAATCCCAAGGGACCCCAAGGACCACGTGGTCCTTCGACCAATGCCATCACATTGAGGAGTGAGACACAACTTCCAGGGACCTTCCCATGTCCCTTATGATGAAATGCTAGTCAAAGGATATGTTGATCACTTAGAGAATTCATCCATGCCAAGTTTCATGGACTTCGCCTTATGACAAGGGTCAAACACTAAGGACATTCTAGCCCTCTCGAGGTCCCATTTTTACCCTTAAGTGCCTACCCCTAGCTTGGCCAAATCTGTTCCATAAGAGAAGGCTCAAGCCCCTTCTCATGGCCAATCTCAAACTGTTCCAAGTCCACCACATTTACCAAGCAACGTGTTTCCACAAGTCCCTGGTCGTGCAGCCTCGAAGTCCATTTCCAATTCCAGCAAGAAACTGATAGGTCCTCAAATAAGCATTATTTTATATTATTTTATACCCTTTATACTTGACTTTTAATATTAAAATACTAAATAAATAGATAAAATAATTTATTTTGTGTTATTTTTATTTAAATAAATAAAATTTGTAATTTGGAGTATTTTGGCGAAAGAATCGTCTCGATCGGAATTATAACGAAGAAATTATGAACGAATTTCGGTGAAATATTACTAAATTAACTAATTAATTAAATTAAAACTGTGAATCCCAATTGAACCCAAGCTGCAGCCCAACAGAAAAAAGAAAAAGAAATAAAGCCCAGCCCGTCAGCCCAGCGGCCCAGCTTCTGCCGAGCCCAGTGCTCCCTTCGGAAGGCGCCTGCTGAAGCCTCTCCCTCCCGCTCGACCAGCGCCCGCCAAGCTCCAGTTCGCTGCTTTAGCGCCGCCCCGCCGAGTCCTTTTTCCTCCATTCAGCCAGCTCCTGCCGATTTTCCTTCTCTCTTTTCAGCAGCTCTCTGCTGAATTATTTTCCAGCAGCTTCCACCCAATTTCCACCCAAATTCCTTCCACTTTCCAACCCAATTTTGCAACTTTACAACTCAAACCACTTCTAAACATCATCACAAATCTTTATTACTCATCATTCCATTATTCCACATTTTTTATTGTATTTTTATATTATTTGATAGCTTTTTCCACCTATAAATAGGGATTCAATTCTTGTATTTTGGGAGTCCCCCATTAGTTTCATTCTTCCATTTCTTTCATTTTTCTTAGTTCTAGTTCTTGGTGTAGTTCTTTTGTTTCTCTCTTTTGAGAGACATTTTTGGGGACCATTTTAACTTCTTGTAGATTTTCTTATTAAGTAGTTTCCTTTTAATTCTTATTCTTAATTTATGTTATTTTTATGTTATTTTCATTTCTTCTTTACTTTGATCTTGGTATTTTCTTTCTAACATTTTGTAAGTAAGAATGCAATCTCCATGTGTTTTACTTTTTGAATTTCTTTTACTTCATATGTTTTAGTGCTTAAACTTGAATTTGATGTTAAGTGTTTTATCCGTTGTCGGTGCACTTAGAGTAGAATTGAAGAGATTAAATGTTGATCGCTGTCGGCGTATTTAATTATAAACTTAAGGTAAATCATGTTGTAAATGTTTGAAGCATATTGATGTTTGACGCACATTAATGGTTGATGCATTTATAATATTGAAAGATATATGTAAGTATTTGAGATGAGGAAGGTAGGATTTCGTGATTGGTTTATTATGAGCAAAATGTTAGAATGTTGGTAAAATTTGTACTTGAAGGAAATCTATTATTAGGAGTAGTTTAATTAATGTGATTGTTAATTCGAAATTACTTACGTAAAAGTGTGGATTTTGTCTATGAAACTACTCTATGGTTTGTAAGTTCTAATTAGCATGAACATTTGCATTTTAATTTATAGTTAGTGTTGTCTTTAGCTTAGATTACAAATCTTTTCAAAACCCCCTTTTTATTCTTTATTCTTTTATTCTTTTATTCTTTTAATTCTTTTATTCTTTAATTCTTTTATTCTTCTTTCATACTTTTAGTTTATTATTCTTTGATTCTTTCATCTCTTTATTCTTTTATTCTTTCATTCTTTTAGTTTATTATTCTTTGATTAATTAATTATTTAATTATTTAATTCTTTAATTCATTAATTCTTTAATTTGTTAATTCTTTTATTATTTAATTCTTTTATTATTTAATTATTTAATTCATTCATTTATTCATTATTCATTTATTCATTACTCTTTCTCACTAACACATTATTAATGTTCCCTAATTTCCCCGGTTAAGAACGATCCCTATTTACCAATACTACATCTACACAAAAGGGTTTAAATTGCACAATACTCAAATTACGTGTTTAATTTGATGCGTAGTTTGGGCGTAGTCAATTTTTGGCGCCGTTGCCGGGGAAATTGAAAATCATTTTTAATATGTTAGTGTATGTATATAAATTGTGCATATTATACTTGTTTATAAATTTTACTTTTGGTAATATTATATTTGTTTATAACATTTACTTACTTGTTTATATTCTATTTATCCATTTTATTATTGTTCTTATTATTTTTGTTTATAATGCTCATATTTTACTTATTCTTAATTTCTAATTTATACTTGTTCATAAATGTTCATAATTTTTTTTTATATATATTTGTTCATATTAAAATTGATACTTGTTCATAATTTAATTTCATTTGTACTTATCATAAATTCATATTTTATATGTTCACTTTTCTTTACTTTTACTTTTATTTATTCCATTATGCTTTATTCCATTAACTTTATATTCATACTTTTTTTTTCTTTATTACACTTTAAATATATTCCTTTAACTTTATTCCATTAACTTTCTTTTCCATTAATTTTATCAACTTTATGTTCCACTAACTTTATGTTAACACTTATTTTATTCTTATGTAATTATTTATTTGGTTACGTCTTGATAAAATTTAAATTTAAATTAAAAAAATTCGCAATTAAAAAAAATTAAAAAAAATCTTATTTTAGCTTTATGTTAGTGTTAATTCATACTTGTAAATAAATGTTATATATATATATATGTTACTTGTTACCTTTTATACTTGTTCATAACTTTTATATTTCATAATATACATACATACTTGTTCATAATAGACTTTCATTTATGTTTGTTTATAATTCTTTTACTTGTCATATTATTCTTGTTCATCTTTGTACATAATGTTCATTCTTTTTAATTGTTCATAAATGCTTATGGTACATGTTCACTTTTCCTTATTTTTATTTTTGTTTATTTGTAATTAAAAAAACACATAAAATTCTTAAAAAATATATATATATTTTTCTTCATTTATTTAATTTTCAAATTCCTAAAAAAAATAATAAATTTTTTTTTAAAAAAAATTAATTATAAAAAAAAAAACTTTCTTATCTTCACTTTGTGTTAGTGTAAATCCAAATTGTTAAATAAATCTTATACATATGTTAGTTTGTTAATGAGAAATTATTTTGTAAATATCATTACTTGTGAATGAAACCATACTTGTAAATAAATTGTTCATACGTAAATTGTCATGTTATATTTGTAAATTGTGCATAAAAACATACTTGTACATAGTTCTTGCATTCATGCATTAGTCTCGGCTATATGTAGATCACTTATGTTTCGAAATTTAGATTTTGATCTTTATCGGCGAAGACTCTTTTGTTAACTCTCACCCACGGTGATTGTTAACACTTGAGTCATCTTAATTCCTCTGGAGTAAGAAATTTTCGAGGGTAATGTCTAGGACAAGAGACGGTACTCATAACGGGTTTTGGGTCTAAGAAATTAGCCCTGCCTCTTATGTGTATTCTTTCTAACCTGGTCACCTTTGCACTTTCCCAAACAGTTGAATTAATCCAAGATATTTACTTGGGCCGCATGGACGTATAAGTCTCCATTTAAACTTTGAAGCTATATGAACCATATATATCTTTGACTTCCCCCGACATGTAAATATTGTTTATATCTTAATTTACATTATGTGTCATGACAAAGCTAGCTTGCATCTTTCATTCTAACTTGAATTTAATCTTTCATTTAACTTACATTTTTAACTTTACTTGCATATTTAGTTTAACTTGCATTGCACTCATCCTCTAACTTACATCTTTAACTCAAATTGCATACTTAACTTCAATTTGCATATCTAACTTGCATTCTTGACTAACGTACATCTCTGACTAACTAACTTGCATCTCTGTCTAGGCTGGATGGACGTTAAACTTCAAGTGCTTGTTGGGAGGCAACCCAATGTGTTCCCGGGATGTGAAGGAGTCATCAATACAGATTTACTATCTTTCTACCCTTCACTCTCTTTTATTTTGTTTATTTATTGTTTTCCTACTATTTTCGTAAATCATCTTCCTTACTTGATTCTATGTTTAATTACTTCGTATTTTCCTACATTGAGGACAATGTAGAATTTAAGTGTGGGGGAATGGTTTACAATTTTAATTGTTCAAAAAAAAATTGAAAAAAATAATAATAAAAAATTCAAAAAAAAATTCAAAAAAAAATTCAAAAGGTGAAAAAAAAAATTATTATTATTTTCTTGAATCTTTTTGTTTTAACTTAGTGTTTTTTTTTTTAGTTTTAAGTTGCCATTTAACTTGTCAATGACATAAATGAACAAAAATGAATATGTTATGGCCATAAAGATAATCACTACAACTTGAATTTGTTTGTTAATATTTTGTGATTAAGTGTTATAACTTGAAGATAATGCATGTAAATTGGCATATAAACGAGCATGATAAGATAAGTATGAATCATATGAACCTTATGTGAGCTTTAGAACTTTATATACATCTTTGATGAGTGATTCATAAGTTCTTTGTTTGAATTGATATATATATGCCTCATAACTACTTGCAATAGATTTTAATGAACTCTAGAGTACTAGAACTTATTCTATGTGATTTTCAAAGCTTTTAAGTCAATAAACTCTCTGATTTTGGATATGATTAAGGCATTAGGGTTAACACCACAAATTCAAACATCCATGTTCCCTGTTTTGTGCGCACAAGTTGCGACCCCCTTAGTTTTAACCATTTTGAGCCCACATTAAGCCTTTCTTTCATCACCATGATTATCTAAACACTTGAGCTTAGTATAGACATCTTTTACCTTTGTTCCAAGGACTCAGTTGAAGACATAAAGATTGTGTAAAGAGAAAATGATGATGTTGAAAGACTTTTATGTGAATTATTTGGATTTACCGACTCAAGCTTTGTTGTATTGTTGACACATGTTATTACCTTGATATAAAAAAAAGAAAAAAAAATAAGAAAAAAAAGAAAAAAAAAGAAAAAAAAAGTTGAGTCTCGATCAAGGTAATAAGGTTTGGTTATGTAATATTTGAGTTAAGTCCCTTACATTTGTAAATCCGACACAAAGAATGATTGTGAGGCCCAACATGATGGAATTAGGCCTATGTTCGAAGGGATGGATTACTGACATTATTGCACTAAGGTTAGGAAGCTATGATACGTTTTGGGAGTCTATTGAGTCTTGGAACGAATTGAGCACCACTTGTCCTATATTTTCCTTGCCTCTAATCTTAGCCCCATTACAACCTTCGTAAAGACCTTATGATCCTTAAGATGGTAAATTTTGATTAGTTGAGTTAATCACTTGAGTAAGCTTATGGTTTTGGTTCATTTGTGCAAGTATGTTTTGTTTTTATCTTGAGGTATTTGTTTGAGATTTTGCAAAAGTACTTCATTTCGATTATGTGAGTATTTCTCACATACTTCGAGTGCAAACACAAACCCTTACAAAATTCAGTGAATTTATGAGTGCATATCCTTGTGAGTTGATTCATACTTGTTTTATTCATGTTGAGATCCATTTCACCATATTTACTCATTATCTTACTTGTTGAAGCATTTTGTTACAATGTATTAACTCTTGAGTTCCATCTGCTTAAATGTTTTAAGTGAAAATCTTTTATGCCATGATAATAATGAAATATTGAGACAAATGGTTAAAGGTTACTTGTTTTGAATTCGTAGTTTGATTTTAGTATTTGCTAGGGACTAGCAAAGTTTAAGTGTGAGGGTATTTGATAGGTCCTCAAATAAACATTATTTTATATTATTTTATACCCTTTATACTTGACTTTTAATATTAAAATATTAAATAAATAGATAAACTAATTTATTTTGTGTTATTTTTATTTAAATAAATAAAGTTTGTAATTTGGAGTATTTTGGCGAAAAAATCGTCTCGATCGGAATTATAACGAAGAAATTATGAACGAATTTCGGTGAAATATTACTAAATTAACTAATTAATTAAATTAAAACTGTGCAGCCCAATTGAACCCAAGCTGCAGCCCAACAGAAAAAAGAAAAAGAAATAAAGCCCAGCCCGCAGCCCAGGGCATGCTAGTTTCTATAGGAGGTTCATCAAGGGCTTCTCCAAGATTGCACCGCCTATGTGTGATCTACTTGCCAAAAAGGTGAGCTTCAACATTAATAAGGAATGTCATGAGGCATTTGACACCCTCAAGGCCAAGCTCACGGCCTCCCCAATCATCATGCCTCCTAGATGGGATCTACCCTTTGAGCTTATGTGTGATGCATCTGAATCTGTCGTTGGGGATGTGTTGGGTCAAACAGTAGACAAACTTCTCCATGTGATTTATTATGCAAGCCGCACCTTGAATAATGCACAATTGAACTAATCTACCATAGAAAAAGCACTACTTGTTGTAGTCTTTACCTTAGAAAAGTTTAGGCCCTACTTGACTCAAACCAAGGTCATTTGTCTATACAGATCATGCTGCCTTGAAATACTTTCTCATTAAGAAAAATGCCAAACATAGGTTACTAAGATGGATTTTTCTCTTATAAGAGTTTGACTAGGAAATAAGAGATAAGAAGGGCACTCAGAATGTATTGGTTGATCATATGAGTAGTCGCATTGATGCATCTAATGAAGAAGAATACCAACGTCCCCTATTTGAGCGTTTCTCTGATAAGCAACTCTTTATGGTCCAAGACTACGATCCTTGGTATGTTGATCTAATCAACTTTCTAGTGGTTAGGCATTTCCCCTCCTACTTGAGTAGATATCAAAAGGACAAGCTTGCACAGCAAGCAAAGTACTATGTATGGGATGATCCCTACCTATGGAAACATTGTTCTGATCAAATCATCTGTAGGTGCATCCCTGAGCATGAGGTACATCCTATTCTTAAGGCTTGTCATAGCGAAGCTTGTGGTGGACACTTTGGAGCTAAGAAGACAGCCTTGAAGGTTTTACAATGTGGGTTCTTCTAGCCAACTCTCTTTAAAGAGTATTATGAGTTTGTGCTCACTTGTGAGAGGTGCCAACATCAAGGAAACTTGGGACCTAGGAACTAAATGCCCCTCGACCCTATTCTAGTTGTTGAGATCTTTGATGTGTGGGGCATTGATTTCATGGGACCTTTCCCAAACTCCTTCGGTGACTTCTACATTCTAGTGGTTGTTGACTATGTATCCAAGTCGGTGGAAGCCGTGGCCATAAAAACTAATGATGCCAAGGTTGTATTGAGCTTCTAGAAAACCAATATCTTTCACAAGGTTTGGAGTCGCTAGAGCCATAATCAGTGATGGAGGTACTCACTTTTGCAATAAACCCTTTGATTCCTTGCTTAAGAAGTATGGAGTGACACATCGTGTCTCAATCCCCTATGTAACGACCCGTCCCAAATTCCATGATTAGATTAATGACTAATCACGATTAGTGAGGCTAATCCGTGATTAGTAGAGCGAAATCGGACGAACGATACGAAATGACCGTTTTGCCCTTGGGCGTGGGCAAAACGTTGACTTTTCAATCGGGCGGTCAAATGGACTTTGACCGATGGCCGTTACGTAGTTCGTGACGTCACGAGTTCATAGACAGGTGGCACGTTCAATTCCGACATTCGAGGAAAAAGTTATGACGTGCGGAAGTTTAGGGGCATTTTGGTAATTTTAGTTAAAAGAGCCAAATAGTTGACTTTTTGACCGGGATGTCCGATGGCCAAGGGCCGAGGACTATTACGTAGATAAGGACGATACGAATCCATAGACTGGCGGCACGCTGAAATCGGACTTCGAACGGGAGAGTTATAGGTCACGGAAGTTCGATTTCACTATGCACGTACTTCGAGACGGGGATGATTTGGCGAAATCTGATTGGGCAGATATTTTTAGTGGGTCCCATGGATGAGTGACAAGTGTCACTCATCCTATTGGTCAAGACCCCTAATTTGTGGATCTAAGTAATTAAATAATATTAATTTAATATTTTATAATTAATCCAATTAACTCATTTCTAATCCTAGCCATCCATTCCATCCCTCAATCAATCCACACCACTCATCTAATCCTCACTTCTCTCATCAGCCATCAAACTTCATCACTTCATTCTTCTTCATCTTCAAACCCGAACACCATCACCATATTTCTCCATTTTCTTCATTTCTTCATTTTCTTCACACACACAACACCACCACAAACCTCCATCAAGTGTGACCGTGTGAGAGTCAGGGCAGGACTGGGATGATGAGGAGGACACGACGGCCGGCCATGGTGGCTCACGGCGGCGGCTCACGGCGGGTGAACCCGTGAGGTAAGAAAATGCCCAAAAATTCAAATTTCTGTTTCGTTAGTTTTTGTTCGATTCTAAGGATTGGGAAACATTTCTGGGGAACCTAGGAGTAGAATAGGATTGATTTCGTGGCTTGGGATGGCCGGAAACAGCCGTGAACGGCCGGAGAAAATCCGGCCACCATTTATGGCGGATGGTAGCACGGTTTCGGGTGGTTTTTCTTAGTTTTAGGGATTGGGTTAGATAGGAAATGAAGAAATAGGAATTTAGGGATTAAAATGGGACCAAACGGACCCCGAATCGGTCCGAAAACTGAAGAAAAACCGAGATGATGCGATGAATAGTGTTTTTGACTTTCTAGGAGCTCGTGAGGGCCTGTGGACCATAATTTGGGAAAGTGTTCAACACGGGAAATCTTCTATCCGATGTAACGAAGATTTTGGGACTGGTCTTATGTCAATCGGATATCGTTTCGATAGTTTTCAGGTTGTCGGAAGGTTTAGGGTCGGTTTAAAAATAGTTAAAAGTTCGGAAAAATTACGGGGCTTTGATGGGAGGTTAATTAAGTAGTTATTAACCTTCTATTAAAATTTGGACAGGTTTGGGGGTCCCGGTAATGGTGATCGGCTCGGGGAGCCGAATGGCACGCAAATCGAGGCGGCGGCTCGGACGGTCTGTGAGTGGACCTTGTTTTCTAAATTGGTGCATGCATAAATGTTTATTATATGTTTTAAATACTTGTTTGTGTTGCCATGAGTTCATTTGGATGTGTGGTTACGAATTGGCACGTATTTCGAGGTTTCTGCCCTATACGGTGCCTATACGGGGCTGTATGTCTTTATTGGTCTAAATGAAATGGTTTTGGATTTCCAAATGGATTATGAATATGATTTTATGATGTGGATTTGGATGCTTGTGAATTATAAGGTTTCACGTATTTCGAGGCGATTTACGTGCTTGCACGTAAATCGAGGTTTTCCGGTTTTACTCCGATGTTCCATTCTTATGGTTTGAAAATAGTTTCATGAAATGATTTTGGATTTGAAAAGGTAACTCTCGGACTTGAGGTCCATTTGATTTACGGAATCAGGCCGGAGGCCCAATTGGTTTACGAATCGGACTTAAGGTCCAGTTTCTATGTGGATTCGGGCCTAGCGCCCAGTTATGTGTTACAAATGGTTTTGATGGGTCATGACGGTTTATGGGAACCGGAATGAACCTTTGAAATGGATTTACGGGTTATGACGGTTTATGGGAATCGGCATGAACCCATGAAAGGATTTTATGGTTCATGACGGCTTATGGGGGCCGGGCATGAATCCTTGAAAGGTTTCAAGAATGGTTTCAAAAGGTTTTTCATATTCCATCCTTTATATATGATTGTCTCCTCCGGGGAGGGTCGTTGGCCTGGGTGGACCCCGGAGTAGTCACGGAGCACTAACTGAGTGGAGTCGCCCCCCAGTTGGGTTCCTTACTCTCAGGATGGGCATGGTTCGTTACCTCCTGGGAGGGTCATTGATCTACGGACATTGACCTGGGTGGACCCTGGAGAGACTTGGGTTGAGACCCCGGTTAGTACACGTGTAGCTCTATTTTACCGTGACAGGTTCTGAATATGAATATAAGGGATAAACATGATTTAAATTGGTTTGGGAAATTATGTTTTATGATGATAAATGGTTTTGGGCTGAGATCCCACATATGTTGACTATGTTATGGTTTTCTGTAAATGGTTTTGGGCAGGAGCCCGTAGAACTTGTATTTATAGAATTTGGGGCTGAGACCCTAATTATGGATGTTTTAACATATGTGTTTGAATAAAGGGTTTTACTATGCATGCATGCTTTTTAGTGGAGGGTATAAAGGTCTTTGAGGAAATGTTTTTATAAACTCTTTATTTTTGTCCACTCACAGTCTTTCTGTTTTTAATACCCTTCAGGTTGACAGCGGATGTGGACTGTAGCAGAGATCGAGATATCACATGCCTCCTCCGGATCCTGGCGTACTCTGATAGCCCAGGAGGGCCAAGGTCAGAAATATCCCTTGTCTGACACTTCGTGTCAGACGGGAGCAGGGTCATCCCGCGTTAATCCCGGGGGGATTGGGAATGGTCTTTTCAACGTGGTATCAGAGCATGGTTGCTCATGTTACTCTGCTTTCCAGAGCGAATTTTGCGCATTACTCCGTACGCAGGTCGAGGATGTGATATCTCAAGTGGCTACAGTTTGTTATCAACCTGATAGTTAGGGTACCGGTACGATAGTTAGTAGGATTGGCATGCCTTGGTTCGGCATTTGAGGCCGGGGTTGCCATAGTTCTGTCAGGGTTGACAGTGTGAGACCCTACGGAAGGGATGACGTACCTGTACGTTAACGTTTTGATCGTGAGACGGTTAGTTGGGATCGTCTTTCATGATGTCATTGGGTCGGTTCGGACGACTGGTTGGGAATTATGACCGTCGATGTTCGGATATTGTTGAGTTAGATGGATTTACTGCAGTCTGCAATAAGCAATTGGATTCGGGGAATCCTAGTTGGATTGTTGGCAGGATTGGATTGACGTCTTTACGGTGTCAAGATCACAGAGTCAGTTAGATTGTGGAATATACTGCCTTATGCAGTTGGGTTTAGAGTGACCCTAGGTGTGATTGTGGAACCCTACCTTGGGTGTATGGTTCAGAAATGTGAGTTGACGAGTGACTTGACTTGGACGACTATTCGGATTTGGATTCGTTATTCGGTCTAATCATGTCAGCTTGTGTTGGGACTGCACTTCGCAGTCGGGGTTATACTTATCGGTTAGACCGAGTTGGTTGTCGTGCTACTCAGTTGTGAGTTGGTGCAACTAAGGTCATTGGTGACTTGGTAGACGACATTGGTTTAGTTGAGTTGCGACTGGTTAGTGTTTGGTTGGACAAGTTATCGGGTTGGTACTTGTCAATAGAATCCCTTAGTGGGATATGGAGTAGTTGGTACGGGCGGTTGATTCTGTAGGATGCGGAGTCTGGATATCGAGATGTCTGGTAGTTAGGTCTGCACGAGTCTGTGGCAGGCGCTACTACCAAGAGTGGTCGTAGTTACAGTTGTGGGAATCAGGGACGTTCAGGGGACGTTTTCCTTTTCTCGTATAAGTTATCAGGGTGACTGTACCCAGAGTTGTTGGGTACGAGGGAGGCATAGTTTCTCCAATATGAGTAGAGGTACGGGATCGTCGTTCAGTATGAGCGGAGATCCAGGGTTGTCAGTTTTGCGCATGGTGGGCCGATATTGAGGTTGGTTGCGTGTACTGATAGTATTGTGGTACTAGCGCTGGTGCTGGTGCCGGTGATTGTGATGACGTTGAGTCACATCCGTCGAGATGAGCCTATATTCGGTATCTGTGGTTCGGGAGTGGATCACGGATAGGGATGGACTGGATAGGATCCAGCGGTAGTTGAGGAGTGAGGATCGAGTATTATCATGGGGGATTAGTGACCGGTTGGTCAGACTCGATCTGTCGCGGGGTTTAGCGACCAGTTGGTCAGGATTGGTTAGATATGGTGGTATGTAGAGAATTGTCTGAGGAGTCTGTTGTGACTTTTCAGTCGAGTGGTACATCAAATTAAGATGAATTGACATCCTTTTTTATGTACATATACGGTCGTAAATGGGCATGTGTCCATAACTAGTCTAACGGGGACACGTGGTTGATGTCCGGGTATGTTGTTTCCAATTTTGTTGGCACTTCGGAATCGCAAGAGGTTGCGATTGAGGTGACGAATCGAATGCGGGTTTTCCGCATTAGTATTGGATATTTCGAAGTCGTTTTGGGTGACTTCTCAGATTCTACCATGATTGATGATGGTAGATGATGTTGATGATGTAGATGTTGTTGGTTGCCACAAGTACGCCGATCGTGTATTAGTTGGTGGACCCAGGATTTGTTTTGGGTCATCATGAGGAGTTGAGTATATCAAGGTTAGGTGACTGAGATTCCTTATTTTTCTACTTGGTGGCAGACGATGTCAGGTTACATGACGTGGTGAGTGCAGCGAGTGTTGGTTGTATTCACATAGGATGAGTTTTGATGTCATAGTCTTGTATCATATTTGATTTTCCTCGGTGGAATGACAAGGATCGATACGAGGTAATCAGTGAGAACCCACAGTCTCGGCTTGTCTCGTCGTTGACTAATCTATTTAGATGTGGGAAATGGTTGAGGACTTTGGACGTCGTGATGATCGGGGATCGTGACGTCTATGGTCGGTTGACGTAGTGTTGGATCTGGATCGTGATTTGGATGATCCAGATAGATGGAGAGTTTATCACTCTTACTTGGATGTTGAGTGGAGCATGATGGGACTGAACTTCTTTTTGAGGTAAATCCCATATGACTTATTACTCACCTGAGTAGTTGTCTGATGAGTAGTTTTCCGACGTGGTCGGATATTGTCAGACCTAGTGTTGTGTTGATGTTGGGATGGGCTTCCCTATGAAGTCAATCGATTGTATTGTGGTAATCGATGGAGCAGGTATCCGATAGGTTCGGATATGGTGCGTCTCGGTAAACGAGAACGAGATTTCGGGTTTTGGAATCAGATTTCTAGATGACGATTCAGGATTTGATTTTGGAACTTGAAAAAGGATTTCTGGATTTGGGTTTTGGAATCGGATTCTGGGTGACGATTCAGGATTTGATTCTAGAGCATGACAATGGATTTTCTTTTATGGATTTGGGTTCGGAATGGTTATTCCAAATGCTAGCTTACGGAATAATGATTTCAGATTCGAATTTGGACATGATTATGGATATGATTTCTGGGTTTGGATTCGGGATTTCTTACGAAATTGCGGATTCGGATTCGGATTCGGGAATAGATGATGGGTTGGAGTTTCGATTTGTCAAATATCGAATTGGACAGATGGACTCCAAAAATTGAAACGTGTTTGGCTATGACCTAGGTGGTTGTAGTCTGGTTGATGGATAGACGTATGTACCTTATACGTTGTTCGAGGTACGATACCGGGCCGCCTTGTGATGTCTGGTGACGGTATATAGGATATACCAGTAGTAGGTTGGTGAACGTGTTGGTAGTCGAATTGGTTCCGATACCATTGGATTAGTTGAGGTCGTGGACTGGACATTGGATACTGTGCATTTGGTCATAGTAGTTCTGATGGGTCTAGTTACACACAGATTGAGTGAAATGCTTTGTGGGTGAGTGTTTACCCATGGTTGAGTGAGTTGGTGGTTAGTGTAACAACGAGTGAGTATAGTGACAGTTTTCGATTGACGACTGTCAAGTGGTGACAGTTTGTCGGAGGTGTCAACGTAGATCGTTGAGTGCGGTTTGGTGACTCCCAGTGGGAACAGACGTCAAGATAGGTTGGAGATTGAAGAAGGAACCGTAGAGTTGTTTATGTCAGCGAAAGGGTAGGTTTGACAAGTGGGTCAATCATAGGATACTTGGGCTACTCTGATACTGACAGGTGGTGTCAGTTCGGAGCGTCCGACTTCTGCTATTCGACGTGGTCGAATGTAGACGATGCGACATGAGCGTTAGTGGTACGTCTAGTTGCAGACGAGTAAGGATTATTCTGTTTAGTGGGTGTACAGGTGTACACGTGTCGTGAGATCGAATTATTTCCACGAGGTGGAGGTTGTGGAATCGAGATAGTTGGAGTTTCAAGTACGAAACTAATTAAGGAGGGAAGAAAGGTTGGAATTTTGAGGACGAAATTAATTAAGGAAGGAAGGTTGTAACGACCCGTCCCAAATTCCATGATTAGATTAATGACTAATCACGATTAGTGAGGCTAATCCGTGATTAGTAGAGCGAAATCGGACGAACGATACGAAATGACCATTTTGCCCTTGGGCGTGGGCAAAACGTTGACTTTTCAATCGGGAGGTCAAATAGACTTTGACCGATGGCCGTGACGTAGTTCGTGACGTCACGAGTTCATAGACAGGTGGCACGTTCAATTCCGACATTCGAGGAAAAAGTTATGACGTGCGGAAGTTTAGGGGCATTTTGGTAATTTTAGTTAAAAGAGCCAAATAGTTGACTTTTTGACCGGGATGTCCGATGGCCGAGGGCCGAGGACTATTACGTAGATAAGGACGATACGGATCCATAGACAGGCGGCACGCTGAAATCGGACTTCGAACGGGAGAGTTATAGGTCACGGAAGTTCGATTTCACTATACACGTACTTCGAGACGGGGATGATTTGGCGAAATCTGATTGGGCAGATATTTTTAGTGGGTCCCATGGATGAGTGACAAGTGTCACTCATCCTATTGGTCAAGACCCCTAATTTGTGGATCTAAGTAATTAAATAATATTAATTTAATATTTTATAATTAATCTAATTAACTCATTTCTAATCCTAGCAATCCATTCCATCCCTCAATCAATCCACACCACTCATCTAATCCTCACTTCTCTCATCAGCCATCAAACTTCATCACTTCATTCTTCTTCATCTTCAAACCCGAACACCATTACCATATTTCTCCATTTTCTACATTTCTTCATTTTCTTCACACACACAACATCACCACAAACCTCCATCAAGTGTGATCGTGTGAAAGTGAGGGCAGGACTGGGATGATGAGGAGGACATGACGGCCGGCCATGGTGGCTCACGGCGGCGGCTCACGGCGGGTGAACCCGTGAGGTAAGAAATTGCCCAAAAATTCAAATTTCGGTTTCGTTAGTTTTTGTTCGATTCTAAGGATTGGGAAATATTTCTGGGGAACCTAGTAGTAGAATAGGATTGATTTCGTGGCTTGGGATGGCCGGAAACGGCCGTGAACGGCTGGAGAAAATCCGGCCACCATTTATGGCGGATGGAAGCACGGTTTCGGGTGGTTTTTCTTAGTTTTAGGGATTGGGTTAGATAGGAAATGAAGAAATAGGAATTTAGGAATTAAAATGGGACCAAACGGACCCCGAAACGGTCCGAAAACTGAAGAAAAACCGAGATGATGCGATGAATAGTGTTTTTGACTTTATAGGAGCTCGTGAGGGCCCGTGGACCATAATTTGGGAAAGTGTTCAACACGGGAAATCTTCTATCCGATGTAACGAAGATTTTGGGACTGGTCTCGTGTCAATCGGACATCGTTTCGATAGTTTTCGGGGTGTCGGAAGTTTTAGGGTCGGTTTAAAAATAGTTAAAAGTTCGGAAAAATTACGGGGCTTTGATGGGAGGTTAGATAAGTAGTTATTAACCTTCTATTAAAATTTGTACAGGTTTGGGAGTCCCGGTAATGGTGATCGGCTCGGGGAGCCGAATGGCATGCAAATCGTGGCGGCGGCTCGGACGGTCTGTGAGTGGACCTTGTTTTCTAAATTGGTGCATTCATAAATGTTTATTATATGTTTTAAATACTTGTTTGTGTTGCCATGAGTTCATTTGGATGTGTGGTTACGTATTGGCACGTATTTCGAGGTTTCTGCCGTATACGGTGCCTATACGGGGTTGTATGTCTTTATTGGTCTAAATGAAATGGTTTTGGATTTCCAAATGGATTATGAATATGATTTTATGATGTGGATTTGGATGCTTGTGAATTATATGGTTTCACGTATTTCGAGGCGATTTACGTGCTTGCACGTAAATCGAGGTTTTCCGGTTTTACTCCGATGTTCCATTCTTATGGTTTGAAAATAGTTTCATGAAATGATTTTGGATTTGAAAAGCTAACTCTCGGACTTGAGGTCCATTTGATTTACGGAATCAAGTCGGAGGCCCAATTGGTTTACGAATCAGACTTAAGGTCCAGTTTCTATGTGGATTCGGGCCTAGCGCCCAGTTATGTGTTACAAATGGTTTTGATGGGTCATGACGGTTTATGGGAACCGGCATGAACCCATGAAAGGATTTTATGATTCATGACGGCTTATGGGGACCGGGCATGAATCCTTGAAAGGTTTCAAGAATGGTTTCAAAAGGTTTTTCATATTCCATCCTTTATATATGATTGTCTCCTCCGGGGAGGGTCGTTGGCCTGGGTGGACCCCGGAGTAGTCACGGAGCACTGATTGAGTGGAGTCGCCCCCCAGTTGGGTTCCTTACTCTCAGGATGGGCATGGTTCGTTACCTCCAGGGAGGGTCATTGATCTACGGACATTGACCTGGGTGGACCCTGGAGAGACTTGGGTTGAGACCCCGGTTAGCACACGTGTAGCTCTATTTTACCGTGACAGGTTCTGGATATGAATATAAGGGATAAACATGATTTAAATTGGTTTGGGAAATTATGTTTTATGACGATAAATGGTTTTGGGCTGAGATCCCACATATGTTTACTATGTTATGGTTTTCTGTAAATGGTTTTGGGCAGGAGCCCGTAGAACTTGTATTTATAGAATTTGGGGCTGAGACCCTAATTATGGATGTTTTAACATATGTGTTTGAATAAAGGGTTTTACTATGCATGCATGCTTTTTAGTGGAGGGTATAAAGGTCTTTGAGGAAATTTTTTTATAAACTCTTTATTTTTGTCCACTCACAGTCTTTCTGTTTTTAATACCCTTCAGGTTGACAGCGGATGTGGACTGTAGCAGAGATCGAGATATCACATGCCTCCTCCGGATCCTGGCGTACTCTGATAGCCCGGGAGGGCAAAGGTCGGAAATATCTCTTGTCTGACACTTCGTGTCAGACGGGAGCAGGGTCATCCCGCGTTAATCCCGGGGGGATTGGGATGGGTCTTGTCACCCTATCATCCACAAACAAGTGGACAGGCTAAGATCTCTAACCGTAAGGTCAAAGCATCCTCCAAAAGACTATGAATCTCAATAGGAAGGATTGGTCTTGCCATTTAAATGATGCCCCTTGCGCTTATAGGACAGCATACAAGGCCCATATTGGCATGTCCCCTTTTAGGCTTGTTTTTGGCAAGGGATGTCATCTGCCTGTGGTGTAACAACCTGTCTCGAATTAACGGGATTAATTAAGGACTAATAACAGATTAGCGAGACTAATCGGGGATTAGACGAGGATTATCGAACGTTCGGTACGAAATGACGATTTTGCCCTTAGAATGGGCAAAATGTTGACTTTTCGTTCGAACGATCAAATATACTTTGACCAATGACCGTGACGTAGTTTGGAACGTCACGAGTTCATGGACAGGTGGCAAGCTCGATTCCGACATTGGAGGAAGATGTTGTGACGTTCGGAAGTTCAAGGGCGTTTTGGTAATTTGGGTAAATAGGGGCCAACGGTTGACTTTTGACCGGGAGGTTGGATGTCCGTGGACCGAGGACCGTGAAGTTACGGTTCACGGAAGTTCGAAAGTACTATTGTGCGTTTTACGAGACGAGGAACTTTTGGACTTAAGTGGGGCCCATATATTTGTCCCAAGGCCCAATGGATGAGTGGCAAGTATCACTCATCCACTGGACATCATTTTCCTTCATGCATACCCCATTTCCCGTTCATCGATCATTTTCCATTTTTCCAACCCAAAACCCGATCACCCATTTCACCCCAAAACCAAACCCTTGACCCTATGAGCATAACTGAGAGGATAGAGAGTGAGAAGAGGAAAGCTGGACGTGGTATCTGGCGTAGGCAATAGCCGCCGTGGACGGCGGTGGTAAAAACCGATCGAGGTAATCGGTTTTACCCAATCTTCATCCATTTTCAATTTCTTGTATTAGGGATCGATTTGGATGGCTTTAATGAATTAAATAGGTTGTTAGGAGGTTAATATGAAAGTTTTTAGAGAGGTTAGACGTTGAGGAACACTGGGGTTAGTTTTAGAAAATTGGACCGTGGAGGAGGATTTGAACCGGTCGGGTTTTGGATGTTTTAACTCATAGTTTCCAATTCCTAGGATCAAAAAAAGAAGATTAGGATTGATTAGGAAGGAAATCGGACCAAAATGAGAAGTGAAAACCATTGGACCGGTCACGCCGGTCCAGTTGCGAAGAAAACTGGACCGGACCGATTTAGACCGGTCTGATCGAGGATAGGGGTGACACTGTAGCACTGGCGCGTGGCTTCCACGCGCAGCCACTTCAGGCGACGCGTGGTGGCACGTGGGGGGAGAACTTGGGGAAGGTTCCAACATGTCAAATCATCTATTCGATGTAACGAACATTTTGGGAGTGGTTTCGAGTCGATCGGACATCGTCTCTATATAGTTCGGGTTGTCCGAAGGTTTCAGAGCGCATTTAAAAATAGTTAAAAATCCCAGAAAATCAGGGGGCTTTAGTGAGGGGTTAATTAAGTAGTTAGTAACCCTCTAAAGTGATTTGGACAGGTTTGGGAATCCCGGAGATGACGGTTGACCCGGGAAGGCGTACGGCGCGTGTATCGAGGCACCAGCGCGGACGGTCGATGAGTGGACTTTCTTTCTGAAATGGATGCATGCATAAATGTTTTATATATGTTTTAATATGTGTTTTGGGATGGCTTGAGTGCATTTTGGTGTGTGTTTACGTATGGGCACGTACTTCGAGGTTTTCTGGTTTTATACGTGCTTATACGCGCTTACGCTTTTGGTTTTCATGAAATGGTTTTGAAAAGGTAAAATCGGTCATGAGACCCATTTGGATTTGGTTTTGACTCGGGAATGAGACCCTATTGATGACCTACGGGTCTGAGTCGTGGTCATGATGGGTGATGTGTGCACGGCGACGGACGACGTGACGCTCGCCTCCGGATTGGGATGTGTTCCTTCCGGAGAGGTCACGATGCACATTTTGTTGTTGAGCAGCCACTGTAGGCTCGACTTCGCAGTGCTGACGGTTTAGAGGATTGATCGGCGACGTGTGCAGCATGGTCTCGAGATGGTCGCGACGGTGATGTGTTCACGGCGACATACCAGGATTGAGAGTGATCCTGGATTGATGGTTGCATACATCGATATGATCAGGATCGTGACTGACCCTGAGATATCGGGCTCGATGCCCCATTGATTTACGAGTTCGGGCTCGATGCCCAGATACTGAGAAATCGGGCTAGAGGCCCTGTTGAGTCCTACGTTCGGGCTAGAGGCCCATTTTCTTTGTGTTATCGGACGTGAGTTCCATTTTTATGTTTTTGTATACTGGTATGTATATACCCTTCTTATGAGCTAATTGATTGGTCTCCTCCAGTCGTCGACCTGGAGAGTCACGATCCATAGACCATAGTGGGTATCCCCATAGGGATCCCGTTCCAGGAGTGGGCGTTATGATGTGGTACCGGACCAGATTCCGGAGAGATGACCGGACTAGGTCCAAAGATAAGCCTCCCAGATGGAGAATTCCTGGGAGAAGACTCGGAGTGAGATCCCGAGTAGTATGCATACTTATATATATATTGAGACATCGTGACTATATCGGGGATGTGTTCCCTAGGGGCTGTGTGCCCCGAGATTGGAATATTCTCCGGAAGTGCCTAGGATGGGTTATATATGTATATATGTATATGTGTATGAGATTTCACTGAGATGGTGTTGGGCTGAGACCCACGCGTATTGGTTTTGGGCTGAGACCCTTATGAGATGGTTTTGGGACGAGTTCCCACCTGTTTTGGTTTGGGCGGAGGTCCCATGTGTTGTTTGGCTGATTTCGGGCCAAGGCCCAAATGGTTTGATGGTTCATGATGGTTTATGGGAACTGGGCATGAACCCTAGAAATGGTTTTTGAATGCATGCATATGTTTTTAATGAAGGGCATAAAGGACTTTTGTGAAAATGTTTTTATAAAATATTTGTTTCGTCCACTCACAGCTTTTGTGTTTTGAATGCCCTTCAAGTTGATTGTTGATGCGGCTGTAGCAGAGACGAGACATTCACATTCCTCCTTCGGATCCTGGTATACTCTGATAGCCCCGGTTGGGCAAATGATGGAAATATCCCTGGTCTGACACTTCGGGTCAAATGGGAGCAGACACGTCCCACGCTAATCCCAGAGGGATTTGGGACGGGTCCTGTCATGTGGAGTTGGAACAAAAGGCTTTTTGGGCTATCAAGCAAATTTCCATGGACATAGATGAAGCAGGCCTTTATATGAAGCTTCAAATGAGTGAGTTGGAAGAACTTCGAATTGAGGCATATGAAAGTGCACGTTGTATAAAGAAAGAACCAAGGCCTACCATGACATGCACATTCAGCCAAATATGTTCCAAGTGGGACAGAAGGTACTACACTTTAACTCTAGACTCAAACTCTTCCCTAAAAAACTTGGGTCTAGGTAGACAGGTCCCTATGTGGTCACTCATGTCTACCCTCACGAGGCAGTGGACATTCAGTACCCTAAACATCAAGATCCATTCAAGATCAATGGTCACCAATTGATGAACTTTTATCTAGCCCTTCCAGCAGCCAACATGGGACCCTTACTTGGCTAGCAAGGAGCCCCTCTATAGGGTGCAAGCACTATCTTGCCTAGACGTTAAATCAAGCACTCCTAGGAGGCACCCTAACCCTGGTTTGTCTACTTCACTTTTCTTATGTGTCTTATGTTATTATCCTTCTAGCCTATGCATAGATGTTTTGTTTTGTGTCACACACTGAGGACTATGTGTCATTCCAGTTTAGTTGTGGGGACTTCACTCATATGTTGGAAACATTCAAGTTTGGGGGTACCAATCCAAGGAACTATCTGTCTTTACTTTTTATGTCACACTTTTTGTTTTTCTTGCAAGCACTATGCACTACTTTGTTAATAGGGACTTGTAAACTTTTGAATTGTCTATGCTTGCCTATTTGTATGTTGGATCAGTGACTTGCCCTATTGTACTACACATTGTCGTGCTTAAGTGGTTAAGTAACAAGCACTTGAGATAGAGTACTCTTGGAACATTAGTGGAGACTGCCTATGTGAGATCTTGTGCCTTATGCTTTCTTTGTGAGCGATTTCTTTGTTACGACTCTTTTGCTTTATTACTTTTGTTCTTCATAATGGATCTCATCATCTCTTTGCATTGATTTTTATGAACTGAATCTCATAAGATGCTCTTGATTGAATTCTTGTATGTTCACTTCACATGATTTAGGCTATGTATGTTTATCTTCTAAAAGCCTGCTCTTTCCCCATTGCATGCTCCTTTAGCCCCTTTGCGGCCAAACACTTGCCTCTTCTTTCATTACTTACAATATATCCTCCCAAGCTCTTAGCTCAATACTATGGCCATACCCAAAGCCCAAGCTTGTGTGAGGTTGCCTCAAATGAGAGTCTTGATGAGAGGTAGTGTTAAGAATATGTACTGTCATTTATGTGTTGGAAATTGAAATTTATGTATGCAATGTAAGGTTGAGGAAATGTTAAGGGCCTTGGTTCAAGTCAAAGAAAAGAACACAAAGAGAAAAAAAGGAAAAAAATAAAGAAAATAAAGAAAATAAAGAAAATAAAAAGAAAATAAAACACAAAAGAAAGAAAAAGAAATAAAGAAAG
Source organism: Prinsepia uniflora (assembly GCA_032719365.1). Lineage (NCBI taxonomy): Eukaryota > Viridiplantae > Streptophyta > Magnoliopsida > Rosales > Rosaceae > Prinsepia > Prinsepia uniflora. The sequence goes on along the minus strand of CM064867.1, from coordinate 40,710,773 downwards.
AACTTGAACCAAGAAAGCCCTAGTCCTCATGATCAAGTTTTCATGGGTCACAAGTTACAAGTTGGGATCTTGATATTAGCTCAAGTCATTACCTCTCATGCCTTGAAGCACCTTGGGCTCATTGAACTCTATCCTTTCCTTCATGACCCCCTTAGCCTAGCCCCATTAGAACCATCAGTGAAGACCCAAGTGATCTTGTGAACATGCTAGTTGAAAGTTGAGGTAAGTATCTTTGTTCTTAAGCATCAATTTCTTCTTGAGATCTTTAAATTCAGAAAATGACTTTATTTATTTGAATTGATATTTGATTACCTTGATTCCTATACATAAATTATTCACATATGCTTTTAAGGATTAGAGTCAAGGCGAAATGATTCTACGACGCTTGACCACTTTTGTTTTTAAACTTCATGTCTAAAGCATGGCACTTACACTCAAAACTTGAGACTCACGATCTTATGCATCTTATGGTTGGTTAAGATTGTTTACTGTGTTGGTTCTTATTAGCCTTGAAGTGTATAACATCTAGCATGTTAGTGTCTAAGTAAAATGTTTGTGAGGATCATGATGTTAAACCCTCACGAGACTGACAACGCCCAAACTACGCATCAAATTAAACACGTAATTTGAGTGTTATGCAGTTTAAACCCTTTTTGTGTAGATGTAGTATTGGTAAATAGAGATCGTTCTTAACCGGGGAAATTAAGGAACATTAATAATGTGTTATTGGGAAAGAATAATGAATAAATTATTGAATTAAAGAATAAAATAATCAAATAATCAAATAATCAAAGATTTAAATAATCAAAGAATCAATAAATTAAAGAATAGAGGAATAAGTGAATAAAGAATTAATAAATTATTGAATTAAAGAATAAAAGAATAAAATAATAAAAGAATAAAAGAATAAAAGAATTAAAAGAATAAAAGAATAAAAGAATAAAGAATTAAAAAGGGGGGTTTTGAAGGAGTGTAATCATTCAAATACAAGTAAAAACATATATGAACTAATTCTATTTCTACTCTAATTTATGTACAAGTGACCTTCTTAAAACACATATCTTACCAGCACTCTAATAATTGTAAATATTAAAACAATCACGAAATTTTACCTTAATCGTCTCAATTATCTTCATACATTTTTCAATATTATAAATGCACCAACAACGGCCGACACTTACAATATGATTTACCTTTTGTTTTTGACTGAATGCGCCGACAACGATCAACATTAAGTCTCTTCAATTCTACTCTAAGTGCACCGACACCGGATAAAACACTTACATCAAATTGAAGTATGAAGCACTAAAATGTATAAAATAACTAAGATTCATAAAGTAAGACACATGGAGATTGCATTAAACACTTACGAGTATTAGCAAGAAAATACCACACATATATTGAACTATAATCAAAACCAATAACAAAAATAAGAGTTTAAGTAAATGGAGAGCAATTGTTACACTTTCAAGGTGAATGAAAACAATGGATTGTTATTCACATGGTTCTCCGACAGCGGACGGAACCTTATGAAGATGGAGGAAATAAACTCGGGAAATATGGACTCAAACTCTAAACTTTGTATTGGAAATATTTTGCCAAAGTTTCTCTTAAGGAAGGCTCAAATATGTGCCTCCAAGAAGTGTCACAAGAACAAAGTAAAGAATAGATGAAATTAAGAAAAATAAAAATAACATAAATTAAGAACAAGAATGAAAAGGAAACTAATTAATAAGAAAATCTACAAGAAGTTAAAATGGTCCCCAAAAATAAAGAACAAAATAAAGAAAATGAACTAAACGAAGAGAAGAACTAGAGAGAAAATTTAAGAACCTAAACTAAAAGGAGAAACAAAATGGGAAAAATGGGGACTATGGGGACACCCCAAATACATGAAATGGCCTCCCTATTTATAGAGGGAGTGCCACAATTGTTTAAATAAAAGTACAAAATTAAAATATAAAAATAATAATAAAATAATAAATGAAGATGTGATGGAAATGATGAGATTGGGTGGATTTTGGGGAAAAGATGCTGATTTTGGGGAAAGATGCTGATTTTTGGCTTGGGCTTCTAGATTTCAGCAGCTTCCGACCGACATTTCAAGCAAATTTTGGTGGCCTCCCTTCTTTTAATCATATATTTTTCGTTAAAACTCCGATTGGGATGATTCTTTAGTCGAAATGCTCTGAATTTCATGCTTTATTTATTTCTGCAAAAATCCCACAAAATATATTATTTTCTCCAATTGTTTATTAATTTAATAATAAAGGTCAAGTACAAATGATATAAAATAACATAAAATAATGTTTAATTGAAGACCTATCAAAAACCCCCACACTTAAACTTTGCTAGTCCCTAGCAAATACTAAATTTAAACTACGAATTCAAAACAAGTAACCCTTAACCATTTGTCTCAATATTTTATTATTATAATCATGGCATAAAAGATTTTCACTTATAACATTTAAGCATATGGAATTCGAGAGTTAATACATAGTAACAAAATGTTCCAACAAGTAAAATAATGAGTAAATATGGTGAAATGGATCTCTACATGAATAAGACAAGTATGAATCAACTCATAAGGATATGCACTCATAAATTCACTCAATTTGTGAGGGTTTGTGTTTGCACTCAAAGTATGTGAGAAATACTCACATAATCGATATGAAGTACTTTTGCAAAATTTCAAACAAACACCTCAAGATAAAAATTCAACATACTTGCACAAATGAACTAAAACCATAAGCTTACTCAAGTGATTGACTCCACTAATCAAAATTTACCATCTTAAGGATCATAAGATCTTTACGAAGGTTGTAATGAGGCTATGTTTAGAGGCAAGGAATATATAGGACAAGTGGTGCTCAAATTCGTTCCAAGACTCAATAGACTCCCAAAACGTATCATAACTTCCCAACCTTAGTGCAATGATGTCAGTAATCCATCCCTTCGAACATAGGCCTAATTCCATCATGTTGGGCCTCACAATCATTCTTTGTGTCGGATTTACGAATGTAAGGGACTTAACTCAAACATTACATAACCAAACCTTATTACCTTGATAGAGACTCAAATTTGTTTTTTTTTTTGGTTTTTTTTTTTTGGTTTTTTTTTTATATCAAGGTAATAACATGTGTCAATAATGCAACAAAGCTTGAGTAGGTAAATTCAAATAATTCACATAAAAGTGTTTTCAACATCATCATTTTCTCCTTACACAATCTTTATATCTTCAACCGTGTCCTTGGAACAAGGGTAAAGGATATCTATACTAAGCTCAAGTGTTTAGATAATTATGGTGATGAAAGAAAGGCTTAATGTGGGCTCAAAAGGGTAAAAACTATGGGGGTCGCAACTTGTGCCCTCAAAATAGAGAACATGGATGTTCGAATTTATGGTGTTAACTCTAATGCCTTAATCATATCCAAAATTAGAGAGTTTATTGACTTAAAAGCTTTGAAAATCACATAGAATAAGTTCTAGTACTCTAGAGTTCATTAAAAGTTATGACAAGCAGTTATGAGGCATATGTATATCAATTTAAACAAAGAACTTATGAATCACTCATCAAAGATGTATATAAAGTTCTAAAGCTCACATAAGGTTCATATGATTCATACTTATCTTATTATGCTTGTTTATGTACCAGCTTTCACGCATTATCTTCAAGTTATGACACTTAATCACAAAATATTAACAAACAAATTCAAGTTGTAGTGATTATCTTTATGGCCATAACATATTCATTTTTGTTCATTTATATCATTGACAAGTTAAATGGCAACATAAGACTCATAAAAACACTAAGTTAAAACAAAAATATTCAAAAAAAAACAATAAATATGTTTTATTTTTGAAAAAAAAATTTCACACATTTTTTTTTTGAATTTTTTTTTATTTTTTTAATGATTTTTTTTTTTAATTTTTGAAAACTTTGTAGACAATTAAAATTGTAAACCATTCCCCCACACTTAAATTCTACATTGTCCACAATGTAGGAAAATACGAAGTAATTAAACATAGAATCAAAGTAAGGAAGAAGATTTACGAAAATAAAGCAAGATAAACAATAATTAAACAAAATAAAACAAAATAAAGAGTGAAAGATAACAAATCTGCGTTGATTACTCATTCACATCCCGGGAACACATTGGGTTGCCTCCAACAAGCGCTTGAAGTTTAACGTCCATCCAGCCTAGACATAGATGCAGGTTAGTTAGTCAGAGATGTACGTTAGTCAAAAATGCAAGTTAGATATGCAAATTAGATTAAAGATGCAAGTTAGTTAAACTAAAGATGCAAATTAACTTTGTCATGACAAATAATGTAAATTAAGATATAAACAATATTTACATGTCGTGGGAAGTCAAAGATATATATGGTTCACATAGCTTCAAAGTTTAGATGGAGACCTAACGTCCGTGAGGCCCAAATAAATATCTTGGATTAATTCAACTGTTTGGGCAAATTCAAAGGTGACCAGGCTAGAAAGAATACGCACAAAAGGCAAGGCTAATTTCAAGACATCCTGAGGCTTAAACTCCATTGATGTCCATTTCTTAGACCCAAAACCTGTTATGAGTACCGTCTCTTGTCCTAGACATCACCCTCGAAAATTTCTTACTCCAGAGGAATTAAGATGACTCAAGTGTTAACAATCACCGTGGGTGAGAGTTAACAAAAGAGTCTTCGCCGATTAAAGATCAAAATCTAAACTTCGAAGCACAAGTGATCTACATATAGCCGACACTAATGCATGAATGCAAGAACTATTTGCAAGTATGTTTGTATGCACAATTTACAAATATAACATGACAATTTACGTATAAACAATTTATACAAGTATGAACAATTTATTTAGAAGTATGGATTCATTCACAAGTAATGATATTTACAAAACAATTTCACATTAACAAACTAATATATGTATAAGATTTATTTAACAATTTAGATTTACACTAACACAAAGTGAAGATAAGAATTTTTTTTTTATTAATTAATTTTTTTCGGAATTTAAAAATTAAATAAATGAAGAAAAAGAAAATATATTTTTTTACGAATTTTATGTTTTTTTAATTACAAAAACAAATAAAAGTAAATAAAAGTAAAAATAAGGAAAAGTGAACATGTACCATAAGCATTTATGAAAAATTAAAAAGAATGAACATTATGTACAAGTATGAACAAGAATAATATGACAAGTAAGAGAATTATAAACAAACATAAATGAAAGTCGATTATGAACAAGTATGTATGTATACTATGAAATATAAAAGTTATGAACAATTTATGAACAAGTATAAAAGGTAACAAGTATCATATATACAACATTTATTTACAAGTATGAATTAACACTAACACAAAGCTAAGATAATTTATTTATTTATTTATTTTTATTTCTAATGTTTTTTAATTCAAAATTGTCAAGACATAATCAAACAAATAAATAAATAAGAATAAAATAAAATAATTGTGAATCATAAATTTAATGGAATAAAGTTAATGGAATAAATTTAAAGTTAATAGAATAAATTTAAAGTTAATGGAATAAAGGTAAAGTTAATGTAATAAATTTAAAGTTAATGGAATAAAGTTAAAGTTAATGGAATAAATTTAAAATTAATGGAATAAAAAGTTAATGGAATAAAGAAATAAAAAAAAGTTAAATGGAATAAATTTAAAGTTAATGGAATAAAGTTAAAGTTAATGGAATAAATTTAAAGTTAATGGAATAAAAAGTTAATGGAATAAAGAAATAAAAAAAAATTAAATGAAATAAAGTTAAAGTTAATGGAATAAAGAAAAAGTGTAAACATAAAGTTAATGGAACAAAGAATAATAAAATAAAGTGTAATGGAATAAAGTATAATAGAATAAATAAAAGTAAAAGTAAGTAAAGGTTATAAACAAATATAATATTAACAAAAGTAAAATTTATAAACAAGTATAATATACACAATTTATATACATACACTAACAAATTAAAAATGATTTTCAATTTCCCCGGCAACGGCGCCAAAAATTGACAACGCCCAAACTACGCATCAAATTAAACACGTAATTTGAGTGTTATGCAATTTAAACCCTTTTTGTGCAGATGTAGTATTGGTAAATAGGGATCGTTCTTAACCGGAGAAATTAGGGAACATTAATAATGTGTTAGTGGGAAAGAATAATGAATAAATTATTGAATTAAAGAATAAAATAATCAAATAATCAAATAATCAAAGAATTAAATAATCAAAGAATCAATAAATTAAAGAATAGAGGAATAAGAGAATAAAGAATTAATAAATTATTGAATTAAAGAATAAAATAATAAAAGAATAAAAGAATAAAGAATTAAAAAAAGGGGTTTTGAAGAAGTGTAGTCATTCAAATACAAGTAAAAACATATATGAACTAATTCTATTTCTACTCTAACTTATGTACAAGTGACCTTCTTAAAACGCATATCTTACCAACACTCTAATAATTGTAAATATTAAAATAATCACAAAAATTTATCTTAATCGTCTCAATTATCTTCATACATTTTTCAATATTATAAATGCATCGACAGCGGCCGACACTTACAATATGATTTACTTTTTGTTTTTGACTAAATGCGCCGACAGCGATCAACATTAAATCTCTTCAATTCTACTCTAAGTGCACCGACAGAGGATAAAACACTTAACATCAAATTGAAGTATGAAGCACTAAAATGTATAAAATAACTAAGATTCATAAAGTAAGACACATGGAGATTGCATTAAACACTTACAAGTATTAGCAAGAAAATACAACACATATATTGAACTATAATCAAAACCAATAACAAAAATAAGAGTTTAAGTAAATGGAGAGCAATTGTTACACTTTCAAAGTGGATGAAAACAAAGGATTGTTATTCACACGGTTCTCCGACAGCGGACGGAACCTTATGAAGATGGAGGAAATAAACTCGGGAAATGTGGACTCAAACTCTAAACTTTGTATTGGAAATATTTTGCCAAAGTTACTCTTAAGGAAGGGTCAAATGTGTGCCTCCAAGAAGTATCACAAGAACAAATTAAAGAAGAGATGAAATTAAGAAAAATAAAAATAACATAAATTAAGAACAAGAATTAAAAGGAAACTAATTAATAAGAAAATCTACAAGAAGTTAAAATATTCTCGAAAAATAAAGAAAATGAACTAAAAGAAGAGAAGAACTAGAGAGAAAATTTAAGAACCTAAACTAAAAGGAGAAACAAAATGGGAAAATGGGGACTATGGGGACACCCCAAATACATGAAATGGCCTCCCTATTTATAGAGGGAGTGCCACAATTATTTAAATCAAAGTACAAAATTAAAATATAAAAATAACAATAAAATAATACATGAAGAAGTGATGGAAATGATGAGATTGGGTGGATTTTGGGGAAAAGATGCTGATTTTTGGCTTGGGCTTCTAGATTTCAGCAGCTTCCCACCGAAATTCCAAGCAAATTTCGGTGGCCTCCCTTCTTTTAGTCATATATTTTTCGTTAAAACTCCGATTGGGATGATTCTTTCGCTGAAATGCTCTGAATTTCATGCTTTATTTATTTCTTTAAAAATCCCAAAAAATATATTATTTTCTCCAATTGTTTATTAATTTAATAATAAAAGTTAAGTATAAAGGGTATAAAAGAATATTTAATTGAAGACCTATCAGAGACACAACCCCTCCTACTAGGTCAACCTAGGGGTTCAAATGTCTATCTAGACTAGATCGAGTCCTTACTTTTATTTTTTTTCTATGAGACTAGCAAAAGTTAGGTTTGGGGGTATTCGTTAGGTTAATTATTTAGCATCACTTTGATGAGATCCCCTATCCCTTTTCTTGTCTTTTGTCATCAATTATGGAATAAAATAGGAGAAAGTAACCTCTCCTGTGAGACTTGTGCAGAATTTTAATCTAGGGGCATATCCTATGCATTTGCGAAGGAAGGACCTAAATCGTGCCAAAAATGGAGAAGGACCCCAACCGAGGTCCTGTACCAAGACCATGTAATTGGACCAGTATCGTGTGCCTGTGCCCGTCCTTTCTCATGCTTCAGCCTTGTTCTTGCATTAAGCTGTGTCCAGGACTATGTTCCAAGTTTCAGTACTGTGTGCTAGCACATGTGCCAGTGACATGTCACTGGTAACATGTCCCCCGAAGGACCTAGTTGTGTTCCAAGAGGTACCCATTCGAAGATTAGGCTCTAAGCTAACCAATATCCAAGACATGTCTCTAATGATCCATTTTGAAGCTTTGTTCTATTTTTTCCCATCAAAGGCCACCAATGTTCCACATCTTCAATTTGAGTCCATGTACTAGTACCATGTTCCAGTGACATGTCACTGGTGAGATGTCACAAGAACTTGGCCCAGGCCCATGCTATGCTCCAAAGCGAGTCAGCGATAGAAGTTCTCAAGGAATTCTACTTGGACCAAAACTCAATGACATGGATCAAGGTCCTAGGCGGTGAATTAGGAGTCCAAGTGAATATCATGTGCCTCAAGGAATGGTGCCCTAATTTTTGGTGATAGACTTAGGGCCCAGTTTAAGTCCCTATTCGATGAGGAAGTTTCTAGGGTTTTGTTCCTTACTTAAACCTTGAATTGATTCATTCAAGGGACAACTGTTTTCACCTCTTTCGATCCCAAAGCTCTGTCAAACCGTAGAATCAATTACAATTAGTTTAATTTCTGTTTTTGGTTCAAGGAACTTGAAGGGTGGCTTGATCTTTGTGAAGTTCACCACTCCCTTTCTTTGTAACCTAATATATTGACTCAAATATTTATATTATTCAATGCATTATTTGATTATTTCTTTATTTTTTTCAAGCATGTGTGAGTAGTCTCTTTAAGGATTGGGGCTACTTGAAGCCCTAACCATGAGTTGTTTTACTTAGATTCTTGTTTGATTTTCTTCATCGTGTGAATTGGATTGGTTTGATCTACTATGCTTAATGAACCCAATTGGTGTATGTACGAGTAGCTACCTTATTTGCATTGAAATTGTAGATGGCATGTGCTAGGTGTGACCATAATATCATTCTAGTTAATGTAAGCATCATAACTAGGGGGTGGACTCCTAGTTGTAGCTTGAACCCATGAAGCTTTGGGTTGTATTTATACCCTTAGGTTAGTGTGGTGTCATCAAACCCTCTTTGTGTGCAAAGCATCACCAAAACGTTGTGGTAGACAATTGAGAGCATATGCCCTACCTTGAGTATACAAAGTAAGAAATGATGAATGTGTCTATTGAGCATATGCCCTACCTTAGGCATGGGCACCTAATCCATGTCACAAAATGAATATAGTTAATGAAGTCTAAGGAAGATAACAAGTGGTAGGGTGGATAGTTGACCCTAATTCTATCTTTTAAAGAAATCTAGTAACTTAATCATTTCATAACTTGCAATCCAAGAAATTTGAGAACAAACCTCCCTATTGTCTTACTTTTCATCCTAAGTCACTTTGATTGAATTTGTTGGACATCATTGAATAAGTCCCTGTGGGATCAACCTTTGATGTGTCACTATAGTCTCTACACGTCTTGTGCACTTGCAAAATATTACACATAGAGAACTAGTCTTACATAACTATTGTGTGGACATGTTTTCTATAAGGGGACATGTACGTAACTCAAGAATAACTAACCCAGCAACAACCTGAGGTCTCATTGCAAGACTAGCTACTGGATCTTTGGAGGTCGATTGCCATGTTAGAGCGCCAGCTTGGTCGGCGACCTAGAAAAGTTGTTCGGGGTACCGGATAAGGGTTCCTTCGGGATGTCTCGAGCCAATCTTTGAGTTCTTGTAACGACCCGTCCCAAATTCCAGGATTAGATTAGTGACTAATCACGATTAGTGAGGTTAATCGGTGATTAGTTGGGCGAAATCGGAGGAACGATGAAAAATGACCGTTTTGCCCCTAGTCGTGGGCAAAACGTTGACTTTTCATTTGGGTGGTCAAATGGACTTTGACCGATGACCGTGACGTAGTTCGTGACGTAACGAGTTAATAGACAGGTGGCACGTTCAATTCCGACGTCCGAGGAAGAAGTTATGACGTTCGGAAGTTTAGGGGCATTTCGGTAATTTTGGTAAAAGAGGGGTAAATGTTTACTTTTTGACCGAGAGGTCCAATGGCCGAGGGCCGAGGACCATTACGCAGATAAGGACGATACGAATCCATAGACAAGCGGCACGCTGAAATCGGACTTCGAATGGGAGAGTTATAAGTCACGGAAGTTCGATTTCACTATGCACGTACTTCGAGACGAGATGATTTGGCGAAATCTGATTGGCCAAGATATTTTCAGTGGGTCCCATGGATGAGTGACAAGTGTCACTCATCCTATTGGACAAACCCCTAAAAAGTGGATCTACTAAATTAAATAATATTATAATTATTATTATATAATTAATCTATCTATCCTTAAATCCTAACCATTCATTACAAATTAATCTTTAAATCCCCACCCTTCACTTAATCCTCACTCTCCCTCATCTGCTCAACATTTTCCCCTTCCCCAAACACACAAACCCGAAACCCCCCTTATCCACCATTTTCTTCGTTTTCTTCTTTGTTCTTCATTTTTCAAACACACAACACACCTCACCACCATAAATCTACTGTGCACGTGTGTGACCGTGAGGATGAGGACGGTGAGGGGAACGATGGTGACCAGCCACGGCGGCGGCCACGGCGGCGGCCACGGCCGGGAAAGCCAACCCGTGAGGTAAGGAATATTCAAATTCCTAAATTTCGGTTTTGTTGGTTTTATTCCATTCTAAGGTTTAGGATGGGTTTCTGGGGACCTTAGGACGAGTTTAGGATTGATTTCGTGGCTTGGGACAGCCTGGAATGGGCGGTGGACGGCGGAGGAAAACACCTCCGCCATGGCCGAATAGGAAACACGGTTTTGGGTGGTTTTTCCTTCGGTTTTTAATGTTTAAATGATAGGAAATAGGATGAGGATGATATTAGGATTAAAATGGTATGAAATGGACCTAAAATTGGTCCGAAAATCGGAGAAAACCGAGGTTGAAGACGATGAACAGTGTTTTCGACCTTCTAGGAGCGCGTGAGGGCACGTAGGCCATAATTTGGGAAAGTGTTCAACACGGGAAATCTTCTATTCGATGTAACGAACATTTTGGGACTGGTTTCGTGTCAATCGGACATCGATAGTTTTTAGGGTGTCAGAAGGTTTAGGGTTGGTTTAAAAATAGTTAAAAGTTCGGGAAATTTACGGGGCTTTCGTACGAGGTTAATTAAGTAGTTAGTAACCTTCTATTACGATTTGGACAGGTTCGGGAGTCCCGGTGACAGTGATCGGCTCGGGAGAGCCTATGGCACGTAAATCGAGGAGGCAGCTCGGACGGTTTGTGAGTGGACCTTGTTTTCTAAATTGGTGTATGCATAAATGTTTATTATATGTTTTAAATACTTGTTTGTGATGCCATGAGTGCATTTGGATGTGTGGTTACGTATAACCACGTATTTCGAGGTTTCAGCCTTATACGGTGCTTATACGGGTCTGTATTTCTTTATTGATTTAAATGATTTGGTTTTGGATTTGTAAAAGAATAAACTCGAGTATAAGACCCATTTGGTTTGGTCTCGGGCATATGACACTATTTACGACCATCGGGTCTAAATCGTGGTCGCGACGGGTGCTATATGCACGGCGATCGACGATACGACGCTCGCCTCCAGATTGGGATGTGTTCCTTCCGAAGAGGTCACAATGCACGATTCGTGGTCGGGCAGCCTGGGGAGGCTCGACTTCGGAGTGCTGACCGTTCAGGATATCGATCGGTGATGAGTGCACCATGATCTTGTGGTGGTCGCGTCGGTTGATACGTTCACGGCGACATACCAGGATTGAGGGCGGTCCTGGATGGATGGTTGCACACATCACTATGATCGGAGTCGTGACTAACCCTTAGATATCAGGCACGGTACCCAGTTGAGTCATATGTTCGGGCACGAGACCCAGTTGTTTTACACTGATGATTTCGAGTCAGGGACCCTAGATGGATTTCCAAGTTCATGACGGTTTATGGCAACCGGCATGAACTCTAGAAAGGTCATTGTGGTTCGTGCCGGTTTATGGGAACTGGCATGAACCTTTGTCAGGTCATTATGGTACATAACGGTTTATGGGAACCAGCATGAACCCTGGTTGATGGATGTTATGGATCATTACGGTTCAAGGGAACCAGGCATGAACGTTAATGTTATGTATATATATGTATTCATATACCTTCCTTTACTTCTATTATCTCCTTCGGGGAGGGTCGTTGGCCTGGGTGGACCCCGGAGTAGTCACGGAGCACCGACTGAGTGGAGTCACCCTCTAGTTGGGTTCCTTAATCTCATGAAGGCTATGGTTACTATTACCTCGGGTAGGGTCAGTGGTCTACGGACATTGATCTTGACTTTGAGAAGACTCGGATTGAGACCTGGGTAGCACGCGCGTAGCTTTGGAAACCGCGACAGGATTGGTTGTGTGAATTATATGTGTATGTGATATAAATATGATATATGTTATGTGGCTACAAGATTTGAGCTGGAGCTCCTGTACTTGATTTCAGTATGGTTATGGTTTTGGGCTGAGTCCCTTATTGGTTTCTTATGGATTTGGGCAGTGGCCCGTATAGTCATTTTAATTATGGTTCTTTCAATCTATGTTTTGGGCTTAGTTCCCACATATGGTTTCTTTGGTTAAATGGTTTTCGAATGCATGCATGATTTTTAGTGAAGGGTACAAAAGTCTTCTTATGAAATGTTTTTATAAACTGGTTGTTTTGTCCACTCACAGTTTTTAATGTTTTGACTGCCATTCAGGTTGACATCGGATGTGGACTGTAGCAGAGACCGAGATATCGCATACCTCCTCCGGATCTTGGCGTGCTCTGATAGCCCGAGAGGGTAAAGGTTGGAAATATCCCTTGTCTCACACTTCGTATCAGACGGGAGCAGGGTCATCCCGCACTAATCCCGGGGGGATTATGATGGGTCCTGTCAACGTGGTATCAGAGCATAGGATTGCTCATAGGATGCTTATCAGACCAGGGTTGCTCGTGTTACTCTGAATTCCAGAGCATGTTTTGCGTACTACTCCTTATGCAGGTCGAGGATGTGATGACAGGGACCCGCCCCGATTCCCCGGGGACCACAAGGGGACGTACCCTGCTCCCGTCTGACACCCGAACCAAAGTTCCAATTTTAACCTTAAAAACTTAAATGCATAAATGTTCTAATTATAAATTCATACATAAACCAAATTTAACAGATGTCAGACAAGGGATACAGTCCAAAATATAAAATCCGAGCACGACTCTAGAAAATCCTGCGGGTAATCCGACCCAACAGGGGTTCAGATGCGCAGTACGAAATCTATGCCTCAACCTCGGGGTCCTCACCAACCTCAGCAGCACGACTTGGAGGGGTTACCAAAACATGAAAGGTGAGTGGGCCGAAACTCAGGTTTATAAAACAGTTTAATAAGTAAAATATATAATTTACCCCTCCATTTTCCAAACATGCATGCATCGGTATTTAAAAACCATAAATACATACAATATACCACAAGCATTATATTAAGCCAAAAATGTAATATAAACACAGCTACTGCACTATACACTCCGATATCGACATCCCAGATGTCCGACGTCCCTGACGTCAAATAATGGTCACAGTCCCAAGGCTACGCGTGCCACCTGGGGTCTCAAATCCCAAGTCCAACCTCCGAACCCAGTTCGGTTACGGCATACCAGATACTTAGCGTCCCAGACGCTCGACGTCCCAGACGACCAATCATAGCAATCCTGCTCCTGAGTCATCCTACGGTCTGGCACCTCCGTAGCATGACCCCTCGCAGGCAATGCACCGTGACCGCTCCAGGGTACCACATCCGGAGGAGACATTATCATACGGTGGATTATTCAGTGCAGTACCTAAGATAGTCATCCATATCCACATGCATATATAAATATATATATCATCCAAAACAATGTTCAATTTCCGTAAAACGGGTCTCAAGCCCAACACCGTAAAACGTGTAGCAACCGTAAATCGAGGTAATAAAAATCCATTATTTGATTCACACACACATATAGATATACGGAAATGAAAACGGTTATGCATGCAAGTGTTAATAAAAACGGGCCTACTCACTATACGTTCCCGTTGCGAATATTTACGAACTTGTCTCCGGGAGTAACGTAAGTTTCCTGTCATTTCAAATCACATGCAAGTGTCACTATAGGTCCTTAAAATACTCTCAAAAAGTCTGAAGCAGAAATCGGCTCGGGGAAGCCGTCCAACACGCTTCCCGAGACATCCGGCCCTAAACTGACCTTCCTAACTAACTCAGATCAACATGATTATTTCACAGAAAATGTTCAGAATGATGAGAGGATTAAAAGTCATGTTGACCGTTAATCGAGATAGTTCTCAACGTGCCCTCACGCGCCGCCCAAAGTGGCTGCGCGTGAAAGTCACGCTCCTGCTACAGTGTAGACGTCGCTGCCCGATTCACTACTATTCGGGTCTTCAACCCGCGTTGTGACCCGATTGATTAACCTTCCATTTATACTTAATTTCATTCATTCTTGATCCTAACATGTTCTATCATCATTCAATTACAGTTCTAAGTCCTTTAATCACATCGACATGCATTAAACCGTCCTATCCAAACCCGAATAGCCACACGGGTCAATTCCCAGAACTCCCCCAAATCAGTTCCATTGTCCAATTAACTCATACATGAGCATAAGAAGACCTAGACTAGCCTAATGGAACCATCAATTGAACAAAACATTACCTGGAGGTAGCCATCCAAACACTGCGATTTCCTCTGCACACGGCGGTCACCATCCCAGCTCCTCTGTAGCTGGTTGCCGTCGATTTCGATATGGATGAGTTCCAAATACTCCCAGATGGCTCAATCAGTGATTAGTTTTGTCCAATAGGCCGTATAAATCAAACTTAGATTTTTCCCCCCAAAACCCGAAAATGTTCTTCAATGTTTTTCTCTCCGTCTCTCTCAATCCCAACTGATGCAAAAATGAACCCTTCTCTCACTCCCCTACTCGGTTAATCGATCAAGAATGCCAACACCCGTGGGAGACACCCTCAGACTTCACTGATACCTGCTTCCCGCACACAGAGCTCATAAACACATTTTAAAATTCTACTCGTGGTCTGATACAGCCTCAATCCACACTCCCATTCTCTCAAACCACATAAACAATTCCCACTAACCAGCCCACTACTGATTAATCAATTGGGATACTCAGAACCACCACACACGGTGGTGCAGCCAATGTCCCCCACGGTTGCTACAGTACCCCGTGGTGAAAAAGACCAAATTGCCTTCAGTTGATAAAATTACCAAAATGCCCCTCATCATCCGTGACACGTAACTGGGTCACCCGATGTCCGTTTCACGCGTGCTGCCTGTCGTTGTACTCAAGGCATCGAGACGAACCTAACGGTCTTCGGGTCGTGTGAAAATTCATGGTATTCCAAAAAGTCAACTTTTTCCCTTATTTCGTCCAAATTACGATAATGCTCCTGAACTTCCGAACGTCACAACTTCTCCCCTGTTCGTCCGAATTGGACGTGCCACCTGTCAATGGACTCGTGACGTCCCGAACTACGTCACGGTCATCGGTCAAAGTCCGTTTGACCCACCAATCAAGAAGTCAAAAATTATACCCTACCATTCACAGGGGTAAAAATGTCATTTCATTCAATATTTTACAATAATACTGTAACACCCCGGAAATTCGAGGATTTTAATATTGTAAATTAATGTATGAATTGACGCTTTTACCCTTGTGATTTGTATGGCCAAATTGTTGACTTTTTGATTGGTGGGTCCAATGGACTTTGACCAATGACGTGACGTAGTTCGGGACGTCACGAGTCCATAGCCAGGTGGCACGTCCATTTCGGACGATCAGAGAAAAATTTATGTCTATCGGAAGTCTAGGGGCATTACTGTAATTTGGACGGTTAGGGTGAAAATGTTGACTTTTCTCTTGGAAACTAATTTTCACATGACTCAAGGACCGTTGGGTAGGTCTCGACGTCCTGAGTCCGTAGACAGGCGGCACGCCGAAATCGGACTTCGTACGAGGAAGTTATGGTCACGGAAGTAATTCGCATTTAACCGAACCAACCGAGAACCGGATTGAAATAATATTATAATAATGGGATCTGATTACTTTAATCAAATCAATCTGGACCCTTGGATGAGTGACAAGTGTCACTCATCCCCTACTTTCCCCAAAACAAGGATCTGTGTTGGCCAATAGGTTAGTTTATTATTTTATTTTCCTTAAATCCTCACCATTGATCCTATGCTGAGATTGAATCTCATCCCTTCATTCCATCCAGCCATCTGTTTTAAAACTCTCAGATTTTTCACTCTCACATTTCACTACTCTCAAACTGTGAGCACGGCAACCCCTTCGAACAAACACTCCAGCACCTCACCTCTCAACCTCACACTCACGGCAACACCAGGCAGCCAACTGCCACCCCCAGACGCCGGCCACCACTCCACGGCCACCCTGCACGGCCGGTTTTCCCTCAGACCCGAGAAGGAACCCGAACAACCCAAACCACCCAAACCATACAAACCTTCGCACCAGGGTTCGAACCAACGTACGGTTGGGTTCACTGTGACGACAGGACGGCCAGGAACCAATCTGGGCGGCGTACGGTGGCGGCACGGCGGCGGTAGGACGAAAAACCCGTGAGTACCCGATTTCCTTCCCTACTTCGAAACGTCCATTTTTGACGTTGGAATTGTTTGGTTGTTGTTAGGACACATTTAGGGGACCTTGACGACCAGTTTGAACCAAGGAACGTGGCTGGAAACTCAACGACTCGCCGGAGAAGATGACCAGAACTGGCAGCCAACCTTCGCGTCGATTTTCAGGTAGTCTTTCCAACCTAGAATCTAGTTTGAATTTCACAGAACCATTGTTGAGGTAGAGACGAGTCCATAGGAACAAATCCTACCTAAAATGGTGATCGGAATCACGATCTGTGATCGGGTCGGGCCGTGGGTCTACGGTGACTCGGTTCTCTGACCCGGTTACTGTAGTTGATGACGTCATCATGCTGACGTCAGCAGTGACGTCATGATGACGTCATCATGTCAGAAACTGTCAGACCAGGGACCAATGGACTGCTGACACGTGTCCTCTGACACTGTCAGTGATGACGTCATGCTGACGTCAGCAGTACTGTAGCACAGTTGACCAGAAGGTTGACCAGGCGCGTGGGGGCGCGTGTGAACAGTAATTTTGGTGGAACCACCACCATTATTTAGGTTTCGACGATCCGGATCGAATGGCGGTGGTTTCGGGTCGATCGGAGATCATTAAGTTGGTCAAAATGAGGTTTATTGCCTTGGGAAGCGCGTTCGGGCGGCTTTTCTGGGCCGGTTTCGGTATAGGGTTTCATGGTTAAATGTTAGGGGTTTGTTTTGACCTGTACGTATACTTTGGACATGACAGGGATTGTACAGTTGTACCAGAACGAGGGTATACGTTCGATTTTCAGCAGGAGTGTACTGTGAGTGGGCCATTTTCTTAAACCCTTGCGTGGATAAATGTTTTCTGGTTTATTATACATATTCACATGCTAAAAACAAATAATGATTTTGATGATATGGAAATTATGGTTATGGCACGTTTCACGATATTTGGGCTTGAGACCCGTCTGATGAAACTTAAAGATTGATTGGATTTTATCTATGTATATATATGCTTTGCATGTGGATATCAATAAAATGTATTTGGTACTGCACTGTATAGATCCTTCCATATTATATTGTCTCCTCCGGATGAGGTACCCCGGAGAGGTCACGGACGTCTAGTACGTCCAGCGCCTATGACGCTAAGCATCGGGGATGCTGTACCCGAACGGTGTTCGGGGATTGAACTCGGAAATTGAGACCCGAGTGGCACGCGTAGCCTTGTGATTGTGACCTTATTGACGTCAGGGACGTCAGACATCAGGGATGTCGGGATTGGAGTGTATAGTGCAGTGGCTAAAATTATGTTTATGGTTTTAATTACATGCCTTATGGTTCATATTATATGATTATGGTTTTAAATAATGATGCATCCATGTTTGGAAAAACGGAGGGGTAAATTATATGTTTTACTTATCAAATGATTTTATAAACTTGAGTTTCGGTCCACTCACCCTTTATGTTTTGGTAATCCCTCCAGGTCGTGATACTGAGGTAGAGGAGGAACCTGAGGCTGAGGCATAGATCTACTTCTGCGTACCTGAAACCCTGTTGGGTGGTTTAACCGCAGGTTTACTTTAGAGTCGTGCTCGCAACTTGTAATTTTGGATTTCATCCCTTGTCTGACATCTGTTTAATTCGGATTTGTTGTATAACTTTAATTTGGTTATTTATGCATTGGATGTTTTGAGGATAAAATTGTTATGAGTTTTGGGTGTCAGACGGGAGCAGGGCACGTCCCCTTGTGGTCCCTATGGGATCGGGGCGGGTCCTGTCAGCTTGGTATCAGAGCACTAGGTTGTGGTCAGTACTAGGTTTTGGTCAGCATGCTAGACTAGCGATTAGTACTTGTTACTTTTCGACTTTTAAGAATATTGTTATCTGATCTATGCCTCTTGACAGTTGGTTATGCCTCCTAGGAGAATTCCTCACACACGAACGGACAAGGATCTGGAAAGGGAGATGGAATGCGCGAGCATTGAAAGGGCTCAACGTTTGGGAACCACTCCTTTCTGTGGGGGATCGAACCCCGAGAATGCCCATGATTGGATCACCAAGTGGGAGAGGATCTTCTCGGTGATGCACTGCCCTCTGGGTGAACGAGTGACCTTGGTGGCCTTCTTACTGGAAGGGGGAGCCTACCAGTGGTGGCACGGACTTGAAATGTCTGGATGGTCGGTCCATACCACTACTTGGGAAGTTTTCCGTTCCCGATTTCTGGACCAGTACTACCCGCGGTCGTTCCGCGCGGCACGGGAGACTGAGTTCCTGTGGCTGGAGTAGGGGGATATGTCCGTTGCGGACTACGAGAAAATTTTCGGGAAACTGTCCCGGTTCGCTGCATCATTCGTGAGCACGGAGGAGGACAAATGCCAAAGGTTCGAGCTTGGATTCCGAGGGGATATCCGGGCAAGTGTGACTGCTGCTACTCACACTTCACTGAGAGATATGGTCGACGCTGCGGTGCGTGTCGAGGCCAGTCTGGCGGCACACCAGACACGACAGCCTTCGGTCGAGGGGCGACGTCAGGATCGCCCACATCGTGGGCCATCAGGCCAGAAGAACAACAAGGGAGGGGGCTACAGGGGAGCACCCTCATCCTTCAAGGGTCGTGGCTGGTCAGGTCGACGTGGAGGCTCTTAGGGCAGAGGATCAGGATACAACTCTGGGCAGCGTTCATCTTGGAGCGGTGCTTCTGGTGGGCATTCGAACTGGCCGAGGTCTGTAACCTGTTTTGCTTGCGGGGAGGAGGGCCACTATGCCTGTGATTGCCTGCAGTTGCCCAAGAACAACGACGCTGGGGGCTCTAGTGTGGTGCAGTGCACGGCTTCCCACACTAATGGAGGTCGCGGTCAGGGAGGTGACCGTGGTGCTGGACGTGGCGCGCGCGGGCGCGGACGGAATGGAGGGCCAAGGGCCCAATTGTTTGCAATGACCCAGCAGCAGGCGAGGACTGCCCCAGGCGTGGTTACAGGTACACTACATATCTTAAACCTTCTTGTACGTGTATTGATGTATGCGGGGGCTACACATTCTTTTATTTCGAAGAGTTGTGCTGGTATGCTTGATTGTGTGGTATCAGCCTTAGATTACGAAATGGGTGTTGGCACCCCGATGGGCATCATGTACCTTGTGAATCAGGTGATTCGGAGGTGCCCGGTAAGAATTGAGGATGTGGATTTACCAGCAGACTTAATTATTCTGGATATCTACGACTTCGATATAATCCTAGGGATGGATTGGCTATCGGAGCATGGATCGCTCATCGATTGTTGTAGCAAGCAAGTGATTCTGCGGAGCCCGGGTTTGCCGGAGGTTATCTTTCAGGGGGAACGTGACGGTTCGCCTCCTGAAGTGATTTCTTCACTTACTGCTACCAAACTTCTACGGAAGGGATGCCAGGGTTATCTGGCGCATGTCATATCGGAGCAGGTTGATACTCCGGGTATCGACGAGATACCGGTGGTATGTGAGTTTCCGGATGTATTCCCGGAAGACTTACCTGGATTGCCACCATCGCAGGGCACGTCCCCTTGTGGTCCCTGTGGGATCGGGGCGGGTCCTGTCAAATACAATCTACGAATTTCCGGGGTGTTACATGTCATATCGTCATCAACCTGATACTTGGGGTGCCAGTACGATAGTTAGTAGGACTGTATCGTGGAATATCTTGATTCGGCATTGGATGCCGGGGTTGCCATAGTTCTGTCAAGGTTGACAGTGTGGGACCCTACGGAAAGATGAACGTATTCGTATGTTAGATTGTGATCGTGAGACGGTTAGTTGGGATCGTCTCTCACGATATCGTAGGATCGATTCGGACCACTAGTTGGGGGTTGCGATTATTCGATGTTCGGATCTTGTTGTGTTCGGTGGCTGTGCTCTTAGGAGCAGCCAGATTCGTGGAATCTTAGTTAGACTTACGGTATGATTGGATTGACTTCCTTACGATGTCAAGACCGCGGGGTCGGTCAAATTGTCGATTTTACTACAGTTCATAGTTGGGTTCCGAGGAACTCTAGGTATAAATGTGGAATCCCAGGTTTGGGATACCGGATAGTTTGTACGATCGATTGATTCCGTTGGACGCGAATCTCGATTGTGATGTTTGGTAGTTGGGTCTGCACGAGTCTGTGGCAGGCACTACTACCGAGTATGGTTGTCATTACAGTTGTTGGGAATCGGTGACGTTCAGGTGACATTTCCTTTTCTTGTATGGGTTGTCAGGGTGGTTGTGCCCAGAGTTGTCGGGTACAACGGAGACAGAGTTTCGCTAATACGAGTTGAGATATGGGGTCATCGCTCGGTATGAGCGGAGATCTAGGGTTGTCAGTTTTGCACATGGTGTGCCGATACTGATGCTGGTTGCGTGTACCGATAGTATTGTGGGTTGGCGCTGGTACTAGAGCTGGTGCCGGTGATCATGATGACGATGAGTTACGGATCGGGATGTCACATCTGTTGTGATGGGCATATGTTCGGTATCTGTGGTCCTAGAGTGGATCTCAGATAGAGTTAAATTGGTTAGGCGACACTTGGTTGATGTCCAAGTGTGTTGTTTCCAATCTTGTTGGAATTTCGGAATCGCGAGAGGTTGCGATTGAGGTGACGAGTGGAATGCGGGTTTTCCGCATTGATAATGAGTATTTCGGAGTTAGTGAATGAGATTTCTCATTTTCTGCTTGGTGGCAGACGATGTTGGTTTACATGGCATGGTGAGTCCAATGAGTTTTGATTGCATTCACGTAGGTTGAATTTTGACGTCATTACTTTGAATCATTCTTGGTTTTTCCTAGGTGGAATGACAAGGATCCATACGATGTAATCAGTGAGAACCCACAGTCTCGGCGTGTCTCGTCGTTGACTGCTATATTTAAAATGTGGGAATTGGTTTAGGACTTTGGGTATCCTTATGGATTTGGATCGTGATCTTGATGATCCAGATAGATGGAGAGTTATCACTCTTACTGGGATGTTTGAGTGGAGCATGATGGGACTGAACTTCTTTCGAGGTAAATCCCATATGGCTTGTTACTCGAGCGAGTAGGTGTCTGACGAGGTCGAATTTTGTCAGACTTAGTGTTGTGTTGATGTTGGGATTGGCTTCCCTATGAAGTCAATCTAATGTATGTCGAGGTAATTGTTTAAGCAGGTATCCAATAGGTTCAGATATAGTGCGTCTCGGTAGACTTGAACGAGATCAGGATTTGATTCTGAAGCTTGACTATGGATTTTCTTTTATGGATTTGGGTTCGGAATGGTTATTCCAAATGCTAGCTTACAGAATAATGATTTCAGATTCAGATTTGGACATGGTTATGGATATGATTTCTGGGTCTGGATTCGGGATTTCTTACGAAGTTACAGATTCAGATTCGGATTTGGAAATAGATGATGGGTCGGAGTTTTTGATTTGTCTAATCCGGGATTGGACAAATGGACTCCATTATAGAAACGTGATTGGCTACGACCTGGATGGTTGTAGGCTGATTCATGGGTAGATGTATGTACCTTGTACGTTGTTCGAGGTACGATACTAGGTGAACTTGTCGTGGCAGGTGACGGTATATAGGTTATACCAGTGGTATGTTGGCGAGCGTATTGGTAGTCGGATTGGTTTCGATACCATTGGATTAGTCGAGGTCGTGAACTAGGCATTGGATACTGTGCATTGGGTCATGGTATTTCCGATGGGTCTAGTTACCCACAGGTCGAGTGAAATATTGGTAAGTGTTTACTCAGGTTGAGTGTGCTTGGGGTTAGTATAACCACAAGTGAGTATAATGTCAGTTTTTGACTGGCACTGTCAAGTGGTGACAATTTGTCGGAGGTGCCATCGTGGATCGATGAGTGAGATTTGGTGACTCCCAGTGGGAGCAGACGTCAGGATAGGTTGGTGATTGAGGAAGGAATCTTCGAGTTGCTGTGTCTACGAAAACGGTAGATTTGACATGTGGTGTCAATTCGGAACGTATGGTTACTATCATTCGACTTGGTCGAATGTAGTCGTTGCGACTTTAGTGTTAGTGGTACGTATGGTTGCAGACGAGTACGTACTATTTTGTTTAAAGGGTGTACTAGTGTACACGTGTTTTGCGGTCGATTCTACTTTCCACGAGGTGGATGTGGAATCAGGATAGTTGGAGTTTCAAGTACGAAACTAAATTAAGGAGGGAAGAGCGGTTGGAATTAGGTCGGTTGGAATTTCGAGGACGAAATTAATTAAGGAGGGAAGGTTGTAACGACCCGTCCCAAATTCCAGGATTAGATTAGTGACTAATCAAGATTAGTGAGGTTAATCGGTGATTAGTTGGGCGAAATCGGACGAACGATGCAAAATGACCATTTTACCCCTAGTCGTGGGCAAAACTTTGACTTTTCATTTGGGTGGTCAAATGGACTTTGACCGATGACCGTGACGTAGTTCGTGACGTCACGAGTTAATAGAAAGGTGGCACGTTCAATTCCGACGTCCGAGGAAGAAGTTATGACCTTCGGAAGTTTAGGGGCATTTTGGTAATTTTGGTAAAAGAGGGGTAAATGTTGACTTTTTGACTGAGAGGTCCAATGGCGAAGGGCCAAGGACCGTTACGTAGATAAGGACGATACGAATCCATAGACAGGCGGCACTCTGAAATCGGACTTCGAACGGAGAGTTATAGGTCACGGAATTTCGATTTCACTATGCACGTACTTCGAGACGGGATGATTTGGGGAAATCTGATTGGCCAAGATATTTTCAGTGGGTCCCATGGATGAGTGACAAGTGTCACTCATCCTATTGGACAAACCCCTAAAAAGTGGATCTACTAAATTAAATAATATTATAATTATTATTATATAATTAATCCATCTATCCTTAAATCCTAACCATTCATTACAAATTAATCTTTAAATCCCCACCCTTCACTTAATCCTCACTCTCCCTCATCAGCTCAACATTTTCCCCTTCCCCAAACACACAAACCCGAAACCCCCCTTATCCACCATTTTCTTCGTTTTCTTCTTTGTTCTTAATTTTTCAAACACACAACACACCTGACCACCATAAATCTACTGTGCCCGTGTGTGACCTTGAGGATGAGGACGGTGAGGGGAACGACGGTGGCCAGCCACGACGGCGGCCACGGCGGGGAAAGCCAACCCGTGAGGTAAGGAATATTCAAATTCCTAAATTTCGGTTTTGTTGGTTTTATTCCATCCTAAGGTTTAGGATGGGTTTCTGGGGACCTTAGGACGAGTTTAGGATTGTTTTCGTGGCTTGGGACAGCCTGGAATGGGCGGTGGACGGCGGAGGAAAACACCTCCGCCATGGCCGAATAGGAAGCACGGTTTTGGGTGGTTTTTCCTTCGGTTTTTAATGTCTAAATAATAGGAAATAGGATTATGATGATATTAGGATTAAAATGGTATGAAATGGACCTAAAATCGGTCCGAAAACCGGAGAAAAATGGAGGTTGAAGACGATGAACAGTGTTTTCGACCTTCTAGGAGCGCGTGAGGGCGCGTGGTCCATTATTTAGGAAAGTGTTCAACACAGGAAATCTTCTATTCGATGTAACGAACATTTTGGGACTGGTTTCGTGTCAATCGGACATCGTATTGATAGTTTTTAGGGTGTCAGAAGGTTTAGGGTCGGTTTAAAAATAGTTAAAAGTTCGGGAAAATTACGGGGCTTTGGTAGGAGGTTAATTAAGGTCTATTACGAGTTGGACAGGTTCGGGAGTCCCGGTGACAGTGATCGGCTCGGGAGAGCCTATGGCATGCAAATCACGGAGGCAGCTCGGACGGTTTGTGAGTGGACCTTGTTTTCTAAATTGGTGTATGCATAAATGTTTATTATATGTTTTAAATACTTGTTTGTGATGCCATGAGTGCATTTGGATGTGTGGTTACATATAAGCACGTATTTCAAGGTTTCAGCCTTATACGGTGCTTATACAGGTCTGTATTTCTTTATTGATTTAAATGATTTGGTTTTGGATTTCTAAAAGAATAAATTCAGGTATAAGACCCATTTGGTTTGGTCTCGGGCATATGACACTATTTACGACCTTCGGGTCTAAATAGTGGTCGCGACGGGTGCTATGTGCACGGCGATCGACGATACGACGCTCGCCTCCGGATTGGGATGTGTTCCTTCCAGAGAGGTCACGATGCACGATTCGTGGTCGGACAGCCTGGGGAGGCTCGAATTCGGAGTGCTGACGGTTCAGGATATCGATCGGTGATGAGTGCACCATGATCTTGTGGTGGTCGCGTCGGTTGATACGTTCACGGCGACATACCAGGATTGAGGGCGGTCCTGGATGGATGGTTGCACGCATCACTATGATCAGAGTCGTGACTGACCCTTAGATATCGGGCATGGTGCCCAGTTGAGTCATATGTTTGGGCACGAGACCAAGTTGTTTTACACTGATGATTTCGGGTCAGGGACCCTAGATGGATTTCCAAGTTCATGACGGTTTATGGGAACCGTCATGAACTCTGGAAAGGTCATTGTGGTTCATGACGGTCTATAGGAACCGGCATGAACCTTTGTCAGGTCATTATGGTACATGACGGTTTATGGGAACCGGCATGAACCCTGGTTGATGGATGTTATGGATCATGACGGTTCAAGGGAACCGGGCATGAACGTTAATGTTATGTATATATATGTATTCATATACCTTCCTTTACTTCTATTATCTCCTCCGGGGAGGGTCATTGGCCTGGGTGGACCCCAGAGTAGTCACGGAGCACTGACTGAGTGGAGTCACCCCCCAGTTGGGTTCCTTACTCTCAGGAAGGCTATAGTTACTATTACCTCGGGTAGGGTCAGTGGTCTACGGACATTGATCTTGACTTTGAGAAGACTCGGATTGAGACCTGGGTAGCACGCGCGTAGCTTTGGAAACCGTGACAGGATTGGTTGTGTGAATTATATGTGTATGTGATATAAATATGATATATGTTATGTGGATACAAGATTTGAGCAGGAGCTCGTGTACTTGATTTCAGTATGGTTATGGTTTTGGGCTGAGTCCCTTATTGGTTTCTTATGGATTTGGGCAGTGGCCCGTATGGTTATTTTCATTATGGTTCTTTCAATCTTGGTTTTGGGCTTAGTTTCCAGATATGGTTTCTTTGGTTAAATGGTGTTCGAATGCATGCACGCTTTTTAGTGAAGGGTACAAATGTCTTCTCTTATAAACTGTTTTTATAAACTGGTTGCTTTGTCCACTCACAATTTTTAATGTTTTGACTGCCCTTCAGGTTGACATTGGATGTGGACTGTAGCAGAGACCGAGATATCACATACTTCCTCCAAATCCTAGCGTACTCCGATAGCTCGAGAGGGTAAAGGTCGGAAATATCCCTTGTCTGACACTTCGTGTCAGACGGGAGCAGGGTCATCCCGCATTAATCCCGGGGAGATTGGGATGGGTCCTTTTAGTTCTTCTAAGGGAGTTCATCCTGAGGAGGTCTCTCGGCTACAAGGCAACATGGAGAACCTCCAAGTGGACATACCTAGATTAAGGCCTGGTATGCGCGCCTCAAGGCCCAACACCAGGAAATGCAGGCCTAGAATGCGTAAATTCAATCCCATCTTGCACTCTTATTCAGCCAAATAAGTCAGCGTGTGCCGGATGGCCTTGGCTTGCAGTCCTGGGACCCGAGTCGATAGCCCGCCCAAGATGATGGTCACCCACCACCGAACATTTAGTTTTATTAGATTTTATTTTTATTTTTAATTATGTAAAAATATTACATTTATTTTTATATATATTATTTTAATTTTCATTTCATTATTATCAATTTTTATATGATTTTTATTTTATTTAAAGAAAATTGTTAACCTATACGTTTTACGAGGTTTCTTGAGATTTCGTTTTCGAATTTTGTTTAAATTACGGATTTGGGTTTAGTATGTTTTGTGACATGAGATAGTCTGATGTTATATTATTGGTGATTTTGGATAATTTTACGAAAATGTTTTTATGGCACGTTTTATGAGATTTGAGCCTAAGTTGTGTTTTGGGCTTACGATCGAGGTTCGAATGGTGGATTTTATTTATGAGTTGGTATGTGTTGTAAGTATGATTTCTCAATAATTTTTTTTTTCGAGTTGTGGATCTGGTTTAAAGCATTATATGTGTGTTGTGAAAGTATTTTTTTTGGTATTGGTGATGTGAAATGTGGTGATGACTGTGATGTTGGAGTTGGATTGGCTATATGTGGTTATACTTGTTGATTAGTTAGTCTCAGACGTCGAGTCGGGTTCCGAATCCTGAGATTGGTATTATGTTGGTGACTCAGACGTCGAGCTGGGCTCTGAATCCCGAGTCAGATTCACTCGAACGTCAAGCTAGGCTCTGAATCCCTGGTGGTGTGCCTACCGGTAGTGCAGTGATTATGATGATTGATATTGTACGTATAGATGGGTTGATTATACGTGATTTATGTGGTGCTGTTGGATGTGGATTGATGGTGTGTGATTGGTGTGCTGGCTTAGTGTTGACTGTTGTCGTAATTTTTGTGATGATTGTATCGGCTTCACTACGCCAAATTTGGTCATAAACTTCGGTGAAAAACCGAAGGCCATTGGGGGTTAGAACCTAAGTATTGGGAACTAATGATGTTTCTATAGGAATACACTTCAGTTTTTAACTGAAGTGCATTCCACATACAACATCGGTTTTTTCTATTATCTGATGTCAATGACCATTCCAACTAGACTAAAAGTGTTGACTTCTGATGTCATATGTGGGCAATGACATCAGTCTTTTCTTTACAACTGAAGCCTTTTGTACTTAATAGCATTAGTCTCAACTTAAAACCCGATGTTATATTATTATTACAAATTCAGTATTTAATAATAATTTGATGTTAATGTTTCCTTAAGACTTCAGATATTATAAAGTATTGATACAATTTTCATACTAGGCTTTAGTTTTTTGTTTAAACTAATGTCGTTATAGACTACAAACATCAATTTTTTTTATAGTTTTTTGTAAGCTTTTTGTGTATTAGACGAATCCCTTTTTACATATTCACCGACTTTGAATGATTGAAATTAAAGACATCAATAATTATATAAATATGCATTGTTGTTCTGCAAAAGTAAATGCTAATTCATGTCATCAATTAAAGAAAAATATGTTTACAATTTTATAATACTAGAAATAGTTATAAATCTAATACATCAATTCCAAGTGAACATTGCTCATATAATGTATCATATGTTACTCATATCATATGTTTATGTTGTTAAGTTAAAATTCATATTTTATTAGATGATCAAAGTGAATACTACCAACAAAAACACCAAAGATGTCAAACCCACCATATGACATGATATGTCATTCACTTCGAACCTCATCCAACTGCTTTTGTGTAAGAAGAAAAATGTACGAAGTTAATGCATCGCAACTCAATAGCAATACTAATCCATCAATAATGGTAATCTCAATACAAAACCAATTCGTCAATGACACTAATCCATCAATAACAATAATCACAATACAACACTAATCCATCAATAACAATAATCACAATACAACACTAATCCATCAATAGCAACACTAATCTATCAATAACAACACTAATCCATGAAAAGCAACTCAATTGCAATATTAATCCATCAATAACACTAATCCATAGCAACTATTGGAAATTCAAATCTACCAAGTACCTTGATGTGAAGGGAAGTTGTTGCATCTTCATATATTCCCTTCATATCGCATCACACAATAGCCACATGTCTTTCCATCCATTTGCTTATGAGCACTCTATAGTAGCCAAATAATTCATCATTTCATTAATTAGGCACATATGAATCTGGATTACTACCTGAATTATTATACTACATAAAAGATGAAACTATCATTAATAACACTAATCTCAACGAAGTTAATGCATAGCAACACTAATCCATAGCAACTCAATAGCAACACTAATCCATGAATAACGGTACTCTCAATAGAACACTAATCCATCATTAATACTAATTTCAATACAACACTAATCCATCAATAACAATAATCTCAATATAAAGCGTGCAAGCTTATTAATATGCACGAGTTACGTATTATGAATCTATTCAAGTATAGGTATTCTTCGTGTGGTATTCTGATTTCATTTAATTTCCTCTATTTTACTGGGTTTGGCCCATTTATTTAGCCAATGGCTTGTTTTGCATACTTGGAAATGGGTTACATAGATTTTGCATTGAAAAATTGAATTCGTTCCAATTACATTGCACCCAAGGCGCTAGAGACTAACAAACACATGCAAAGCAAATTTGGAACCCTAAATTGGCAAAGCATGCACTTGTAGGAGCATACAAGGCACTAGAATGCTATGCAAACATCATTTGTTCCTGACTCTGAATACTAGAGCTGGTAACGTCCAATGCAAGTCGGTGTTCATGTTATTCTATAACCAAGAAACAGAAAAATGAGAGTAATAATTTACAGTTACCTACGCTTTCTGATAATGTAAATATTTGTGTTCTCATTGATGTTAAGAAGGAGATACTTACGTTATAGACCAGAGGAGTCCCAACTAGCATCAACAACCATGATGATCTTGTCGTGTAAATTGGCTCCAGCACTAGCAATGACACCGCGATCAAGACCTTCTAAATATATACCCTTTGAGAAGTCTAGGGGACGCCCTCCAGCCTCTGTAACCACACCACCTACCCTTTGGATGATAATAAGACCGGATGCATGATCCCAAATCTTCTCCTTGTAGCCAGCCCTTGCAAACTTCATAAAAATCTCAGAATCCCTACGAGCTATGATTGCGCATTTCACCATGTTGTATACTCGCAAAGGTTGCTTCCTATAATGCAAATCACGATAATGAATACACATCAATAATGTTTGATTCTTTTAAGATTCAAAATGAGTATATATATATATAGGAGAAGTAAGTTACCTAAGCCCAACGTTGTGAGCTAGCCCTGCGGTGAAGGAATGACTTGAATTTGCCTTCTCAACTGGTTCACAAAAGGTTGCCAATGATGGATTATCTATGGAGGAAACTCGGACAGGTTTTGCAAAGTTTGGCCACACAAAGTTCTTACTTACATGGAGCAGTGGTTGCATCCAAGACTCGCCGCTCCCTCTTCTAGCTTAAATCACAAAACCTTTGTCCTAAGATTCTGATGTTTGCGGGGTCAATTTGGATATAATTTTGTGGTAACGGTGATGATGATTGAGCCATTCCTTTCCCATTGGGTAGCCAAGACCATAACTTAATGCATAAATGAGTCATCTTTCAAGTATACATCTATATGAGACTAGGACTAGCAACATCATTTCACTTTATTCTATAGTTTCCAATAGGAATCCACCAAAACAGCTGCACAAATCCATATCAGATTACTTCCCACTAGAAACCACACTAAGAACAAAAAGGAAATCTATATTGTTTTACGAATTCATCAAAGATAACAGAACTTCAAGAATTCAGAGTAATTTCTTCAAGCCTATGGTTTCATAAACCTGAAAAGTGAAGCTTAAATTACCATCAAACATTGTCCCACACAATGATAATTAGTCGAATCTAAATCAAACGCAAATGACCACAATTTAAGTGGAAAAAAAAATCCAATTGAGATAACACATGCATTAATAATGACTGAAATAAGAGATTGATGACTAACCTGCAATAGTGAGAGGGGAATTGTCATCTTTGGATTGAACCCCATCGCTAGTCTTAGAAATCAGACTATTTTGAACACAACACTCTGACAAAGAGAGCAAGCTAATTGCACAGCTCTCATAGCCACATCTAATTCTCGAAAGTTTTTCTCTACTGGTTCTGATTCTGGGGATGAAAGGCTCAAACTTTTGTGGTAATAACTACCAAAGTAGAATTAAGTATAACCACCTAAGTTAGACCCATTCAAAAACAAACTAACAAGATAAAACAGAAAAAAGGGGAATCGTATATACCATAGGTATTCCAAGCTCTTTGAGATCATTTTTTCCTATATGCTAAAATGCAATCACATCAATCTGTGTAAAGATTAGATATATCAATTATAAGCTGAAATAGAGAGGCTAGGAACTTTAATGGTAAACATGAGCTCACTAGTCCAGAAAACTCCCAAATGTAGCTATCCAGGCGAGTCTGATAAGTTTAAGATATTAGGACATGATTTTCACTAATATAATTTAGAAATAATGCTTATAGCCCAACAAAACAAACTCTAGCAATATATAAAACCATGCCTCCATTCGGTGAGGTTATAGGTGTGACCCGACCCATCTAGCACGATATTGTTCGTTTTGGGCCAGCCCTCACGGTTTTGTTTCTGGGAACTCACATGTAACTTCCCAGTAAGTCACCCATCTTGGGATTGCACCAACTTAAACTCGCTTAACTTTGGAGTTCCAACCAAACTCAATGCCAATGAGCTCCCAAAAAGCCTCGCGCTAGATAGATACGTGCCCAGACATATAAGACACTTCACCTTTCCTTCCACGAGCGATGTGGGATTGTTCACCGTTCTTCTCAAGACATGGGTCTCACAATCCACCTCCTTTGGGGCCCAGCGTCCTCACTGGCTCACTTCCGGTCAGGGTCCAGCTCTGATACCATTCTGTCACGACCCGACTCATCTAACACGATATTGTCCGCTTTGGGCTCAGCCCTCACGGTTTTGTTTCTGGGAACTCACATGTAACTTCCCAGTCGGTCACCCATCCTAGTCGTGGGTAAAACATTGACTTTTAATTCGGACGGTCAAATGGACTTTGATCAATGACCGTGACGTAGTTCGGGACGTCACGAGTTCATAGACAGGTGGCACGTTCGATTCCGACGTTCGGGGTGAAAATTATGACGTTCGGGGTGAAAGAAATGGGGGGAAATGTTGACTTTTTGACCGGGAGGTCCGATGGTCGAGGACCAAGGACCGTTAGGACGGTCTCGATGACCTGAGTCCGTAGACAGGCGGCACTCGTCAATCGGAGTTCGGATGACCAAGTTACGGGTCTAGATGCGTGAGGGGCATTTTGGTAATCTGTCAAGTAAGTGCAAAATGGTAATTTAGTTGTTGCAATTTGTAACAGCCGTGGGTGGGTTGTGGAATTGTTCTAAACAAATGGGAGGCAAGTGTACATGGGATTGGAATTTGAAACTAGTGGACAATTTTGAATTGAAAAAGGGAATTGTTTAATGGTTTTGAGTTAGTGAACACCATTGTTAATGTTTTGAGTTCCTTGTGGGGAGCAAACAACATGGGCATGGATTTGTTTATGGAACATAATTCTTGGTCTTTGTGTGAGGGATTTGTTTATGCAATTGGGAGTGGAGACTTTGCACGGGTTGCAGAAGGGTGCTGGTGGTTTTGGGTACTGAGTGCACAGTTTTGTGCTGGGGGCGCCTTTGAAAAATTGGAAAACAGAGCTGGACATGAGCGTGTGCACGGTTTGGGTTTGTTTATACAATTGAGTGCAGGGACACAGAGCACTGAGGAAATTATTTATGCTGGTGGGTGGCATCGGGTCAGTTGAGGCTGGTGAATTGCAGAGCACGGGCAATTGTTTTATTTCTTTGAGAAAATGAACAGAGCACTGGTGGATTTGGGTGGATTAATTGGGTCTGTTTGGACCATTTTGGAGATGGGGAGTGTAACAACCCGTTCCGAGAGTCGGGATTAGTAGAGTGGTTAAGGTTGATTAGTGAGGTTAATCAGTGGTTAGGCGGTCCCGATAGGTCCTTGCGTGTAGAATGACGATTTTGCCCCTAGTCCGGGCAAAATAGTTGACTTTTAGTTCAGGTGGTCAAATGGGGGTTGACCAGTGACCAGGACGTAGTTTAGGACATCACGAATCCATAGGCAGGTGGCACGCCTGATTCCGACATCCGAGGAGGAAATTGTGATGTTCGGAAGGTTGAGGGCATGACCGTAATTTGGGTAAATTAGGGGGAATAGTTGACTTTTTGAATAATCGAGTTTTGGTCGGTTGACCTAGGATGGTTAGGTAGCTTTCGACGTCCTGAGTTCGATGACAGGCGGCACGTACTCATCGGACTTACGAGGCGAGAGTTACGGGTCTAGGAAGTTTTGGTAAAACCGTAAAATGAGTAAAACAGGAGGGTATTTTGGTCTTTCTGCACATTGGGATTTGTGCAGAAAGAAGGAAATGGACGGCTGGGATTTCACCAGGTGGGATAAGGAGTGGAGTGGATGGTGACACATGGCAGGGGGCTAGAGGATTCTGGGAGAATCCTGTGTGGTCTCAGCCCAAATAATTGGGGTGCACTCGTGCTTACCCGTGGCTGTTCTTCGACAAACACAGAGAAACAGAGTGAGCTTATGAGGAGGAATTGAGGATTGATCGTGGCTGGTGACGAGTTCTGGTGAGTGAGGAAGGAACGGGAGATTGGAAGGGAGTTGCTGATCGGGTTTTGGTGGTGCAATTGTGCACGGCGGCACGGCGGAGGTGCGGAGAAGTTTTGAAGGAAACAGGGAGGCCGTGAGTTCGAGGTGGTGGCTACGCCGTGAGGTGACTCAAACCAAGGCAGGGGAAGCTGCAAGAGGTTGCAGGGAGACTAACGAACACCGTGGCACGCGGCGGTGCGCACGGCGGAGGTGCAATCGAAGGTGAGATCTCTTTACTCTGTTTTTCCCGTAAACTTCATTTGGAAAGTCGTGAGGTTTGGCTGAGAGTCGAGAGGTTAGAAGGTCGGGGTGATGTTCAGGGAGGTCCTAGGAGTGGGTTGTGATGGTCGCCGTGACGGGGGCGTACACGGCGGAGCTCAGGCGAAGAGGAGTCTCTGTTACCCTGTTTCGACCGTGAACTTCAAACCCAAAGTCGTGGACTTCTGGGGTGAGTTGAAGGGTTAGGAGTGTTGGACTTGGATCAGTGAGGTTGTGGGGTGAGTCTGGTATTGCCACCGTGACGGGAGGTTACCGGAACATGTGAATTATGAAACAGGGGAAAAGTGGCCGTCTGGTTCGAGCTTGAATCGACGATGACGGGGCTGTGTCGAGGTTAGAGGAGTTGAGGGATGGATTCGTGGTGTCTGGACAAAGCTGCAGGAGAAGAGAGGGAAGGAAAAGGTGGCCGGACGGTGGAGAATGCCTCTCGCCGGTCCAGTTGCAGCGGCCGGTTCAGCACAGTGCACTCGAGGTTGGGGGTGACACTGTAGCTGGCGCGTGAGGGCCACGCGCAGCCACTTTGGGCGGCGCGTGGGGGTGCGTGCGGCGGCAATGGGGAAAACGGTCAACAAGGTTTTTGGTCTAGGAGTTAGGGTGAGTTCAATGGAGTTGGTTTCAGGTCAATCGGAAGTCGTTTGAGTGTAGTTCCGCGAGGGTGAAGGTTTAGGGTCCCGGGTTTTAGGTTTTCGATTCGGGGATTTTTGAGGGAATTTAGGTGAACCTTCGTAGACGTGTTAGTGACGTAATTTGACGGTGATTGACAGGATCGGGATTTCCCGAGGAAGCCGAGGAACGGGCTGGACGTTCGGGACGCGAGTAGGGCTCAGTACTGTGAGTGGACCCTTTCTTTAAACTCGAACATGCATAACTGTTTTCTATAATTGTTTTATGGTTTTGTTTATGGTTTCATGTTTCTCGAATATGTTTTGTTGGCTTTACATGTTTGCACGTTTTACGAGGAAGTACAGTTTTAGCACGTTTTACGAGGAAGGGTAATTTTGGAAAGATAAATGATTTCCATGATTTTAAGGGGTTTTTGGGACATGATTTTGATAATCAAGGTTTTCGATTTTAGAATCGGATTTCGGAAAGCGAAATTTGGTTTTAAAGTTGGAAAGTGGAATTCCGGATTTGGGTTCGGAATGGCGGTTCTGGAAGCTGGAAGGGCTTCAGACCGGGGATTTCGGGTTCGAGTTTGGATATGGATTTCCAGTGGTTTTAAAATGGTTTTGGGGTTGGATTTGCTGGATCTGGTTATTGGGTTTAAAGACCCGGATATATGTGACGGGGGACCGGCCGGATTGGGTTTAAAGACCCGGATTGAGTTTAAAGACTCGGGAGTTTAAAGACTCGGATATATTGATTTTCCCCCGTAGGCCTTGAGTTTAAAGACTCGGATATGATTAAGGCCTGGATTGAGTTTAAAGACTCGGGAGTTTAAAGACTCGGATAGGTCCAGCAGGTTTGATCAGAAAATGATGATATGATGTTATGTTTTCTGATATGGTTTTATGATTTCACATGCTGTGGTTTTCTAACTGGTTTATAGTGTTTCTGTTTCTTATGATGCGGTTTGTGGTAAATTGATTTATAACTGTGTTCATAAATTTGGTTATGCATGTGGTTTTCAAAACGGAGGGTTAAACTCGGTTTTCGTGTAAAATGGTTTTGAACTCTTGAACTGTTGGTCCACTCACATCTTCTGTTTTAAATTGCCCTCCAGGTTGTGGAGATAGCGCGGGGTCTGGACGTCGAGGCAGTGTCCGAGGCATAGAAGTGACGTGAGGATCCCATAATAGATTAAAGGCTTCTGTGTGCGTGTAGTTATCGGTTTTATTTTCCTTGTATTTTCGTACTATGTTCTGTAAATGCTACCTTCGGGACATTGTGTTTAATTACTCCTGCGTTTGACTGGATTTGAGTGAGTTTTACTTGAGTGTTGTGTCGGGGATTCAGACGGGAGCGGGATTTACCTCGGGTTTCGGGGTGAAACCGGGGTGGGTCTTGACAGGGAGAGGGA
Organism: Prinsepia uniflora; assembly: GCA_032719365.1. Taxonomy (NCBI): domain Eukaryota; kingdom Viridiplantae; phylum Streptophyta; class Magnoliopsida; order Rosales; family Rosaceae; genus Prinsepia; species Prinsepia uniflora. The sequence continues at coordinate 40,675,290 of CM064867.1, read as the reverse complement.
CAGAGAAGTAGTGAGAACCTGAGAGAGAGGTTAGAGAGGAGAAACGGATAAATTGAGTGGAAATTGTGCATTGGAACCCGAAACCGTGTTTGAGCAAATTCAAAATCCGAACTCGAAATGTAGGCCAACCCAAGACAATCTAGGGCTCAATTCAGTCTTCTGGGATCTCACTTAGTCGATCCAGATCGATAAGTCGAAGCTGGAAGGCCCTGGGAGCCATGGACAGGGACGACGAAGTTCAGGAAAATCGAGCTTGGAGTCGTGGCTGTGGAGGAGGGTTCTGTTGGAATTGGTCACACAATCCTCTCTATGGTAAGCCTACGATGCTCCCTAAGTTTTCAATTGAGGAAAACAGTGGTGGCTAAGTGGAATTGGAATAACGATCGTCATTTTGAACTTGAGTTCAATCGAGGGGTTTTGGGCCGTGTTGACTATAATGGTTACTACAGACCTCTAATTAAGTGTGTTGCGAGTCTATTTGATGGATCAATTGAAGAAATTAGATGGTTTATCGCAGGGATTGAATCGGGTCAGGACGCGGGTGGAATGGCCCGTTTACTAGGGAAACGGGCGAAGAAGATGAACTGTAGCTGGCACTGTAGCTGGCGCGTGGGTTTCACGCTCAGCCACTCACGGGGGCGCGTGAGGGCGCGTGGGTCCGATTTTTGAGGTAGGTTCAACATGACTTTTGTCCTACACATTGTAACGAACATTTTAACGTTGGTTTCGAATTTATCAGACACCGTTTCGATGTGGTTTCGAGGGTCCGAAGATTTATGTTACGTTTGTAATTAACGATTAATTCCCGAAAAATTATGGGAAATTAGTATGTTGTTATTTGAGACCTTAATGACCCTGGAATGTGATTTCAGACAAGATTCGGGGTTTCTAGAAAATGTCGGAAATTACGAGAACGCGTGCGGTGCAAAACCGAGCCTTAAGAACGTTGTGTGAGTGGACGTTGCTTTCAAAATTGAATGCATGCATAAATATTTCCATGATTTTTATGATTATTATTATAAGTTGTGATTGATTTCAATTCCCGTATTTATACGAATTTTTGCTATACATACGAAATTACACGTATTTCGAGACTATGGTTACTCTTATGCTTGATGATGGTTTAACGAATGGTTTTATATGAATTGTGCGTGTCATGTTTTAATAATGTTTTGAATATGTTGAGATTGGACCGTGATTTTGGTGATTATGATTGTGGTTTTGATGTTTTGATAATGAGATTTGAGAAATGAAGTGATTTCAAGGAATTAAAATGGATTTTGAAAAAGGTGATTTCGGGCTTGATGCTCGGGGCATAAAAGTAATTTTAACGAACGAGATTTCGGTTTTTGGAAATTTAAAGCGGATTATTGGTTTGGGTCCGGGATGATGCTTCCGGATGCCGACTTACGTAATCATTATTGCGAATTCGAATTCGAGAATGGAAAAGGATTTAATAAAGTGATTTGGTCTGATTTTGCATGCCCCGTGTTTAATGATAATTTGATTATGTTTGTGAAGTATGATTTGGGGAATTGAATGTGGAAATTCGGACCATGAGTCCTGTTGTGAAAAATGTGATTTTGGGATGGATCCCACGTTGTTGTGTTTGACAAATGTTTTGGGTTTAAAGTCCCGTTGAAAACTGTTTTGGGTTAAAGACCCGGTGCTATTGCTGGAGCACATTTTGAGTTTAAAGATTCGGTTAATTGATGACGGGGGAGGGCCCTTAATGAGTTTAAAGACTCGTGAGTTTAAAGACTCGTGAGTTTAAAGACTCGGATATTGTGATACCCCCGAGGCCTATGTTGAGTTTAAAGACTCGTGAGTTTAAAGACTCGTTGATATCCCAGGAAGGCCTGTTTATGCGCATGGTTTTGAGTTTAAAGACTCGGGCGCACTTGATATCCAGCAAAATGAGTGACTTGTGATTTATTGTTAATTTCTGATGTTTCGGTTGAGTTGGGCAGTGGCCCGGTTTATGTGGTTGATGGTTTTGGATCATGTTAAGTATCTGGTTTTGATTCGTGGATTTGGGCTGAGGCCCTGTGTTATGATTGCGGGCTGAGACCCGAAGGTTAGGAAAAGGAAAATGATTTTGATTCCATGCACTGTTTTTTTTATGATGGAAATGTTAACCGATTGCGAAATGATTTTTGTATACATGCATTGGTTTTACACATAGGGTAAAAACGTCTTTTTGTAACTGTTTTTATAAACTGATTTATTTTTGTCCACTCACACCTTTTGGTTTTTGTTGACCCTCCAGGTCGTGGCGCGTTGTTCGAGGCTGATCGTGAGGTGGAGGCATGAGTAAGCACGGGTGGCTATCCCTGGTCTGGCACGCACTGAGGGTAACTTGGGAATTTCAGTCGTCTTGCCAGACGGGAGCAGGACCGGGCACGGTTAACAATGCCCTTTTCGGGGGCGGTCCTGTCATGTATTTTGATAATTTTGTAGGCCAGGGGTAAAATGGTAATTTTGGTTAAAAAAATTTTGAGTCAGTGATGGGGGATGACTCACCACGCTGATTTTGTGACACCTTCCATTTCTATTTGCAGCTTAGTAGTAGCTGTTATGTCCGTGTATGCTGTTCGAACAAAACCAAGTACCCATCAACCCTCAAGCATCAATTTTCATTTGAAACACTGGGAAACAAAGGGGAATTGAGAAAAATAAATGCGGAAAAATAGGAGAGAACAGGGTAAACCCTGAAGTGAGGTTACATACTTCATTATGGGACAAATATGAATAGGATAGTCAAAATTCGATGAAAAATCGTGCAGAAATACCCCTAGAATACGGTTCGAAACTTGGACATTAAGGTCGGTTAAAAATTTATGACTAAGGTAAAGAATTTCATGGAATTGATTCCATATGCTTCTTTTTTGGGTTAATTCCGAGTAGACTGATGGTTTGAATTGTAAAAAATTGAATAAAATTGAAGAATTACAACTGGGTTGTGAAATCGGGTTGCGTGACCCATTTTGCAGGAAAACAGGTCAAAGAGACAATGAACAATACTGAACAGTGGCAGTCGCGTGACTTTCACATGCAGCCGCTTACGACGGCACGTGGGGGAGTGTGAGTGGGCTTTTGGAGGTAAGATCAACATGAATTTTCATGTAATCGATGTAACGAACATTTTGGCGCAGGTTTTGAGTCGACCTGACACTGTTTCGATATAGTTTCGACGGTCCGAAGTTTTATGTATACGTTTTTATTACATATTTAAATCGCGAAAATATAAGGGATTGTATTGTGAGGTTATTTGGAATGTTAGTGACCCTCGATAGTGGTTTTTGATAGGATTCGTGATTCCTGGAATTACAGATGTGCATACGGCTCGGAATCGGACCGCTTGGACTGTGCGCGAGTGGACGTTTGTTTTATAAACTATTATACATGCATAGTAAATGTTTTCTATGATTTATTGCATGATTTGAGTTTCAATTATTTGGATGATGATTTGATGTCATTACTTGGTAATTTATGAATTTGATAATTGGTTTTTGGGACACGAGCTATGAGAATGGTGAAAACGATGTTTTGGGCTAGGCCCGGATTTGAAAATGGTATTTTGACTTGAAATGTGAGTCAAGAACAATTATACGGATTTACTTAATGATTCTCGGATGTGATTTTACGGATTTGTGTGGAAATGGTATTTTGGGTTGTGATTTTACGGATTTGTGTGAAATAATGTTTTGGGCTTAAGTCCCTATTGGAAATGATGTTTCGGGCTTGAAACCCTGTTGGAAATGGTTTTGACTTGGTTTTAATTCTAAGACAGTTTTGAAACTAATGTTTTGGATTTATGTTCAATGCCCCGGATGTGTAATGCCTGGGAAAACTCTAATGTGTAATTCTCGGGTTAACTGGCATGTGTAATTCCCAATACGTTCTGAAACGGCCGTGACAGGACCTGTCCCCGAAGGACATAGATTACCATGCCCGGTCCTGCTCCCGTCTGACAAGTCAACTGAAAGTCCGAAACAACCCTTCAGCACCTGCCAGACAAGGCCGGCACATACCTCCACCTCTGGAATAGCCTCGATCAACGCGCCACGACCTGAAGGGTTAATAAAACAGAAAAGGTGTGAGTGGACAAAAATGACCTCTTATAAAAACATTTATCAAAATATATTCTTACCCTCCAGTTTTCACAAACTTACATGCATATCATAAAACATGAGTAATAGTATGAAATCATTCAAGTATGAACAGTGGACCGATAAAATCAAAACATATTTTCCCATGGTCCATAAAACTCATGTTCACCAAATCAATTTAATATCTCAAAAAGTTCACAGTTTCCTTAAATCATTTTAACCGCTAAACCACGGTTTCCTCAAAATCATTTTTTATAATCCACGGGACTTATTTCCATATCCTGTTACTTAGAGTCACGTTTATCCCTGCAACGCGTGCATATCAATAGGCTCAAGGACCGCTCAAAATCCGAGCATCCGCCGCTGTGAACACATCACCAGCCGGCAATCCGGATCTCGTGAACACATCACTTACCGATCCATATATATATCCAGCACATCTGATCTGAGTCGAGCCTCCCCTGGGCTGCACGACAAAGACCGTGCTACGTGACCTCTTCGGGGTAAACACTTCCATCCCGAAGGCAAGCGTTATCTCCAGGGTGCACTCCGGGGAAAAACATATTTCCACCCGAAAGCCCTAATTATCCGCAACATATCATCATCACGAAAACCAGTGAAAACAGTTGCATTGAAAACCAAATCATTTACAATACAGGGTCTCAGCCCTAAGTCCCGATTTACTTTATAAATCTGAAATCATCAATATCATCATGTAATCACATGGAAATACAAATCCAATCAGAAACACAATTCCATTGGGTCTCAAGCCCAAAATATCATTTTCACGTAAATCCGTGCAACCGTAAACTCGAGTTGCCACAATCACGTAAATCCATGAAATCAATCACTGACTCATAATCCGAGTCCAAATATCATTTTCAACTTCCTGACTCATAACCCGAGTCAAACCATCATTTTCAATCCGGACCTAGCCCAAAACATCATTTGCACGTTCCTCATAAAACGTGCCCGAAAGATTGATTAAAATAATCACAAAATCACGAGAATACAAAAATCATCAAATTCATCAAATTCACATGTAACTCCAAATCCGAGCCAAAATCATTATCTACTTGGGTTCTCACGCCCACAATATCATTTTTAACCAATTTCATGATTTCTCGAAAATCGTGCCAGAATATAATAATATAATAATAATAAAACCGAGAAATCACCGAATTGAAATACCAATCATGCCAAAGCATATCAAATCATATGATGAAGCATTTTAAATCATATATGCATGCATCACGGTTAGAAAACAAAGTCCACTCACACACATCGTTCAAAACGGTTCGTTTCCGAGCTGCACGTTTTTCCGTAAATTCTGGAAATCACAACTCCTGCCCAAAATCATTATAGAGGGTTACTAACATCTCAAAATACTTCATATAATTTTCCCCAATTTTCCCAGAATTTAAATACGTATTTTAAACGTAAAACAAAACTTCGGATACGCGAAACTTTATCGAAACCATATCCGATTTCCTCGAAATCAACGTCAAAATGTTCGTTACACTGAGAGGATCAAAAGTCATGTTGACCTCACCTTGAAACTAGGCCGGACGCGCCCTCACGCGTCGACGTGAGTGGCTGCGCGTGAAATCCATGCGCCAGCTACAATGTCACCAGCCTAACCCATTTATCTGATAAACGGGTCCTTTAACCCGCGATCAGACCCGGTTCCAATTCTATCAATTCGACACTGATTTCATCAATTGAGCATTCAGTTAGTTTCATTTTAAGTTCAATTAGAGTTCTGTAACAATAATTTCACCAAAACCTACTTCAAACCTCACGATCACAGATGGTTATTCGAAGAACATCCGGCCACTGTTCATCCTTCGAAAACCATCAAACCTTCTTGATTTCGTTCAATTGATCCACCAGTAAGCTTCAATGGACTCAGGTAAACATTTCCCCCAACTCAATCGAATTAATCGAAGCCTCCAACTCCACGACTCAAACTCAATTCTTCGAAGAACAACCGTCACTGTGCAACCATGGAGTTCCGTCAATCCCAACCGGTTTCTTCCAATTGATGAACCCAGAAGCATCGTGGGATCCTCAGGAACATAATCCCCACATCAATTACACCGTTTGATCGCTCCAAGATCACGACTCGACCTTCAAACTCCATTACTGTCACCAAGTCCGTTCAGAGCTAAAACGGCCCCAATTCCTCTCGTTTTTGATCTGGTTCCACTCGTCACAACCTCAGGAAGCTAAATGATGCTTCAATTCCGCTCCTCACGGCTCAATTCTTCCAATTCGATTTTCCCTCCCAAAACTCAAAATCCGAAATTCCAGTTCCCAGCTCACTCTCAATTTCTCGTGTTTACCCAATTGAGTTAGTCTCAACAAGCACTCGATTTTGCCCTCAAAACCAGTTAGAGAAGGCAGCAAACTCTCTCCAATTTTCTTCCCAAATTTTACACGGTTTGAAGAACAAAGGAGATTAATGGAGGAATTAAAAATAATTAGGATTAATTAATTAATAAAACATCATAATTGTGTCTTCCCTAAAACATGGGATCTGGTTTCATGCCTGAATTTAGGGGATGAGTGACACTTGTCACTCATCCAAGTCTGTTCAGTCACCAGGTACTGTTCATATTAAAATATTATTTTAATCTCGGTTCGTTCGGTTAATCGAGCCCGATTCCGTGACCATAACTTCGTCGTCGAATCTCCGATTTTGGCATACCGCCTGTCGTTGGATTCGTATCGACGAGACCTACGTAACAGTCCTTGGCCCTCGTCCATTGGACCTCCCGGTCAAAAAGTCAACATTTGGCCCCTAACATGCCAAATTACCAAAATACCCCTCAACTTTCGAACATCATAACTTTCTCTACGAATGTCGGAATCGAACGTGCCACCTGTCTATGAATTCGTGACGTCCCGAACTACGTCATAGTCATCGGTCAAAGTCCATTTGACCGCCCGAACTAAAAGTCAACATTTTACCCACGTTAGGGGCAAAACGGTCATTTTGCACGTTTCGTCCGATTTCACTCAACTAATCCCCGATTAGTCATTCTAATTCATAATTAATTAATATTCAATCCCGATATTCGGGACGGGTCATTACAACCTTCCCTCCTTAAAGAATTTTGTCCCCGAAATTCCAACTATCCGTATTCCACAACTACCTCGTGGAAAACAAATGGGCCTCAGAACATGTGTACACCTGGACACCCACTAGCCAACACAGAACTCGTTTGCACTCAGACATCACATCACAGATGCACGTCGTATTGACTACACTCGACCACCTCGAGTGAAATTGATCACCGAAATTGGCAATGTCACCATTAAGCTGACTCTTTTAGCTTGACGGATCCTCGTAATCATTAATGTGCCCTGACTTCCGCTCTCATAGAGAGTCACCAAAACTCACTTGTCAGTCCATGCCGACACTACTAGCCAATCTGTCACCACTGAGCTTTACCGCCCTTGTAAAGCTCCAATCATCGACAAATCAGTGACAATACAACGTATAACAATGTTCGACAATGTAGCACAAGATCAACAACATGATCTCGCCACACAGGGCAACCTCATTCCTGTAACAAATACTAACCTTAGTACCCACAACTGTCACCCCCCTCAGCGATCCCAGATGCTGGTATGGTCACGACACGGTAACATCTCGCCGCAAAGCAACTTGCGGTCACATTAACCACCAACTCACTCATCCTGAGTATACGCATACCGTCATCACACTCAAGCAGACGGTGTAACTGGAACACGTTGAACACCAGCCTAGCAGTGATCACACAACTCAACACTAGAGTTACACTAGCCAACCATGGCTAAGAGCACCTGCTCAAACAATCACTGAATGCGTCAGAATCACACTGCCCAGTACATCGTGTTCAATGTCCAGTTCACGTTCACAACCAATACCAATGGTATTGGGACTAAGCCAAGCACCAACACGTTTATCGACACATCACTGGTACATCACATGTACCTTCACTAGGTATCAAGTACCCTCGTCCATACGATACAGCAAATCGTACACCAAGCAAGATCCTACAGCTGGACCCTAGTACTCAACCCATAGACCAATATGGTCGATCCCAAACCAGGTAAGGGAAAAAGTAAAAATCCTGAGGGTTTAGCTAACATCGACAATCCTTGTCCTATGCTACCCAAAAACACCTCGCCAAATGACAGCACTCAAAATGACACATCAATGTATCCACAGGGAAGAACGCCTAGTTCTCCCGGGATTCACATCAACCCTGGCCACCACAAGTTTGCAAAATATCGTACCCCAAACCATGTACAAGGTACATACATCTATCCCTTGACCAGACTACAACCACTTAGGTCATAGCCAAACACGTTCCAATAATGGAGTCCATTTGCCCAAACCAGCAGTAGACAAATCGAAACTCCACCCATCCTCTAGTTCCAATTCCAAACCCGAATCCGCAGTTTCACAAGAAATCCCGAATTCAAACCCAGACATCACATTTTTTAATCCATGTCCAAATCCGAATCCGAAATCATTATTCCGTAAGCTAGCATTTGGAATAATCATTCCGCACCCAAATACAGTATTCCACTTTCAACTTCCAAAATCGAATCCTGAATCGTCACCCAGAAATTCGGTTCCAAAACCCGAAATCTCGTTCACGTCCACTCGGACACACTAAAACCGAACCTATCGGTTACCAGTTCAAACGAGTAACACATTACATCCGATTGACTTCATAAGGAAGCCAATCCCATCAATCACAACTCTAAGGCTGACAAAATTCAACCCCGTCGGAAACCTACTCGCTCGAGTATCATACCATAAAGGGCTCCACTTCGAAAAGAAGTTCAGTCCCGCCATTTACGACTCACATACCAAAGTAAGAGTGATAAACTCTCACCCCATCTGGATCATCGAAATCACTGATTACCTCGTATCTATCCTTGCCATCCCACCTAGGGAAAACCAAGGATGATCCAAAACAATGACACCAATACTCATCCTACGTGGATGCAAACAAAACTCACTGCACTCCCCACGCCATGTAACCCAACATCGTCTGCCACCAAGCAGAAAATAAGAAGTCACCCCTGATGACTTCAGAATACCTAATCCCAATGCGGAAAACCCGCAATTCTCCTATCACCTTAAACACAACCTCTCACGATTCCGTAGGTCCAACCATGTTGAACCCAACGCACTCGGACACCAACCATGTGTCCCATTTAGACTGGTTACGGACACATACCCATCTTGACGAAGTCACAATCCGACTCGTGACCCATCGTCAGCACAACACCGGCACCAACACCAGCATACAGACAACAGTATCAGTATGAGCACACCGTGTGCAAAACTGACAACTTTGGATCTCCGCTCATAACAAGCGACGACCCCGTACCTCTACTCGAATAGGAGAAACTCTGCCTTCTTCGTACCTAACAACTCTGGGTACAATCACCCTGACAACTCCTGAGGCTTAAGATATTACCATGACTCATCTCGAGTCCTAACCGAATTCTTGACTCATTCATCCATGCCATCTGACAGGACCCATCCCAATCCCCCCGGGATTAGTGCGGGATGACCCTGCTCCCGTCTGACACGAAGTGTCAGACAAGGGATATTTCTGACCTTCGCCCTCCCGGGCTATCAGAGTACGCTAGGATCCGGAGGAGGTATGTGATATCTCGGTCTCTGCTACAGTCCACATCTGATGTCAACCTGAAGGGCAGTCAAAACATTAAAAGCTGTGAGTGGACAAAACCAAGAGTTTATAAAAATATTTTATAAGACATTTGTACCCTTCACTAAAAAGCATGCATGCATTCGAAAACCATTTAACCGAAAGAACCATATGTGGGAACTAAGCCCAAAACCATAATGAAAACGATTGTACGGGCCACTGCCCAAATCCTGTGTAACCACACATCACATATCATATATCATATTTATATCATATACACATATAATTCACACAACCAATCCTGTCACGGTTTCCAAAGCTACGCGCGTACTACTCAGGTCTCAATCCGAGTCTTCTCAAAATCAAGATCAATGTCCGCAGACCACTGACCCTACCCGAGGTAATAGTAATCATAGCCTTCCTGAGAGTAAGGAACCCAACTGGGGGGTGACTCCACTCAGTCGGTGCTCCGTGACTACTCCGGGGTCCACCCAGGCCAACGACCCTCCCCGGAGGAGATAATAGAAGTAAAGGAAGGTAGATGAACATATATATATACATAACATAATATCCATGCCCGGTTCCCCTGAACCGTCATGATCCATAATATCCATAACCAAGGTAACATGCCGGTTCCCATAAACCTTCATGTACCGTAATAACCAACAAGGGTTCATGCCGGTTCCCATAAACCGTCATGAACCACGATACCATAACAAGGGTTCATGCCGGTTCCCATAAACCGTCATGAACCGGGAAATCCATTTAAGGTTCCCTGTCCTGAAATCAAAACCGTAAAGTAACTTGGGTCTCGTGCCCGAACATAGGACATCAGCTGGGCACCGTGCCCAATATCTGAGGTCATATGCCCGAGACAAAACCAAATGGGTCTAATACCCGTATAAGCACCGTATAAGGCCGAAACCTCGAAATACGTGCTTATACGTAACCACATACAAATGCACCCATGGAATCATCAAACAAGTAATAAAACATATAATAAACATTTATGCATGCACCAATTTAGAAAACAAGGTCCACTCACAGACCGTCCGAGCTGCCGCCTCGATTTGCGTGCCATACGGCTCCCCGAGCCGATCACCATCACCGAGACTCCCAAACCTGTCCAAATTTTAATAGAAGGTTACTAACTACTTAATTAACTTCCTACCAAAGCCCCGTAATTTTTTCGAACTTTTAACTATTTTTAAACCGACCCTAAACCTTCCGACACCCCGAAAACTATCGAAACGATGTCCGTTTGGTCCCATTTTAATATCTAAATTCCTTTTTCTTCATTTACTATCTAACCCAATCCCTAAAACTAAGAAAAACCACCCGAAACCGAGCTTCCATCCGCCATCAATGGTGGCCGGATTTTCTCCGGCCGTTCACGGCCATTTCCGGCCATCCCAAGCCCCAAAACTAATCCCATTCTACTCCTAGGGTCCCCAGAAACCTTACCCAATAAACGAAATGGAGTAAAAACCATTAAAACTCAAATTCAAATTTTCAAAGTTTTTTTACCTCACGGCCGAGCTCCGCCGTCCACCACCGTGAGCCACCACCCTCCCCAGCCGTGGCTCGCCGTCCTTCGTCTCTCATCACCCTCTCACGGTCACACACACGGCATATGGGTTCATGGTGGTATGTGTGGGTTGTGTGTTTTGAAGAAAAAGGAAGAATGAAGAACATGGGGGGGGTGCGGGTTTGATGAAGAAAATAGAAGAAATGAAGGTGATGATATTGATGGCTGATGAGAGAAGTGAGGATTAGATGATTAGATGAGTGGTGAGGATTTGAGAGATTAGAAGGAATGGATGATTAGGATTTTAAGTTGTTAAAATTATTTATATAATAATAATTATAATGTAATTTAATTAATTAGATCCACAATTTAGGGGATTGTCCAATGGGATGAGTGACACTTGTCACTCATCCATGGGACCCACTAAAAATATATGCCTAATCAGATTTCGCCAAATCATCCCCGCCTCGAAGTACGTGCATAGTGAAATCGAACTTCCGTGACCTATAAATCTCCCGTTCGAAGTTCGATTTCAGCCTGCCGCCTGTCTATGGATTCGTATCGTCCTTATCTACGTAATAGTCCTTGGCCCCCGGCCATCGGACATCCCGGTCAAAAAGTAAACTATTTTGCCCTTTTAACCAAAATTACCAAAATGCCCCTAAACTTCCGAACGTCATAACTTCCTCCTCGAACGTCGGAATTGAACGTGCCACCTGTCTATGAACTCGTAACGTCACAAACTACGTCACGGTCATCGGTCAAAGTCGATTTGACCGCCAGAATAAAAAGTCAACGTTTTGCCACGACTAGGGGCAAAACGTTCATTTTGCATCGTTCGTCCGATTTCGCCTAACTAATCACCGATTAGCCTCACTAATCGTGATTAGTCACTAATCTAATCTAGGAATTTGGGACGGGTCGTTACAACCTTCCCTCCTTAATTAATTTCGTCCTCGAAATTCTAACCGACCTAATTCTAACTGTTCTTCCCTCCTTAATTTAGTTCCGTTCTCGAAACTCCAACTATCCTGATTCCACATCCACCTCGTGGAAAGTAGAATCAACCTCAAAACACGTGCACGCTCGTACACCAACTAACCAAAACAATCCTTACTCGTCTGCAACTAGACATACCACTAACGCTCACGTCACATCGTCTACATTCGACCACATTGAATAGCAGAAGTCGTACGCTCCGAACTGACACCACCTGTCAGTATCAGAGTAGCCCAAGTATCCTATGATCGACCCACTTGTCAAATCTACCCTTTCGCTGACATAAACAACTCTACGGTTCCTTCCTCAATCTCCAACCTATCCTGACGTCTGCTTCCACTGGGAGTCACCAACCCGCACTCAACGATCTACGTTGACACCTCCAACAAACTGTCACCACTTGACAGTCGTCAGTCAAAAACTAACACTATACTCACCCGTGGTTATACTAACCACCAACTTACTCAACCTGAGTATACACTACCACAAAAAAAACTCGACATGTGTGTAACTTGACCCACCAGAAATACTATGACCCAATGCACAGTATCCAATGTCCAGTTCACGACCTCAACTAATCCCATGGTATCAGAACTAAGCCGACTACCAACACGCTCGCCAATGTACTACCGGTATAACCTATATACCGTCACTAGGCACCACAAGTCTACCCGGTATCATACCTCAGACTACGTACCTCTATCCCCCAATCAGACTACAACCACAACAACAACGACGTCAACACGACGACCTAGGTTGTAGGCAATCACGTTTCAATTATGGAGTTCACTTGTCCAATCCAGCATTAGACAAATCGAAACTCCAACCCATTATTCATTTCCAAATCCGAATCCGAATCCGCAATTTCGTAAGAAATCCCGAATCCAAATCCAGAACTCATATCCATAACCATGTCCAAGTCTGAGTTCGAAATCATCATTCCGTAGACTAGTATTAGGAATAACCATTCCGAACCCAAATCCATAAAAGAAAATCCAGTGTCAAGCTTCAGAATCAAATCCTGAATTGTCACCCAGAATCTGATTCCAAAACCCAAATCCAGAAATCCACTTTCAAGTTCCAAAATCAAATCCTGAATCGTCATCCAGAAATCTGATTCCAAAACCCGAAATCTCGTTCATGTCTACCAAGACGCACCATATCCGAACCTATCGGATACCTGTTCAAACGATTACCTCAATACGTTCGATTGACTTCATAGGGAAGCCAATCCCAACATCAACACATCTAGGTTGACCATATCCGACCACGTCGGAAAACTACTCACCTGAGTAATATACCATACGGGATTCACTTCGAAAAGAAGTTCAGCCCCAACATCCTCAACTCAAACATCCAGGTATGAGTGGTAAACTCTCCACCTATCTGGATCATCAAGATTACGATCCAGATCCTGTCATTACATCACCCGACCATGAACGCCACGATCCTCGATCGTCACGACGTCCAAAGTCCTCAACCATTTCCCACATCTAAACAGATTAGTCAACGACGAGACACGCCGAGACTGTGGGTTCTCACTGATTAGCTCGTATCGATCCTTGTCATTCCACCGAGGAAAATCAAAGATGACACAAGACTATGACATCAAAACTCATCCTATGTGAATACAACCAAACTCGTTGCATTCACCACGTCATGTAAACCAACATCATCTGCCACCAAGCAGGAAATGAGAAATCTCAGTCACCTAACTTCGATATACTCGATTCCTCTTGATGACTCAAAACAAATCCCGGGTTCACCAACCAATACACGATCAGCGTACTAGTGACGCAACCATCCTCTACCGTCATCTACCATCATCTACCACTGTAGAAACTGAGAAGTCACCAAAAATGACTTCAAAATACCCAATGCCAATGCGGAAAACCCGCATTCCTCTCGTCACCTCAATCGCAACCTCTCACGATTCCGAAGTTCCAACAAGATTGGAAACAACGTACCCGGACATCAACCGCGTGTCCCCTAACCAATTTAATTCTATCTGAGATCCACTCTGGAACCACAGACACCGAACATATGCACATCTTGACGGATGTGACTCAACATCATCACAATCACCAGTACCAGCACCAACGCACTATCACCTACACTAGTATCAGCACACCAACACCAGTATCAGTATCGGCACACTATGTGCAAAACTGACAACCCTGGATCTCCACTCATACCGAGCGACGACCCCGTACCTCTGCTCGAATAGGAGAAACTCTACCTCCCTCGCACCCAACACCTTTGGGTACAATCACCCTGACAACTCATACGAGAAAAGGAAACGTTCCCCGAACGTCCCCGATTCCCAAAAACCACAACTACAACCGCTCTTGGTAGTAGCGCCTGCCACACACTCGTGCAGACCTAACTACCAGACATTGCCATCGAGATTCGCATCCAACGGAATCAACCACCCGTATTAACCACTCCGGATCCCACTCAGGGATTCCATCGACAAGTACCAACCCTGGTAACTTGTCCAAATCAAACTCTACCAGTCATAACCCGACTAACCCAATGTCGTCTACCAGGTCATCCATGAACTTAGTTGCAGCAACAACCCAGCGCAACTAAGTAGTACCACAGCCAACTAGGTCTAACTGATAAGTACAACCTCGACTGCGAAGTGCAGTCCAACACAAGCTGACATGACTAGACCGACTAACGAATCCAAATCCGAATAGTCGTCCAAGTCAAACCACTCGTCAACTCACATTTCTGAACCATACACCTAAGGTAGGGTTCCACAATCAGACTCTAGGGTCTCCCTGAACCCAACTGCATAAGGCAGTATATTCCACAATCTAACTGACTCAGTGATCTTGACACCATAAAGACGTCAATCCAACTAGGATTCCCCGAATCCGGCTGCAACTTCCACAAGTTCAAATAGAGTTCCACGAACTCGACTGCCAACCGCTAACTGCAGTAAACTCATCTAACTCAACCAATCCGGTCATCGGATGGTCACAACAACCTACCAGTCGTCGGAACCGATCCTACGACATCGTGAAAGACGATCCCAACTAACCGTATCACGACCAAAACTCTCAAGTACGAATACGTTAATCCTTCCATAGGGTCCCATACTGTCCACCTTGACAGAACTATGGCAACCCCGGCATCAAGTACCGAACCAAGACATCCACGATTCAATCCTACTAACTATCATATCGGCATCCCAACATCAGGATGACCACGAACTGTAGCCCAATGAGATATCACATCCTCGACCTGTGTACATACTCCAAGAGCTGCACGGTTGCTCAAATAGAGACAACCCCGCTCTGATAAGCATCCTCCGAGCAATCCTATGCTCTGATACCACGTTGACAGGACCCATCCCAATCCCCCCAGGATTAGTTCGGGATGACCCTGCTCCCGTCTGACACGAAGTGTCAGACAAGGGATATTTCCGACCTTTGCCCTCCCGGGCTATCAGAGTACGCCAGGATCCGGAGGAGGTATGTGATATCTCGGTCTCTGCTACAGTCCACATCTGATGTCAACCTGAAGGGCAGTCAAAACATTAAAAGCTGTGAGTGGACAAAACCAAGAGTTTATAAACATATTTTATAAGACATTTGTACCCTTCACTAAAAAGCATGCATGCATTCGAAAACCATTTAACCGAAAGAACCATATGTGGGAACTAAGCCCAAAACCATAATGAAAACGATTGTACGGGCCACTGCCCAAATCTTGTGTAACCACACATCACATATCATATATCATATTTATATCATATACACATATAATTCACACAACCAATCCTGTCACGGTTTCCAAAGCTACGCGCGTGCTACTCAGGTCTCAATCCGAGTCTTCTCAAAGTCAAGATCAATGTCCGCAGACCACTGACCCTACCCGAGGTAATAGTAATCATAGCCTTCCTGAGAGTAAGGAACCCAATTGGGGGGTGTCTCCACTCAGTCGGTGCTCCGTGACTACTCCGGGGTCCACCCAGGCCAACGACCCTCCCCGGAGGAGATAATAGAAGTAAAGGAAGGTAGATGAACATATATATACATAACATAATATCCATGCCCGGTTCCCCTGAACCGTCATGATCCATAATATCCATAACCAAGGTAACATGCCGGTTCCCATAAACCTTCATGTACCGTAATAACCAGCAAGGGTTCATGCCGGTTCCCATAAACCGTCATGAACCACGATACCATAACAAGGGTTCATGCCGGTTCCCATAAACCGTCATGAACCGAGAAATCCATTTAAGGTTCCCTGACCTGAAATCAAAACCGTAAAGTAACCTGGGTCTCGTGCCCGAACATAGGACATCAGCTGGGAACCGTGCCCGATATCTGAGGTCATATGCCCGAGACAAAACCAAATGGGTCTCATACCCAAGTTTATCCTTTTAGAAATCCAAAACCATTTCATTAAAATCAATAAAGAAACACAGACCCGTGTAAGCACCGTATAAGGCCGAAACCTCGAAATACGTGCTTATACGTAACCACATACAAATGCACCCATGGAATCATCAAACAAGTAATAAAACATATAATAAACATTTATGCATGCACCAATTTAGAAAACAAGGTCCACTCACAGACCGTCCGAGCTGCCGCCTCGATTTGCGTGCCATACGGTTCCCCGAGCCGATCACCATCACCGAGACTCCCAAACCTGTCCAAATTTTAATAGAAGGTTACTAACTACTTAATTAACTTCCTACCAAATCCCCGTAATTTTTTCAAACTTTTAACTATTTTTAAACTGACCCTAAACCTTCCGACACCCCCGAAAACTATCGAAACGATGTCCGATTGACACGAGACCAGTCCCAAAATCTTCGCTACATCGAATAGAAGATTTCCCGTGTTAAACACTTTCCCAAATTACGGCCCACGGGCCCTGACGAGCCCCTAGAAAGTCAAAAACATTGTTCATCGTCATCCTCCTCAGAACTGAACCAGTTACTATTCACTGGCACTGTTCACCGCACGGTTTTCTCGGGTTTTCAGACTGATTCGGGGTCCGTTTGGTCCCATTTTAATCCCTAAATTCCTTTTTCTTCATTTACTATCTAACCCAATCCCTAAAACTAAGAAAAACCACCCGAAACCGAGCTTCCATCCGCCATCAATGGTGGCCGGATTTTCACCGGCCGTTCACGGCCATTTCCGGCCATCCCAAGCCCCAAAACTAATCCCATTCTACTCCTAGGGTCCCCAGAAACCTTACCCAATAAACGAAATGGAGTAAAAACCATTAAAACTCAAATTCAAATTTTCGAAGTTTTCTTACCTCACGGCCGAGCTCCGCCGTCCACCACCGTGAGCCACCACCCTCCCCAGCCGTGGCTCACCGTCCTTCGTCTCTCATCACCCTCTCACGGTCACACACACGGCATATGGGTTCATGGTGGTATGTGTGGGTTGTGTGTTTTGAAGAAAAAGGAAAAATGAAGAACATGGGGGGGTGCGGGTTTGATGAATAAAATAGAAGAAATGAAGGTGATGATATTGATGGCTGATGAGAGAAGTGAGGATTAGATGATTAGATGAGTGGTGAGGATTTGAGAGATTAGAAGGAATGGATGATTAGGATTTTAAGTTGTTAAAATTAATTATATAATAATAATTATAATGTTATTTAATTAATTAGATCCACAATTTAGGGGATTGTCCAATGGGATGAGTGACACTTGTCACTCATCCATGGGACCCACTAAAAATATCTGCCTAATCAGATTTCGCCAAATCATCCCCGCCTCGAAGTACGTGCATAGTGAAATCGAACTTCCGTGACCTATAACTCTCCCGTTCGAAGTCCGATTTCAGCCTGCCGCCTGTCTATGGATTCGTATCGTCCTTATCTACGTAACAGTCCTTGGCACTTGGCCATTGGACCTCTCGGTCAAAAAGTCAACATTTACCCCTCTTTTACCAAAATTACCAAAATGCCCCTAAACTTCCGAACGTCATAACTTCCTCCTCGAACATCGGAATTGAACGTGCCACCTGTCTATGAACTCGTGACGTCACGAACTACGTCATGGTCATCGGTCAATGTGCATTTGACCGCCAGAATAAAAAGTCAACGTTTTGCCACGACTAGGGGCAAAACGGTCATTTTACATCGTTCGTCCGATTTCGCCTAACTAATCACCGATTAGCCTCACTAATCGTGATTAGTCACTAATTTAATCTAGGAATTTGGGACGGGTCGTTACACCATCCCTGGCATACCCGGTCACCTAGCAAATTACAGCAGGTGAACCACATCATATATCACTTACAAAACGTAAGAATACCCCAACACACTCTAAACGTTGGGAACTCAGATTCCGCACAAGGAATTTACTGAGAATATTCTCATCCTGGGTCCAACCTACCCAATTGTGCTACCTTCCAAGACTCTGGATCCAATAAATCCTGGGACCCACAAGAATACTAATTCGACAATTAGTAAGCGGTAGTTACACAAATTAATACCTGACCCACAAACCAAGGTCAATTACATTCCGAGATTAATCACAAGGTCTCAAATACCATAATATACCCATCTCACTACCAGGTCGCGCACGAGGCTCACGTTCCGGAGGTATGGCAAGGCAACAGCATCAGCAACCTAGTGCTCTGATACCAATTTGACAGGACCCGTCCCCGAAGGACATAGATAACCATGCCCGGTCCTGCTCCCGTCTGACAAGTCAACTGAAAGTCCGAAACAACCCTTCAGCACCTTCCAGACAAGGGAATTTTGGGCCTGTACCCACACATACCTCCACCTCTCGAATAGCCTCGATCAACGTGCCACGACCTGAAGGGTTAATAAAACAGAAAAGGTGTGAGTGGACAAAAATGACCTCTTATAAAAACATTTATCAAAATATATTCTTACCCTCCAGTTTTCACAAACTTGCATGCATATCATAAAACATGAGTAATAGTATGAAATCATTCATGTATGAACAGTGGACCGATAAAATCAAAACATATTTTCCCATGGTCCATAAAACTCATGTTCACCAAATCAGTTTAATATCTCAAAAAGTTCACAGTTTCCTTAAATCATTTTAACCGCTAAACCACGGTTTCCTCAAAATCATTTTTTATAATCCACGGGACTTATTTCCATATCCTGTTGCTTAGAGTCACGTTTATCCCTGCAATGCGTGCATATCAATAGGCTCAAGGACCGCTCAAAATCCGAGCATCCGCCGCTGTGAACACATCACCAGCCGGCAATCCGGATCTCGTGAACACATCACTTACCGATCCATATATATATATATATATCCAGCACATCTGATCTGAGTCGAGCCTCCCCTGGGCTGCACGACAAAGACCGTGCTACGTGACCTCTTCGGGGTAAACACTTCCATCCCGAAGGCGAGCGTTATCTCCAGGGTGCACTCCGGGGAAAAACATATTTCCACCCGAAAGCCCTAATTATCCGCAACATATCATCATCACGAAAACCAGGGAAAACAGTTGCATTGAAAACCAAATCATTTACAATACAGGGTCTCAGCCCCAAATCCCGATTTACTTTATAAATCTGAAATCATCAATATCATCATGTAATCACATGGAAATAAAAATCCAATCAGAAACACAATTCCATTGGGTCTCAAGCCCAAAATATCATTTTCACGTAAATCCGTGCAACCGTAAACCCGAGTTGCCACAATCACGTAAATCCATGAAATCAATCACTGACTCATAATCCGAGTCCAAATATCATTTTCAACTTCCTGACTCATAACCCGAGTCAAAACATCATTTTCAATCCGGACCTAGCCCAAAACATCATTTGCACGTTCCTCATAAAACGTGCCCGAAAGACTGATTAAAATAATCACAAAATCACGAGAATACAAAAATCATCAAATTCATCAAATTCACATGTAACTCCAAATCCGAGTCAAAATCATTATCTACTTGGGTTCTCACGCCCACAATATCATTTTTAACCAATTTCATGATTTCTCGAAAATCGTGCCAGAATATAATAATATAATAATCATAAAACCGAGAAATCACCGAATTGAAATACCAATCATGCCAAAGCATATCAAATCATATGATGAAGCATTTTAAATCATATATGCATGCATCACGGTTAGAAAACAAAGTCCACTCACACACACCGTTCAAAACGGTTCGTTTCCGAGCTGCACGTATTTCCGTAAATTCTGGAAATCACAACTCCTGCCCAAAATCATTATAGAGGGTTACTAACATCTCAAAATACTTCATATAATTTTCCCCAATTTTCCCGGAATTTAAATACGTATTTTAAACATAAAACAAAACTTTGGATACGCGAAACTTTATCGAAACCATATCCGATTTCCTCGAAATCAACGTCAAAATGTTCGTTACACTGAGAGGATCAAAAGTCATGTTGACCTCACCTTGAGACTAGGCTGGACGCGCCCTCACGCGCCGCCTTGAGTGGCTGCGCGTGAAATCCACGCGCCAGCTACAGTGTCACCAGCCTAACCCGTTTGTCTGATAAACGGGTCCTTTAACCCGCGATCAGACCCGGTTCCAATCCTATCAATTCGACACTGATTTCATCAATTGAGCATTTAGTTAGTTTCATTTTAAGTTCAATTAGAGTTCTGTAACAATAATTTCACCAAAACCTACCTCAAACCTCACGATTACAGATGGTTATTCGAAGAACATCCGGCCACTGTTCATCCTTCGAAAACCATCAAACCTTCTTGATTTCGTTCAATTGATCCACCAGTAAGCTTCAATGGACTCAGGTAAACATTTCCCCCAACTCAATTGAATCAATCGAAGCCTCCAACTCCACGACTCAAACTCAATTCTTTGAAGAACAGCCGTCACTGTGCAACCATGGAGTTCCGTCAATCCCAACCGGTTTCTTCCAATTGATGAACCCAGAAGCATCGTGGGATCCTCAGGAACATAATCCCCACATCAATTACACTGTTTGATCGCTCCAAGATCACGACTCGACCTTCAAATTCCATTACTGTCACCAAGTCCGTTCAGAGCCAAAACGGCCCCAATTCCTCTCGTTTTTGATCTGGTTCCACTCGTCACAACCTCAGGAAGCTAAATGAAACTTCAATTACGCTCCTCACGGATCAATTCTTCCAATTCGATTTTCCCTCCCAAAACTCAAAATCTGAAATTCCAGTTCCCAGCTCACTCTCAATCTCCCGTGTTTACCCAGTTGAGTTAGTCTCAACAAGCACTCGATTTTGCCCTCAAAACCAGTTAGAGAAGGCAGCAAACTCTCTCCAATTTTCTTCCCAAATTTTACACGGTTTGAAGAACAAAGGAGATTAATGGAGGAATTAAAAATAATTAGGATTAATTAATTAATAAAACATCATAATTGTGTCTTCCCTAAAACATGGGATATGGTTTCATGCCTGAATTTAGGGGACTTGTCACTCATCCAAGTGTGTTCAGTCACCGGGTACTGTTCATATTAAAATATTATTTTAATCCTGGTTCGTTCGGTTAATCGAGCCCGATTCCGTGACCATAACTTCGTCGTCGAATCTCCGATTTCGGCATGCCGCCTGTCGTTGGATTCGTATCGACGAGACCTACGTAACGGTCCTTGGCCCTCGTCTATTGGACCTCCCGGTCAAAAAGTCAACATTTGGCCCCCAACATGCCAAATTACCAAACTACCCCTCAACTTCCGAACATCATAACTTTCTCTACGAATGTCGGAATCGAACGTGCCACCTGTCTATGAACTCGTGACGTCCCCAACTACGTCACAGTCATCGGTCAAAATCCATTTGACCGCCCGAACTAAAAGTCAACATTTTGCCCACGCTAGGGGCAAAACGGTCATTTTGCACGTTTCGTCCGATTTCACTCAACTAATCCCCGATTAGTCATTCTAATTCATAATTAATTAATATTCAATCCCGATATTCGGGACGGCTCATTATAGGCCGGATGTGTAATTCCCGAAGAAATTAGATGTGACAGTACCCATCCCAATCCCCCCCGGGATTACCGTGGAATGTGCCCTGCTCCCGTCCAACAAGGGGTGTCAGACAAGGGATAACCAACAGTCACTCCCCAAACGGGGCTTCCAGAGTGCGCAAGGATCAATGGAGGAGGCGTGCAATGTCCCAGTCTCTGCTGCAGTCGCATCCGTAATCAACCTGAAGGGCATTAAAAACCAAAAGCTGTGAGTGGACGAAAATCATTAAGTTTAGTAAACACAGTTATAAGACATTTATGCCCTCCAATAAAAACGTATGCATGCCACGAAAACCAGTAACCAAAACGTTTGTTCAACCAAGCCATTAGGGCCTTAGTGTAACGACCCGTTCCGAATATCGGGATTTAATAATATTTAATTATGATTTACTAATCTGGGATTAGTTGGGTGATTTCGGACGAATTGTGCAAAATGACCGTTTTGCCCCTGGGCGTGGGCAAAACGTTGACTTTTATTTCGGATGGTCAAATGGACTTTGACCGATGACCGTGACGTAGTTCGGGACGTCACGAGTTCATAGACAGGCGGCACGTTCGATTCCGACGTTCGTGGTGAAAGTTATGATGTACGGAAGTGCAAGGGCATTTTCGTAAGTTGGCATATTAGGGGCCAAATGTTGACTTTTTGACCGGGAGGTCCGATGGACGAGGGCCAAGGACCGTTACGTAGGTATCGTCGATACAAATCCAACGACAGGTGGCATGCCGAAATCGGAGATTCGACGACGAAGTTATGGTCAAGAAAACGAATTTACGAACCGAGGCTCCGATTAAAATAATAATATAATAATGAACAGTAACCAGTGACTGAGCACACTTGGATGAGTGACAAGTGTCACTCATCCCTTAATTTCAGGCATAAGACCAGGATCCATGTTTTGAGGGAACATTATGATTATGTTTTATTAATTAATTATGTTTAATTATTGTTTAATTTCCATTAAACCTCTTCTAATTTCCTAACCGTGTACTACCCAAAACCACAATTCATTCCACCCTTAATCTCCTCTCCATCAGCTGATCTTGAGTGTGCAAATTGGAGACAACTCAGAGACGGATTTAGTGAGGGAAACACGAGGGATTGAGGGGGACCGTAGAACTGGAATTCGGAAATTTGATTTTTTGGGAGGGAAATTCGAATTGGGAGAATTAGGCCGTGAGGATCGCAATTGAGCTCACATTCAGCTTCCTGGGATCACAACGATCATAATTGTCGAAGAAACGAGATGAATTGGTGCCGTTTTGGCTCTGATCGAGCTTGGTGACAGAGGAAGAAAATCGAGGTTGAGTCGTGATCGTGGAGTGTTTAGACTACGGAAATAAGGTGGGGAAACTACTTCTGATGATCCCACGATGCTTCTGGGTTCGTCAATTGAAAGAAAACGGCTGTGGTTGACAGAACTCCATGGTTGAACAGTGACGGTGTTCGTGCTTGAGTCGTGACGATTGAGCGCGGGATTGAAGCAATTGAGTTGGGGGAAATGCTTAACGGAGTCCATGGAAGCTTCTGGTTGAATCAATTTAAGGAAATCAATTGGAATTGAAGGAATTCTATGAATGAACAGTAACCGGAGTGTTCTTGGTGTTCATCATCGAATCGTGGAATTGTAGGTAAGGAATGGTGTAATTGAGTTTACAGAACTTAAATTGAATTTAAAACGAAACTAACTGAATGATCAATTGGAAGATTTAGGGTTGAATTGATGGACTTTGAACCGGGTCGTCTCGCGGGCTGTTTGGACCCGTTTACCAGACATACGGGTTAGGCTGGTGACACTGTAGCAGGTGCGTGGCTTTCCCGCGCAGCCACTCATGGCGGCGCGTGACGGCGCGTGGGCACGAATCTCGAGGTGAGGTCAACATGACTTCTGTCCTATTTAATGTAACGAACATTTTGGAATTGGTTTCGTGTCGATCGGACACCGTTTCGTTATTGTTCGGGATGTCCGAAGGTTTTAAATCAAGTTTAAAAATACTTAAAAATTTGGGAAAATTACAGGACTTGAATAGGATGGCAATGATGAGGTTAGTAATCCTCTAATGTGATTTGAACAGGATTGGGAGTCCCGGTGATAGTGGTGTGGCCGGGAAGGCCTATGGCACGCGTATCGAGGCGCTCGGTTAAACGGTCTGTGAGTGGACATTGGTTTCATAAATTCGATGCATGCATAACTGTTTTATGATTGTTATAATTATGATTAAATGATTTACTTTGGATATCGGTGAATTTAAAGTGATTTCACTTATTTCGAGGCGGTTTACGTATTTGCACGTAAATCGAGGTTTTCTGGATTTGCACCGATTTCCATAAATATGGTTGGATATGATTTCATGAAACGGTTACGAACTTGAATAATGTAAAATCGAGCCAGGGGCCTAGTTAACTTGTGAAATCGGGCCAGGGGCCCAGGTGATTTCTACATACGATTGCGGGTCGGGGACCCTAAAATGGAATTGAATAAATGTTTTCTGGTTTACATTTTATATATGTTCACATGCTGGAATCAATAAATGGTTTTGATGATATTTCGGTTATGGCACGTTTCACGGTATTTGGGCATCAGACCCGTTTGATGAAACGTAACGATCGGTTCGGATTTTACCTATGTATACCTATATGTTTTGCATGTGGATATCAATAAAATGTATTTAGTACTGCACTGTATAAATCCTTCCATATTATATTGTCTCCTCCGGATGAGGTACCCCGGAGAGGTCACGGACGTCTAGTACGTCCAGCGTCTATGACGCTAAGCATCGGGGATGCTGTACCCGAACGGGGTTCGAGGATTGAACTCGGAAATTGAGACCCGAGTGCCACGCGTAGCCTTGTGATTGTGACCTTATTGACGTCAGGGACGTCAGACATCAGGGATGTCGGATTGGAGTGTATAGTGCAGTGGCTAAAATAATGGTTATGGTTTATATTATATGCCTTATGGTTCATATTACTGGATTTATGAAACAACTCTTGGATTTACTTTTGGAAATTGAAACTATGCTTTGGTTTCCGGGCTAAGGCCCTAATGGTTATTTCTAAATAAATATGGGATTATTGGTTTTGGTGCATGCATATGATTTTATTGAGGGGCATAAATGTCTTATAAATGTTTTAAGCAGACTTGTTTATTTTCGTCCACTCACAGCTTTTGTTTTCAATGCCCTTCAGGTTGATTCCGGATACGACTGCAGCAGAGACTTGAGCATCGCACACCTCCTCCATCGATCCTTACGCACTCTGGAAGCCCGTCTGGGCAATGGCAATCGGTTATCCCTTGTCTGACGCCTCTTGTCAGACGGGAGCATGATACATTCCATGGTAATCCCGGGGGGATTGGGATGGGTCGTGTCAAGTGGGTATCAGAGCAGGTTTTGCTCTTTTGTGCGCGAAGGACGAGGGTGTGATGTCTCTTTGGGCTACTGTTCCGTTGTCAACCTGCAAAAGGCAGTTGGGTTCGGTGGAACCCTAGGGTGTGACGGTGGAACCCTAATTTATAATTGATGGACCGGAAGGTGAACTTCAAATGAGAACTTGTGCTGCGACGAGCGGCTGAGGTCATGGATGACCATGTGGATGACTCTAGTGAGTCTTATGGGTTTCGATCTATGGATACGATTGTGAGATGAAATATGGAATCCCGTGTTGGATCGAATATTAGTGTGAGGTGTGGTTACGGATCTTGACAACGATGACTGTTGGTCGACAGTTGTGTCGAGATAACTGACTATCGAGGATATTTAATGTGGGTTTGACACTTGGGGATCAGGGGATGTTCAAGGAACGTCCATTATCCTGATGTGCCAGTGGTCAAATTGGAGGTACCCATAGTCGTGGGGTACGAGTGGTGTTACGGGATCGTCGTTCGGAATGAACGGAGATCCAGGGTAACAACTTTGCACATTGTGTGCTAGCATGGATGTTCGTGTGCTAGCATGGGTGTTCGTGTGCTATGTTTGGATGTTGGTATGGTGATACCTTTATGCCAATACTAGTATGGATGCTTGTGTGCTGATACTAGTGTTGATGATGGTGCGTTGGTGCTGGTACTAGCGCTGGTGCAGGTGTCAGTAATTGTGTCGACGATGAGCCACCATTTGGGGTGTGACTCTGTCATGATGGACATATGATCGGTATCTGCGACTCAGTGGTGGTTGAGTCTTGGACTGGATGGGATCCAGTGGAGGTTGTGTCGTGTTGGGATAAGACCCAACAGATTTATGATGACAAGTGATGAATGGATAAAAAGGTATGATTGAAAATTTGGGGAAATTTGGGATGCTGTTCCCTACGTTATGAGAATCAGTGGATTTGGGGAGTTGTTGTCAACTCCGAGATTGGTAAGATTGTTTACCTCTAATATCCTCAGAGGGTACAAGGAAATTATTGAGATTGGAAAAGTCGGGGAAACCATTCGTGGTATTGATGTGGGATTTTGTGATGGTGAATCACTTGGAACCTGAGGATTGAACCTGTAAAGGTTGAGATGTGAGACAAAGGCAGTATGGTATGCACATCCAGGCAGAGTTGTGGATTTTCCGTTCGGAATCTGGGCGTGTGCATACATGAGTATTGGCGGACGTGAGGTCCGAGTAATGAACTGATTTTGGACACGTGGTGGTCCAAGTGAGGTATGGACGTGGGCAGTCCAGTGGTTGGACTTGACATCTCATTGGGAGCATGTCTGTTTCCAACATGGTTGGAACTCCCGTTTCGGGGAGAGTTGTGATTGGGAGACGAGAGGAGTGCTCGTTTCCACATCGGTGATTGGTATTCCGAAGTCTTTGAGGTTGACTTCTTATTTCCTGCCGTGGCAGATGATGATTGTTGCTACCAGTACGTTGAGTGTGTATTGGTTGGTGGACCCATGTTTGGCTTGGGCTCATTGGACACAAGCAGTTGTGTATGATTTTGGATTTGGTGGTGAAATGCGAGGTCATCTTTCCACCAAGGGGGAAATTTGACGAATGATTTAATTGAGGGTGTAAGACCCTACGATCAGCTTTCAGATGGATTGTTAGCTATGTGAGCATATGTGGATCCTAGGCGGATCTGATTTGTGATGTTGTCGACTTTGGACGATGTGACGATCTAGGATCGTGATGTTGCTTGTCGGGTGACGTAGCGATGGATCTGGGTTGTGATCGTGATGATCCAGTTTGGATGAGAGTTATCACTCTTACTTTGGTATGTGAGTCTTAAATGACGGGACTGAACTTCTTTTCGGAGTGAGTCCATATGGTTGTTACTCGGTTGAGTAGGTTTCCGAAGTGGTCGGATTTTGTCAACCTTTGACGTGTGAATATTGGGATTGGCTTCCCTATGAAGTCAATCGAGTGTTTTTGACAGGCAACCGATAGGTTCAGTTATGTTACGTCTTGATGGACGTAAACGAGGTTTTGGGTTTTGGAACCGAATTTCTGGGTGACGATTCAGGATTCGATTGCGAAGCTCGAAAATGGATTACCGGATTTGGGTGCGGAATGATTATTCCAATGCTAGCTTACAGAATAATGATTTCGGATTCGGATTTTGGAAATGGAATAAAAATATGATGTTTGGGTTTGGATTCGGAATTTCTTACGAAATTGCGAATTCGGATTCGGAACTAGAACTGGATGACGGGTGGAGTTCGCTTTGTCTCATGTTGGTTTGGGCAAAGGTACTTCATTATTGGAATGTGTTTGGCTACGACCTAGGTGGTTGTAGGCGGATTGATGGATTGATGTACGTACAGGGTACGTTGTGCGAGGATTGATATTGGTTAGGCTAAGTGGTGCCTAATGGCGGTACATGGGATGTACCAGTGGTGTGTAATTAAACGGGTTGGTAATCGGCTTGGTTCCGTTATCATTTGTTTGGTTGTGATTGTGGACTGGACATTGGATACTGTGCGCTGTGCATAGTGATTTTGTCGGGTTCAGTGATTGTATGAGCGGGTGCTCTTAGCCATGGTTGGCTTGTGGAACCCTAGTATCGAGATGTGTGGTCACTGCTGGGCTGGTATTCAATGTGTTCCAGTTACACCACTTGATTGTGTAAGTTGACGGTGTACGTACACTCAGGATGAGTGAATTGGTGGTCAGAGTAACCACGAGTAGCCTTGTGTGATTTTATCACACCGTGATTTTCCAGCGTCTTGGTTCGCTGAGGGAGTCGGCGGTTATGGACATTGAGATTAATTGGTGTCGCAGGATTGGGCTTGCCCTGCGAATTGAGATCGTGTGGTTGATCTTACGCTACCTTGAGGGTGATGTCGTACGTGGTGTTGTCACTGACTGGCAGATGGTTGGGGCTTTACCAGGGCGGTAAAGCTTAGTGATGACAGTTTGACTGATGGCGTCAGCATGGACTGAAAAATGAGATTTGGTGACTCCCAATGGGAGCAAATGTAAGAATATTTTGGCAATGGAAGGGAACCATCTAGCTGAAGGAGTCAGCTTAATGGTTAAGCGATTTTATCGCGGATCAGGTGATCAATTCCACACGAGGTGGTCGAGTGTTGTTGTTATGACGTATGACTGTGATGGGATGTCTCGGTACAGACGAGACTGGTGTTGTTCCAGTATGTGGGTGTACAGGTGTACACATGGTATGTGGTCGAAATGTTTTCCACAAGGTGGTTGTGGAATAAGGTTGTTGGTAATTTCGAGGACGAAATTCTTTAAGGAGGGAAGGTTGTAACGACCCGTTCCGAATATCGGGATTTAATAATATTTAATTATGATTTACTAATCTGGGATTAGTTGGGTGATTTCGGACGAATTGTGCAAAATGACCGTTTTGCCCCTGGGCGTGGGCAAAACGTTGACTTTTATTTCGGATGGTCAAATGGACTTTGACCGATGACCGTGACGTAGTTCGGGACGTCACGAGTTCATAGACAGGCGGCACGTTCGATTCCGACGTTCGTGGTGAAAGTTATGATGTACGGAAGTGCAAGGGCATTTTCGTAAGTTGGCATATTAGGGGCCAAATGTTGACTTTTTGACCGAGAGGTCCGATGGACGAGGGCCAAGGACCGTTACGTAGGTATCGTCGATACGAATCCAACGACAGGTGGCATGCCGAAATCGGAGATTCGACGACGAAGTTATGGTCAAGAAAACGAATATACGAACCGAGGCTCCGATTAAAATAATAATATAATAATGAACAGTAACCAGTGACTGAACACACTTGGATGAGTGACAAGTGTCACTCATCCCTTAATTTCAGGCATAAGACCAGGATCCATGTTTTGAGGGAACATTATGATTATGTTTTATTAATTAATTATGTTTAATTATTGTTTAATTTCCATTAAACCTCTTCTAATTTCCTAACCGTGTACTACCCAAAACCACAATTCATTCCACCCTTAATCTCCTCTCCATCAGCTGATCTTGAGTGTGCAAATTGGAGACAACTCAGAGACGGATTTAGTGAGGGAAACACGAGGGATTGAGGGGGACCGTAGAACTGGAATTCGGAAATTTGATTTTTTGGGAGGGAAATTCGAATTGGGAGAATTAGGCCGTGAGGATCGCAATTGAGCTCACATTCAGCTTCCTGGGATCACAACGATCATAATTGTCGAAGAAACGAGATGAATTGGTGCCGTTTTGGCTCTGATCGAGCTTGGTGACAGAGGAAGAAAATCGAGGTTGAGTCGTGATCGTGGAGTGTTTAGACTACGGAATTAAGGTGGGGAAACTACTTCTCATGATCCCACGATACTTCTGGGTTCGTCAATTGAAAGAAAACGGATGTGGTTGACAGAACTCCATGGTTGAACAGTGACGGTGTTCGTGCTTGAGTCGTGACGATTGAGCGCGGGATTGAAGCAATTGAGTTGGAGGAAATGCTTAACGGAGTCCATGGAAGCTTCTGGTTGAATCAATTTAAGGAAATCAATTGGAATTGAAGGAATTCCATGAACGAACAGTAACCGGAGTGTTCTTGGTGTTCATCATCGAATCGTGGAATTGTAGGTAAGGAATGGTGTAATTGAGTTTACAGAACTTAAATTGAATTTAAAACGAAACTAACTGAATGATCAATTGGAAGATTTAGGGTTGAATTGATGGACTTTGAACCGGGTCGTCTCGCGGGCTGTTTGGACCCGTTTACCAGACATACGGGTTAGGCTGGTGACATTGTAGCAGGTGCGTGGCTTTCACGCGCAGCCACTCGCGGCGGCGCATGACGGCGCGTGGGCACGAATCTCGAGGTGAGGTCAACATGACTTCTATCCTATTTAATGTAACGAACATTTTGGAATTGGTTTTGTGTCGATCGGACACCGTTTTGTTATTGTTCGGGATGTCCGAAGGTTTTAAATCAAGTTTAAAAATACTTAAAAATTCGGGAAAATTACGGGACTTGAATAGGATGGTAATGATGAGGTTAGTAATCCTCTAATGTGATTTGAACAGGATTGGGAGTCCCGGTGATAGTGGTGTGGCCGGGAAGGCCTATGGCACGGGTATCGAGGCGCTCGGTTAAACGGTCTGTGAGTGGACATTGGTTTCATAAATTCGATGCATGCATAACTGTTTTATGATTGTTATAATTATGATTAAATGATTTACTTTGGATATCGGTGAATTTAAAGTGATTTCACGTATTTCGAGGCGATTTACGTATTTGCACGTAAATCGAGGTTTTCTGGATTTGCACCGATTTCCATAAATATGGTTGGATATGATTTCATGAAATGGTTACGAACTTGAATAATGTAAAATCGGGCCAGGGGCCCAGTTAACTTGTGAAATCGGGCCAGGGGCCCAGTTGATTTCTACACACGATTGCGGGTCGGGGACCCTAAAATGGAATTGAATAAATGTTTTCTGGTTTACATTTTATATATGTTCACATGCTGGAATCAATAAATGGTTTTGATGATATTTCGGTTATGGCACGTTTCACGGTATTTGGGCATCAGACCCGTTTGATGAAACGTAACGATCGGTTCGGATTTTACCTATGTATACCTATATGTTTTGCATGTGGATATCAATAAAATGTATTTAGTACTGCACTGTATAAATCCTTCCATATTATATTGTCTCCTCCGGATGAGGTACCCCGGAGAGGTCACGGACGTCTAGTACGTCCAGCGTCTATGACGCTAAGCATCGGGGATGCTGTACCCGAACGGGGTTCGGGGATTGAACTCGGAAATTGAGACCCGAGTGGCACGCGTAGCCTTGTGATTGTGACCTTATTGACGTCAGGGACGTCAGACATCAGGGATGTCGGATTGGAGTGTATAGTGCAGTGGCTAAAATAATGGTTATGGTTTATATTATATGCCTTATGGTTCATATTACTGGATTTATGAAACAACTCTTGGATTTACTTTTGGAAATTGAAACTATGCTTTGGTTTTCGGGCTAAGGCCCTAATGGTTATTTCTAAATAAATATGGGATTATTGGTTTTGGTGCATGCATATGATTTTACTGAGGGGCATAAATGTCTTATAAATGTTTTAAGCAGACTTGTTTATTTTCGTCCACTCACAGCTTTTGTTTTCAATGCCTTTCAGGTTGATTCCGGATACGACTGCAGCAGAGACTTGAGCATCGCACACCTCCTCCATCGATCCTTACGCACTCTAGAAGCCCGTCTGGGCAATGGCAATCGGTTATCCCTTGTCTGACGCCTCTTGTCAGACGGGAGCATGATACATTCCATGGTAATTACGGTGGGATTGGGATGGGTCGTGTCACTTAGCCCGAAAACCGTTAACTTAAAACCAAGTGTGGGAACTCAGCCCAAAACTGTGGAATACCACTACCAGACATATTAAAACCATGTGGACCACCGCCCAAAGCCATAAACATAAATCAATAATTCCAAAACCATTTAGGGTCTCCGACCCGAAATACCATTTCAATAACCAATAATCCATTTTTACCACACAAACACCAATCCAACCGAAAAGCCATTTCATAGATTCATTAATCCATATTTACCATTACCATCACCAGCATCCCAGATGCTTAGCGTCCCAGACGCTTGACGTCCCAGACGTCATATCTCACGGTATAATAAGCGACGCGTGCTGCCCGGGGTCTCTCCGGGTCCATATCTCTGACATCATAGATGTCTGACGTCCCTGACGTCAATCATAGCAATCCTGCTCCTGAATCATTATACAGTCTGGTAACTCCGTACAATGACCCCTCGCAGGCAATCCACCGTGACTTCCCTAGTTTCCTAGACACCTGGAGGAGACCATCATATATCCTTGTATCCAGATGGTATATGGAAAACAGTTTTATTAAATCATTTGACAACCTTACAATGGGCCCTGCCCGAAATCTCCATAAAACATCACAATTCCATTTAGGGTCCCTAACCCGAAATCACATTTATTAAACATAGGGTCCCGAAATCACATTTATTAACATAGGGTCCTAGACCCGACATCACATTTATAACCCAACTGGGCCTCATGCCCGATTTTGTAACCACTGGGCCCACGGCCCGTTTGAAAACCAACTGGGCCCACGGACCGAATTTGTAAATCAACTGGGCCCCTGGCCCGATAATATCACTCAAATGGGTCTCAGCCCAATTTCGTAACAACTGGGCCCGTGGCCCGATTTCATAAACAACTGGGCCCCCTGCCCAATTTCATAACTCAATTGGACTCCAAGTCCGAGGTTTCCAAAATAATTGGGCCTCAAGACCGAGTTCATCTTCCCAATTTCAAAACCATTTCATCATATTATATCCAAGTCATAAGTATGGAAAATCTGTGTAAAACCGAAAAACCTCGATTTACGTGCAAGTACGTAAATCGCCTCGAAATACGTGAAACCGTATAATTTACCAATATCCAAATCAACATCATACAATCACAATCATAATCCATATAAAACATTTAGGCATGCATAGAATTTATAAAACCAAAGTCCAGTCAGAGACCGTTTAACGATACGCCTCCATACGCGTGCCATAGGCCTTCCGGGGCCACACCACTATCACTGGGACTCCCAATCTTGTCCAAATCACATTAGAGGGTCACTAACCTCTTCATTAACATCCTATCAAAGTCCCGTAATTTTCCCGAATTTTTAATTATTTTTAAACTCGATTTAAAACCTTCGGACCTCCCGAACAAAATCGAGACAGTGTCCGATCGACATGAAACCAATCCCAAAATGTTCGTCACATTAAATAGGACAGAAGTCATGTTGACCCCACCTCGATATTCATGCCCACGCGCCATCACGGGCGGCCGTGAGTGGCTGGCGTGAAACCCACGCGCCTGCTACAGTGCCATCGTCCTCACCCGTTTAACTGATAAACGGGTCCTTTTGCCCGCGAGATGACCCGGTTGGTTTCCTATCAATTCAGCCTTAATTACTTCAATTGATCATTCAGTTAGCTTGGTTTTAAGTTCAATTTAAGGTCTGTAACATTGATTACACAAAACCTTACCTAAAATTCCACGATTCGACGATGATCAATGAAGAACACCCGTCACTGTTCAATCTTCGAATTTCCACAATGGCTGCTGATTTCTTCCAATTGATGCACCCAGAAGCATCACTGGACCATGAGAAACATTTTCCCTTCATCAATTTCGTCGTTTGATCACTCAATGATCACGACTCAACCTCGATTTTCTTCCTCTGTTACCAGGCCTGTTCAGAGTGAATTGGTGGCCAAATCCCTTCGTTATTTCGATGGTTATGATCGTAGTGATCTCAGAAGGCT
The DNA here is from genome assembly GCA_032719365.1 of Prinsepia uniflora. NCBI lineage: Eukaryota > Viridiplantae > Streptophyta > Magnoliopsida > Rosales > Rosaceae > Prinsepia > Prinsepia uniflora. The sequence continues at coordinate 40,641,254 of CM064867.1, read as the reverse complement.
CGAATTGAGCTCCATTTCGATCCTCAGGGCCTATCTCTCAGTATTCGAATTTCCCCCCAATTCCTTCAATTTTGAATTCTGGTTCCAGCTCTCCCTCACTGTCCCTCGTGTGTTCTCTCATTTGAATTCGATCCTTAAGCCTCTCAATTTTCTTCTCAAAGTTGGTTATGGAAGGGAGCTCAATCCTCCCAATTTCTGCTGCTTAATGCCCACGGTTTGAAGACAAAAAAGGTGATTAATGGAGGATTAAGGGTAATTAAATATAATTAATAATTAATGGAACACAATGATCATGTTTCCCTAAAACATGGATCAGATGTTTGGGCATAAAACAACGGATGGGTGACACTTGTCACTCATCCAGGTGTGCACTGTCATCGGTCACTATTCATTATTTTATTATTATTTTAATCGGAGTCTCTGTTCGTTCATTCGTTCCCGTGACCATAACTTCGTCCTCGAAATTCCGATTTCGGCATGCCGCCTGTCATTGAATTCGTATCGACGAGACGTACGTGACGGTCCTTGGCCCTCGTCCATCGGACCTCACGGTCAAAAAGTCAACATTTGGCCCCTACTATGCCAAATTACCAAAATGCCCCTCGACTTCCGAACATCACAACTTTTTCCTCGACTGTCGGAATCGAACGTGCCACCTGTCTATGAACTCGTGACGTCCTGAACTACGTCACGGTCATCGGTCAAAGTCCGTTTGACAGCCCGATCAAAAAGTTAACATTTTGCCCACGACCAGGGGCAAAACGGTCATTTTGCACATTTTGTCGGATTTCGCCCAACTAACCACCGATCAACCTCACTAATCAAGATTAGTCACTAATCTAATCCAGAAATTCGGGACGGGTCGTTACAAGATGTGTCATGCCCAGAAAGTCTGGATGTGTAATCCTCAGAAAGACCTCAGATATTTAATTCCCGAATTACCCTAAGATGTTTAATTCCTGAACTTTAAGGTGTTGGATTGTGTTTGATAGTGATTTTGTATTCAGATGTTTTATGATGATTCTTGGAAATGGATTTTGGGAAATGTGGGCCACAGGCTTTTGATGAGTTGTGGGTCCCATGATTTTCTACGTGATTGGCCTTGAGAGCTGGCGATTCATGTGTTTCACTCTATGCATGCATGTTTTTAAACTTGAGGGTAAAGAGTTCGTTTTGAAATATATTTTCAAACGATATTATTTTTTTCCACTCACATCTTTTATGTTTTTGATGACCTTCCAAGCCGTGGAACGAAGATCGGGACTAATCGAGAGGCTGAGGCATGAGTGGGAATTAGTGTAGCTATCCATTGTCCGACAAGTGCTGAGGATGTTTTCGCAACTTCAGTTGACTTGTCAGATGGGAGTAGGACCGGGTATGGTTATCAAAGTCTAGTTGAGACGGGTCTTGTCAGACATGGACTGCTTAAATTTGGAAAACATCTTTTCACTATTACCATTAAATAGCAAATCGTTCACGTATAGACAAAGGATTAGAAAGTTTCCTTTATCGCTAATCTTCATATAGAAGGAGTGTTCATATGGACATTTCATGAAACCATTTTGTTAAAGATAGTTGTCAATGCGTAAATTCCAAACTCAAGGTGCTTGCTTTAGGCCATACAATGCCTTTTTCAGATGATATACCTTTCCTTCTTCTCCTTGTATGAGGTAGCCTTCAGGTTGTTCTACGTACATTTCCTCTTCAAGTATTCCATTGAGGAATGCTGACTTGACATCAAGTTAGTATATTTTCTAATTGTGATGTGTTGTAAGTGAGATTATCAATCTCACTGTGTCAAATTGGGCTATTGGAGCAAAGACTTCATCATAGTCGACTCTATACTGTTTTTTTATAACTTTGTCGCTATAAGTCTTGCCTTATATCGATCCACACTACCATCTATAGTGCACTTGATTTTGTACACCCATTTGATACCTACAGCCTTCTCGCTTCGTGGAAGGAGTGCCAACTCTCATGTGTGATTTTTTTTAATTGCATGTATTTCTTATTCCATTGTTGATCTCCAACGTTCTTCTTCCACACCTTCTTGAAATGAAAGAGGCTCATGATCTGCATACAGGTAGAACAAATTGGTTTCCTATTCTTCTCTATGTCCATAGATATCACTCTCATCTTCATAGAGGTTAAAGATATTCCATTTTGATTTTCATTTGAAGATGATGAACCAGATGTGGGACTTCTATGCATTGGAAATGGTACTATTGATTGAGTAGGAGCTTGCTCAATTTTTTGTGTGGTTTCTGCTGGCTGCTCTTCAGATTCATCAAAGACAAGAGTTTCATTACTTGTCTTTTTGCTACTCCATTTCCATGTTTCTTCCTCGTTGAAGATAACGTCTCTACTAACCACTAGTTTACTTGTTAGTGGGTTATAGAGTCTATATGCCTTTGACTCTTCACTATAACTAACAAAATGCATTTATCTTACGTATATGCTATAAGCTCCCTTCTTTTTGCTTCTAGAACTTAAGAATATACAATGCACTCAAAAACTCTTAGGTGTGCAATTTTGGGTTTGTACCCACTCTATGCTTCTTGAGGCGTCATACCTTTCACACTTTTTGTTGGACAACGATTTAACGAAACACCGAGTATGCTACAACTTCTGCCTAAAATTGCTTCGGTAATCCTTTCTCTTTAAGCATGGATCTTTTCATGTCAAGGATAGTATGTTTTTTCCTTTTTGCTATCCCATTTTGTTGTGGAGTATAGGCAGTAGTAAACTAATGTCTTATACCATGCTCTCTACAAAAAGCTCAAAATACATTTGAAGTGTGCTCACCCCCTCGATTGGATCCGATAGTTATAAATTTACACTTGCTCTCAACTTCTGTTAGTGCCTTAAAGTTTCTAAATTCAGTTAAGGTTGATGACGTCTCTTTGAGATTATATAGCCATGATTTTCTACTGAAATCATCGATGGAGGCGATAAAATATCTATTGCCACCAAATGACATGGCCTTCATTGGTCCACAAATGTCTATATGTACAAATTGTAGTAGTTCTTTTGCTCTCCATGCTTTGCCACTTGGAAAAGGAGATTCTTGACTACTTTCTACATACTCATCCTTCACATAAGTCATTTGGAGATTCAATTTGGGGTAAACCAGGCACCATTCGACTAGTAGATAAAAGATGTAGGCAATTAGAGTGAAGATGGCCAAAAAAAAATGCCATCTCCATGACTTATTTTCAATGAGTCTAACCAAACATTTATCATCCTGGTATTCAGATTCAATGCAAACATACAGTGACAGGACCCACCCCGGTTACCACCTCGATAACGGGGACGAACCCTGCTCCCGTCTGACAAGCACACTCAAAGTACCAAAAATAACCTCAAAGCAACCACAAGCATACATTGCCAGACCAGGGAGAATTTAAAATACAACAAGTCCATAGTAGCACAGAGCATAGTACAGTACATGGTAAGACAGAAATCCTACTAAAAACTGGCTACACGCGCAACGGGAAAGCTCGCAACGAACAACTCCGGAAAACTCTATGCCTCTGCCTCTACCTCAACGTTAGCCCCGGCGCTATCGCCACGACCTGGATGGTATTTAAAACCTGAAAAGTGTGAGTGGACTAAAAATAAATAAGAGTTTCAAAAACAGTTTAATAAACAAACCAAGATTTTGCCCTCTGTTTTAAAAACATGCATGCATAACTCAGTATCTAAAAAAAACTATATAAACAGTATGATAATCGTTATGTTAAAAACATGAAATACCAAATAGCATCATCCGATCAAACCTGTTGGATCTATTCGAGTCTTTAAACTCAATCCAGGCCTCAATATAATCCGAGTCTTGAAACTCCTGAGTCTTTAAACTCAACAGGCCTACGGTGGAAAAATCAATATCCGAGTCTTTAAACTCCCGAGTCTTTAAACTCAATCCGGGTCTTTAAACCCAATCTGAGCCCACCCCCGTCATAACATAATCCGGGTCTTTAAACCCAATAACCAGATCCAGCAAATCCAATCCAAACCGTTTAAAAACCATTTTTGAATCCATATCCAAACCCGAATTCGAAATCACTAGTCTGAAGCCATGCCGGCGTTCAGAACCGTCATTCCGAACCCAAATCCGGAATCCCTTTTTCAAGCTTTAAAACCAAATCTCGATTTCTGAAATCCGATTCTAAAACCGAAAACCTTGATTATCAAATCATGTTTCAAAACCCGTTTATAATCATTGAAATCCAGTTATAGATTTAAGTCCCAAAATCATGGCAACAGAATCATAACCAAAGCATATCTCGTAAAACATGCCGAAATACGTAAATATCTCGAAAAACGTGCAAGTACGTAAAATAGATATAGAATACTCAATAATCATGAAATCATAAGTAAGAACATAAAACAAGTAGAATAAAACAGTTATGCATGCTCGGTTAGAAAAGAAAAGTCCACTCACAGTTCCCGGACACGTCACTCGCGTCCCTTACGTTCCTCGGTTGCCTCAGGGATATCCCGACATGTAAAAAGTCACCCATCCGGGTCACAAACACTTCATTAAAGCTTACCCTAATTCCCCAATTTTTTCGGATTTTAAAACATAATTAAACGAACCCCTAAACCTTCGAACACTTAAAACTATCTCGATCTGGTGTCCGATTGATACGAAACTTGTCTTAAAATGTTCGTTACATCGATTAGAGTGAAAACTGTGTTGAACGTTTCCCCAGAACAATCCCCACACGCCCTCACGTGCCGCCCAGTGGGGCTGTGCGTGGGCTTCACGCGCCTGTACTGTTCATCGTCTTCAACCTCTGTCCACCCGGTTCAAACCAGTCCGGTCGAACCGAGCCGGCGTGACCGGTTCTCACTCAAATCCAACCCGTTTTCAACCCTTTTTATCCCACTAGTTTCGTCGTCTTCCTAGCAATCGATTCAAGCAATAAAAACACGAAAGAAAAGAAGGGTCTAAATATCACCTCCCAAAGTGGAAGGAAAACTCTAAAATTCCCAGCCACAGGTTTCCGACCTCCCGTCGTCCTTCCAGCCATGAGTTTGACTCCTCAGGTCAAATACAACGTCGTTCAACTATTAGAACCAATAGAACAGCTCGACTAAGCTCCAAAACCCACGATTTTCAATTTGAACTTAAACGGAAAAACAGGGGACATCGAGAACTCACCCGTTTTCTGACCTCCGCCGTGCTCGCCGCGGTGTTCCTCTGGGTTCAAAAGGCGGTCCTCATCCTTCCTAGCAATCCCTCGAAACATATTGGATCGAATTGAGCGATTGTGGTTGCACCACGACTCTCGACTCCTCTCTGTTTTTTGAAATTCCTCACGGCCTCTGAGTCTCCCATGCACTCAACACTCACCCAGAACACTCACCAGTCTCTCAACTTCTCTCTGCTCACACTCACTTGATCACAAGGACTCACACACTCGATGAAACCGATCGATTTCCTCCCTGTCACACGGTCTCTGTTTCTCTCAAATGCACGGTTACTCGACACAACCATTTAAAATTATACCGTGTAGGCTAGAACCCACTAGACACAAGCCATGTGTCAACACCCAGTGGTCAAATCCCAAAATATCCAATAAACACTGAACACATGTCCTTATCTGATTGGAACACTTCCCAAGGTGTAAAAAGACCGAAATACCCCTAATTGTTCAAATTAAAATTCTACCCTTCACTTCCTAGACCCATAACTCACTCGTCCGATGTTCGATGAAGGCATGCTGCCTGTCATTGTACTCAGGACGTCGAGACCTACCTAACGGTCCTCAGTATGCGTGAAAACTAATGGGAAAATAAAAAGTCAACAAATGCCCATCTTTAAACCAAATTACAAAAGTGCCCTCAACCTTCCGAAGTGTGTAGTTTGTGGTTAACTATTATTATGAAATCCTGGGATTTAGGGGATTGTTATACGAGGTTATGTAACAACTTAGTGACCTTAAATTGTTGTGTTTGACAAGCCAGGCGATTCTCGAAATGTCTGAGGAACGTATAGCTCAAGATTGAGTAGATTGGACGGTGTGTGAGTGGACGTTTGTTTTATAAACTATTATGCACGCATAGTTAAATGTTTTACATGATTGATTGCATGATTTGAGTTTCAATGATTGCATGATGATTCGATATGATTGTTTGTTGATTTTATGGATTATTTAATCGATTTTCGGTCATGATTTGTGATGGACTGTGAAAATGAGGTTTTGGGAATGGCCCGCGTTTGAAATGATGTTTTGACTTGGATTATGAGTCAAGAATGATTTAATGAATTACTTAATGATTTCTGGAGATGATTTTACGGAAATGTATGAAAACGGTATTTTGGGCGTGAGTCCCTATGGGAAATGGTTTGACTTGGGATTGGAGTCAAACGTGTGTTGTACTTGATGATATGATGATATGAGTCTGGTATGTGTTGTACTATGATTTTGGACACTGGTACGTGTCCGGATGATGCGATTGTAGTTCCTAGACGTGCCTCAGATGTTGCGGTGGTACAATTCCCGATTAAATGTACGTCTATATGTGCGTGTGCAGTTCCCGGACCTGACTCGAATGTTGCTTGAGTGCAGTTCCTGAGTTGGCCTAAGCGTAGTACCGTTGTGATGGTATGATTGATTGTGCACTTGTGAGTAGTGCTGTGATCATACTGTGATTGATATATGTGCACTTGTGAGTAGTGTTGTGATGATACTGTGATTGATATATGTGCACTTGTGATTAGTGCTGTTTGATGATGATGATTGATAGGTGAGTGATGATGATGATTGATAGGTGAGTACCGATGATTGGTACTATTGAAAATGGTCCTTGCGATTGACTTGGTGGATGATTGTATCCAAACATGTTTTCGTGATTTAAGGAAAAGGGATTTGGAGAAATGTGGGCCATGGGAGTTTGAAAACTAATATGATTTTATTGGTCCACTATTTATGCTTGATTTGAAATCCGAATCACGTTTTGTCCATTCACATCTTTGTTATTTTATTGACTCTCCACGCCTTGCCACGAGGATCAAAGCTGATCGATAGGCGGAGGTATGAGTGGAAATTAGTGCAATTATCCCATGTTTGGCAAGTGTTGAGGGTAATTTTGGTACTTCTGTTGACTTGTTAGACGGGAGCAGGATCAGATGCAATTATTAAAGTCCAGTTGGGATGGGTCCTGTCACATTGGTATCAGAGCATTTGGTTACTAATTTGTGTTGCCACATCACGCCTCCAAGATGCGAGCCCCGTGCACGGCCTAGTAGTGAGATGAGTATACGAGACTATTTGAGATCCAGGGATAGATGTCCGGATGGAATTGACCTTGGATTGGGGGTCAGATTTTGAATATTAAGCTTCGGTTGCGTAGGACTTGTGTGGATCTGGATAGTGAACATGCCCAAAGGTTAGGAATGTAGCAACATGGGCGAGTTGGGCTCGAATAAGATAGTTTCGTGAGTTCCTCGGTTAGAACGAGTATTTGAGGTTTAATATGTAATGGGAGATCCTTGATATGATGTGGTTCACCAAGCAATGTTTGCTAGGTGACCAGGCATGCCAGGGTGGCATGGATTGTGGATATTGGATTTGAACCCAAGAGCAGTCATGATACCAAAATAGGACTCAGAAGGAGTCAGGTTGTTGGTTAGGACTTGGGAAGAGTCATCGTATTGTAATTGGGCTTTGGACGAGCCAGAAAAATTGGAATAATGATCATGGTCTAGAAAAAGATGGGTCAGGTGGGAATCCGAGGTATCGATACAGACATAGTCTCCATGGTTGTTGGAGAGATACGTTCGAATTTGAGGGACGAAATTCCTTAAGGGGGGGGGGGGGGGGGGTAAATTGTGACGACCTGGAAATTCAAAAAAGAAATTGTAAAAATATGAATCGGAAATAACAATTTTACCCCTAATTTAAGTGGTCAAAAGTTGACTTTTTGACCGAGATGCTATTTGGACTTTCCATAAGGACCATTGCGTAGGTCTCGAGACATTGAGTCCGTAGACAGGTGGCACGCTAAAATCAGAGTCCAGACGTGCTAGTTACAAGTCTAAGAAGGTCAGGGGCATTTTTCGTAAATTTAGACCTCAAAGGCATATTAGTCTTCTCACTCATTTTGATGAGTTAGCGTAAGTTATAATTTAGTGACTCACCTTGTTGGATGTGTGACATATGTCACTCCACTGAACAGATTAGTGGCAATTGTGTGGCTGTATGTGTGTTTATTGTGTTTATTCCTTGAAACAAAAACAAAAACTAAGAACTATGAAATTGAAGAGGCATAGGGAGGGATACTGAGAAACAGAGAGATAGAGAGATTGAAAGTAAACCCAAAGAGAAAAAGAGAGAGGAAGAATATGATCTGAGACCCGAAGTGGAAACCCGAAACTAAACCCGTGCATCTTTCAAATTTTTGAATTTCAAATTGGACTTTCTAGGCTGTGATTGTTGAAACAGAGTTTCAATTAAGATTCTTGAGACCTCTATGACTTAAACCATCTCAAAATTGAAGAAATATGACCTAGAATTGAATCCTGATTTGACCCACAACCTTCTTGAAATATTGAAGTTGAATTCGATCGATTGAACGGGAGTAATCATGAAATTGAGGTAATGACAGGACCCCACCCCACCCACCCCCCTCCCCCCCCCCCCCCAAATAAATCCCCCTGGGATTAAGGGATAAGTGATGCTCCCTTTAACAGACGTGTGACACGAAGGCTAAACACCTGTCTAACCTCCATGGAACACGTAAGCCAGATAAGGGATACCCAGGTCAACAAACCAAAAACAACGTCTGGTTTCCCAGAATGTGCAGAAACCACTGTGGATCGCATGTGTGATGTCTCTGTCTCACTAACAACAGCCCGCACCGCATCAATCTAGAGGGTATCGAAAAACCGAAAAGTCTGTGAGTGGACAAAACTAAATAATAAGTTCAGAAAACATTTTATAAGAAACACATTTATACTGACAGGACCGCCCCCGAATGGGCGTTGTTAACCATGCCCGGTCCTGCTCCCGTCTGGCAAGACGACTGAAATCCCCAAGTTACCCTCAGTACGTGCCAGACAAGGGATAGCCACACGTGCTTACTCATGCCTCCGCCTCTCGATCAGCGCGCCACGACCTGGAGGGTCAATAAAAACCAAAAGGTGTGAGTGGACAAAAATAAATCAGCTTATAAAACAGTTACAGAAAGACGTTTTTACCCTCCACGTAAAAACAATGCATACAAAAATCGTTTCGCAAACCATTACATTTTCAACATGAGAAAAACCGTGTATCAAATTTCACATAAGGAAAACTTGTGTGAAACTTAAAATTATTTTTCCTTTCTCAACCATCGGGTCTTAGCCCGCAATCATAAACACCGGGCCTCAGCCCAAAACCACGAATCAAAACCAAATGCACAACATGATCCAAAACTATCAACCACATACCGGGCCACTGCCCAACTCAACCGAAACATCAGAAATCATCAATAATCACAAGTCAAACATTTTGTTGGATATCAAGTGCGCCCGAGTCTTTAAACTCAAAAACATGCGCAATAATCAGGCCTTCCCAGGATATCAACGAGTCTTTAAACTCAAAACATAATCAATAGGCCTCGGGGGTATCACAGTATCCGAGTCTTTAAACTCACGAGTCTTTAAACTCAATCCGGGTCTTTAAACCCAATTTTCGGGCCCGCCCCCGTCATCAATTAACCGAGTCTTTAAACTCAAAACGTGCTCCAACAATAGCACCCGGGACTTTAAACCCAAAACAGTTTTCAACGGGTCTTTAAACCTAAAACATTTATCAATCACAACAACGCGGGATCCATCCCGAAATCACATTTTTCACAACAGGACCCATGGTGCGAATTTCCACATTCAATTCTGCAAATCATACTTCACAAACATAATCAAATTATCATTAAACACGGGGCATGCAAAATCTGACCAAATCACTTTATTAAATCCTTTTCCATTCCCGAATTTGAATTCGCAATAATGATTCCGTAAGCCGGCATCCGGAAGCAACATCCCGAACCCAAACCAAGAATCCTCTTTCAATTTCCGAAAACTGAAATCTCGTTCGTAAAAATTACTTTTATGCCCCGAGCATCAAGCCCAAAATCGCCTTTTTCAAAATCCCTTTTAATTCCTTGAAATCACTTCATTTTTCAAACCTCATTATCAAAACATCAAAACCACAATCATAATCACCAAAATCACGGTCCAATCAAAACATATTCAAAATCTGGTAAAACGTGCAAATCCGAAACATTCTCGAAAAACGTGTCAAAATCGTAAATCATACTCACATTCATATTTCAAACATTATTTAAACATGACCCGCACCATTCATATAAAACCATTCGTTAAACCATCATCAAGCATAAGAGTAACCATAGTCTCGAAATACGTGTAATTTCGTATGTAAAGAAAAAATACGTATAAATACGGGAATAAAAATCAATCACAACTTATAATCATAATCATATAAATCATACAAATATTTATGCATGCGTTAAATTTTGAAAGCAACGTCCACTCACACACCTTTCTTAAGGCTCGGTTACGCGCCACACGCATTCCCGTAATTCCCGGCATTTTCCAGAAAACCCGAATCCTGTCCGAAATCACATTCTAGGGTCATTAAGGTCTCAAATAACAACATACTAATTTTCCATAATTTTTCAGGAATTAATCGTTAATTAAAAACGTGACAAAAACATTCGGACCCTCGAAACAACATTGAAACGGTGTCCGATAAATTCGAAACCAACTCTAAAATGTTCGTTACAATGTGTAGGACAAAAGTCATGTTGGACTTACCTCAAAAATTGGGCCCACGCGCCGTCACGCGCCTGCTACAGTGATAGGCACAGTCATCGTCTTCACTGGCTTTCTGATATACGGGCCGTTTAACCCGCGTCATGGCCCGATTCGAATCCTGTCATAACTGAACTAATTCCTTCAATTGATCCATCAAGTAGGATCCCAATAACCTCAATTACAAGTCTGTAGTAGTCATTCTAATCGACACGGCCTAAAACCCCTCGATTGAACTCAAGTTCGAAACGATGTTCAACAACCCAGTTCCACTAAACAGCCACTGTTTTCCTCAATTGAACAGTTAGGGAGCATCGTAGGCTTACCATTGAGAGGATTGTGTGACCAATTCCATCAGAATCCTCCTCCAAATCCACAACTCCAACCTCGATTTTTCTGAAGTTCTGCCGTCCTTGTCCATGGCTTCCAGGGCCTTCCAGCTTCGAAGTTATGATCTGGATCGACCAAGTGATGTCCCAGAAGACTGAATTGAGCCTCGAATTGGCTTAGGCTGGCCAATAATTCGAAATTGAATTTTCCCTCCGTTTTCCCAGTTTCCCCAATTCTAGTTTTTCTCTCCCTTTCTTTAGTTCTATCCTCTCCACAATGATCCTCAAAGACTTCCCAATGTCCACTTGTAACGACCCGTCCCGAAATTCGGGATTAGATTAGTAACTAATGATAATTAACAGGGTTAATCGGTGATTAGTTGGGTGGAATCGGACGAACGTTGCAAAATGACCGTTTTGCCCCTAGTTATGGGTAAAACGTTGACTTTTAATTCCGGCGGTCAAATGGACTTTGACCGATGACTGTGACGTAGTTTGGGACGTCACGAGTTCATAGACAGGTGGCACGTCCGATTCGGACGCTCGAGGTAAAAGTTATGACGTTCGGAAGTGCAGGGGCATTATCGTAATTTGGACGTTATAGGGGAAAAAGTTGACTTTTTGGAATGCGATCAATGTTCACATGACTCGAGGACCGGTTGGCACTTAGAATGCCAAGGACTAGTTTATGATCAAGTATGGAATGTGTTAGAAAATTATGGCTTGGTTTTGTGGAACGGTGGTCTTGTGGAGTTTAGCTGATGCTCAGGGGTACTTGGTGTAGTGGTAGTAGTTGAGGATCATGGGGCGTTCAGGGAACGTTCATCTATCCTGATGTGGATTATCGGGATGGTGGTACCCATGGTTGCGGGGTACGAGTAGTGATGCGGGATCGTCGCTCGGTATGAGCGGAGATCCAGGGCTACCCACTTTGCACACGGTATGCTAGTGTGGATGATTGTACGTTGGTGCTGGTACTAGTGCTGGTGCTAGTGTCAATGATTAAGATTGTGTGAGCCATGAGTTGGGGTGTGACTCTGTCATGATGAGCGTGCGTTGGTATTTGAGATTCAGTAGTGGTTGACTCATGGACTGGATAGGATCCATCGGAGATCGTGAGGTATTGGGGTAAGTCCCAACAGTGACGAGGTGACCAGAGTTGAGTAATTCCCAATCGGAATTGGTGTATGTGCATAAATGGTCATTAATATACATGAGGTCTGAGTATTGGATTGATTGCGGACACGTGGTTGTCCAAGTGAGTTATGGATGTAAGGAGTCTGGTGGTTGGACTTGACATCTCACGGGGAGTGTGTCTAATCCCAACATGGGTGGAGTTTTAGTTTCCAAGAGAGTTGTGACTGGGACGATGGGAGTGCTCGTTTCGGCATTGGTGATTGGTATTCTGAAGTCATTGGGGTTGACTTCTTGTTCTCTGCCCTGGCAGACGATGTTGGATATTTGGTTCGGTGGGTGCAGAGAGAGTGGTGTTTGCACTCACTTAGGATGGATGTTGGTGACATCGTATTGGATCATCCTTGGTCTCTCCTAGGTGGGGTGGCAGGGACCGATGTTAGGTAAATGGAGGGGATCCACATAGTGGATGTGTTACGTGTTGAGTGAATGATTGGATGTGAAAGTAGTTGAGGGGTTTTGTGTGGTTGACAAGAATTCTAGTGGGTGTAAGACCCTACGATCGGCTTCCAGGTGGATTGCTAGCTGTAAGCATGTGTGGATCCTAGGTGGATCCGGATTATGATGTTGTGGACCTTGGACGTGGTGACGATCTAGGATCGTGGTGTTACCAGTCGGGTGACGGGGTAACGGATTTGTATTGTGACCACCTTGATCAGGCTAGGTGAAGAGCTTATCACTCTGTCATAAATGTTTGGATATGGGAATAGTTGGACCGAACTTCTCTTCGAAGTTAATCCGTAGTCGAGCGAGTGGGAACGGTTATGAGTTGAACTCGAGGCTTGACCTGTGGATGAGTGGATATCCAACAGGGTCTAATTGGTCAGTCGTAGATATGTGCGATTGGGGTTGGCTTCCTTTCGAAGTTAATCAGATGTGATGTGGTAACCGTTTGAGCGAGTATCCGATAGATTCGGGGTTGGTACGCCTCGGTATTTGGGAATGAGATTAGATGCCCATTCGGCATGACTGTACATGCCTTGGTGAGCGTGCTTGGATTGGTACATCTTGGATGACGTGTTTGGGAGTTGATTTTGTGTTACTGGTTGGGTGACCATGGGATCTTGAATAGATGATGAGTTAGCATGATCGATTTGTCTAGTATGAGATTGGACAAGAAACCCCAGTGTCAGGTTGTGAGTGATTGTGAACCTTGTAGTGGATTTGTTGGAGATGGATGTACGTACCCTGTACGGTGTACGAGGGTTAGTACCGGACAGGCCGAGTGGTATTTAGTGACGGTACGTGGGAGGTACCAGTGGTTTGGTTGTACGTGTTGGCATTCGGCTTAGTTTCGACACACTTGGGATTTGTGTGAACTGGACTTTGAGCTTGATATATGCCGCAGGTTTTGGGCTTGCCCTTCGAGATGAGATCGTGTTATTATTCTTACGCTACTTTAAGTGACACCCATTGGCTATTGATTGCCGCTTTACTTGGGTGGTTTAGTGGTGACTGTTTGGCTGGTAGCGTCAGCACGAACTGACGAGCGAGATTTGGTGACTCCCAGTGGGAGCAAACGTCAAGCGATCATTTCCACTCGAGGTGTCGAGTGTGGTCGGTACGACGAGAGACTGTGATGGGACCTCTGAGTACAGTTGAGTTTAGCTGGTGTACGAGGGTACACGTGTCGCGAGGTCGAAGTGTTTTCCACAAGGTAGGTGTGAAATGAGGATAATTGGAAATTTCGAGAGCGAAACTGGTTTAGGGGGGAGAAACGGTTGGGTTTTGATCGGTTGGAATTTCGGGGACGAAATTCTTTAAGGGGGAAGATTGTAACGACCCGTCCCGGAATTCGAGATTAGATTAGTAACTAATGATGATTAACAGTTTTAATCGGTGATTAGTTGGGTCGAATCGGACGAACGTTGCAAAATGACAGTTTTGCCCCTGGTTGTGGGTAAAACGTTGACTTTTAATTCGGGCAGTCAAATGGACTTTGACCGATGACCGTGACGTAGTTTGTGACGTCACGAGTTCATAGACAGGTGGCACGTCCAATTCGGACGCTCAAGGTGAAAGTTATGACGTTCGGAAGTGCAGGGGCATTATCGTAATTTGGACGTTATAGGGGAAAAAGTTGACTTTTTGGAATGCGATCAATGTTCACATGACTCGAAGACCGTTAGGTTCGTCTCGAAGCCCCGAGTACAACGTCAGGTGGCACGCTTGAAACGGACAATGGATGACCGAGTTACGGGTCACGAAAGTTGGAGGGCATTTTGGTCATTTGCACGGGTTACTGTAGCTCCACCGTGAAAAACAAAGTGCACAGCCATGCCGTGGTGTTTTGTGCGTGCAATTGTTTAAGGCATTAGTGGACTAGTTAGTGGGGATTTAATTAAGCAAATTGGGACAATGGAGCATGGTTTGGTGCCTTGATCAGGCCACGGGAACAATTTAAAATTCTGGGTTTTTGGGAGCCGTTGCGGGGATAAAGTCTCAGTGGAATCAGATGGATTCCCACGAGTTGCCGTCCATTTTGATCGATTAACAAAGTGTTGGAAGTGAGAGTTTTCATTTGGAATCAGAGAGAGAGCTGAGAGTTGAGAGAACTGGGTCGGGAAGGAAAAATCAGAAATTGGAGGGAAAATTGGTTTTTCAATTTGTGAGGAGTGTTAAGCCAAACAGTGATTGGGATTAGTTTTATGGGTTCATTACGAACCCAACCGTACAAAAATTGAGGGAGGTTGATCACGGTTTGTCCAGGAACTCAAGCTCCAGTTTCTGGAAAATCGCAGTGTTGAGGACGACGACTTCCAGGTGAGTTCGTGTTCAATTGGTTGTGTTAGAGTGTTCTATTAGGTCTCCTTAAGCTCCTGTCTAAGTTAATTCGAGAATGGAACCGTGTTGGGTGAGTTCCAGAACTCGACCTGTCGACTGTTCGAGTCTGGGGTCGATCGATTTAGTTCATGTCGAGGTTAATCAATGACACAGACCTTAAATTAATAGAATAAAGAAGATGTTAGGATTGAAAACGGAAGGAATTGATTAAGAATTGAGGGTTAACTGGCCGGGTCAAGTTGCGGGTAACAGACCCGTTTAGCAGTTGTGCGGGTGAAGGAGACGACACTGTTGCTACAGTGCTGGGCGCGTGGCCTTCACGCGCAGCCACGTTAACTGAGGTTTTCTTCCTTTTAATATTTTGAACATTTTTCATTTAGAGTTCGAGTTGATCAGGTGTCGTTTGGGATAGTTTTGAGGGTTCGGAAAATTAGGCCTTAAGTTAAATTATGTCGAAAAATCCCGGAAAATTATGGGAAATTAGTTTGTTGTTAATTGAGACCTTAGTAACCCTGAGAAGTGATTTTGGACAGGATTCAGGATTTCTGGAAAAGGACGAAAATTACGAAAACGTGAGCGGCGTGAAACCGAGCACTACGGACGGTGTGTGAGTGGACGTTGCTTTCAAAATTTATTGCATGCATAAATATTTCTATGATTTCTATGATTATGATTATAAGTTGTGGTTGATTTTGATTCCCGTATATATACGTATTTTTGCTATACATACGAAAGTACACGTATTTCGAGACTATGGTCACTCTTATGCTTCATGATGGATTAACAAATGAATTTGCATGATTTGTGCGTATAATGTTTTATGAATGTTGTTTATGACTGTGAATGTGACTCACGGTGTTGACACGATTTTCGAGATTTTGCGTATTGTGATTTGATCCAACATGAATTGTGCGTGTCACGTTTTAATAATATTTTCTATATATGAATGTGAGTATGATTTATGGATTTTGACACGTTTTTCGAGAATGTTTCGGATTTGCACGTTTTACGAAATTTTGAAGGTGTTGCGATTGGACCTTGATTTTTGGGTGATTATGGTTGTGGTTTTGATGTTTTGATAATGAGATTTGAGAAATGAAGTGATTTCAAGGAATTAAAATAGATTTTGAAAAAGGCAATTTTGGCTTGATGCTCGGGGCGTAGAAGTAACTTTGATTAATGAGATTTCGGTTTTCGGAAGTTTGAAATCAGATTCTTGGTTTGGGTTCGGGATGATGTTTCTGGATGCCGGCTTACGGAATCATTATTGCGAATTCGAATCCGGGAATGAAAAAGGATTTAATAACGTGATTTGGGATGGTTGAACATGCCCCGTGTGTAACGATGACTTGATTATGATTTGTGAAGTAATATTTGGGGATTTGAATGTGGAATTTCGGACCATGAGTCCCGTTGTGAAAAATGAGATTTCGGGATGGATCCCGCGTTGTTGTGATTGATAAACGTTTTGGGGTTTAAAGACCCGTTGAAAACTGTTTTGGGTTTAAAGACCCGGGTGATATTGCTGGAGCACGTTTTGAGTTTAAAGACTCGGTTAATTGATGACGGGGGAGGGCCCTTAATGAGTTTAAAGACTCGTGAGTTTAAAGACTCGGGTATTGTGATACCCCCGAGGCCTATTGATTATATTCTGAGTTTAAAGACTCGTTGATATCCCGGGAAGGCCTGATTATGCGCATGGTTTTGAGTTTAAAGACTCGGGCGCACTTGATATCCAACAAACTGATTGATTGTGATTCATTGATATTCTATGATGTTCGAATATGTTGGGCAGTGGCCTGGTTTTATAGTTGATGGTTTTGGATTATGTTGTGTTCTTGGGTTTGATTCGTGGTTTTGGGCTGATGCCCGGTGTTTATGATTGCGGGCTAATACCCGATGATTGAGAAAGGAAAAATGATTTTGAGTTTCATACGAGTTTTCCTTATGTTGGAATTTGATAAAAGGTTTCCTTAGGTTGAAGATGTAACGGTTTGCGAAATGGTTTTTGTATGCATGCATTGGTTTTTACGTGGAGGGTAAAAACGTCTTTTTGTAACTGTTTTTATAAACTGATTTATTTTTGTCCACTCACACCTTTTGGTTTTTATTGACCCTCCAGGTCGTGGCGCGTTGTTCGAGGCTGTTCGAGAGGCGGAGGCATGAGTAAGCACATGTGGCTATCCCTGGTCTCGCACGTACTGAGGGTAACTTGGGTTTTTCAATCGACTTGCCAGACGGGAGCAGGACCGGGCACGGTTATCGATGCCCCTTTCAGGGTGGTCCTGTCACCACTATTCTCTTTGTTTTCAAACCGGGCAGCAAACAAGCCATGGGAATCTCCCTAGCTTCCTGAAATTTTGTTTCCCGCACAGACCCAAACTCAATTCACAAGGCCACCCGTGCTCAGTTCAATTCAAAACCACCACAAGTGGATGTCTCAATTCCACCACACTCCTGTGTGCCCGTGGTCTGATCAAGCCACACTCTGCATAAACAAATCACTCGTGCACACAACCATGGCCACACTCTGTTTTTCTCACCTCAAAACGCCAGCCCGTGCACTGCATCCACACACCCACAAACTCCTATTTCCCACACAATGCATAAACAATTCCCTAATCCAATAAACAACTCCTCAGCCCATCAATTTCATAAACAATTCACCCCCGTGCACTGATCAAGATGTAATCCCATACACGGATGTCCCTGCTCAAACAGTACCCCTGTGAAATTACCATTCTGCCCCTGTGCATAAAATTACCAAAATGCCCCTCACGCATCCAGGCCCGTAACTCGGTCATCCGGACTCCGATTGATGCGTTCTGCCTGTCTACGAACTCAGGGCATCAAGACCTTCCTAACGGTCCTTCGCCCTCGGCTAACGGACCTCCCGATCAAAAAGTCAACATTCCCCCCTTGTCGTCCAAATGACGGAAATACCCTTAGACTTCCGAACGTCATAACTTTCACCACGAACGTCGGAATCGAACGTGCCACCTGTCTATGTTCTCGTGACGTCCCAAAATACGTCACGGTCATTGGTCAAAGTCCATTTGACCGTTCGAATAAAAAGTCAACGGTTTGCCCACGACTAAGGGCAAAACGGTCATTTTGCATCGTTCGTCCGATTTCACCCAACTAATCACCGATTAACCCCGTTAATCATGATTAGTTACTAATCTAATCCCAAATTCCGGGACGGGTCGTTACATATACCCTCCATGTAAAACCAACGCATGCATTCGAAAACCATTTCTTTTCCAAGATACTAAAAACCGTTTATGAAACCCATAAATCATTTCCTTTATCAAACCTTAGGACTCAGCCCAAAATCATAAATCAAAATCAAAAGACGGGAACTTAGCCCAAAAATCCACAAATCCAAATCATTCGGGCCACAACCCAAAACATCTGAAAACCATTGGAAAACCATATGTGTATCACAGCAAGCCAAATTCATTTAAAACACATTTCCATCAATCACACATGCTGGATCTATCCAGTATTTAAACTCAATATATATCTGAGTGTTTAAACTCAACATGCATCAATATCAATCGGAGTCTTTAAACTCCAGAGTCTTTAAACTCAATAGGCCTACGGGGGAAATCACAATATCCGAGTCTTTAAACTCCCAAGTCTTTAAACTCACCGGGTCTTTAAACCCAAATCACATAGCCGGGCCCACCTCCGTCACATATCATATCCGGGTTTTTAAACCCAAAACCAGATCCAGTAAATCCAATCCAAAACCATTATAAAATCATTTCCTATTTCAAATCCAAATCCGTAAATACATGTCCAAATCTGAATCCGAAATCACCATTCCGAATCCCAATCCGAATCCAAAATCATCATTCTGAATCCCAATTCGAATCTGAAATCATCAGTCCGAATCAAATCCAGAAATCACGTTTATCGAAATCACTTTTCCAAATCCATTTATAAACCATTGAAATCAATTCATAATACAAAGACCAAAATCATATTATCGAAACCATTATCAAATCATAGCATAAAACCATAATCTCGTAAAACAAGTAAATATGTAAAATTCCTCGAAATACGTGCAAATCATAAGTTAGAGATATCACAATCATAAACATAGAAAACACGTATAAAAAACATGTAAAACATTTATGCATGCATCATAGTTTAGAAAGCAAAGTCAACTCACAGACCATCCTGGCTGCCGCCTCGATACGCGTACAATTACGCTTTTCTGGCTAATCGACTATGACCGTGTAACGACCCGGAAATTCGAAAAAAGGAAAATTTGGAAAATTTGAAGGAAATGACGATTTTTCCCCTAGTTATAAGGGTCAAAAGTTCACTTTTTGACCGGGGCCTTGTTTGGACTTTCCTTAAGTGCCGTTGGATAGTTCTCGAGACGGTGAATCCGTAGACAGGCGGCATGCGTCAATCGGAGTTCGGATGTAAAAGATATGGGTCTGAGACGGCGAAGGGCAATTTGGTAATTTTTCAAAAGAAGTGTAAATTGGTAAATTCGTTCAGTATTGGATGACTCTTCCGTATTGGTGAGTCATTTGCGTATTTAGGTGACATCTGTCACCTTATAAACAAGATTGGTGGCAAGTAGATGATGATGCTTAGTTTGAGTACGTATTTGTACGTGTATGTGTGTAATTGCGAAGGAAACAAAACAGAGCATCAATATGCTCAAATAGCAGACCTCAATCTCCCTATCCGATCTATCTGTGAGAGGAATAAAGAGATAATTAGAGAGGAAGTGTAACGACCCGGACTTTCGAAAAAGGAAAATTTGGAAAATTTGAAGAAAAAGACGATTTTGCCCCTGGAAAGAGGGCGAACGGTTGACTTTTGGCTCGAGCAGTCAAACGGACTTTGACCAATGACTATGACGTAGTTCGGGACGTCACGAGTTCATAGACAGGTGGCACGTCCGATTCCGACGATCAGGGAAGAAGTTATGACGTTCGGAAGTTCAAGGGCATTTTCGTAATTAGGTCAAAAAGGAGGAAATTGTTGACTTTTTGTTCGACCACTATTTTTCACGCAATTTGAGGACCGTTAGGTAGGTCTCGATGCCTTGAGTCCGTAGATAGGCTGTCCTGTCAACTTGGTATCAGAGCACTAGGTTGCTGATTCTGTTGCCACATCATGCCTCCGAAACATAAGCCTCATGCGCGACCTGGTAGTGAGACGAGTAAACGAGGGTGTATGAGACCTCGTGATAGATCTCAGATGAAATTTGCCCTGGATTGAGGGTTAGATGTAAATCAGTGTATACTGTTTGTTAGACATAGAATTGCGTGGGTCGCAAGGACGAATGAGCCCGGTGGCTAGAAAGTTTGCATAATTGGGCAAGTTGCACTCGTGATGGGATTATTTGCGATGAAATCCTTAAGTGGAACGCGTTCTTAAAGAGTCTAAAATGTGATGGGATACCTCTTAGGCCTTATTGGTCGTGTAAGATATGGTTGACCATTGGTATTTTCTCAGTGACTGGGTATGTCAGTGATGGCATGATTGACTGGTATGAGATTGGACTCAAGAGAGTCGAGATATGGGTACGGGACTCAAAATGAGTCAGGGTTTTGGTTAGAGACTTGAGATGAGCCATGGTAAGGTATCAAGGCTCGATAGGAGCCAGAAAGGCTGATTAAGGAACGTTTGGCACTTAGGATGCCAAGGACTGGTATGTGGTTAGATACTGATGAGTTAGGAAATTGTGGCTTGGTCTTATTTAACCTTGTTTATTGGACTTATGGGTCAGTATCCTTAGTGACTGAGGTTCGGGCGGAGACCCGAGGTATACAAGGATTTATACAAAGGAGATAGCTCAGTTCAGTGGGACGCAAGTCGGGTCCACTGGGAGGTAAAGTAACAAGGGTAATTATATAGTAATAGTTATGATTGCGAGTCATCTTATCACACCATAAAGAAATGGTTATATAGATTGACTGATATAGTGAGATGGCACTGTTGGGGTGTGGTATAGTGAGGATTGGCTCCTATATTGACTGATGTTATGACGGGCGAGGGAAGAGTTGGTGGGGCCCGTAATGGATCATAGGGGTGTGGTCAGATGGGACCACATGCCCGAGGAACTGCAATTCCTTCGTAGGAAGCCTGAGTAACCTTGGAGTGATGACCTGGATACCTATTACTTGTGGTCATGTTGTAAGTTTAACCAGAACGTATGTATTTGGTAGGTCCCGGGCTATCCATTCTTCCATGTCTTGAGATTAGCTATTGGTCGGATATAGGTGTTGTTGGTGATTGGTTGTGGTATGGAAGTCGTTGAACTGACTAGAGATACCGATGTGATACTTTGATAATAATTATGTGGTAGCCTTGGAAATTATATGGTAAAATTGGTGAGATATAAGGGGGGTAGACCTATCGAAGTGAGGTTACCCAGAATGACTGGTGTTATTTGCCTAGTGGCTGACTTAGATTTGGATGGATTGGATGGGTTCATGACTCATGAGAACTCTATCGAGTCTGTTGATCAGAGAGTGACATATGGAATCTAGGATTCCAGAGGTTATGTCTCAGGGAGACTCAAGGGTGTTACCCTCTAGGATGATTTTGATCCTCACAACCAATAGATGGTTGGTGTGAGGCATTCAAGTTTACTAGTCACATGTGTGGTGTCTGTGCGTCGTGTATGAGATGCCTAGTGAGGGCTGAGGATGCCAAGATTTCCCAACATATTCCTGAGGTTTTGCTAGGATGAGGAATTGAGTTTATGATGATCTGAGCTTGCATGTTGATTATGGACGACTTAATAAGGTAACAGTATGGAATAAGGATTCCGTATCACGAGTTTAGGAATTGTGGTTTTGTGGGAAGGTTGTGAGTAGTGACCATTTTAAGAGAGGCCAACGTGGTGGTAATTGTCGATTTCGAGCAAAAGAGAGAAAAGGATAGTATCCGGATTTGATATGGCTAAGGTTAGTTGATGGTGATACCCTTGGATAGCCAAATGGGCTAGTTATAGTTGAGAGAGGAGGAGTCGGGTAGTCTGACCACATTTAGATGATGTATGGTACCATGATTGATGATTGGTTGGTGTCCTCCTATACGATTGGGTGTGTGAGATACTGGACAGATGTGAATGCCTCAGGGCGGAATATATGGTTATTAAGTGTCAGGGCTAGTTGAACGGATAACAGTCGGGATTAGTGGAACCCTAGGAGAACGTACATATTAGTCAATGGAAATAAGAACTGAGATAAAATGTTTACAAGTGGGGAAAACGGTGATTTATGTCGATCACTCACTATGAGATTTCGGATTCGGTGAGTCGTGTGTTGATGCTAGTTAAACCCTCGGAAATTGAACTTCCTTGTATGAGTTGAGATCGACCCATGGGGTTGAGTATGCAGAGGTCATATACCTTTAGGATGGAATGTTCGAGTACTATATCGACCATCCGGATTAGTAATATTGGATAAATGGAAAAGCTTAATGTGTGATAAGGTGATGGTCGAAATATTTTGAGATTACGACCACATTGGCGGATCAGGTATAAATTGGGGAGAGGTTTGTCATGTTTGATAACTTAAGGATAGGTGAAATCCTGCTAGTTATGGAATTCCATAGGATTGGAGTAACACATGATTTCTGATAACTTGGACGGTTGGTGTCCAACTGTAGGACCATACTTGGTGTATGGTGGAGTCGAAGTTAAGAAAGGGTGTGCCTTGCAATATGGTACGAGCGATCGTACAGAGTGCTTATTGGCAATAGGAAGGAATCAGAAGGAAAGGTTAAAATGATCATACATAGTGACCCTGGAAAAGGGGTATGGTGTGTTTGACCTAGTGTGGGGAATGAGCTCCTGAGTTATTGAACCTTATGAGTCAATTGGTCTGGTGGCCTAATGACACATATGAGGATTTAGTCATTGAGTCATGTCACGAGTGGATGACATGTAAACGAGAAGATCTGACGGATTTTCGTGTTTCTTGGATTGTGTGAACTCGAACATGAGCTAGGCTACGTATTCCGAGCCTGTATGTGGTATGACTACCCATGGGGCAGGGATTTATACAGAGGTTGAGACTGGTTGTATGATTTATATAAGTTGGGTATGACTTATACCTGGTTGAGAGTGTTTATGTTTCGAGATTATCGTAGACATGTATCCTAGGGAAAATATTAGGGCTCCCACTAATTGGAATTTAGAGGACGAAATTCTTGAAGGGGGTAGCTTTTAACGACCCGGACTTTCGAAAAAGGAAAATTTGGAAAATTTGAAGAAAATGACGATTTTGCCCTTCGAAAGTGGGCGAACGGTTGACTTTTGGCTCGAGCGGTCAAACAGACTTTGACCGATGATTGTGATGTAGTTTGGGATGTCACGAGTTCATAGACAGGTGACACGTCCGATTCCGACGATCAGGGAAGAAGTTATGACGTTCAGAAGTCATAGGGCATTTTCGTAATTAGGTCGAAAAGGAGGAAATTGTTGACTTTTTGTTCGACCACTATTTTTCACGCAATTTGAGGACTGTTAGGTAGGTCTCGATGCCCTGAGTCCGTAGACAGGCGGTCATGTAAGGAAGAACAGAGAAGGAGTTGATTACCTGGAACCGTACAGGATACCCGAAGAACCAAACCCGTAGGAATTCAAATGCTCCCAAAAATCGAATTCGAATTTGTAGGCCGTGATGACTACAACTGAGGATCGTGTGAGCTTTCTAGAACCCTTCTGATTAAAACTGTAACGACCCGTCCCGAATTCCAGGATTAGATTAGTGACTAATCATAATTAGTGAGGTTAATCGGTGGTTAGTTGGGCGAAATCGGACGAACAATGCAAAATGATCGTTTTGCCCCTAGGCATGGGTAAAACGTTGATTTTTCGTTCAGGCTGTTAAATGGACTTTGGCCGATGGCCGTGACGTAGTTCATGATGTCACGAGTTCATAGACAGGTGCACGTTCAATTCCGACATTCAAGGAGGAAGTTATGATGTTCGGAAGTTTAGGGGAATTTTGGTAATTTTGGTTAAAAGGGGCAAATGTTTACTTTTTGATCGGGAGGTCCGATGGCTGAGGACCAAGGACCGTTATGTAGATCGGGATGATACGAATCCATGGATAGGCGACATGCTGAAATCGGACTTCGAACGAGAGAGTTATAGGTCACGAAGTTCGGTTTCACTTGCACGTACTTCGAGGCATTGATGACATGGAAAATTATGATTGGCCAAATATTTTTAATGGGACCCATGGATGAGTGACAAGTGTCACTTATCCTATTTGTCAATACCCCTAATTTGTAGATCTCACTAATTAAATACTATTATTTATATTATTTTATAATTAAACTTTCTAATACTCAATCCTAGCCATCCATTCAACTTAATCTCTCAATCCACACCACTCATCTCATCTATCTCTCTTCACTCATCAGATCAAATATCTTCTTCTTCTTCATTTTCTCACAAACCCGAAACTCCACCATTTTCTTCATCCTCCGTTTTCAAACACCACACCACACAAATACCACCACACCTCACCATCATTCATCTTGTGTGTGACCGTGAGGAATGAGAGGAAAGAATGAGAGGCTGAACAGTGGCACACGGCAGCAGTCCACGGCGGGGAAACCCGAAAACCCATAAGGTAATTTTTTATTCGAAATTCGGATATTGGGTTTTAGTACGTTTTAATCAATGGGTTTGATTAGAAACGGCTTCTGGGGACTTTAGGAGATGATTGGAGTCGTTTTCGAGGCTCAGGACGGCCGGGAACGACCGTGAACAGCGGAGGAAAACTCACCCGCCATGGCCGAGCATCAAGGTACGGGTTTTGATTATTTTTCTTCCATTTTAATGGCTAGATAGATAGATTAGGATGAAAGGATTAAAATGGGACAAACAGGAGGAGTTTTGGTGGCCTGACGGCGGAGAACCGATTGGGTCAACCTGCGGCTCACGGCGACCCGGATTGCAGGACCCAGCTAAAGGACAAGGACGGGTGTACAGTGCCCGCGCGTGGGCTTCACGCGCGTGAGGTTTCTTGGGGCGCATGCGGGCGCGTAGCCCATAATTTGGGAAAGTTTTCAATACCTGAAATCTTATATTCGATGTAACGAACATTTTGGGACTGATTTCGTGTCGATCGGACACCGTCTCGATAATGTTCGGGGCATCGGAAGGTTTCAGATCGGGATTAAAAATAGTTAAAAATTCCGAAAAATTACGGGGCTTCAATGAGAGGTTAATTAAGTAGTTAGTAACCTTCTATTACGATTTGGACAAGTTTGGGAGTCCCGGCGACGGTGATTGGCTCGAGAGAGCCGTATGGCACGAAACCGAGGCGACAGCATAGGACGGTATGTGAGTGGACCTTGATTTCTAAACTGTGATGCATGCATAAATGTTTTATATGGATTATGAATATGATTCTATGATGTTGATTTGGATGATTGTGAATTATATGGTTTCACGCTTTACGAGGTGATTTAAGTGCTTGCACGTAAATCGAGGTTTTCCGATTTAACACTTATTTTCCGTACTTATGGTTTTGGATATGATTTCATGAAATGATTTTGGATTTGAAAAGGTAAACTCGGGTTCGAAACCCATTTGATCTACGAACTCTCGGACTTGAGGTCCATTTGATTTAACAAGGCATCGGGCCGGAGGCCCAGTTGGTGTACGATATCGGGAACGAGGCCTATTTAGTTTACAAAATCGGGCACGTGGTCCATTTAGTTTACTAAATCGATCGCGTGGCCCAGTTGGTTTACAATTCGGACCGGAGGTCCAGTTTGTATGTGGATACGGGTCTAGGGCCTAGCTATGTGTTACAAATGGATTTTTATGGTTCATGACGGTTTATGGGAACCGGCATGAACCCTTGAAAGGGATTTACGGGTCATGACGGTTTATGGGAACCTGCATGAACCCTTGAAAGGATTTTATGGTTCATGACGCCTTATGGGGGCCGGGCATGAATCCTTGAAAAGTTTAAAGAATGATTTCAAAGGTTTTTCATATGCTATCCTTTATATATGATTGTCTCTTCCGGGGATGGTCGTTGGCCTGGGTGGACCCCGGAGTAGTCACGGAGCACTAACTGAGTGGAGTCGCCCCCCAGTTGGGTTCCTTACTCTCAGGATGGGCATGGTTCGTTACCTCGAGGGAGGGTCATTGATCTACGGACATTGACCTCGGTGGAAGCTGGAGAGACTTGGGTTTGAGACCACGGTTAGCACGCGCGTAGCTTTATTTTACCGTGACAGGTTCTTGGATATGAAATATAATGGATAAACATGATTTCAATTGGTTTGGGAAATTGTGTTTTATGATGATAAATGGATGATAAATGGATTTGGGCTGAGATCCCACATATGTTTACTATGTTCTGGTTTCCGGTAAATGGTTTTGGGCAGGAGCCCGTGTGACTTGTATTTACGGAACTTGGGGCTGTGACCCTAAATATGGTTGTTTAAACATATGTGATTGGATAAATGGTTTTACTATGCATGCATGCTTTTTATTGAAGGGTATAAAGGTCTTTATGAAATATGTTTTTATAAACTCTTTATTTTTGTCCACTCACAGTCTTTTTGTTTTTAATACCCTTCAGGTTGGATACGATGCAGACTGTAGCAGAGATCGAGATATCACATACCTCCTCCGGATCCTGGCGTACTCTGATGGCCCGAGAGGGCTAAGTTCGGAAATATCCCTTGTCTGACACTTCGTGTCAGACAGGAGCAGGGTCATCCCGTGTTAATCCCAAGGGGATTGAGATGGGTCCTGTCAAAGACCATATCAAAATCGAAGAAAATTGATCAAGATATGATTAGGAACTGAACCTACGACAGTTCGAAATTCCATGGCTCAGTTCAGGTGATTGGAGGTAAAGGCTTTAGAAATTGAATTCAAAATCATCTTTAAAATGAGTCTACGATGTTGTCTGACTAATTAATTGAAGGATTCGGTTATGATTTGATGAACTCAGACGATGAACATCCTTCGAAAGTTTGAATTAAGTTGAAATTGTTTGAAGTAATTAGGATTGAAATTGACGTTACAGACCTATAATTAAGGTGATTTCAATGCTATTAGATGGATCAATTGAAGAAAACGGGTGGAAATTGACTGAGAACTAACCGGGTTGTATTGCGGGTTTTAGACCCGGTTGCAGGGAAGTCGGGTTGAGAAGATGAACACTGCCTTGCACTGTAGCAGGCGCGTGGCACCCACACACAGCCACTCAAGGCGGCGTGTGAGGGCGGGTGGTAGCTTATTTCGAAGTGAGTTCAACATGCAACTTGTTCATTTTAATGTAACGAACATTTTGGCATTGGTTTCGAGTCGATAAGACACCGTTTCGATAAGTGTCAAGGGTCGGACGTGTTATGTTATGTTTTAAAATACGTATTTAAATCCCGGAAAAATTGGGGAAAATTATATGAGGTATATTGGAGTGTTAGTGACCCTCGATAATAATTTTGGACAGGAATGGTGACTTCCGGAATTTAAGGAAAACGTACAGCTCAGAAAGCGAGCGATATGGACGGTATGTGAGTGGACTTTTGTTTTCTACCCAGAATGCATGCATATATGTTTTAAATGCTTTATTATATGATTTGAAATGATTGGGCATGATTAATGCTTCAATATGATGATTTCTGGATTTTGGGAATATTATATTGTTTTATATTGATTTTGGGCACGATTTTCGAGAAAATTATGAAATTGCTGTTTTGGGTGAAGACCCCGGATTTAAGATTGTTTTTTACTCGGATAATGAGTCAGGGATTGATTTGAAGGATTTGTGATACTCTTTGGATATATTTTATGGATTTATGAGAAAATGGCAACTGAGGTTGCGATTGCACAGATTTGTGTGAAAAATGATATTTTGGGCTTGAGACGCAAATGGAAATGTGATTTTGATTGGATTGATATTTCCATGTGATTACATGATGATATTGATGGTTTTCGGATTTATGAAATAACCGGGACTCTGGTTTTACGAATTTTGAGGAAACTATGTTTTGGGCTGAGACCTTGTATTTAAAATGGTTTTGATTTCAAATGCAACTGTTTTTCACGGGTTTTCATGATGGTGATATGTTGCGGATATTTAGGGCTTTCAGGTGGGAATATTTTTCCCCTGGGGTGCACACTGTGTTGTGGATATTAGGGCTTCCAGTTGGGAATGTGTTTCTCTAGAATGAACCCTGGAGATAATGCTCGCCTCCGGGATTGGATGTGTTCGTCCGGAGAGGTCACGTAGCACGGTCTGTTGTTGTGCAGCCGAGGGAGGCTCGACACAGATCAGATGTACTGGACTATGTGGAGATCGGTCGGTGATGTGTTCACGACGATCTGGATTGTCGGCTGGTGATGTGTTCATAGTGACATGCTCGGATTTTGAATGGTCCTTGATCTTATTGATTTGCACGCGTTGCAGGGATAACGTGACTATGAGATTGGATATGGATATGTGTCCCATGGTTTTCTTGAGATTTGTGATTTATAAATATTTGTGCCCAGATGTACTTTACTCTTTTATGACATGCATGCATGTTTGTGAAACTAGAGGGTAAGAATGTATTTCGATAAAAGAATTTCTAAAAGTTTGTTTTGTCCACTCACACATTTTCTGTTTTATTGACCCTCCAGGTCGTGGCGCGATGATTGAGGCTGATCAGGAGGTGGAGGCATGAGTGGGCACAGGTGCGGTTATCCCTTGTTTGGCAAGTGCTGAGGGTAAATTCGTAACTTCAATTAACTTGTCAAACGGGAGCAGGACCGGGCACGGTTATCAAAGTCCTTCGGGGACGGGTCCTGTCAACAAGGTATCAGAGCACTAGGTTGCTGATTCTGTTGCCACATCATGCCTCCGAAACGTAAGCCTCGTGCGCGACCTAGTTGTGAGATGGGTATACGAGGGTATATGAGACGTCGTGATTGATCTCAGAATGAGATTGATTATGGATTAGGGGTCAGATGTTAATCAGTGTACACTGTGAAATACTAATTGTTAAACACGAATTTGTGTGGGTCCCGAGAACGAATGAGCACAGAGGCTAGAAAGGTAGCACAAATGGGCAGGTTGGACCCGGGATGAGATTATTCTCAGTGGATTCCTTAAGAGGAATGTGTGTCTAACGAGTCTAGAATGTGATGGGATATCCCTTAGGCCGTATAGGTCGTATAAGATGTGGTTCACCAGTAGATTTTTCTCGGTGACCGAGTATGCCAATGATGGCATGGATGATTGTTATGAGATTGGACTCAAAAGAAGTCAAGATTGGACTCGAGAGGAGTCGAGACAGGAAAATGGGACTCAAAGTGAGTCAGGAGATCGGTTAGGACTCGAGATGAGTCATGGTAATGTATCATGGCTCGAGATGAGCCGTAAAGGTTGAAATATAACTGTGGTTTTAGACACGGCCGACCCTTGAATGAGGAATGTTTGGCACTTGGGATGCCAATGATTGGGATATGGTCAGATACGGATGGGTTATGAATTTATGGATTGGTATTATTTAACCTTGTTTACTAGACTTATGGACTTGGATGGGTCGTGTCAATTTCACTTAGCGATTGAAGGTTCGGGCAGAGAACGGTATTACACAGATGTAACACCCCGGAAATTTGAGGATTTTAATATTGTAAATTATTGCATGAATTGACGTTTTTACCCCTGCGAATTGTATTGCCAAATTGTTGACTTTTTTTATTGGAGGGTCAAATGGACTTTGACCAATGACCGTGACGTAGTTCGGGACGTCACGAGTCTATAGATAGGTGGCACGTCCAATTCGGGCGATCAGGGAAAAAGTTATGACTATCGGAAGTTCAGGGGCATTACCGTAATTTGGACGATTGGGGCGAAAATGTTGACTTTTAGTTTGGAAACTAATTTTCACATGACTCAAGGACCGTTAGGTAGGTCTCGATGTCTTGAGTCCGAAGACAGGCGGCACGCCGAAATCGGACTCCGTACAATGAAGTTATGGTCAGAAACGTGAAATTGGGAGGTTTGCGTCTCGATAATCGTGTCGAATATTTTATTCTGATATTGTGATTGTAGGACACCTGGATGAGTGACAAGTGTCACTCATCCATCGGCTAGATTGGATCAAGCTCCACTAAGTGATTAAATAGAATTAAACCCACCTTTTGATCTCAGCCATTCATCTCAAAACTCCCAGGTTACATCTCTACCCTTAATCTGTTTCTCAAGATTAAATCTGGACCGCCCATTTCCTTTCCCTCCATACTATATATTTCTTCTACCCAAAGCACACACACGGTCCATTCGACAAACACACCAGTATAGCACCCTGTTCCTTGCATTGTGTGTGGCTGGACTCGCTGGTGGGGCGGAGAGACGGCGGTGATCGGTGGCTGAAGGCGGCGAGGTAGGTGGTTTCTAAACCCGAACTGTTTTGAAAAACTCAGAATTGGAAGCTTGATGATTCAACGTTAATCTTTGATTTCTATTAACCATAATTTATTCTAGGGACAAGTAGGAGCACTTAGAACTTGATTTCGCGATCTAAGGAGACCTGAACGGAGGATAAGCGGGGACAGGGGAACCGATTCTGTTCATCGGGGTAAGCCTTTGTTTCAGCCCTTGTTTAATGTTTTTGATTACATAGAACCCTTACTGGGATTGAGACGAGCACATAGGAAGAAATTAGAGTTAAAATGGTTGGGAATTGAGGGAATGGTGACCGGGTCTGATCGCGGGTCTGATCGACCCAGTTGCAGAGTGACAGGTTGACCCGTCAAGAGGACAGAGGTGATGATGTGGCACCCTGTCAGACCTGTCAGGTGACGTGGACCACTATTCAGCCGAAATGTGTCACATGTTAGTGCACAGTCAGCACTTACATGTCAGTGAAGTGGCCCAATCAGGGGCTGCCACGAGTCACTGACATGTCAGTGACGTGGACCAGTGCCGTGCTGACACGTGGCACATGTCAGATCTGACACGTGGCCTAACAGAGCAGTGATGTGGACCAATCGTGTGTTGACATGTGCACCTGTCAGAGTCTGATACGTCAAACTTGACAGCTGTCAGAGTCTGACACGTCAGACTTGACAGCTGTCAGATGACGTCAGTATGACGGCATGCTGACGTCTTCAGTGACGTCAGCGATGACGTTAGCAGGGACTGTTCCTGCGTTGACCAGAGCGTTGACCGGCGCGTGTGGGCACGTGTGAACAGTATTTTTGGTGGGACCACCACCATTCTTTAGGTTTCGACGATCCGGATCCAATGGCGGTGGTTTCGGGTCGATCGGAGATCGTTAAGTTGGTCACAATAAGGTTTATTACCTCGGGAAGCGTGTTCGGGCGGCTTTTCCAGTCCGGTTTCAGCCTAAGGTTTAATGGTTGTATGTTAGGGGCTTATATTGACCTGTACGTATACTATGGACATGACAGGGATTGTACATTTGTACCGGAACGAGGGTATACTTTCGGTTTTCAGCAGGATTGTACTGTGAGTGGGCCCGATTTCATTAAACCATTGCATGCTTAAATGTTTTCTGATTTACTTATATTCACATGCTGGAATCAAGAAACGGTTTTGATGATATTGAAATTATGATTATGGCATGTTCCACGGTATTTGGGTTTGAGACCCGTTCTGGTGAAACTTAATGATGGGTTTGGATTTTATCTATGTATATATATGTTTTGCATGTGGATATCGATAAAATGTATTTGGTACTGCACTGTATAGATCCATTCTTATGATACTGTCTCCTCCGGATGTGGTACCCAGGAGCGGTCACGGCGCAATGCCTGCGAGGGGTCATTCTACGGAGGAACCGGACCGTAAAATGACTCAGGAGCAGGATTGCTATAATTTGACGTCAGGGACGTCTAGCGTCTAGGACGCTAGGCATTTGAGATGCCGTACCCGGACAGGGTTCGGGGAATGGATTCGGGATTGAGACCCCGAGTGGCACGCGTAGCCTTGAGACTGTGACCTTATTGGACGTCAGGGACGTCAGACATCAGGGATGTCAGGATTGGAGTGTATAGTGCAGTGGTTAAAAATTATGTTTATGGTTTTATTACATACCTTATGATTCATATTATATGATTTATGGTTTTAAATTCTGATGCATGCATGTTTGGAAAACTGAGGGGTAAATAATATGTTTTACTTATTAAACGGTTTTATAAACTTGAGTTTCGGCCCACTCACCCTTAATGTTTTGGTAACCCCTCCAGGCTGTGCAACTGAGGTAGAGGAGGATCCTGAGGCTGAGGCATAGATCTACTTTCGCGTACCTGATCTCCTGTTGGGTGGTTTGCCCACAGGTTTATTTTAGAGTCGTGCTCGCAATTTGTAATTTGGTTTTCATCCCTTGTCTGACATCTGTTAAATTTGGATTTGATGTATAACTTTACTTGGTTATTTATTATTTTGAACGTTTGAGGTTAAAATTGTAACGTTATTTTGGTGTCAGACGGGAGCAGGGCACGTCCCCTTGTGGTCCCTGTGGGATCGGGGCGGTTCCTGTCACAGAGATTTGGACTTAGGAGATGGTCCAGTGCAGTGGGACGCCAATTGGGTCCACTAGGTGATAAAACGCTAAGGTTAATTGCTCATGATTGTGGATCGTCTGGTCACATCATAAAGAAATGGTTATATCGATTGATAAAGTGATATGGCACTATTGGGGTGCAATGGAGCAGGGATTGGCTCCTGCATAGATTGTTGATGTGATAGGCGAGGGAAGAGTTGGTAGGGCCCATGGTGGACCATAGGGGGTGGTTAGTTGGGACCACATGCCCGAGGATTTCAGTTTCTTAGCAGGAGGCCTGAGTAGCCTCTGGAATGGTGACATGGATGTAAGTTTAACCAGGACGTATGTATTCGGTAGGTCCCGGGCTATCCACTCTTTCATGTCTTGAGATTATACATTGGACGGATATGGAGATGTCCGTGATTGGTTAAGGTATGGAAGTCGGTGAGCCGAATAGAGCTACGAATGTGATAAAATAGATGATATTTATGTGGTAACCTTGGTAATTATATATGTTTAAATTGGTGAGACATAAGGGGGGGGGGGGGGGTAGTCCTATCGATGTGAGGCTACCCAGGATGATTGACGATACTAGCCTAGTGGCTGAATTGGGGTATTCTTGGACTTGGATGATTTGGACGTAATCCTTGGGATGGATTGGTTGATGACTCATGGTATCTCTATCGAGTATGTCGATTAGAGAGCGTATGTGGAGTCCAGGATTACCAGAGGTTGTATTTCATGGAGACTCGAGGATGTTACCCTTTAGAATGATATTGAACCTCACAATCGATGGACTATTGGTATGAGGTAATCGAAGTTCACTGGTCAGATGTTTGGCATATGTGATTAGTGTATGAGATGCCTAGTGATGGCTGAAGATGTACAGATTTTTCAATATGTTTCCTGAGATTTTTCCAGGATGAGAGATTGAGTTTATGATAGAGATCATGTCGAGAATACGATTTTTTTCTCGGACACCCTGGTATGTGGCACCTATGGAGTCATAAGGACTGAAGATGCAAGTATAGGACTTGATAGATACGGGTTCATTCGGCTCAGTGTTGCCATAGGGAACCCAGTATTCCTTAGGCGGTAAAAGGAAAAAGGGATGATGGTTCGAGCTTACACATCGATTATGGACAACTTAATAAGGTAACGGTATAGGATAAGTATCCCTTATCACGAGCTAATGATTTGTGGTTCTGTTGGAAATATGTGATTATTGGGCCTTGTGAGAGTAGCCAACAAGGTGATGACTAACAGTCATGAGTAAAAGAGAAAAAGATAATGTCTGGATTTAATATGGCTCAGGTTAGTCGATGGTGATCCTCTTGGATGGCCAAATGGACCGGTTATATTTGTGAGATGATGAGTCCGGTATTCTGACCATATTTTGGATGGTGTATGGTACCATGATTAATGATTGGTTGGTGTACCCACATCTACGGATGGGCATGTGATATACTGAACAGAGAAAAATATATGGTTTAATAAGTGTTAGGTCTGGTCGACCAGAGTAGGTTTGTGGAACATATACGAAAGGTCGGGATTAGTGTGAATCCTAGGAGAAAAAGATGTATTGATCAATGGAAAATAGTTAAAGACTGTCACGGGAACATGAGTTGTTTTAAGATTGGATGGATACCACAGAGGATTGTAGAGGGGTTCTCTACAATGTTTTTCCAGTTATGGTGATTGACCCGGAAAGGAGGTCAGAGGTATTGGAAATGAGAACTGAAATAGAATAATTACAAAGTGGAGAAACAGTGACTTACGTTCGATGTGACCATTCCTGTGTGCATAGTGATATGTCACTATGAGATTTGGGATTTGGTGAGGTGTGCTTAGGTAGCATGGGGCTGGGATTGCCGATGCTAGCTAAACCCTCAGGAGTTTTACTTTCCTTGCATGATTTGGGATCGACCATAATGATCCATGGGTCGAGGATGCAGAGGTCATACCTTTAAAAAATAACTTACGAATACCATATCGACCATCGGGATTGGTGATGAATGATAAACATAAAGGCTTAATGTGTGATGAGGCGATGTTCAGGATACATTGAGATTAAGCCCACATTATCGGGTCAGGTATCATTTGCGGGGAGGCTAATAAGATAGCCGGTCGAGAATTAACATGTTTGATAACGTAAGGATAGGTGAAATCCTGTTATTGATGGAACTCCATAGGATTGGAGTGGTACATGATTTTTGATCATTTGGACGACTGGAGTCCAACTGCAGGATCATACTTGGTGTATGATGTTAGATGGAGTAGAGGTTAAGGAATGGATATGATTTGCGATATCGTATGAATGATTATACTGAATGCCAGTTATTGGCAGGAGGTAGGCATCAGTAAGGCCTGTGATGATAAAAACAACAGAATGAAAGGATCAATTCATGATATTGAGTGACCTTGGAAAAAAGGGTATGGAGTGATTGACTTAATGTAACAACCCGTTCTAGAAATCGGGATTAGATTAGTGGTTAATGACGGATTAGTGAAGTTAATCGGTGATTAGCTGGGTGATTTCAGACGGACGGTGCAAAATGGCGATTTTGCCCCTAGAATGGGCAAAATGTTGACTTTTTGATCGGGTGGTCAAAAGGACTTTGACCGATGACTGTGATGTAGTTCGTAACGTCACGAGTTCATAGACAGGTGGCATGTCCGATTCCGACATTCAAAGAGAAAGTTATGACGTTCGGAAGGTCGAGGGTATTTTGGTACATTGGTTGAAATAGGGCAAATGGTTGACTTTTTAGACGACCGTGAGAATCCAACCCCATACAATCCCGCAAACCTCTTCCTTTGCCTATGCCATGTGAAGAAAAGTTGGAAAGGGAAGGGCGTTGAACGTGCTGGTGACCACGGCAGTGAATGACGACGAGGGTAAGTTCAAATTCCTGTGTACGGTGACATTGAACTCAAAAATGTTAGCCTATGAATTAGTGGTTATTGATTAGTTTTCTTGATTGGATGAGGATCTGGAGGACTTAAGGGACTGAACAAGCTTAAAACTAGGGAAAATGGAGGCTGGGATCGTGCTGGTGCGACGGTCGACGGTGGACAGTTGGTTTTTGAATCAGGAAGGTAATATCCACGTCCTCAATTTGTGTTTTCATTAGCTAGATCATTTGGTAGGACTAGGACGAAGCTACTGGGACAATTAGGAGTGAAAAATATGGAAAATCCAGAGAAAACCATGGCCACCGGTTCAATTAGACCGGCCTGAACCAAACCGGTTTGGACCCGATTTGGCGAGAGGACAGA
Organism: Prinsepia uniflora; assembly: GCA_032719365.1. Taxonomy (NCBI): domain Eukaryota; kingdom Viridiplantae; phylum Streptophyta; class Magnoliopsida; order Rosales; family Rosaceae; genus Prinsepia; species Prinsepia uniflora. The sequence continues at coordinate 40,605,323 of CM064867.1, read as the reverse complement.
AATGAGCAGTAGCCGTGCGTGAAGCCCACGCGCAGCCCCTTTGGGTGGCGCGTGTGGGCGCGTGGTACGTATTTCGAGGATGGTTCCAACACAACTTTTAAAGTATTCAATGTAACGAACATTTTGGCACTGGTTTCGAGTAGATCGGGCATCTTCTCGATATGTTTTGGGATGTTCGAAGGTTTTAGGGCTCGGTTAAAAATAGTTAAAAATTCTAAAAAATTACAAGGATTTAGTATAAACTTTATGAAGTAGTTAGTGACCTTACTATGGGATTTAGACAGGTTCGGGAAAGCCGTTGATAGTGGATTAGCCGGGAAAGCATAAGTGCGCGCGTATCGAGGTGGCGACGCTAATGGTCTGTGTGTGGACTTTGCTTTCAAACTTATGATGCATGCATATATGCTTTCATATGTTTTCTATACATGATTTCTATGTTTTGATTTAAGATTTTGCATGTATTTCAAGATTTTACGTATTTGTACGTTTTACGAGATTATGATTTATGTTATGATGATTTGAATTTGAGATTTGAAATATTGATTTCAATGATTTAAAAGTGGTTTTGATAAACGTAATTTCGGGTTTTGGAAACGGATTTCAAGATGACGATTCTGGATTCAGTTTTTGAACTTGGAAGTGGATTTCCAGATTTGGGTCCGGAATGGTTATTCTGGATGCCGGCTTACGAAATGATGATTTCGGATTCGGATTTGGAAATGGATTATGGATATGATTCTGGATTCGGATTTGGGATGATGATTTCGGATTCGGTTTGGAACTCGATATGGTAATTTCGAATTCGGATTTGGACATGGATTTGGAAATGGTTTTAAAATAGTTTTGGATTGGATTTGCTGGATCTGGTTATTTGGTTTAAAGACCCGGATATGATTATGACGGGGGTGGGCTCGGATTAGGTGTATAGACCCGGATTGAGTTTAAAGACTCGGATATTGATATTTCCCCCGTAGGACTATTGAGTTTAAAGACTCGGATTATATTGAGACCTGGATTGAGTTTAAAGACTCGTGAGTTTAAAGACTCGGATAGATCTAGCAGGTTCAGTGGATGGAAATGTGTTTTTAAATGTGTCTTGGATTTTGATAAGAACTTGATAATGATGGTTTTCCGATGTTTTGGGCAATGACCCGGATGTTTTGGATTTTAATGGTTTTGGGCTGAGGCCCGGGATTTGAGAAAAGGAAATAAGTTCATTTTTCGTAATGGAATATGAAATAGTTTTCTGACATGAGTTGATTATGCATGCATTGGTTTTTAAATGGAGGGCATAAATGTACTTTTCTTTTAACTTGTTTTCAAAACTTATTCTTTTATTTTGTCCACCCACAGTCTTTTATGTTTTCGATACCCTCCAGGTTGTTGCGGTGTGGGCTGTTGGTCGATAGAGACAGAAACATCACACACGCGATCCACAGTAGAGTCTGCGCGCTCTGGAAAGTCCAGTATTGTTGAATGGTCCGTTTGGAAATCCCTTGTCTAACGTACGTGTCACATGGAGGTTGGACGTCGGTTTAGCCTTCGTGTCACGCGTAAGCTAGACGGGAGCATAACTTATCCCTTAATCCCGGGGGATTGAGGGTGGGTCGTGTCACTTAATGTGGGGAATGATTTCCCGATTTATTGGACCTTATGAGGTTATTGGCCTGGTGGTCTGGTGGCCTATGCTTGGTGATTTAAGCCAGTGTACCATGTCATGAGTAGATGACATGTGATTGGGATGATGATACTGATTCTTGTGAGTTTTAGATTGTGTATACTCAGACGTTGAGCATGGCTCCGTATTTCGAGTGGGCTTGGATATGACTGCCTGTGAAGCAGAGGTTTACAGAGAGATATGTCCCGATGTTGACCCAGTGATGGGGACTGGGTTGTCGAGTTGCCATAAGTTTGATTAGGACCGATATTCGGTTCGGTTGAACTAGAAGTGTATGAGATTGATTATGTTTCTGGTTCATATTAAATGGATTTCATTGGGAGAAATAATGGTTCCCCTGATTGAAATTTCGAGGACGAAATTCTTTAAGGGGGGTAGGTTGTAACGACCCGAAAATTCGAAAAAGGAAAATTTGGAAAATTTGAAGGAAATGAAGATTTTGCCCCTGGTTATGAGGGCCAAAAGTTGACTTTTTGATCGGTACCTTGTTTGGACTTTCCGTAAGTTCTGTAGGATAGGTCTCGAGAGGCTGAATCCGCAGACAAGCGGCATGCGTCAGTCAGAGTTCGGATGTAAAAGATACAGGTCTGAGACGGCGAAGGGCAATTTGGTAATTTTGCAAAAGAAGGGTAAATTGGTAAATTGGCACAATATTGGATGACTTTGCCGTATTGGTGAGTCATTTGGGTCTTTAGGTGACATCTGTCACCTTAAAAACAAGATTGGTGGCAAGTAAAGGATGATGCTTAGTTTGAGTACGTATTTGTACGTGTATGTGTGTAATTGCGAAGGAAACAAAACAGAGCATCAGTATGCTCAAATAGTAGACCTCAATCTCCCTATTTGATCGATCTTAAGAGGAATAAAGAGATAATTAGAGAGGAAGAACAGAGAAGGAGTTAATTACCTGGAACCGTACAGGAAACCCGAAGAACCAAACACGTAGGAATTCAAATGCTCCCAAAAATCGAATTCGAATTAGTAGGCCGTGATGACTGCAACTGAGGATCGTGTGAGCTTTCTGGAACCTTTCTGATTAAGACCATATCAAAATCAAAACGAATTGATCAAGAATTGATCAGGAACTGGACCCGCGACAGTTCGAAATTCCATGGCTGAGTTCAGGTGATTGGAGGTAAAGGCTTTTGAAATTGAATTCAAAATCATCTTTAAAATGAGTCTACGATGCTGTCTGACTAATTTATTTAAGGATTCGATGATGATTTGCTGAACTCAGACAATGAACATCCTTCGAAAGTTTGAATTAAGTTGAAATTGTTTGAAGCAATTAGGATTGAAATTGACATTACAAACCCATAATTAAGGTGATTTCGATGCTATTAGATGGATCAATTGAAGAAAACGAGTGGAAATTGACTGAGAACTAACCGGGTTGTATCGTGAGTTTTAGACCCGTTTGTAGGGAAGTCGGGTTTAGAAGATGAACAGTGCCCTGCACTGTAGCAGGCGCGTGAGGGCGTGTGGTAGCTTATTTCGAGGTGATTTCAACATGAAACTTGTTCCTTTTAATGTAAGGAACATTTTGGCATTGGTTTCGAGTCGATCATACACCGTTTCGATAAGTTTCGAGGGTCCGAAGTGTTATGTTTTGTTTTAAAATATGTATTTAAATCCCGGAAAATTGGAAAAAATTATATGAGGTATATTGGAGTGTTAGTGACCCTCGATAATAATTTTGGACAGGAATGGTGACTTCCAAAATTTACGGAAACACGTGCAGCTCAGAAAGCGAGCGATATGGGTTAGAATGACAAATCTAGGATTAGTTGAATGAAATCGGACGAAATGTGCAAAATGACCGTTTTGCACATGGGCGTGGGCAAAATATTGATTTTAAGTTCGTGCGGTCAAATGGACTTTGACCAATGACCGTGACGTAGTTTGGGACGTCACGAGTTCATAGACAAGTGGCACGTTCGATTCCGATATTCGAGGAAGATGTTATGACGTTCGAAAGTTGAGGGGTATTTCTGTAATTCGGACGAAAAGGGGGAAAATGTTGACTTTTTGATTGACCACTAATTTTCACACAATTCGAGGACCATTATGTAGGTCTCGATGCCCTGAGTACAATGACAGGCGATACGCTGAAAACGGACGTCGGATGGACAAGTTACGAGTCTAGAACGAGGAGGGGCATTTTGGTAAATTGCCAAAGGAAGGGCAAAATGGTAATTTGGCTGTTGAATTTTGAAATAGCCGTGAGTGGAGCCTTGTTGTACAGAGTGATGACTTGTTTAATCTACTTAGTGTTTTGGTTAGAAATCCAGTGACAATTGTCACAAATAGGGGCTGTAATCAGGAGGCATTTGGGGCTGAGTGGGAAACAAGCATGCTTGGGATGGTGAGGTGCAGTGCACGGGCTGATTGTTGTATTCAATTGAGAAAAACAAACAGAGCACTCAAACTGGGTTTTTACAGTTGAGCAGAGCACGGGTGGCTTGATTTCGGGTTTGATGTTTTGAAAACGTTGCTGGGAGAAAGACAGAGAAACTGAGTGACTGATTTGGTGAGGAAGAACGAGGGACTGGGTGGAAACGCACCCAGAAACCCGAAACCGGTGTTGAACAATTTCAAACTTCAAATTCGAAATGTAGGCCAGCCAAGCCAATTTGAGGCTCGAAACACTCTTCTGGGACCTCACTTAGTCGATCCAGACAGGAATTCGAAGCTTGAAGCCCTAGGAAGCCATGGACAGACACGACGGAGTTCAGAAAAATCGAGGATTGAGACCTGTAATTGGAGGGGTTAGAAGATGCAATTGGACTTGGAATCAAGTTTAGGATAACCTTACGAAGCTTTTGGCTGGATCAATTGAAGAAAACGATGAGGATTGTTGCACTTCCAGGGATGAATAGTGGTCAGATGTTCATCGAAAAATCGAGCTGGGATGGACGGATTAAGGTAAGGTTTGTTGAAATTAAATTTACAGACCCGTAATTAGATTCATAATAATGCCTTTGAATGAGTCAATTGAAGAATACAAGTCGATATTGCCAGGAATTGAACCGGGTTGAACACGCGGGTCGCAGACCCGTTTACTAGGTAATCGGGTGTGGAAGATGAACAGTACCTGGTACTGTAGCAGGCGCGTGAGTTTCACGCGCAGCCTCTCACGGCGGCGCGTGAGGGCGTGTGGGTCCGATTCTCGAGGTAAGCTCAACACGACTTCTGTCCGATACATTGTAACGAATATTTTAGCGTTGATTTCGAATTAATCGGACACCGCTTCGATGTTGTTTCGAGGGTCCGCAAGTTTAGGTTACGTTTTTAATTAACGTTTAATTTCCGCAAAATTATGGAAAATTTGTATGCTGTTATTTGAGCCCTTAGTGACACTAAAGAATGATTCCGGACAGGATTCGAGATTTCTGGGAAATGTCGAAAATTACAGGAACGCGTGCAGTGCGAAAACGAGCAATTATGGACGGTCTGTGAGTGGACTTTGGTTTTATAAAATTTATGCATGCATAACTATTTTATATGGATTATGATTGTGATTATATGATGTTGATTTGGATATCGGTGAATTATATGGTTTCATGCATTTCGAGGCGATTTACATGCTTGCACGTAAATCGAGGTTTTTCCGATTTTACACTAATTTTCCATACTTATAGCTTTGGATATGATTTCATGAAATGGTTTTGAAATGGAAAGATAAACTCGTGCATGAGGCCCAATTGTTTTGGAAACCTCGAACTTGGAGTCCAATTGAGTTACGCAATCGGGCCGGGGGCCCAATTGCTTTATGAAATCGGGCTAAGACCCATTTGAGTATATAATCGGGCCAGGGGCCCAGTTGGTTATAAATGTGACTTAGGGCCAGGGAACCTAAGTGGATTTGAATAAGTGGTTTTGGATTTAATAAATTAGATGTTTGGACTTGTGATGGTTTTATGGAAATTTCGAGCAAGGCCCTTGAGATGTTTGAAATGATTGATAAACTGTTTTCCATAAACCATCTTGATACGATGATATGTGATGGTCTCCTCCAGGTGTCTGGGACACTGGGGAAGTCACGGTGCATTGCCTGCGAGGGGTCATTATACGGAGCTACTGGACCGTATGATGACTCAGGAGCAGGATTGCTATGATTAGACGTTTGGGACGTCAGACATCTTGGATGTCAGAGATATTGACCCGGAGAGACCCCGGGCAGCACGCGCTGTTTATTATATCATGAGATATGACGTCTGGGACATCAAGCGTCTGGGACGCTAGGCATCTGGGATGCCCAGGATGGTTTAAACATGTTTTCATGGAAATGGTATTTATGGTTATTGTTTTGGGCGATGGCCCACTTGGAATTGTAATTGGTATTCTGGATGTCGGATTTATATAATATATGTTTGCTTTTCGGTATTCATGGTTTTGGGTAGAGACCCACATGATTTGGTTTTACGGTTTCTGGGCTAAGGGCCTAATGGTTGTTTTTAGTAAAAAGTTACTTACTGGTTTTCGATGCATGCATACTTTTTAATGAAGGGCATAAATATCTTTGTGAAATATTTTTTATGAACTTATTTATTTTCGTCCACTCACAGCCTTTATTGTTTTTAATGCCCTTCAGGTTGATCACGGATGCAACTGCAGTAGAGACTGGGACATTGCATGCCTCCTCCATCGATCCTTGCGCACTCTAGAAGCTCATTGGGGTAGTGGCTTTCGGTTATCCCTTGTCTGACACTTCGTGTCAGACGGGAGCATGACACATCCCACGGTAATCCCGGGAGGATTGGGATGGGTCGTGTCAATGTTGTATCAGAGTAGGTTTGCTCTTTTTATGCGCGCAGGTCAAGAAAGTGATGTCTCTTTGTGGGCTGCAGTTCGTTATCAACCTGATAGATAGCTTTTGGGTTTGAATAGTCGATAAAGTATGATTGTCATGATACGCCGTGCGTTAATGTGTTTCGACCCAAGTGTGGTTGTATGTGATGAACTGGTAATGTGGGACCGTCGGTTCGGTCATGTGATATTGGATTGTTGTGTTGCTGGGCACCGCTGGGTTCGAGAAACCCCATTTGAGTAGTGATTTGGGAAATGCGAAACTCAGTTGAGTAATGGTCTAAAATGTGAACCCTGGTGGTGATTGCGAGTGTAAGGGATGTTGGTACATCGAAGTTAGCCGATGACCTTAGTGGTGGAACCCACGTTGAGTTGATGGTAGGATTGGAACCGACGTCTATACGATGTCTGGACTGTTGGGTCGGTCAGGTTATGGATGACACTGCAGAGGACAGTGGGGTTCAGAGGAACCATAAGGTGTGATTGTGACACCCTATGTTATGATGGGATTCGATCCACGGGTACGGTTATGAGATGAAACATGGAATTCCCAGTTGGACCGAATAACAGTGTGACGTGTGGATACGGATCTCGATAGCGATGATTGTTGGTCGATAGTCATGTGGAGATGACTGATTATCGAGGGTATTTGGTGCGGTTGTAGTAGTTGCGAATCAGGGGACGTTCAGGGAACGTTCATTATCCTGATGTGGATTGTCAGAATGGTTTTACCCATAGTTGTGGGGTAAGAGTAGAGGTACTGGATCGTTGCTCGGTATGAGCAGAGATCCAGGGTTATCAACTTTGCACACTGTGTTCTAGTGTGGATGTGTGTATGCTGGTGCTGATACAAGTGTTGATGATGGTGCGTTGGTGCTGGTACTAGCGTTGGTGCTGGTGTCGGCGATTGTGATGACGATGAGCCACCAATTGGGATGTGACTCTGTCATGATGGAAATATGTTTGGTATTTGAGATTCAGTAGTGGTTGAGTCATGGACTGGATAGGATCCAGCGGAGATTGTGAGGTGTTGGGATAAGTCCCAGCAGTGATGAAATGACAAGAGATGAGTGGATAAAAAGGTATGATTGAGACAAGAGGAATCTTGGGATGACATTCCATATGTCATTAGAATTAGTGGATTTTGGGAGTTGTTGTCAACTCCGAAATTGGTGTGATTGTATGTTTCTAATATCCCCAGAAAGTACAAGGAAATTACTGAAATTGGAAAAGACGAGGAAAATCATTGGTTGTATAGATGTGGGATTTTGTGATTGTGAAAAACATGGAGACTCGAGGGTTGAACCTGTAAAGGTTGAGATGTGAGACAAAGGTAGTAATGTATGCACATCCAAAAATTGTTGAGTTATTTTCCAATCGGAATCGGTGTACGTGCATAAATAGTTATTAACGGACATGAGGTCTGAATATTGGATTGATTGCGGACACGTGGTTGTCCAAGTGAGTTGAGGATGTGGGAAGTCCAGTGGTTGGACTTGACACCTCATTGGAAGCATGTCTGTTCCTAACACGGTTGGAACTTTAGTTTCGAGGATAGTTGTGATTGAAGGATGAGAGGAGTGCTCGTTTCCGCATTGGTGATAGGTATTTTGAAATCATTGGGGCTGACTTCTTATTTTCTGCCCTGGCAGACGTTGATTGTGGTTACCAACGTTGAGCGTGTATTGGTTGATGGGCCCATGTGTGTTTTTGTGTCATCAGGAGGAGTTGCGTATTCGAAGTTAGGTAAACGAGATTTCTCATTTTCTGCTTGGTGGCAGACGATGTTGGTTTACATGGCGTGGTGAGTACAGCGAGTTTTATTTGCATTCACGTAGGATGAGTTTTGGCGTCTTCATTTTGGATCATCCTTGGTTTTTTCTGGGTGGAATAGCAAGGATCGATACGAGGTAATCAGTGAGAACCCACGGTCTCGACGTGTCTTGTCGTTGACTGATCTGTTTAGTTGTGGGAGTCGGTTGTCGAACGTTGTGACAGTATGCAGATTAGTTGAAGGCGTAAGACAGTATGGTTTGGAATCTAGTAGTTAACTGTGTGGATCCTAGGTGGAGCAGGATCGTGACGTTTATAGTCGGGGTCGTAGTGTCGAATCTGGGTCGTGATCTTGGTGATCCAGATAGGGGGAGAGTTTATCACCCTTACCTTGGTATGTGAGTCGTAAATGACGGGACTGAACTTCTTTTCGAAGTGAATCCCATATGGTATATTACTCGGGTGAGTAGGTTTCCGACGTGGTCGAATTTTGTCAACCTTAGACGTTTGGATGTTGGGATTGGCTTCCCTATGAAGTCAATCGAATGTATTGAGCAGGTAACCGATAGGTTGGGTCTTGGTGTGTCTTAGTAGACGTGAACGAGATTTTGGGTTTTGGAATCGGATTTTTGGGTGACGATTCAGAATTCGATTTTGGAACTTGAAAGTGGATTTCTGGATTTGGGTGCGGAATGATTATTCCAAATGCTAGCTTACGGAATAATGATTTCGGATTCGGATTTGGAAATGGGTTAAAAATATGATGTCTGGGTTTGGATTCGGGATTTCTTACGAAATTGCGGATTCGGATTTGGATTTGGAACTGGATGATGGGTGGAGTTTCGATTTGTCTAATGCTGGATTAGGCAAATGGACTCATTGGAACGTGTTTGGCTATGACCTAGGTGGTTGTAGTCTGGTCGATGGATAGATGTGTGTGCTTTGTACATGGTTCGAGGTACAATACTTTGCAGGCTTGTGGTGCCTGGTGACGGTATACGGGTTATACCAGATGTATGTCGGTAAGCGTGTTGGTAGTCGGCTTAGTTCCGATACCATTGGACTAGTTGAGGTCGTGGACTAGACATTGGATACTATGCGATGGGTCATGGTATTTCTGATGGGTCTAGTCACACACAAGTCGAGTGAAATGTTGGTAAGTGTATACCCAGGTTGAGTAAATGGGTGGTTGGTGTAACCACAAGTGGGTAAGTGTCAGTTTTCAACTAGAAACTGCCAATGGTGACAGTTTGTCGGATGTCTCAACGTGAATTGTTGGGTGAGGTATGATGACTCCCAGTGGGAGTAGATACCAGGATAGATTGGTGATTGAGAAAGGAACCGTCGGGTTATTGCGTCAACGAAATGTTAGATTTGACAAGTGGTGTCAATTCGAAACGTGTGGTTTCTATCACTCGACGGGGTCGAATGTAGTCGTTACGACGTGAGACTGTGATGGGACATCTGAGTGCAGACGAGTTTTGTGGGTGTACAAGTGTACACATGTGTGAGATCGAAATGTTTTCCACGAGGTGGATGTGGAATAAGGATAGTTGGAATTTCGAGGACGAAATTATTTAAGGGGGAAGACCCGTCCCGAATATCGGGATTAAGTATTAATTAATTATGGGTTAGAATGACAAATCTGGGATTAGTTGAATGAAATCGGACAAATGTGCAAAATGACCGTTTTGCCCTTGGTGGTGGGCAAAATATTGACTTTTAGTTTGGGCTGTCAAATGGACTTTGACCAATGACCGTGACGTAGTTTGGGATGTCACGAGTTCATAGACAGGTGGCACATTCGATTCCGACATTCGAGGAAGAAGTTATGACGTTAGGAAGCCGAGGGGTATTTTCGTAATTCGGACGAAAAAGGGGAAAATGTTGACTTTTTGATTGACCACTAATTTTCACACAATTCGAGGACCGTTAGGTAGGTCTCGATACCCTGAGTACAGCGACAGGCGACAAGCTGAAAATGGACGTCGGACGAACAAGTTACGGGTATAGAACGAGGAGGGGCATTTTGGTAAATTGCCAAAGGAAGGGGAAAATGGTAATTTGGCTGTTGAATTTTGAAACAGCCGTGAGTGGAGCCTTGTTGAACAGAGTGATGACTTGTTTAATCTGCTTAGTGTTTTGGTTAGAAATCCAGTGACAATTGTCACAAACAAGGGCTGTAATAAGGAAGCATATGGGGCTGAGTGGGAAACAAGCATGCCTGGGATGGTGAGGTGCAGTGCACGGGCTGATTATTGTATTCAATTGAGAAAAAAAAACAGAGTACTCAAACTGGGTTTTTACAGGTGAGCAGAGCACGGGTGGCTTGATTTCGGGTTTGAAGTTTTGAAAACGTTGCTGGGGGAAAGACAGAGAAACTGAGTGACTGATTTGGTGAAGAAGAACGAGGGACTGGGTGGAAATGCACCCAGAAACCCGAAATCGGTGTTAAACAATTTCAAACTTCGAATTTGAAATGTAGGCCAGCCCAAGCCAATTTGAGGAACGAAACACTCTTCTGGGACCTCACTTAGTCGATCCAGATCAGGAATTCGAAGCTTGAAGCCCTGGGAAGCCATGGACAGACACGACGGAGTTCAGAAAAATCGAGGATTGAGTCGTGTAATTGGAGGGGTTAAAAGATCCAATTGGGCTTGGAAACCAGTTTAGGATAACCTTACGAAGCTTTTGGATGGATCAATTGAAGAAAACGATGAGGATTGTTGCACTTCCAGGGATGAATAGTGGTCGGATGTTCATCGAAAAATCGAGCTGGGAAGGAAGGATTAAGGTAAGGTTTGTTAAAATTAAAGTTACAGGCCCGTAATTAGATTCATAACAATGCCTTTGAATGAGTCAATTGAAAAATACAAGTCGATATTGGCAGGAATTGAACCAGGTCGAACACGCGGGTCGCAGACCCGTTTACCAGGTGAATTGGGTGAGGAAGATGAACAGTACCTGGTACTGTAGCAGGCGCGTGAGTTTCACGCGCAGCCACTCACGGCCGCGCGTGAGGGCGCGTGGGTCCGATTCTCGAGGTAAGCTCAACACGGCTTCTCTCCTATACATTGTAACGAACATTTTAGCGTTGATTTCGAATTAATCGGACACCGCTTCGATGTTGTTTCGAGGGTCCGATGGTTTAGGTTACGTTTTTAACTAACGTTTAATTCCCGAAAAATTATGGGAAATTAGTATGCTCTTATTTGAGCCCTTAGTGACACTAAAGAATGATTTCGGACAGGATTCGAGATTTCTGGAAAATGTCGGAAATTATGGGGACACGTGCAGCGCGAAAACAAGCAATTATGGACGGTCTGTGAGTGGACTTTGGTTTTATAAAATTTATGCATGCATAACTATTTTATATGGATTATGATTGTGATTATATGATGTTGAATTGGATATCGGTGAATTACATGGTTTCACGCATTTCCAGGAAATTTACGTGCTTGCACGTAAATCGAGGTTTTCTGGTTTTACACTAATTTTCCATACTTATGGCTTTGGATGTGATTTCATGAAATGGTTTTGAAATTGGAAAGATCAAATCAGGCATGAGGCCCAATTGTTTTGGAAACCTCGGACTTGGAGTCCAATTGAGTTACGTAATCGGGCCTGGGGCCCAATTGCTTTATGAAATCGGGTCATTGGACCAGTTATATATGAAATCGAGCTAAGACCCATTTGAGTATATAATCGGGTCAGGGGCCGAGTTGATTTACGAAATCGGCCCGTGGGCCCAGTTGATTTATAAAATCGGGCATGAGGCCCAGTTGGTTATAAATGTGACTTAGGGTCGGGGACCCTAAGTGGATTTGAATAAGTGGTTTTGGATTTAATAAATCAGATGTTTGGACTTGGGATGGCTTTATGGAAATTCCGGGCAGGGCCCTTGAGATGTTTGAAATGATTGATAAACTGTTTTCCATAAACCATCTTGATACGAGGATATGTGATGGTCTCCTCCAGGAGTCTGGGACACTGGGGAAGTCACGTTGCATTGCCCGCGAGGGGTCATTATACGGAGCTACCGGACCGTATGATGACTCAGGAGCAGGATTGCTGTGATTAGACGTCTGGGAAGTCAGACATCTGGGATGTCAGAGATATTGACCCGGAGAGACCCCGCGCAGCACGCATTGCTTATTATACCGTGAGATATGACGTCTGGGACGTCAAGCGTCTGGGACGCTAGGCATTTGGGATGCCCAGGATGGTATAAACATGTTTTCCTGGAAATGGTATTTATGGTTATTGTTTTGGGCGATGGCCCACTTGGAATTGGAATTGGTATACTGGATGTCGGATTTATATAATATATGTTTACTTTTCGGTATTCATAGTTTTGGGTAGAGACCCACATGATTTGGTTTTACGGTTTCTAGGCTAAGGCCCTAATGGTTGTTTTTAGTAAATAGTTACTTACTGGTTTTTGATGCATGCATACATTTTAATGAAGGGCATAAATATCATTGTGAAATATGTTTTATGAACTTATTTATTTTCGTCCACTCACAGTGTAAGACCCGTGTCCTGGAGGGAACGGTGAACAATCCCACATTCCTGCGAGGGGGAATGGTCTGGGAGAGGATGGTGGTGTGCCTTAAATGTGTAGGCACACACCTATCTAGCATGAGGCCTTTTGGGAGCTCAGTGGCTTTTGGGATTGGAACCCCAAAGTTAAGCGAGTTGAGGCTGGTGCAATTCCATGATGGGTGACCCCCTGGGAAGTTGCACCGTGAGCTCCAAAAAACAAAACCGTGAGGGCAACGGTAAGGAGGCCAAAAGCGGACAATATCGTGCTAGATGAGTAGGGACCTGACAGAGGAGGGTCGGGTCCTGACAGAATGGTTTCAGAGCCAGACCCCGACCAGGAAGTGTGCCAGCGAGGACGCTAGGCCCTAAGGGGGGTGGATTGTAAGACCCGTGTCCTGGAGGGAACGGTGAACAATCCCACATTCCTGCGAGGGGGAATGGTCTAGGAGAGGATGGTGGTGTGCCTTAAAGGTGTAGGCACACACCTATCTAGCATGAGGCCTTTTGGGAGCTCAGTGGCTTTGGGGGGGATTGGAACCCCAAAGTTAAGCGAGTTGAGGCTGGTGCAATTCCATGATGGGTGACCCCCTGGGAAGTTACACCGTGAGCTCCCGAAAACAAAACCGTGAGGGCAACAGCAAGGAGGCCCAAAGCGGACAATATTGTGCTAGATGAATCGGGACCTGACAGAGGAGGGTCGGGTCCTGACACACAGCCTTTATTGTTTTTAATGCCCTTCAGGTTGATCACGGATGCGACTACAGCAGAGACTAGGACATTGCATGCCTCCTCCATCGATCCTTGCGCACTTGGAAGCTCGTCGGGGCAGTGGCTTTCGGTTATCCCTTGTTTGACACAAAGTGTCAGACGGGAGCATGACACATCCCACGGTAATCCCGGGGGGATTGGGATGGGTCGTGTCATGTGCACTTGTGAGTAGTGATGTGATGATATTGTGATTGATATATCTGCACTTGTGAATAGTACTGTTTTGACGATGATGATTGATAGGTGAGTATCGATGACTAGTACTTTTGATAATGGTCCTTGTGATTGACTTGGTGGATGATTGTATCCAAACATGTTTTCGTGATTTAAGGAAAAGGGATTTCGGGAAATATGGGCCATGGAAGTTTTGTAAAACTAATATGATTTTATTGGTCCACTATTTATGCTTGATTTGAAATTCGAATCACGTTTTTACTCTATGCATGCATGGTTTATAACTGGAGGGTAAAAGAGTTGTTTGAAATGTATTTGCAAAGATATTATTTTTGTCCACTCACACCTTTGTTATTTTATTTACCCTCCAGGCCATGACATGAGAATTAGGGTTGATCTAGAGGTGGTGGCATGAGTGGAAATCAGTGCGGTTATCCCTTGTCTAGCAAGTTCTGAGGGTAATTTTGGTACTTCAATTAACTTTTTAGACGGGTGCAGGACCAAGCGCAATTATCAAAGTCCAGTTGGGACGGCTCCTGTCATTGTTGTTGAAAACACAAATTAAGGACAAATTGGACACCCGTTGAACTCGTACGACCAGGATAACACTTAGAATTATTGGAATTGTTTGCGGGATAGCCTGTGTTTGAAGGACTGAAACTTGGCCTAAAATCTTAGAATTGGGTCTTGAAATTCAGGTAAGAATTATTGGTTTTGACGAAAAATTCTTGTTTCTAGGATTGATTTGAACGATTTAGATGAATTAGACATGAAAATTGGTTGTGTTTGGATGTGTTTTGAACCAAGTTGGCTCGTCAGGTCGGGTCCTACGCCCAAGCACACAAGTTGACTAGATAGAGGTTAGGGGTGACCTGGACAGCGCATGAGGCCCATGCACAGGAGGTCTGGCCGGAATGTGGGGATGTGTGTGACAATTTCTCGAGGTGCAATCAGTATGATTTTTAATGTAATAGATGTAACGTACATTTTGGCGCAGGTTTCGAGTCGATAGGACACCATCTTTGTGTAGTTTTGGGTAAAGTGTTATGTTACGTGTTAAAGTACATTTTTATCCTGAAAGATTATGGAATTTTAATGTGAGATTACTTGGGACATTAGTGACCCTTAATGGTTGTTTTGGACAGGACGGATGAATCCTAGGATTTATAAATGAGCGTATAGCTCGGAATCGAACTACGTGAATGGTGTGTGTGTGGACATTTTTTTTATAACCTTTATGCATGCATAGTTAAATTGTTTTAAATTTCCTGTTGCATGACTTGAGTTGCAATGATTTGAATGTTGATTTGATATGATTTTCGAATTTGTAGAACGATTTTTTTTGCTTGATTTTATGTCGATACTCGTGAAAATTGTGTTTTGAGTTCATGCTCGGTTTGGAAATGGTTAACTTAGATTTGGAGTGAAACATGTATTTTATAATGGTGATTTGGTTATATGACTTGCGAATACTGGTATTTGTTTGGATGATGTGAGGATAGTCCCCAGACGTCACTCAGATGTTGCATGGATGCAGTTCCCCCTATTTGTCTGGGTGTAGCTAGTACAGTTGCTAGATATAGCTCCAATGTTGCGTGAGTACAGTTCCCGAGATTACCTACGTACAATGCTGAAATGATATTGTGGTTGGTGGTTGAGTGTTGATGATCGGTTGTGTTTGATTATTGTTTTTGTATCCAGATCTATCACCTGATTTGATGAAAATGGACATTGAGAAATGTGGGCCAAAGGCTTTTGATGCATGGTATGATTGGTGGGTCAATGATTTGTGATATGATGTGATTCGAAACGCGATTGTTTGGGTGTTCATGTTTTACTCTATGTATGTATTTTTTACATTTGAGGGCAAAGGGGTTCATTTTTATCGAAACGTATTTTAAAATGCATACGTTTAGCCACTCACGCTTTTAATTATTTTGTTGACCCTCCAGATCGTTGCACGAGGATCGGGGTTAACTTAGAGGTAGAGGCATGACCGTGACGTCAATGCGGTCATCCTTTGTCTGAGAAGTGTTAAGGGCATTTTCAGAACTTCGGTTGGTTGTTAGACGGGAGTAGGACTAAACACGGTTATTAAAGTACTTTCGAGGAGGTTCCTGTCAATCATGGTCACCATTTGAATCTTTTGGTGCCAGTAAGACAGCAAAGTTATAACTTACATTATCATCTGCTTCAATGATGTTCATATTCTCTTCATTCTTGTGGGAACATTTTGAGGCATAATGTCTAAATTGCTTGCAGTTGTGGCATTGACCATTCTACTATCCTCGACCTAAAACATATCTCTAACCTTGAGATGGACCACATTTTTCTACATAACTTTGTCCCCAACCTCTACCTCGAGCATGGCCATTTTATACTTGGTTTGTCAATATTTAGCCTTGACATTAAAGCTTGTTCAAATGACGTGGAACTTGTATTCTTCTGAATGCGTCGCTCTTGAACTTGGAGAGCTCCTAGTAATTCTTATGCACTTATCGTGTCTAAATCCTTGGATTTGCCAATCGTCATTACCACATGGTCAAATTTGGCTATAAGAGATCCCATTATTTTCTCCATGATACAAGCACCATCAAATTTCTAACCATTCCGTTTCATTTCATTCACAATTGCAAGTAGTCGAGAATAAAAATCAGAGACACTTTCTGATACATCATGTGCCGAAATTTAGAAACAAAAATAGTGAATTTATCGAATCCCCCTTTGTTAACTAAGCCCAAAACGCTGTTTTGTTTAATCTACATTGCACTAATGGCCTGAAGCGAGGTTGAGGCCCATGTGTTGGAGGCCCAAACCTTAAAGAAAACCCCCCAAGTATTTCTTATGGGGCTTTAAGGTTAATACAGGCCCAAATTCTGGCCTAAAACCCTTGGGTGTTGTCAATTGATTGTATTTGGACACCTGGTCCTATCTAGTACACACACACGCCATTGAACCAAATGTTTCAAGAACAAACTAGGCCACTTCATCCTCTTTCTCTCGCCGTAGAAACTCGAATCCCCATCATCTCAAGTCACCATCACACCACCTCCCTCTGGGTGGAGAAAACGACGTCCTCCACTGCAACCCTCTGTGGTTGACCTTGAATTAAGCTAGCCTCCCAATCATATCAACCATTTGTAAACTCAAGAAAACCATTAGCTCTTCATAGAACTCGAGAAACCTCACCCTCACCCTCATTATGCTCGTAACAGCCTTGCGAGTGTATGGGCTCATTAACGATGCCCATAACTTAGGGGAACACCCACAGACGAGGCCAACAACGACGACCCGAGGGAGACAAGAAGTGGACCCATCTGGGTACAAGCTTGATCGAGGTAAGGTTTTGACCATTGATGACTTTGGTGAGTTCCTTTGAACAAGCTGATCACTATTAACCTTTTGTATGCTTGTTTTGAGTTGGGGATTGACGATGGCGACGGTGGCCCGACACTAACCCGAGTTGACCCGATACGTACCCATCACGATATTTCCATTTCAGGTAATCTCTAGTCTTGGAAACCTAGACCACCATAATTCCATTGTCGAGAGCTTTGATTTGACTATTTTTCATGTTTAACCTGAGTAGGTTGCGGTGGTGACAGTGACGACCGAAAAGCTCAGACCCGACACATTCCCGGCCTTGCAACATTTAAAACAAGTTGAATCTCGACTAAAAAACTATTTTTTCAGAATCTAGAACTCGAAAGAATAGTTTTGGTACTTACATTGTTGAAAATGGTCTAGTCTAGGAGAAATTGGATGTCACTAGATTCTGGAAAATTTCGGACGAAAATACCAAAATTCAGCCACCGTGGATGGTGATACGGTGGTTGTCTAGTAACCGTCTCCAGTGAAGCTTCGGCGACGGTAGGTGATCAACGATCAATCATCAACATCGTTAGTCAACATTTAGTCTTAATGGCCAACTAACAGCAGCCTAACAAAATATTCTTTGCAATATTCCAGTGAATATTCCTACACATGGAGGCCACACGTGTGGAATAGTGACATGCATGGCAGCCGCATGTGAGTGTGCATGGCTGGCGCGTGTGCCCTCATGGCAGGCCGTAGGACACATTCCTGAATCAAGGTTACAACTTGTGATTAACTTTACTCTATTTTTCGGGTGATCCGACTCCTTAACTAGTGTGAGTGAACCGCTTTCCCTAAACTTATTTTATAATGCTTTTTACTTGCACGTTTTACGACGCTTACACTTATGATATTTTTTGAGCATGCATGACTTATTATGTGCTACTTGTGGGTGTGATTGAGATAATTGATGTATAATGTTACGTGGATACACTGGTTATGCTATGATATGGTGGTCACGCATAGTATGTACGTAGTCGAGTCACATGATGCATTTGCATACTAGTCCCTAGGGAATTGATGAGATAAAGTGTTAGAACCCGATTAGGAGTCGCCTGTATCTAGTACCTGTCTGTAGGTCACAGACTAGTCCTCCACGTGATTCTTCACCCGCACTGCTAGCTATACAAGATAAAAAGCACCAATCTTGTCCCCGAGCTCTAGGGGACTAGAGGTGTTAGTGCATTGCACCCAGTCCTTTGCGTGGTCATGGTGCGCAAGCAAGATACCCAGTTATGATTTGCGACTCAAGAGAAAATGTTTAATGGGTTGACATGGTGACATATTCATGATTGGACATGACCTATTTGTGCATTATGAGTTGTACTTATTTGATTATTATTTCTCTTAGAACATGCAAATTTGAGTTACTAATTATTATTATTTAATTAAAGTTATTAACTCTCATATTACATGCAAGTATGTTATGACTGTATTTTATTTGGGATTATTGATAAAACGAGGGTTAAAGTATGTTTTTAATAAACTGAAATAAGCACCTGGGTTCATTCACCTTTGTTTTTGAACCCCTCGGGTCGCGTTAGCATGCACGAATTTTGAGGAGGTGTTGTTGCGACATCGATACTCACTCCCGGGCTTGGAGCGACATGATGGTGCAGTCGTGTAATTACAAGTATTGTTTAATGGTATGATCGTCAATATGTGTCCATGCTCTTGAAAGGTAACTGGTTTTCACTAGTTATGTTTCACTCGGCCTCCCCAGAACAAAATGTATTTAAACTAAATGGATTTCTTCTTCTGGACGTGACTGTCCAGATGTCGACCAGCACACCTCAATTCTTGTGTCCTTATTGACTTTCCAGATCTGGTTGTGTCACTTTCTTCATCCTTCATATGGGCTAATTCAAAATCTAACCTTAGTAACTGAGGAAGAACTCTCTTCACTTGATTGACTCCTTTAAAAATTGTGTCTAGTGGGTCCCAAACTTGCTTGCTAGTTGTCGCTTCGGTGATCATTTCTATGGTTGAATCTTCCAATCCTTGTTATAGAAGATACAACATCTTCGTGTCCTTCGTTCTTTCATCTTTGAGAGCATTCTTTTGATCCGCAATGTAGGTAGCTTCTTGCTCCACAATGGCTCTTCATATCCGTTATTAACAGTATCCTATTGATTTTTTTTTATCCAAACAATGTTTTGAATTGGATGCACCATCTTTCATAGGTTTCTTTTTTCAATATGTGAACTTGGATTTGAGCCATGTTTGATATGACATAGTAGCTACAATTCCATAAATGAATTTCTAGCTATGATACCAATTTCTTGGAAATTAGTCTACAGACTATTACCAAATAACTATGGGTGATAAGTTTACAAACTCTATCACACCTCTCACTAACACTTTCAAAGAAATTTTGACCAAGAACATTTAGAAAGAAAGAATAATATTGGAAGGAAAACACTCTAATATATTGAAGGAGAGTTACAACTCTTGGAATGAGAAAATGATATATATATATATATATATATATATATAAACAACAAGGGAACACCCCATTGTATAGGAGTTTCATAGACAACAAGTGAATGCATGCTTATACAAAACTAAGATAATGTAGTTGAATTCAACAATGGTGGCTACATGATGTATTGAACAATGGAGCTATCCTAATCTTATCCAAACTTTACTTGTCAAAGATTGTAGGCTATCCAAACTTTTTTTCTCGTAATGCATTATATCTCATTCTTTCATCAATGTGTTGTATCTTCATTCATTTTGATTTGCATTTCTAACAAGGTCCACATATTGCACTCCAGAAAAAAATAATTTGGTAGAAGGGAATCCATTTGATCACGCTGAAATGAGGGACATCAGCGTAGAAAACTGGAAGGCTAGGGCTTCGAATACTAAAAATATTGTAAAGGAAGATGGGAGGATTTGGGTTGGTTTTTGTTTTTTCGCTGGGACTAAGGGCGTGATTCTAGGTACATCTGAGCCTAAGGACGTGATGATGGAAAAACATGATGAACCTTTAGGAAACTCCCTACCAAAAGATGAGCTAGGGTGGAGACGGGGTTTCGAGATGAGGGCTACTATAAAACTTACAATTTATCCTACAAACATATCGGATCTCATCCAAAATCAGGTTCCTCTTTGAGACATGATTTAGCTCAAATATAAAGCAATAAACTAGATTTGACGCGTTTGATGGGCTTCGGTTCCTAAGCCCATAACGGATCATGAATGCTATATGCTGGAATGTTCAAGGGCTGAGCAATCCTTGAGCTTTCATTATTTGAAATGCCTAGTTATGACTAAAAATCGGGAGTAGTCTCTTGATGGAAAAAAAAAAGTCCTTGGTTCAAATATAGGCATACGTGTGGATCGTGAGAGACTTGGTGCAGGTTGGTGCCGCTTTAGTTTTCAGATGTGGAAGTAATGTTAACATCGTTCTCTCCTTGACATATTTATGTGTAAATTTCCAGTCTAAGCAATCATGGGCTCAAATTTATGGGATTATATGGCAATCTCGATATGGCTTTGAGACCTCAATCATGGCAGTTCACTACAAGAAATTTAGCTTTACACAACACCACATAGACAACACAATTTATAAAACCGTTGTATATACTAGTTTAGACATCAGTAATATTATTACTGTTGTCTAATGTATAAAATAACATCAGTAGGCATATTTACTGTTGTCTATACTCTCAATTTAACATCAGTAAACTTTTACTGTTGTGATAAATAACTTTTAGCATCAGTAAAATATGCCAATTGTTTTATAAAGTAGTAGCAAAACAAGCCAACTGTTGTCTAAACTATAGCTACCAAAACACGCGAGTTACTGTACACGAAATAAAATGTGCGACCAAACATCATGAGTTCGATCCTTTGCGCATTCAATTTCTCAGTAATTTTTTTTCTTAACCCTATCATATCTGCTCTCTCCATCTCTCAGTGGTCGTCTCCTTCTCAAATCTCAATCGCCTTGATAATGTCTCTTTCTCAAATCTCAATCGCCTTCTATTTCTCAAGCCTCTGTATCTCTCAGTCGGCGATGACTTACTCGACCCTAATTCTTCCTATCCATTCTCTCCCTCTCGAAGTGGATGTGACTTTCTCAAATCTCAATCGCCTTCTCGTTCTCAAGCTTCTCTATCTCTGAGTGCTTATTTCAAGGACCCTCGTTGTGTTGTCCAGTTCCTCACTAGTCTTCTCGATAAGGCCAAAAGCGTCGTTCTCAAAAACCTACGTTCATTCACTCCTGTGTGAGTTGGGGCGACGACTAGCTTAAGGGCTTTGGAGGGAGACGCTTCTGACTGCATTCTCCAAGCTGTATGTGTATTTGTTACATGTTTCTCTTTTGTCTGAGTTACATTAGGTTTTACCTTGAATGAATTTTTTGATAATTTGTCTCCTCAATTTCTTTACAAACTCAATTCAACTGCTTGTTTTCTGTTTGTTTGGTCATTCGAAGGTTAGGGATCTACTCAATGAAAGAAGCAGCCTCAGCTTCATCCGTGATTCAGTCACTATTATTGATGGAACTAATGAGGGTTCCTTCTAGTGGGTATGTTATTCTACATGTTTACTTCTCCTGTATACCTTTCGTTAATTTCGTGACTCATTCTTGGGGTATCCCTAAAATATCATTTTCATAGAAGTTAAATGATTATGGTTCGGGAGTCTGAATTGAGGCTATGTTCTATTACATTTAGTTATTCTAAAATAAGCAATGATGGGTTGGACAACCAGAAAGATTTTCATTGAACAATGGTGTTTATCCAGCAATTTTCAGAACCATGTTCTGAAAGTGTAATCTGAGAAGCATACATAAGTAAGGTGTGACTATAGAAAAGAAAAATTGAGCACAAAATATTAGGGGGAACGACGGAAGGATGACCATCTTACGTGCTGCTTACCCCATCCAGAAGCAAGAAAAAAAAGGGTATTCATGGTTGTACATCTTCTCTTACCCCGCTTTCTTTTACCTTCTTCCGGTGACAATAAATTATCTACTAGGAAATGTGGGGAAGAAGTATTCTGACACTGTTCATGTAGTCGATCTTGGTGGTGGGTCTGTTCAAATGGCTTATGCCATCTTAGTTGTTGATGCTTCAAAGGCACAAAGGTTATCTGATGGGAAGGATTTATATGTAAGGCAAATGAATCTTAAAGGAACAAACTATAACCTTTATGTTCACAGGTTTTCCTCTTTCCTTTTATTTTGTTTTTGCTTTTCTTTTCCAGCTATTTCGGTCCCATATTTCACATGACTTAGCTCTTATAGATTTATACCTAAGTTAATTCTTTTCATGTTTTCATATAGTTACTTGCATTATGGGTTACTAGCAGCTCAAGCAGAGATTTTAAAGGTTTGTGAAGATTCTAGCAACCCATGCATCTTAGCTGGATATGATCGTATGTTTAGTTTTCTAAATGGACTACTCTTTCTTTCTTTCTTAACTTTTTTTTTATCTCAAATTCTTGGTTTCCATTTCGATAGCTAGATCATCTTTGTGCACACGTTTTACTTCTTTTGTGTTGCATATAAATTCTCTTTAGAAAATCAAAACTATTGAGATTTGTAAGCCTAAGTCAACTGACATTAGACTAATTACATGCATTCTGTATTATAATATGTGGGCAGCTCTATGCATTATTTAGCGATGAAGTACAAGGCATTGAACTTTTTACTTTTCATTTCATTTGTGAGATACTGAGAGTGGTTTTTTCATGCTTATTTGGGTACATCTGCATCCATCGCCGCTAGCAGGTGAGATACTGATGAGGGTTTTTTCATACTTATTTGGGTACATTAATACCATATGCATGTGATTCAATCTTAGCTTATCACATTGTTGATTTTGGGTAATAATGCATTTGGAATCTCCGTTATTGGATTTCCGCTTAAGTCTTTTTGTTCTTAGTGGTTCGGAATATGCCATGGAAGAAATAGACATTCTCTTTAGTTTTGATTTGTAGAAAATACATGAGATAGAGCGAGTGCAGTCCCTACCATGTTGTTTTTCTATGGTTTTGTCATTACCTTTCTTCAAGTAGGGATCATTTCGGTGTTTCTAAAAATAAAATTGAAAGTAGTACTTGGTGTCTCTTTCTTATATTTGCATAGGCGCCGAGATCAACCCTTTATAATTTCTTAAGAAAACTTTCATCTGTAGTAACTATGTTTTCCGTTACCTGCGGAAAAAAAGAGTCTAAGCATGGATTAGAAGTCTTATCACTAAGAAAATGAATAATAACCTATGACGGAAATTGTTTATCCATATGAATATTAAATGATTCTTTTATGTGATAAATATTAAAGAGTTTATTGATGGAATGTCAAGTTGTTATTTCGTAATTCATTCTCATCTTTGATACAGTTGTTATTGGGACATAACCTATTGGTGTTGTTGGTGCCAGATTGGACTGTTTGATGTCATCACAGATTCTACCAAGTAAGCTTCAAGATGTTTTCTAAAGAAAAAAAATAGTGGATCCTTTGATTTCTGTTCATGGTCCCAAGATTTAAATATTTGTTAAAATGTTAGATTGATGTTAGAAAGTTACACCATTTTTAGATTAAATTATACGAAGGGCGATTTGGAAAACTTGGTTCCATCAGAGACATCTACTTGCCTAGAGATTATTACACCAGGTTATAACTCTTTTCGTCTATAGAGTAATCTGTTTGTCTTGGTTATGTTATGTTTCTCTTGAAGCTGATGTAATTTTTGTTAGATTTGTTAATCTATTTTTCTTTTGCAATGGCATGTCTTATGGTGTTTTTAAATTGTATTTTTCATTATTTGTTCATTATTTCATTTTTAAGTACTACCTTATGTATTATTCATCAAATTTCTATATTTTTAGACCTGTCACATTTTTATTTTGGCCTAATTTACATACTTTCCATTTTCCTTTTGAAAAAATTTAGCCTGATTTTGGCTTTTGCAGTCTGCTTGGATGGAACCTTATTGGGGTATCATTTGGATCGTGGATACGGTTTAGGAGCAAATAGTTGGCTCATTCAATTGGAGGTTTATGATTGGGAGCTAAATTAGTACATTACTTTCTTGCATATAATAACAAAATGTTGAAGATGGTTTCGGAAAATAAAGGCAGGTTGCTGATTGTAGAATGAAAATCATGTTTGGTATTTTATTGAGTTACCTTTTGGTTGATTAACTGCAAACAAGCCTCTCAAGTCCTCAAATATTTTGACAATTTACTTATTTTGAAGTGCTTGACTTGACTTGACTAAACTTCATGTTCCACAAAGGCGGATGGTGTAATAGCCTTAGAGATTGTGTTTACTGCAAAACAACCAAACGAAGATCATCAATATTCATGGAAAAAGTTATTCCATTTACTGGAATACTAAGCAACAAGGCTCAAGAAAATCCTGTTTTTTTCCTCGAACTTAATGCAAAGTTTACATGCACTACACTTTCATCTGGTTTTGTCTATTATTCTGTATTGGCCCTGATCTCATTCTATATGGGATTGCAGATTTTTTTCAACTAGAACCGAATAAAGCTTCGGTATTGTTATGGTGCTTCTTTTACTGGGGACAGTGAACATAAGGTTCGTAGGATGTCCTCACTTTTTACATTTTCCCACCAAGCACAATGGAATATTTGAAGGCAAAGGGCATGCAGCATGCCAAGCAGGTATAATAATACTTCTTGCTATCTTGACTTTCATTCTCATTCCTATTTCATGGCACTTGTTTCTGTAACATGTTATTTGCCTATTTTATTTCAGATACTTATTTCAGGTTGCTCTACTTGTAGTCTGGCAACTATTTTGCACTGTGATGAGTGATGATATAAAACCGGCATGAACCACAATGACCTTTCCAGAGTTCATGCCGGTTCCCATAAACCGTCATGTACCGTAATAATACAACCGAGGTAACATGCCGGTTCCCACAAACCGTTATGTACCGTAATAACCAACAAGGGTTCATGCCGGTTCCCATAAACCGTCATGAACCACGACACCATAACAAGGGTTCATGCCGGTTCCCATAAACCGTCATGAACCTGGGAATCCATTTAAGGTTCCCTGACCTGAAATCAAAACCGTAAAGTGACTGGGTCTCGTGCCCGAACATAGGACATCAGCTGGGCACCGTGCCCGGAATCTGAAGTCATATGCCCGAGACAAAACCAAAATGGGTCTCATACCCGAGTTTATCCTTTTGAAATTCAAATCCAGTTCATTTAAATCAACACATAAATACAGACCCGTATAAGCACCGTATAAGGATTAAACCTCGAAATACGTTCTTATACGTAACCACATACAAATGCACCCATGGCATTACAAACAAGCATTTAAAACATATAATAAACATTCATGCATGCACCAATTTAGAAAACAAGGTCCACTCACAGACCGTCCGAGATGCCGCCTCGATTTGCGTGCCATACGGCTCCCCGAGCCGATCACGGTCACCGGGACTCCCAAACCTGTCCAAATCATAATAGAAGGTTACTAACTACTTAATTAACCTCCTACCAAAGCCCCGTAATTTTCCCGTATTTTTAACTATTTATAAAACCGAACCTAAACCTTCTGATGACCCGAAACATATCGAGACGGTGTCCGACCGACACGAAACTAGTCCCAAAATGATTGTTACATCGAATAGAAGATTTCCCGTGTTGAACACTTTTCCAAATTCCCTGCCACGCGCCCTCACGCGCCGCCTGAAGTGGCTACGCGTGGGCTTCACGCGCCAGCTACAGTACCTGCTGACGTCAGCATGACGTCATCTGACAACTGTCAGGTCTGACATGTCAGACTCTGACAGGTTCCACGTGTCATGCTCCCATTGGTCCACGACACTGTGCTGTAAGTGCCACGTGGCAGTCTGACATGTGCCACGTGTCATCACGACACTAGTCCACGTCAGTGACATGTGTCAGCCCGTGATTGGGCCACGTCACTGACATGTCAGTGCTGACTGTGCACTGACATGTGACACGTGTCGGCTGATGAGTGGTCCACGTCACCTGACAACTGGACCGGCGTAACCGGTCCAGGCCTCCTTCTCCCTCATTTTTCATCCGTTTTCCTCCATTCCAATTCCTAAATTCATATTTCTTCATTTCCTATCAATCCTAATCAAGAAAACTAGGAAAAACCCCACAAAACCCGTCCGTCCAATCCTCCCCTAATCGGTCCAATTTTTCCGATTGCACCCAGGGCTGCTCAGCCCTTCACTGCCGTCCAAACCACCCTCTATGTCTTCCTACAACCTCAATAAACTCATCCTAATCATTAGAATTCAGCCCTAACACCTAAAACCCGAAAATGAAATTTGAAGGTAAAAGTTTTACCTTTGCGGGTCCACGACCACCGTGCACGGCGGCCCCCGATCTCGCCACCATCCAGTCCGTTCTGGCCTCCTCTCTCACTCTCTGTTCTCTCCAGGAGTATTTGGGATTAAGGGTTTGGTGTTTGGATTGCACAGAGGAGATGAATGAGATCGGGTTTGGTTTGAGGGAAAAATGGAAAATGGATGCACGGTGAATGGTTTGGTGCATGAATGAATTATAGTGTCCATTGGATGGGTGACACTTGTCACTCATCCATTGGGCCTCCATTAAATATCTGGGGAAACTAGAGACAAACTGCACTTTTTGTCTCGTAAAACGTGTCGCTGTGAATAGTAATCGGGAACTTCCGTGAACCGTAACCTCGCCGTCGAACGTCCAAATTCGACGTGCCGCCTGTCTACGGATTTGTATCGTCCTTATCTACGTCGCGGTCCTCGGCCCTCGGCCATCGGACCTCTTGGTCAAAAAGTCAACATTTGACTCCTTTTATCCAAAATTACCAAAATGCCCCTAAACTTCCGAACGTCATAACTTCCTCCACGAACGTCGGAATTGAACGTGCCACCTGTCTATGAACTCGTGACGTCACGAACTACGTAACGGTTATCGGTCAAAGTCCATTTGACCCCCCGATTGAAAAGTCAACGTTTTGCCATCACTAGGGGCAAAACGGTCATTTCGCATCGTTCGTCCGATTTCGCCCAACTAATCACGGATTAACCTCACTAATCGTGATTAGTCACTAATCTAATCTAGGAATTTGGGACGGGTCGTTACAAGTGATGATACATATCTGTTTTAAAATATATAAAAAATTTGGAATTGATGGATATTATACAATCTTCTGAGTAAATGCTTAGGTTTTCTGCCAATGGACATTATTTTGGAGATTTTGCTTGTCATTATTTTCAGTAACAGTAATTGTTGAAACAATACAAGACTTGTTTCTTCTGTTTTTTTAATTAGCAATACTAGACCAGAATTTCACCCATAACCATGTTCAGTACAATTTTTTTAGGTTAGATTTCTTTCCTTTCTTTCCACTATTTCACCCATAACCATATTCCAGTACAATTGTTTGAGGTTAGATTTGTTGCTTCATTCTCTTATATGTTTATGTTATATTGTATGCGTAAAATTTTGCATTCCATCTTAATGAGTATTTTGAATTCCATCTTCTAGATTGCAGTTTAAAATGTAGAATCAACAAGAGAAAGCAGAATAACCAATAAGGAACAAAGAGCGAAAGACATTGCCAGAGCATTGAAACGAATAAGTGCTGACAATATTATTTTAATGTTATTCTTTGCAATTGGTGTTTCATAGCATGAAAACTTCAAATCTTTAATTACCAAATCTAATATCTGTTTATATTTCTTACATAGTATTCGAAGTCTGCGAATAAGCCAAAGGTTCATTACACCTTTAATGACCTTGATGAGGTGCGAGAGGAATTGGCAGATCATCTAATATTAAAGTGGGTGTAGCGGTGGTGAAAGTACAACTATGTTAGCATTGATCCTCATATGGTGCGTTTGTTTCCTGGTGGCTAAATTTTAGAATTGTTGCAACACTTGCTATTTTATTTAGAACATACACATTTGTGATTTGATTGACTTTGATCGAGTTAGGATGCAGAATGTACTATGAGTACTCTTCAGATCTCCATTGTGAACTTGATTAATCATTTATGTATTTATATGAAGTTCTTTTATATTTGGATTGGCGAAGAATTTTAATAAGAATTAATTTTATGTTATGATATAGGATTTTAATATG
The DNA here is from genome assembly GCA_032719365.1 of Prinsepia uniflora. Taxonomy (NCBI): domain Eukaryota; kingdom Viridiplantae; phylum Streptophyta; class Magnoliopsida; order Rosales; family Rosaceae; genus Prinsepia; species Prinsepia uniflora. Next base: position 40,577,102 of record CM064867.1, on the reverse strand, counting down.
ATTTTTGTTGTGTAAAAGAACTTTAGACAACGTGGTGTTTTTTTATTAACTATTGTGTAAAGCACCTTTTAGAAAACGATATTTTTAAATAAATCATTGTGTACAACACTCTTTAGATAACAGTAGGTTTAAATAAATCGTTGTGTAAAGTTACTTTATACAACAGTATCAACAAAATACCGTTGTCTAAGTGACTTTAGACAACGGTATTTATGTATAAACCGTTGTTCAAAGTCCGTTTAGAAAACGATATTCATAAATACCGTTGTCTAAAAGGTACCTTAGACAACGGTATACATAAATACCGTTGTCTAAAGGGAGTGTTTAGACAACAGTATACATAAATACTGTTGTCTAAAGTACCCTTTAAACAACGGTACTTTGGTGATACCGTTGTCTAAAGTCACTTTAGACAACGGATTTTCTCCGTTGTCTATAGACCCCCTTTAGACATCAGGGGCAATTGCAACGGTATTTATAGGGAATAGACAAGGGATTTTCTCCGTTGTCTAAAGGAGAATTTCTTGTAGTGGTTGTTACGCATGTTGGCTTCCAATAATGTGGGGTTGTTATGTGTCATAGGGGATTTCAATGGGATATATGCAACGCCCTGAAAAATCCAAAAATTGTAAAATATTAAAATAATGTGAAAATGATGTTTTTACCCCTAGAGAGACATGGCTAAAAGTTGACTTTTTGTTTGGAATACTTTTGGAACATTTTTCTAGTGACGTTGTATAGGTCTCAGAACGCTGAATCCGTAGACAGGTAGCACGTCGAAAACGGAGCCCGGATGAAAAAGTTATAGGTCTGGGAAGTTCAGGGGTAAAATGGTAAATTTCGACGAAAAGGGTAAAATGGTAATTGTATGCAAAGGCTTTAATTAAACGGTGCAAGTGATTGCTATTCATGGCTTAATTTGCTGATTCAGCCCATTAAATGAGTCATGTAATTCATCAAGTGACAAGTGTCACTTGTTAATGATGATTAGTGGCACTTGATTGCCGTTAGGATTAATTAATTCATTTGAATGGATATTAACATATAGTTAGCACAAACACAGAACGTTTTCTTCAACCTTGATCGATCAACTATCCCAGAGAGTGAGAGAAACTAAACAGAGGACAAAAGGGAGGAATTAAGTGAGCACTTGAGTGAAAATTGAGAAAAATCGGACCGGGAACCCTCTGAGAATAAAACCCGAAAAATCACCAAAAGACATCAAAATCGAATTTGATCCCTTAGACACTTTTGATTAAAATTGACGTGATATTTCATCTTCTGGGAACTAGACGACTTGAACCCAATCAATTGGGAAGTCAATTGGTGGTGAATTGGTGACGAACAGGCCCTGCACCTGTTTTGAAAATTGGAGCTTGAGTTAGATTACTTGGAGGTAAGGAACTTTGAAATTTATGTCACAATTGTATTTAGAATGGACCTAAGATGCTTCTGGTGTAATTAATTGAAGGAAACAGACAGGTTTGGGGTAGAACCCGAGTTAGAACCTGTCGGGTGTTCATCTTGAGTCGAGGAGTTTTAGGGTTTGTTTGATTCAATTGAAGTCCCAGAGCCTAAATCTATATAGAATTGATGCTAATGAGTGAAAGAATGGACAAAATTAAGGTTGAATTGAGGGAGATTGCACCGGGTCTGATCGCGGGTTGCAGACCCGTTTATCAGAGAAACGGGCGAGAGAGAAGCACTGTAGTTGTGCACTGTTCACGGCGCGTGAGGGGGCGTGACCGGGAATCTGAAGGTGGGTTCAAAACAATTTTTGATGTTCTCGATGATACGGACTTATTGGCGTTAGTTTCGGGTCAATCGGATATAAATTGAGGGTAGTTTTGTGTATCCGAAGCGTATAGGTTACGTTTAAATAATATTATTTTATTCCGATGACTAGGAAATTCGTACATAAGATTATATGATACTCTCGTAACCCTATATTACGTGTTTGACAGGCCGAAATATTCTCGGGACATCGGACGAGAACGAACAGCTCGAATCTGAGCAATCTGGACGGTGCGTGAGTGGGCTTTTGTTTTCTACCCTAAATGCATGCATATATGTTTTAACTGCTTCTAAAAGCTTTATGATATGATTTAAATTGATTTGCTATGATTGATATTGTGATATGATGATTTCCGAATTTTGGGAATATTATATTATTTTATATTGCTTTGGGCACGATTTTCGAGAAAATCATAAAATTGTGATTTTGGACGATGGCCTGAGATTTGAGATGGATTTTGACTCTGAAATTAAGTTAAGTGATTAAATTGATGAAATTGATTTATACATTATATGTTAGACAAGCTATATTTCGGGCAGAGGCCCTGTTGAAATATTGATTTGATTTTGAGATTTAAATGGTTTTGAAATAAGATTATTGGTGACTGTTCCACATGTACTCCTCTGTGATTTGATAGTCTCCTCCAGACTTCGTAGATCCTGGAGTAGTCACGATCCACTGCTTGGAGATGAGTAGCTCTGAGGGGAGGCTCAGTCTCAGAAGTGTGGGTTTATGATGATATCCTCCAGACGTCGTTGATCCTGGAGATGATATCACCCCAGACGTCGTTGATCCTGGGGAGGTACTCGGACGTGAGACACCCGAGTTGCACGCGTTGCATTGATATCGTGACGGGTTATTGGATATTGAGATTGGATGTTGAGGATGGTGGTATCATGATTGATTTTGAATTGTATTAGCTGTTTTATTTTACCTTTGATTTTTATGACTCATGTTTTATATGATATGCATGCATGTTTACAAAACTGGAGGGTAAGACTATTTTTTATAAATGTATTTCTAAAACTTTATTTTTGTCCACTCACACCTTTAATATTTTTTTGTACGCTCCAGGCCGGTGCACAGGTACTGAGGCTCGTATCGAGGCAGAGGAATAAACCGACCGTTGCGTACTCAAGTATCTGACCGCGTAGGATTTTGATCTTTGTTTGTAAATATTGCCTATGCTCTGTAAACCGGTTGACAACTGATGTAGTCAACGGTCCTAAAAGACGTACCTATCCCTTGTCTGGCTATGTGTGTTGTTTGTTGTGTTGTGTATTTATGTATATATGTGGTCTACTTTTGGTATTTTAAAATTATGGTCAGACGGGAGCAGGATCTTTCACGATTATCGAGGTATAATCGGGATGGGTCCTGTCAATATACTTAATGAGGGAGAATGTAGAGGGTGCATATTTAGGCCAATGGTGCAGACAGAGGAGTTTGGGGATGGTATTGAGGACTGTGGTTTGAGTCCAGTTAGGTAGGCATAAATTCACATGGATAAACAACCAGCTAGGGGAGGGCAATGTAAAATTGCAACCGGACTATGCAATGGTTAATGGTGTAATGAGGAGTGCTTATCCAAGCATATTTACTGATCATATTTCATCTACTAATTCTGATCAACTTCCCATTTTGATTAGGTTGGATAACGTGGGCTCGGAGGACATTTTCTAAATGGTTCCAAAAGATGTGGGTTAAGGTGAATGGTAGCGCTAATTTCGTAAGTGAAGCCTGGGGTGCACACAGTATTATGCAGTAGAAACTTAGATTGTGTCAATCTTCTTTACGTAGTTGTCACAACAACAATATCGGGAGCATGAGCATAAAGCTTAAGCCAAGCTTGATAGTATGCCCTCAAATTGTGACCCAAAGTGGGATGGCCAAAGCTAGCATTGGGATGATAACTTGACAGACTGCTAGAATTGTTGGAAGTAAACAGGAAATAATGAGCACGTATTGACTGGAATAAATATGGTGATCGGGTTACAAATTTTTTCCATAAGGAAGCAAAGAAAAGAGGCAGGCAGAATTCAATCAAAAGGGTCCGTAACCTAATTGGTTGCTAGCATGAGTTAGACGAGCATATTAGGGTGGTGTTCGGTGAGTAATTCAAGGATATTTTTTCTTTAACTCAACAGGAAGATGTAGGTTATTGGCTTGAACTAACACAGCCGAAAGTCACTCAAAAGCATAATGCTTTATTATTGAGTCTATTCACTAAGAAGAAGATTGAAGAAGCTCTTTTTCAAAATTGTGCCAACGAAAGCTCCTGGATTTGATTGTATGCCTGCACTTTTTTATCAAACTTTATTGTGTACAGTAGGAGAGGAAGTTACTCATTTTTATTTGAGGGTCATGAACAAGCGGGCAAGCATGATGGAGATCAACTAAACATTGATTGCATTGATTCCCAAAATGAGACAACCACTTTGAGTGACAAATTTCATTCTTATAAGTCTATGTTTAGTGTTGTCTAAAAATTATATCAAAAGCTATTTTCAACCGTCTGAAGCCCATCAATGGTGTGATATTTGACTATTATAGTACTTTTGTGCGAGCTCGATTAGTTACTAACAATGGCAGCTTCCGAATGTGTTCATGTTACTAAGCACTAGAGTGGTAGTATGCCGACAAAGATGTTGTTGAAGTTAGATATGTCCAAGGATTACAATAAGGTTGAGTGACCTTTTGTGGAGATCATGATGCATAGAGTCAAATTTGATAATCGATGGATTCAGTTAATAATACAGTGTGTTTCTTTGGTTTCTTATGTTGTGAAGATAAATAGCCTATTTTTGGAAATATTTACGCCGTTTAGAGGTCTTAGGAAAGCGATCCTTTGTGTCATTTTATGTTCTTATTCTGTTCTGAGGGCTCTCCGAGCTTCTAAGTTAGGCCTATAGATAGTGCAGTCTGCGTGGTGTTAGCAAGGGCGACTCTAGGTGCTCCTTCTTCACTCATTTTTTTTTCTTGTAATAGTCTTTTGTTCTATAATGCTCACTTTCCAAAATTTCAACCAATAGAGGATATGATCCAAGTGTATGAATTCATATCAGGCCAACGAATTAATTATGATAAGTCGGTTGCTAGTTTTAGCCCTTACACAAATTCTATTATTAAGTAGTTAGGTTCTTCATTATTAGGTGTGCGAATAGAGTTCCATGAAAGTATCTAGGACTATTAATGTTTTCTCAATGTAGGGAACGAAAGATGTTCAGTCTTGTTAAACTAGATTAAATGGCTAGAATGCAAAGTTAGTTTTGTTAGTCGGGAAAGAAGTTTTGGTAAAAGCGATGGCTCAGGCTATGCTAACACATTCGATGAGTATCTTCTAGCTTCCTATGTCCATCTATGATGACCTCTTAGCTGCAATTAGAAGGTATTAATGGGGAAACAGAGGGAGATAGGAGACTCACTAGTTAAGTTTGTAATGACCCAGTTTTATTTACAGTTTTTACCAAAATGTTTCGGGCTTTTCATATACGTTTAGACTATTTTGTCCTTGGATATTTTGTTAGCTTAAAATATTGGGGACAGGCATTTTGGTCAACTTGGAATTGTGATATTTTGGGAAAGGGTTCATTTGTGTGGCTGGGAGCACACACATAATTTATCATCAATTATCATCACACACTCACCCATCTCTCTACTCTCTATCTCGTGCACCCTAGAGGAAAAGTCCACACAACCATAACTTCCAACTTCCATTTTAGGATGCTTTTAGCTCAAAACAAGCTAGGATCGTGTTCCTTGGACTACATGATAGGAAATAACCCATGTTTGAAGATGGAACCACGTGGAATCAACCTATACTCAAGGACGAACGCAACCTGCAACTTTCAATGCTTATATCGTGAAATCCATGTACTTTGTCTTGATTTTGTGCTTGGATTTGAATTCTTAGAGTTGAGTAGATGAATATCCATACCAGGTTCATCCAATTTGGTTGAGAAATGATGGACATATGAAGGTTTGAAAAAGAAGACAAAAATAGAGGTTTTCCAACTGGCTCACAGTTGTGCATATCAGTGTGATCGTCTTCTTTAGTGAGGTGATGACAATAGCATGACATCATGATGACATCACTAGGTGACATTAGTGTGACATCATGATGATTTCAGCACGATGATGTCAGCTACCAAGTCAGAAAGGGCTGACATCAGCGGGTGCCACATCGGCATGGTATGTCAGTTCATGTGGAGTGGCACGTGGGAAGGCCGTCAACCTTCCAACATCGCTTGCTGGCATGTGGGAAGTAATATTGAGACATAGCAACACCTGTTTGAAATCTTTCAAGGTATTGAATCCAATGGTGTTGGTTTCAAGTCGATTAGAGTTCGTTTAGAGGATGTTTTGGGCGTTCAAAGTCACGAGTGCGTGTTTGGGACCCATGTACTATCCCGAGGCTTAAGAGGGCTTTATATAAAACGCTTTATGTAATGTTAGTTACCCCCGATTATTACTTTGACATGCCAGGAAACTCTGGTGACTTCTGAGGAGCGCAATGCTAAAGAGTGAGTTGCTGGTTGGACTGTGAGTGGATTGAATACATGATTCTAAATTATTTTTTGCATGGTATAGTTTGAAGTGGATTGAATACATGATTCTAAATTATTTTTTGGATAATTAACTAGTTTAAAAATGTATATTCGGGATGCTGTTTTCCAAACACAAGTTATTATGGATTTTGACAAAAATCACTTGGGCTCATGCCCAGCTTACAACTATTTTAGGCTTCTGTGGGTATTTCAAAAGCAAGTTAAACTGTATTTTCACAAAGTGTTTTCCAATATAGTCATCCTCATGCATTTGAATTGTTATTCCGAAGTTGGACTATGATGGTTCCTGGATAAAGACTCATACATCGTCTAAGTTGGGCTCCATATGTTCCGATGGAGTTGGACTCTGCAGGTTTTGTGATTATCTACGTGTAGTTTAAGGGGTTAGCTGGTTGGACCAGCAGAGTTCGAGCATTGACTATCATTCGTCATTTTGTCCAATGGTTTTCGAAAGGCTTATAAATATGGACTTCAGGGAAATGTGTGCCAAGGACACTTATATGCTTTACATGATTTATTGGTCCAATAGTTTTATGTATTTAATTTTTTTTTATTTGAAATCAAGTATTTATTTGCCTATGCATGCATGTTTTTATAGACTAGAGGGGAAAATGGATTATTTTGCTCTTTTTTCCCAAAGGCTTTACTTTTGTCCACTCACATTTTTTATGGTTTTGGGACCCTCCAGGCTGTTTTTGTAACAAGGGCTATAATGAGGCTGAAGCTTATTACTTGGGACTGCGCACTCTCGTTAACTAGAGTAAGATTATGGTTGTTTATTTCCTATCTAGTGTTTTGTGTAACTGCTAATTACTGAATTTTTAATTAGCGGTTGACACATATAGTTTATCCCTTATCTGACATCATTTAGTATTTTGTTTTGGATTGAGGGTACCTTTGGAATTTAAAGTTTTTGGGTCAAACGGGAGCATTCCCTTTCACGATTATTGAGATGATTTTGGGGAGTGTTGTGTCAGTTTGGTATCAGAGCATTAGGTTATTTCCTACGGGATGCACACTTGGCATGTAGGATATTTTTGTTACTAACGTGTGCCTCTTTATCAATATTATGCCTCCACGGCGCCAGGTTCGTCACCTGTCCACTAGTGAGGATGAGGATTGGGAGTCTAGGTGGGATCACGCCATAGATCATTTTGGTTAGGCATTGGATGCCGTTTTTCAGGAGAGGAGGGTCTTAGGGGGGGCCAGATATTTAAAGCACCCAGCAGCTAGGAGACATAAAGTTTACTAGTGCATTAGATCTCGGCGTAGTCAATGAGTAGATTGCACGCTTTGAGCGGATATTGGGAGTGATGCATTGCCCTCCTGAGCTCATGGCGCAAACAACCAACTTTTTCCTTAGTGGCTACAGTTAGAGGTGGTGGCATACTTTGCTATTAATAAGCTTGCATGAAGATACTATGATTAGGTGACGTTCAAGGAAAGTTTCATAAACCAGTTATATCTCTAGTCTTAACGAGATGCGACAATGATGGAATTCCTACGAGTGGAGTAAGGTGGCATGATAGTTGTTCTGTGTGAGAAGAGGTTTTTGGATTTGTCATGATATGCACAAGATGCGGTGGCAATTGAGGAAAGCACGCGTCGTCGGTCTCTCAGGAATTAGCGCTATTTGGAGCATTCACAACCTTCTAGACTCTGTCGGATGTGGCTTTTCGAGTGAAGACGAGTTTGGAAGAACCTCAATATCAGATTCAATATAGAGGTTATGAGTGACGCCGAGAGGGTCAGTATGTTGAGTCTTCTACTTAGGGAACTATGAAGAGGGGTGCTTTTAGCTTTAGTTCTTCTAGTGGCAACCGTTCTAGTTCCGGTGGTCAAGGAGGAGGATGGAGAGGTTCCCAAGGTGGTAGGTCTAGGTACCAGTCGTCATCCCAGTCTAGTAGGGCTTTTGGTACACAAAGTGGGCGTGGTGCTCAGAGTAGTGGAGAGAAATGCTTCTTTAGTGCTACCAGCTAAGATAAAGCAAAGCCGGGTCATGATGAGACGACACCTTTATCGACTATGGCAGGTAGGAGTCAAGCGACTACCCGTGCAGCTGACAGAGCAAGTAGTGGCCAGAGGGGATGAGGTCGACCCGCATGTGGACAACCCATGCATTCTCTATTACCCAGCATGAGGCTAAGGATGGATTGGCTGACTATCCATCATGTTTCTATTGAGTGCTTCGAGAAGACAGTTGTCTTTCGGCGTCCCGAATTACCACTATTTTTGTTTCGCGGGTACCAGCGAGTACTTCCTTCCAGGGTTATTTCGATCTTAGAGGTTGAGAAATTGTTGAGGAGTAGTTGTTTGAGGTACTTCGCATATGCAATAGATCCTCAAGTTATCTCGGTGAGTATTGAGGAGATACTGGCACTGAGGAATTTTCCATATATGCTTCTTGAGGACCTATTAGGATTATCGCCACAGAGGGGGGTTGAGTTTATTATTGAACTTTTTGTGGGCACCCAACCTATTTCACATCCACCATATCATCTGGCATCGCAGAATTTAGGGAATTGAAGGTTTAGTTGCAGGACTTGCTGGATATGGACTGTATTTTACTAAGTGTGTCACCTTGGGGATCCTCGGTGCTGTTTGTGAGGAAAAAGGTTGGTAGTCTGAGATTGTATTGATTATGGTAGCTAAACAAGGCGACAGTGCGGAACAAGTATCCCCAGCCACGTATTGACGACTTGTTTGAACAGTTGTGGGGTGTGATGTGCTTTTCCAAGAATGTCCTTCGATCGGGGTTTTCTTGAAATTATCCCCTTGGAAGGGTGTTGTACGGTTTGATAGACGTGAGAAGTTGAGTCCCTAGTTTATTGGACCTTATGAGATCACTAAGAGGGTAGGCTCAATGGCTTATCAACTTGCTTTGGATCACTGAGAAGTTGTGTCCCTAGTTTATTAGACCCTATGAGATCACTGAGATGGTAGGCCTAGTTTTTTGGAACAACGCGGAATCGACCTATACTCGAGGAGGAATGAAACCTGCAACTTCCAAGGCTTATATCGCGAAATCCCAAGTGTTTTTTCTTGAGTTTGTGCTTGGGTTTACATTACTGGAATTGAATAGATGATTTTCCATACTTGGTTCATCCAATTTGGTCGAGAAATGAGGGAGATATGAATGTTTGAAAACTAGGACAAAAATGGAGGTTTTCTGGCTCGCTAACGACGGTGCACGACGGCGCACGACGGCGCACGACGGCGCGGCCATCTTTTCTGGCGTGGTGATGATGTCAACACCAAATCATGATGATGTCACCAAGTGACATCAGTTGCCATGTCTGCAAGGGCTAACGTCAGCATGTGCCATGTCTATCCGCGTGGGATGGGAATTTTTAGACTTGACATGTGTTTGAGAGCTTTCAGTGTGATGAATTCAATGGTACGATTTCAGGTCGATTGGAGTTCGTTTAGGGGTACTTTTTGGTGTTCAAAGTCACGGATTGGGTGCTTGGGACGCGTATACTGATAGGAACCATTCCTTAACCACTTTCATAAACACACCTGATCCTACTCTCGTCTGACAAACAACTTTAAATACCAAAGTTTCTTTTGAGTTGTCAGACTAGGGATATTTCCTAGTTATTAGCGTATTTATATCATATTAAATTAACCAAATAATGCCCACTCCTGCAGGGTTTATACCCATGTCTAGCCCACTACCCCGACAAGTGGTGGAATTTACTAGGTCGACCATATTCGGTCTTACTTTCATTAGATTTATCCCCGACAAGTAGAGATTGTTCTTAACCGGGGATTGAGAGTACTTAAGTATGATTATTGTTTGATTAATTAATTAGGGGGTAGTCGATTGTTTCTATTATCCTACGTGATTAACTAATCTAATCTAATATAATCTAATCTAATTTATTATTTACATGGTCAACTCATCTTTAACGTAACTCATTCATGAATTCTATTAACTGCAACCTACAAAATCTTCTAATTCTAGCCTTACGAGTTACTTGCATATTCTCTCAATTATATGCTCGGGACCCCCGATGACATTTTCAATGATCTAGACTCGGGATCCTCTATATCTAGTCAAGCATTAAGCATGAACATACAAACATAACAAAAACTAGAATCATAAAACACATAGAAAATTGAATCAATAAAAATCATAAAACCAAAAATAATATTAGAGATCAGTTCATAAAATAAATATGCAAGCACAAGGGATACATATAAGGTAAAAAGATCGTGTTACACTTTTTCTCTTCAGGACACCCAATGGATATGAAGTGAATGAGCAATCTTTGGTGAGGCAAGTGGGAACCTCCCAACTAAGTCACAGATGAAGATGTAAAAGATGAAGTATGGTATAATTAACTTTGCACAACAAATCTTGAATTTATTGAAAAGGGAAAATTGGTTGAGCAGAGTTTTGGTACAAAGAATGAGCGACCTCTTACAATTAGCCTAAATATCTCTATTTATAGGAGAAAATTAATCCTCAAATAAATATGAGTTCACAATTTAAATACTAAAAGAAAAATAATTAAACTAATTAATATTGAAGTCCTAAAGGAATAAGGTTCTCTAAATCCGAATTAAAAAGGTACTATAAATCCAAATAACAAAACGGTTTCCTTGAAACAAAGGAAAACAAATTCAATCTTGATTTGGACAAATTTTCCTCAAAAAGGAAGGAAAAAGGTGTTGGAATAGTAATAGGAGTTGGCTCGGTGGGACATTGCTGGAACTTGGAAGGATTTTCAGTAGGCGCGCACTGAAAACTGAGGTGCATTTCGATGGTCAACGACGTGGTAGACATGGAAAATAAGGCTGGAAGGGCGTTTGGTAGGCGCGCTCCGAACCAGCTTCGGGATTTTCTAGAGGCTCACGTCGAATAGGGCTTTATGGATTCAGGAAGCGAGCGCCGAGCAGGACAGGTAGTGACATGACCCACCCCTAATCTCCCCGGATTAAGGGCCAAATCCTGCTCCCGTCTAACTTACGCATGACACAAAGGCTAAACTGACGTCCAACCTCCATGTGACACGTAAGTCGGACAAGGGAGTCTCGATCCAATCATCCTAAACGTATCCGAACTTCCCAGAGTGCCCCGAACTACTGTGGATCGCAAGTGTGATGTCTCCGTCTCTCTCAACCAACAGCCCGCACCGCAACAACTTGGAGGGTATCGAAAACACCAAAGACTGTGAGTGGACAGAAATAAAGAATAGCTCAAGAAAACAGTTTATAAAAATAATTACATTTATACCCTCCATGTAAAAACCAATGCATGCATATTAATTCATAATATAAAACCATCTCAAACTCAAAAACCATCATTGAAAACCATTTGAAAACCCGAATCCAATCCGTTATTTAATTCCAGGTCTCAGCCTCAAATCACAAAGAAATCTCAAATACGGGGAACTCAGTCCCAAGCAATCTCAACTACGGGAACTCAGTCCAAAAACTCATCAAATCCAAAGCATCCGGGCCACTGCCCAAAACATTGGAAAACCAGTGAAAAACCAGCCAAAAACATCAATCATACGAGTTTATTGGATCTCAAGTGCGCTCGAGTCTTTAAACTCAAAACCATGCACAATAATCGGGCCTTCCCGGGATATCAACGAGTCTTTAAACTCAAAACACAATCACAGGCCTCAGGGGGTATCATAACCGAGTTTTTAAACTCAAAACATATACCAAGTCTTTAAACTCAAAACATCTCAATCCAGGGCCCTCCCCTCGTCAATCAACCGAGTCTTTAAACTCAAAACCAGATCCAGTGGGTTTTTCTCTTTTTCCGGGTCTTTAAACCCAAAACCATTTTTCCAATCAACAGTAAAAACCACAAAAAATCCTTATCCGAATTCTCAACAATAATTCAGTAAGCCGGCATCCGGAACCCCTGTCCCGAACCCAAATCCAGACTTCCTTTCCAAACCTCAAAACCAAAACCGAAACATCCTTTCTGAAATCAAAGGAACAGGGCTCCAAGCCCGCAATCACTTTTCTGAAATCCATTTCAAATCATTGAAATCACATCATATTTAAAATCCCGAAATCAAATCATTAAAACCATGATCAAATCACAAGATAGATTAAAACCTCGCAAAACGTGCAATTCTATAAATATCTCGAAAATTGTGCCAAATTGTAAATCATCAAGATCATAAATCAATTCATAGACCATAGAGTCGTTGTAAGACCCGTGTCCTAGAGGGAACGGTGAACAATCCCACATTCCTGCGAGGGGGAATGGTCTGGGAGAGGATGGTGGTGTGACTTAAAGGTGTAGGCACACACCTATCTAGCACTAGGCCTCCCGTGGTCGCGTTGGTTGAGGTTTGCCTGGCGTGTATTGCTCGCCACGAGGTCCCAGGGTCAAAACCTTGAGGGCGCAAGCTTGCCGTTGAGTATTGTTATGGCCCAAAGAGGACAATATAGTGCTAGATAGAGGATGTCGTTGCGCAAATCTGATCTAAACTAGGCCCTTTGGGAGCTCAAGTGGCTTTGGGGGGGATTGGGACCCCAAAGTTAAGCGAGTTGAGGCTGGTGCAATTCCATGATGGGTGATTCCCTGGGAAGTTGCACCATGAGCTCCCGAAAATAAAACCGTGAGGGCGAGGGCCAAAGCGGAAAATATGGTGCTAGATGAGTAGAGTCCTGATCGAGGAGGGTAGGGTCATGAAAATTTGGTATCAGAGCCAGACCCCGACCGGGAAGTGTGCCAGCGAGGATGCTGGGCCCTAAGGGGGGTGGATTGTAAGATCTGTGTCCTCGAGGGAACGGTGAAAAATCCGACATTCTTGCGAGGGGGAATGGTCTGGGAGAGGATGGTGGTGTGCTTTAAAGGTGTAGGCACACACCTATCTAGCACTAGGCCTCCCGTGGTCGCGTTGGTTGAGGCCTGCCAAAAGGGTATTGCTCACCATGAGGTCCTGGGGTCAAAACCTTGAGGGCGCAGGCTTGCCGTTGAGTATTGTTGTGGCCCAAAGAGGACAATATAGTGCCAGATAGAGGATGCCGCTGCGCAACTCTGATCTACACTAGGCCTTTTGGGAGCTCAAGTGGCTTTGGGGGGGATTGGAACCCCAAAGTTAAGCGAGTTGAGACTGGTGCAATTTCATGATGGGTGACCCCCTGGGAAGTTGCACCATGAGCTCCCGAAAATAAAACCATGAGGGCGATGCCCAAAGCGGACAATATAGTGCTAGATGAGTCGGGTCCAGACCGAGGAGGGTAGGGTCCTGACATTCGTCACCTTGATACGCGCGCACCTATATCGTTCCCAGCCATTCCACTATCCTCGGCTTTCCCAAATCTGTCCAAATGCCATACTAGGGTCACTAACCACTTCACAATACTCATACAAAGGCCCCATAATTTTTCCGTATTTTTAACTATTTTCAAACGAGCCCTAAAACCTTCGGACATTTCGAAACATATCGAGACAGGGTCCGATTGACTCGAAACCAGCGCCAAAATGTTCGTTACATCGAATACTTTAAAAGTCATGTTGGGACCTTCCTTAAAAGTCGTGCCACGCGCCCACACGAGCCGCCTAAAGTGGCTGTACGTGGGCTTCACGCGCCAATCACTGTTCATCGTCTTCAACATCAGTCGACCGGTCTGAACCGGTCCGGTTTTGAACCGGCGTTCATGGTTTTGTCCAATTTTTAATCCGTTTTAAGTCCTATTTAGCCTATTAGTTTCGTTCTATCATCCCTAACCTATTCTCACAAAATATGTTATTTTCTCTTATTGTTTGGTATTTAAAAATTAAAAGATAAGCATAAAAGGTATAAAATGATGTTTAATTCAAGGCTTATCAAATACCCCCACACTTAGACTTTACTAGTCCCTAGAAAATACCAAAACAAACTAAGGCTTTGAAAACTCATTTTTTTTTCTCTTTTTCTTTTTCTTAAAATAAAAACTTTTAAGCCATTAACCATTTATCACAAATTGTATTAACATAAGTATGGCCGTAAAGATTTACACTAAGAAGCTATATAGCTTCTGAAATTCATAAGCTATTACAACATAACAGAATGCCTTAACAAGTAAGACAATAAATAAATTTGGTGAAATATATCTCAACATGAATAAAACAAGTATAAATCAACTCACAGGGATTAGCACACATGATTTCCACTCAATGTGTATAGAGTTGGTGTTTGCACTCAAGATATGTGAGAAAGATGCTCACATAATAGAAAGTAAGTAATTTTGCAAAAAATTCAAACATAAACCATAAGATAGTGAACATACTTGCACAAATGAACCAAAACCATAAGCTTACTCAAATGATAGACTCAACTAATCAAAGTTTACTCATCTCAAGGATCATAATGCCTTTATTTGAAGGCTGTAATGGGGCTAGGTGTAGAGGCAAGGAATTTTAGGACAGTGGTGTTAAATATTGTTTTAGGACTCAACCAAAGGCTCCATCACATAGACATATGTGTTTTCCATAGAAATAGGCCAAGTATCCACTTGTTGGGCCTTAATCTTCATTATCAACATCTTTTGAACTTGCAATTAAAACAAGGGTCCAAAATTCTTCATGTAGGCCCTCAATCTTCATTGTTTCAAACCACAATGGTAGGGGACTTAGCTCAAAACTCAAATTTAGTACCTCATAGAGTTTTATTCCTGATTGTATTTTCTTTTCATCATTGTTTTTGTTTTTTTCTTTCTTTCTTTTGAGAGGTAATGCAATGAATAACAACATAGTTCGAGCAATGCATTCTCTACACTTACATATAAGTCTTCGTTCATCAAATCACTTACTTGTATCTCACACCATCTTTATGTTCACACTAGTCTTACGTGAATAGTCCAAGGAACAAGGGTAAATGGTGTCTTATACTAGTCTTACGCGAATAGATGTTTAGGGTGATGACATAAAGGGTTAATGTAGGCTCAATGTGAGTAATCTAGCGGGATCACACTTATGTGATCAAATAGGGACATGAATATTTGGATAAGTGGTGTTAACCCTATTTCCTTAATCATATCCAAGATCAAAGAGCTTATTGACTTAAAAGCTTTGAAAATCACAAAGAGTAAGTTCTAGTACTCTATAGTTCATTAAAAGCTATGATAAGCAGTTACGAGGCATATGCATATCAATTTAAACAATGAACTCCTATGAATCACTCAATCAAGAAGTATATAAGGCTCTAAAGCTCACATAGGGTTTATGATTCATACAAATCTTAACATGCTTCTTCTGTACCAGTTTAACATGCATCATCTACTACAATTCATAAACACTTAATCATAAAGCATTAACAAATGGATTCAAGTTGTAGTGATCATCTTTTAGCCAGGTTGCCATCATTTATTCGTCATTCTAATCATCGACAAGTTAAAGGGCATCCTAAGACTTGTTAAAAACACTAAATTTAACAAAAAGACTCAAGACTAAAGACTAAAATACACGAGAATCTTTTTCGTTTTTTGTTGTTTTTTGAATTTTTTTCTTTGATTTTTGAAATAAGATTCATTTTTGTTTATTTTTTTTTCCGAATAAGACTCAACAAAGTTGTAAGGAGGAATGATTCATGAAAATAAAGCAATAAAGACATAAAGTAACTAAAGTAAAGATAATGAAAGGTATAAGAAAGAAAATATCCATTTGATGGCTCCTTCACGTCTCCGTCATTGGGTGACCTCCCAAGAAGCGCTTGAAGTTTAATGTCTATTTAGCCTATACACGATGCTTCATTTATTCATCAATTTGAATATCTGGTTCTTGGAGATGCTTCTTCTCCACTAGTAGTTGCAACAAAACTCGCATTCTCAAATACATAGTTCTTCGGATTAGGAGTGATTTGAGATGGCAACTTCCCGGTGCCTTTGATTTGGCCCATAAAATCTGCGATTTGGCCAATTTGCTACTTCATCTCTGAGATGTCACACCCATGCATATGGAATGTCTCCGAGTTTTGATTTTGTCCGTCAATAAGGAATTGAGTTGAAGTGGATAGTTGACAAGACCCATCCCAATCCCCCCGGGATTAACGTGGGATGTGTCATGCTCCAGTTTGATACGAAGTGTCAGAAAAGGGATAATACGTACCTCAGCCCATACGGGGTTCCTAGAGCGTTCCAAGATCGATGGAGGAGTGTGATGTCTTAGTGTCTGCTACAGCCAGCATCCGTGATCAACCTGAAGGGCATTAAAACCATTCAGAACTGTGAGTGGACGAAAATCAATAAATTCATAAAAACGCATTTCATAAAGAGATGATTATGCCCTTCACTAAAAAGTATGCATGCATCGTAAAATCAGTAATCAAAACATCTTCTCAATAAACCATTAGGGTCGTAGCCCAAAAACCATAACTCAAAATCAAGTGTGGGAACTCAGCCCAAAACTGTAGAATACCAAAATCCGTAAATCCAAAACCAAGCGGGCCACTGCCCAAATCCATAACAACAAATTCACAAATACCGAAATACACATTCATGAATCCAATCATCCATATTTACCACATAACCATCCCCGGCATCCCAGATTCCTAGCGTCCCAGACGTCATATCTCACTGTAATAAGCAACGCGTGCTACCCGGGGTCTCTCTAGGTCAATATCTCTGACATCCCAGATGTCTGACGGCCCAGACGCCTAATCATAGCATTCCTGCTCCTGAGTCACCATACGGTCTGGTAGCTCCGTATAATGACCTCTCGCAGGCAATGCACCATGATTTCCCCAGTGTCACAGACACCTGGAGGAGACCATCACATATCCTCGTATGAAGATGGTATATGGAAAATAGTTTTACCAAGTCATTTCAAAACATCTTAATGGGCCCTGCCCAAAATCTCCATAAAACATCACAAATCCATTTAGGGTCCCCGACCTGAAATCACGTTTATAAACCATAGGGTCCCAGACCCAAACTCACATTTATAAAACTCAACTTGGCCTCATGCCCGATTTTGTATACAACTGGGCCCCCGGCCCAATCATAAGACACAAAAGGGCTCAGCCCAATTTTGTAAATCAACAGGGCCCGTGGCCCGATCACATAATTCAAATGGGTCTCATGACCGAGTTCGTCTTTCCAAAACAAAAATCATGCCATAGAACCATTCTTAAACTCACAATCATATAACAATAGAATAAACTCGTAAACCTCGAAACACGTGTAAATACGGAATTACCTCGAAATCCGTGCAATCACGTAAACCACCGGTTCCACAATCATCATCATAGAAATCACGTATGTAAAACATATAAAATAGTTATGCATGCATCACAGTTTAGAAAACGAAGTCCACTTACAGACCGTCCTACGCTGTCGACTCGATACGCATGCCATAAGCCTTCCCAGGCCCCATCACTATCACCGGGACTTCCGAACCTGTCCAAACCACACTAGAGGGTTACTAACCTCTTCATTAACCTCCCATTAAAGCCCCGTAATTTTCTTGAACTTTTAACTATTTTTAAACTCAATCCTAAACCTTCAGACACCCCGAAACATATCAAAATGGTGTCTGATCGACACGAAACCAGTCCCAAAATGTTCGTTACATCGAATAGATTAAAAGTCATGTTGAACACTTTCCCAAAATACCTCGCACATGCCCCCCACGCGCCACCGTAAGCGGCTACGCGTGAAGCCCACGCGCAGGAACAGTGTCATCGTCTACCTTGGGAAAACCTGGTCTGAACCGGTTCACGGGTTCGGTCTAGTTCAACCAAACCGATGGACAGATCCGGCCAGTTCTCTCAATTTCGGCCACCATTCTCGACAGGACTTCGACCTACGTGTTCGTCTAAGCTTACCCTACCGTTCTATAACCTCAAAAACAAGAAAGGAGGCCATTTTCATACCTGTCCATGGAGGAAACACAACCGGCCACCCGTAACTCCGTCGTGTCCACGATCCCGGCCACCACATACCACACAACAAGTCCCAAACGACTCACACGACCTCCAGAAGTAAGTTCCACTCATCAGGCTTGACCGAAAACCAACAAAAACCAACCTTCGAATTTTGAATCTAAAAACGTACCGTTCGGGTTCTCCGGCCACCGTCCAAGAAAACCGACGCCGTGACCACCACTCGACTCCTCTTGAGTTCCTCTCCAATATTCCTTCACAGTCCATAACCAATGGGTGGGGTTTGGAGGGGTTATGGCTGGGGGTGTTCGGGTGTTTGGACGAAAATGGAGATGATGGTCGTGGGGAGGGAGAGAGAAAATGATTGTTTGATTTAATTAATTAATTAATTTAAAAGTCACCAATCAGATTCAAGATCCACCATTTAAAGGCAAGCCACCAATGGGATGTGTAACGACCCGTCCTAGGAGTCTGGATTATATTAGTGTTTAATGACGGATTAACGAAGAGAATCGGTGATTAGTTAGATACTTTTGGACGGATGGTTCATAATGATGTTTTTGCCCCTAGTCTCGATTCACTCACTCCTAAGTGGATCCTATTGCATAAGTTTCAGACCACTGTATCAAATCTAGTCAATCTTCTATACCGCACGTCTAGATTGTGGGTTCTCTTCAATAATCTCATAGCGATCAGTTATAGTCACCCATCACTCCTTCTGCTGATCGCATCACATCATGTCACCAACTCTCGGCATCCTCAATCCTCAATCACTCAGTATCATCCACCCCGACCGGTCAAACCTAGTCCGATCCAATACGAAGCCTAGGTTCACCGCGCTTCCGCTGTGCTACTCTGATCACCTCACGGTATCCTGACCGTTCGTCCCGAAACATGACCTACCAATGGTCAACACATCTTCCTGACAATAGCATCTCAATCTTGATCACAACCTCAACTCATGAGGTACCCATTGTATTGTGCACAAGTATCCCAGCTCGTGGCACAACATCCCGATCTAGTGCTCTCAACACACCAATCCCGAACCTCCGCTCTTATCGAGCCAAAACCTTCAATCTACGATCAAGTCGAGGAAACTAACATCCCTTGTCGTAATCTGCAACTCTGAGCAACCAAATGCTCAACCCACGCCGCACTCGTACTGGACTCGTATAGCGTCATTCGCTACCTAGGCTACGCCTAGCAGCAACATCTCCAATCTGGGCCGTAAGTCGGCCCAACCACCACGACTACCTACCACAAACCCTAACTCGCGGTTTCCAAACTAAGCACTTGCCCTGGGGTTTCTTACTCAAGCACTCACAATACAGGCTAGTCATCCTTCGGGGTTCCTCAAATCATCCCCATCATCCGGGTTATCCAAACCCGTATTTGTCACTGGTTCACTACAACCTTTCCATTCGGGTCGTCACACCCGACTTGTCAGGACCGCCCCCGGAAGGGGCATCGATAACCGTGCCCGGTCCTGATCCCGTCTGGCAAGATGACTGAGAATCCCAAGTTACCCTCAGTACTTGCCAAACCAGGGATAGCCACACGTACTTACTCATGCCTCCGCCCCCTGTACAGCCTCGAACAACGCGCCACGACCTGGAGGGTCAATAAAAACCAAAAGGTGTGAGTGGACAAAAATAAATCAGTTTAGCAAAATAGTTACAACAAACGTTTTTACCCTCCGCGTAAAAACCAATGCATGCATATAAAAATCATTTCGCAATCGGTTAACATTTTCCACATAAGAAAAACTGTGTATCAAGTTCCAACATAAGGAAAACTCGTATGAATCTCAAAATCATTTTTCCTTTCTCAACCACCGGGTCTTAGCCCGCAATCGTAATCACCGGGCCGCAGCCCAAACCACAAATCAAATCAAATGCACAACATGATCCAAAACTAACAACCATATACCGGGCCACTGCCCAACTCAACTGAAACATCAGAAATCATCAATAAATCACAAGTCAATCATTTTGCTGGATATCAAGTGCGCCCGAGTCTTTAAACTCAAAACCATGCGCATAAACAGGCCTTCCCGGGATATCAACGAGTCTTTAAACTCAGAACGTAATCAATAGGCCTCGGGGGTATTATAGTAACCGAGTCTTTAAACTCACGAGTCTTTAAACTCATTAAGGGCCCTCCCCCGTCATCAATTAACCTAGTCTTTAAACTCAAAACGTGCTCCAGCAATAGCAGCGAGTTTTTAAACCCAAAACAGTTTTCAAACACAACAACGGGTCTTTAAACCCGAAGCAGATTTCAACGGGTCTTTAAACCCCAAAACAGTTTAGCAATCACGACAACGTGGGATCCATCCCCAAAATCATATTTTTCACAACAGGACCCATGGTCCGAATTTCCACATTCATTTTCCCCAAATCAGACTTTGCCAACATAATCAAATTATCGCGAAACACGGGGCATGCAAAATCAGACCAAATCACTTTATTAAATCCTTTTTCATTCCCGAATTCGAGTTCGCAATAATGATTCCGTAAGCCGGCATCCGGAAGCATCATCCCGAACCCAAACCAAGAATCCTCTTTAAATTTCCGAAAACCGAAACCTCGTTCGTTAAAATTTATTTTATGCCCCGAGCATCAAGCCCGAAATCACCATTTTCAAGCCCATTTTAATTCCTTGAAATTACTTCATTTCTCAATTCTCATTATCGAAACATCAAGCCCACAATCATAATTACCAAAATCACAATCCCAGCAAAACATACTCAAAACCCACATTTAAAATCCTCAAAATCACAAGTCTCATTTTAATTCCCCAATTCAAATGTCAACAGTGATCAAATCACAATAACTCAAAATCTCGTAACACGTGCAAATCCGGAACTTTCTCGAAAAACGTGTCAAAACCGTAAGTCACACTCGCAAATCATAAACAACCTTCTTAAATCATTTTACACCCATTTCATATAATTTCTTTCATTAAACCATCAATAGGCACACGAGTGACCATAGTCTCGAAGTACGTGTAATTTCACATGTATTGTAAAAATACGTATAAATACGGGAATCGAATACGTATAAATACGGAAATCAAAATCAATCACCACTTATAATCATAATCATAAATCATAGAAATAATTTATGCATGCATTAAATTTAGAAAGCAACGTCCACTCACACACCGTCCAATAGGGCTCGGTTTCGCGCCGCACGCGGTTCCGTTATTTTCGACATTTCCAGAAAACCCGAATCCTGTCTGAAAACACATCCCCGGGTCATTAGGGTGTCAAAGAACAACATACTAATTTCCCATAATTTTCCGGGAATTATTCGTTATTTAAAAACGTAACCTAAACCTTCGGACCCTCGGAATAACATCGAGACGGTGTCCGGAAAATCCGAAACCAACGTTAAAATGTTCGTTACATTGTATAGGACAAAAGTCGTTTTGAACTCACCTTGAAAATCGGCACCACGCGCCGTCACGCGCCGCCGCAAGCGGCTGCGCGTGACACCCACGCGCCTGCTACAGTGACGGTGAACAGTTCGCCTTCTTCGCCCGTTTCCTCTGCAAACGGGTCCTGCAACCCGCGTGACAACCCGGTTAGATAGCGATCAATTCACAATCAATTTCTTTCCTTTTTGATCCTAACTTCTTCTATAACCATTTAATTCCAGTTCTATGTCATCCATTAGCCTCAACATAGGCTAAATCGATCGACCCCAGACTCGAACAGTCGACAGGTCGAGTTCTGGAACTCACCCAACACGGTTCCATTTTCGAATTAGCTTAGACACGAGCTTAATATGACCCATACAAACAATAAACCGCAACCAATTTCACAAACCTTTACCTGTAGGTAGTCATCCGCAAGCTCGACAATCCTCAGAACTAGGAGGTTCGGTTCTTGGCCAATCTGGGATCGTTTTCCTTCGAATTCATTGTGGCTGAGTTCCTGCTGATCCCAGAAGATGATCATTGTCCCTGGTTTCGTCCAATACCTCGCATAATTCGAACTCTGATTTTCCCTCCAATTTTGAACTCCGTCGTGTCTGTCCAAGATTCCCCCAGGGCTTCAAGCTTCGATCCCACGATCTGGATCGACTAAGGGAGGTCCCAGAAGACTGAATTAAGTCATAAGTGTTCTTGGGTTGGCCTACATTTCGAATTGAACTTTTGAATTTGATCAAACACAGTTTCGGGTTTCTGGGTGCATTTCCACTCAGACTCCCCCGCTCCTCCTCACCAAAACGTCCACTCTGCTTCTCTCTCTCTCCCTAGCAACTGATTTAGCCAATTCGAACCAACATTACCTGTCGCCCGTGCACTGCTCAGTGTGAAAGGAAAATTCCAATGCTCTGTCTCCCATTTCCAGCGACACCCAGAAATGGAGGAACAACCGTGCCCTGCACCTCACTTGTCCCGTGGATTCTGTCTTCCACCTAAGGTATAAACAATTCTCTACACCAAGTCCCAGCAATTTGTTCCTAAACAAATCACCCGTGCTCTGTTTTTCAGAGAAAGAACCGACACCCTACACGGCTGTCCCCAGAACACAGCCAAAATTACCGTTTTGCCCTCAATTGACAAATTACCAAATTGCCCCACACCTTCCGTGACCCGTAACTTGGTCACCCGACGTCCGTTTCACGCGTGCCGCCTGTCGTTGTACTCGGGGCATCGAGACCTTCCTAACGGTCCTCGGTCCTCGGCCATCGGACCTCCCGGTCAAAAGTCAACATTTTCCCTTAATCCGTCCAAATTACGGAAGTGCCCCTGGACTTCCGAACGTCATAACTTTCACCACGAATGTCGGAATCGAACATGCCACCTGTCTATGATCTCGTGACGTCCCAAACTACGTCACGGTCACTGGTCAAAGTCCATTTGACCGTCCGAATAAAAAGTCAACGTTTTGCCCACGACTAGGGGCAAAACGGTCATTTTGCACCGTTCGCCCGAATTCGCCCAACTAATCACCGATTAACCCCGCTAATCATGATTAGTTAGTAATCTAATCCTGAATTCCGGGACGGGTCGTTACACGACTAAGACCAATCTTTAGCATGACTCTACTCACGAACATCAACTAGTATCCAGCACTAGGGGGACAATCCCTCGAATCTCAAAGTAGTTCCTAAACCCTGACACTTACGGCATCCGGCTACTCATAGCCGCACGACTCCAAACTCAACCCAATTGTCCAAAAGGTCACCAATCCATACTGTCAACATCCAAACACCATCCGGCCCAACAGGCCACCATCAACCGGCCTCCTCGGCCCACGTGTACCACCAGCTTAACAGGCTCCTATTAGGCCCCACAGGCTGACTAGCCTACTCAATCGTAGCTCACCAGCTACCATCCAGGTTAATCACACTGACGTATCTCCGTCCCTATGGTCCAACCTTCAAGCAAGACCAGCGTCAACGCACTAATCGTTCTGGTCCTATGCCATCGTACGTCATACCTCGTACCGCGTATCGAGCGACTATCATTCTGACGTTAACAATCGCTACTAACAAACCACAACGAATGTACTATCACTATCGTACCCAGGTTGCTGTCAGGCTATTCCGCGTTGAGACATCACATCCACAGTAGCCTCACATCACCTATGTCAACGAACCAACGACTCTGGGAACCAAACCTCGCTCAAAACACACGAAACCTCGCTCTGATACCAATTGTCAAGACCCACCCTTAATCCCCCGAAATTAAGGGCTAAATCCTGATCCCGTCTAACTTACACATGACATGAAGGCTAAACTGACGTCCAACCTCCATGTGACACGTGAGTCGGACAAGGGATTCTCGATCCAACCATCCCAAAGTAGCCGGACTTCCCAGAGTGCACCGAACCGCTGTGGATCGCGGGTGTGATGTCTCCGTTTCTCTCGACCAACAACCTGTACCGCAACAACCTGGAGGGTATCAAAAAAACACGAAAAGGCTGTGAGTGGACAAAAATAAAGTGTAATTCAAAAACAGTTCAATAAAACAATTACATTTATACCCTCCATTTAAAAACCATCAATGCATGCATATCAAATCCAAGTCATGAAACCACTCATATCAAAAACCATCATTGAAAACCATTTAGAAACCCGAGTCAAATCAGCTATTCAAATCCAGGCCTCAACCTCTAATCTCAAATCAATCTCAAAATTCGAGAACTCAATCCCAAAACTCGTCAAATCCTACTCATCCGGGCCACAGCCCAAAACCAGTGAAAACCAGTGAAAAACCAATGAAAATATCAATCATACAAGTTTACTGGATCTCAAGTGCACCCGAGTCTTTAAACTCAAAACACAATGCGCAATAACCAGGCCTTCACGGGATATCAACGTGTCTTTAAACCCAAATCCAGACTTCCTTTCCAAATCTTAAAACCGAAATCTCAATCTCATGAACAGGGCTACAAGCCCAAAATCTCTTCTTCGAAATCCTTTTCAACTCATTGAAAGCAATTCATATTTCAAATCCGAAATCAAACCATTAAAACCATCGTCAAATCACAAGATCGTTCGAAATCTCGTAAAACGTGAAATTCCGTGAAATACCTCGAAAAACGTGCAAAACTGTAAACCATCAAGATCATAAAGAAAATCATAGAATCACGTATGAAAACATATTAAAACATATATGCATGCTTCACAAGTTAGATAGCAAAGTCCACTCACAGACTATAGCATAGTCGCCTCGATACGCGCTCACCTATGCCGTTCCCGATCATTCTGCTATCCTCGGCTTTCCCGAACCTGTCCAAATCCCGTAACGAGGTCACTAACTACTTCAAAAAGCTTATACTAAAGTACCGTAATTTACCTGAATTTTTACCTATTTTTATACGAGCCCTAAAACCTTCGGACCTCCCGAAACATATCGAGAAGATGTCCGATCGTCTCGAAACTTGTCCTAAAATGTTCGTTACATCGATTAGAGTGAAAACCATGTTGGACACTTCCCCAGAACATGCTCCAAGCCCCCTCACATGCCGTCCAAAGGGGCTACACGTGGGAGCCACGTACCCAGTCACTGTTCATCTTCAACCTCCAGCCAACCCGGTTCAGACCAGTCCAGTCGAACCGAGCCAGCGCGGCCGATTTTCACCCGTTTTCAGTCCAATCTCTGTCCATTGAATTCTCTTAGTTTCATCCTTTCTTCTATGATCAATTTACAGAACTAAAACACGAAATAAACCATGAAATCTTACCGTCCATAACTCGAACTAAACCTCTGAAAGTCCCAGTCACGGTTTTCGGCCACCAGTCGTCTTCTCAGCCACAGGTTCGACTCCTCGGGTCGAAAACAACGTTCTTCAGCTATTAGAACCAATAGAATAGTCAACAAAGCTCCAAACTCCACGACTTTTGTTTTGAACCGAAATGGGAAAACAGGGGAAACCGGGAACTCACCTGTGTGATCCTCAGTCGCCTAAACAGTCCCTCAGACCCAAGTAGCTCAATTTGATCGATTGTGGCTGCACTACGACCCTCGACTCTCTCTGTTTTCATTGAGTTTCTCACCACACACACACACAACTAATCTCTAGTTCATCTCAACACGATCACACACCTTTAGACTCTCACTCAAACACAAGGGAACCTCAGAACACTCACTAGAATGGATCGATTTTATCCCACGGCCTCACAGTCTCTGTTTTCTCCCTTTGAACCATTACCCAGTAAATTTTAAAATGTAACCGTGCACACCAAAATAGGCTAGAAGCCTCTAGGATTGTACTAGGTGTCACACACCCTGTGGGCACAGTCATAAATATACAATCCCAACTCCCCATGTGGCCTTATCTCTTAGCCGTCCGACGTCCGATGTGGCCTTATCCCCCATTGGGCCCATCTCTTAGCCGTCCGACGTCCGATGACAGCATGCCGCCTATCGTTGTACTCAAGACGTCGAGACCTATCTAACGGTCCTTGGTTTGCGTGAAAACTAAGGGTCAAACAAAAAGTCAATAATTTCTCCTTTTTTTACTAAATTACGATAATGCCCTTGACCTTCCGAACACCATAACTTTTTCTCTGATTGTCCGTATCGGACGTGCCACCTGTCTACGGACTCGTGACGTCCCAAACTACGTCACAGTCATCGGTCAAAGTCCATTTGACCGCCCGATCGAAAAGTCAATATTTTACCCATTCTAGGGGCAAAATCGTCATTTTGTACCGTACGTCCGCACGCCTTCAACTAATCACCGATTAACTGCACTAGTCCATCCTTAACACTAATCTAATCTTGATTTACGGAACGGGTCGTTACATAGAATACGAGCCTACTGCCACAGTGCCTCGTATTGCATTCCTCAATCCCTGCTCAAATCTTCGACATTTATCCTCCTCATTTGCCACATACAGAGGAGCGAAACAAGATAAGTGCAAGAATTTCTGTTCATAATTGGCCACTGACAGATCCCCCTGCTGCAATTGAAGGAACTCAACCTCTTTAGCATTCTGAAATAAGCGGGGCTAAAACTGATCCAAAAATCGCTCTCGGAATGTTTCCCATGCCAACGTACGGGCATCCCATCCAGTCAATTGCAAACCATGCCACCACCTGTAGGCATAGCCATCCAAAAGAAAAGTGGCTAATAACACCATGTCCTCCGGGGGACATCTCATGACTTCAAAAATCCTTTCTAAACGAGTGATCCAATCATCGGCACCATCCGGGCCCAGCTCACCACGAAGCACAGTGGCTCCTAACCGCTGAGCTCTCTCAATATATGGGCCTTCTCTAACCTTGTCCTTGTCTCTCTCATCGTCAGGCTGTGCACGGGGCGCACGTCTCGGAGGCATAACGTAACAACAGAAATCAGTAACCAAATGCTCTGATACCAATTTGACAGGACCCGTCCCAACTGGACTTTGATAACCGTGTCTGGTCCTACTCCCGTCTGACAAGTCAACTGAAGTCCTGAAACTACCCTTCAGCACCTGTCAGATAAGGGATAATTGCACTGATTTTCGCTCATGCATCCACTTCTCGATCAGCCCCGAACTTCGTACCACGGCCTGAAGGGTCATAAAAAAAAGGCCTGAGTGGACAAAAATAATATCATTTAAAACGCATTTCAAAATACCTCATTTACCCTCCAGTTTATCAAACCATGCATGCATAGAGAAAAATATGTGGATAAAAATCACCGGCTTTCCAGCCAAATCACATAACAAGTATCACATTCCGGCTCTCAAGCCAAACATATAAAAACATAATCACCTGGCCACAAAGACCAAAAACTCGTACTCAATACCAGTACACAATCCCAATCAACATCAAACAACACTACTCACAAGTGTACAATCAACCAATCAATCAATCCGCACTATTCATAAGTGCATAAACAATCACACAATCACATCCGCACTACGCGTAGGCCAATATCCAGCCACTTTCTCGGGATCAGACACATCTGGGCCAACCCTCGGGCTCAGTCACATCTGGGCGAACACATCCCCAGGCTCAGACACATCCGAGTGGTACATCCAGGCTCAGTCGCATTCGAGAAGCTGGCTTACCATAGAAACAACTCACAATCATATCCCCCAAGCTCCGGTCGTCTGGGTGATCCCCTAGCTCCGACTGTCTGGGCACTCACAATCAAAATGAAAACCATTCCGGGATTACATCCCAAAACATGTCAATCAAATCCTTGACTTCAAACCAAGTCAAAATCATTCCCGACTGGGTCTCAAGCCCAAATACCATTTACACGTAAATTGGTAAAATCTCATTCGAAACATTAAAATAATCCAGAAATCATCCTTGACTCATCAATTAAGTCAAAATATCCTTTTTGAAACCATTTTGACTCTGGGCCTAGCCCAAAATATCATTTGCACATTCCTCATAAAACGTGCCTGATAGACCGATTAATATAATCATTAAATCACTAATATTCATGCCAAATCACCATGACATCATTGCAATCCAAATTATGCAATAAATCATATAAAACATTTAACTATGCATGCATATCAGTTTATAAAACAAGCGTCCACTCACACACCGTCTAAACTGCTCGCTTTCCGAGCTGCACACGTTTCCGTAATTTCCCGTACATTCCAAGAATCTCAAATCCTGTCCAAAATCATTACTCAGGGTCACTAATGACTTAATTAACATCATATTAACTTCCCATAATTTTCCAAGAATTTATTATGAATTAAGAACGTAACATAAACTTTCGGACCCACGAAACAATATCAAAACGGTTTACGATTGACTCGAAACCAACGCTAAAATGTTCGTTTCATTGCATAGAACAAAAGACATGTTGAACTAACCTTGGAAATCGTGCCCACGTGCCCTCACGCGCCACCGTGAGTGGCTGCACGTGAAACACACGCGCGTGCTACAGTACCCTGCACAGTCGTCTTCCTCACCCGACTGGCCTGCAAACACGTCTGGTAGCCCACGATTCAACCCGGTTAGTTCTCAGTCAACTCGAATTCATTTTCGACAATTCAAACATTAATATGCATCAAAGTAAGCTTAATTTTGGATCTATATCGTTGATTTCATGAAATTGGTCCTCAAATCACTCGACTCGAAGTGAATACCCGATGGGTTCTTAATCGGGTTCCACCCAATTTCACGCCATTTCCTTAAATTAATCACCTAGGAAGTATCATATCTTCATTATAAACATGAATTCGAAACCAATTTCAAGATTTCTTACCTTCGATTACTTGAACTCAACCTCCACAATTCGAAGATGTTGCAAGGTGTGTTCTTAGTGTTTGTTCATCAATTTCCTTCGAATTCAATGGTAGTTCAACTCGTTCCTTCCTCCAGAAGCTTAATTCAAGCTGAGTTTGTCCAATTAACGTCTCAAACTCAAATTTCGATTCTTAATGTCAAAAACACCTTCTCGAGTTCTTAGGGTGTTTGCCAGTTCTCTTCTCTTCCCTCTCCTTTCTTTCCACTCACGAATTCACCCTCTCAAACAAGCTCAGGTTCTCAGATCGGGTTCAATTGTCCTGAGGTCAATTATGGTTTTGCTCATACTCTGTTTTTGGTTGTTGTCCCCTAAGATACACACTGGTCTAGTTCCCTATAATTTGCACTTAACCAATTCACACACCGCACACACAATCACTTGCCACTAATTCAATGTTCCCAGTGACAGATGACACTTACTGAGCCTAATGAGTCACCAATCACGGCTGAATCAGCCAATTTCAGCCCAATTTACAATTTTTCCCTTCCTTTCATAATTACCAAAATGCCCCTCAAATTTCTAGACCCATAACATTCACGTCCGACCTCCGATTGACGCATGCCGCCTGTCTACGGATTCAGCATCCCAAGACCTATCCAACGGTACTTTCAGAAACTCCAAACAAGGTCCCGATCAAAAATTCAACTTTCGGCCCTTATAACCAGGGGCAAAATCGTCATTTCTTTCAAATTTTCCAAATTTTCCTTTTTCGAATTTCCGGGTCGTTACAACACCCCGAGGATAACCTGGCCGGGTGTGTACTCCATTGGAGTTCTCTTTCTTAGTGCCCCATTTGTCACCAATCATAACCCTCCTAGACACCATAACCAACCGATGGAAGTTTTCAAAATAGAGGTTTACCAAATTCGAGTGTTTACAATCTCTGCCCCAACTTCATGTCCATAAATTCGAGTCTATAGTATGTGGTGATGAAATCCACACATCATGAAGGGTTGAGGAGAAAGTAACCAAAATGGGAGCTACCGTTTCTGAAAATAAGATTTTGAAGAAAAAAGTTTTGGGATTCATACAACTCTAGAACATTTAATAGGAAAAAATTTATATGTTGGGAACTCAAAGTTATATATGGGTCATATAGCTTCAAAGTTTAGATGGAGACTTCTACGTCTGTGCGGCCCAAGTCATTAGCTTGGATTTCGAACCATCGTCCCCATTTGGGCAAGTCGAATGTGACCATGTAGATAGAATACATGCAAGGGGAAGATGATTTTAGAATTCCAAAGTCCGACTTCCTAGTGCGAACACGATTTTGGAACTCCG
This sequence comes from Prinsepia uniflora, assembly GCA_032719365.1. Taxonomy (NCBI): domain Eukaryota; kingdom Viridiplantae; phylum Streptophyta; class Magnoliopsida; order Rosales; family Rosaceae; genus Prinsepia; species Prinsepia uniflora. The sequence goes on along the minus strand of CM064867.1, from coordinate 40,546,889 downwards.
AAATCTTACTTCTCAGAGCTGGCCTATAGCATGCATTATCTCATGTCCTAGACATCTCCTTGAAAATTTCTCACTAAGGGCAGACATGTATTTGTTCAAAGATAACTCAAGTGTTAACAAACTCCGCCCCAACCTCATGACTTTTAAGGGGCGATGAAGGGTTTAGGAGTATGTTAACAAATGAAACTTCACCTATTCCATTAAAGATCAAGATCTAAACTTTGAGCACAAGTGATCCACATATAATTGAGACTAGTTTGAAAAACGAATTATTCCTTATATTATTGGAGAATTTTATGAATTTTGTTTTTTTGGAATTTTTTTTTGAGAATTTTTATTTATTTTTTATTTGGAATTCTTTTGTTTTCGGAATTTTTTTTTGAGATATTTACAAATAATTTTTTTTTATCAACAAATATTACAAATTATAAACAAGTATGAAAATTATGTACGAATATGATATTTACATTAGGAACATATTTCTTATATTATCAATTTTACATTGCACAGTATAAATCACAATCATATAGTAATTAAGGTAATAACTGTTACGTCATAATAACCATATATGTAAGTCCTTAACTAAGCACCTATTTCACATTTCCATAAATCCTTTTATTCATCATAATCTACCATTAAGGTTCACTAATATCAACATGAGCGTTAGGCTTAATTCCCATAATTTATCCACTCATTATAATCTACTATTATCTAATCCTCTAATTATCCATGTCCAACTACCATAATAATCCTTTAGTTGTAATGACCCGTCCCGAATTATCAAGATTAATTAAGACTAATTACGGATTAGTGAAACTAATCGGGGATTAGCCGAGGATTATCGGACGTTCAGGGCGAAATTACGATTTTTCCCCTGAACGAGGGCAAAATGTTGACTTTTGACCCGGAAAGTCAGATGGACTAGGACCGAGGACCGTTACGTAGATCGGGTCAATACGAGTTCGTAGACAGGAGGCACGTCCAATTCGGACGTTCGACGAAAAAGTTATGGTTCACGGAAGTTTAACGTAACTATTGCACGTTTTACGAAACGAGTAACTTTTGGACTTAAGTGGCCCTAGATCTTTTGAAGTGGCCCAATGGATGAGTGACAAGTGTCTCCCATCCATTGCCCCCTTCCTTTCATTCATGCATCAGCCTCACCTTCTTTGTTCTTCCAAACCAAACTTGAAACCCAGTTTCCATCTTGAACAACCCACACCCTACACCCCCTAAATCTAATCCGTTGATGGTGGCACATGAATGAAACAGAGAGGATGAGGTGAGACGGTGATGATGGGGCTGACGGCATTGACCGCCATGGACGGTGGCCAGAGACCCGACAAGGTATGGTTTTGGATTCAAAATTTCATTTTGTTGTTTTAGATGTTAGGGGCTATATTGGTTGATTATGAGATGCTTATAGGGTTTGTATGAAGGTGAAGGACTGTTTTAGGACGGCGGGGAACAGCTGAACAGCCCAAGGCCTCGACTGTGAAATTTGGGCCGTGAGAAGGAAATTCGAACCAAGGGTTTTAGGGCGTTTTTCTTCATTCTTTTTATATGGTTAGGTTCCTAGGAATTAGATAGGAAGATTAGGATTGAAAAGGGATTGAAACGGACTAAAAAATGGGAGAAAATTGAGTGAACCGACTCCGCCAGTCGGACCAGACCGAAAACCAGCAGACTCGTTCAGACCCAGTCTGCCGAAGGAAGAAGATGATCCCTATAGCAGCGCGTGGCTCCCACGCGCAGGGGCTTCTGTTGGCGCGTGTGGGTGCATGGCCCACTTTTTGGGGATGCTTTCAACACACGAAATCATCTATTCTATGTAACGAATATTTTGGGACTGGCGTCGTGTCGATAGGACATCGTTTCGATAGGTTTTCGGGTGTCCGAACGTTTAGGATCGAGTTTAAAAATAGTTAAATATTCCAAAAAATTACGGGGCTTTGGTGAGGGGTTATTTAAGTAGTTGGTAACCCTCTATTACGATTGGAACAAGTTTAGAAGTCTCGGTGATAGCGATTGGCTTTGGAGGGCCGTATGGCATGCGTATCGATGTGGCAGCTCGGACGGTCTGTGAGTGGACTTTGTTTTTCTAAATTGATGCATGCATAAATGTTTTATATGCTTTTATGAACATGTTTTGTTATGCCATGAGTGCATTTGTGTGTGTTCACGTATTTGCACGTATTTCGAGGTTTCAGCCTTTTACGGTGCTTATACGTGTTTATGTTTTCTGTGTTGGTTTAAACGAAATGATTTCAGATTTAGAAACAAGGAATCGTGCATGAGACCCATTTGGTTTTTTTCCAGGCATGTGGGGCTATTGATGACCTACGGGTCTGAGTCGTGGTCACGGCGAGTGCTTTGTGCAACGCGACGGACGATATGACGCTCGCCTCCGGACTGGGATATGTTCCTTCCGGAGAGGTCACAATGCACATGCTATTTTCAAGCTGCCACTGGAGGCTAGAATTTGAAGTGCTGACGGTTTAGGATATCGATCGGTGATGGGTGCACTATGATCTAGGGTTGGTCGCGTTGGTTGATTCGTTCACGATGACATACAAGGATTGAGGGCGGTCCTGGACGGATGGTGGCACCCATCACTAGGATCGGAATCGTGACTGACCTTGAAATATAGGTGACGATGCCCAGTTGAGTCATGAGTTCGGGCACGAGGCCCAGTTAGTTCACGTTTATGATTTTGGTGCGGGGACCTTAAATGGATTTTCTAGTTCATGACGGCTTATGGCGACAGGGCATGAATCCTTTGAAAATTTTTATGGATGACTTCATATAGATCTTCATATATCTTCCTCTATTTGGATTGTCTCCTCCGGGGAGGGTCGTTGGCATGGGTGAACCCTGAAGTAGTCACGGAGCACTAACTGAGTGGAGTCGCCCTCGTTGGGTACCTTACTCTCAGGAAGGCTTATGGATTGTAACCCCCAGAGAGGGTCATTGATCTGCGGACATTGACCTGGGTGGACCCTGCGGAGATTTGGGATTTTAGACCCCGAGTAGCACGCGCGTAGCTTTAGAAACCGTGACAGGATTGGTTATGTGATATATATATATGATATGACAGGACCCATCCCAATCCCCCCGGGATTAGTGCGGGATGACCCTGCTCCCGTCTGACACGAAGCGTCAGACAAGGGATATTTCAGCCCTTTTGCCCTCCCGGGCTATCAGTGTACGCCAGGATCCGGAGGAGGTATGTGATATCTCGGTCTCTGCTACAGTCCACATCCGATGTCGACCTGAAGGGCAGTCAAAACATTAAAAACTGTGAGTGGACAAAACAAAGAGTTTATAAAAACAGTTTATCGAAGACATTTTTACCCTTCACTAAAAAGCATGCATGCATTCGAAAACCATTTAACCAAATGGAAACCATATGTGGGAACTAAGCCCAAAACATAATATAAACCAAGGTCGAAAGGACCACAATGAAAACGACCATACGAGCCACTGCCCCAATCCATAAGGGACCTGGCCCCAAACCATAAAGAACCAACCATACGGGCCATTGCCCAAAACCTGTGTAAACACACATAATATATCATATCATATATCTCATATACCATACATCATATATACATATAATTCACACAACCAATCCTGTCACGGTTTCCAAAGCTACGCGCGTGCTATCCAGGTCTCAATCCGAGTCTTCTCAAAGTCAAGATCAATGTCCGTAGACCACTGACCCTACCTGAGGTAATAGTAATCATAGCCTTCCTGAGAGTAAGGAACCCAACTGGGGGGTGACTCCACTCAGTCGGTGCTCCGTGACTACTCCGGGGTCCACCCAGGCCAACGACCCTCCCCGGAGGAGATAGTAGAACATGTAAAGGAAGGTAGATGAACATATACATACATAACATAAACATTCATGACCGGTTCCCCTGAACCGTCATGATCCATAATATCCATAACCAAGGTAACATGCTGGTTCCCATAAACCGTCATGTACCGTAATAAGATAACCAGGTAACATGTCGGTTCCCATAAACCGTCATGAACCTGGGAATCCATTTAAGGTTCCCGGACCTGAAATCAAAACCGTAAAGTGACTAGGTCTCGTGCCCGAACATAGGACATCAGTTGGGCACCGTGCCCGAAATCTGAGGTCATATGCCCGAGACAAAACCAAATGGGTCTCATACCCGAGTTTATCCATTTGAAATCCAAATCCAGTTCATTTAAATAAATAAAGAAATACAGACCCGTATAAGCACCGTATAAGGCCGAAACCTCGAAATACGTACTTATACGTAACCACATACAAATGCACCCATGGCATCATCAAACAAACAATTAAAACATATAATAACATTTATGCATGCAACAATTTAGAAAACAAGGTCCACTCACAGACCGTCCGAGCTGCCGCCTCGATTTGCGTGCCATACGGCTCCCCGAGCCGATCACCGTCACCGGGACTCCCAAACCTGTCCAAATTTTAATTGAAGGTTACTAACTACTTAATTAACCTCCTACCAAAGCCCCATAATTTTCCCGATTTTCTAACTATTTTTAAAGTCGATCCTAAACCATCCGATACCCCGAAACATATCGAGACGGTGTCCGATTGACACGAAACCAGTCCCAAAATGTTCGTTACATCGAATAGAAGATTTCACATGTTGAACACATCCCCAAATTCTCCCCCACGCGCCCACACGCGCCGCCTGAAGTGGCTGCGCGTGGGCTTCACGCGCCAGCTACAGTACCTGCTGACGTCAGCATGACGTCATCTAACAGCTGTCAGGTCTGACATGTCAGACTCTGACAGGTGCCACATGTCAAGCTCCCATTAGTCCAGGTCACTGCTCTGTTAGTGCCACGTGGCCGTCTGACATGTGCCACGTGTCATCACGGCACTGGTCCACGTCGGTGACACGTGTCAGCCCCTGATTGGGCCAAGTCACTGACATGTCAGTGCTGACTGTGCACTGACATGTGACACGTGTCGCACAACTATTGGCCCATTTTCTGACATGTCAGCTGACATTGTCAGATCTGACAATGCTGACGTCATCCCTGACATGATGACGTCAGCAGGATGACGTCACCTGTCATCTCTGTCCTCCCGTGGGTCGACCCGAATACCAGTAACCGGGTCACCGTGACCCGCGGCTTGACCCGGCTGGTTCTCCGCCGTCCGGCCACCAAAACCGTTCCCGTTTGTCCCATTCTCTTCGTCTCTCCCTAACCTAGAGTTCTATGGCCCTAAAAACTAAGAACACCCTCAAAAACTATACCTTCCAAGTTCATCAATGGCGGACGTGACTACCTCCGCCGTTCACAGCCGTTACAAGCCATCTAAGCCTTCGAAAACAATCCTAAAGGAACCCTAAGACCTCTAGGAACATTTCCCAATCCCTAGATTTGATTAAAACACAACAAAAATCAATTTTCAATTTTTGAAAGAAAACTCACCCACGGGTTCTCTCTTCCTGCCGTGTCCTCCGCCGTGGCTGGCCGTGGCCTGCCATCCCCAACCTCTTTCCACCACCTCACGGTCATGTTCAGCTTGCACAAGCAATGAATGGTGATGGTGTGTGTGTGTTTTGGGTTTTTGAAGAAAATGAAGAAAATGGAGGATTATGGGTTAGGGGGTTCGGGTTTGAGGATGAACAAAGAAGAGTGATGGCTGATGAGAGGGAGATGGGATGGAGGGTGTGGATTTAAAGGTTAATTGGTAATGGATGGTTAGGATTAATGGTTGTTAAGATTTGATTAAAAAATTAACTAAATAATATTATTTTATTATTAGATCCACAATTTGGGGGAGTTAGCCAATAGGATGAGTGACACTTGTCACTCATCCATGGGACCCACCAAAATATCTGCCCAAATCAGATTTCGCCAAATCGTCCCCGTCTCGAAGTTCGTGCATAGTGAAATCGAACTTCCGTGACCCATAACTCTCCCGTTCGAAGTCCGATTTCAGTGTGTTGCCTGCCTATGGATTCGTACCGTCCTTATCTACGTAATGGTCTTCGGCCCTCAGCCATCGGACATCCCGGTCAAAAGTCAACTATTTGGCCCTTTTTAACTAAAATTACCAAAATGCCCTAAACTTCCGCACGTCATAACATCTTCCTTGAACGTCGGAATTGAACGTGCCACCTGTCTATGAACTCGTGACATCCCGAACTACGTCACGGTCATCGGTCAAAGTCCATTTGACCGTCCGATTGAAAAGTCAACGTTTTGCCACGATTATGGGCAAAACGATCATTTCGCACCGTTCGTCCGATTTCGCTCTACTAATCACCGATTAACCTCATTAATCGTGATTAGTCACTAATCTAATCTAGGAATTTGGGACGGGTCGTTACAACCTTCCCTCCTTAATTAATTTCGTCCTCGAAATTCCAACCGACCCAAACTAACCGTTCTTCCCTCCTTAATTAGTTTCGTTTTTGAAACTCCAACTATCCTGATTCTACAACCACCTCATGGATAGTAGAATCGACCTCGAAACACGTGTACACTCGTGCACCAACTAACTCGAATCATACTTACTCGTCTGCAACCAGACATGCCACTAACACTCTCGTCGTATCGACTACGTTCGACCACGTCGAATGACAGTAGTCATACGCTCCGAATTGATACCACTTGTCAAATCTACCGAGTCACTGACACAACCAACTAGACGGTTCCTTGCTCAACCACTAACTATCCTGATGTCTTCTCCCACTGGGAGTCATCAGACCTCACTGATCGATCCACTCTGACACCTTCGACAAACTGTCACCACTTGACAGTCGTCAGTCGAAAACTAACACGACACTCACTCGTGGTTATACCGACCACCAGCTTACTCAACTTGAGTATACACTAACCAACAATTCACCCGACCTGTGTGTAACTAGACCAATCAGAAATACCATGACCCAATGCACGGTATCCAATGTCCAGTTCACGACCTCAACTAATCCAATGGTATCAGAACCAATCCGGCTACCAACACGCTCACCAACGTACCAACGGTATAACCTATGTACCGTCACCAGACATGATAAGTTTTCCCAGTATCGTACCTCGAACAACATACAAGGTACGTACATCTACCCATCAATCAGCTTACAACCATCTAGGGCGTAGCCAATCACGTTTCAATTATGGAGTTCATTTGTCCAATCCAGCATTAGACAAACCGAAACTCCGATCCATCATCCGTTTCTAAATCCGAATCCGAATCCACAATTTCGTAAGAAAGTCCGGATCCAAACCCAGAAATCATATCCCTAATCATGTCCAAATTCGAATCCAAAATTATTATTCCGTAAGCTAGCATTTGGAATAACCATTCCGAACCCAAATCCATAAAAGAAAATCCACAGTCGACCTCTAGAATCAAATCCTGAATCGTCACCCAGAATCCGATTCCAAAACCCAAATCCAGAAATCCTTTTTCAAGTTCCAAAATCAAATCATGAATCGTCATCCAGCAATCTGATTCCAAAACTCGAAATATTGGTCTCGTCTACCGAGATGTACCAAAACTGAACCTCTCGATTACCTGCTCAACCGATTACCTTATTACCATCGATTGACTTCATAGAAAGCCAATCACGACTTCAACACAACTCTAAGGCTGACCATATCCGACTACGTCAGAAATCTACTCATCGGAAAACTACTCAGGTGAGTAGTAAGCCATATGGGATTTACCTCGAAAAGAAGTTCAGTCCCATCATCCTCAACTCAAACATCCCAGTAAGAGTAATAAACTCTCTACCATAAACTCTCCAAAACTCGAAATATTGGTCTCGTCTACCGAGATGTACCAAAACTGAACCTCTCGGTTACCTGCTCAACCGATTACCTTATTACCATCGATTGACTTCATAGAAAGCCAATCACGACTTCAACACAACTCTAAGGCTGACCATATCCGACTACGTCAGAAATCTACTCATCGGAAAACTACTCAGGTGAGTAGTAAGCCATATGGGATTTACCTCGAAAAGAAGTTCAGTCCCATCATCCTCAACTCAAACATCCCAGTAAGAGTAATAAACTCTCTACCTATCTCGATCATCAAGATCACGATCCAGATCCATAGCGATACCCAAAGTCCTAAACCAATTCCCACATCTAAACAGATCAGTCAACGACGAGACACGCCGAGACTGTGGGTTCTCACAGATTACCTCGTATCAATCCTTGTCATTCCACCGAGGAAAATCAAGGATGATCCACCACGATGACATCAAAACCCAATCTACGTGAATGCAAACAACACTCGCTGCACTCACCGCGTCATGTAACCTAACACCGTTTGCCACCAAGCAGAAAATGAGAAATCTCAGTCACCTAACTTCGAAATACTCATTACTAATGCGGAAAGCCCACATTCCACTCGTCACCTCTATCGCAACCTATCGCGATTCCGAAATTCCAACAAGATTGGAAACAACATACCCAAACATCAACCACGTGTCCCCTAACTAATTTAACTCTGTCTGAGATCCACTATGGAACCACAGATACCAAACTTATGCCCATCACGACGAAGTCACATCTCGATCTGTGACTCACCGTCCCCATAATTACCGGCACCAGCACCAGCACGAGTACCAGTACCAACGCACTATCACTAACACTAGTATCAGCACACAAGCATCCACACTAGTATCCGTATCAGCATCGGCACACATGGTGCAAATCTGACAACCCTGGATCTCCACTCATACTGAATGACGATCCCGTACCTCTACTCATATTGGAGAAACTCTGCCTCCCTCGTACCCAACAACTCTGGGTACAGTCACCCTGACATCTCATACGGGAAAAGGAAACGTCCCCTGAACGTCCCGGATTCCCAACAACTGTAACTACAAACACTCTCGGTAGTAGCGCCTGCCACACACTCGTGCAGACCTAACTACCAGACATCACAATCAAGATTCGCGTCTAACGGAATCAATCGATCGTGCTAACTACACTGTATCCCCGCTACGGGATTCCATCGACAAGTTCCAACCCTGATAACTTGTCCAAATCAAACTCTACCAGTCGTAACCCGACTAACCCAATGTCGTCTACCAGGTCATCCATGACCGTAGTTGTACCAACAATCCATCACAACTAATGTGGCACGACAACCTACTAGGTCTAACCGATAAGTACAACCCCGACTGCAGAGTGCAGTCCCAACACAAGCTGACATGACTAGACCGACTAACGAACCCAAATTCGAATAGTCGTCAAAGTCACACCACTCGTCAACTCACATTTCTGAACCATACACCCAAGGTAGGGTTCCACAATCACTAACTAGAGTTCCTCAGAACCCAACTGCGAAAAGCAGTAAAATCAACAATCTGACCGACCCCTCGTTCTTGACATCGTAAGGACGTCAATCCAATCATACCGTCAATCCAACTAGGATTTCACGAAACCGACTAACCGTCTCACGATCCAAAACTCTAACGTAATACTACGTTCACCATTCGTAGGGCTCCACACTGTCAATCCCGACAGAACTATGGCAACCCCGACATCTAGTGCCAAACCAAGACGTTCCACGATTCAAACCTACTAACTATCGTACCGGCACCCCAATATCAGGTTGACCACGAACTGTAGCCCATTGAGATATCACATCCTCGACCTGCGTACAGAGTAATGCGTAAAATATGCTCTGGAATTCAGAGTAACATGAGCAACCATGCTCTGATACCACGTTGACAGGACCCATCCCAATCCCCCCGAGATTAGTGCGGGATGTCTCTGCTCCCGTCTGACACGAAGTGTCAGACAAGGGATATTTTCGCCCTTTTGCCCTCCCGGGCTATCAGAGTACGCCAGGATCCGGAGGAGGTATGTGATATCTCGGTCTCTGCTATAGTCCACATCCGATGTCGACCTGAAGGGCAGTCAAAACATTAAAAACTGTGAGTGGACAAAACAAAGAGTTTATAAAAACAGTTTATCGAAGACATTTGTACCCTTCACTAAAAAGCATGCATGCATTCGAAAACCATTTAACCAAATGGAAACCATATGTGGGAACTAAGCCCAAAACAGAATATAAACCAAGGTCGAAAGGACCACAATGAAAACGACCATACGAGCCACTGCCCCAATCCATAAGGGACCTGGCCCCAAACCATAAAGAACCAACCATACGGGCCATTGCCCAAAACCTGTGTAAACACACATAATATATCATATCATATATCTCATATACCATACATCATATATACATATAATTCACACAACCAATCCTGTCACGGTTTCTAAAGCTATGCGCGTGTTACCCAGGTCTCAATCCGAGTCTTCTCCAAGTCAAGATCAATGTCCGTAGACCACTGACCCTACCCGAGGTAATAGTAATCATAGCCTTCCTGAGAGTAAGGAACCCAACTGGGGGGTGACTCCACTCAGTCGGTGCTCCGTGACTACTCCGGGGTCCACCCAGGCCAACGACTCTCCCCGGAGGAGATAGTAGAACATGTAAAGAAAGGTAGATGAACATATTTATACATAACATAAACATTCATGACCGGTTCCCCTGAACCGTCATGATCCATAATATCCATAAGCAAGGTAACATGCCGGTTCCCATTAACCGTCATGTACCGTAATAACATAACCAGGTAACATGTCGGTTCCCATAAACCGTCATGAACCTGGGAATCCATTTAAGGTTCCCAGACCTGAAATCAAAACCGTAAAGTGACTGGGTCTCGTGCCCGAACATAGGACATCAGCTGGGCACCGTGCCCGAAATCTGAGGTCATATGCCCGAGACAAAACCAAATGAGTCTCATACCTGAGTTTATCCTTTTGAAATCCAAATCCAGTTCATTTAAATCAATAAAGAAATACAGACCCGTATAAGCACCGTATAAGGCCGAAACCTCGAAATATGAGCTTATACGTAACCACATACAAATGCACCCATGGCATCATCAAACAAGCAATTAAAACATATAATAACATTTATGCATGCACCAATTTAGAAAACAAGGTCCACTCACAGACCGTCCGAGCCGCCGCCTCGATTTGCGTGCCATACGGCTCCCCGAGCCGATCACCGTCATCGGGACTCCCAAACCTGTCCAAATTTTAATAGAAGGTTACTAACTACTTAATTAACCTCCTACCAAAGCCGTATAATTTTCCCAATTTTCTAACTATTTTTAAAGTCGATCCTAAACCTTCTGATGCCCCGTAACATATCGAGACGGTGTCCGATTGACACAAAACCTGTCCCAAAATGTTCGTTACATCGAATAGAAGATTTCACTTGTTGAACACATCCCCAAATTCTCCCCCATGCGCCCACACGCGCCGCCTGAAGTGGCTGCGCGTGGGCTTCACGCGCCAGCTACATTACCTGCTGACGTCAGCATGACATCATGCTGACGTCATCTGACAGTTGACATGTCAGACTCTGACAGGTGCCACGTGTCAAGCTCCCATTAGTCCAGGTCACTGCTCTGTCAGTGCCACGTGGCCGTCTGACATGTGCCACGTGTCAACACGGTACTGGTCCACATCAGTGACACGTGTCAGCCCCTGATTGGGCCAAGTCACTGACATGTCAGTGTTGACTGTGCACTGACATGTGACATGTGTCGCACTCCTATTGGCCCATTTTCTGACATGTCAGCTTACATTGTCAGATCTAACAATGCTGACCTCATCCCTGACATGATGACGTCAGCAGGATGACGTCACCTGTCATCTCTGTCCTCCCGCGGGTCGACCAGAATACCAGTAACCGGGTCGCCGTGACCCGCGGCTTGACCCGGCCAGTTCTCCGCCGTCCGGCCACCAAAACCGTTCCCGTTTGTCCCATTCTCTTCGTCTCTCCCTAACCTAGAGTTCTATGGTGCTAAAAACTAAGAACACCCTCAAAAATTATACCTTCCAAGTTCATCAATGGCGGCTGTGACTACCTCCGCCGTTCACAGCCGTTACAAGCCATCTAAGCCTTCGAAAACAATCCTAAAGGAACCCTAAGACCTCTAGGAACATTTCCCAATCCCTAGATTTGATTAAAACACAACAAAAATCAATTTTCAATTTTTGAAAGAAAAATCACCCACGGGTTCTCTCTCCCCGCCGTGTCCTCCGCCGTGGCTGGCCGTGGCCTGCCATCCCCAACCTCTTTCCACCACCTCACGGTCATGTTCAGCTCGCACAAGCAATGAATGGTGATGGTGTGTGTGTGTTTTGGGTTTTTGAAGAAAATGAAGAAAATGGAGGATTATGGGTTAGGGGGTTTGGGTTTGAGGATGAACAAAGAAGAGTGATAGCTGATGAGAGGGAAATGGGATGGAGGGTGTGGATTTAAAGGTTAATTGGTAATGGATAGTTAGGATTAATGGTTGTTAAGATTTGATTAAAAAATTAATTAAATAATATTATTTTATTATTAGATCCACAATTTGGGGGAGTTAGCCAATAGGATGAGTGACACTTGTCACTCATCCATGGGACCCACCAAAATATCTGCCCAAATCAGATTTCGCCAAATCGTCCCCGTCTCGAAGTTCGTGCATAATGAAATCGAACTTCCGTGACCCATAACTCTCCCGTTCGAAGTCCGATTTCAGTGTGTCGCCTGCCTATGGATTCATATCATCCTTATCTACGTAATGGTCTTCGGCCCTCGGCCATCGGACATCCCGGTCAAAAAGTCAACTATTTGGCCCTTTTAACTAAAATTACCAATATGCCCCTAAACTTCCGCACGTCATAACTTCTTCCTCGAACGTCGGAATTGAACGTGCCACCTGTATATGAACTCGTGACATCACGAACTACGTCACGGTCATTGGTCAAAGTCCATTTGACCGCCCGATTGAAAAGTCAACGTTTTGCCACGATCAGGGGTAAAACGGTCATTTCGCACCGTTCGTCCGATTTCGCTCTACTAATCACCGATTAACCTCATTAATCGTGATTAGTCACTAATCTAATCTAGGAATTTGGGACGGATCGTTACATGATATATACTGGTTTTAGGCTGAGTCCCACGTGGATTTGGGAAGTGGCCCGTATGATTGGTTTCATTTACGATTTTGGGGCAAGGCCCTGATGGTTTGATACATGGTTTTTGAATGCATGCATGCTTTTTAGTGAAGGGTATAATTGTCTTTTGTGAAAATGTTTTTATTAAATTATTTGTTTTGTCCACTCACAGCTTTTAAATGTTTTGATTGCCCTTCAGGTTGGTCGCAGATGCGGGCTGTAGCACAGACAGGATAAAGTCGAGCCGGCTAAAGTCGGAATTTCCCTTCTGGTGTACTCTGAAGCGCCGAGCCGGCTAAAGTCGGAATTTCCCTTGTCTGACACTCCGTGTCAGACAGGATCAGGCGCGTCCCGCATTAATCCCGAGGGGGATTGGGATGCGTCCTGACATTAGTAATTCACATAAGCAATGCTCATAATCAATCTTTCTCCTTGTGATTAACTTTATTTTTTTGGTGATCCAACTCCCCGACTAGTGTGAGCAGACCCTTTCCCTAAACTTATTTTATAATGCTTTTTACTTGCATGTTTATGATGTTTATACTTATGATATTGTTGAGCATGCATGACTTATTTTGTGTTACTTGTGGGTGTGATTGAGATAATTGATGTATGATGTTACTTGGATACACTGGTTATGCTATGATATGATGGTCATGCATAGTATGTACGTAGTGGAGTCACATGTTGTATTTGCATACTAGTGGCCATGGAATTGATTAGATAAAGTATTAAAACCCACTTAGGAGTCATTGGTATCTAGTATCCGTCTATGGGCCACAAACAAGTCCTCCACATGATTGTTCACCCGCACTGCTCGCTATACTAGATAAAAAATGCCAATCTTTTCCCCAAGCTCTCGGGGACTCAAGGTAACGGTGCATTGCACCTAGTCCTTCATGTGGTCGTGCTGCGCGAGTAAGATACCCAGTTATGATTTGCGACTCGAGAGCAAATGTTTAGTGGGTTGACATGGTGACATATTCATGATTTTACATGAGCTATTTGTGTATTATGAGGTGTGCTTATTTTGTTATTATTTCTCGTAGAACGTGTAAATTTGAGTTCCAAATTATTATTATTTAATTTAGGTTATTATCTCTCATATTATGTGTAAGTATGTTATGACTGTATTTAATTTGGGATTATTGATAAAACGAGGGGTTAAAATATGTTTTTAATTAACTGTGGTTTTACACTGAAATAAGCATCTGGGTCCACTCACCTTTGTATTTGAACCCCTCGGGTCTTGTTGGCATGCACAAATTTTGAGGAGGTGTTATTACGGCTTTAAAACTCAATCCCGAGATTGGATTGACCTAATGGTGCAATCGGGTAATTGCAAGTATTGTATAATGGTATGATCGTCAATATATGTCCATGCTCTCCACTTCCATTGTTGGGTGAAAGGTAACTAGTTTTCACTCGTCAGGTTTCACCTGACCTCCCCAGAATGTAACATATTTAAACTAAATGGCTTTCGTCTTCTGGACGTCATTGTCTAGATGTCGACCAACACACCTTGATCGACTCCTTTAAAAATTGTGTCTAGAATGTCCCAAAATTCCTTGCCAGTTGTCGCTTCGGTGATCTTTTCAATTGTTGAATCTTCCAATCCTTGCTATGGAAGATACAACATCTTCTTGTCCTTCATTCTTTCATCTTTGAGAGCATTCTTTTTCTCCACAACGTAGGTAGCTTCTTGCTCCACACTGGGCTCTTCATATCCGTTATTAACAGTATCCCATTGATTTTTTTATCCAAACAATGTTTTGAATTGAATGAACCATCTTTCATAGATTTATTTTTTCAATGTGGAAACTTGGATTTGAGCCATGTTGGATATGCCATAATAGCTACAATTCCAAAAATGAATTTCTAGTTGTGATACCAATTTTTTCGAAATTAGTCTATAGACTATTACCAAATAAATAGGGGCGATAAGTTTATAAACTCTATCACACCTCTCACTAACACTTTCAAAGAACTTTGGACCAAGAACATTTGGAAACCAAGAAGAATATTGGAAGGAAAACACTCTAATATACTGAAGGAGAGTTACAACTATTGGAATGAGAAAATGATATATATATATATATATATATAAACGAAAAGGGAACACCCCATTATATAGGAGTTTCATAAACATAAACCTAACTTCTCAATGTGAATGCAGGCTTGCACAAAAATTAGATAATGTAATTGAATTCAACAATGGAGCTATCCTAATCTTATCCAAACTTTACTTGTCAAAGATTGTAGGCTATCCAAACTTTTTTTCTCCTAATGCATTGTATTTCATTCTTTCATCCATGCGTTGTATCTTCATTCATTTTGATTTGCATTTCTAACAAGGCTCACATGCTGCACTCCAGAAAAAAAAAATTGGCAGAAGGGAATCAACTTGATCACGCTGAAATGAAGGACATCATCGTAGGAAACTGGAAGGCTAAGGCTTCGAAACCTAAAAATATTTTAAAGGAAGATGGGAGGATTTGGGTTGGTTTCTGTTTTTTCGCTGGGACTAAGGGCGTGATTATGGGTACATCTGAGCCTAAGGATGTGATCCTGGAAAAACATAATGAACCTGTAGGCAACTCCCTACGAAAAAATGAACTAGGTGGAGACGGGGTTTCAAGACGAGGGCTACTATAAAACTTACGATTTATCCTACGAACATATCTGATCTCATCCAAAATCAGGTTCCTCTTTGAGACATGATTTAACTCATAAATAAAGCAATAAAGTAGATTTGACGCTTTTGATGGGCTCTGGAATGGGCTCCGGTTCCTGAGCCCATAGCAGATCATGAATGAACTATGCTAGAATGTTCAAGGGCTGAGTAATCCTTGAGATTTCATTATTTGAAATGGCTAGTTAAGACTAAAAACCAGGAGTAGTGTCTCGATGGGAAAAAAAAAGACCTTGGCTCAAATGGAGGCATATGTGTGTATTGTGCGAGACTTGGTGGCGGTTGGCACCGCTTTAGTTTTCAGATGTGGAAGTATGGTAGAGATTGTTCTTTCCTAGACATGTTTATGTGTAGGTTTTCAATCTATGCAATTATGGGTTCAAATTTACGGGATTCTATGGAAATCTCGATATGGCTTTGAGACCTCAATCATGGCAGCTATTACGCATGTTGGCTTCCAATAATGTGGGGCTATTATGTGTCGAAGGGGATTTCAATGAGATACTTCACGAGGGAGAATGTAGAGGGCGCAAAATTAGGCCAACAGTGCAGTTGGAGGAGTTTGAGGATGGTATTGAGGACTGTGGTTTAATTCCTGTTAGGTAGGCATAAATTCACAAGGATAAACAACCGGCTAGGGGAGGGCAATGTAAAATTGCAACCAGACTTTGTAATAGTTAATGGTGCAATGAGGAGTGTTTATCTGATCATATTTTCCGATCATATTTCATCTACTAGTTCAGATCATCTTTCCATTATGATTAGGTTGGATAATGTGCGCTCGGGGGACTTGTGCTAAATGGTTCCAAAAGGCATGGGTTAAGAAGAATGGCAGCGTTGATTTCGTAAATGAAGCATGGGGTGCATAGGGTATGATGCATCAGAAACTTGGAACATGTCAATCTACTTTACGTAGTTCACACAACCGCAATATTGGGAGCCTGAGCATGCATATTCGAAAACCACAAGCGAAGCTTGATTGTTTGCCCTCAAATTATGACTCAAAGTGGAATGGCCAGAACTAGTATTGGGAAGATAACTTGACAGACTACTAAAATTATAAGAAGTAAACTAGAAATAATGAGCACGTATTTAGTGGATTAAACATGGTGATCGGCAAACAAAGTTTTTCCATAGGGATGCAAAGAAAAGAGGCAAACAGAATTCGATCAAAAGGGTCCGGAACCTAATTGGTTGCTGGCATGAGTTAGACAAGCCTATTAGGGTGGTGTTTCATGAGTAATACGAGGATCTCTTTTCTTCAATTCTACAAGAAGTTGCAAGTTATTGCCTTGAACTAACACAGCTAAAAGTCACTCAAAAGCATAATGCTTTATTACTGAGTCTATTCACTAAGAAGGAGATTGAAGAAGCTCTTTTTCAAAGTTACGCCAACAAAAGCTCCTCGATTTGATGGTATGCCTGCACTTTTTTATCAGACTTTATGGTTTATAGTAGGAGAAGAAGTTGCTCATTTTTATTTGAGGGTCCTAAACAAGAGGGCTAGCATGATGGAGATCAACCAAACAACAATTGCATCAATTCCCAAAGTGAGATAACCACTTAGAGTCACAAATTTTCTTCTTATAAGTCTATGTTTAGTGTAGTCTAAAAATTATATCAAAAGCTATTTTCAACCATCTGAAACCCATCGATGGTGTGATATTTGACTATTAGAGTGCTTTTGTGCCAGCTTGATTAGTTACTAACAATGGCTGCTTTCGAATGTGCTCATGTTACTAAGACATTCATCCAATCAAGTTTCTATTGTCTTGCACTTTTTTTTCCTTTTACAATTTTGTGCTAATCATCATCCTAAAGCCCCAATGTTTTTTTGTCTTTATAACCAAGTTATTTCATTCGAAAATAGGTGGATTCACATTGAAAAAGTCCTCGAGGGATCGACCTATTCAAACCTATTATACTCGTTATATGATTTTATGCACTTGCAAAGTATTACAATAGGAGTTATCATTACCATTCTTTGTTGGATAAAACTTTTACCAAGTTTTTAGTGCCTTTGCCGGGGTCTTGTCCCTAAATGGTGTCCATATAGTTTGGAATTATCTAACTTTGTTTCGTTGGATTGTTTTTCAAGGTACTAGTACATGTCACACAGCTCTTTAGGGGAGGGCACATCTCACGGCTCTACTCCACGCCCTCACGACAATCTTCAGTTCACGAGAGCCCATCACCAAGTCCTAGTGCCATGGCTAATCCACAAGATCGTGCACTTTTCCCTCCACATGCCCCTAGGCTCTTTCGGGAGTTCACTGCCCCTCATGTGCCCGAAGACCTATTTCCCATTGTCTTTCCTGCAAGGACAGTTGAAAATTTTGAGCTCAAGTCCGGGACCATTCACATGTTGCCTACTTTTCATGAACTCTTTGAGGAAGATCGTCACCTTCATATCAAGGACTTTATCCTGGTTTGTTCAACTCTTCATATCAATGGGATGAATGAGAATGAAATTAGGTTGAGGTTGTTCAACTTTTCACTCAAGGATCGAGCTAATGCTTGGTTCCATTCACTAGCACCCGCCTCTATTCATACTTGGACAAAATTGACTAGTTTGTTTGTCATGACCCTACCCTTCTTGGTCAAGACTAGACTTTAGCACGATATTGTCCGCTTTGGGCCTCCTCGCCCTCACGGTTTTGTTTTCGGGAGCTCACAATGCAACTTCCCAAGGGGTCACCCATCATTGAATTGCACCAGTCTCAACTCACTTAACTTTGGAGTTCCAACCGACCCCAAAGCCACTGAGCTCCCAAAAAGCCTCGTGCTAGATAAGTGTGTGCCTACACCTTTAAGTCACACCACCATTCCCCTCCAAGACCATTTCCCTCGCAGGAATGTTGGATAGTTCACCGTTCCCTCCAGGACACGGGTCTTACAATCCACCCCCCTTAGGGCCCAGTGTCCTCGCTGGCACACTTCCTGGTTGGGGTCTAGCTTTAATACCATTATGTCATGACCCGTCCCTACTCGGTCAAGACCCGACTCTAGCATGATATTGTCCACTTTGAGCCTCCTCACCCTCACGGTTTGTTTTTGGGAACTCACGATGCAATTCCCAGGGGGTCACCCATCATGGAATTGCCTCGTGCTAGATAGGTGTGTGCCTACACCTTTAAGGCACACCACCAATCCTGACAGGACCCACCCCGATTATAGCCTCGATAATCGGGAAGCATCCTGCTCCCGTCTGACAATCGAATCCAAAAGACCGGAAAACTAAATAATATTACATCACACCCATTGTTAGACCAGGGAGATTAAACAAACACATCTGACTGGACGTCAAGTCCACAGTTTCACAGAGCATAATATTACAAAATAGGTTAAGGAACAAATCCTACTCTGTGAACTAACTACTCCGCAACGGAAAACGTTATGCCTCCGCCTCTGCCTCGGCGCTTGCCCGCGCACTTGTACCACGACCTGGAGGGAATTTTAAACAACAAAGTGTGAGTGGACCGAAACATAAGTTTTACAGGAAAAACAGTTTTTCGAAATCTGTTTCGCCCTCCAGTTTTGTAACACGCATGCATAACCGAATATTCAGAAATCGCGTATTAAACCTTTGAAAACTCTTTTTCCGAAACACATGAAAAACGTTACAGAGATTTTTCATAACTTATGTAAAACAACTTAATATTACCAGAATCCAGAAACCGTCATTTTGAAACATCAATTGCACAAATCAAGTAATAAGTGAATCAATAATCACAATTATGCTGTTGGATCCATCCGAGTCTTTAAACTCAATATCAGGCCTTCCTGGGATATCAACGAGTCTTTAAACTCAAAACATGATCAATAGGCCTCGGGGGTATCACAATAACCGAGTCTTTAAACTCAATCTGGGTCTTTAAACCCAATTTTTGGGTCCGCCCCCGTCATCAATAAACCGGGTCTTTAAACCCAAAACCAGATCCAACAATCAACCGGGTCTTTAAACCCAAAACCGTTTTTAAACACAATAAACCAGGATTCATCATAAACCATTTTCCAACATCATTCCGAAATCATATCACGTCATGATAGGACTTACGTCCGAATTCACATGCAATTTCCAAAACATGCAATTTCCGAAATCACTTCACAATTATAATCAAAACATCATAAATCCGTAACATGCATAATCATATCCAGATACTTCATCAAAACATCATTCACGTATAAGCAAAAACCGTAACCTCGAATTGCGTGAAATACGAAGAATATCTCGAAAAGCGTGAAAATACGTAAAACTGAATTATCATATCACCATCATAAAATCATATGCAAAACCATAAGATAAACCAGTAAAATAGTCATGCATGCCCAGTTTAGAAATCAAAAAGTCCACTCACAGTTTTAGGACGCGTCAATCGTGTCCCGCGCGCTCCTCCGTAGCTTCGGAAGTGTCCGGGCCTATAAAAACGTACAAGAAGGGTTACAAACATCCACAAATAGCTCGTATGATTTTTCCCTAATTTTCCGGATTTTTTGACAAAATAAACCTTAAGGACCTAAACTTCCGAACTCCCGAAATTATCCCGAATGACTCCCGATCCACTCGAACTCTAAAGATAAAATGTTAATTAGATTGAAGGGATTAAATCTCATGTTGACCGTGATCGGAGGTGACGCGCCGTCACGCGCCGCCCAAAGTGGCTGCGCGTGAAGGCCACGCGCCAAGCTACAGTGTCTTCTCCCTCACCCGAACAGCCTGCTAAACGGGTCTGATACCCGCGACTCAACCCGATCAGTTAGCCCTCAATTCTCAATCAATTCTTCCCGTTTTCAATCCTATCACCTTCTCTAATCCATTAATTTTAGGTCTGTATTGATGATTAACCTCGACTGTCCCTAAATCGATTCAACCCAGACTTGAACAGACGTACGGGTCGTCACTCAGAACTCACCCAAACCAGTGCCACTATCAAATTACCTTCACCAGCAGCTTAAGGGAGCCTAGACGAACCAAAACATCCAACCAACTAACCCCAAACTAACCTGGAAGTCGTCGTCCTCAAGCTCGACAATACTCAGAACCAGGGAACTCAGTTCTTGGCCAATTCGTGAGTGACGTCCTTCGAAATCGATGTGGTTGGTTTCCTTTTGCTCCCAGAAGACTAGGACGGCCCTCGGTTTCGATCAACAAGCCCCAGAAATTGAATGTGATTTTTCCCTCCAACTGGTTCTTCCCTGAACAGCAACTCAGGTTCTTGGGCCAACAGCGATCATCCTCCCTCAATTCTTGCACCGTCGTGATTCTTTCACTCCCAGAAGTCCCTTAGTGTGTCTAGTTTGGTCCCAAAACCCGTAGGAATTGAACCCTGAAATTTCCCCCCAAAAACCCGAAAATGGTTCTTCACGGTTTCTCCCAGTCTCAGCCCTCTCAACTGATGCACAATGACCCCCAAATGAATCCTTTCTCCATTCCCATACTCAGTTAATCGTTCAATGTGGCCAACAGCCCGTGGGAGACCAACTGAGGTCTCTGAAAACGGTTTCCCGCAAGCTCAGAGACCACAGCCATTTTCTAATCTCTCCCGTGCACTGAACACTGCCCAAACCGTGCACCAAGGCCACTCAGTCCATCATCCACTACCTCAATCAACTTAAACAAACCCTCAAATCAGTCCACTAAGCTATAAACAATTTCACGCACAAACACCACGGCCGCACTCTGTTTTTCACGGTGGTGAACAGTAACCGCCGTGAAATGACCAAAATGCCCCTCTGTGTAATAATTACCAAATTGCCCTCCAACTTCCGTGACCCGTAACTCGGTCATCCGACGTCCGTTTCGCGCGTGCCGCCTGACGTTGTACTCGGGACCTCGAGACGAACCTAACGGTCTTCGAATCATGTGAAAACCAATTTTCCAACAAAAAGTCAACTTTTTCCCATATAACGTCCAAATTACGATAATGCCCCTAGACTTCCGAACATCATAACTTTCACCCTGTTCATCCGAATCGGACGTGCCACCTGTCTATGAACTCGTGACGTCCCGAACTACATCACGGTCATCACTCAACGTCCGTTCCACCCTCCAATCAAAAAGTGAACAAATTGACCATACGAATCACAAGGGTAAAAAACGTCATTTATTTATTATTTTACAATATTACATTTTTTCGAATTTTCCGAGGCGTTACAATTCCCCTCCTAGACCATTCCCCTCGTATGAATGTGGGATCGTTCACTGTTCCCTCCAAGACACGGGTCTTACATTGTTCCTCACCCAATATTACCCTATTGAAAAGATTAATGAGTTTAAGGCTAAGATTTTGAACCCTATACAACTCCATGTTGAAGCCTTTTATGTGTATTGGGAAAGTTTCAATGATATTCTACGTGCTTGTCCCCATCATAACATTGAGGATCATCACCTCATAATGTACTTTTATGGAGGCCTTAGAAGAAAGATCGTGTTAGGATCCAACCTTCCTCGGTCAGGACCCGACTCATCTAGCACGATATTGTCCACTTTGGGCCTCTTTGCCCTTGCCCTCACGGTTTTGTTTTCGGGAGCTCACGGTGCAACTTCCTAGGGAGTCATCCATCATGGAATTGCACCAGCCTCAACTCACTTAACTTTGGGGTTTCAATCCCCCCCCCCCCAAAAGCCACTTGAGCTCCCAAAAGGCCTCGTGCTAGATAGATGTGTGCCTACACTTTTAAAGAACACCACCATTCCCCTCCCAGACCGTTCCCCTCGCAGGAATGTGGGATCGTTCACTGTTCCCTTCAAGATAAGAGTCTTACAATCCACCCTCCTTAGGGCCCAGCGTCCTCACTGGCACACTTCCCAGTCGAGATCTAGCTTTGGTACCATTCTGTCAGGACCCAATCCTCCTCGGTCAAGACCCGACTCATCTAGCACGATATTTTCCGCTTTGGACTTCCTTGCCCTTGGCCTCATGGTTTTGATTTCGGGTGCTCACAGTGCAACTTCCCAGGGGGTCAGCCATCATTGAATTACACCATCCTCAACTCGCTTAACTTTGGGGCTCCAATCCCCCCCAAAGCCACTTGAGCTCCCAAAAGGCCTCGTGCTAGATGGGTGTGTGCCTACACCTTTAAGGCACACCACCATTCCCCTCCCAAACCATTCCCCTCATAGGAATGTGGGATCGTTCACCGTTCCCTTCAAGACAAGGGTCTTACATATCGTATTATGGTAAATTCCCAATCTCAAGGTATCTTAGATGGCACATCAACTGAGGCCCGAGTCGCATTTGAAACGATATCTCAAAGAGAGAAACTATTTAGTTACCGAGGCCACTCATCTAGCTCCTTGATCGAAACTAGTGACGAGGATGGGTCTATTGTTGAGCTCATGGCTTTCGTGAAGCAATTGTTCAAGGAGAAGGCTAAGAGTACCATGGTTTTTGAGGTATGTTCAGTCCAAGGTCACTCTTCATATGAGTGTACATATGTGGATGAAGCCAACTAGGATGGTGGGTACAATGCTCCTAGGCCCCGAAATGACCTTTTCTCCAATTCATACAACCGGGGATGGAAGAACCATCCGAACTTGTGGTGGAACAGCAACCAAAACGTGGCTAATCCCTTGCCACCCCCTGGATTCCAGAAACCTCACATTCCTTCCACTTCTTTGCAGCCCCAAGGTACTTCATCAACTCAAAGTTCAATCGGTAAGTCATGGGAGGATGCACTTGCAACTATGGCACAACACACTAATGCTTTCATGAATGAATCTCGAACTCATCAAGCAAACACCAATGCGTTCATGAATGAGACGATGAATTTCATTACCAACTTGGAGAGGCAACTTGGACAGATTTCCAATCAACTCAATCAAAGAGAACCCAATAAGTTCCCTAGTCAAGTTATGGTGAATCCTAAGGGTCCCCATGGACCAACCGCTAATGCCATCAACCTCCGGAGTGGCATTGAACTTCCTAGCCCAGTACACACCCCAAGAAAGCAAGCTTCAAGTCCCCCAGGTCCCTGCTGTCCAAAAAACTCGGCCATATGATCAAATTCCAGCAAGCTACCCGAGTGACATGCCCTGGAACAATCAGGAAATTCCAGCATCCTATTGTGAACAATCTACCCCTCCATTGCTCTCAGATGAGTCCTTTCACGTGGCACCACCTCATGACCATCTTCAAGATGAAAATCAACAAGTTAAGGTCCTTGGAACACCAAGGCCAAGAACCCAACAGTAGCCCTTGCCATCCAAAGACAAGGCATTGGAACAAGATGCATCAATCTTGGCCACCCATAAAACTCTTCTAACCGAAGTCTATTGGGGGTTAGAACCGAGGTATTGGGAGTCAATGTTGTTTCTATAGGAATAGACTTCGGTTTTGCACCGAAGTGAATTCCACTTACAACATCGATTTTTTGTAATATCTGATGTCTATAATCCTTTCAATTAGACTAAAAGTGTTGACTTCTGATATCTTATGTGGGCAATGGCATCAGTCTCTTCTTTACAACCAATGTCTTTTGTACTTAATTGCATCAGTCTCAACATAGAACCCGATGTTATATTATTATTATGACTTCAGTATTTAATAACAATGTGATGTTAATTTTTCCATAAGACTTCAGATATTACAAAATATTGATGCAGTTTTTATAGCATACACTTCAATTTTTTGTCCAAACTGATGTCGTTATGAACTACCAACATCGATTTTTTATAATTTTTTGTAAGCTTTTTGTGTATTAGACATCTCTTTTTACATATTGACCGAATTTAAAGGATTGAAATTAAAGACATTAATAATTACATAAATATGCATTGTTGCTTTGCAAAAGTAACTGTTGATTCATGTCACTAATTAAATAAAAATGTGCTTACAATTTCATACTACTAAATATAGTTATAAATCTAATACATCAATACCAAGTGAAATTGTTCATATAATGTATCATGTGCAACTCATATATCATGTTCATGTTAAGTTAAAAATCAAATTATACTAGATAATCAACAAAAGCACCTAAGATGTCAAGCCCACCCTATGACATGATCTGCCCATTCACTTCGAACCTCATCCAACTGCTTTTGTATATAACATTCCTTTTGTTTACCTGGATATCATATATCGTACATAAAAAATGAAACTAGCATTAGAAAAGACAGGAAAAATGTCTGAAATTAATGCATAATAACACTAATCCATAACAACTCAATAGCAATACTAATCCATCAATAATGGTAATCTCAACACACCATTCCATCAATAACAATAACCCAATAACTCAATACCTATTGATTTAAACAATGTTAGTTCAAATTAAAGTAATCAATCAAAAGCTGGTTGGAAGGAAGCAAACAAAGAAATAAATTTCAAATATAAATTCACTAAAACCAAAAAGCTTACCCTAGATTTGGGCAAAATGTTGACTTTTGATTCGAGCGATCAAATGGACTTTGACCAATGACCATGACGTAGGTCGGGACGTCACGAGTCCGCAGACAGGTGGCACGTCTGATTCCAACGTTCGACGGGAAAGTTAGGGGTCTAAACGACGTAGGGGCAATTTGGTAATTTTTGGTGCAAGGGCATTTTGGTCTTTTCATCGTGCATTTGAATTTGGCAAATTGGGCAGGGAAACATGTCCCTTATCTTTTGGAACCATGTCCACCGCCTAACTTAAGATAATTATAATGGTATGTGATATATGTTTACTTGGTTGCACGGTTTTGTTCCCAAACCCGTGAAAACTCTCGAACCTGTGAAACCACACCCATACAAACACCTCCGATCTTCATCCCTGGATTGTGACTTGTGAACGGAAGTTGGAGAGGGGACTGAGACGACCATGACGATGGCCACGACGGTGATCGCGACGGCGAGGTAAACAAAAACCCGTGAGCCCAAGTTTTAGTTCAAAGTTGGAAACTTGGTTTTTGTTGGTTGTTGATCGATTTGACTGGTTGTAAGAGGTCCCTGGAGGTGAGGCGAGCACAGAGAGCTTGGAATGGAAGGATGACGTGATCAGAGTTGGTCGGAAACTGGGTTTAAGCTCAGGGTTACTGTTCTTGCTCGTACAGGTATAATCTAGGCTTGACTTCAC
Organism: Prinsepia uniflora; assembly: GCA_032719365.1. NCBI lineage: Eukaryota > Viridiplantae > Streptophyta > Magnoliopsida > Rosales > Rosaceae > Prinsepia > Prinsepia uniflora. The sequence goes on along the minus strand of CM064867.1, from coordinate 40,521,115 downwards.
AATTTTGAGTCCATAGATCGATTCTATAAACTTAGACGATGAGATAGGAACAAATGGGATCAAATTTGGGTTAGAATTGGCGGAGAACTGGGTGGGTCGGTTCTCCACTTTGTTTGACCCGAAAAACCATTGAACCAGATTCGACGCGAGGTTGATGATGACACCATTCCGACTCGTAGATTTCACGCGCAGTGCTTTTGGATGGCGCGTGAGCCCGATTCTCGAGGCATGGTTAACATGTGTTTTCATCCTTTCGATGTAACGAACATTTTGGGACAGGTTTTGAATTGATCGAACACCGTTTTGGGGTAGTTCTGGGTGTTCGAAGGTTTAGGGTCTATTTTAAATACGTTTAAAAATGCCGAAAAATTGGGGGATTTAATGTTAGGTTTTGTAGTAGTTAGTGACCCTCGGGTATGGTTTGGACAGGTCCAGAGGTTCCAGTGATGGTGATGTGGTCGGAAAGGTTTACGGTGCATGTATCGAGGCGGCAGTTAAGACGGTCCGTGAATAGACTTTGTTTTCAAACTATAATGCATGCATAACTGTTTTATATGTTTTATATATGTGATTTCTATGATTATGATTGTGGTATTTGTGATTTACATATTTGCACGTATTTCGAGGTGATTTTTGTATTTACACGTTTTTCTAGGATATGGTTTTGTGTTGTGTTTTAATAATGGTTTTGATGGCATGGTTCTGGATTTAAAATGTGATTTTGAATTCAAAGACTTTAAGTGGATTTGGAATTGATAACTTGGATTTCTGGATTTGGTTTGTGATTTGAAACATGAATGGTTTTAAATTGGATTTGCTGGATCCGATGCTATGTTTTGGGGTTTAAAGACCCTTGAGTTTAAAGACTCGTTCATTAATTGCCTAGGGGGGCCGATATGTTATTTTAGTTTAAAAGACTCGTGAATTTAAAGTCTCGTTGATTGACCTGTGGGGGGCTCGGTATTATTTGAGTTTAAAGACTTGTGAGTTTAAAGACTTGTGAGTTTAAAGACTCGTTACCCGGGAGGCCTGATATGCTATTGAGTTTAAAGACTCATTGATATGTGATCCAGCAGGTTCGATTCATTGATGTGTGTTTGGATTTATGTGATATCATTATTGTTTCCATATTGTTTTTCAAATGTTTTGGGTAATGGCCCACATGATTTGGATTTACGGTTTTGGGCTGAGTTCTCAGACTTGGTTTTGGTTATGGTTTGGGCTAAGGCCCCACAGATTTGAGGAAGGAAATTCTTTTAGTTTCATACACATTTTTATTATATTAGAGATGAGATGGTTTGCGAATGCATGCATTGTTTTTACGTGAAGGGCATAAATTTCTTTTCTTGTGAAATGAATTTTCTTAAATTATTTATTTTCATCCACTCATAGCTTTGCTGGTTTTTAATTCCCTTCATGTTGATAGTGGATGCGGGCTACTGATGAGACCGAGACATCACACTCTCCACACGACTGTTCCTGCACGCTCTAGAAGACGTTTGGGCTGTCAGCCTGGGTATCCCTTGTTAAATGGGGGTTAGATAGGTGTATGGCCTTCGTGTCGCACGTGGGTTAGATGGGAGCATGGCTCATCCCGTGTAATCACGAGAGGGGGGGGGGGGGGGGATTGGGATGAGCCGTGTTAAGAAAGATATCCACATGCTCAAAATAAGGGAAACGTACCTTGAATTAAAACTCGATTTGAGACGTACGCCCAACTTGCAATCTCTCAGTTCTGGCATTCCCTTATGTTTAAACATTTCCATTTTTGTTACATAATAACTGTAGGGACTTCATCAGCATCCCAGAACTCTGCTAGGAAGCTTCACAGTAGCTTGATGAACCACGACCAATGTTTTGGGTCCCCGAGTTTCTTCATGACTACAGTTTGGGATGTCCCAATCCCACCATTTCTCATCTAATCTTCTTAATCCTCCTTCTCCCTCCCTTTTATTCTTCTTTATGGCTCACTCTTTCTCTCTGCCTCTCTCTTTCTCTCTCTCGGATTGTATCTTTCATGGGTTTTCCCTTTTTTGGCTACCTTCCCCGGAATACGTTTTATACCAATGCGCACACACACACACACACACACACACACACACACACACACACACACACACACACACACACACACACACACACACACACACACACACACACACACACACACACACACACACACACACACACACGCATATATATATAAACACTAGGTCGGTGGATGCATAAGGGAGGGAAAATTGAAGAATATTCTAGAATACTAGGTTTTTCTTGCAAAATGACCAAATATCTTTATATCCAAAATTACCAAAATGCCCTTTGTTACTTTTAGCCCATAACGAACCTATTTGATCTCCAACTAATGAACCTATCCAATATCCTGAATACATTTTGACATACCGCATGTCTATAGATTCAGCAGTCAATGACCTGTGTAACGGTCCTCGCATAATGTCTAAGAAGTATCTAGACCAAAAAGTCAACCTTTTAAACTAATAAGGGCAAAATCGTCAATTTTTATTTTCTCAAATTTTCGGGACATTACATATACCATCCTGGGGTTTATACGGGGTTTATATACAAGGTTATATGTATTGATAATGATCCTCGGTTATTACTTTGATGGGCCAGGATGGTCCAGGGACTTCTGAGGAGCGCATAGCTTAAGAGTGAGCTACCAGTCAAACTATGAGTGGACTGTTTGTTTATAAATTGGACTTGCATGGATATTTATATATTTCTATGGTTTTATTGCATGGTATAGTTTGCAATGGATTGAATATATTATTCTAAATCCTTTTTGAATAATTTCATGGTTTTAGAATATATATTCGGGATGTTATTTTCTGGACACAAGTTATTTTGGATTTTGGAAAAAAACCAGATTTTGGGCTCTTGCCTGGCTTACAACTATTTTGGGCTTTTGTGGGTATTTCAAAAACAAGTTAAATTGTATTTTTGCAAACTTTTTTTTTCCAATATAGTCATCCTCATGCGATTGGATTGCTATTCCAGAGTTGGATTCCAAAGGTTCTCAGATACGACCTCGGACGTCGTTGGTGTTGGACTCCACACGTTCCGATGGAGCTGGACTCTGTAGGTTCCATGATTGTTTATGCGTTAGCCCTGTTAATCCGTTTTTCGGTTCGATTTGGTTTTTCCTTGAAAAATTGACTAGGACCAAAATCAAAATGTTTGGTTTGGTTCGGTTCGATTTCGGATAAAACTGACCTTTTTCGGTTCAAATTGGGCTAACCAGTTCGGTCGAACTGGTTCGATTTTCTCTGAAAACTGGTTTTTTTTATGTAGTAATCAATATTTATTGACCAATCAATGTCCATTACAACCTAAACAATGTCCATTACAGCTTATGTCAGGACCCGACCCTCCTCTGTCAGGTCCCGACTCATCTAGCATGATATTGTCCGCTTTGGGCCTCCTTGCCCTTTCCCTCACGGTTTTGTTTTCGGGAGCTCACGGTGCAACTTCCCAGGGGGTCACCCATCATGGAATTGCACCAGCTTCAACTCGCTTAACTTTGGGGTTCCAATCCCCCCCAAGCCACTGAGCTCACAAAAGGCCTCATGCTAGATAGGTGTGTGCCTACACCTTTAAGGCACACCACCATTCCCTTCCCAGACCATTCCCCCTCGCAGGAATGTGGGATTGTTCACCGTACCCTCCAGGATACGGGTCTTACAATCCACCCCCCTTAGGGCCCAGCGTCCTCGCTGGCACACTTCCCGGTCGGGGTCTGGCTCTGATACCAAATTGTCAGGACCCGACCCTCCTCTGTCAGGTCCCGACTCATCTAGCATGATATTGTCCGCTTTGGGCCTCCTTGCCCTTGCCCTCACGGTTTTGTTTTCGGGAGCTCACGGTGCAACTTCCCAGGGGGTCACCCATCATGGAATTGCACCAGCCTCAACTCGCTTAACTTTGGGGTTCCAATCCCCCCCCAAAGCCACTGAGCTCCCAAAAGGCCTCATGCTAGATAGGTGTGTGCCTACACCTTTAAGGCACACCACCATTCCCTTCCCAGACCATTCCCCCTCGCAGGAATGTGGGATTGTTCACCGTTCCCTCCAGCATACGGGTCTTACAGCTTAATTAATGTCCATTACAAACAATGAAATCATTAAGGAATCAAAATCCAACATAGAATGTCCATTACAAATAGTAAAATCACCAGAGCATCAAAATCCAATAGAGAAAGTCGATTACAAACAATAAAACTAGCAAGGTTACAAAACCAAATCATCCAAGTGAACAAAATAATAGAAAATATCATGAAAAAAAAAACAGCAAGGCAGGAAGTGTTAAGGATTAGACTTTTGAGGTAGCTCAGCACGACAATTTACCATTTCTATGTCAGGACGCACCCCTAATCCCCCGGGATTAAGGGCTAAATCCCGCTCCCGTCTAACTTACGTATGACACGAAGGCTAAACTGACGTCCAACCTCTATGTGACACGTAAGTCGGACAAGGGATTCTCAAACCAACCGTATCGAAGCTTCCGGACTTCCCAGAGTGTGCCGAATCTACTGTGGATCGTGCGTGTGATGTCTCCATCTCTCTCGACCGACAGCCCCCGCCGCAACAACCTGGAGGGTATAGAAAACACGAAAAGACTGTGAGTGGACAAAAATAAAGTATGATTTTGGAAACAGTTCAATAAAACAATTACATTTTTACCCTCCATGCAAAAACCAATGCATGCATATCAATTTACGTTATGAAACCACTTAAATAAAAAAACTATCCACGAAACCATTTGAAAACCCGTATCATCCAGGCCTCAGCCTCAAATCACAATTCAATCTCAAATCCGGGAACTCAGTCCCAAAACTCGTCAAATCCACTTCATCCGGGCCACTACCCAAAACATCATAAAACCGGTGAGAAACATCAATCATACAAGTTTACTGGATCTCATGTGCGCCCGAGTCTTTAAACTCAAAACACAATGCACAATAACCAGGCCTTCCCGGGATATCCAAGTCTTTAAACTCAAAACATAATCACAGGCTTCGCGGGGTATCATATCCCAGTCTTTAAACTCAAAACCATACCGAGTCTTTAAACTCAAAACCATCAGTCCAGGGCCCTCCCCCCGTAAATCAATCCGATTCTTTAAACTCAAAACCAGATCCAGTAGATTTTTCTCTTTTCTTTTCTGGGTCTTTAAACCCAAAACCATTTTTCCAAGTAGCAGTGAAAACCACAGGAAAATCCTTTTCCCAATTCGCAACAATGATTCCGTAAGCTAGCATCCGGAACCACTGTCCCGAACCCAAATCTAGACTTCCTTTCCAAACCTCAAAACCAAATCCAAAACATCATTTCCGAAGTCACAAGAACAGGGCTCCAAGCCAAAAATCACTTTTCCGAAATCCATTTCAAAACCTTGAAATCAAATCATATTTCAAAACCCGAAGTCAAATCATTAAAACTATCGTCAAATCATAAGAGCAATCGAAACCTCATAAAACGTGAAAATTCCGTAAATACCTCGAAAAATGCGCAAAACCGTAAACCATCAAGATCAGAAATCAAATCATAGAATCACGTATAGAAAACATAATAAAACATATATGCATGAATCAAGAGTTAGAAAACAAAGTCCACTCACAGACCATTCAGACGTCGCCTCGATACGCGCGCATATCCACTGTTTCCGACCATTCCACTATCCTCGGCTTACCCGAACCTGTCCACAGTCACCAAAACGAGTCACTAACATGTCCACGAAGTTTCTCCTAATTTTCCCCAATTTTCCCCGAACTTAAAACGTAACTAAACGGAACCCTAAACCTTCGACCACTTAGAACTAACCCGATCCAGTGTTCGATTGTCCCAAAACTTGTCCCAAAAGATTCGTTACAACGATTAGACCAAAAACTATGTTGGACACTTCCCCAGAACAGCCCCCACGTGCCGCCACCGGGCGCCCATAGTGGCTGCGCGTGGGCCTCACGCGCCTGCACCCAGAGCACTATTCATTGTCTTCTTCGATGGTCAGACCGGTCTGAACCGGCATGACCGGTTCTCCGCCATCCACCATCCATTTCCGTCCCTTTTTCCACCAATAGCTTCGTCCTCATCCAAGCAAGCTATCCCCCTACTCAAAACACAACACCACGACCTCTAACCTACCTCCCAAGCTCGACACAGCAACCCGTCCAAATCCCCTGTCTCAGCTCCCGGCCACCAGGGCTTCCCCCCATCACGGCTTCACAACCAGAAGCTCCCTAGGAACCTACTGAGTCGACTAGCACTCACCAAACACCTCGACTCGACCCCAAACGCCACGACTTAACGTTTGAATCAAAATGTCAAAACAGAGCATATAGAGGAAGAAGAAAAATTACCTGCCTCCCGGCCGCCACGCTGAGCTCCGTCGTGCCTACTCGACTCCCCTCAGGCCTCTCGACACCACCACGGGTTCAATTCACGGGTTTGATCACAACACAGCAACACCACCACCAAACTCCCTCTCTGTTTTTCTGAGAAACTCACACTCACACACACACAGGTTCCCTCACCCTAGTTCCACTCAGAACCACTCACCAGCTCTCACTCAGTCTCTGTTCACTCTCTTGATCACCAGAACACACAAACACACTGCAACCCGATCCATTTATCCCTCAATCTCACTCTCTATTTCTCCCTCTCCGAACACGACTAACACACACACACGGCTAAGTAATTTTGCCTGTGCAACCTAGAACCCACTACACATACCCCACGTGTCCACAATCCCATGGTCCCATCTCAAAATATCCAATCACACACTGCATACTTGTCCTCATCTCCTTTGCACAAATCCCAAGGCACCAAAAAGACAAAAATGCCCCTTGTGAGTCCAAATTACCATTTTTCCCTTCGCCGTTCTAGACCCGTAACTCACTCGTCCTACGTCCGATGAAAGCATGCCACATGTCGTTGAACTCAGGACAACGAGATCTACCTAACGGTCCTCGGTCTACGTGTAAAAATCTTGTCGTGCAAAAAGTCAACTTTTCCCCTTCTTTTACCCAAATTATGAAAGTACCCTCAACCTTCTGAACATCATAACTTCCTCCTCGGATGTCGGAATCGGGCGTGCCACCTGTCTACGGATTCGTAACATCCCGAACGATGTCACAGTCATCGGTAAATGCCCAATTGACCGCCCGAACTAAAAGTTAACTTTTGGCCCAAACCAGGAGCAAAATCGTCATTCTGCGCTAACATCCAAAAGTAACCAACTAACCACCGAGTAACTCAGGTAATCCATCACTAATCACTTCGCTAATCCCAACTTCCGGGACGGGTCGTTGAACATATAAGACACAAGAAAAGATAATTATCTACGTAAATTCACAATTAATAAAAAATAAATATATTAAAAATAATAAAAATATACAACAATTACCTTGGGCAAGAGCATGATAACACTCCACTTCTTCAACACTCGACTCCAAATACAATACCACATAAATACTCAAAAGCCAATTTTGAGTACATATCAATGCCTCAAAAAGTTCGGGGATCAACGAACTCCTATTCGAATTAATTACCCTTCCACTTGTGCTAAAGTATGACTCTGAAGCTATTGTTGAAGTGGGTATGCCTAGAACATTGTGTGCAACCCGCGACAAAATTGGATATTTGGATACGCCGATCATCTTCCACCAACCCAAATGATCAAACTTTGAATCCTCAATATTTTTTAAAGGAACTAATATATATCTAACCAAATCATTACAAATAATTTCATTCTTTGCCTTCCTCCTAATCCTCCTTTTTATAAGATTCGTATCGATCTACAAACCCATCATCTCCTTTGCTACTGTAGAGGAACTGCCACTAACATTGTCCTCTCTTGCAGAACCCCCAATCTCACCATCTTCATAGTGTATATGAAGACTAGTCAATAGAATCTTCAATCTAGAAATAGCATATATAACCTTGACATTATCTTCCTCAAATACCCACTCCACCACCCCCACCCCCCCCCCCCCCCCCCCCCCCAAAAAAAAAAAACAAATCCTCTACATCGTCCAATTTATGACAGGGATCGAGCACAAGAGCTATGAAATAATATTGATTCACACTATAATCATCACAAATCATCTTAAATGTCTCAAATACTGAGGAACTACAAATCCACATCAACAGTAACTCACCATCATCCAATATCACGGGCCTAAGCCCCAAAACCATAACTCCATCAAACCTCGTTAAACGAACCATTAAAATATTCAATAAAATCATATAAAAATACCAAACATAAATCATCACCAAAATCATATAAATATATCGTAATGTACACAAAGTCGTTTCCCAAACTTAGTAATGACCCGGAGTAGGACAAACTCAATTTCCTCGCAAAACATGTCAAATTGGGATTTCCGTAAATTCATCAAATCCCCAAGAAATCCATATAAAACCCAATTGATCCAACACTACCAAAATCACACACCATAATCATACTTATTCAACTCAAGTCCACAATTAAATGATATTCGAAAAATATGACTTATGAAACCTCTCGTAAATCGTGCAATATAATAATAATAAAATATTCATAAATTTTTTAAAATCATATAATAATCCCAATCACCCAAATATCAATAATGGCACAATGAAACCTATTTAAAACACATAAATAGGCATACATAGGGTTTACAGAAAACAAAGTCCACTCACACGTACCTTTCGAGTGACCAAACCGAACCACACGCTTTTCTGTAAAGTCTGAGAATCTCAATTCCTATCAAAATCACAATCATCCTAATTAATTCCTATATCAATCCCATAATTTTCCTAGAATTTTAAACATATTAAAACTGACCCTTAACATTCGGACAGTCAAAATTGCCCCTAGACAATATCCGATCGCCCCAAAAATTGTACCTTTAGTTTCGTAACATCGAATACATTAAAAACCATGTTGAAACCACTTCGAAAATCACCCCCACACGCCATCTGAAGTGGCTGCGCGTGGAAGCCACGCCCCATCTGAAATGGCTGTACGTGGAAGCCACGCGCCTAACCACTGTTCATCGTCTCCAACCTCGCGCCAGACTCGATTGTCTGCAACCGGGTCATCCCAACCCGCGAGTTCGGCTTGGATAGAAAATCATCATTTTAACACCTTTTCTCACATTTCAAAGCCCAAAATTCATCTAAATAACACCAAAAAGAGATCTATGAACCGAAAATGGGGGGAACTCACCTCGATGGCCTAGTTCGAATCCACGCACATCGACTATAGGTTTCAAGTTTGTGCTACCTCGTTTCTGCGTCCCAAAACCTCTGGTTTTCGCCCCAAAATGATCACAAGACTTCCATGAGCTCACGCAGTGCCTTAAATCCCATGTTCTAGGCTTAAAAACAGGAAACCAAAAATTCAACCTCACGGTTCCAAGTTCCTCCGTTCATCGTTTCAACTCTTTTTCTCACGGTTTTCACGATCTTTTCTTCCTCTCATATTCTTCTTCAACTGCCCTCACTCCCAGTAACATTTCCAGGTCCCACATCACTCAGTCCCCTGCTCTCTTTCTCTCGTGGCCAACACCATTCATGGTGTTCGACCCATGGGCACCGAACCTTCACCAACACACACTCATACGTCTATATATAGAGGGGTAAGTCAGTGGAAGGGAGAGCATACCACAAACATCCAAAATGGGACACTTATCTAATTCAAATTAGTTCACATTGCCCAATGACCAATTTCCCCTTCATATACAAATTACCAAAATGCCCCTAGGGGTTCATGACCCGGAACGACCTCACACGGTCTCCAATTTTGTCAAACCGCTTGTTGACGTACTCAGAAGGCCGAGACCATTGTGAAGGCATTTTCGGAATTAGCAAAAACTACTCGGATCAAAAGTTAACATTTTGGACCTTAGTCAAAGTCAACCCTTTGACTTTGACCAAAAAGTCAACTTTTGACTTCTAGGGGCAAAATGGTCCATTTCACCCAAATTTTCCCATTTTACCCTCGTTAAAGGTCCGGCTCGTTACAATCTCCCTTTAAAAGAATTTCGTCCTAGAAATTTCAAAACTAAGCCAACTTCAAAATTCACTGCTTAAACACGACTATATGACTTAACCAATTATCAACTCAATCACAAACTCTATAACGAGTGCATAAGTGAGCATACCAATACACTAATGTCGAGGAATTCCATTTTCACCGCACACAACCATTTTTCCACTCCAATGTACAAGCTAAGGAGAATCTGAGTAAATCTTACTTCCATCTCCAAAACATTACTTATCGAGCTCTAACTATCTTAAGTCTTTCTCGAGATTGCAATCCAAATCCAGAACTAGGACGCAAAAGCCATATCTATAACGTAATTTTCGGCTCCTCCTCGAGCCTTAATCCTTACACAAGACTTTTTCCGAGTCCTAATCCATAATCCTGACCCCTGTCTAATCCAGCAGACTATGTTCGTAACCAACACACATATATACATACCGATACCAATAGTTCAACTTTAACTCACATCTAGTCGAGCACTCAATGCACGGGTATCAGAGAATTATACCCATCAACTCATATCATCTCCATCAATACTATTAACCCATACAAGAGTATCCTGAAGCACAATTATCAATACTCAATTTCCATCACAGTGACCAACATCATTGCCCACAAATACACTTACCCAATGCATGAAATCACAGTATCAACACTAAACATATGCCAACTCGGGGCCTGCATTCACAACACCCGGACACTTATTAGTACTCATAAGCACAAGGCCAAATCATCACCTCAACTATACGAACATACATAAGTATCAACCAAAACATCTCAAGATATTACAAGCATATATATATATATATATATATATCTTCCAGAAATCGGACTTAGTAGCCATACCATCATATACTCAGTACCTTTAGGTATGTCTAAAGTTCAATTACTCCGTTTAATCTTGCTCTCTACCAGCCAAACAAAATAAATGACTAATTATGCCACCATAAGCAACACCTTGTGTAAACATATACTTCACTTATAGCCATCCAACTTTCAACAACTCAATTATTACAGAGTGTGAAGTCATCAGTCACTAAAAATAATACTAAGTTAGAAACCAAACAGCCCACTCACAGTTCTGAACACGTCACTCGCGTCCTGTACGCTCCTCGGCTGTCTCAGGAATTTCCCGACCTGTCAAAATCACCAATTGGGGTCACAAACACTTCATTTACGCTTACCCTAATTTCCCCAAATTTTTTGGATTTTTAAACGTAATTTAAACGAACCCCTAAACCTTCGAACACTTAAAACTATCACGATCTGGTGTCCAATCGACACGAAACTTTTCCTAAGATGTTCTTTACATCGATTATAGTGAAAACCCTGTTGAACATTTCCCCAAAACCTGCCCCACTCGCCCTCACGCGCCGTCCAAAGGGGCTGCGTGTGGGAACCACGCGTATGCAATGTTCATCGTCCCCTACCTCAGTAACCCGGTTCAGACCGGTCCAGACCGGTTCGGTCGAACCGAGCTGGCCAGGCCTGTTCACACTCAAATCCAGTCCATTTTTAGTCCTCTCTTCACCAATAGTTTCGACCCACTCTTAGCAATGGCTACATCTAATTATTACACGAAATAAGGGTCTAAATCTCACCTCCCAAAGCCGAAGCAAAACCCAAAAAAGTCGAGTTGCTGTTCCCGGCCACCAGTTGTCCTTCCAGCCACGATTTCGAATCCTTGAGCTCAGTACTAGCTTCCTATAACTGTTAGGATCAATAGAATGTCTCAAACACCTACCAAAACTCACGACTTTTCATTCGAACCAAAACTGGAAAATATGGGACCCGAATCCTTACCGTTTGTCTGCTCACCACCGTGAGCTCCGCCGTGAGTCTCAGGGTCCCAAAAGCACTTCTCAGGTCCTCTAATCACCACCACAGACCAAGCTGGATCAATTTGATCGATTGGGCTCTCAGCCGTGCACAAAGAACCTCTTTTTTTTTTACTGTTTTCCCACCATTTCCAACCTTTTCCTCACTCAACACTCATCCAAAAACACTTACCAGCTTCTCAACTTAACTCTAAACACTCCGCAAAGAACAAACACACGACTCAGACTTGGGAAATGGTCGATTTTGTCACGACTCAGTCTCTCTATTTCTGTTTCTCACATTTGAACGACAACAAACCCAAACAATTTAAACAAAACCATGAAAGTGGCTAGAAACCACTAGACACAAGCCAGGTGTCCCCCATTCTATGGTCCAGGCCTCAAAATATCCAATAATCACTGTCCACATGTCCTTATCTGATTGGACACAGTTCCCCAGATGTGAAAAGACCAAAATGCCCCTACAAGTCCAAATTACCACTTTACCCCTCACCTTCCTAGACCTATATCTCACTCGTCTGACGTCCGATGACTGTGTGCCGCCTGTCGTTGCACTCAGGTTGTTGAGACCTAACTAACGGTCCTCGGTTTGCGTGAAAGCTAATGGTCAAACAAAACGTCAACAAATTCCTCTTTTTTAACCAAATTACGAAAATGCCCTCAACCTTCCGAACATCGTTACATACTCCTCGGATGTCGGAATCGGGCTTGCCACCTGTCTATGGACTCGTGACGTCTCGAACTACATCACGGTCATCGGTCAAAGTCCATTTGACCGCCCGAACTAAAAGTCAACATTTTACTTATTCTAGGGCAAAATCGTCATTCTGCGTCATCCGTCCAAAAGTGTCCAACTAAACACCGTTTAACTTTGCTAATCAGTCATTAAACTCTAATCTAATCCCGACTCCCGGGACGGGTCGTTATAGTGTTGGTGGAACGTCTAGTTGCAGACAAGTATTGTGCTGGCTAGTGAGTGTACTAGGGTACAAGTGTTGTGAGATCGAATTGTTTTCCATGAGCTGGTTGTGGAATCGGTATAGTTGGAATTTCGAAGATGAAATTTTTGACGACCCGGAACTTCGAAAATAAAAAATTTGGAAAAAAATAGAAGGAAATGACGATTTTGCCCTTGGTTATGGGGCCGAAAGTTGACTTTTTGTTCGGGATGCCTTTTGGACTTTTGGTCATGACCGTTGGATAGGTCGCGAGATGCTGAATCCCTAGACAGGCGGCATGCATCAATCGGAGTTCGGATGTGAAAGTTATAGGTCTAGAATTGTGAGGGGTATTTTTGTAATTATTTGTCTAGGGGTAAAATGGTAATTTAGGGCAGCATGATGAATTGGACGGTTAGATGGGCTGAGTCAATTGTGTGGGTGAGTCACTTAGATAATTAAGTGACATCTGTCACTATGGTGTTTGAATTAATGGCAAAGTATTGTTTGAATATTCAAAAACGATAACAACAAAATCGTTTTGTAGTTTGAGAGATGATCAATATATCTGAATGAATTGAATTAACACCAGGGACAGAGAGTGAATGGGATATCGAGAGAGGGAAAAGAAAGAGAATTAAATGGTGAGTTCTGAACCTTGAACCCAGTTGAACCTAAACTTAAAAACCTAAAAACCTTTGATGCACCTTAAGATCGAATTTGAAATTATGGACATTTATGAGTGAAATTGATCTTGAATTTATCCTTCTGGGATTCATTTGAGTCGATCCACTGCAAAAACGAAAGAAATTGGAGTCGTTTTGGACTAGAACAGAGAGGGGGAAGACTTCGGATTTTCAAGCTTGATTCGAGGAATTGGAGACACGGAACGATGAAATTGAACTGGAAAATATGTTTATTATGATCCCATGAACCTTCCTGATGTACCAATTGAAAGAAAACACTGAGAATTGATGAAGATTGAGGGATGAACAGTACGATTATGTTCTTCGAAAAGTCGAGTTCTATTTGAAGGATCAAGGCAAATGTTTATGTAATTGAGGTTACAGAACCTTGATTGGATCCATAATGATGCTAATGGACGGTTCAATTGTCGAAATTGATGCAGAATTGATCGGAATCAAATCGGGTCTATTCGCGGGTTGTAGGATCCGTTTATCAGTTAAACGGGTAAGGACGATGCACTGTAGCAGGCGCGTGGATTTCACGCGCAGCCACTCACGGCGGTGCGTAGGTACGATTCCCAAGGTGAGTTCAACATGACTTTTGTTCTATGCAATGTAACGAACATTTTAGTGTTGGGTTCGAGTCAATTGGACACCGTTTCGATATTGTTTCGAGGGTCCGAAGGTTTATGTTATGTTTTAAATTAATATTTAATTCCCGGAAAATTATGGGAAAGTAATATGATATTCATTGAGTCATTAGTGACCTTTAATGATGATTTTGGACAGGATTCACGATTCTTGGAAAGTGTCAGAAATTACGGAGAAAGTGAGCGGTTTGGACAGTGTGTGAGTGGACGTTTGTTCTGATATGCATGCATAGTTAAATGTTTTACGTGATTTATTGCATGATTTGAATTGCAATGAATTGGTATGATTATTTCTAGATTTAATGATTATTTTAATCAGTATTTTGGGCACGTTTTTCGAGAAACTGTGAAATTATTTTTTTGGGCGAAGGCCTGGGATTTGAGATTGGTTTTAACTTGGATTACAAGTTAAAGATGATTTTATGGGAATTGAACGATTTTCGGATATGATTTTACGGATTCACGTGCATTGAATTATTTAATGATTTTACGGATTTACGAGAAAGGAAATTTGGGCTTGAGACCCCGTGATAAATGGTTTTGATGTGGTTTTAATGATGATTTTGCAAATAAAGATTTTGATTTTGTATTGATGTTCGATGCCCCCAGATGTGTAATTCTTGGGTAGACTTTGGATGTGTAATTCCCGAAGTGACTCCGGATGTGTAATTCCCTGATGGACTCCGGATGTGTAATTCCCGGAAGGACCGGATGTGTAATTCCCGGTGAGGCTAGATGTGTAATTTCCAGCAGAATGATAACTCTGGATGTGTAATTCCCAGAGGACCCTCGGATGTGTAATTCCCGAGTTATATGCTTTATTGTATAATAAAATGGTTTTATGAAATGTTTTCATATGTTTGGCTTGAGAGCCGGGATTTGATACTGTTCATGTGATTTGGCATGGAAGCCGGTGATTCATATGTTTGACCTTATGCATGCATGGTTTGATAAATTGGAGGGTAAATGATGTATTTTGAAATGTAGTTTAAATGATATTATTTTTGTCCACTCACACCTTTCCTATTTTGATGACCCTCCAGGACGTGGCACGACGTTTGGGGCTGATCGAGAGGCGGAGGCATGAGCGGAAATCAGTGCAGCTATCCCTTGTCTGACATGTACTGAGGGGTAATTTTGGGACTTCAGTCGACTTGTCAGACGGGAGCAGGACCTGGCACGGTTATCAACATCCAGTTGGGACGAGTCCTGTCTAAATTAATTAAACAGGGAAGGTTGTAACGAGCCATCCCGAATTTAGGTATTAGATTAGTGACTAATCAAGGATTAGTGAGGTTAATCGGTGATTAGTAGGGTACTTTCGGAGGGACGGTACAAAATGACGATTTTTCCACTAGAATGGACAAAATGTTGACTTTTCATTCTAGCGGTCAAATGGACATTGGCCATTGACTCTGACATAGTTCGGGACGTCACGAGTTCATAGACAAGTGGCACATTTGATTCCGACATTCGAAGAAGAAGTTATGACGTTCGGAAGTTAAGGGTATTTTGGTAATTTGGTTAAAAAGGGGTAAATAGTTAACTTTTGACCCGGGAGGTCCAAGCTGAGGGCCGTGAACCATTATGTAGATTCGGTCGATACGGATCCATAGACAGACGGCACGCCGAAATCGGACTTCGAACGGGAAAGTTATGGGTCACGGAAGTTCGATTGCACTATGCATGCATTACGAGGCAATGATGAGGTGGTATTATCTGATTGGTCAGATATTTAGGTGGGACCCATGGATGAGTGACACAAACCCCCATTTTATGGATCTAAATGATGATTGGTCCACTTGGAATAAAATATAAATATATTTTCACCCACCATTCATCCTGGCCCTTCATATTTACCCTTCCTCTTCATCCTGGCCGTCCATCTCATCTCCCTTTTAGCTGATCACCACCAGCCATCCTTTTTGTTTTCTCACAAACTCGAACACCTCCATTTTCCATTTCCTTGAACAAACACACACACCACATCACACCACCACCATCACCTGGCATCAATACGGTCGTGTGAGGAATGATCAGAGGCTAAGAGTGGCGAGGACGGTGGCCCACGGCGGCTCACGGCGGCTCACGGCGGGGGTGAGTTAAACAAAAACCCAAGAGCCCATTTTCTATTTTGAAATTTGAAAGTTGAGTTTTAATTAATGTTGAGAGCTCCTTTTGATTCTAATGAGACCTAAGGACCAAGGAGACTTGAGAAGGATCAATTGGGATGGAAATGGATGGCTAGAGGGCTAAGAAACCAAGCTTGATGATCATGCTCACAGCTTGTTCATGGAAGGTATGATTTCAGTGCGTTTTTCTGTGTTTTAAATAGCTAGAAAGATTAGGTTTGATGATAGGAAGGTTTAGGAATTGATGGAAAGAAAGGATGGAAAATAAGGGAGATTGGACAGTGAACCGGTCGCGCCGGTTCAGACCGGTCCAGTCTAGTTCGAACTAGGCGAACCGGGTTTGCTGGAGGAAGAAGAAGGTGAATAGTACTAGTGCGTGGGCTCACGCGCAGACCCTTTGGGCGGCGTGTGGGGGCGCGTGAAGCATATTTTGGGGAAGTATTCAACATGTGAAACACTCTATTCGATGTAACAAACATTTTGGGACTGGTTTCGTGTCAATCGGACATCGTTTCGATATAGTTCGGGACGACTGAAGGTTTAGGATCGACTTTAAAAATAGTTAAAAATTCCAGAAAATTACGGGGCTTTAGTGAGGGGTTATTTTTGTAACGACCCATCCCGAGAGCCGGGATTAGTAACGTGATTAGTGACGGATTAGTGAGAGTAATCAGTGTTAGTGGGTTACTTTTGGACTTTGGGCGTAGAAGGACGATTTTGCCCCTAGTTTGGGCAAATTGTTGACTTTGAGTTTGGGAGGTCAATTGGGCATTGACCGATGACCGTGACGTAGTTTGGGACGTCACGCGTATATAGACAGGTGGCACGCTAGATTCTGACATCCGAGGAGGAAGTTATGATGTTCAGAAGGTTGAGGGCATTACCGTAATTTGGTTAAAATAAGGAGAAAAGTTGACTTTTCAAACGATAGGGTTTTTACGCATAGATCGAGGACCGTTAGGTAGGTCTCATCGTCCTGAGTTCAATTACAGGCGGCATGCCTTCATCGGACATTGGACGGGTAAGATACGGGTCTAGAACGGTGAAGGGCAAAACGGTAATTTTAACTCATAGGGGCATTTTGGTCTTTTTGTGAAAATAGGAAAAGGACAAGTGTACCATGCTAATTGGGATATTTTGGATTGGGACAACAGGATTGTGACATGTGGCATAGGTCTAGTGGGTTCCAGTATGTTTGGACGGTGCACTTAAACGGGTCATGTGTGTGTTTGTGCAGCCGTGTTCGAAGAGAGAAACAGAGGGTGAGATTGAGAGAAAATTGATCGATTTCTGGGCAAGAGGGTGAGTGTTGGTGACTCAGTTAGAGTGAGTAGAGCGGGGTTGTGAAGCTGGTGAGTGTATGGGGAGGTTTGAAGGGTCGAGTGAGTGTGTGCGGTGAATGGGAAAACCAAAGAACATAGAGGGTGTTTGGTGGTGGTGCCGTCGGGTTTTGATTTAAAACGGTCGAGTGGTGGTGTTCAGAGGGCGGAGGAGAACCTGAGGAGCTGAGGGGACACCTAGGGACACGGCAGTGAGCGGCAGGTGAGGTAATTTCAAATTCCTCTGTTTTTCCGTTTTGTTTTAATTTGAAAGTCGTGAAGTTAGGGGTTGAGTCGATGTTTTTGGTGAGTTCTAGTGGACTCAGTAAGGTCTTAGGAACCTTTTGGTTGTACAGCCGTGACGGAGGAATGGATGGGTGGCTAGAAACCAAAATAGGGGTTGACGGGTGGTTTTGTTCGAGCTTGGGGGAGGTAGGTTAGAGGCCGTAATGTAGCATTTTGAGTAGGAGAGTGAGATGCTTAGGGTAGGACAAAGCTAGGGGAGGAAAAAGGAAAGAAAACGGACGGCGGATGGCGGAGAACCAGTCACGCTGGTTCAGACCGGTTGACCATCAAAGAAGAAGGTGAACAGTGACTGTGTGCAGGCGCGTGAGGCCCATGCGCAGCCACTTTGGGCGGCGCGTGGGGAATTTTCTGAGGGAACGTTCAACTAGGTTTTTGGTCTAGAAGTTGTAACGAATCTTTTGAGATAGGTTTCGGGTTAATCGGACGTCGTTTGAGGTTAGTTCTACAAGGTTGAAGTTCTAGGGTTTCATTTTACGCACGTTTGAAGTTCGGGAAAATTGGGGAAAATTAGGAGAACCTTCGTTAACGTGTTAGTGACGTAGTTTGGTGACTGTTGACAGGATCGGGAATCCCCGAGGAGGTCGAGGAACGTGCAGGACGTACCGGTAACTGTGAGTGGACCCCTTCTTTATAATTGAGCATGCATAACTGTTTGTAATTACATGTTTTATGGGTTTAATCGTGATTTCATGTCTATTGCTTATGCTATAACTGTTTTATATAAGTGCACGTTTTTCGAGAAAGTACAGTTTTCAACACGTTTTACGAGAAACGTTCGATTGATGATTATGATGCCATGATTTCAGGATTTCAATCTATACTTGGTTTTAAATGATTATAAAGGGATTTTGGAACATGATTTGGTGATCAAGGGTTTTCGGTTTTTGAATCGGATTTCGGAAAGCGGAATTTGGTTTTAAAGTCGAAAAGTGGAATTCCGGATTTGGGTTCGGAATGACGGTTCTAGATGCCGGAAGGGCATCAGACCAGTGGTTTCGGATTTGAGTTTGGATATGGATTTAGAAATAGTTTTCAAATGGTTTTGATTGGATTTGCTGGATCTGATTATTGGGTTTAAAGACTCGGATATTGACATTTTCCCCCGTATGCCTGTTGAGTTTAAAGACTCAGAGTTTAAAGACTAGGATATTATTGAGGCCTGGATTGAGTTTAAAGACTCGGGAGTTTAAAGACTCGGATAGGACCAGCAGGTTTGATCGGATAATGATGACTTGGATTTATGTTTTATCGTACTGTTTCCATGATGCCTATTTTGTGAATTATAAATGTTTTTATGATGATTACCATGTGGTTTCTGGCTGGGTTTAATAAATGGGTTGTGCATGCATGTTTTCAAAACGGAGGGCCAAACCTGGTTTGTTTAAGAAATGGTTTTTGAAACTTTTATACTTTATGGTCCACTCACACTTTTCTGGTTTTAACTGCCCTCTAGGTAGTGGAGCTAGTGCGGGGGTTGACGTTGAGGCAGCGTCGGAGGCATAGAGTACTCGAGAGTTTTTCCGGGGTATTTTAGTTTTCCGTTGTGTGTGTACTCTGTGTATCGGTTTTGTTTTACTTTGTGTTTGGGTACTATGCTCTGTATAACCGTTGACTTTTGGTTGGGGTAAATTCTCCTGCGTCTGGCAGTGTAAATTGTGGTTTTCGTGAGGTTGCTTCAGTCTTTCGTTTTTGGCTTGTCAGACGGGAGCAAGGTTTAGTCCCTAATCTTGGGGGTTAGGGGTGGGCCCTGACAATTTAAGTAATTAGTAACCCTCTATTACAATTTGGACAGGTTTGGAGGTTCTGGTGACGAGGATTAGCCCAGTGAGACTTACGGCACGCAAACCGAGGCGGCAGCATAGGAAGGTATGTGAGTGGACCTTGATTTCTAAACCGTGATGCATGCATAAATGTTTTATATGCTTTATAGATGTGATTCTATGATGATGATTTGGATGATTGTGATTTATATGGTTTCACGCATTTCGAGACGATTTACGTGCTTGCACGTAAATCGATGTTTTCAGTTTTTCACTGATTTTCCGTACTTATAGTTTTGGAAATGATTTCATGAAACGGTTTATGATTTGAAAAGGTAAACTCGGGTTGGAGACCCATTTGTTTTGGAAACCCTCGGACTCGAAGTCCATTTAATTATGTTCTCGGGCCAGAGGCCCAATTGGTTCTTAAATCGATTTCGGACTTGGAAATAAGGAATCGAGCACGAGACCCATTTGATTTATGAAATCTCAGACCTGAAGTCCATTTGATTTAACCAGGCATCGAGCCGGAGGCCCATTTGGTTTACGTATCGGGCTCGAGGCCCAGTTGACTTACGTATCGGGCACGAGGCCCATTTGGTTTACGATATCGGGCACGAGGCCTATTTAGTTTACCAAATCGGGCACAAGTCTCAGGTTGTTTACGATTCGGGCCGGAGGCCCAATTGTAGGTGGATTCGGGCTTAGGGCCCAGTTATGTTTTAAGATTGTGATTTCGGGTCGGGGACCCATAACTGGATTTATGGTTCATGACGGTTTATGGGGACCGGCATGAACCCTTGAACGGTTTTTATGGTTCATGACGGTTTATGGGGACCAGGCATGAACCCTTGAAAGGTTTTGAGAATGTTTTCAAATGGTTTTTCGTATACCATCCTTTATATATGAATTCTCCTCCGGGGAGGGACGTTGTCCTGGGTGGGCCCCGTAGTAGTCACGGGGCCGACTGACTGAGTGGAGTCGGCCCCGTTGGGTTCCTTACTCTCAGAAAGGCTATGGATTATAACCCCCAGGGAGGGTCATTGATCTATGGACATTGACCTGGGTGGACCCTGGGGAGATTTGGGCTTTAAGACCCCAAGTAGCACGCGCGTAGCTCTAGATACCGTGACAAGATTGGTTATATGATATTGATAACCATGATTTCATGGATTTGCAAAATTGTGTTTTATGATTGATAAATAGATTTGGGCTGAGATCCCACATATGTTTATTATGTTCTAGATTTCAGTAAATGGTTTTGGGTAGGGGCCCGTACGAATTTGGTTATTGAAACATATGTGGTTTGATAAATGGTTTTTCTATGCATGCATGCTTTTTAGTGAAGGGCATAAAGGTCTTTTATGAAATATGTTTTATAAACTCTTTTACTTTTCGTCCACTCATAGTCTTTCTGTTTTCAATGCCCTTTAGGTTGATTACGGATGTGGATTGTAGCAGAGACCGAGACATCACATACCTTCTCCGGATCCTGGCGTACTCTGGAAGTCCTTCAGGCTAAAGGTTCAAATTTTCCCTAGTCTGACACTTCGTGTCAGACAGGATCAGGAGCGTCCCTCGTTAATCCCGGGGGGATTGGGACGGGTCCTGACAGGTATGATCAACCGCAATCAACCAAAACCATCTCCATCACGATTCCCAAGAATCTACACTAGTCGACAATTCCTCCTTGTCGTATAGAGGTAGAACTAACCATAAGCACGTCACGACTGAGACACCCTCAGTTCGTGGCTCGTCGTCTGTCCTCGTTATCGTTATCGCATCACCACCACGAGGAGTGTGAATCAAACCAATCCTCAGACTCTGCTCAAACCGAGCAATCGCCACTTGTCTCTGCTCGAGTAGGAGGGCTTTGCCTCCTTCGTACTCCTATGACTCTGGGTAAGACCATTCCAACAATCCATACTAGATGATGAACGTTCCCCGAACGTCCCTCGATTCTCAACAACCATCAAAAAAGCTACCCTCGATGGTGGTACCTACAACGAGTTCGTACTAACACAACTCACGTACATCACCACTGAGACTCCAAACCTAAGTGGTCAACTCACCGTCTGCACCAACCGCTCAACACACAACATACACCGATCGGTCCACCTCGGAATTCGATCCACAAGTACCACTTTTGTGGTCACTCGTCCGATCACTTACCAACTAGGGTTATAACAAACCCGACTGCTCCCTGCAGCACGTCCATCTCGAGTGATCCCTCATGCTCGACTCCGAAAAGTGGTCATATGGTGTCTACTAGTCCACTAGATCCTATCTCTAGTAACTATGCGGCTCTAATCCGTTGGATTCACACGAATATCAATCCTACTCGGGATCCACTTCCTCGAAACACACGGCATAGGATGCCAATCGTACCCTAATCCAACGCACCTCGTGCTAAACACAATCTAACTAGGATTCAATCCCACTGAATCCTCCTACTCTTACCCTAACTATCAGGTTGATGACGGACTGTTACCATTGTAGAGACATCACATCCTCGACCTGCGCACCACTCTGAGAGCTAAACCTCGCTCTGATACCATTCTGTCAAGACCCGACCCTCCTCGGTTAGGACTCGACTCATCTTGCACGATATTGTCCACTTTGGACCTCCTTGCCCTTGCCCTCATGATTTTGTTTTCGGGAGCTCATGGTGCAACTTCTCAGGGGGTCACCCATCATGAAATTGCACCAACCTCAACTCGCTTAACTTTGGGGTTCCAATCCCCCCCAAAGCCACTTAAGCTCCCAAAAGGCCTCGTTTAGATTAGAGTTGCGCAGCGGCCCATTCTATCTAACACGATATTGTCCCCTCTGGACTCACTGGTCGAACCAGCCCAGCTCGTAGGGTTTTGTTCCCGATAGCTCACGGTGCAACTTCCCAGTGGGTCACCCATCATGGGATTGCACCAGCCTCCACTCGCTTAACTTTGGAGTTCCCTAGGAATCCAAAGCCAGTGAGCTCGTAGAATGCCTCGTGCTAGATAGGTGTGTGCATGCACGTTTAGGGCATACCATCACTCCTTTCCCAGACCATTCCCCTCGCAGGAATGTGGGATCGTTCACCGTTTCGTCCAGGACACGGGTCTTACACCAACCTACTCAAATCTTAATGGATACTCGATCACAAGTATAAACGTGTTCCAGATTTTCAGAAATCTTATTATGACAACACAATTGATCTCCAAACACTAACCGAATATCTGGACTCCTATTGGAGTCCCAATTATACACATTATGTTACCAATAATTTTTTACTAACACATTACCGCACGCATCAAGTCCAAGTAAGGATGTAACACCCCGGAAATTCGAGGATTATAATAATGTAATTTAATGTATGAATTGACGTTTTTACCATTGTGAATGTATGGCCAAATTGTTGACTTTTTAATTTGTGGGTCAAATGGACTTTGACCAATGACCGTGACGTAGTTCGGGACGTCACGAGTCCATAGACGGGTGGCACGTCCAATTCGGACGATCAGGCAAAAAGTTATGACTATCGGAAGCTCAGGGGCATTACCGTAATTTGGATGATTGGGGCGAAAATGTTGACTTTTCGTTTGGCAACTAATTTTCACATGACTCAAGGACCATTAGGTAGGTCTCGATGCCCTGAGTCCGTAGACAGGCAGCACGCCGAAATCGGACTTCGTATGGCTGAGTTACGGGTCTAGAAAGTGAAGGGCATTTTGGTAATTATTGAACCAGGGGCATTTTGGTCATTTTACCCCTGGTTAATGTAGAAACTGCGGGGGAACATGGGCGGCACCACCATGTACGGTGGTTCTGAGTGCCCAATTGATTATTCAAGGGTGTGCTGGAAAGTATGGATTGTTTAAAACTTTTGGAAGCATCAAACGTGGTCTAATTCATCCACCCAACACGGTCATTTGATAATTGAAGATTCGAAGCTTTCGGGGGGCAAATTTCTGTGGACAGTAAGGCTTCCACGAGCCTCTAGGATGGCTTAAAATTGTTTAAAACTGAATAGGAATTGAGTGAGCTTCACTCTGCCGTTGAAAGAACTGAGAATAGGTGAGGAACCAAAGAGAAGCCTTTTCGGGGAAAATTGGAGGGAATTTCAGATTTCAATTTATACGGTCTGTTGGACCAATCTAAACACTGAGTGAGCTTTTTGGGCATGTTTAGAACACATCCATATCAAAATCAAAGGCAACCAGCCACGGGTGAGCTGGGACTGTGACTGCCGTGTTCAGAGAAATTTCAGAGGTTTGGACGACTACTTCCAGGTGAGTGTTGGTCCAATTGATTGTGTGTTTTAGTTCGTTTTGATCCTATTGTGCTTCCTGTGAAGTTAATTGGAGATTGAGTTAGAAACCAGGAAGTTCTGGTGATTGACTCGTTTGGTTGATCACGGGTCGATGGGTCGATTGGGGACTTGTCGAGGCTGATTAATGTCTCAGAACCTAAATTGGATAGTTAATGAACATGTTAGGATCAAATACGAGTGAAATCGAGTGGAAATTGAGGGTTAATTAACCGGGTCAAGCCGCGGGTGGCAGGCCCGTATTACAGACAAACGGGTGAAGGTGGTGACACTGTAGCTACAGTGTCAGGCGCGTGACTTTCACACACAGCCACTTTGGGCGGCGCGTGAGGGCGCGTTGGATCTTATCTCTGATCACGATCAACATGACTCTTGTTCCTCTCATCATTCTGAACATTTCTGATGAATTAACCATGTTGATTTGAGATAGTTAGGAGGGTCAGTTTAGGGCCGGTTGTCACGGGAAACGTGTTGACGGTTTACCCGAGCCGGTTTCTGTTTCGGACTTTTTGGATAAATGTTTAAGACTTGTAGTGACCCTTACGTGTGATTTGGACTGACAGGAATTGTACGATAATCCCGGTACAAGTTCGTATGCGCAGGTTCACCGCGGGATCGTACTGTGAGTGGGCCCGATTTCATTAAACCCTTGCATGCTTAAATGTTTTCTAATTTACTTATATTCACATGCTGGAATCATGAAACGGTTTTGATGATATTGAAATTATGGTTATGGTACGTTTCACGGTTTTTGGGTTTGAGACCCGTCGGATGAAACTTAAAGATTGGTTTTGGATTTTATCTATGTATATTTTGTTGCATGTGGATATCAATAAAATGTATTTGGTACTGCACTGTATAGATCCACTCTTATGATACTGTCTCCTCCGGATGTGGTACCCCGGAGTGGTCATGGCGCATTACCTGCGAGGGGTCATTCTACGGAGGAACCGGACCGTAAAATGACTCAGGAGCAGGATTGCTTATTTGACGTCAGGGACGTCGAGCGTCTAGGATGCTAGGCATTTGAGATGCCGTACCCGGACAGGGTTCAAGGATTGGATTCGGGATTGAGACCCCGAGTGGCACGCGTAGCCTTGAGACTGTGACCTTACTGGATGTCAGGGACGTCAAACATCTGGGATGTCAGGATTGGAGCATATAGTGCAGTGGCTAAAATTATCTTATGATTTTATTACATGCCTTATGATTCATATTATATGGTTTATGGTTTATGGTTTTAAATTTCTGATGCATGCATGTTTGGAAAACGGAGGGGTAAATTATATGTTTTACTTATTAAACGGTTTTATAAACTTGAGTTTCGGCCCACTCATCCTTATTGTTTTGGTAACCCCTCCAGGCTGTGCTACTGAGGTAGAGAAGGATCCTGAGGCTGAGGCATAGATCTACTTCCGCGTACCTGATCTCCTGTTGGGTGGTTTGCCCGCAGGTTTATTTTAGAGTCGTGCTCGCAATTTGTAATTTGGAACTTTATCCCTTGTCTGACATCGGTTTATTTCGGATTTGATGTATAACTTTATTTGGTTATTTATTCATTTGAACTTTTGAGGTTAAAATTGGAACGTTATTTTGGGTGTCAGACGGGAGCAGGGCACGTCCCCATGTGGTCCTAGGGGGATCGGGGCGGGTCCTGTCAAAGGACCTTCCATCACACTAATCCTCAAACACTTAATTCAGCCAGAGAAACATGTGAGGACCCGTACCTTGGGGGCATGGTTAGCAATCCCACATTGCCAGGGGGATCTGGGGAATAGACTTTATATGTATGGGCGCGCATCTATCCTATAGGAGGCCTTTTGGGAGCTCACTGGCTTTGGATTCCTTGGGAACTCTAAAGTTAAGCGAGTAGGGGCTGGTGCAATCCCAGGATGGGTGACTCATTGGGAAGTTGCATGTGAGCTCTCGAGAATAAAACTGTGAGTGCTAGGCCCAAAACTGACAATATCCTATTAGAGAACGTCAGGTCGTGACAATTTGGTATCAGAGCCCAACCCCGGCTGGAATTGAGTGTGCCAGTGAAGACGCTGAGCCCTAAAGGGGATGGATTGTGAGGACCAGTGCCTTGGGGATATGGTTAGCAATCCTACAACACCCGGGGGATCTGGGGTATACGCCTTATATGTATGGGCACACATCTATCCAACATGAGGCCTTTTGGGAGCTCACTGGCTTTGGATTCCTTGGGAACTCCAAATTTAAGCGAGTAAGGGCTAGTGCAATCCCAAGATGGGTGACCCACTGGGAAGTTGAACGTGAGCTCTCAAGAACAAAACCATGAGGGCTAGACCCAAAGCGGACAATATCCTATTGGAGAAGGTCAGGTCGTGACAAACATATTCACCATTCTCAAATCCTAGATATCAACAAGTATATTGACTTCTACTCGTGAGCCCACTTCCTGTTTGGAGTCACACAATTATTCCCTTTTTTAGTGCAGGACATCACTGATCACACCACTACGTCAACCCAATATCACAAATATCAGGTAAACACACGGTCATACAAAACATATAACACC
This sequence comes from Prinsepia uniflora, assembly GCA_032719365.1. Classification (NCBI taxonomy): domain Eukaryota; kingdom Viridiplantae; phylum Streptophyta; class Magnoliopsida; order Rosales; family Rosaceae; genus Prinsepia; species Prinsepia uniflora. The sequence goes on along the minus strand of CM064867.1, from coordinate 40,494,591 downwards.
TCAACTAATCCGGGTGACTCGTACTAACAACACATCACATATAAAAACAATTCAAGTCAAACCCCAAAACTACCCCGAGGCTACCATTCTCATCTCATTAACAGGTCGTGCACGAGGTTCACATTGCGAAGGAATGACAATTTCAAGCACAAATCAGAACCTAAACTCTGATACCAAGTTGACAAGACCCAATCCGACGAACCCTACTTACAGTGTATTCGGGTCCTGCTCCCGTCTGACAAGTAATATAACTTACTAAAAGTATCCTTGAAACCCTATCAGACAAGGGATACTTGCAACTCGTGAGCTTATGCCTCCGCTCTGGAAACTACCTCAGTCCTCGTGCAATGGCCCTAAAGGGCTTCAAAACCAGGGAAAATGTGTGAGTGGATGAAAACAATGGTTTATATAAAAAACTATTCAAAAACATATTATTTACCCTCTGTTTAAATGAGCTATGCATGCACCGAGTTTACGAATAAAACATCAAATTCCAAATACGTCCAGTGACAAGAAAATTAGGAACTACACAAACTTTACCAGCATGGAAACCATATCAAAACATCACTTCAAATATGACTAGACCAAAGCACAGACCCAACAAACATAGACAACCAGCCCTATCAAAATATTAGCACAGATGTGACACAAAAATGCATAAGCTTACCAATCACACAAAACCAACCGTACTGAGTTCATCAACATACCAACTAGCTAATCATATCAATTGACCCAACCTCGACGTCAGTTTCTGAATCATCGTATCAAACGTGCCACGACCCATCCCAATCCCCATGGATTATCGTGGGATGTGCCATGCTCCCATCTGACACCACGTACCAGACCAGGGATTAAATTGTAAGCCGCTCGGGGTTACTCGAGTGCGCAGTAACTTGTGGAGTACGCAGTGGCACCATATAAGTCACATGCCGTTGCAAACTCCACTAGTCACTACGCACTCGTGTAACCCCGAGCGGCTTACTGTTTTATCCCTGGTCTGGAACGTGGTATTAGATGGGAGCATGGCGCATCCCACGATAATCCAGGGTGTTTGGGATGGGTCGTGTCAAAATGTGCACTACCAGTAGCCTAATATCACTCGGGAAAGATGGAGCCCCAGACTCGATGTCCGAGTTTGGACCGACTCGAAAATTACGGAGTCCCAAACTCGACGTCCGAGTCACAGTCCTAGTCTCAGGAATTACTGAGCTCCAAGTTCGACGTTTGAGACGAGTCTCAGGAATAACAAAGCCCATCTCAACGCTCGAGACTTGGCGATATATTAGTCTCGGGAATGACGAAGCCCAGCTCGACGTCCATGACTTGCATAACAATCGGAATCTCGAGGAGGGTCATGAACCACATCAGATCATATCATACTCACAGCACCATAATCATCACACATCACCTTAAATATCTCAAATACCGAGGAACTACAAATCCACATCAACAGTAACTCACCATCATCCAATATCTCGGGCCTAAGCCCCAAAACCATAACTCCATCAAACCTCGTAAAACAAACCATTAAAATATTCAATAAAATCATATAAAAATCCCAAACTTCAATCATCGGCAAAATCATATAAATATATCATAATGTATATAAAGTTGTTTCCCAAACTCAATAATGACCCGGAGTATGACAAACCTAATTTCCTCGCAAAACTTGTCAAATTGGGATTTCCGTAAATTCATCAAATCCCCAAGAAATGCATATAAAACCCAATTGATCCAACACTACCAAAATCACAAATCATAATCATACTTATTCAACTCAAGTCCACAATCGAACAATATTCGAAATATGACTTATGAAACCTCTCATAAATCATGAAATATAATAATAATAAAATATTCATATATTTTTTTAAATCATATAATAATTCCAATCACCCAAATATCAATAATGGCACAACGAAACCTATTTAAAACACATAAATAGGCATACATAGGGTTTATAGAAAACAAAGTCCATTCACACGTACCTTTCGCGTGACCGAACTGAACCGTAAAATTTTCCCTAAAATACGAGAACCTCAATTCCTGCCAAAATCACTTATAAGGGTTACTAATCATCCCAATTAATTCCTATATTAATCCCATAATTTTTCGAGATTTTTAAACATATTAAAATGGACCCTAAACATTCGGATAGTCAAAATTGTCCTTGGACAATATCGATCTCCCCAAAAATTGTTCCTTTAGATTCGTAACATCAAATACATTATAAACCATGTTGAAACCACTTCGAAAATTACCTCCACATGCCCCCACGCGCCACCTGAAGTGGTTTCGCGTGGGAGCCACGCGCCTAACCACTGTTCATCATCTCCTACCTTGCACCAGACCCAATTATTTGCAACCGAGTCATCCCGACCCACGAGTTCAACTCGTGTTGAAAACCGTCATTTTAACACCGTTTCTCACATTTCAAAGCCCAAAATTCATCTACATAACACTAGAAAGAGATCTATGAACCGAATATGGGGGAAACTCGCCTCGATGGCCTAGTTCGAATCCACGCACTTCGACTGTAGGGTTCAAGTTCATGCTACCTCGTTCCTGCGTCCCATAACCACTGGTTTTTGCCCCAAAATGATCACAAGACTTCCAGGAGCTCACATAGTGCCTTAAATCCCATGTTCTGGGCTTGAAATCAGGAAACCCAAAATTTAACCTCACGGGTCCTAGTTCCTATATTCATCATTTCAACTTTTTTTCTCACGGTTTTCACAATCTTTTCTTCCTCTCATCTTCTTCTTCAACTCACCTCACTCCCAGCATCATTTCCAGGTCCCTCATCACTCAGTCCTCTATTTTTTCTCACTCGCAGCCAACATCATTCATGGTGTTCGACCCATGGCCACCGAACCTTCACCAGCACACACTCACACATCTATATATAAAGGGGCAAGTCGGTGGAGGGGAGAGCATACCAGAACCATCCAGAGTGGGACACTTGTCCAATTCCAATTAGTTCGCATTGCCTAATGACCAATTTTCCCTTCATGTACAAATTACCAAAATACCCCTAGGGGTTCATGACCCGAAATGACCTCACATGGTCTCCAATTTTGTTGTTTCGCCTGTTGACGTACTCGGGAGGCCGAGACCTTCGTGAAGGTATTTTTGGAATTACCAAAAACTATCCCAATCAAAAAGTCAACATTTTAGACCCTAGTCAAAGTCAACCCTTTGACTTTGACCAAAAAGGCAACTTTTGACTTTTAGGTGTAAAATGGTCTATTTCACCCCACTTTTTCGATTTCACCCTCGTTAAAGGTCTGGGTTGTTACACGTGTGATAGTCCCCCATGCCAAGCCAATCTCCTATGTCTAGCGCATAGGCCACACTCCACTTTTGCTGTCTTTAGATTTCCATGGGACGGAAGGTTTCCGCACGAGGAAAGGTTTTGCTGTTGTGCAAGTTAAGAAGTGTTGTGCAAGGAACAAAGAAGAATTTCCTTGTGAAAGAATGAAGAAATAATTTCGGCTATCTTTTAGGAATTTTAATGAGGAATTGATTTCCTAGGGTTTTTATGAGATTATACAACTATATAAAGGAATGTGCTTATCATTTAAATGTTTACCCATTGTTTTACAAACTAGTTGTTCTCCCTAGAATTAAACCTAGGCCCCCTTCCTAAGATTAAATAAGGGAGTTTAGACGAATTACCTAACATTCATCCATCTTCATTAGGTTCTTTCTGCGACCTAGAGTTCCTAGTGAAAAGTTTTCATCTTCTCCATCCACTTTGGCGTCTTAATCGGTTCTTGGAATCCAACAAGTGTAACTAACTCTTTTACACCTAAACTCTTGAATCTAATCTTGGTTGTGTTTATAAATTCAATATAGGTGATGGTTTTCTTCTTCTAATGTTTGTAAATGTTAAATTCAATCTACTTGTGTTTTACTTTTTGAATTTTAGTTACTTCATATGTTTTTGTGCTTTATACATCAATTTAACAGTAAGTGTTTATTCGTGACTTGGTTTACTTAGAATAGGATTGAGGAGACTCAATGTGTATCACGATCTGGCGCATTGAGTCAACAGCTAAAGGTGAATCATATCGTAAGTGTTGATCGCAATTTAGAGCATTTATAATATAAAAAACTTATGAAAGTAATCGAGGTAATGAAGGTAAAGTAGGACACGGTAAGCAAATGATGGTGTCACTTGCAAGTATTAAACCCTTTTTTGAAGGTAAGATTTCGTGTCCATACAATGATCATACAATGGCCCCTACTTATTGCATACTACAATCTTCAAAAAAGGGTTTTAAGTTGATCATTGTATGAATTAAGTGTTTATTTGAAGGTGTAGTTCACGCTAATCAATTTTTGGCACCATTTCTAGGGAATTGAAAATCGTTTTTAACGTGTTAGTGTATATAAAAAAAATAGTTCATATCATACTTGTTATTGTATATACTTGTTCTTAACTTTCAATGTTCTTATGTAAATTGTAAAAGGATAGTCTTAGATATATGTTGATCACTTGTTATTTGGTTTTTAAAGTGCGATTATAATAGAATAGGTGAAGTCTCTTTTGTTAACTTATCACTGAAACCCTTCATGGACCTTTGACTAAACTTTAAGGCCATGAGGTTGAGGGTGGTGCTTTTTGACACTTGAAGTTGTCTTTGGAAATGGAAAATTATTTATCTCGTGTAAGAAATTATTTAGGGTGATGTCTAGGATAAGAGACGATACTCGTGACGATATTTGGATTTGAGAAGTGAACCTCGGGGAGTTCCAAAATCAATCGTACCTCTCACAGTTATTCTTTCTAACCTGGTCACTCTTGGACTTGCGCAAAGAAATGAATGATGATTTGAGTCTAAGACATTTACATAGGCCGCCTATCTGTATAAGTCTCACTTTAGACTCTGAATACATGTGACCTATAAATATCTTTGAAGAAATTAACTTGTAATGTTGTGGTAAATTGGATTACTAGCTTAACTCTAATCATTTAACTCTTATGAAATTAACTCTTTTGATTTAAAATTGTTGTAGATATTAGTTCCTTATACTAAGTTCGTTTAAAACGTTTTGAATACTAACTTAACTCTTCTGATGTTGCATGCACTCGTTTACGAATTAACAATTGACAAACTAGCCTTAAGAGTTTATAGAGACAACTTGATATTCCATTGGATGACAATTCATTCGTTGAAGCACTCAAGCAAGCCGAGTCACTAGGATATAAATCCCCAAGTTTTCATGAGTCCATTGGTGAAACTAGTGAATCAGAAGAAGAGCAGAGCATCGAAGTACCAATGGCAATGGCATGAAACCAGAGCATCCGAGAGAAAACTTGCTCAACAACTGAGGGTATTGCAAACTTTAGCATTCAATATCCCAAGCCTCAAAATAACAAGAAGGATATCAAGCTCAAAAGTGGCGTCCTCCATCAGCTTCCAAAGTTCCATGGACTCAGAAACGAAGAACCACACAAGCACTTGAAAGAGTTCTCATTCATTTGTGCTAGTATGTGTCCAGATGATGTAGACTTGGATATCATGAAATTGAAGGCATTTCCTTTGTCTTTAGAAGATAGGGCACGAGCTTGGCTTTTGGATCTCCCATCTAACCATATTGACTCATGGAATAAGTTCCTTACCAAGTACTTTCTAGCCTCGAGGACCACAGCCTTCAAAAAGAAAATCATAGGAATAAACCAGCGAGAACATGATAAGAACTTCAGCCATTACTATGAGCGTTTCAAGGAGCTATGTGCTTCATGTCCTACTCATGGGATCACTAAAGGCTACCTTTTGACTTACTTTTACGAAGGACTGAAGGCATATGATCAAGGACCATTGATGCTGTAGCAAATGGAAGTTTCTAGGCTAGAGACCTAGTGGAGGGGCATGCACTATTGGAAAGTTGGGCATTGAATGATGCCCAATATGAGGGTGTCGAGCCATCTCCTAGAAATGTACATGAGGTAAGGACAAATTTTGTTAATGATGCTAAAATTGATAAGATTGCTTCTATGTTGTCAAATATGTAGAATTAAAGAAACACGTTGAACTAGTATGTTCTATATGCTCTAAGGGCCATCTTGATGGACAATGCCCTCTTGCAGAGGACGAAAACAATGGAATCGAAATGGAAAACGCCATTGGAGGTTATCAAATGGGTAAGCTAGTGGAATTCATGGGCCAAATTCGAGCAAGTGGAATGTTTCCACTGATAAGCCTTGAATTAAGCATCATTTTATATCCTTTATGCTTATCTTTTAATATTTAAATAGAAAAAAATTGTAGAAAGTAATCTATTTTGTGAGAAATGTGCAGAATTGGATTAAGAACGGAATTATGAGAATTTAGGCGAAAGAATCACCTCAATCGGAGTTATAACGAAAAAGTTATAATCAAAACAAAGGAGGCCACCAAAAAGTATAACCAATTTCGATAGGAAGCTACCGAACCAATTTAATCAGCCCAAGAACCATTTCGGCGCGCACCTCCTGATTCTCTTACAAACCGTCGGCCCGCGTGTATCAAACGCTTCCTCTTCGGCTCGGTGCGCGCGTCCTGCGCTCCTTCTTTACATTTCGGCCAACATCCACCAAAGAGCCCAACTGCAGCCCAGCCGAGTTGACCCAAGTTGAGTTGGTGTTGACCAAAGGCTTCCTACCAACGTTGACCACCAGTTTCGGTTGCTGACCACCAAATCGGATCCTGGGGCTTTAAATTTGAGTTTTAGGTTAATTTTAGGATTAATTCAAGTTGTTTTCACACCTATTATCCATTTTGTATTAGGATTTCAATCCTATTGCCTTGTCTTTTATTATTCCCCCCCCCCCCCCCCCCCCCCCCTCCCCTTCCCTTTTTTTTTCTTGTAGGAAAGGTTTTTAATTAGTTTTCTTATATATTTAGGAAACCTTTTCTTTTTAAAATTTAAATTATGAACTCCTATTTATTTGGGGATTAATTTTCTCCTATAAATAGAGAGGTTTAGGCTATTTATAAGAGGTGGCTCATTCTTTGTATTAAGCTCTACTCAACCAATTTTTCCCTTTTATTATATTCAAGGTTTCAAGTGTAAGAATAATTACACCATACTTCACCTTCTACACCTTCATCCGTGACTAAGTTGAGGAGCCCTCGCTTGTCTAACCAAAGAGTGCCCAATCCATTCATATCCGTAGGGAGCCCCGAAGAGAAAAAGTGTAACACGGCCTCTTTACCTTGTAGTTATTTCTTATATTTGAATATTGGTTATATGAATTGATTTATAATAATATTCTTGGTTTTATGATTTCTATTGCTTCAATATTCTATGTGTTCTATGATTCTAGTTTTTGTTATTTTGTGTGTTCGCACTTAATGCTTGACTATATATAGGGAGCCCCGAGTTTAGGTCATTAAAAGTGTCGTGGGGAGCCCCAGGCACGAACTTAAGAGAATATGCAAGTAACTCGTAAGATTAAGATTATAGGATTACGTAGGTTGAAGTTAGTACAATCATGAATGAGTTAGGTTAAAGATGAGTTGACCATGTAAATAATAGATTAGAATAGTTTATATTAGCTAATCTTGTAGGACAATAGAAACAATCAAGTACCCCCCCCCCCCCCCCCCTAAATTAATTAATCAAACGATAATCATGCTTAGGTACCCTCAATCCCCTGTTAAGAACGATCCGTATTTACCAATGTTACATCTAAAAAAAAAAAGGATTTTTAATTGCATATGTTTCCTTAAGTATGTTTACTTTAATGCTTAGTTTTTGCGTATCAATTTGGCGCGGTTGCCGGGGATCGAACTCGGGTCACCCGCGTGACAGGCGGGAATACTTACCACTATACTACAACGACACTTAAGGAAAACATAGAACACGTAACCAACACTAAACCCTAATGCAAGACCCAAAGTCAATGCCATTATAACACGAAGTGGTAAGGTGGTGGAAAACATAGAAAAAGATCTAGCCGTTTTTTAGGCTGAAAATGCGAAGGTGGTGTCAAAGTCCATCAAGGCACTATCACCAAACTAATCTACCCCAGAGCAAGGTAATACACATATCCCTTCAAGTTCGATTATTACTAATTCTTCATTTATGTGTGCACCATTTCCAAGTAGGCTTGCGAAATCCAAGACGGGAGAATCTGATGAAGAGATCTTGGAAATCTTCAACAAGGTACAAATCAATATGCCCTTGATCGAGTGCATCAAGAAAGTGTTGAAATATGCTATGTTCTTGAAAGATTTTTGCACTGCAAGATGCCAAAAGAGAGTGAATGAGTTTGTGATGGTGAGTGAGATGGTATCTGCTGTCATCCAACCTAGGCGACCCCCAAAATTGAAGGACCCCGGAAGTTTTTTTGTTCCTTGCTTGATTCGTAACACTTCTTTTGATAAAGTTGTGTTAGACTTAGGATCATCCATTAATGTAATGCCATAGTCACTTTATGTTTCTCTATGTCTAGGAAACTTAAACGTGATGATGTTATAATACAATTAGCTGATCGTTCTAATGTGTATCCTAAAGGGTACAATGAAATTGTCCTTGTGCAGGTGAACCAACTAATCTTCTCTTCCAATTTCTATGTACTTGACATTGAGGATTCCCCTAATAAACAAGCTCTACTGATGCTTCTGTGAAGGCCATTCGTAAGAACTGCTAGAATTAATATAGATGTGTTGAACAGAACTATAACCCTAGAAGTTGATGGGGAGAAGATCAAGTTCAACATCTATGATGCAATGAGATATCCTAGTTCTACAACTCAGACTACTTTTTCTATTCATGTGTGTGATTCCCTTGCGTAGAACCACTTAGACTCTATACGTGAGGATGCACTCAATATGGCGATTCAAGAAGGAGTAGGACTGACTCAACTTGGGGACGCCCTTGTTGAAGAGATGAAGAGTGAGCTGGACCCTTGGATTTTGGAAGTAGTGGTAGCCTTAAATGAGGCACCAACGTATGTAAGTCCCCCTAAACCTTTGTCCCTTCTGTTAATACTACTAAAAATCTACCTTCAGTTTTTCAGGCCCCAGTACTCGAGCTTAAAGTTCTACATGAGCATATGAAGTATGCATATCTTAGATAGGAGGATACTTTGCCCGTCATTGTGTCCTCTACATTGAGTAAGGAGTATGAAGATAAGTTGGTAAACGTTTTGACAAAGTATAAGACTGCTATTAAATGGACTTTATCAAACATCAAGGGAATTATCCCTACTACTTGTGTGCATCAGATTTTGTTGGAGGATGAGGCCAAGCCCTCTAGAGAAGCTCAAAGTTTTCTCCATCCCCCTATAATGGAAGTTGTGAAGAAAGATGTAATTAAGTTGTTGGATTATAGGGTCATCTACCCAATTTCTTATAGTAAGTGGGTCTCACTCGTGCTAGTGGTTCCAAAGAAGAGTGGAATCATTGTTGTGAAGAATGTTGATGTCGAACTTGTGCCCCAAAGAAAAATCACATGATATAGATTGTGGATTGATTACAGGCATCTCAAGAAAGCAACTAGAAATGATCACTTTTCTTTGCCATTTATCGATCAAATGCTTGAGAGGTTAGCCAGACATTCTTATTATTGTTTTCTAGATAGTTTTTTCGATTACAATCAAATTTGTACAGCTCAAAATGACTAGGATAAGATGACTTTTACTTGTCCTTTTGGCACTCTTTTCCTTTAGGAGAATGCCATTTGGCATATTCAATGCCACAGGTACGTTACAAAGATGTATGCTATATATTTTCTCTAAATATATGAATAAGATAATTGAGGTTTTTATGGATTTCAGTGTCTTTGGTGATAGTTTCGATGCATTTTTAGAAAACCTTGAATTATTTTTATAAAGATGTGTTGGAACTAACTTAGTACTCAATTGGGGAAAATGTCATTTCATGGGTCGACTAGGGAAAGTCTTACGACATATTATCTCTTAAAGAGGAACAGAAGTTGATAAATCTAAGGTTGATCTTGTGAGGTACTTACCTTCTCTCACTTCGGTGAGGGAAATTCATTCCTTTCTTGGTCACGCAAGCTTTTATAGGAGATTTATTAAGGACTTTTCCCACATAGCAAGGCCCTTGTGCCGATTGCTTCAGAAGGAGACCCTTTTTGTCTTTGATGAGGAAAAATCTGGAATGATGCATTTGAGAGTGTTTTGATCTACAAGGAAAAGACAAAGGCATTTCATGATAAACAAATCAAGAGCAAAACATTCACAATTGGCCAAAACATTTGTCGTTCAATTCATAACTTAGACTCTTTCCAAGTAAGTTACGCTCTAGATGGATCGGTCCTTTTGTTGTTACTAATGTGTTCACTCATGGAGCTGTAAAGATCAAAAGCATGAAAATGAAAGAAAGTTCAAGGTTAATGGCCATAGATTAAAGTCTTACATTGAGGCACTTGGTGAGAACAATGTGGAGTTCAAAAGAGCACATCCACCTCACATCGTTTGCGTTGATTGAAGCACTTCATCTGCGCTGAATAGACGTTAAACTTAAAGCTCTTGTTTGGATGCAACCCAATGTGTTTCCGAGTTGTGAAGGAATCATCAACGCATATTTTCCTTCTGAGACCCTTCACTCTCTCTTATTTTGTTTAATTCATTTTTTTATTGTATTACTTTTGGTAAAACCTTCTTACTTGCGTTAATTCTATGTTCATTTGCTTTATACTTTATTACACTGAGGACAATGTATAGTTTAAGTGTGGGGGGAAGGGTTTACAATTTTGTATCAGAAAATCGTTTAAAAGCAAGCAAACAAAATTTTTCGTCTTTCAAATTTTTTTTAAAGCATTCTCAAGTCTTTTTGTTTTTAACTTAGTGTTTTTACAGAGTCTTAGAATGCCCTTAACCTGTCAATAATAATAATGAAGGAAACACAAATAAGGCATGGCTAAAAGATGATCACTACAACTTGAATTCAATTGTTAATGAATTATGTTTGAGTGTTTATGACTTGTAGTAGATGATGTATGGTAAACTGGTACATAAATAAGCATGCTAACATATGTGTGAATCATATGAACCCTATGTGAGCTTTAGAACTGTATATACATCTTTAATGAGTGATTCATAGAGTTCTTCGTTTAAATTGATACACATATGTCTCATAACTACTTATCATAGCTTGTAATGAACTCTAGAGGACTAGAACTTACTTTTATGTGATTTTCAAAGCTTTTAATTCAATGAACTCTCTGATTTTGGACATGACTAACGCATTAGGGCTACCACCACATATCCAAACATTCATGTTTCCCTAATTGAGTGCACGAGTTGCGACCCGCCTAGTGTAACCCCTTTGAGCCTACATTAAACCTTTCTTTCATCACCCTATAACATCTAATCACGTGAGCTTAGTATAGACATCTTTTACCCTTGTTCCAAAGACTTGGTTGAAGACTTAAAGATGGCGTGAAAAAGGAAGATGATGTTTGAGGACTTGTATGTATGTATAGGGAAAGACTTTCTCATACTACATTGTTATACATTGATTACCAAAGAAAAGGAAAAAAAATGTGAGAAAAAGTAAAAAAAAAAAAAGTGTTGTTTTGAGTCTCTTGAAAGGTAATACGATTTGAGTTTGAGTTAAGGCCCTTATAATTGTGAATTCAGAGTTAGAAAAAAATTGAAGAATTCAGGCTTTGTCCTATTTGCAAAGCTCAAGGACATTTAAAGTGGAGTCTAAGCCAACTTGATACTACGCACCCTATGTTGAGGGGTTGAACCTACGCCTACATGATGGAGCTTTTGATTGAGTCTTGGAACAACTTTGAGCACCACTTATCCTTCCATGCCTCTACACTTATCCTTCCATGCCTCTACACTTAGCCCCATGACAACCTTTATGAAAGACCTTATGATCCTTAACATGAGTAACTTTTGATTGGTTGAGTTAATCACTAAAATAAGCTTATGTTTTTGCGTCATTTGTGCAAGTATGTATTATTTTTCTTGAGATGTTTGGTTGAGATTTCACAAAGTACTTTCTTTCTAATTATGTGAGCTATTTGATTGCCTTACTAGCTTTTCTCTCATATAAACTTTGAGTACAAACACAACCATTTATATCTTGAGTGAAAAAAATGATGAGTGCATATCCTTGTGAGTTGATTCATACTTGTTTTAATCATGATGAATACACAACACAATTTACTCATTGTCTTACTTGTTGAAACACTTGACACTTCTTATTAACTCTTGAATTCCATAAACTAAAATTCTTTCTAAGTGTAAATCTTTGATGCCATAATCATAATGATGAAATTTTGAGACAAATGGTTAAAGGGCTTTTGTTGGTCAAGGAAAAAAAATTGTTGTCAATTCTTAGTTTATCTTAATATTTGCTAGGGACTAGTCTAAGTGTGGGAGAATTTTATAAGAACCTAATTGTTCATCTTTCTATATGAATTCTATTTATGTTTAGCTTTGTTAGAACCTTAATAATGTTAATTCTAACTCATTTTACGCTTTGCAAGTGCTAATTACAAGAATGGATGAACATAAGCAAAGTTTTGGTGGAAAATGAAGAACTAGGCCCTGGACCCAACCAATGTCACTAGACCTCCTAATCGTATCATAGGTCAAGGTCATGTGCCAGTCCCGTGTGCTAGTCTCCTGTGCCAGTCCTGTGTGCCAAGCCCATCTTCTAAGTCCAGCGTGCGGCCTACGACCCACGCCTCCGCTTCCGCCGCCTTTAGTTTTCCACGTGAAGGAAGTTTCCGAGCGAGGGGAGGATTTTCTATCGTGTAAGCTAAGGAGTGCCAAGAAAGGAGCAAGGAAGAATTTCCTTGTGAAAGAAGGAAGAAATAATTACAGCTATATTTTAGGAATTTTAATGAGAAATTGATTTCCTAGGGATTTTAGGAGATTACACTACTATATAAAGGGATGCGCTTCTCATTTAAACAGTTAACCATTATTTTACAAACTAGTTGTTCTCTCTAGAATAGAACCTAGCCACCCTTACAAAAATTAAATAAGAGAGTTTAGCCGAATTCCCTAACCTTCCTTCATCTTCATTAGGTTCCTACTGCGATTCAGAGTACCTAGTGAAAAACTTTCCACCTTCTCCATCCACTTTGGCATCTTAAGCAATTCTTGGATTCCAACAAGTGTAACTATCTCTTTTTCACCTAAACTCTTGAAGCTAATCTTGGTTGTGGTTATAAATTCTATATAAGTGATGGTTTTCTTCTTCTAATGTTTCTAAACATTAAATTCAATCTTCTTGTGTTTTACTTTCTGAATTTCAGTTACTTCATATGTTTTTTGTGCTTTATACTTCAATAGTGTTTATTCGCGACTCGGTGCACTTAGAATATGATTGAGGAGACTCAATGTTAATTGCGATTCGGCATATTGAGTCAACAACTAAAAGTGAATCATATTGTAAGTGTTGATCACGATTTGGTGCATTTATAATACGAAAAACTTATTAAGGTAACCGAGGTAATGAATGTAAGATTTCATGATTGGTTTAATATTTGAAAGTGTTGGTGTGTGGACATGGTAAGTAAATGATGGTGTCACTTGTACAAAGGTTAAGTAGTAGTAGATTTAATTCGTAGTTTCATAGTTTTAAATATGTAGCTTCTACAACACTTTTAAACACCCCCCCCCCCCCCCAAAAAAAACATTATTTATTCTCTCTCCTAACCGTTCTTAAATGTTCCTCAATTCGTCGGTCCAGAATGATCCCTACTTATTGCATACTACAATCTTTAAAAAAAGGTTTTAAGTTGAGCATTGCATGAATTAAGTGTTTATTTCAATGCGTAGTTCATGCTAATCACCCCCAAGCTCTTTTTAGTATGGAGGTATGCCTTGTACTATCTCTGGATCTTTTTCTTGGTAGGTCTCCCTAACTCCTTGGCTAACTTTCCATCCTTGCCTGCAATATACCATTTTCCCTCCTAGATTGTGGCTTTGAAAGGTTTGGTGTAGCAGCCCAAATCTTGAGGAAAAGTAAAAAAAAAATAGAAATATAGTGGAAATGACCGTTTTGCCCTTATGTGGTCAAAAGTTGACTTTTTTTTCGATTTATGGTTTGGAATTTTCAGGGGTACCGTTGCGTATGTCTTGAGATCCTAAGTTCATACACAAGCGGTATGCCAAAATCAAAGATTGGATGAGTTCATTACAGGTCTAGAAAGAGTAGGGGCATTTTGGTAATTTTTCCCCAAGGATATTTTGGCAATTTCACCATGAGATATTCTTTGAAATTGACATGTGTCCAGATTCTTCCCCTCTCTTATCTCCTCGGCCACTGTCCACCGACTTTGGGCTTATCCAATTATATATGTGTGTGACTTGGTTGTTTTTGTGTGTGTGACTTAATTGTTTTTGTGTGTGTGACTTGGCTGAGAGAAAAACAAGGAATAGAAGAGGGAGAACTAGGAGAGAAAAGAGGAGGATAAAGAGAGAAAGGCAAGAAGAAAAAGAAAGAACAAGGGGAGGTGTTGAACTCAAACCAAGAGGGGGAGAGAGAGAGAGAGAGAGAGTGAATCGAGAAGGAATTTTTGGGTTTGAGTTGTTCAACCCAGTTTTCTACTAGGAACCTTGGAAATAAGTTTAGAAACATCCTCTCTTAGTTCCCATGATGTAAATGAGCTGTTGTTTCGTTAGTTTGGGAGTTGGAATAGTCCAAACAGCAAAGGTGGTAAACGGTTGAGATAGAGAGGACTTTGGACGAGTTTTGTGGGTAACTTTCTTTGGTTTTGATTATATAGAGCCCTTTTTGAGCTAATGTAGAGTATATTGGATGAAAAAGGACTAAAAAAGGTTGAGTTTTGATAGAGATAGGACAAGGTCAGGTTGTCGGGTCAAGCGACCCAAAACTAGAAGAAAAAAAAACGGGCGAGGAAGATGACATTGTAGCTGGCGCGTGGGCACCATGCGTAGCCGCTTATGGTGGCTCATGGAGGCACGTGCCAACATGTCTTAGGATGTTGTCAACACACTTTTTGTAGTTTTCGATGTTACAGACATTTTGGCGCAAGTTTTGAGGCGATCAGATATCGTCTCGGGGCAGTTTTGATTGTCTGAAGGTGTAGGTGTTATTTTAAATTCGTTTAAAAATACCGAAAATTAAGGGATTAAAGTTTGAGTTTTTGAAGATAGTTAGTGACTTTTAGATGTGATTTTTGACAGGTTCTAAGGTTCCCAGAAATTACAGAAAGGCGTGCATGTGGGATTCGATTACATGAGTGGTGTGTGTGAGTGGACTTTTGTTTTAGTTAAAATATTATGCATGTATATTTAATTGTTTCAAGTGGTTTTCTATGTGATTTTCTTATATACGATTGATTGGGATATTTATATGATTTTTGACATTTTACAAAAATTGTTATCTTGCACATTTTACGAGGTTTTCTTGAGATTCTTTTTCTGGATTTTGTTTAAATTGTGGATTTTGGTTGAGTATGTTTTATGACATGAGATATTGTGAAGTTGAATTATTAATGATTTTCATCTTATTTAGGGATAATTTTGCGGAAATTATTTTATGATGCGCTTGACGAGATTTGAGCTTGAGTTGTATTTTCGGTTTAGGCCTGGGGTTCAAATGGACAGTGGGTGAGTAGATTTTTGTTTTCGTTAAATTATTATGCATGTATATTTAAATTTTTTTTCAAGTGGTTTTCTATGTGATTTTGGTGATATGTGATTGATTGAGATTTTTATATGACTTTTTACGATTTTACGAAAATTGTTAACTTGCACATTTTACGAGGTTTCTTGAGATTCCGTTTCTAGATTTTTTGTAAATTTGGATTTGGGTTGAGTATGTTTTGTGACATGAGACATTGTGATGTTGGATTATTAATCATTTTCATATGATTTTTGGATAATTTTAAGGAAATTATTTTATTCTGCGTTTGACGAGATTTGAGCTTGAGTAGTGTTTTGGGTTTAGGCCCGAGGTTCGAATGAACCGTGTGTGAGTGGACTATTTTTTTCGTTAAATTATTATGCATGTATATTTAATTTTTTTAAGTGGTTTTCTATGTGATTTTGGTGATATGCGATTGATTGGGATTTTTATATGATTTTTTACGATTTTACGAAAATTTTTATCTTGCACATTTTACGAGGTTTCTTGAGATTCCGTTTCTGGATTTTGTTTAAATTGCGGATTTGGGTTGAATATGTTTTGTGACATGAAAGATTGTGATGTTGGATTATTAATCATTTTCATATGATTTTTGGATAATTTTACGGAAATTATTTTATGGTGCGTTTGACTTTGAGGTAGAGTTGTGTTTTGGGTTTAGACCCAGGGTTCGAATGGACGGTGTGTTAGTGGGCTTTTGTCTTCGTTAAAGTATTATGCATGTATATTTAATTGTTTCAAGTGGTTTCCTATGTGGTTTTGGTGATATGCGATCGATTGAGATTTTTATATGATTTTTTACGATTTTACGAAAATTGTTATTTTACACATTTTATGAGGTTTTCTTGAGATTTCGTTTCTGGAATTTGACTATGTTTTGTGACATGAGATATTTTGATTTTGTATTATTGATGATTTTCATATGATTTTTGGATAATTTTACGGAAATTATTTTATGGTGCGTTTGACTTTGAGGTAGAGTTGTGTTTTGGGTTTAGGCCCGGGGTTCGAATGGACGGTGTGTTAGTGGGCTTTTGTCTTCGTTAAATTATTATGCATGTATATTTAATTGTTTCAATTGGTTTCCTATGTGGTTTTGGTGATATGCGATCGATTGAGATTTTTATATGATTTTTTACGATTTTACGAAAATTGTTATCTTGCACATTTTATGGGGTTTTCTTGAGATTTCGTTTCTGGATATTGTTTAAATTGCGGATTTAATTTGACTATGTTTTGTGACATGAGATATTGTGATGTTGGATTATTGATGATTTTCATATGATTTTTGGATAATTTTACGGAAATTATTTTGTGGTGCGTTTTACGAGATTTGAGCTTGAGTTGTGTTTTGGGTTTAGGCCCGGGGTTCGAATGGACGGTGTGCGAGTGGACTTTTGTTTTCGTTAAATTATTATGCATGTATATTTAATTGTTTCAAGTGTTTTCCTATGTGATTTTAGTGATATGCGATCGATTGAGATTTTTATATGATTTTTTACGATTTTACGAAAATTGTTATCTTGCACATTTTATGAGGTTTTGTTGAGATTCTGTTTCTGGATTTGGTTTAAATTTCGGATTTGGTTTGACTATGTTTTGTGACATGAGATATTGTGATGTTGGATTATTGATGATTTTCATATTATTTTTAGTTAATTTTACGGAAATTATTTTGTGGTGCATTTTACGAGATTTAAGCTTGAGTTGTGTTTTGGGTTTAGGCCCGAGGTTCGAATGGACGATGTGTGAGTGGACTTTTGTTTTCGTTAAATTATTATGAATGTATATTTAATTGTTTCAAGTGGTTTCCTATGTGAATTTGGTGATATACGATCGATTGAGATTTTTATATGATTTTTTACGATTTTACGAAAATTGTTATCTTGCACATTTTTCGAGGTTTCTTGAGATTCCATTTCTGAATTTTGTTTAAATTGCAGATTTGGTTTGACTATGTTTTGTGAGATGAGATATTGTGATGTTGGATTATTAATGATTTTCATATGATTTATGGATAATTTTACGGAAATTATTTTGTGGTGCGTTTTACGAGATTTGAGCTTGAGTTGTGTTTTGGGTTTAGGTTGAGGGTTCGAATGGTGGATTTTTATTTATGAGTTGGTATGTGTTGGAAGTATATGATTTCTCGATAGGTTTTTTTTTTTTAGTTGTGGATCTGTTTTAAAGCGTTATATGTGTGTTGTGAAAGTATGTTTTTCGATATGGGTGATATGAAACGTGGTGATGACTGTGATGTTGGACTTGGATTGGTTATATGTGATTATTCTTGTTGGTTGGTTAGCCTCAAACACCAAGCTGAGCTCCAAATCCTGAGGCTAGTATTGTATTAGCGACTCAAACGTAGAGTTAGGTTCCGAATCCTGAGTCGGGTTCACTCGGACGTCAAGCTAAGCTACTAATCCCAAGTGGTGTGTATACCGGTAGTGCAATGATTATGATCATTGATATTGTTCCTATGGATGGGTTGACTATACATGATTTCTGTGGTGATGTTAGATATGGATTGATGGTGTGTGATTGCTGTGATGGCTTAGTGTTGACTGTTGTGGTGATTTCTGAGATGATTGTATCGGCTTACTAATGCATTTGATGGTTTAATGTGCTTTTGACACGGGGTTTCTTTTTGTGTATTTCAAGGACCTGATGTGTGTTTTGTGTTAATCAGAATTTGATTGTTTCATATGGATTCATAGTTTTATAAAACGGAGGGTAAATGCTAATTATTTTCAAACAATATTTTAGTATGGTTATTTTTGTCCACTCACACGTTTTCTTGATTTTGTAACCCTCTAAGGTCGTGTTACGAACTTTGGGTTGAATGAGTGGCAGAGGCATGCATGATGAAAAGTAAAAATATCCATTGTTTGTCAAGTTTAAGTGTAACTTACAACGGATTAGGTGACTTGTTAGATGGGAGTAGGGCCCGGGTGTGGTTTATGAGGTGTTTTCAGGGCTGGGTCCTGTCATTTGGCCATTTTAGTGGCCTTCTCCAGAAGAACTAACTTTTTTCCTTGAGATTTTTGCTGGCAATGCCGTCCCTTAATCCACTAACTAGATGTTTGTTCCTACTTCCTTCCAATGTCTCCTAATTTTTGAAGCATTGAGTCTTGTGGCTTCTTGGTTTTGGGGACACGAGGTCCATGTTTCTGTTCATGTACGCCTAGAGGAACATCATCTCAACCTTGCTCTGAGCATCCCGACTTTGCTTTAACATCTGGAGCCGAGGTCGTAGGAACATATTTTGTTTGGCACTTTCTGCATAACACTCTTTTGTCCTTATCTGTGGCAAACACTGGCCTGGTTTAGTCATTGTGTAGTTGAACACAATTGGGTGTGCCATGATGTAGTGACACAGGCCATTTGTAAAACTATTTGTCCATGAGATCTTCGAGTTTGGACAATTCTTGCTTGGAATCCGATTTGATTACCTTATCTCTTACCAACTCATCATAGATCTCTCCCACTTTGGTAAGATCAAACGAACAGGAACCAAATATCGGTGTTTTATTTGTGAATGGGTCGTCACTTGGCATGATCGGCTTCTGCTCCCGAGCAGGCTTGACTAGCAACCTTAGGATTACAGGCCCATTCCCTGTAGTCTGGATCTTGGTCGTTGCCACTTCTAGCTCTTGTTCCTCTTTCACTGTCTTTAATTCTTCTTGGAGTTCCTGGTGCTCCAATTGGTGTACAAGGATCTTGTTTTTATAGAACGGTGGAACTTTAGAGTTATGCCTCTGCCTTTGTTCTTCCTCGATCAGCCTTTCAAATCGGGAAGTTGACACTACTATGTCTCAGAGATAAGAGAAGGTAGTATCATCAAACTTCTTCTTGAGGTAAAATCTCAGAGCTCGTTGTGCCATAGCCACTTTCTGGGCATTATTGATAGGAAACATGCACGTCGTTTTCATTCTTTTGAACCTAACAATGAAGTCCTCTGTGATCTCATGCGCATCCTGCATTAGGGCAGTCAGGTCAATGATGGTGGCTTCGGGTTCAATCCTATAGAATTCCTCATGGAATTTGGCTTAAATTTGCCCCCGAGTATAGATGGATGCCTCTAGTAATGAAGTGTATAAATAGAAAACATCCCCAGACAGGGAACTACTGAAAAACCATAACTTAAGGTAAAGGTTATCGTCAATAGCCACGAATTGGGATAAGAACCTCCAAATGTGTTGCAAGGACGATGTGCTGCCAAATCTATTAAAGAGTGTGAATGTTGGCGGCTTAAAATTCATGGGTAAATGGTTATCCTAGTCTATAAAAACTAGATAAGGCTTTCTATGGGTTGGGACATTAATTCTCTGAGGAGGCTTTGCCTGACCTGTTATTCAACGCCTTAGTTCGTTCATTTCATTCACGAGAACGTGATGCTCTGTAACGCGTGACAGGACCCGTCCTTAATTATCACGAGAACTGGACTAATCCTACCACCGACGTCCAACTCACTTCCCGACAAGTAACGCAAGTTAATAATTTAATTAATATTACTTTTTGTCACACCTTGTAACATTTATTGTATACTAAAATCCCAAAACAAATACATAACTCATCACATATACTTTTTATCATTTAAGTCAAAATAGTCTAAAACTAATCAAAGGGTTACATTCCTTTCAATGATTCGTTACTTATGGACTTAACATTTATTGAGTATTATTTGTTCCAAACCATAGGTTTAATTATCATAATATAACTATCACCATCATATTTCATAATTGCATCTAAATACTAACCATATAGTAATTGTCATTTACTAATATATTTATAACTTATTTACTTGTAACTAAGAATATCACAAACTTTGCACTTGTCATTTTCACCATTCATCTCATCATTATTCAAGAGTATCAAGTTCAAAATAAATGCTTGATCATAAAAATCCCTAACCTTAACTAGACCAGACATCTCCTTTGATGTCCAGCAGGTTGCCCAATTCCTGAGTACCCCCACTGATGTCCATCTCATTGCTGTCAAAAGGATTCTCTGCTACCTAAAGAGCACTCTCGGTCATAGGATTCAAATCCACAGAGTTGCCTCTCCCTTGCGCATTTTGGCCTTCTCTGATGCAAATTCGGCAAGTTTTCAAGACACCAGGAAATATGTGACTGGCTTCTGCATCTTCCTTGGTTCTACATTGATCTCCTGGTGCACCAAGAAACAAAAGACCGTATCTCACTCCAATTCTGAAGCTGGATACTGTGCCCTGGCCTATGCATATGTTGACAGTATTTGGCTACTAAGCCTGCTTCAAGAACTCCAAGTTCTACCTGCACTGCCCATTCAGATGTATTATGATAATCTGAGCACAATATACATGACCGGAAATCTACTCTTTCATGCCCACACCAAGCACATCGTCCTGGACTACCACTTTCTTCAAGAAAGAGTTGCTTCAGGCACTCACCATGTGCAGTTTGTTCCCTCAGCCCATCAGCTTGCAAACCTATTTGATAAAAGCCTCCCCCTCGCCACTTGCATCTAGCATCCAAACTTGTCACCCATAGGGTGCCTAGTTTGCGGAGGGTAGGGTGTAGAATAGTATACACAAATATACTTTTGTACACTATAAGCTAGTATACATCCATACAATTGTCATAGGTTAGATAGCCTACATCTATCCCTATGTAATTAGATGACATTTTTCTTATTAGTCAATTATCTCCACATCTATGTTAGAAACAGATAAGGAGCAATAACTGCTCCTTCACACTTGTATAAATATAGCTATTTGGCTCTTGGAATAACAAGAATCTAATTTCTATCAATTCTACAATGAAATTACCAAATTACCCTTTAACCAAAATTATCATAATACCCTTCATCTTTCTACACCTATAATTTATTTGTTTAAACTTATTTTTTGACATGCCGCCTGCCTATGTACTCAGAAGGCTGAGACCTTTGTAATAGCCTTCTCGAATTACCTAAATGAGGTCCTAGTCAAAAAGTCAACATTTTGACTTTTAAGGGCAAAATGGTCATTTTTATTCCTTTGAATATCTAGGGCGTCACAATCTCCCCTCCCCTCTAAAAACATTTAGTCCTCATTTTAAAACCGAACTAAACTTATCCAATATTAATTACCCATAATAATTTTTGTTACAGTCACATGTACTCAAATCATATACCCAAGAACCATCCAAACACATAGTATATCCAATCCATAATCAAAACCATTTCCAAAAACCAAACTCAAAGCCCAAAACATACTTTATATCAAACCTCGTAACACGTGCACATAATTTACCGAAAATTATAAAAATTCAAGATTAGCTACATCCAAACATACCACATATATCCAGACTCACATAATCGTAGCATGTATCTATTTCATGTCCAAAACCAAGTTTAGAAATCAAAATCAAATCTCGAAACCCATATTTAAAACCTCGGGCCTGAACCCCAAGCACAATTTAAATGTAATTTCTCGTAAATTGTGCCATTAACGCACATTTTTTAAAAATCGTCCACTCCCAACCTTTTTAAGGTCGGGTAGTACCGGGATCTCGTATTGTCTTAACTTATTTCATCAACCATAACAAAACTTATCCAAACACTATTTTAAGTACTATTCATATCACTCATCTCACAATGGCACAACGCGTAGGCCATCACCATAACTACTTAATGAATCCATTATAAAAATAGTATCAACACATCACCAATCAGTATTTCCCCCGGGGGCATTTGTACTACCGGTAGATTATCCACACCACACTCTGGAACCAGAGCCCACCTCGACGCCCGAGTGCATCCTCACTCAAGAACCGGAGCCCTGCTCAACATCTGAGTGAGTACTAACCCAAGAACTAGAGCCATACTCGACGTCTGAGTCAGTATCCCCATACCAATCTCAGGAACCGGAGCCACAGGCTCGACGTCTGAGACCAACCAACCATTACCCACTCAGAAACTGGAGCCTCTGGCTCGACGTCTGAGTGGTTACACACATCACACAACTCATAACATCATATCATCTCACATCATTACATCATGGCATCATATGCTCAGGTTTATCAATTGTATCATCATATATCTCATCATCAGGTCATAGCATCATTTCATCATCATCATTATACACTTAACGACATCAATCATATATCATTATGTCATATCGTATATATGCATTATCATTAATTGTCATATCATCAACACATTTGATCATCATATCACAAATATACATCATGTCCTCTCATTATTATTCTTGCACACCAATTTGAAATCTCGTGAATCACGTATTAAATAAATTTTCCATATTTTTAAACTCCTGACTTAAACTTAACGAACATATTTAATATTGAAATATAACCTCAACATAATTGAATAAAAACATTATAAAGACGTATTCATAGCTCATTTTACAATCTCAAAGTATTATCACGAAAATCGTATGATAATCTCATCTCATATTTCAGACCAAACCACATTCATAATCAAAATTTAGTCTCACCGTTAAAACATATATAGTAACCAATCAGATTCAACAACGAATTTTAAAAACAAAATCACATACTTCCTACGCATATCAACTTCGAAAATCCAGTTTACCATGCGAAACTCGGGCCTATGCCCAACACATTACACACAAGTCTCGTAACATGTATATTGCAAATATACTCATGAAATTATAAGCCCCTTTTCTTAACTCTCAATCAACCATCATTATATCATCATTTCAATCTATTCCAACATATAGCAATTTCTTAGAAATAATTTACCATCTCGTAACTTGTGTACTTAACAATATTCGTAAAAATCATAAGAAATCATATATAAATCATCATCAAAATCAAATCACGAATGTCGAGAAAATTCATGCTATAACACATTTTAGTTTCTTAACCCTCAACTTAATCCGAAAATCATCACGTAACATCACATAACCATCATATATCGTTTTATCATTAATATCTCATCTTCCAAGAATCATCAGGTAACCATTTGAAAATCACTTTCAAATTCTGTTAACAAATATTTTATTCTTATAACCCCAAACCTTAAGACGAAATCTATATGGAATCCAATCATAATTCCCAAGATCCTCGTAAAATGTGCATTTAAATTAAATTAAAAGAAAATTCATTAATTAACTATTTACAACTAATTTCAAATTGGTCTCACACAATCCATACATTATGCTTTCATCTCCATTCACGCTTAAATCATCTCGTCACATATCCATTCAACGAATCATAACAAATATTTTGAAAGCCAATAATTGAAAAATATTATGGCTCCCACTAATTGAAATTTCGAGGATGAAATTCTTTAAAGGGGGGGGGGGGGGGGGGAGGTGTAGGTTATAACGACCCTGACTTTCAGAAAAGGAAAATTTGGAAAATTTGAAGAAAAAGACGATTGTGCCCCTAGAAAGTGGGCGAACGGTTGAATTTTGGCTTGAGCAGTCAAACGGACTTTGACCAATGACTGTGACGTAGGTCGGGACGTCACGAGTTCATAGACAGGTGGCACGTCCGATTCTGACATTCGAGGAGAAAGTTATGATGTTCAGAAGTTCAAGGGTAATTCGGTAATTTGGTTTAGGAGGGACAATTTGTTGACTTTTCAAACGACATGGAATTTTCACGTAATTCGAAGACCGTTAGGAAGGTCTCGATGCCCTGAGTACAACGACAGGCGGCACATTGAAATCGGATTTCGGACGAGTAAGTTATGATTCTAGAACGAGGAAGGGCATTTTGGTAATTTTGTGAAGGAAAGGAAAAATGGTAATTTCAAGGATGCAGATTGGTTTCAGCCGTGGTGGTTTGCTGTGTGAATTGTTTAAGTTGTTAAGTGATTTGTTTAACAATCAAGTGACAATTTTCACTGAGGGAGGTTGGATTAGTAGCAGTGTGTAGTGGTGGGAAACTTAAACTATGAGATAGTGTGTTTAGTGCACAGTGAACAGGTGCTGTGCTGGTGTTTTTGAATTGAAAAACAGAGTATGGGCAGGAGTGTGTGTGTGCACGAGTGAGGTTGGGAACGGAGCACTGTTGCTTTTGATTTGTTTATACAATTGAGTGGTTTGGGTATGAGCACGGGTAGACAAAGGAGTGTTAATGGGTTTGGGAATAGCTGCTGGTGTTTCTGAAAATTGGAAAAAACAGAGGCTGTTTCCCACGCTTGATCGACTTCCCAAGACCAATTTGAGAGGGACTGAGTGCTGAAACGGAATGAAGAGAAGGAGAACAGAATTCTGAGATGGAGAGAGGAAGGAAAGTGAGGAAAATGGTGAGAGGAGAGTTCAAAAAACCCGAAACCGTCCTTGGGTAAATTCAAATTCGAATTTTCAGTTTTAGGCCAGCCCAAGTCAAATTAAGGTGAGATTATGTCTTCTGGAATCTTAATTAGTCAATCCAAATCAAGTATTGCAAGGTTCGAAGCCCATTGAGCTAATAACAGACATGGCAAAGCTTGAAAATTTGAAGGATTGAGTCGCGTAATTGGAGGCGTTAGACGATGCAATTGAGCTTTAAAACAAGTTTATGATGATCTTACGAAGCTGTTGGCTGAGTCAATTGAAGAAAAACGTTGGGAATCAAGGGATATCGATGACTGAACTGTGTTCGGCTGTTCTTCTCAAATTCAGGTTCGAATTGATGGTTTGTGGTAAGTGTTGATGGAATTTAACTTACAGAACCATAATTAACTTCATAGTGATGCTTTCGAATAAATCAATTGAAGGAATAGAGTTGGAATTGACAGGATTCTAATCGGGTCGTCTCGTGGGCAAACCAGACCCGTTTCACAGTCAACCGGGTGAGAATGATGACAGTGCTTGCACTGTAGCTGGCGCGTGAGTTTCACGCGCAGCCACTCACGGCGGCGCGTGAGGGCGCGTGGGCCTGATTCTCACGGTGAGTTCAACATGACTTTTGTCCTATACAATGTAACGAACATTTTAGTGTTGGTTTCGAGTTAATCGGACACCGTTTCGATATTGTTTAGAGGGTCCGAAGGTTTATGTTACGTTTTTAATTAACATTTAATTCCCAAAAAATTATGGGAAATTAGTATGATGTTATTTGAGTCCTTATTGACACTAAAGAATGATTTCGGACAAGATTCGAGATTCCTGGAAAATGTCGGAAATAACGGAAACGAGTGCAGCGCGAAAACGAGCGTTCTGGACGGTGTGTGAGTGGACTTTGCTTTCTAAAGTTTAATGCATGCATAAATGTTTCTCTGATTTCTATGATTATGATTATGACTTGTGGTAATTACGATTTCCATATTTATACGTATTTCAATATGCATTGCGTAATTGCATGTATTTCGAGACTACGGTTTCACCTATGCTTTGATGATGGTTTAACGAATGTTTTATACGGTTTGTGCGTATCATGGTTTTGATAATGTTTGATTATGATTGTGCGTATGATTTACGATTTTAACACGTATTTTGAGACTGTTACGGATTTGCACGTTTTACGAGACTTCGAGTATGTTGTGGTTTGACCATGATTTTGGTGATTCGAATTTGGTATTTGAAATACGATTTGATTTCAAAGAATTTAAACGGATTTTAGGAAAAATGATTTCGGGCTTGGTGCCCAGTTCATAAAAGTGGCTTTGATGAACGAGATTTCGGGTTTCGAAAACTTGAAAGTGGATTTCCGGATTTGGGTTCGGGATGATGGTTCCGGATGCCGGCTTACAGAATCATTATTGCGAATTCGGATTCGGGAATGGATGATGGATATGACTTGAGAAATTGGTTTACGATGGACTCTGGATTTGTTGTGATTTACAAATGGTTTTGGGTTTAAAGACCTGGTACGATTGCTGGATATGGTTTTGGGTTTAAAGACCCGGATGAGATATGACGGGGGCGGGCTCGAATTGGGTTTAAAGACCTGGATTGAGTTTAAAGACTCGTGAGTTTAAAGACTCGGTTATTGTGATATCCCCCGAGGCCTATTGATTATGCTCTGAGTTTAAAGACTCGTTGATATCTCGGGAAGGCCTGACTATGCTCATGGTTTTGAGTTTAAAGACTCGGGCGCACTTGAGATCCAGCAGATTGATTGACTTGTGAATTACTGTTGATTTCTGATGTTTTCGGATGAGTTGGGCAATAGCCCGGTTTAAATGGCTTGATGGATTTTGGATTTAGTTTTGGATTCATGATTTTGGGCTGAGGCCCTGTGTTTATGATTGCGGGCTAAGACCCGAAGGTTAAAGAAAGGAAAATGATTTTGATTTTCATACACGGTTTTCTTATGTTAGAAATGAAAGTTATGAAATGATTTTCGAATGCATGCAGTGGTTTTACGTGGAGGGTAGAAATGTCTTTCTGTAACATGTTTTAGAACTGTTTTATTTTCGTCCACTCACACCTTTTGTGTTTTTATTGACCCTCCAGGTCGTGGCGCATTGAACAAGGATATTTGAGAGGTGGAGGCATGAGTGGGCACACATATGATTATCCCTTGTTTGGCAAGTGCTGAGGGTAAATTGGGAATTCAGTCGACTTGCCAGACGGGAGCAGGACCTAGCACGGTTATCAATGTCCCTTCGGGGACGGTCCTATCATCACGTGCGGTTACTGTTCATTCCTGTCCTCTCGCCGAACCGAGTTCAGACCGGTTCGGTTCAGGCTGGTCTAATTGAACCGGCGGTCATGGTTCACGGCCATTCCATTCTTTTTCCAACCCGATTTCAGCCCTATTTGATCCTATCCTTCCCTTTAAGCCTTTCCAATCAATCCATAAGTTCCAAAATGAGAAAAACCAATTAAAACAATATACCTTAATCGATTTTTCGAACCGGTTAAGTTCCTCCTTACTGTTTCCATGGCTTTGGCCATTTCAGGCCGTGGTTCTGGTCCCAATCGCTTCCTAGGATCTCCAGGAGCCTCATACAAATGACCACTTTGATTATTAGTCTCTAAACTGCAAACTGCCATTATCAAATACAAACTTCAACTGCACGGGAACACTTCCCTACCGTCGCTGTCGTACCCTTCCATGACCACCACCTTCCACGTTGCAACTCTGCCTCTCATTTTCATGTAGAAATCATGAGCTAAAGACTGAGTTTCCAATAGTGTGAAACCAACTTCTTCAAGGTCACGGGTCCCCTGTTTTGTTTTGCCTCACGGGTTAGGGCCACCGTCCATGGCCACTCACGACGGCGGTACCACCATTCTTCTCACTATCTGTTCTCTCAATTGCTTTCACCAAGTAGCCTCAATTGATGAAGAATCTAGGATAAGGGTTTTTCAATCTTCCTTCCTTAAACAGTGCACGACTTAAAGCATTTGAATAAGGCGGTGCCCAAAACTTCCACAGCCTTCCAGAGTGGGAAAAATGTCTCAAAACCATTGGGCATACCTCTCAAGACACCAGGTGGCACAATCTCACTGGGCACCAATCCCAATGCAAGTCAATTGACCAAAATGCCCTTGAATGGCAAATTACCATTTTACCCTTCACGTGTTTAGCATCATAATTAAATCATCTGTCATCCGATGACGGCGTGCCACCTATCGTTGTACTCAGGGAATCGAGACCTGCCTACCAGTCCTCAAATTACGTGAAAAATCCATGCCGTTTGAAAAGTCAACAAATTTCCCCTTTTTAACTAAATTACCAAATTACCCTTGAACTTCTGAACATCATAACTTTCTCCTCGGATGTCGGAATTGGACGTGCCACCTGTCTATGAACTCATGACGTCCCGAACTACGTCACAGTTATCGGTTAAAGTCTGGTTAACCGCTCGAACCAAAAGTCAACCGTTCCCCCAATTCCATGGGCAAAATCGTCATTTCGCACCGTCCGTCCGAAAGCATCCAACTAATCACCGATTAACTTCACTAATTTGTCATTAACCACTAATCTAATCCCAATTTCCAGGATGGGTTCTTACAATCTCCCCCCTTAAAGAATTTCGTCCCCAAAATTCCGCATCTTGTACTTCCGTAACTAATTGGGGGAAATCCAACTGATCTCACACATGGGTCTCCTACCTAGTGTCCAGCACCCGCCAATCCAACTTATCCTGACAGTTCCCAAACTGCCACCTCAAGTCGGTCAAGCGAACCATCTCAACCAACTGTCGATCCACCTGACGATCATCTCATTCTCACCGAGGTCAACACCTTCTAAATGGTAATCGCGGTACCTCGAACAGTACACCAACCGACACTCACGGCTCAACTAACACCCGGTCGTGACGCACGACTACCAGTCACATCAACCTCGACTCAGGCTCGAGTCGTGCGTACCTCGTACCAACGTCCCAGTGCCTTATGCCAATTTACCGTCAATAGATACACATCTCACATCGCAAACAAATTCTCAAGACGACATCTACTGACCTCATTAGTACGTTCCGTGCTATTTCCGTTAGCGATTCTCGCCGACCTCACTGGGGTCGCAACGTACTCATCCATACCCCTAATTCAGCTAATCATCTCACCAGTGGTTCCACTAACCACTAACACAGTTAACATGTGGAAACACCATCCACATTCCATACTATCTCTCTATAACTGGACCCTATCATAAACCGGTTTAACCGTGATCAAACAACTCAATGTCAGGGTCCTACCAGCCACTCATGGCTCTGAGCGTCCAGCTCACATCAGTACTGACTCCTGCCAACCAGTCAGCTCACTTAGGATCACTCAGATCCAGTCCACAACGCAACTAGTCAATCACATCGGATTAGCAAGTCAACCAATAACAAACCCCGGCACCAAGCCAATCACCAGCACCCTTAGTAGAATATCACGATGCGCGTCCAATTGCATCAAGACACATCTCAAACACACGCAATGTCAGGACCCACCCCGGTTTCACCCCGAAACCCGAGGTAAATCCCGCTCCCGTCTGACTCCCCGACACAAAACTCAAGTAACACTCACTCGAACCCAGTCAAACGCAGGAGTAATTACAAAATATCCCAAAATCCTTATCGTTTACAGAGCATAGCACTACATTACAAGGAAAATAAAAACCGAGAAAGTACACGCACACAGAAGCCTTTAAACTCTTCTAGAATCCCTCACGTTGCTTCTATGCCTCAGACTCTGCCTCGACGTCAAGACCCCGCGCTAGCTCCACAACCTGGAGGGCAATTAAAACAGAAAATGTGAGTGGACCAAAAGTACAAAAGTTCAAAAACCATTTTATAAGAAAACCGAGTTAAACCCTCCGTTTTGAAACCACATGCATAACCAACAGTTATAAACACAGTATAAAATAATCGTTATAAACATCATAAGAAACAGAAACACTATAAAATACCATGAGAAACCACACACGAGTATCAGAAAACTGTTTCATAAACCATAACCACCAAATCATCATTTTCCCGATCAAACCTGCTGGACCTATCCGAGTCTTTAAACTCCCGAGTCTTTAAACTCAATCCAGGCCTTAATAATATCCGAGTCTTTAAACTCCCGAGTCTTTAAACTCAAGGCCTACGGGGGAAAATCAATATATATCCGAGTCTTTAAACTCCCGAGTCTTTAAACTCAATCCGGGTCTTTAAACCCAATCCGGCCGGTCCCCCGTCACATATATCCGGGTCTTTAAACCCAATATCCAGATCCAGCAAATCCAATCCCAAAACCATTTGAAAACCATTTACCAATCCACATCCAAACCCGAATCCGAAATCACTGGTCTGAAGCCCTTCCGGCATTCAGAACCGTCATTCCGAACCCAAATCCGGAAAATATCCATTTCATACCAAAACCCCATGTAATCACAAATCACATTTCATAACCTATATATCATTAGTAGAAAACCTTTATCGGTGGAAATCCCCAAATGTGGCATCAAAATCCGAAAATCAACATTTCCTCGAAAAAAAGTGCCAAAACCGTCTTTTTCTCGAAAAACGTGCAAACACATAAAATCATCATAACATATTCAAGAAACATCTGGTCATAAGTAAAACCATAAAATACATTTATAAAAACAGTTATGCATGATCGAGTTTAAGGAAAGGGTCCACTCACAGTACTGAGCCCTACTCGCGTCCCGAACGTCCAGCCCGTTCCTCGGCTTCCTCGGGAAATCCCGATCCTGTCAAACACCGTCAAATTACGTCACTAATACATCTACGAACACTCACTTAAATTCCCTCAAAAATCTCCGGACCAAAGACTTAAAACCCCGGAACCCTACACATTCACCCTCGCGGAACTATACTCAAAAGACTTCCGATTTACCCGAAACCAACTCCATTAAACTCAACACAACTCCTAGACCAAAAGTCATGTTGACCGTTTTCCCATCCGCCGCCGCACGCGCCCCCACGCGCCGCCCAAAGTGGCTGCGCGTGGCCCTCACGCGCTGCTACAGTACCACCTCCTTCCTCGAGCAAACCGGGTTTAGTACATTGGTCTGCACTCAGACCGGCGTACCTGGTTCTTCCTCCTCCGTCCACCAAAACGGTTCCTTTCTTCACCAACAACATCGTCCAGGCCAACCCTATCGGTTCCCCAACTCCATTCACCTCGACACTGTCCCAATCCCCTCCACTGAACTCAAAATCAGACAGCCCTTCGACCCCTGTTTCACGACTCCTCCACTCCAGCCACCTCCCGTCACGGTGGTGATACCAGACTCACCCCACAACCTCATTGATCCACGTCCAACACCCCTAACCCTTCGACTCACCCCAGAAGTCCACGACTTTGGGTTCGAAGTTCACGGTCGAAACAGGGTAACAGAAACTCCTCTTCGCCTGAGCTCCGCCGTGTACGCCCCCGTCACGGCGACCACCCAAATCGACACCTAGGACCTCCCTGATCACTACCCTAACCTCCAATCCTCTCGACTCTCAGCCCAAGGTCGCGACTTTCCAAATGAAGTTTACGGGAAAAACAGAGTAAAGAGATCTCACCTTCGATTGCAGCTCCGCCGTGCGCACTGCCGCCTTCCACGGTGGTCGTTGGACTCCTTGCAGTCTCCTCAGCCTCCCCTGGCCTCGATTTGCCTCGCCTCACGGCGTAGCCACCACCTCAACCTCACAGCTCCCTGTTTCTCCCCAAAATTCCTCCACACCTCCGCCGTGCCGCCGTGCACAATTGCACCTCCAATTCACGGCCACCAGCTCCGCCTTGCCTCACTAACACACTCACAATTCCCTAACCACTCACCCTTGCACTCAGATCGATCAACTGATCCCAACTCTCACCCTCTGTTCTCTGTATTTCGAAGGACGGCACGGTTGCACCCCAATTATTTGGGACCGTGAACACACAGGATTCCACCAGAATCCTCTACACACATGCCATGTGTCACCATCCACTCCACACACTCCCACATGGCCTAATCCCAGCCGTCCATTCCTTTCTTCTGTGCACAAATCCCAATGTGCCCCAATGACCAAAATACCCTTCTTTTTAACACATTTTTACGGTTTTACCGAAACTTCCTAGACCCGTAACTCTCGCCTCGTAAGTCCGATGAACACGTGCCGCCTGTCATCGAACTCAGGACGACAAGAACTATCTAACCATCCTAGGTCAACCTACCAAAACCCAATTATTCAAAAAGTCAACTTTTCCCCCCTATTTTACCAAAATTACGAAAATACCCTCGACCTTCCGGACATCACAACTTCCTCCTCGGATGTCGGAATCAGGCGTGCCACCTGCCTATGGATTCGTGACGTCCTAAACTACGCCCTGGTCACTGGTCAACTCCCATTTGACCACCCGAAATAAAAGTCAACATTTCTGCCCACCCCAGGGGCAAAATCGTCATTCTAAGTTCCCGGACCCCTCGGGACCACCTAACCCTTGATTAACCTTACTAATCACACCTTAATCACTCTACTTATCCCAATTCTCGGGACGGGTTGTTACACGCAATAACAACCCTACGATCTTGAATAAAACAAAGATATTTTAGAATACCTCAAACACAGCTCGTAGAGTACATCCTCAGGTACTTCCAACAACATCCTACGATAAGTCCACCACTCAAACACATTGGCATCACCGAAGCTCTACTACACCAAAAGTCCATCCAATTAATAATCTAGTGTGCCCGTCACCCTCACAGTGTATCTCCAGGGTACACAAACATCCTCATACTGTAACGCCCCGAAAAATCCAAAAGTTGTAAAATATTAAAATAATGTGAAAATGACGTTTTTACCCTTGATGGAATATGGCTAAAAGTTGACTTTTTGTGTAAAATACTTTTTATGCATTTTTCGAGGACCGTTGTGTAGGTCCCGAGACGCTGAATCTGTAGACAGGTGGCACGTCGAAAACGGAGCTCGTATGAAGAAGTTATGGGTCTGGGAAGCTCAGGGGCAAAATGGTCATTTGTGACCTCAAGGGTAAAATGGTAATTGTATGTAGATTGTAATTAAACGGTGAAGAAGATAATTATCATCTGAATTCAGATGCTGATTCAGCCTATTATATGAATCATATACCTTATCAAGTGACACATGTCACTTGTTGTTGATGATTAGTGGCATGGGTTAGAATTAATTAATGGAGGTTAACAAATAAATGAGTTTGATAATTGATGAACAGTACACGGCTAAAACACACACAAAAAAAAACACTCATACTTCTCCTTCACCTTGATCGATTTCTGTAGAACCCAGGGCAATTGAGCAAGCAATTAGCGTAAGTGAAGAGTGAAAAACCGAAGGGAAACCAAACAAACCCAGAGAGAACACCCTACTGAGTATACCCGAAAATCACTCAAAACGTTAATTTTCGATTTTGAATTTCTGGATGGTTTCGTGTGAACTTGAAGTGATATTAAGCTTTCTGGGAGCTGAACGACTTGAACCCAATCAACTGGAACAAAAATTGGAGCTGAATTGGTGATGAACAAACTCTGCAACTATTTCGGAAAATCGAGCTTGAGTTGAGTTACTTAGAGGTAATAATTCATAAAATTGATTTCGATTTCGTGTTTATAATGGTCCTATGATGCTTCTGGTATGAACAATTGAAGGAAGCAGGCTGGTTTTGGGTAGAACCCGAATTCAAACCCGACGGGTGTTCATCTTGAGTCGAGACGTTTTAGGGCTTAATTGCTTAAATTGAAGTTACTGAACCGTAAATTGGATTGAATTGATGTTAGTGAGTGAAAGATCGGAAGGAATTGAGTTCGAATCAAAGGAAATCGAGTCGGGTCTAATCGCGCGTTGCAGACCTGTAACGCCCCGGACGTACTGGAAATGTAATATTATAAAATATTGAATAAAATGACGTTTTTACCCTGGTGATTCGTATGGTCAATTTACCGACTTTTTGATTGGGAGGTCGAACGGACGTTGAGCGATGACCGTGACGTAGTTCGGGACGTCACGAGTTCATAGACAGGTGGCACGTTCGATTCGGACGAACAGGGTGAAAGTTATGATGTTCGGAAGTTCAGGGGCATTATCGTAATTTGGACGTTATATGGGAAAGAGTTGACTTTTTGTTACAATTGATATGCATTTGACTCGAAGACCGTTATGTTCGTCTCGACGCCCCGAGTACAACGACAGGCGGCACGCTTGAAACGGACGTCGGATGACCGAGTTATGGGTCACGGAAGCTGGAGGGCAATTTGGTAATTTTTGCCCTGAGGGCATTTTGGTCTTTTCACACGGGGTACTGTTCACCACCGTGGAAAAACAGAGTGTGCGGCCGTGGGTTGAGACGGGGAAGAGAAAAACGCAGAAATGGAGGGAAATTCAAAGGTTGGGTTTTGAGGCGAGTTGAACCAAACTGAGGGTGGAATTAGTCTTCTGGGATCCTTGCTAACGCAACCGTGCAAGAATTGAGGAGGATTGATCAAGGTTTGCTCAGGGACTCAAGTTCCAGTTTCTGGAAAAACACAGTGTTGAGGACGACGACTTCCAGGTTAGTTTGGGGTTAATTGGTTGGATGTTTTGGTTCGTTTGGGTTCCCTTAAGCTGCTGGTGAAGCTAATTTGATTGTGGCACTGGGTTGGGTGAGTTCTGAGTGACGACCCGTTCGTCTGTTCGAGTCTAGATTGCATCGATTTAGGGACAGTCGAGGTTAATCATCAACACAGACCTAAAATTTATGGATTAGAGAAAATAATAGGATCAAAAACGAGAGGAATTGATTGAGAATTGGGCTTGAACTGGTCGGGTCGAGTCGCGGGTAATAGACCCGTTTATCAGTCTATCCGGGTAGGAACGATGACACTGTAGCATGGCGCGTGGCCTTCACGCGCAGCCACTTTGGGCGGCGCGTGACGGCGCGTGCGATGTCATCTCCGATCACGGTCAACATGGAAATTGTTCCTTTCAGTCCAATTAACATTTTACCTTTAGGACTCGAGTTGTTCGGGAGTCATTCGGGATAATTTCGGGAGTCCGGAAGATTAAGTCTTTAAGTTTATTTTCGCCGAAAAATCCGGGGAAATTAGGGAAAAGTTATACGAGCTACTTGAGGATGTTTGTAATCTTTCTTGTACATTTTTACAGGCCCGGACACTTCCGAAGCTACGGAGGAGCACGCGGGACGCGATTGACGCGTCCTAAAACCGTGAGTGGACTTTTTGATTTCCTAAATTGGGCATGCATGACTATCTTGTTTATTTATCTCATGGTTTTACATATGATTTTATGATGGTGATATGTTATATCGGTTTTACGTGTTTTCACGTTTTCCGAGATATTTACCGTATTTCACGCATTTCGAGGTTACAATTTTCGCTTATGCATGCATGATGATTTTGACAAAGTACCTGGATATGAATATGCATGTTTCGGATTTATGATGTTTGATCACATTGTGAAGTAATTTCTGGAAATTGCATGTGTTGGAATTTGTATGTGAATTCGGACATGAGTCCTGTTACGATGAGAAATGTTTTGGAATTATGTTGGAAAAAGACTTGTGATGAATCCTGATTTATTATGTGCAAAAACGGTTTTGGGTTTAAAGACCCGGTTAATGGTTGGATCCGGTTTTGGGTTTAAAGACTCGGTACGTTGATGACGGGGGGGGCCCGAAAATTGGGTTTAAAGACCCGAATTGAGTTTAAAGACTCGTGAGTTTAAAGACTCGGTTATTATGATACCCCCCCCCCCCCCCCCCCCGAGGCCTATTAATCATGTTTTGAGTTTAAAGACTCGTTGATATCCCGGGAAGGCCTAATGTTGAGTTTAAAGACTCGGATGGATCCAACGGCATAATTGAGGTTAATGATTCACGTTTTACTTGATTTGTGCAATTAACGTTCAAAATGACGGTTTCTGAAACCTAGAATTATTAAATGGTTTTTACATGAATTATGGTGACCCTTTGTAACGTTTTCCATGTGTTTCGGAAAAAGAGTTTTCAAAAGTGCAATATGCAAAATTTGAATTTTTGGTTATGCATGCGTGTTACAAAACTGGAGGGCGAACCCGATTTCGGAAAAACTGTTTTCCCTATAAAGCTTATGTTTCGGTCCACTCACACTTTGTTGTTTTAAATTCCCTCCAGGTCGTGGTACAAGCGTGGGGGCAAGCGCCGAGGCAGAGGCGGAGGCATAAAGTTTTCCGTTGCAGCGTAGTTAGTTCACAGAGTAGGACTTGTTTCTTTAATTTGTTTTGTAATATTGCTCTGTGAAACTGTGGACTTGACGTCCAGTTGGATGTATTTGTTTAATCTCCCTGGTCTGACAATGGGTGTGTTGTAATTTTAACTAGTTTTCCGGTCTTTCGGGTTCGATTGTCAGACGGGAGCAGGATGCTTCCCGATTATCGAGGCGATAATCGGGGTGGGTCCTGTCAAGACCCGTTTATCAGGAAAACGGTCGAGAGAGAGAACTGTAGCAGCTAGTGTTCACGGCGCGTGGCTGTCACGCGCAGCCGCTTGCGGTGGCGCGTGAGGGCGCGTGGCCGGGAATCTGAAGAAGGGTCCAACAGCAATTTTGATACTCTCGATGATACGGACCTATTAGCGTTGGTTTCGGGTCCATCGGAAATGAACGGAGAGTAGTTTTGTATACCCAAAGCGTATAGGTTACGTTTAAAATAATATTATTTTATTCCGACGATTAGGAAATTCGTACAGGAGATTATGTAACAAGTGAGTAACCTTATATTACTTGTTTGACAGGCCCGAATACTTCCAGGACGTCAGAAGGGCACGAACAGCTTGACTGAACAATCTGGACGGTGTGTGAGTGGACTTTTGTTTTCTACCCTAAATGCATGCATATATGTTTTAAATGCCTTATAATATGATTTGAAATGATTTGGTATGATTGATACTTCAAAATGATGATTTTCGGATTTTTGGAATATTATATTATTTTATATGCGTTTGGGCACAATTTTCGAGAAAACTATAAAACTTATATTTCGAGCTAAGGCTCGAGGTTTGAACTTGATTTTGACTCGGATTATGAGTCTGGCATGAGATTTGATAGATTTATATCATGAATGAGATTGTGCTTGCGCAGTGTGCGTGAATTGGTTTATGGATTTGAGAAAAGTGTTTTTGGGCTTAAAGCCCAGTTTAAAAATGGTTTCGATATTAAATGCAACTGTTTTCACTGGTTTTCATAATGATGATATGTGAGGGCTTTCGGTGTGGAATATGTTTCCCCCGAAATGGACCCTGGAGATAACGCTCGCCTCCGGGATGGAAGTGTTTACCCCGGAGAGGTCACGTAGCATGGTATGTTGTCGTGCAGCCAAATGGAGGCTCGACTCAGACCAGATGTGCTGGATTATATGGAGGTCGGTCAGTGATATGTTCATGAAGACCTGGATTGCCGACTGGTGATGTGTTCACAGCGGCGGATGCTTGGGATTTGAGCGGTCCTTGAGCCTATTGATTTGCAAGCGTTGCAGGGATAACGTGACTCTATATTGGACCTGGATCCTGTGTTTTTATTTCTGTTTTGTTCATATCTTGATTATCTGATTTATAGGTTATGATATGCATGCATATTTATGAAACTGGAGGGTATGACTGTATTTTGATAAATGTATTTCTAAATGTTATTTTTGTCCACTCACACCTTTGATGTTTTAATTGCCCTCCAGGACAGTGCACAGGTACTGAGGCTCATATCGAGGCAGAGGAATAAACAGACCGTTGCGTACTCAGACACTTTGCAGCGTAGGATTTTGATCCCTACTTGTAAATATTTCCTATGCTCTGTAAACCATGTTGACTAGGTCAACGGTCTCGGAATACTGAACTATCCCTTGTCTGACAATGTTTATCCTTTGTATGTTCAATATGTATATATGTGAAACTACTTTTTGTACTTTCGAGTTATTGTCAGACGGGAGCAGGATCTTTCACGGTTATCGAGGGATAACCGGGATGGGTCTTGTCACATACCCCCCACTGACTATCACCTAGCTGCAAGCCAATCATACTTCACGTCTAATCCAATACTAGGCCACACGTCAGGCCCAACACATCTTCTAAAAACACACCAGCTCAAGTCTATTTCGAGTCTCCCGGTCTGTTGGGTGTCTTAACCAATATGAACTCCAATTGCATCTCAACTACGAATACCGGGCAGACCCAGTACCAGATCTAAGTCCAATATCCGTACGTATGCTAGACGGACCACACGTGTCCTGCACAACTCCAAGATGGTCAAGATATCCCGCCACTTTGCTCCTGCAAGAAAGAGCAATCCCCTCAGTTGGAAGTCCAACATTTTCAACCTCTATCTTGCCTACGATCCTCCTGAGCCACAACAACTCAATCTTGAGCCATAAGTGTTCCAAGCTCGATCCACTCACGCCTAAGTGGATCCCACGTCTCATCCATACAACTCTTACCACCAGACCATCGCATCGAATTAAATCGATCCAGAATACCCCACGTCTAGATTGTGGGTTTTCTTCAATAACCTCATATCGATCAGTTATAGTTGCTCTTTCTCCGCTTCCTTCCTTCATCCTCCATCGGAACACACAATGGTCCTCAACCATGACATCACAAGTCATTCTACCTCAAGCCATTTTAATACCATCCCCTGACACTTGCCATACAGGCCACACCCGGTGTCACCAAGTACTCTTCCTACTCCTGAACACATCCATGTGTCCAAGATCAAGGGGGTCACAACTTCTGAAGTTCCTTCAATGAGTCACCAAATTGACTCCAGAGTATCCATGATTCAACAAGTAAGACCAACTTGGAATTGGTACATCAACTCGTCGTCTAAACCCTCACATCTCCTAATTCCGAGATTCCAATCCTAGGACGTCATCCCCAACAAGTATACCACCTCCGGACTAACCGTCCAACGTCAACTCCTCTACTATACTTAGGAATCTACAACTCCTACAGATCACAACCATGTGTTCGTAGCCAAACCAAATCACCGACCAACTCACATGTCGGTTCTCACTGATTATGCACATCCAAAGGATGTCAATCATCACTTCTTCTGATGATCGTACATCAACCTTCCCGAAGTTCAACCCTGAGCACCACTATCATACTCGTAACCAACTCTCGGGAATTCATCAAGCGCGGGCCTCGGCATTTCTAACACATCAAGAGGAGTCCACAGAACCAATCTCACGAACAGTCAAACCTGACCATACCGACCTAGCCCGATCCAACACGAAGCATAGGTCCACCGCGCTTCCGCTGCACTACTCTGATCAACTAACGGTAACCTAACCGTTCATACATAACCTGTCCATGCTCATCACATTTCCCAGTTCCGACACCGGCACCTCACGCCTGGTCACAACCTTAACTCACGATGTGTCCATCGTACCCTGACAAACATCCCGGCTTGTGGCACATCATCTCTTATATCGGGCTCACAGCACATTAGTCCCGAATCTCTGCTCAAATGGAGCTAAAATCCTCAATCTACGCTCGGGTCGGGGAAACTGACCTCGTAATCCATAACTCTTAGCAAATCAATGCTCAACCAAATGCCACAATCGCACTGGACTCGTCTAGAGTCATTCACCAAGCTAATAACTCGGCTGCATCCCAGCAGCACCATCACCAATCCAGCCGTAAGTCGGCCCAAGCCACAACCACCAACTAACCACGAACCACAACTCAGGTTTCCCAAACTAAGCACTTCCTCTAGGTTTCTCACCAAGGTACTCACAGTGACCAGCTAGCCCTCACAACAGGGTTCCTCAACTTATCATCATCATACGGGTTATCAAAACCCACGACATCCAATAACTCACAACAACCTCCCCTCGAGTCGTTACACCCGGCTACCAATGCTAAGGGGGAATCCCTCTAATCCTCAAAGTAGGTTCCTATACCCCGTCACTCGAGGCATCCGGATACTCGTAGTCGTACAAAGCCAATCTCAACCCCAACTGACCAAAAGGTCAACAATCCATACTTTCGTTGGAATGACCCGTCCCAAATTCCTAGATTAGATTAGTGACTAATCACAATTAGTGAGGCTAATCCGTGATTACTTGAGCGAAATCGGACGAACGATGCGAAATGACCGTTTTGCCCTTGGACGTGGGCTAAATGTTGACTTTTCGTTTGGGCGGTCAAATGGACTTTGACCGATGACCGTGAAGTAGTTCTTGATGTCACGAGTTCATAGACAGGTGGCACGTTCAATTCCGACGTTCGAGGAGGAAGTTGTGACGTTCGGAAGTTTAGGGGCATTTTGGTAATTTTGGATAAAAGAGGGTCAAATGTTGACTTTTTGACCGGGAGGTCCGATGGCCAAGGGCCGAAGACCGTTGCGTAGATAAGGACGATACAAATCCGTAGACAGGCGGCACGTCGAATTCGGAGGTTCGACGGGGAAGTTACGGTTCACGGAAGTTCCAGGTTACTATTCACATCGACACGTTTTACGAGACAAAAAGTGCAGTTTTGCCTCTAGTGGGCCCAGATATTTGTCCTGATGTCCAATGGATGAGTGACAAGTGTCACCCATCCAATGGACACCATACTTCATTCATGCATCAAACCCCTTAACCGTGCATCCATTTCTCCCATTTTTTCCCAAACCAACCCGATCACCATTTCTCATCCAAACACCAAACCCTTCCCTTGTAACCATAACTGAGACCAGAAGGTGAGAGAGGAGGACTAAGGACGGTAGCTAGTGGCTAGAACCGCCGTGGACGGTGGCGGGAACCCAGAACCCGAGCGGGTACCCGGTAAGCCCATTTTCAATTTTTGTGTGGATTTTGATGTTATGGATTGTTTTGGATGATTAGGATGGGTTATTTAGGTTGCTAGGGAGTTTTTAGGAAGGTTTGGAGAAGGGTTGGACGTCGGGGAAGCTCTGTGGAGGGTTTTAGAAAATCGAACCGTGAGGTTCAAATTGGACCGGTCGGATTTCGAAGGTTTTAGGAGTTTTGGTTAATTGGGTTAGATAGGAAATGAAGAAATAGGAATTTAGGAATTGGAATGGAAGCAAACGGACCGAAAATGAGGGAGAAAGAGACCTGGACCGGTTACGCCGGTCCAAATTGCAGGAAAAACCGGACCGGCCGGCCCGGACCGGCTGTGCGAGGTTGAAGGTGGTGACGTGGCATGATGAGGTGGCACCTGTCAGATTGTCAGGTGACGTGGACCACTCATCAGTCAACACGTGTCACTTGTCAGTGCACAGTCAGCACTGACATGTCAGTGACGTGGCCCAATCAGGGGCTGACACGTGGCACAGACGTGGACCAGTGCCGTGATGACACGTGGCACATGTCAGACTACCACGTGGCACTGACAGCACAGTGACATGGACCAATGGGAGCATGACACGTGGAACCTGTTAGAGTCTGAAATGTCAGACCTGATAGCTGTCAGTCAGATGACGTCAGCATGACGCCATGCTGACGTCAGCAGTGACGTCAGTAGGTACTATAGCAGCGTTGACTTTTGCGTTGACCGGCGTGTGGGGGCGCGTGTGAACAGTGTTTTGAGTGGGCCCAGGGTCA
Organism: Prinsepia uniflora; assembly: GCA_032719365.1. Lineage (NCBI taxonomy): Eukaryota > Viridiplantae > Streptophyta > Magnoliopsida > Rosales > Rosaceae > Prinsepia > Prinsepia uniflora. Next base: position 40,453,087 of record CM064867.1, on the reverse strand, counting down.
TTTTAAAGGTTTCGACAATCCGGATCCAATGGCGGTGGTTTCGGGTCGATCGGAGATCGTTAAGTTAGTCAAATTGAGGTTTTTCACCTCGAGAAACGTGTACGGGACACGTTGACTTTTCCGGGAAAGTTTAGGGTTTTTAATATGGACTTGTATAGGTTAGTAGTAACCTTTGGATATGGTTTGGACAGGTCAGGATAATCTGGAAAGGTCGGATTGGCTCGGGAGAGCCGTATGGCACGCAAATCGAAGCGGCAGCTCGGACGGTCTGTGAGTGGACTTTGTTTTCTAAATTGGTGCATGCATAAATTTTTATTATATGTTTTATGACATGTTTGATGATGCCATGGGTGCATTTGTATGTGGTTACCTATAAGAACGTATTTCGAGGTTTCAGCCTTATACGGTGCTTATACGGGTCTGTATTTCTTTATCGGTTTTAATGAAATGGTTTTGGATTTATAAAAGGATAAACTCAGGTATGAGACCCATTTGGTCTTGTCTCGGGCATATGACGCTATTTACGACCTTCGGGTCTAAATCGTGGTCGCGACGGGTGCTATGTGCACGACGATCGACGATATGACGCTCGCCTCCGGATTGGGATGTGTTCCTTCCGGAGAGGTCACGATGCACGATTCGTGGTCGGGCAACCTGGGGAGGCTTGACTTCGGAGTGCTGACGGTTCAGGATATCGATCGGTAATGAGTGCACCATGATCTTGTGGTGGTCGCGTCGGTTGATTCGTTCGCGGCGACATACCAGGATTGAGAGCGGTCATGGATGGATGGTTGCATGCATCACTACGATCGGAGTCATGACTGACCCATAGATATCGGGCACGGTGCCCAGTTGAGTCATATGTTCGGGCACGAGACCCAGTTGTTTTACACTGATGATTTCGGGTCAGGGACCCTAGATGGATTTCCAAGTTCATGACGGTTTATGGGAATCGACATGAACTCTGGACAGGTCATTGTGGTTCATGACGGTTTATGGGAACCGGCATGAACCTTTGTCAGGTCATTCTGGTTCTTGACGGTTTATGGGGACCGGCATGAACCCTGGTTATGTTATTATGGTACATGACGGTTTATGGGAACCGGCATGTTACCTGGTTATGTTATTACGGTACATGACGGTTTATGGGAACCGGCATGTTACCTGATTATGGATATTATGGATCATGACGGTTCAGGGGAACCGGACATGAATGTTTATGTTATGTATATATATGTTCATCTACCTTCCTTTACATGTTCTACTATCTCCTCCTGGGAGGGTCGTTGGCCTGGGTGGACCCCGGAGTAGTCATGGAGCACCGACTGAGTGGAGTCACCCCCCAGTTGGGTTCCTTACTCTCAGGAAGGCTATGGTTACTATTACCTCGAGTAGGATCAGTGGTCTGCGGACATTGACCTTGACTTTGAGAAGACTCGGATTGAAACCCGAGTAGCACGCGCGTAGCTTTGGATACCGTGACAGGATTGGTTGTGTGACTTATATGTATATATGATCTATGATATGATATATGAGATTTGATATGTGGTGTGCACAGGTGTGCACAGGATTTGAGCAGTGGCTCGTGTATTTGATTTCCGTATGGTTATGGTTTTTGGGCTGAGTCCCTTATTGGTTTCTTTATGGATTTGGGCAGTGGCCCGTATGGTCGATTTCATGGTGGTCCTTTCGACCTTGGTTTATTTCTGATTTGGGCATAGTTCCCATATGTGGTCCATTTGGTTAAATGGTTTTCGAATGCATGCATGCTTTTTAGTGAAGGGTACAAATGTCTTATAAAATGTTTTTATAAACTCTTGGTTTTGTCCCCTCACAGCTTTTAATGTTTTGACTGCCCTTTAGGTTGACATCAGATTGTGGACTGTAGCAGAGACCGAGATATCACATACCTCATCTGGATCCTGGCATACTCTGATAGCCCGGGAGGGCAAAGGTCGGAAATATCCCTTGTCTGACACTTCGTGTTAGACGGGAGCAGGGTCATCCCGCACTAATCCCGGGGGGATTGGGATGGGTCCTGTCAACGTGGTATCAGAGCATGGTTGCTCTTGTTACTCTGAATTCCAGAGCATGTTTTGTGCGATACTCCGTACGCAGGTCGAGGATGTGATATCTCATTGGGCTACAGTTCGTGATCAACCTGATAGTTGGGGTAACGATACGATAGTTAGTAGGATTGAATTGTGGAACGTCTTGGTTTGGCACTAGATGTCGGGGTTGCCATAGTTTGTCGGGATTGACAGTGTGGAACCCTACGGATGGTGAACGTAGTATTACGTTAGATTTCGGTCGTGAGACGGTTAGTTGGGATCCTCTTCCACGATGTCGCACGATCAGTTTGACGGCAGTTGGCAGCCGGATTCGAGGAATCCTGGTTGGACTTAGGGTAGGATTGGATTGACGTCTTAACGATGTCAAGACCGCGGGGTCGGTCAGATTGTTGATTTTACTGCTTTTCGCAGGTGGGTTCGGAGGAACTCTACGTGTGATCGTGGAACCCTACTTTGGGTGTATGGTTCGGAAATGTGAGTTGACGAGTTGTGTGACTTGGACGACTATTCGAATTTGGATTCGTTAGTCGGTCTAGTCATGTCAGCTTGTGTTGGGACTGCACTTCGCAGTCAGGGTTGTACTTATCGGTTAGACCTAGCAGGTTGTCGTGCTACCATAGTTGTGATGGATTGTTGGTACAACTAAGGTCATGGATGACCTGGTAGACGACATTGGTTTAGTCGAGTTACGAATGGTGAGAGTTTGGTTGGACAGGTTACCAGGGTTGGTACTTGTCGATGGAATCCCAGAGCGGGGATACGGAGTATTTGGTACCGGCGAGTGATTCCGTTTGATGCGGGGTCTCGATAGCGGTGCCTGGTAGTTAGGTCTGCACGAGTGTGTGGCAGGCGCTATTACCTAGTGTGGTTGTAGTTACGATTATTGGGAATCGGGGACGTTCGGGGGACGTTTCCTTTTCTCGTATGAGTTATCAGGGTGACTGTACCCAGAGCTGTTGGGTACGAGGGAGGCAGAGTTTCTCCAATACAAGTTGAGGTACGAGATCGTCGCTCGGTACGAGTGGATATCTAGGGTTGTCAGTTTTGCACATGGTGTGCCGATGCTGATATTGATACTAGTGTAGGTGATAATGAGGGTGCTAGTACTAGTGCTAGTGCTGGTGCTGGTGCTGGTGATTGTGGTGACGATGAGTTACGAGTCGGGATGTGACTTCGTCGAGATGAGCCTATGTTCGGTATCTGTGGTCCGGGAGTGGCTCACGGATAGTGACGGACTGGATAGGATCCAGCGGTAGTTGAGGAGTGGGGATCGAGTAATATCATGGGGGATTAGTGACCGGTTGGTCAGAATCGATCTGTCACGGGGTTTAGCAACCAGTTGGTCAGTGTTGGCCAAAGTTGGTC